>JAJHZJ010000231.1:1115637-2566180 GCA_023548195.1 Bettongia penicillata ogilbyi | reverse complement strand
CCCCTATTCCTATTTTTTGCATCGCCTTGCAAACTTAAGAGACACTTTCTCAATTGTATCCCCTGAGTCAGCATTTTCCCCCCAAATATATCTGATCAGGGAACACTTTTGGGGAACTTGAACTAGGCTGGCATCTTTAGCATGAGCTTCTCTTGAATCATCCAGGCTTTGGACAGGGCATGGCCGGTAGTAGGCACTTAGGAAATGCTTGTTACTAAATCAGCCTGTATCTTTAGAAGCTAGTGCAGCATCTGGGACGCAGTGGGCACTTAATGAACGCTTGTGGATAGATTGACCAAGGCTACAATATTGGTCTGGGGTTGCAGATATTATGGAAGGGTTTTATGCCTCAGGAAAGGTTGGGTGAGATGATATCTGAGATCTCTTCACAGGCTAAGTTTTCATCATTCGTTTTTGTCTTTGTGTTACTGTACTTAGCAGGGACTTAATAAATGCTTATTGATTGGTCAATGAGCCCATAGGCTTCTATGGATGCCCCGAGCACAGGGGGGGGTTGGGAATGGACCTGAGGCCTCAAGGCCATATGTGGCCCTCTAGGTCCTCAAGTGTGGCTCTTTGATGGAATCCAAGTTTGGATGTGGCTGCACTTGAGGACCTAGATACATGGCCTCAAGGTTGCAGGTTCCCCACTCCTGCAATAGCATTAAGTGCGCTTAGGGGCAATTTTGGACCAAAGACGGAGGAACTTCAATCAATATTCAAGAAATACAGGATGTCCAAAAGTCCTTGCACAGTTAAAGCCGAAAACTTCGCTAAGAATTTGGGGGGCACCTTATTTTTGCTATACATAAGAAATATGTGCATAATTTGAGATTTTGGAAGGGAAAGTATATGTAGTATTGAAAATCTCTCCCAGAAACCTGTGATCCTGTTTTATGTTCCATGGGGCATAGCATAGGAAATGCTGATCTAGGTCATTGATTAAAACATGTCCCTGTAGGTGGACACTGATCGATTGATAAATATTCTTGGTCCAGTCCTCCAGTCAGTTGTGCACCCAATAGCTCTGCTGCCTAGACAATACATTTCTAGGTTATTGAGGAAATACGTTACATGAGAAACAATCAACAGCCTGGCTAAAGTCAAGACAGATTTATACATGCCCTGTTCTCCTGTCTTGCCGGGCTTGCCTTTCAGGGTAAATTAGATTGCTCTCAATGGGATTTGTACTTTACAAATCATCCTTTAGAAATATTGTAGTGGAAAGAACATTGAGTCTGGAATCAGTGGAGATTTAGGTTCAAACCCTGCCTTGCACACTCATTGGCTGAGTGATGTCAAACAATTCCCTTAATTTCTCTCAGCCTCTTTCTTATTCTATAAAAGGGAAGGGGGGTGGGGGGCATTTGCATTATTTATCTTCCAGGATTTTAGTCAGGATCAATTATATACTTGTTGTTCAGTTGTTTCAGTCATGTCCAACTCTTTGTAACTCAGTGGACCTCTGTCCATGGGGTTTTCTTGGCAAAGATAATGCCATTTCCTTCTCCATTGACAAAGAAAGGTTAAGTGACTTGCCCAAGGTCACATAGCTAGAAAATTTTTGAGAGTGGATTTGAGCTCAGATCCAAGCCCAGCCCTCTATTCACTGCATACACACACATGCATGCATACATATATAAATATATTCACTCATTTACATATATACACCCATGTGTATGTATATACACATACATATATGTATATATAGTATATACTACACACACATGTATAGCTTTGTGAAACAAAGTCCATATAATATAAATGTTAGCTGCTAAATTTTCTTTACAAAGCTGTGTTTAATTATCCTCAAGATGAGAAATCTCAATTAATAAAGCACCCTGCAGTTAACATTCATTCAATAAATATTTATTGAATGCCTATAACTGCGTGCAGTGCCTGGGGCTAGACATTATGGGTAATAAAAAGATTGATTCAATTTAATTAGGTGAATATTTATGAAAGTGTTTACGGATGTGGGTATCAAGAGAGGGACACAGAAAGAACAAAGAAATGATTCTTTTCCTCTAGGAGATGACATTTTATTGGGTAGATGGTGGGCCGGGGAACTAAAAAAAAACAGGTTTAATCCTCCTTCTGCCATTTGCTAATTATGTGACCTTGAGTAAGTTTTAAGATTTCAGTTTCCTCAGTTATAAAATGAAGGATGTGGACTGGATGACTTCAAAGATCTCTGCCAGTTCTTAATCCTATCATCCCACAAGCAGATGTAGTTATCTGTCAAGGTTTGGAGATATAGGGCAGAGATTGACTGCCTTCTCCCACAGGGAATGGGGCAGGACAGAGTTTTTTTCTCCTCCCAGTAATTGGTTGCAGAAGCATGACCGCTGTCCATGCTCTTACTATGCCCCATATCATTTTGGAGACTAGAATTTTCCCTTAAGTATTCATATTCTAGCTCTAATTCAACAATGCTTAATTTAAAGCCCAAACTGCAAAGCTCCTGGTTCACATGGATCACCTCAGTCTCTCCTATTTAAGAGCATATAAAATTATCAATAATTTAATATTGATTGATTGAGTTTATATTTATGCTTGATATATTTTCATAGGTGCTTGTGTCCCCCTAGAATGTAAACTAATTGAGAATAGGGATTATTCCATTCCTTGTGCTTGTGACCCTATTATCTGACATAGAGTAGGCTTAATAAATACTTGATTGATTAAATGATTAATAAGCAAACTCATAAGATTATCTCTCACTTTCAGCACAGGTGAAATCCTACCTACCTGAACAGCAGTCTAATTCCCTGCCTTTTTTTATTCTGTATGTACCAGATCAATCACTGGAATCTTCCATTGCCTCCCTGCTGCTTGCATTAATAAACAAGTCTACATCACAAAGAAGCTATCCGCGATCAAAGGATTTTTGAAATGAAATCAGAAAATTAAAAATAGCAGCTTAAAGAAACCACAAAAAGTATATAGAAAGTTTCTGATAGTCAGGGATATTGAGTAGAGGCTGAAACCTTTAATATCTTTGCACTAACCTCCAAGGAGCTAGCCCCAGAGCTGCTTCCTCATGAGTAGAGGATGGATTACCAGACGCTACTTTATTATTCCTTACATAGGACACCCTATCTCTGGATTCTGAGTCTTCCTTCCTTCCTTCCTTCCTTCCTTCCTTCCTTCCTTCCTTCCTTCCTTCCTTCCTTCCTTCCTTCCTTCCTTCCTTCCTTCCTTCCTCTTTCCTCCCTCCCTTCCCTCTCTTTTTCTGTCCCTCCTCATCTCTGCCTCTTGGCCTCCCTGTATTTCTTTCAGACCCAGTTCAAATCCTACTTTCTATGAGAAGCTTTTCTTGGTCTCTTCAACTGCTACAGCCTTCCCTCTGAGATCACCTCACACTTAGCTGAATATATGTAGTAGGTACATAGCTGTTTGCATGTTTTCTCCTCCATTAGAGGTGAGCTCCTTGAAGGTAATGGCCATGTTCTTGCCTTTTTTTATACCCCAGTCCCTAGCAAAATACCTGGCACATAACTGATGATTAGCAAATATTTTTCAACTTAATGTGAGTTAGTCTCTAGTCTCAGAATTCACAATTTAAAAAAAATATACTTGCAGAGGCCATCTTCCTTATCATCACCACTGTGTGATAATGATTGCTGCCATTTTTGATGCTGCAAATCAATCCATTCTTGGCCACTGACCACTCTTTCTTCTGCCATAGTCTCTGTTTTAAAAACTGCTGGCATAGGGGAAAGAGGAGACCTCCCTAGACTCAGAACTCTCAACAGCATTAGTACTTCTGAAAGAGGGAAAAGAAGGTTCTCTTTGGGATTACAACTTCCAGAATTCATGGTCAGGTTTCATAATTTTGCAGTCTCTTGTAGGGCAGGTTGGAAAGCAACTTGTCCAGTTGTAATGATGATCAATTATGAAAGACTTGGCTACTCCAATGAATACAATGACCCAAGACAATTGCAAAGGACTCCTAATGCAAAAATGCTTTCCACCTCGAGAGAAAGAAATGGTGAACTCTGAATGCAAAGTGATATATAGCTTTTCTCACTTTATTTTCTTGCTTTTTTTCTGAAATATAGCTGATATGAAAATGTTTTACATGATTTCACATGTGTAATTGATACATTGCTTGTCTTCTCAGTGGGTGGTGCTGGGGAAGGGAGGAAGGGAGAGGATTTGGAACTCAAAATTTAAAAAGAAAACAATGTCAAAAATAAATAAATATATAGACATATGCTTATATACACACATATATGTATGTGTATATACATACATGCATACATAAATACACACATAATGCATATACATGAAAGAAAACTAACCTTAAGATACGTCTTTCTTTTGTCCTGTCACAAACAGAAAGGGTCCAAAGGAAGACTTCTTCCTCAGTATGTGTTTCTCCTTGGCTAGAAAGAGGCAAGGTGGTATACAGGTCATACTGTGATCCTATGATCTCATGTATACACATAAACAAATACAAAAACACTAACAACCGAAAGTAACAAGAGCCCTGCCTTCAAGAAGCTTGTATTCAAGCAAGGGAGATATGATGTGTACAATTATCTATGATACAAATTGCAATGTTGACTGGATACTTTTAAAATTAGCCCAGAAAATGATGATCATTTTGTCTGTTCAATGGCAAATACCTTCTTTCGTGGTATTTGGGGTAGACTCCTCCTGCCCTCAAAGCAATCAAACCATATTCCCTGAATTTCTCTATTTTCTAAAATTCTGTCATCAACACAATGTCAAGTTATCATAGACTTCCAAAGACGCAGCTTAGACAGAATGTGCTCTTTCTCGGTATCTGTTGTTAAGTGCCAAATCGTGTTCATCCTTTGTTGCTGAAGAAGACCATGCCATCTGAGAAATGATGACATGACTTGCTCTTGACTTTGTTTTGAGTGAAGGAGGGCTGAGTAGGTCACCAGCCTCACTTCTCCTCCAGAGCCATCTGAATACAGTGACCTGATATTCATGAGGATGATGGGAGATGGCCCAGGATGCAGGGGTGGGCCAAGGTCTTTGCAGGTACTCACTTAGGGTGAGGCTATACCTATTCATTGAGTAGGCCTGTTGAAGAAGTAACCAGGGCATGGGCCCTTTAATGAGGTCAAGAAAAAACAAAAACTTCAGGCTGGATGGGAAACAGCAGCAGTTACTATTGATAATCACTCTAAAGCTAGAGGGGTCCAGAAACCCTTGGCAGGGGCCCCTTGGAGTCCCAGTTTCAGAGTGTAGTAGTGTATATGTGTGCATATATACATATATATACACACAGTATATGTATATATACACACGTGTATGTGTATGTGCATGTATATATGTATGTTTATGTGCATAAGTTGTGGACATAGCCAATTGTGGGCAAGGGCATGGAGAATATTGGATGACAAACATTTATGCAGTTAGTTCCACCATGAACATTTTTTGGTTCTCTTTTCATTTTGCCAATTCTACAAGCAAAAATTCCAGCTGACCAACCAAACAAAACGCTTTTCTTCAGGGACAGCTATACACAAGATGCTTATTATACGGAAGAAAAACCTAAAGAGTTGTGCTTTTCTAAGTGTGGCAAACACATGTGAGACCTCTCTCTACCAATGCAGATTGCAACCCTTCTATGACGGAAGGGATAATTCATCGAGAGCCAGCATGGCATGGTGGAATGGAGGGCACTGGATTTGGACCCAGCCAGGGATCTGAACCTCTGATACTTATTGTATGTCAGCCAAGGTCTCCCCCTGCATCTGGGGCAATCTCCAGAGGAGAAAGAGAGGCTGGTGACTTTGCGCAGTCCTTCCTCACTTAAATCCAATTCACTTGCACATCATGGCATCACCTTCCTGATGGCATGGTCCTCTTTGAGAACAAAGACAAAGAACCACAACAAATATTTAATCTCTCCAGTTTCCTCATTTTCCTCATTTGCATAAGGGTGTATGTGTGTGAAGTCAATGGCCTCTCAGTTGCCGTCCAACTCCAAATCTATGATCCTAAATTCTTCTAAGCCTGAGATATTTAGAGGTTAAGTGATCTGCTTCAGTTCACCCAGTTAGTGCCAGAATAGGATTTTACCCAAGACTCTTTCTACTTTCAAGCCCAGTACATTAGTTATTTTTCCAAGTTACCCTTCAAAGAAGACCCAGGGTCTCATAGTCCTGAGATTTCATTAGTATAGGGAATTCCTGTGTGAGGAAACTCCACCTACAAATGCATCGCTGGCACCTTCACTGCAAGTCACAGGGCCAGAGTTTTAAAGCTTTTGGAGGTCACTTGATCAGCCCAGGTTCTCACAGTCACTATGCATCAGAACCTGACCCCATGTCTTAGCTTTGTAGCTGGTTCTCTATCCACTACGCCTGGGCTTCTTAAACATTTGCCACTTGTGACTCCATTTTGCCCGAGAAATTTTTACACAACATTGGGGTATATAAAAGAGGTATACAGAAACCTTTCACTGTTGCCAAACTTTTTTGCTACCCCCACATTCTGTTATGTAACCCAATGTGGGGCGGTGATCCACAGTTTAAGAAGCGCTACACTATGCTACATTGATATAGTCATACATAAAGCTATGGGTAGGTGGGTAGGTTCTTTGGCAAAGAAAAGCAGCGTATTTGTATTCTAGAAGGATGACATTTATTCTGTTGAGCCTCCATTGAACTGTAGGGTGAAATCCTACCCCGACACTAATTGAGTGATCCAGAGCAAATCACCTGACCTCTAAATACCTCGGCTTAATAGAATTTAGGACTATCGGTTTGGAACTAAAAGTTGAAAGGTCATTGAGCTCAACCCCTATTTTGAAATAAAGGAAACTGACTAGGGGAAAACAGACTTAACATCTGTTGATGCGTCAGTTTCCTCATGTGTAAAACGGGGATAATAGTACTTTCCTTACAGGGTTGTTTTAAGGGTCAGTGAGATATTTGAAAAATGCTTTGCAAAATTTAAAAGGAGACATAGAATGATGGAATAGAAGACTATTCTAGAATTATTATTAATGACAATAGTGAGCATATACCTATATGTGTATATGTACATACACATCTATCTTTAAGATTTGCAAAGCACTTTTTAAATATTATTTCACCTGATCTTCACAACAACCCTGGGAGCTAGGTAATATCATTCTTGTATTAGAAATTATTCATGTTGGTGTTTTATTTTTCCTTCATTCTTGAAGAGGACCATGATATCAAGACGGTGATGTCATGACTTTCAAGTAATTTGGAGGGAGAGTTATGAAAAGTCACCAGCCTCACTTTGTCCTCTGGAGTCACTTGAGTCCAATGGCAGGATATAGATCAGGATAACTGGAGATGGCATCCCCCCACATCATTTTACAGATAAGGAAACTGAGGCAAACAGAGGTTAAGTGACTTGCCCAGTTAGTAAGTATCTGATGTAGGATTTGAACTCAGGTCTTCCTGACTCCAGGTCCAGGGCTCTATGCCTCAAAAGGAAGCTAATTTTATTGCTGAAAAATATATTTTTTAAAAGAATCTTATTAATATGAAAACTCCTCTTGAAACTTTTCCTAACTTCCTTGATCCTCAATCTGAGAATGTTTGCCACAAGTTAATTACTCAGTTGTGAATAAAGCGTTAGAAACAGCCACCTTTGACCTTCTGGTATTTCACATTGCCTAGTGAATAGTGTGTAACTTAATTAATAACTGCACATTACACATCTATCAAGACTGTAAAGAACATTTATTAAAAATACTCTCACTGTGAACAGAATTATTTTTGGCATGAATTTTCTGAGAATGAGGCTAGAGATATGATTTTTTAAAAAAAATCTTTAGCCTTATTTTATTTTTCAATATTCTGGTCTTTTTTTTAATAAAAATTTATTTATTTAACTTTTTACATTCATTTTCACAAAATTTTGGGTTCCAAATTTTCTCCCCTTTTATCCCTTCCCCCCCACCCCAGTACACCAAGCAATCTAATTTTCCCTATCACCAATCTACCCTTTGTTCTATCCTCCCTCCCTTCTCTTGTCCCCATCTTCTCTTTTGTCCTGTAGGGCCAGATGACTTTCTATTCCCCATTAACTGTACTTCTTATTTCCTAGTAGCAACAATACTAAACAGTTGTTCCTAAAACTTTGAGTTCCAAATTCTCCTCATCCCTCCCTCCCCACCCATTCCCTTTGGGAAGGCAGGCAATTCAATATAGGCCATTTTTGTATAGTTTTGTAAATGACTGATAACAGTTGTGTTGTATAAGACTAACTGTATTTCCCTCCATCCTATCCTACCCCCATTGTTTCTATTTTGTCTTTTGATCCTGTCTCTCCCTGAGTGTTGACTTCAAATTGCTCCCTCCTCCCATTGCCCTCCCTTCCATCATCCCCCCCACCCTGCTTATCTCCTTCTCCCCCACTTTCCTGTATTGTAAGATAGGTTTTCATACCAAAATGAGTGTGCATTTTATTCCTTCCTTTAGTTGAATGTGATGAGGATAAACTTCTTGTTTTTTTTCTCAGCTCTCCTCTTTTTCCCTCCACTAAAAAGTCTCCTGCTTGCCTCTTGAATGAGATATAATTTACCCATTTCACCCTCTTTTCTCCCACTACATTTCTCTCTCACCATTTACCTTAATTCCTTTTAAGATATGGTCCCATCCTATTCAATTCACTCTGTGCTCTGTCTCTGTACGTGCGTGCATGTGTGTATGTGTGTGTGCATGCACGCGTGTACGTGTGTGTGTGTGTGTGTGTATGTATGTGTGTGGTCCTACCAACTACCCAGATACTGAAAAGTTTTAAGAGTTACAAATATTGTCTTTCAGCAATGTAAACAGTTCACTTTTGGTAAGTCCCGTATGACTTCTCTTTGCTGTTTACTTTTTCATGCTTCTTCTCATTCTTGTGTTTGAAAGTCAAATTTTCTTTTCAGCTCTGGTCTTTTCATCAAGAATGCTTGAAAGTCCTCTGTTTCCTTGAAAGACCATATTTTCCCCTGAAGTATTATGCTCAGTTTTGCTGGGTAGGTGATTCTTGGTTTTATTCCTAGTTCCTTTGACTTCTGGAATATCCTATTCCACGCCCTTCGATCCCTTAATGTAGAAGCTGCTAGATCTTGCGTTATCATGATTGTATTTCCACAATACTGGAATTGTTTCTTTCTAGCTGCTTGCAATATTTTCTCCTTGACCTGGGAGTTCTGGAATTTGGCCACAATGTTCCTAGGAGTTTCTCTTTTTGGATCTCTTTCAGGTGGTGATCGATGGATTCTTTCAATATTTATTCTACCCTCTGGTTGTAGAATGTCAGGACAGTTTTCCTCGATAATTTCATGGAAGATGATGTCTAGGCTCTTTTTTTGATCATGACTTTCAGGTAGTCCCATAATTTTTAAATTGTCTCTCCTGGATCTATTTTCCAGGTCAGTTGTTTTTCCCATGAGATATTTCACATTCTCTTCCATTTTTTCATTCTTTTGGTTTGTTTTGTGATTTCTTGGTTTCTCAGAAAGTCATTAGACTCCATCTGTTCCATTCTAACTTTGAAAGAACTATTCTCTTCAGTGAGCTTTTGAACCTCTTTTTCCATTTGGCTCATTCTGCTTTTGAAAGCATTCTTCTCCTCATTGGCTTTTTGAACCTCTTTTGCCAATGAGTGAGTATTTTTCAAGGTGTTATTTTCTTCAGCATTTTTTTGGGTCTCCTTTAGCAAGGTATTGACCCATTTTTCATGCTTTTCTTGCATCTCTCTCATTTCTCTTCCCAATTTTTCCTCTACCTGTCTAACTTGATTTCAAAATCCTTTTTGAGCTCTTCCATGGCTTGAGCCCAGCGGACATCCACCTGGGATGTCTGGGATACAGAGGCCCTGACCTCCACGTCTTTCCCTGATGGTAAGAATAGTTCCTCATCATCAGAATTGAAAGGCGGGAACATCTGTACTCCATCAACCTAGCTTTCTATAGTCTTATTTTTCTTCCCTTTTCTGGGCATTTTCCCAGCCAGTTACTTGACTTCTGAGATTCCTCTGCACCTCCTCCTAGATCCGCCCAGCTAGTGCTTGGGGTCTGAGATTCAAATGGGCTTTCCACGGCAGGCGCGGCTGCTAGTCAATGTGAGCTTAAGTTCTAGTGCTGGGGTGGGGGCAGGGCCACCTCCCAGGCTCAGTTCCCTCAGGGGCTTTATGAAGAGACCTTAGGTAATGGCCCTGAACTTCTGCCTGCTGCCCCGGGAGTTCTGCCACTGCTGCCTCTGCCGCTGCCTCTGCCGCTGCCTCCCGAGGAGGCCCGAGTCCCGGAGACACCCTGCTCCCCTCTTGGCCAGCACAGACGTCTCTCTCACTGACCTGTAGCATCTGTGGGTGGAGTGACCTTCCCATCCGTGGAGATTCCATCCCTGAAGCCTGCTCGGATCCGCTCCTCTGGGGCCGCGCGGCCAGGGCAGCACAGGGGTGGACTCCGCTGTCCGGAGAGCGATGAACCCCTGGGGATGGCTCTCCAGGGCTCTCTGGAACGAAAATCTTTTCCACTGTGTTTCTGTGTGCCTTGCAGTGCTCCAGAATTTGTGGGGAGTTCTTCTTGCAGGAAATATATGGGCTGTGGGTTCGGAGCTAGCATACGTGAGTCTTTCTACTCCACCATCTTGACTCCACACTTTAGCCTTATTTTAGTAAGAGAGTATGGCTCAATGGTCAGAGTATTGGAATAGAGCCAGGCAGTCAAGATCAGATTCTCCCTGTGACACTAGCTCTGTGACCATGGATGAGTCATTTAACCCTATGAATCTCAGGCAACTCTTTAACACCCTAAGTTGTACAGAATCTCCCAAGAGTCAGTGACTAGCTTAGAACCACACTAAGACTTTTGGGACACCTTCCCTCTTGCTTGTGATCACACATGAATGAGTGAGCTCCCACACAAAGGGTTTCCCAGATCCTTGAAGCATGGCTACCTCTTGACATGTCAGTTTTAGAGACAGTAGAGGCAAGGGTTAGGATTTGATGATAGATTAAAGGAAAAAAAAGGCTAGAGTTTAATGATAAAAATTACTTTCACCCTTTCTGATACTGTTTTCTCATCTATAAAATGAAATGGGGAATGATCAGTGTGTTGTATTACGTATACTGACAAACCCAGTAATTGTTGAGTTGTGTTTCTCTTCCTGCCCCTCCCTCCGCTTTTATTTTAAAATCGTTATAAGGGATGGCTAGTTGGGGAGAGTCCAGGGAAGGAAATATTCAAAAATAAACATGGTGCAAACACAAGAAAATATTAATAATTTCTTCAGAAAGTAGAATATATAAAAATGAGAACAAATGTACTCACATTGCTTCTGTCTTCTACTGATTCTCTTTAGTTCATTCTATTTCCTGTTTGTACCTGGCTTTTTTGCGTACTTTATAGATTTTTAAGCTCCCTGAGGACAGGGACTTTCTTTCACCTTTTTTTTTGTACCCCCAATGCTTAGCACTGGCACTTAATAAATGATTATTGACTGATTGTACATGTTAAAACACTGTATAAACATGAGAAGTTATTATTTCTTTCATGGTATTTGAACCTTTTATTATTTGTTGATAATAGATTTGGCACTAAAAGGGATATCAGAGGTTATCTAGGCCAATCCAGTTCAAATCCAGCCTCAGATACTTAAGTAGTTGGGTGACCCTGGGCAAGTCACCTACCCCTGTCTGCCTCAGTTTCCTCATCTGTCAAATGGACTAGAGAAGAAAATGGCAAACTATTCCAGTATATTTGCCAAGAAAACCTCAAATGGGGTCACAGAGAGTTGGACACAACAGAAATGAATGAACAGCAATAAAGGCCACCTCCTTCATTTTACAAAATGGGAAAATGAAGCCTTTTAAGGCTTCAGTAACTCACCCAAGGTCACACGGTTAGCAGCAAAAGCATTATTTGAACCAAGATCCTCTGACTCCAAATGCTGAGCTTTTGATCACTCTGAGGAAACTATCCATGTGGGAGGCTTAGGACTTCAGGCCATAGGAAACAGAAAAAGCTTGTGAACAGTCAAGTATGGCACATCAAATGCACTCATTCCAACCTCCCAGGAAGTGGTCCTTCCCTGACAGCAATTCTCAGCTCCACCTGCTGCAAACTCATTTTCCCCAGAAAAGAAGCCACAGGTAATCCTGAGACCGAGAAGTCCTATGTTATAGGAATTAAGTGCTTCCTCCATTTCTCTCCCACCCAGCCCCTCACTCTCCCTACCTCAACACACACACACACACACACACACTCACACACACGCACACACTGTATTATTATTCATATCCCTGATTTGGGGGAAGCAAATTAGTCTCATCTACGGATGGAGGTTAAAGTTACAATGTGGTGCCATGAATTTACAGTCAGGGAACTTGGGTCTGACTTCTCACCCTACTATTTACCATTTGTGTGCCCTTGGGTACATCACTTCATCTCTCTCTAGGCCTCAGTTTCCTTATCTGTAAAGTGAAGGGTTGGAACTAGGGATCAAATCACTACTCATCCGTATCTCTTTCAGTTTCCAGCTTTCTTCCAAACCTTTCTTTTCTTTTTTCGGGTGTTATCACCTAGCCCACAGACCTTTTTAGACACCCCTTTCCTGGCTCCTGGTTCAGGCCCTCCTATAGGACAAAGACCTGCAGGATTTCTTTGGTGGATGTAAGTCTTAAAGAGGGAACTCCCTCCCAATGAAGATGTGTCCCTTCTCTGCACTAATCAAGAGTTCTTAACCTCTTTTGGGTCATGGAATCTTTGGCAGCCTATGGACTCCTCAGAATGACATTTTTAAATGTATAGGATTGCAAAGGAAAACAACATTAATTTTTTTAACTGAAAATTTTTAATTGAAAAATTAATTTAAAAAAATTTAAAATAAAAAACAAGGCACCACACTCTCCCCTCCCAATTAAGAACTGCTATTTTTGAGAGCTGTCTGGGCCAGTGAGTGGTTAAGCAACTTGTTTAGAGTCCCAAAGCCAACACGTGTCCAAGGCAGGACTTGAACCCATGATTGCCTAATATCAGAGATGGACTGTCTATCCACAGGTCACTCTGCCTCCCAGTATTTGATATCTACTTATCTGCTTGCCTGATATTGCCCCCAGTAGAAAATAATGATAATATAACAATATTGACAGTAGCTTGTGCTTTAAGGTTTGCAAAGTGTTTGAATATGCTATCTTGTTCAATCCTATATGAGCTGCAAAATAAAGATGAGACGAACTCTTTTAAGATTTGTTTTTCTTTGTAACCCCTGTACCAAGTCCATGGAAGCTGCTTAATAAATGCTTGTTGGATTCAATTGATTTGCATAGGTCACCTTTAGCGAGGAGTCTAGACACATTCAAGCTTCTTCCCTCTCTGCTTCCTTCAAGATCATAGAGCTGGAAGGGGCCTCAGAAGCCATCTGATCCAATTTCCTCATTTTGGAGAGAAGGAAGGCCCAAGTGATGTGCCCAAGGTTACACAAGCAGGAAGCATCAGAGATTCCCTTAGATTATATCTTCCTTCCAGTAAACCTTACTGTTAGCAGCATAGGGTTTGGGGTCCTAAATGGACTTTGCAGATCCATCATTTTACAGACGAGGAGACTGAGGCCTACAGAGGTTGAAACAGAACACAAAAATGTGAATTCTCCTAGGATTCTACCACTGTGAGCCCTTTCACTTCTAAAGTGTTGGATTTCTAAGCTCCTTGTACAACATACACTCACCAGGCTTTGAACAAGTTAGCAAATTTGCAGCTGGAAGCCAGTCTGGGAGCAGATCTTTAATTTCCAAGAATCCTGTTGGGGAAATCCAAGTTTCTATAGTGACACTTGTGTGAAAAATGCTTCAGGGTGATTCTTCTGTAAGGCTGGGGTCTTTTCATCTTGGAGCTGCACATTACAGACAGGCCTCCAGCAATACGCACATGCTTCTATAGAAATGTGTCCTGCTTTAATTATATTCTTTAATGGGCATCTCATGTGACAAAATTAGCACAAGACTGTCCTTTGGAGGCTTGCAAAAAAAAAAAAGAAGGAGCTATGAGGAGAAATGGGGCAGCTACCTGTGACCACAGTGGATAGAGCACAGGGCCTGGAGCCAAGAAGACTCCACTTTCTGTGTTCAAATGTGGCCTTAGACATTTACTAGCTGTGTGACTCTGGGCAAATTGCTTAACTCTGTTGGCCTCAGTTTCCTCATCTGTAAAATGAGCTAGAGAAGGAAATGGCAAACCACTGCAATGTCTTTGCCAAGAGAAACCAAAATGGAGTCATGAAGAGTCAGACATGACTGAAAATAATTGAAGAACAATGAAATTAGATGTATATTTCTGAGCAAATTTCTTCGTCTGTAAAATGAGTATGTTTACCTAACAGACTCACCCAGGCTCATCCAGGTAACAAATGGCAAGGCAGGGATGTGAACCTGGTCCTCTGTCTTCCAATCCAATGCTTTTCCTAATGTGCCCCTACGCCTCCTTCCCTGACCTATCTGTCTGTGGGAAACTGACGATGTTCTTTGTCTCTCTGGGTCTCTGTCTGTGCGTCCGTCTCTTTGTCTGCTGGTATTTCTCTCCTCCAAAGGACCCTGTTCAATCTTAGTTTCTACAGTGAGCTTTCTTTCCTCCATTATTCTAAATTAATCATATCTGTGGTAATTAGTGTTTCCTGAAAATGGTGCTCCACCTCAAATGAATTCTAATATCCCCTGGCACAATTTCTGTTTGTCTGGATGTGGGAGAAGTAGAAAGTAAACAGGGTGAGCCATGGACAAAATGGTGAGCAGGGTATGATGTTTTCTCTCACTAAGCCCTGCTATTCCTCGTCACGTCCCCTCCATACTCCAGACCCCCACTGTTTTCCCCCTTTCCTCCCCAGACCTGGTGAATTATAAGATTCATGGAAGGCTGCCCCTTTTGTATATCAAGATGGAATAGTAGAAGAAGACCTGGATTTTGGGGTCAGAAGGTGGAGGGTTAAATCCCGGCTCTACCATTCAATGCTGGTGTGATTTGGGGCCTCAATTTCTTCACTTGTAAAATGACAGGGTTGGACTAGATAGCCTCTGAAGTCCTAGAAATTCCAGACTTTGATGCTACACTTTTTGAACTTTTCTTGGAATCTATGGAGCTTACACCCCCATATTTCATAAGCTTATGGAGTCAGAGCTGGAAAGGATCTTAGAGATCAGAGTCCAACCCCCTCATTTTGTAGAAGAGGAAAGTGAAGCCCAGAGAGGTGAAAGGAATTGGCCAAGTTCCTATGGGGAATTAGTATCAGAGCCATCCAGCTGTGCATCATCATCACCTTCATTTAGTTATTAATAATATATTGTATGTTAATATTGCTGCTGTTGATTTGTTTTCAGTCATGTCTGACTCTTTGTGACCTCATCTGGGGTTTTCTTGGCAAAGATCCTGGAGTAGTTTGCCATTTCCTTCTTCAACTCATTTTATAGATGAGGAAACTGAGGCAAACGGGATTAAGTGACTTGCCCAGGGTCACACAGCTGGTAAGTGTCTGAGGCTAGATTTCAGCTCAAGAAGATGAGTCTTCCTGATTCCAGGCGCAGCATTCTACCCACTGTGCCACCTAGCTTCCCTAATATAGTTGATATACTAAATTAATAATGCTAATGATATTTATATTATGCTTTAAGGTTTACAAATATAATCTCATTTTATTATCACAACAAGCTTGGGAGATAGGTGCTATTATTTCCATTTTACAGATAAGTTATTAAGTCCAGGGTTACTTATTCAGCTGGTAAGAGTCTAAGGCAGGATTTGAATTCAGGTCTTCTTGATTTCCACTCCAGTGCTCCATCTACTGGGCTGCCCACCAGCCCTACTTCGATTCAGTAATCATTTATTAAGTTTATGTTATGAACAAGATATTGAGCTACTCACTATGGATACAAAGATAGATATAACACAGACTATGCAGTCAATGATCTTACAATCCAATGGAAAAGAGTGTGGAGAGATGGACACAGAGGGGCACTATGAGAATGGGGAGGGAGGGATAAGGGTGAAGGAATAGAACTCTCAAGAAATTTAAAGAAGGGAGAAATCACTTTTATCCAGGAGTTGGAGAAGGTTAAGGAAGTCTTTATGAAGTAGGTAGCACCTGTCATTTATACTTAGTGGGAGTGAATTCTAGTCAAAGTCTTCGCTGTAGTTGAAATATTTGCATTTAAGCCTTACCTGGTTGTGGAGAGAATAATTCTGTTCCCTGTTAAAAGTTTTCAAGGCTTCACAAAGGGATAGGTAAGGAGAGAAATCTTTTAGAAGGTAAGAACTTCTAGTCCTCCCAGAAATCCCACTTATTTCTAGACTGGATGTCAAGGAAAAATTACTTTGGCATAATGAAGACAAGAATTCAGGATAGGTGGGTAGAAAACATTGATATATCCTTCTTAACCTAACTCTTGTTCAGCTTGAATTTATTAGGGGCTAAGCCTAGAGGATATTAGGAGTAGGACTGATTGGTTAAACCCTATTATATATATAACAAAAGGCTTTGATCTGTAGCTCAGATATAATGGATGGACTGAATCATAGGCTAGTGGTACTCTGGTTTTTATTAGCTGAGTTCAGAGACTATAAAATAAGAGCTCTTAGCTGCCCTTATCAGGGAGAGATTTTTTGTTTTTTTGTTTTTGTCTTTTTTACCACTATACCCTAGAAGACTGAAGTTGAACTGGTTAAACTGGCCCTTAAGAGGTGGACACCTGAGACCAGCAGAGGAAGAGATGCTTAAAAGCAGTTTAATGAGTCCAATGAAGCAATGGGTCCAGTGAAGAGCAAGAACCAGTGAGAACACTGTGAAGATATTACTAAAAGATATCATGGGTCCTGTAGTATTGAAGATGTTGATTTTCAGCTTTTTGAGTGGAGATCCCTCATATATGATACCTATACATGCTCACACTCCCCATTGAGGGTGTATATATTAGTGAGAGACTGGGAGATAGGAATGTTCTACTGAAAATCTTCTTACTTACAATAGTGATGGATGACATTATCTTTTATGGTGATACACCATATTGACTGTGGAACTCCTCTGGGAATTGTAAACAATAAATAGCTAGCCTATTGGAAGAAGGCCCAGAATTAATGATGTTTCCTGTTAAAACCACTATTTTCTTAGTGTTTCAAAACTCATGTCTCTCTCTTGGTACACATCATAAATCTTTTCAGTACTAATGTATTTGGATTTTCATTTGAGTACACTGAATTTCATGGTGTTGTTCAAGTACTGAGTGTCACTCAAGTCTCTTGGAACCCTTCACATTCTTCTCCTAATGGAATCATTTCCTGTGGCCAGTCTTTCCCATCACCTTATCATTAGCTCCTACTGTTAACAAATAGGCACTGTTAATAAATATATCTAGTTAATGATGGTTTTGGCTCCAAAGCTTCATGCTAAGAATAATCTATTGATTCCTATTATTTACTTCTTCTTGGGGTTTTAAAATGAGTGATAGAGTTCCTTCTCTTCTTGTGGTTGCAAGGATTCTAACATCCTCAAAGAAATTTGACTATTAAATGGGACATCATGGCCCTCTGTACACTGATGATGGTTCTTCTGGAAGAAAGAAAACTTATGATAAATGGTGAAATCTGTCTAGATAATTCATTTATAGATTCACAAAATTTTAGAGGTAGAACGGACCTTGAATATTATCTAGTTCACTTCCCTTATGTTTTATAGATAAACTGAGGCTCATAGAGGATCAGATTTATAGCTGGAAGGGACGTTAGATATTAAGTCCAACTCTCTCATCTTACAATGGGGAAAGTGAATCTTACAGAGGTTATGAGACAACCTCAAGGTCACACATAGAATCAGGACTGGGAAAGAGTTTAGAGACTGAGTCCAATACTCTCATTTTATAGATGAGGTAAAGAATGTCCAAGGGCACACAGTTAGCAAATATCTCAGGCAAGATTCAGACTCAAGTTTTCCTTACTCAAAGTCCAATACTACCATATCATCCACATCTTAAGAAATGCATTACCCAAGGTCATAAAAGGAGTCAAAAATCATGACTCTACCTAGGGTATACTCAGTCAAGTCTCTGGAAAGATGAGCAGAAAGGCATAAGAAATGGACAATTTAATTATTTACGAATATTATTTATACAGAGCAGCATCTTGGTGTGATAAGAGCTGGCTTCAGAGTCAAGAAAACCTGCATTTAAGCCCCAACTCTGATACAAATTAATTGGGTAATCCTGGGTAAGCCTTTTCATTCTTTAACGGCCTAGATGACTCTCTGAAGTTATAAAATTCTGCAAGTTATGTCCATTTGCACTGGTAAGAAGTTCTTCCCTGGGAACTCCCTGTAGCAATGAAATCACACCTCTGGTCAATCGATCTGTATCTACATATGTGCATGAAGGTGTGTATGTATATATGTCTTTATACGCATACGTGTATATGTGTTTATACACACCCACATATATATATACACTAAATGATAAATATAAACTAAATGACAAATATAAATATATACTAAATGACAGGAAGATTCTCCATTCAATTGTGAACTCCTGGAAGGCAGGGACTATATTTTACCTCTTTTTGTATCCCAGAACTTAGCATAGTGCCTGACACATAGTAGAAACTTGGACCTTGGACAGTCTGGCAAAGTCTACAAATTCCTTTTCAGAATTATATTTGTAATTGCATAAAATAAAATAAAATATGTAAAACTACAAATGAACTAAACTGTATTGAAATACAGTTATAAAAATATTAAGGAAACAAATTTGAGGGCCCCAGGTTAAGACCATCTGTGCCAAATGATCTCCGCAGTGGGATGAGCTATGCCGATGGGGTAGGAAAGTGGGTCAAATAGGATCCCGCAACGCTTTGCCAGTTCTAATGCCCTGGGGTGGCGGTAGGTTTGGGGAAAGTGCCTAGTGTGAATGGAATTTTGATTCCAATGGAATCAGTATTTCTTCAGTTCATTGTGATGTAATGGCGATTAGTGATAGTTTTAGTGAATTAAGCAGAATAGGATCCAGTCGATACCGTTAAGATAAGAGTTATGATTAATTCGCCAACGCAATATGCATGTATTGATTATATGTTTAAATGAATTTTGGTTTTTGTTTAGGACTACATCTCAACCTTGCCCATGGCGATTTTGATATATCCTGGGTTGGTATAAGAAACCAAATGGGAATGTGGGGGGCGTTTTGTGCAAGCTGCAGAGGACAGGGCCGGCAGATGACTCAGAAAAAGTTTAGAAACTCAGACATGCATTAAATATATGTATCGCATTGTATAATGTCAACATATTTTTTCTTTTAATACCATAATGACTCAGACTTCTTCTCTGGAATGAAGGGAGGATGAAACAATCTTTATATAGGTTTTCCAGATTGTGGAGGTGCTGCACCTCTAATGTAGAAGGGAAAACTGCATATAACTGCATTTATACCTGCTGTCCTATCCTTCCACCTCCCACTCCACTCATGTTCATGTTGGTTGCTACAAAACTGCCGTTGCCTATTTTCTGTGTGCCAGATGGTTGTAACAAATAGTGGAAAGTCCCAGAGTCCTGTTGCCTAGCCACTGGTTAAACAAGCAGGTGACTGGGAGGACATTTCCCTTGACCAAATGTTGGCTCTTTTTTATGGCCAAATATGGGATCCCACCTCTTCTCCTTGACCAGTTATGTAACTTTTCCCCTTTCGGAATTAAGTACTCAATGAATGCTACCACCTCATTTTATTTTTTGAAGATCTTTCAAATTGTATAAATATTCTCTCAAAACTAAACAGAGGGGTCCTTGCCTGCAGAGCAGAGTCTTAGATCCAATTTCTTAGTCATCACTGGTTTTCCTAATAATTTGAAACTGCTTGGATTCCTCCTGCCTTAGTGTTCTTTAGTTGCAGATTGGGAATTTTGGGATCACATCAGAGATATAAGGTGGAAAAGCAGGGCAATCCACATAGAAATGTTCTGGGTATAAGTCAATGTCTTTTAATGGGACCATCCCTAAGATCAGATATTCCAAAGCATTCCAACAGTTGGAGCAGTCCTTTCAAAATAATTCAGTGACATCTTGAGTGATAAACTTCGCTGTTGTTTTTGTTGTTTTCGGCACCGTTTTTGGTTCACACATTCTACAACACTCCATCAACAGCTAGCAGAATAGGATCTAACCCAAAGGTTCTACTACCCCGTGTTTGGAAGAGCACATATGGTGAACACCTGCCAGTTGTCACTTTAGAATGAATAAAACCTGTCATACACACACACACACACACGCACGCACGCACGCACACACACTCACACATATGGAAACAATGGGAGCCTCCTTTTGTTTTGCCTGTGACACGTCAACTACTCCTCCTTCCTCTCATCTTCAATTAACTACTCATCCTCAAAGTGTGGGGGAAATGACAGACAGTCTTTTGCCTGGGACATTCTCACTGCCCCCATACCAGACTGTCCATTCAGAGAAACAACACTGAGTCAGGCCAAGATCTGTTTTGTTTGAGGGTCATTGGATGACAGAGACAGGAAATGAAGCCAGTGAAGAAGACAAGTAGCAGGCTTCTTGAAATACCAATCAATTTCTGGGGCAGATAGAAGTCTGAGATCAAAGGGAGAATCTGACCTTGGTGTGAGAGTACCCAGTTGAAGAGCCACAGGCTTGGGTGGAGGTGGTACATCCAGGTCAATGCCACTGATTCCCTGGGCCTATTGATGTTTCTCTATATATACCTAGCTACTTAGTTGCCTAGATATTGACTTTGCACAGTGAGATTAGAATAGTCGGTTACTAAGTTTTGGCTAAGAAATTATGGTCAGCAGTGAATATGCTACCAGCAGGGATTCTTACGCATGATTTTGTGACCCCAGCTAGTAAATGTCTGGACTGGAATTTCAATTCAGATATTCTTGACTCCAAGTTCAAAACTCTATCCGCTGTGCTATGGTGCTGGGATTTTATTTAACATCTACTATTACCAGACACTTTGCTAGGTCCTGGGCATATAAAGACCAAAATACTTGTATTTTGGAGTCTATTTCTATTGGGATGACAACATGCAATAGTTCTTTCATGCCTCATCCAGCTCTGCTACTGACTTTCTGGATTTCTCTACCATCCTCCATCAGCCTTCTCATCCTGGAAGATGCCTCCACCTTTGGGATCCCTTCCTCTGATTAGCAGGTTCCTCTTAAAGCTTCTATTTTTAGCAAGTGCCCAAACCACTCCCCACTTGGCTTTACTTTGGACTCTCCACCCCCTTTCGGCTTCCTTCTGCATATTGTCTTCCTTCAATAACAATAACAACATAAAAACGTAGTAGTTTCCCATTCAAACTGAGTATATTAATTGAATATATTAATTTATTGACTTAATATATTCATTGAACATATTTATTGTTGCTATGTTCATCCTTCGTTTTTGAAGAAGACCGTGACATCAGAGAAATGATGACATGACCTGCACTTGACTTTGTTTTGAGTGAGGGAGCGCTGTGCAAGGTCACCAGCCTCACTTTCTCCTCCTGAGCCACTTGGATCCAATGACCAGGATGTCTGGAGATGGTCCAGGATGCAATGGGAGATGTTGGCCTTTTCAGGCTAGGCTTTTTCACCTACTCACTTAGAGGGAGGTAATGACCATCAAGTGAATAGGCCTCTTTAAGAAACATATTTATATATTAATTGAATATATTAATGGAGTAGACTATGACTTTTTCACCTACTCACTTAGAGGGAGGTAATGACCATCAAGTGAATAGGCCTCTTTAAGAAACATATTTATATATTAATTGAATATATTAATGGAGTAGACTATGATAATAATAGCAGCAATGATAATTCTCCATGTGAACATAAGCTTCTTGAGGCCAAGGAATGATTTTTCTTTATACTTGCGTTTATGTTCCTAGCACTTATCACAGTACCAGGCACACAGTATGTGTATAATAAATACTTTTTGCTTTGATATATATGACTATATTCTTCCCTGTCACTAATTGTTCCCCTGCAGCTGTGTTTCAGACTATCTCTGGGTATACCTTCCTGTTTCCGTCCTTGGCTTGTTGATTTTTTCTCCAGAACTCCTTTCTCAGCTTTGACTTTGGGAGGAAGGAGAGGAATAAGTAGGTACGAACCATTCTGGAGAACTCTTGTTTTGTTTTATTCTCTAACGGTAAGGGGACCGATCCGATTCCCTCCCTGTTTTCCCATCACCTCAAACGCTTGATGCCCCCCATCCTAGGGAAAGCACATCGTAACCTCAGGCTTTCTGGTGGTCTCCCCTCAGCCCCTATGCTGCTGCTTGAGGGGAAGCTGAGAAAGGAGCTGAGCCTGAAAGAAATGCCAAGTCTAAACAGCAGGCCATGGGAGTGTGCTGGTGTTCCCCGTAGTTACACAACACACAGGCAGTGTAACAGCTGGTAGACTATTACAAGATAGAATAGCTACACCAAAAGTAAATCGGAGATAAATATTCACTGCAAAGTTAATTTTCTATCATTTCCAGCTTCTCAGCTAGACCCATAGACCACACGTCTTTAAGCAGAGGGAGAGATTTCTGAAGGCCTCCTTTTGAAAAAACTTAATCACCCAAATGTGATTTAGTGATAAACAGTCACTGAGTGCTAATTCTCAAGTGTCTAGCTTATTGTTTTTTTGGTGCGGTTGGATAGAAAAGATTAGGCCATAATTAACCTTGGGGGATCAGCAAACTGGCTTTCGGGCTTGAGACAGACACTGAACCATCCTGGACTGAACTACCCTGAGAACGATGGATTCCTTCTATCTCTAGATCTTTGGTTTCTATGATTCTATGTTTAAAACAGGACTCCTTATCTCTCTTTCCCCAAGCTTCCATATATTTATTGCATCATCATCACTTTAGTCATCCAGATTCATAACCACACAATTATCCTTAATTCTACCTTCTCCCTCTCCCTGAGAGTCAATCAGTTGCCAAGTCTTGTCCATTTCACATCCATCATTTATCTTGCAATTGTTCATTCAACCATACCATCCTTTCTGTTCCCATAGCCACCATAGTTGAGGCCCTCATCACCTCTTGACTATTTCAATGGCCTCCTAGTTGGTCTCCTAGACTCTAAACTCTTCTCTGTTCAATCCATCCTATCCATTCTTCCCTCTCCAGTCCATGCTCCAAATGGCTGCCAAAATGATACACTTAAAGCATGGGTCTGATCATTGCTCCCCTGCTCAAGAAATTCCAATGGCTCCCTCCTGCTTCTTAGATGAAAACGCAAAATTCTTCTATCTGTCTTTTAAGCTCATCACAATCTTGTTCCAGCCTACTGCACTTACACATTAATCTTTTCTTCATGTACCCTAAGTTCCAGCAAACAGAAGCTATTATTATTTGACACTTCTCCACAAAGCACACTCCCTAGACTCTTTCAGGGGGCCATAGCACCAGCGGTCTTCTGTACTTGTCACCTCCATGTCTTTCCCCAGGCTGTCCCTCATGCCCATTTCAGGTATTTGTTCCTTATCACCCTCTTAGAATCTTTCACTTCCTTCCAAGGTCAAGTCCTCCTGGTAGCCTATGCTGCACACTTGTTGTTCTGCTTTCCCTTTGTCTCCTCCCCTCCCCCCATCTCTTTTTTAGACCCACAGGCCTCTCCTATGTTGACTCTTCCCAAACTAGGTAAATCCAAACCTCTTACCTTACCTTCTCAGGTGTCAACTCCACCCCTGCTTAGTTCACCCCAGAGATGAAAGACAAACAAACACCTCCCTACTCTCTCCTTTTTTAAATGCCTCCTACAGATTACCCATAGGGTTGTCTAGTTTAAGGCAGAAACCCGCTCCTTCAGAGATGGAATGTTTCATAGGTCACACTTACCATTTTTCTTAAGGTTCGGTGTGCAATTGTGAAATTAGCTATTAACACCTTCCCCCCTGCTCCTTTCCAGGGACTTAATGTGGTTCTCCATCAACTGCCACCTCTCCCTTTACCTCTCAATCACCTCCACTGAAGTTTTTCTGACTCAGTCCCACTTCTAGACTTTTTCACACTTAGGATCCTATGATCAGAGGTCTGAGATGAAAAGGACATCAGAGGCCAACGGGTCTAGTTCCCATGCCCCCATTTTACGTTGAGAAAACTAAAGTTCAAGTTAGTAAAGAGATTTGTTCAAGGTTACCTGCATAGTTGCAGGATGAGCCAATAGGCCTGGATTCAAATTCTGACTGTACCATTCACTACCAGGGTTACTATGGGTAAGTCCCTTTATCTGCGTGTGCGTGCGTGCGTGTGTGTGTGTGTGTGTGTGTGTGTGTGTGTGTATGTGGTGGTGGTGGGGGCATGGAGAGTGACTAGATGAGCCCTGAGGTTCTAGCTTTAAATCCTATGGCATTATTGTACGGTGTACCACTTCTAGGCACAGGGATCTAATGAGAAATATAGTTTTTCCAACCTTGAAGGTGGTTCTGAAGGATCATGAGAGACAGAAGCTCCAGAGGAAGAAGAGACTCATTCTGTTAGTCCATCGGGGCTTTCCTCTGTCCTCCTTCAACTGCCTTCCATAGGTTTATAGCATGAGCATGGATGCATGTTTACCTAAGCTTTTCCCTTTTATAGATAAGGAAACTGAGAACTGGAGAGGTTAAAAGACTTGCCAAAATTCACACAGCTATTAAGTGTCAGAGGCAAGTGCCTCTGATTCAGGAGCCAGGGCTCTTTCCATTACACTGCACTATCTCATTCTTTTCATTTGATATTAAGGATACTTAGATTCAGTGCCATGGGTCAGGTGCCATCTTTTCCAAGCTGCCAAGATGGAGCCAATCCCTGCCTTGGGCAAAGATACTCACCCTCTGTCCCTGCAGCCCTGAATCACATTGTGTTTCTTTGTTGTCTCTCTGAACTCCAAATCGATTTCTAATTAAGTTCTCTTTGGGCATCACAGCTTCCTAATTTTCTCCTTGACTGGGACATTATTGTTGAGTGAGGATTTATATCATGCTTTTCCTCAGAGGGAGCTTAATTTTTCAACAGCCTTTAAAATTCCAAGTAACTACTTACCTTCATAAGAGCCCTTGAGATGGGACAGGCACATTTACCTACCCAGCAATGCAAAGGGCACCATGGGTCACCAATGTCCTGCTCCCCTGGGAGACAGTAAGCAGCAGTTAGCAAATGGACAAAGGCTAGACTGAGAGTAGCCAAGGACAACCAGTGTAACAAGTGGGAGAGGTGAGGATGCTTTTGCACCATACTGGATTATTGTACAGCACCAATAGGAAACATGATGGAAAGGTTTTTGAGTAAAAGGATTTGGGTTTGAAACCTGGTTCTGGTATTTGCTATCTGCATAGGCTGGGGTGAGCTCCCTACCCTTCTCTGGGTCTCAGTTTTCTCATCAATAAAATGGGAGAGCTAGACCAGATGACCCAGACACCCTGTGCCCAGAATGTTCTCCTGCCTTACCTTTTAGAACACGTCAGTCCTTTACTATTCCATTTCTATATGTGGCTTTGTCCAGTTCTGTCCAGCTGGTAAAATTCTTCTTCCCTAGACTAACTTGTATTTAATTTCTCTCTCTCTCATAACACACACATGCATACATGTGGATATGTATACACATACATACCTATATATGTAACACAATGCATTTAACAGATACACATACATAATATGCACATACATGAATATATACACCCATATATACTCACATAATCTAACCACTTACACCTACTTACTTACATGTGTGTGTGTGTGTATGTGTGTGTCGATATACTCTATGCAGCAGTTAGGTGACACAGTTGATGGACCTGAAGTCAGGAAGACCTGGATTCTATCCTGTCTGGTAAAGTTACTTAATCTCGGTGAACCTCAGTTTTCTCATAAGTATAATGGGGATAATTGAGTAGTTACCTCTCAGGGTTGTGGAGAGCAAATGAGATAAGATATGAAAACCATTTTGTAAACCTTAATATGCTATATAAATGCTAGTTATTATATATCTATACATATACATATACAATATACATATTCACAAACACACAGAGATATACATATACATGAATGTACATATACACATACCTGTATAGCTAGGTGGCATCATAGTGCATAGAGCACTGGGCTTCGAATCAGGAAGATTCCTCTTCATGAATTCAAATCTGGCCTTTTCAGTTTGGGGACTTAGAGTAGCATCTACTTCGATTTCTTGATCATTATTCAAGTGTCTTGATTTTTAGGTTTTTGGGGACCCTAGGGGTGATTTTTAGGTTTTTGGGTGACCTGGGAGTCAAGATGAAATTACAAGCTTAAATGACAACAACATGAATCATACAGGAGAGACAAAAGGAGCCCTTTGAAATCACCTAGCTCAGATACCTCTTTTTACAGATGAGGAAACTGAGGTTCAGAGAATGGAAGTAATTAGTCCAAGATCAAACCCAAACTCCCAAGACCCAGACTGGATGCCAACCATCATGCTGTTTTCTTAGCTTGATGGTCAGTACTTGGGGCCATGTTATAGCATTTCCAGGAGTCCTAGGCAGAAAGATGTTATCATTCTCCATGTATCTACCCCATGGCTCATTCTTAAATAGATTGAGAATGGGGAAAGGGAGGCGGATGAATAAGTCTCTTTAAAATGAATGGATCCCTCAACTGGAAAGTCTTCTGAGAGGTGGCTCCTTTGTTGTTTACTGCACAGAGGAAAATTGTTTTTTCCTTGCCTGGTTTTTATTCTTAGAACCCCACCTTGATTATACAGTACATCTGCATGTTTAAAAAGCGCATTATGCAACCCAGCTCAAATGCCTGCGAGTACATATCCATCAACAGATAATTAGAAAAGTTGTATACATATTTATGAGTTCTGCTTAATATCAATTTAATGAGGAGGCTTACTGGAAATAACAGATCAGAGAGAAAGAGAGAGAGAGAAAGAGAGAGAGAGAGAAACAGAGACAGAGAGACACAGAGAGAAAGAGAAAGACACAGAGAGAGAAAGAGAGACACAGAGAGAGAGATAGACAGAGAGGCAGAGAAAGAAAGAAACGCAGAGAGAGACAGAGAGACACAGAGAGAGAGATGAGAGACAGAGAGACACAGAGAGAGAGACAGAGAGAGAGGGAGACAGAGAGAGACACACACACACACATACAGAGAGAGAGAGAGAGCACCTTGCTAACAACCCTCCCTTGTTCCACATGTTTATGTAAGGAGTGGCAGTAAATTCTAGCAAGGGCTCAGATTCTTGACTCTCTGGGAGCTGGAGGGAGGAGGTAGATGAGGTCAAAGTTGAGTTGGAAAGCCCTGTGGGCAGGTTTCTAGAAACAAGGCTGAGATCTGAAAGGGATATCAAGGGTCATAATGATGGAATGGTTCTGCCAGGATTTATATATCACTTTAAAGTTTGTGAAGCCCTTACAGATACCATCTCATTTGATCCCCAAAACAACCATGGGAGGTGGGTGCTATTATTATCCCCATTATACAAAAGAGAACACTGAGGCAAACAGGGGTAAGGGACTTGTCTGGGGTCACACAACTAGGAAATGTTCTGAAGCCAGATTGGAACACAGTAAGAGGAGTCTTTGTGAATCCAAGCCTGGTGCTCTATCCATTGCACTACCTAGCTGCCCCGGCTCTTGAACTGTTGCTAAATCACTTTCCCTTTTGGGGTCTCAACTTCCTCATCCTTAAAATGAGAGGACAAGATGTTCTTGAAAATCTCTTCCTGTTCTTGGTTAGGCTGAACGCTCCATAATCTACCCTCCACTAAAAGTTCCAATCCTCCTCAGCATTTGGAGGCAAGACAAATCTGCAGGAAGCCCTCGCTCTGCCAAGCCTCCATTTCAGTCCAAAGCAATTTCTGTAAATCTCTGGCCTCCACATTTCCCTTCACTAGAGTTTGCCTCATTCCTGAGAGTGTCCCTCCTTCTGTTTCCACTCTGGTTCTTCTGTTTTTTATTCTTTCTTCTTTTATTTAGGATTAAGTCAGGAAAACATTCTCAGTACATTGGAAAGAGCCAGGATTCCTCTCATCACATTCCAAATGAAGTGTAGAAATGTCACCAATGTTTTACTGGCCCTTGAGTGGGTGCGATGATGGAGCCAGACTAAGTGAGCTGGGTGTTTGAATGGCATCCCAGACTCTGGAAATCAACAGAAGAGCCTCCTGGTTTAGATCAGCAAATAGGAGGAGATGGGCACCGCTTCCTCTGAGAAGCAATTGTGGTGTCGTGGAAAGAATACTTACGAGTTGCCAGCTTTTTGGACTTAGTTGCTCTGGGCCTCAGTTTTCTGATATGAAAAATGGAGATAACACTTTCAATTCAATAAATATTTATTAAGAGCTTATAATGTGCCAGGCAATTCAATTCAACAAGCATTTACTAAGTGCTTGCTTTGTACTAGGTGGAGGGGTCAATATGGTATAATGGTGTAGAGGGCTGGCCTTAGGGTCAAGAAGATATGGACTCACATCTTGCCCTTGACACACTTTAGCTGTGCAGCCCTGAGAAAATCACTTAGACTTTCAGAGCCAGGCAACTGTTTAAGATTTAAAGTTGTAGAACTTGGTGGCAGTTTACATTGGGAGAAAGACTTCTTCTCCAAGAGCTCCCAGAGAAATAGATTTGTTAAAAATATACTAGGTTATGTGGATACAAGACAAAAATCATTCCCTCTATTCCAGGAGTTTACATTCCTTTCTTTTCTTTATTTTATTTTTATTTTTAGGCAAGTGGAGTTGAGTGACTTGCCCAGAGTCACACAGCTAATGTCTGAGGTTAGATCTGAACTCAGGTCTTCCTGACTCCAGGACCAGAGTTTTATCCACTACACCACCTAGATGCCAGAGAGAAATGAAAAGTACGTAAATATGTCATTACAAAATCTGTACAAAGTGATGGGGGGTGTTAGCTTGGGGCTATGAATGATAATCAGGGAAGGCTTCTGGTAGGAGGTGAGAAAGTTACAAACTGTAGGGAAGGATCATAAATTTTATGCTGGGAAGGGTCCAATCTCGTCATTTTACAGATGAGGAAAAGGTAAGTGATTTGTCCAAGGTTATACTGGTAGTAAGCAGCAGAACCAGTTTCTGAATATGGGTCCTCCAACTTCAAATTCTATCATCTTTCTTTCCATGGGGTAATAGGCTGTGCAAAGGCGAGGAGGTGGGAGATGGAATATCATATGTGGGGAAAAGAACAGCTAGGTAGCACAGTGGATAGAGTGTTAGTCCTGGAATCAGGAGGACTTGAGTTCCAATCAAGCCTCAGGCACTTACTAGCTGTGTGACTCTGGGCAAGTCATTTCACCCTGTTTCTTCATCTATCAAATGAACTGGAGAAGGAAATGGCAAACCATTCCAGGATCTTTGCCAAGAAAACCCCAAAGAGGGGCACTGAACAGTACAACAAAAATACGGGGACATCAAGGTCAATTTGACTGGAAGAGACAGTGTATGAAGGGAAGGAATATGTAATCACCCTGGAAAGATAGATTGTGAAGGGTTTAAACTAATAAGCTGAAGAGTTACATTTTATCCTAGAGGCAGTAGGGAGACACTCCTTACTGCAAACTCTTTTATAAGCTATGAAGTATGCTATAGATGGGAGCTGTTACTAAGGATCCATTTTTTGAGGGGAGGCTTCCTTCCCTCCCACTTCCACGTCCTTCATTAAAGACTTCCTTTGATCCCATCTCATGGAGAGACTAGAGACCTTGGGCTCTCAAAGGTGCTCAGACATTAACCCTGGCAGCTTCTCCTAAGCTAGGAAAGCTTTATGTATAGATGCCAAGATGGATTAGATGGCTGTTGTTCTGCCCAAGGACAGGGTTTGGAGAGGGGCATCCCCTTAATGGTCACAGAATGATGAATCTTTTGGCCATGGCAACTCTTGCAGACCAAGTCATGGAAAGATTTTGATGCAAATCAGGGAGGAAAATAACTACCCTTGAGAAATCACAGGTGCTTGGAATACTAGAGTAAGGCTTATCAATTATTAAGGGGCAGAGTTCTCCCTTCCTGCAGAGTTGAACAGTTGCCAGTAGCAGGCTACACTGGTTGAGATCCTGAGGGTGATCATCTCAAAAGAAGGGCAGGGTTTAGAGTCTAAATTTTAGACTTATCTCTGACCCCAAACTAAATGGTGGGTTAATGCTTAGACTCTGGTGCTGAAAAGAGTATAGGGTGGAGTGGCTGAGAATCTGAGTTCAAATCTTACTTCTGACTTTTATTATCTGCATGACCTTGAGCAAGTCACATATAATTTTATATATATACACATATGTACACACACATATACCCACACATACACACATATACCCACATATATACACACATATGTAAACACATATACTCACACATATAAAATCTCACTTGATTCTCAAAATAAGTCTGTCAGGTTAACCTCACTCTTCACCTCTCTAGGCTTCATGTTCGTCATGTGTAAGATGAGGAGTTTGCTAATTAGAACTGAATCTCTGAAGATCTTTCCTGCCCTAGTTCCATGCATAACCTTACTGACATCTCACTGATCTATGTCTCTGATAACAGTAACTTTTGCACAGACTCAGAAGGTGATATGATCCAGTGGAAAGAGGACCACTAGAATCAAAACATGTGGGTTCAAATCCCAGTTCTGGCCGTACTACCTTGGGCAAGTCTCTTATCTGGACCATAGTTTCCTCATCTGTAAAATGAGAAGGTTGAACCTCTGAGGTTCCTTCTAGATCTATAACCTTTGGTGAAATTCTGAATGGGTTTTACTGGTAGAGGTTTCAAATTCAGATAGAATTGGGGGCCTTTAAATCTAAGGATCCCTGTAGGTGCATATTGACTTAGAAAACCTCAAATTAACATCATCAACATTCTATTGTATTTTTATTTAGTCTCTTAAATATTTCCCAACTGCATCTTAATCTGGTTCTGGGCTCCCTTGGGAGATTGTGGCCAGTGGACTGCATGTTTGACACCTCTGGTATACCGGAAAGAAATTTGCAGATACAGAGCTTATCTCAGGGGTCATCTAATCCAGCTGCTTCATTTCAAAAATGAAGAAACTGAGGGAAGCTTAGTTATTTTACCAAGGTTACAGAGAGGATCACAGCTACAGAGCTAGAAGAGACTTTAGAATTCATCTAGTCCAACCATCTTATTTTACAGATGAGGAAACTGAGGTCGTAGAAATGAAATGACCCATCAAGGTTTCACAGGTAGTAAATGACACAGAAATTATTTGAATTAGAGTCCTCTCTCTAGCAAGTCACTGCCTTTCTGACTTTTTTTTTGCTATATCAGAATTGGAATCAGGGGACAAGCTTTCAGCTCCCAGTGTCCCCATTCTGGAGGTACATGATCTTGGGCAAATTCTTCATCTCTCTGGGCCATTGCCTCCTCCTCTGTAAAATGGGGTAATGATGAAATGTTAGTTTCACTAGTGGTCTCTACAATTCCTTCTAGTGACCAAATTCCTTACCTTTGTCATTGCAAGGCCTCAATACATACATCTTCTTGTCATTCTGAGAGATAAGCAAGGGGCAGAGCCCAGAGGATTTTCATTGCTGAACATCTTCTGTCCAGATGAGCCCTTTTCTGAATGGCTGGCAGCTCAGGGCCCCTGTTTCCTCTGCCCACCCAGGCCTTTGTACTGTGGCAAGGACCATGTGTTGTTTATTCTATTTCTGGAGTGATCTCCGGGGATGTGGTTATTGTCAGGGATGCAGGTGCTATTAGGAAGATTTTAGTCAGACTGTAGCCCCAGCTCATGTTTCCCACAGGCTAGGGGGCTGTAGAATATCAATCAAGAGTGATTTATTCACTTGAGAATGTCTTTATGGGTTTATGTATTAAGGTTTATGGGTTTATGTATTGAGAGGCTGTGGGCTGGTTTTCTAGAGGTAGAAAAGCAGTTTAAGTACTATTTTCTGAGCTTTTAGGCAGGTGAAGTTGAATTTTTTGGTCTGATAGGAGAATTATAATCTCCTCTGTCTGTTCACCTATCCACTTATCCATCTATCTAGTTGATGGACTGTTGTGTCCTGTAGAAGAGGCTAGAACTAGGGCCAATGTGTAGAAATGACAGAGATAGATTGTAATTAAGCAGAAGGAAGACATTTGTAAATATCAGAGCTGTTCAAGAACATCATGGATTTTCTCATGAGTGTGAATTCCTCAAATCTCCAAATATTTAAGCAGGAATCATAGGAATCCTAGGATCTAGAAACCATTGAATCCAACCTTTTGGAATCTATACTGAGGACCAGAAAAGTTAAGCAACATCCCCCAAGCAGTAAAGCTGCAGAGTTGAGAGTCAAATCCAAGTTGTCTGACTAAGCACAGGGCTTGATTCCTGCATAATGTCTCTCTAGGGAGGTGTTTCTCAAATTTTATATTTCTCTCATGGAATAGTCTTTCTGACTGAAAAAAATTGTGGGACCCCATGGGAGAGCTAGGAGACCCTGTTGGTGTAGCTTTGTATTATTAACAGCATCTAGTTTTTGTTAAAGTCCATGCCAGTTCAAGGTTTAACATGTTAGTATGTGGGCATAATAAGCAACTTTGCTTTATTTTGTGAATACTAATACATTCTATCCTATGGATGCTAGGTAAGTAAAGTTTATTTTAAACAAAATTATCTATAAATTTTCTTTTATCTGCATAATTTAACATCCAAAATTCTGTGGTGTCCTTTAAAAAGAAGCATTTATTCAGTAGCTACTATGTGCTAGAATGTTGACAAATCTTATCTCATTGGATCCTCACAAAAATTCTGGGAGGTAAGTGCCATTATTAGCTCATTTTGCAGTTGGGGAACTAAGACAGATAAAAGTTAAGTGACTTGCCTAGGGCAGCATAGCTATTAAGTGTCTGGGGTCCAATTTGAATTCAGGTCTTTCTGACCCCAAGTCCAGGGCTCTAACCACTGTGTCACCTGGTGCTCACTTAGTGCATCTCATGGCATAGAAGCATGCTGGAACAACCCCTTCGAAAAGAGCTTTAGCTCAGAGGTGTCAAACTCACTAGAAAAAGGGACCTCCAAACCATAAATAAACATCCCTCTAGACTGCATATGGACTTAGAAAACCACATATCAACATTATGTGTGTCTCATTGTATTTTTATTTTGTTAAATATTTCCCAATTACATTTTAATCTGGTTTGGGCCACTCAAGAGTCTTGTGAGTCGCATGAAACTGACTGGCTGTGTGTTTGAACCTTTGATCTAAAATATCTTAGGCTGATAAAATTGATCATTTCTGTATAGCTGAAGAAATTTAAATGCAGTCAAACTTTCTGAATTTTGGCACCTGTGTCAAAGCCCCAGCAACCCCAGACTAGCTATGACTTAATTATAATATTCTTTTGTCATCAACTCTGCTACTCTAAGGCTAACTTGTTTTACCTCCTAGGCACTATTTAAGTGTTGTATCTATACTCGAGTTCCCATGAGCCTATGATGTCAGACAACTTTGGTTTCTATTGATAGGAAACCAACTACCTCTTTAAGTAAAAACAAGTTTAATTGTTAGATAGATCAGGCTTCTCAGGTAGCTTACTCTATTGCTAGGCAGCCCTAATTGCTACAGAAGTCTTCCTTCAGTAGAACTCCAATTTGCTTTGAGCTATAAAGGTGATCATCCCCCCCCAAAGCAATTTCAAATTTTGTTGAGGGAAGTCGACCTCATCTATCACCTCTGTGCAAATAATCTAGGCTAATTTTGAAATGTCCTCTATTGGGCAGACCAATGAATTTTATTATTGTGGCTGTATATGTGGTTGATCTCATATAGATATTTACTTCTTAAAAGAAAGTTAAGCCATAAACAAGCTAAGTTAATCTTAAACGGTGTGCAAATAAGATCAAACCCAAAGTGTATGTGGATCTAGGCTGAGAAAGATGTCAAGGTGAAGCAACAGAAACCCAAAGGACTCTGGGTCTGACGGAGTTTGCCTGTTCTTTTCAGAATACTGAACTTCAGTCTAAGTGAGCTTTACTTCAAATTCTGGCAAAATTCTAGAACGTATCATTAAAGACCTGGTTTGTGAATATTTAGAAAGGGAAGCGGTGATCACAAAGTCACCACCATTCATCAGTAAGAAGTCATGCCCTGCTCCGTAGCCATAATAAATCAGACGACTCCAAAGAAGACATGAGAAAATGAACCTCCTTTTCTTCTTTGTAGAGGTTATTGACTAGCTGCTTGAGTGGGGACCCAGTTAGCTGGGTAACTCATCCTCTCCCTTCTGCCTCTCCCTCCCCTCCTTCCTTCTCCTCTCTAATTGAAGGTAAATTTGGATGGGAAAGGATGCCCAGTTAACTTGGGGTTTACAGCTAGATTCTTTCTTTCTTTCTTTCTTTCTTTCTTTCTTTCTTTCTTTCTTTCTTTCTTTCTTTCTTTCTTTCTTTCTTTCTTTCTTTCTTTCTTTCTTTCTTCTTTCTTTTCTTTCTTTCTTTCTTCTTTCTTTCTTTCTTTCTTTCTTTCTTTCCTTCCTTCCTTCCTTTCTTCCTTCCTTCCTTTCTTCCTTCCTTCTTCCCTTCCTCCCATCCTCCCTTCCTTCTTTCTTTTTTGTTCTTTCTTTCCTTCTCTCTTTCCTTCCTTCCTTCCTTCCTTCCTTCCTTCCTTCCTTCCTTCCTTCCTTCCTTCCTTCCTTCCTTCCTTCCTTCCTTCCTTCCTTCCTTCCTTCCTTCCTTCCTTCCTTCTTTCCAAAAACCTTAATCCCATAGATTGGACAATAGTAAGTCCCTACCCAAATTCCACTTAATGGCTGTTTTCTGGACCCTCCTGTCTTAAGAGTGATTATTAATAGTAACTGTTAACTCTTTCCCTCCCACCTTGTTTTAATTATCTTTTTTTCTTTTGCTCATTAAAGGGGCTATTCCCTGATTACTTCTTAAAGAGGCCTATTCACTGAATGGGCAATATGTCACTCTAAGTGAATATCTGAATAGGCCTTAGCTGAAAAAGGTCAAGATCTCCCATTGTGTCCTGGGTCATCTCCAGTCATCCTGATATATATCTGGTCACTGGATTCAGATAGCTCTGGAGGAGAAGTGAGGCTGGTGACCTGCACAGCCCTCCCTTGCTCAAAAACAAAGTCAAGTGCAAGTCATGTCATCATTTCTCTGATGGCATGGTCTTCTTAAAAAATGAAGGATGAACACAAAGAGGTCGTTCACTATGGATGTGGATCATCACACATGCTGTTGGACTTGATTGCATGGTAGCCAACAAAGTTAAGTCAGTCTTGGGCTGAAGGAAGAGGAGCACAATATCCAGAATATAAAAAGCAATTGATGAGCTCAGTGATCTTAGAAATACATGGAAAGACTTACCTGAAATAATGAAGAGTAAAATGAACAGAGCCAAGAAGACGTTGTATATACTAACAGCAATATTGCTTTAAGAGCAACTTTGAGTGAATAAATCATATCCAAAATATCCAAATTAAAGTGTAAAGGACATATGAAGAAAGACGCTACTTGCATCCAGAGAAAGAACTGATTAAGAAAAGTATGTATAGAATAATTTTTGCGCACACACACACACACACACACACACACACACACACACACTTCTAATGGTAACCATCTCTGGGGATGGGGAGGAAAGCAAAAAAGGAAAAAAAAAAGAAAAAAGAAATTTACAAGATAACTTTATTATATATTTAAAAGGAATAACAAGTTATACCTAATAGATTTTCAGTTTCATGTGCAATCATCTTTCTTAATATACTATTTTATGGAAATGTTTGTTTTATTAATAAATTAAAAATTAAAAAATTACTTTACCTTGGTCAGACTACAATCTGGAATACTATATTTTGTTCTAACTGCCACATTTTAGGAGGGAAATTGACTAATTGGATAGTTTTCCAGCTGCCCTGGAGATACTTAGTCTGGTGCAGAGAACTGGGTTGGGAGAGGCAATTATGATAGCTACCTTTACTATCTCATTCAGGTTCTATGAAGAGAGAGCCTTATAACTTTGTGGTTTGTACATAGTGCATAGTTGTGTGGTAGCCAAAAATAAGATTTCTAGTAAATTTTTGTAACCTGAACAAGAATAATAGGAAGGACAAGTCAAGTTAAGTCAAGTCAAGTCAATAAGCATTTATTAAGTGCCTACTGTGTTCCAGGCAACTGTAATAACTTATCAGGATTAAAAAAAGGCAATTTAAATCCATCCTTGGACTTAGAGCTATTTTTTTATCAAGTAAGTTCACAAAAATATGCCATCTCTTTACTTATTCATTCTGCTTTGGCTGGTCCTATTTTTAGCTGGCTATTAATTCATGTTTCTGCCATGCAGTGAAGAGCTATAGTGCCACAGAAGAACCTAGGGTGCCAAACATTCAGGCCTGGTGCCCTGAGGAGCCTGTGAGATTGAAGGGTATAAGACAAGGCAGTGATTACCAACACCCGGAGATTGGGGAACTGCTGTGGCAGGTGGAGGGGTGGATTCTTTGGATTGCTCTGAAGCCAGGAAGCCTCTCCCCTGGCACACACTTCCTGACAGGTTGCTCTAATTAGAAAGACTGTCTTGTGCAATAATTAGGGGGGGTGGACTGCAAGACTACAGGCTAGTGACAGACTCTTCCTGTTGAAAGCCCTCCCCTAAGGCCACCTACACCCATGATTTAAAATGGACCCATTGTCTGGGCTCCGGAAGGGTGCAACCACAGGTGAACACAGGCTCTGACAGTAACTAGGAGGTGAGCCAAGTCTAATCTAGAATGGCAGAAATGATGAGAATGAATGGGGCTCTCGCCTAAATCATTGTTCCAAGCTCCCCAGCAACCAAAGGGACTGGGAACCACTAATACAGAAGTGCAGATATTCAGAGTTGGAAGGGACCCCAGAGAGCCTCTCATCTAGCCTACCTCCAAATAAGACAATCTCTCAGGACTCCCCTAAGATGCATACAGATAAAATAGTCCCCAAGAGACAGCTAGTTTTCTTTGTTTATAGTCCCCAAGAGACAGCTAGTTTTCTTTGTTTCTATCTGTAGTGCTTTATCCACAGTAGGCACTTAATAAATGCTTGTGAGACTGAATTGAATTCTCATGGGCATCAAGTTAAAACATGTTTCTGCTTCTGGAGTCCTTCTAAGTTACCTCAAGCTGGAAAGTTGTTTTCCTTAGTCTTTTTTGTAGGTTTTGTACCTCCAGAATCTGTTTAGAAGCTTGATTTACCATTGCTTCTGAGGGAGACTGAGGAGAACTCAGGCAACTTGTTGGCTTCTCTCCGCCATCTTGGTTCTGCCCCATGTTTCTGCCACTGAAGAAACTGAACTATAAAATCTGATGTGTGAAGTACATGATGACTACTACAGCAGTCAGTCAACGAGTACCTACTATGTGCCAGGTCACTGTTGTAAGCACTAAAGATGTAAAGAAAGACAAAAACATAGTCTCTACCCATAAGAAACCTATATTCCAATGGGGGAGAAAACATGAAAGTATGTACATAGAAGATACATACAAGCATAAATGAGAAATAATCTCAGATGGAGGCACTAGCGATAGAGGAGGTCAGGAAATGTTTCCTGGAGAAAGTTGGAGTTGAGCCGAGTCCTGAAGGAAACCAGGAAAGTCAGAGGAAAACCAGGAAGGCAGAGATGAGGAAGGGGAAAAAAATGTAAGCTCTCTGAGGCCAGGACTTTTGTCTTTGCATTTCCAGCTCTTGGCACATCAGAGGCAATTAATAAATGCTTGCTAAATTGAAATGAATGTAGAATTGAATATGCTTCATAAATTTAAAATATTATTAAAATTAAAATTTAATGTATTATTATGACATTTCCAGACATTCTCTTGCAGATCCCACAGAGAATGAAAAGAAAGACTGGATGGAAAGGTCCTGACACTGGCCATTTCAGGATAGAGAAAAAACCTCTAAATCTGGGAGAAAATACAGAGAAGCAAGTGCCCTGGATATGACAAAAGCAAAGACAAAAATTATTCTTCTTCAAACTCTAAAATAATGACCTTCATAAATCTCTTAGAGTAGGAGATTTTCCCTTTTCTTCTGAAAGCCACATTTTCCTACTTCTAAAATTTTCTATTCATTTCCTCAATAAAATGAGGTCAATTCCAGACCAAGAGGATGTAAGCAAAGGTTGGGAGGGGCCAACAGCAGGAAAAGACACCAGTGTCTTTTAGGGTGGGTCAGGTAGCCACTGAATTTATGCCATTCAACTGAATTTTGGTCTCAGATCCTCCCTTCTTGCTCAAGGTGCCTTTAAAGCCCTATACCCTATTCCAAAGGTCACTGTTATAGGACTTAGCAAAGGACTTCAGAATACAGTTTTATAATTAAGCTCTCCTTCAAACAAGTGGAGAAGGCTGCTGTCCACCTGTAAGTGGCAATCGGAGACCTTGGTTTAGCTAATGGAATCAAAGACTTAGACTTAGCACTCTTACTCTCAGACTACTGAAGGAGTGTCAGCAATTTGAATTCAATCCAACAAAAATTTATTAAGGGTTTATTCATCCATTATTTTAAATTAATTAAGCATTTTATAGGACAATGGTTCTTTACCTTTTCTGGGTCATGGACAGACAGCCATGTGACACAGTGGATAGAGGAGTGGTCCTGAAGTCAGAAAGCCCTGAGTTCAAATCCAACTCGAGATAGTTGTGTGATCTTGGGAAGTCACTTAATCTGTTTGCCCTGGTTTTCTTATCTGTAAAATGGGGAGAATAACAGTGCCTATTTCCCAAGGTCAGTTGAGAGGATCAAATGAGATATTTGTAAAGTGTTTGGCGTAGTGCCTAGCACACAGTAGGTGCTATATAAATGTTAGCTATTATTGCTATGGACCTTAGTGAAATCTATAGACACCTTCTTGCAATCTTGCTTATAAATACATAAAATAAAAGTTACATACGAAGACATAAATACATAATGCATGCAATGAGATGTATGCATAAATAAAATATATGCAAAAATAAAAACCCAAATCTGCACAGGACACACTTCTATGATTAATCTGCTTTATTCACATCTTCTCCATCACATTCTTGAGTCTAGACAATCATCAAACAATAAATCAAATCCTGATTTCTACATAACAACCAGCTGCAGTTTGTGCGAATTACTACTAGCCTTCTCATAGAGGAATATAAATCAAGACCTAGAAAAGACATTAGAAGCTGTTTAGTTCAGCCTCCTCAGTTTAACAGGGAAGGAAAGTGAGGCACAGAGAGTTTAAATGACTTGCCTAAGGTTACACAGCTAGCAAGGGTCTGAAGCAGGTCTACCTCCCTCTGAATCCAACATTCTTTGTACAATACCAGCCTGCCTCAGGTACTATGTGGCAGCAGGGAATGGGGTACGATGAAAGATAAATGGGAATTCCAAAAGGAGAGGTGGGGGAAATCAACTTCATGGTCAAGGTCATAGCCTGTTCTGCTACAGTGCCATCAGTGGTCCTCCCTTTTCCTAGTCTGCTCAGTCATATACTGATTGTCGTTTTTCATGTTTTAATATCCTTTACACTCCTATTTTTGCAGCAGAGATCACTTCCACATCTTCCTGTTACATCTCCAAAATCAGCACCCACCTCTCACCTCTAGTGCTAAATCAATATCAATGACTTCACACAGCCTCTCACTGTGCCCAGGAAACACTGCATTCCTGAGGAGTGTCACCCATTTGAAATAACCTAACAGTGGTTTCCTTCACTTTCCCCTCGCTAGTACATTTCAACTGTTTTTAAAAAATCTTTTCTCCTTTATTCTGATCACATCAAATCCAGACCTTAGATCCCCTCCTGTCTCCCTGCCTTCTGCTTCCCAAATCAAGAACAAGGTTTCATTTCTCTTACTCAAGGCTCTAGTTCTTACGTCTGGCTTCCTTGTTCTTCATTAAGAAAGTTTTTCTTTGGCTAAGATAAGGTAATTGGATTGAATGGGAGCCCTGACCTTGAGAGCTGGTCCATTCTGGTACAGGCTGGGCAGGTGTGGCAGGATGCAGAGGAAAAGAACTGCTGATTAGAGTGATATTTATTAAATATTTACCATGTGTTAATGCCGGGAATATAAATACAGGATAGCACATAGTCTCTGCTCTTGAGATGCCTCCATTCTAATTTTTGTTGTTATGTCATTTTCAGTTAGGTTTGTGACCCCATTTGGAGCTTTCTTGGTAAAGATACTGGAGTGGTTTGCCATCTCCTTCTCCAGTTCATTTTACAGATGAGAAAACTGAAGCAAACAGGGTTAAGTGACTTGCCCAGGGTTATACAGTTAGTAAGTATCTGAGGCTGGATTTGAACTCAGGAAGATGAGTCTTACTGGTTCCAGGCCATCATCCTGGGTAGCAAGCCTCTGACTAGGCAGCCTCTTGACTGCTCTGAAGGTATCACAACCATAGCTACTGAAGATACAGAAAGCAAAGCTCTTGCTACCAAGGTCCATGGCTCTGTAGAATGGTTCAACATCAGAAAGTGATAGTATTTTGTTAGTGGAAATGACATTGAAGAAGAGGCATCTTAAGGACCCTGAGACCCTTCCATCTGACTTGCAGATGAAAACTTCCACGTACATTGTCTCTCCCATTTGAGGGGATTCTTGAGAGCAAACATACACTGTCTTATTTTTCTATTTGTATCCCTCTAGCACTTAGCATAATGCTTTGCACATAGTAAACACTTAAATATTTCATCCATCCATCCATTCATCCAAACATTCTTTCATTCATTAGTGTTGTGAGGGTTCTATTAGATTTTACAGATAGATTTGAGCCAATATCCATCTTTGAAGATTTTGGAGGAGAATTTCTATAGGATCATGGAGTCTTATTTTTTGAAAAGGAAAGTAAGTAGGGTCTTTACATTATAAACTCATGAACTCAGTGCAGGTTGCTGGCAAAATTTATGTGACATCATGGTAGTCTTTTGTCAGCATTTTGAAAGGGACACAGTGATGTCCAAGAAATAGCATGGCTTCACTAACAACAAGATATTCCTGTCTAACCTCATTTCCTTTTTTGACATGTTTATTAAACTGGTAGACCAGAAAAAAACCATTACATATAATATGCTTGTATTTCAGTAATGCATATATTCATTTTTTTTGCTCAGTCATTCAGCTGTGCCCGACTCTTCATGATCCCATGGACCATAGCTCTAGATGGCCTTTGTGGTCTTTTCTTAGCACTGCAAAGGGACTTTGAGGTCATCCAATATCTTAGGATCATAGATCCAGATTTCAAAGGAACTTCTGAGGCTATCTAGTCCAACACCACTTATCTTCATTTTACAGATGAGGAAACTGAAGCCACTGATTAAGTGACTTGTCCAAGATCGTAAGTAACAGGGTTAGGATTTGAACCCAGATCTTGTGACTCCAAGGTCAATACTCTTTCCATTGCACCATGATGTCTTCTATTTGGAAAAATATCATGCCTTTCTCCCCACAAGACAGAGAGTTATAGGCTAGATGATAATTCAGCCAGTTGGAATTGGAATTGGTTGAACGATTGGATCTAAAGAGTAGCCATTAATGGTTCTCTGTCAACTCAGAGGAGTCTGTTACCTTGGAAGGAGGTCTCTCTTGCAGTGCCTAGCAGATCAGTGTTTGGTCCTCTATGGCTTAGCATTCTTTTTTCAATGACTAGGATGAAGGCATAGAAGAGAAAAGCATGGTCATCAAAGGGTAAGATCTCCAGGGATAATAGGATCATGGGCTCACAGATGAACTGGAAGTCACCTCAGAGACCACCTAGTCAAATTCCTTCTTTTTGAAGATGAGGAAACTGAGGTCCAGGGAAGAGAAGAGACTTGTCCAAAGTCACCCAGGGAGCAAATATCAGAGGCAAGATTTGAACCAGGTCTTCTGACTAGAAATCTAGTGCTCTTTTCATCATACTCCTCTGAATGTAGTGGAAAGAGAGGGACTCAACCATCAAGAAAGATAGACTGAATTTAATAGGGAGAAATTAATAAGAAAGTCCTATACTTGGATCCAAGGATTTCATTTCAAAATGGCAGACATAGTTAGACAATTGGGTTAAAAAATATTTGGGATTTTTAGTGGATTGAAACCTCCATATGTATCAACCATGTGATAGGGTAGTGGAAAACATGCAACATTAGCATTAAAACATCATGGTGTCCAGAACCTGGCATGTGAGTTCTCTGCCCTAGTCAGGTCACATGTAGATATTGTATTCAGCCCTGCATGCTGCATTTGAGGAAGGACATTGGTAAACTAAGTGTTTCCCAAGGAAATCTACAAAGATGGTGAGGATAATTATATCCTAGGATGATCACAGAAGGGATTTGGGGCTGCTCATTCCAGAGGAAAAAAGGTTTAGGGCCAATATAATTCCTTCTCCAAATATTTAAAGGGTTGGCCTCTGGAATGATTAATGTTCATTTAGAGGACAGAGTTAGGAGTAATGGTTGGAAGGAACAAGACAAAAAAGGGCAAGAAAATATTTTTCAGCAATTGTACCTCCACCTGCCCCCCATTTGAACAGGCCACCACAGGAAGGAGTAGGTTGTTCTTTGAAGGAAGTCTGCTGGCAGAAGCTAGATGGCCACTTGTCAGGTGTATGTCAGTGGGCATCCTGTCTGGAGGGGAGGGGATGAGATTGGATGGTTGATAAGGTTCCTTCCAACTCAAAGATTCTGACATTGGTCATATTCTGACCAATAGTGATTCATCAGTTTTGACAATCTGTATGCCATATTTTATACAGGGAGGGTCCAAAGGTTTCTTAAGCTATGAAGCTTAAAAATGAACTATACTTTTGGGACATCCATTTTTTGAGAAGAATAGTTTGATAGGAAGATTTATCTGACTCTGAATAGACACTGGAAAGTGTTTCCATTCTGGAGGATCATCTTTAGTTTAGAGCAAGGGTTTCTATTTTTTTTTTAAATTTCATGGTGGTCTAGGGAACCACATGGATTCTTCTCAGAGTATTTTTAAATGCACTAAACACAATACATAGGATTATAAAATAAGCCAATGATGTTGAAATAAACATGTAATTTCCTCCGTCCGAGTTCATGGATCCTTTGAAATCAATAGTCCCCTTGGACCACAGGAGTCTCAATTTTAGAGTCATTACCCTAAAGATGATTCCCCAATTCTTTCTTCCCCTTCCTTTGCCCTTAGTTATTGAAGGTCTTCTCAGGATTAATGGACTCCTGATTGCTCACTGGTCTTTCAAAGCTAGACTCTCCTCTCCCAGCATTTCTTTTGCTTTGGCCAAATTAGCAATCACATCTGCAATATTGATTTGGGAAATTGTCCAGGGCACAGGGTGTTCTTCTTGCAAAGTAAGGACTGGAACGCTGTGTGGAATACTCAACACGATTCCATGGCTGACATAGGCATAAGAAATTTCTTCATGGATCCAAGGATGGGTATCTCCCAATCCCGTTCCAGATCAGCAAGGGACTGGCCATTTCTCAGGTCATGAAAGAAGCAATTAACTGACTTCCCGCAGGGCAGAGAGGTGCAAGGCTTTAGACAGAGTGTGCTGTGAGCTCAGGAGGAAGGGATGGCTCTGTGTTAAGCACTTTACAAATATTTTCTCATTTTGATCCTCACAGTAACTCAGTGAAGTGAGTGTTATTATTTTCTCCATTTTATTGTTGAGGAAATTGAAGCAGACAGAAGTTAAATGACCTATCCAGGATCACAGAGCTATTAATTGTCTGAAGCCAGATTTGAACTCAGGTCTTCTTGATTCAGAACACTTCCAGTGCTCTGTCCACTGTACCTTCTAGCTAACTGATTTTGGCAGGTCCCAAGAATGTTTTAAAGCCCCTTCTATGACTTTGTTTTCTTTTAATTCTTTGGTTTTTGATTCTTGGTTTAAGATGAAATCATCACAATTGCCACAATTAATCATAAAACATCTCTTAAGCACCAGGCACTGTACTAAGCCCTTGGAATACAATGAAAGGCAAAAGATAGTCCCTGCCCTCAAGGAGTTCACTGTCTAAAGGGGGAGGGGGGACAACATGCAATAATTGTGTACAAACAAGACATTCAGGAAAAACTGGAGATAACCAACAGAAGGAAGGTGCTAGAACTAAGAGGGACCAGGAAAAGCTTCTTGTAGAAAGACCTCAAAACCTTTCATAGAATTATAGACCTAGAGTAAGAAGGGGTTTTGGAGGCTACTTAGTCCAACCCACCCTGGTCTTGACTCTCAGATGTATCCTGACTATCCTTCCCATAGTGCAGCCATAGAAGACAGTCATATGAAAGCAACAGAACTGCCATGTTTCTGACAGCTCAGAGTCATTTTTCCTTTCCAAGGAGCACCACCAAGCTCCTCCTTCCTACTGCCTTTTATTTTCTTCCTATGTTTTTTTTTTAAATTTTTTTTGAAAACTGACTTATTTCATTAAAAATTTTCCATTTTGACAATCATTTTTGGGTTTTTACAAATTAATTTAACTTTAAAAATTTGAATATATTCTTTTTATCAAATTTTTCGTTTAATATTTTATTTTTCTCCAGTTACATGTAAAAATAATTTGTAATAATTGTTATTAAAACTCTGAGTTCCAAATTTCCCCCCTCCCTCCCTCTCACTCCTCCTCATTGAAAAGACAAGCAATTTGATGTAGGTTATACATGTGTAGTCTTGCAAAATACTTCCATTATAGTTATGTTGTGAAAGAAAACATAGACCAAAAAAACCCTCAAGAAAAATAAAGAAAAATGTGCTTCCAACTGTATATAGACACCATCAGTTCTTTGTCTGGGGATGGATAGCATTTTTCATCATAAGTCTTTTAGGATCGTCTTGGATCATTGTATTGCTGAGAACAGTTAAATCATTCACAGTTGATCATCTTATAATATTGTTGTTCCTTTATACATAGTACATTTCACTTTGTATCAACTCATACAAGTCTCTCTTAGACTTTCCTTTTCTGTGAGCATCCTCATCATTTCCCATAGCACACCAGTATTCCATCACAATCACATAACACAACTTGTTCAACCATTTCCTAATTGATGGACATTCCCTCAATTTCCAAATCTTTCCCCTCAGAAGAGTTGTTACAAAGATTTTTGTACATATAAGTCCTTTTTTCTTTTTCCTTTCTTTTTTAAAAGAAAATATCTTTTAGGATACAGACCTAGTATTGGTATTGCTGGGTTAAAGATTATGCATAGTTTTATAGCCATCAACTCACAACTCCACCAATTATGCATTAATGTTCCATTTCCCCACATCCCCATCATTATCTGTCATTTTCCTTTTCTGTCCTATTAGCCAGTCTAATGGGTATGAGGTATTACTTCAGAATTGTTTTAATTTGCATTTCTCCAATCAGTAGTGAGTTAAAGGATTTTTTTTAATATGGGTATATATTGCTTTGATTACTTCATCTGAAAACTTTTCATATCTTTTGATCATTTATCAACTGGAAAATGGTTCTTATTTTTATAAATCTGACTCAGTTCTCTATATATTTGAGAAATGAGGCCTTTATCAGAGAAACTTTCTTCAAAAGCACTTTTTTCCCACAGTTACTATTGCTAACTGAATTTCCTTCCATCCTATCCCCCACCCCATTTATTCTCTTCTCTCTCTCCTTTCACCCTGTCCCTCTTCAGAAGTGTTTTGCTTATGACTACCCCCTTCCCCAATCTGCCTGCTCTTCTATCACCCTCCTTTTCTTATTCCCTTCCCCTCCTACTTTCCTGTAGGGTAAGATAGATTTCTATACCCAATTGAGTGTGTATATTATTCTCTCTTTGAACCTGTTCTGATGAGAGTAATGTTCACTCACTTGCCCTCACTTCCCCCGTCTTCCCTTTCACTGTAAAAGATTTTCCTTGCCTCTTATATGGGACATAATCTACTCCCTTTCCAATTTTCCCAGTACATTCCTCTCTCACCCCTTAACTTTATTTTTTGGTCTAGCATCTTAAGAATTGTTCTTTAAAAATTTTGACTTCTGAGTTCTCTCTCTTTTTCCCCCCCACCTTGAGAAGGCAAGCAATTCAATTTTGATTACATGTGTGAGGTCATGTAAAACATTTCTATATTAGCCATTTCACAAAAGAAAACAAAAACAAAATATTCAAAATAAAGTTAAAAAAAATCCAACATTCCTTCAAAGCACAGCTGAAATTTCCACCTCTTACATGGGACCTTTTCGAATCCCTCCCTTTTTCTAACTACCTCCTCCAAGTTTGTAGTGTTGCCTACCTCTTAAAGACTTGTATATTTTACTTGAGAATTGCTTATCTCTGTACGGGTTTTATCCTCTAAACTGCTCGCCTCTGGTAGAATGCATGCTCCTTGAGAATAGGCTTTCTTTTTCATTTTGTCTTTTAGCACATCGTTTAGCACATTGCTAAGTATTTAACACTGTTGCTCAGTTGTTTCATTTCTGTCTGACTCTTCATGATCCCATTTGCAGATTTCTTGGTAAAGATATTTCAATGGTATGCCATTTTCTTCTCCAGGATTCCCATCTTACAAATGAGGGAAACAGGGTTAAATGACTTATCCAGGGTCCCACAGGTAGTTAGTGTCTGAAGATAAATGTTAATTCAGGAAGATGAGTCTTTCTGATTTCAAACTCAATGCTCTATCCACTATTTCACCTACCTGCCCAGACATTTTGATAGATTTGTTCAAATGAATTGAATTGAAATAATTTCAGACAAGGATTATAACCATGAACAGGCAGTTTGTCAGCCAGGAATACCACCATATGGGAGACTAGACGGGGGTCAGCTTTCTAATTATGGTTGAGATAAAGCGTAGTGAAGCATTGTAGTGTCAAATTAGAGTCATTTTTACAAAGAAATACCAGGTTTCCTGATGTGAGGAAGTCATCCAAGCTCAACATAGGAAGAAATAACAGCCAACATGGGTCCATCTGTGTTAATATTGCTCTGATTATCAGGAGCCTTCTAAGCACCAGGAACATAGGTAAGTTAGGAAAAGGTAATCAAAAGTAAGCTTGGATATGCTGATGGATTAGTGATTTCAATAATGTGGGCATATACTTCACTATTAAACATAGCAGTCCATCTGTGCTTTTCCATTGCATATGATTCTTTTCTATATTCTTACATAAATCCTCCATAGAGGATCTCCCCAGAGTGTTAGAGGCCTTCCATTGGATCTTTTAATATTTCAGGGATACTGATACAGCCCTGAGGTTGTCCATCTGTTGTCCTCATACAAAATTCACTGAACATTTTTACTACATGCTTGATCAATCACCCTTTAACTGTTCACACACATGCTCATTATTTTTTAAATTATACTTCTTCCACATAAGTCAACACTTGGCAACATACTGTCACCTCTTTATGCCCCATAAGTCCTTTCCATTGCTCTTTGGGTAATCAAAGAACAAAGAGAATGTGAAGGTTGGAAGAACCCAATAGTACTAAATCAATTCTCAGCTCTAGTCATGCCATGTTCCCCTCTTCTATAAATATACCACACATTTCTTTATTTATATCGTTCAATCAATCAATAATATAAATCTTGAAGATGGATTGTTGATTTTGTTCAACTGGACTATCTTTTCCCTTATAAAAAGGGTACCTAATATTCCAATTTCAATAATTACAGAGAGATTAGACTTCTTAAATGAATCAATCAATCAGAGAAGGGAATCAGGCCTAAAATATCTCTACTGAATCAATCATTCAAAGACTTCCACTAAGTTTGAAAAGTCCTAACTCAGTTTAGAAATTCTAGAAAACTATTGGATAAACTGATGCTACACAGGAAGTACATTTGATTTGACTGAGGAGCATTGGTGGATGTTATATAAATTAATGAGCTAATTTGCGGTCCAAGGGTTTTAACATTTGGCAGTTTAGTATAGAATCCTCCAGCCAAACTTCTGAGAAGGAATTATTTAGGGAGAAAAGATGCTAAGCCTGAGTTTCCTATGCCCCTTGACCAGAGGAAAACTTTGTGAGCTTTGGAAAATGAGAGGATTTTGGTCTTCCTACAGGTATCCTACTCCTAGCCACATCCCCCAAGTAGCTGTCAGTGTCTGCATTAGGAGCTGAGGACAGATTGGACACATTGAAGAAATAATTCTTCAAGACACTGTAGGAATCCCAGAAAGGAAACTATATCATGTATAAGAAGAACTATATGAATACCTCAGGAAAGACAAAAAAAGGGTTCTAGTAATTAGAGACTGTAAGTTAATCTCTTTGCCACATGCGCTGTCTAAGCCTGAGCCGACTTTCCCTTTATGTGCTGGTTTATCACAGACTTTTGGGAGAGATGCTTTTTACCAACTGTTCTTATTATAATACATAAATATTCCTAACGAAAAGCTAATTGTCTGACTGATGAATTGCTATTATTTGATAACCGTTAGAGGGAAACAACTGAAGGAGATCAATCAGTGATAGTATTAGAAAGACCTAATCCTAGAACCCTGGTGAGAGACATATTGGCTCCTCTTTGGGATCTCCATCTTTCAGTTCCAGTAGAAGATGAGAGATTATGTCTGTATCATTTGCTACATCTTCCAATCATCCTTCATAGTTTAGATAAAGTCTTATGAAGTCTTTTCTAACTATTACAGTCTTTATTGAGCACCATCTTTTCTGAAATCTGGCAGCACTGACAACCTGTGTCACACAACTTGGCCCTGAATTATAAAATTGTAAAAAACAAAAAGAATTACAAAATAGGAAATATATAGTTTCGGATGTGTTAGTAATAGGATTACAAAACTTAGTTGGAAGATCTAATCCATCTAGAGTTGGTCATCTAGTCCAACCTGTGCCTGAATAAGAATTTTCTCTATACCATCCATAACAAGTGATTATTCATCCATGTTCTAATTGAAATCCTCCATTTAGGGGGAACTCAGCACGGGCTAGTGGAGAGTTGGGTTTGGACTCAGAGATTCCGAGTACAGATCCAAGATCTGCCATCTATTCTTGGGTGACATTGGGCAAATTACTTTTCCTCTCTGGGGTTCAGTTTGCTCATCTATAAGATGAGATCATTTGACTAGATGATTTAATAGCATCACATAGTATTCTGACACCAAAGAGGGGGAATTGTGGACTAGATGAAATACAATTAGATAGGTTGAGAACTGCTTGAATGAATGGGCTCAAAGAGTAGTTGCTAATAGTTCAATTCAAGATGGCAGAAAGTCTCCAGGGGAGTAGCCCATGGAACTGTCCTTGGTGCTGTGCTGTTCAGCATTTTTATCAGTGACTTGGATAAAGACATACCTGGTACAGAGATGATACAAAGCTTTAAGGGACAATTAAAACAGTAGATGTAGGGTGAAGATTGAAAAAGTTCTTGACAGTCAAGAAAGTTGGACTGGATCTAATAATATGAAATTCAACAGGGATAAATATAAATTAGTCTTACACTTGGATACAAAAAACCAGCTTCACAAGTACAAGCAGGAGAGGCATGCTTAAACAGCAATTGTTTTGAAAAGATTTTTGGGTTTTAATGGAATCAGTAGGGTGATAAGACAGCCAAAAAAAACTAACATCGTCTTGAGTTGAATTAAGAGTGGCATAACTTCTCAGAATAGGGAGGTGAGAGCCCCGCTGTATGCTGCTCTTGTCAGATTTCATTTGGAGTATCATGTTTACTTTAGTGTAGAAAGGGGGATAACCAGAAAGAGCCTTGAGCCTGTTCATATGAGCATCACATGAAGGAACTGGGAATTTTTAACCTGGAGAAGAGAAGACTGGAGCAATGGGGAGAGGGTCATGATAGATGCCTTTAATTATGTGAAGAGCTATCCTGGGAGGAGGGATTGGATTTGTCTATTTTGGTCCCAGGGACAATGAGTAGAAGTTGCATACATGACAATTTAGGTTAGATGTGAGGAGGAAAAACTTCCTGATTTTGTTGTAGAAAAGTGGAATGGGCTGCCTTGAGAGGTGGTGGGCTCCCCTTGCTTGGAGGGCTTCAAGATGAGACTGGAAATAACTTGGGTACAGTCTTTGGGGAATGATGGTCAATAAAGTTTCTTCTGTCTCTCAGATTATGTGACCTCTTTGTCACCTTCTAGTTCTAAATCTACCATCCTTAGATGAGCTCTAGAGGTAATTCATTACCCAATTTGGAACAGCTGCAGTTATTAGGGTGTTGGACCTGGTGTTAACAAGCCTAAATCTGCTTCTGTGTACTTTTCACCCCCTGTTCTTGTATCTGCCATCTTCCACACAAATGGACCTTTAGAGACTCAAAAACCATTACAATTTCCCTCCCTTTTCTCTTCTTCAAGCTGATCCTAAATTCCTTTTATTGATCATTCTGTTTCACTATCTCTGGTCTCCCCAGCATATACTGGTTTCCTCATCACTGTATGCAGTCCAGGTCATCAATATCCTTCATAAAGTGTGATGTCCTCAACTGAACACAGTACTACAGACATTCTTCTTCCTCTCCTCTCCTCCCCTCTCCTCCCCTCTCCTCCCCTCCCCATTCCTCCCCTCTCCCTCCCCTCCCCATTCCTCCCCTCCCCTCCCCTCCCCCCCCCCCTCCCCTCCTCTCTCCTCTCCTCTCCTCTTCTTTTCTCCTCTTCTCTCTGCCTCTCTCTGTCTCTCTCTCTCTCCTGTCTCTCCTATCTTTGTCTTTCCTCTCTCTGTCCCCCTGCTCCACTCTTCCTCTCCCTTTCTTCTTTCTGTCTTTCCAGATTTCCTTCTCTCTCTCTCTCTCTCTCTCTCTCTCTCTCTCTCTCTCTCTCTCTCTCTCTCTCATATGTGTGTTTAACATAATAGATCTGTTTGGATTTCTTTCTATGGTTTTGTTTGTTTGTTTTCCTCTGTGAATATTTTAAAGACTCCTTTCACTTTTACTCAGAATTTCAATGTCTTCAAAAATTACAAGGAAAGGATCAGGGAGAAGATCTCTGGATATGAACATTTCTAGTCCTTAATAGAATGAGGCTCTGCCAGAGCCTTCTGTCTCTTCTAATGCTGCTGAGAACACTTTGCATTACAGTTTTAATCCAAACAGGTCACATTTAGAGCCAGCTCAGGACAAATGTGCTCATTTCCTAATGCTGTATCATCCATCCACTAGACAGTAAAAACCCTGCCACCAGTCTACTAGTCAAGAGCTCTCAGTGTGTCCTCTAATGAAAGAGGCATTCATTTGTCCCCTGTCTGTTTGCCATCAGTAAACACAATGAAGTCCTTCCCCCCTCCACTTACAGTCAGAATGATTTGACTTCAATGAGGAATGCATGGGGGCAGCTTGTGCTTCTGAAGGACTGACTGGAAGGCAGATGAGCTAACTGGCCAGCCCTCTTGACTTCTATCCACTGGACAAGAAAGTGAGGTTCACTTTAAAGTCAATCAAATGAGTAGCAAGAAAAGTTCAAGGGGTGAAGATGTTGGGGGAAAAGGAAGGATGAGAATCTTAGAGTAGGAAGCAAAGTACAAGAAAACCCCAAATGGAGAAAAATCAAATGCATTTCACTTGGCCAATAGAATATGGGTTCCAGATCAGCTCTAGTTAGGTTGTCACGACTGGGGTTAACTTCTTATGTATTGGTGCTGACTGACTGAATAAACAGCCACCTGGATTGTTAGCAGATTAATCAATCAGTTAATCAAAAAAAACTTTTATTAAGGACCAGGCATTGTGCTGTGTGCTGGGGATACAAAGATAAAAAAAGAAACAATCCCTGCTTTCAAGAAGCTTATATTCATTGGGAGGGAGACATATACATATTTAAGCATAGACAGAGTAAGTACACATGGGAGAAAAACAAAATAAATATAAGGCAATTAACCTTATAAGGAATGGATTCACCTCCCCTCAATCCAATTGAATTTACAGGCTATTTTTCATGAAGTGGAGGGTGGTTCAGAATTCTTTCTGGTTCTATATTTTTCTCCTATTAGACTATAAGCTCTTCAAAAGTAGGGATGGTCTTTTACTCTTTCTTGTACCACTGTATTTAGTACAGTAACTGGCACATAATCCTTGCCTCATAAATGTTTGCTGACTGGCTATGTTGGTGGAATATATGGGAGGCTTTGTTATTCTAGGATTGAGGTCTTATAAGTCCTGGGATACAGCAGATGCTTAATAATTGCTTGTTGAATAAATTTAATCATTTAATAAGAGGCCAGAAGGGAAGAAGGAGAAAACTGATAGAATCACAGAACCCTGAGGTATTGAAGGAAAGGAACAAAAGGGAAAGAGACGTGTGGGGGGTGGGAGGAAGGATTCTTCTATGAAATCTGGATTTTCCACTTGGTAGCTATGAGCCAGAAGGACTATGGCAAAAGTTTAGTAGTTAAACAGGGTGTTAATGGTCTCTCCTATAGGAAAGACTAAAGGAAGTGGGTGTTTGACAGTAGGGGAGATGGATGGAGAACAACTGGCAAGTCAGATCAGAGAGAATGATTAACAAGATTAGAGGATGATGAAAAGACTTCAGACGTTCTCAGGATCACAGACTTAGAGCTGGAAAGGGATATTAGAGGTCTGATGCAACTTTCTCCTTTTCAATGTCTTGGCCCAAGTTTCCTCTAGGTGTCACTGAAGACATCTAGATGCTGGAGAGGGATGCCTATTGGTTTCAGATGGCCTTCTCCTAGCCTTTTGCCCAGACCTTGGGACCAGTAGCTGGAGCTGACTGTGACCTATAGGCTTGACCATCCTCAACTTTGAACTTGTGGAGAAGAGGAGCCATGAGAGCCATCTGAGGCCAAAGAAGGACTGTAGCCATGTAGTTATCCATGCTGGACTCTAGATCCTATCCTGCCAAAATAGAAAGCTTTAATTACTCAGCACCCTCTCCCAGGGCTGGGAAACTTAGTTTTTGTTTCCTGAGTTTGTTTACCTTTATGTGTTTAAATGTATACTTTGTCTCTTACTTGAGCAAAGCATAAAAAAGCCGTTTAATCCCACCCTGCCCCTTTACCCTGCCTCTTGCCCAACACATTGCTGTCTAGGAGAAAAGAGATAGATTAATAGATTAGATGTATTTTACCAGAATTTCAATCTTTGGATGGGGGCTCAGAGCTAAGAAACAGAATTTTTGATTCATTTTTACAATTTAGTACAGAGAGAATACTTTACTCAGATTATCTATGTAAGTGAGTTGTTTTTAGGGGTTAGGGCAACTGAATAGGTTGCCATTGAGGGGGCATCCATCATATTTTTTCACAGACCTTATTTGGAAGGAGAGCCACTACCCAGAGGGGAAGGGGCAAGAGATAGCTAGAGAGACAATCATACAGAAGGGGAAGGAGTTGCTCAGCCTCCCAAAAGGTAGGGGCAAGTAAGAGTGTTTAAAAGTACCTTTTGCTCACTAGCTCAGCATAGCAACCAGAGACCTTTCCCAGGGTCACCCAGCTATTAAGCATTTGAGGCAGGATTCACATTGAAGTCTTCAAGTATTCTATCTACTACAACATGCAACTCCTTCATTTTTCAGTTAAGGAAACTGAGGTCCCAAGATATTAAATGACTCATAGTCATATAAATAGTTGTCAGTCATTAAGGCAGTATGGCATAGTGGATAGAGTGTAGGATATGGAGTCAGAAAGATTTGAGTGCTTTTGAAATTTACTGGCTGTGCAGCCCGTTATCCTCGTAAAGTCTCAGTTTCTTCACTTATAAAATGGGTGTGATGATAATAAAACCGTGCCATGGTATTACACCTTAAAATGATGTAGCAATGCTAGTTATTTTTTGTGTTTTAATGTTCTCCTGAGTGCAACTGAGTCCTTTCTGATCTCCTCTCCTTGGATTTGTTGCCAGTTAATTATCCATCACGCTATGCCTCCCCTACCTAGGAAAAAGAAAATAGAAAGAGACATAGAATATCAGGACATTTCTAATGATTTATGGGAATAATGAAACACAGATCTTGCTTTGTTTTGGCTACTTTTCCAAAATGGTAGAACCCAGGGTTTTTCTGTGATCATCTAGCGAAGGCAATTTTTTTTCTCTTGCAGTTTCAAATCCTTGCATGTTTGCAATTCTTCCTTCCTCATCTCCTTCCTCTTCCTCCTCCTTTTCCCTTTCAAAACAGTGTCTTCTAGGCTCTGGTCTGGTTCTCTCACTTATGGTCATGTCAGTCCTGGTTCATGGATGCTGTGTTCTCTTACACCTACCTTCTTGCTGCATTTTCTTGGGGTAGTAGTGGTCAGGAGTCAGGAGTCAGGGCCGGGGTGTGTGTGTGTGTATATGTATGTGTGTGTGATTGTGTGTGTGTGTGTCTGTGTGTGTGTGTGTGTGTGTATGGGGGAGGTGGGGAAGGCCCTACCAATAAACTTAGATGTGTCAGGAAGCGAGAGGTAGCTGAGAACGAATGGGCAGGATGCAGTTTTAAGACATATTCTTCACTTCCCACTGGGGCTATTTTGAAAATAGATGATGCTGAGCTGTGACCAGCTCATCTCTCCCTTCCCTAAAGGGGGATAGTCAAATAACAATTCTCTCCTAAACCACAGGGAATTAAATCAGTGAGGAAAGGGGTGGTGGTCACTGAGAATGGGATTTGTTGCCTCCCTGGAGATACAGAGGAGACAGATGTTTTCAGCTTAGAACCTGAGAATGTTTCTATGAACACAGGCATAGGGATTATCAAACAGTCATTAGCTGTCTTTGCCATGCTCCAGGATGGGGGTGGGATTGAATTTAGGGCCCCGCCAAATGAATCAGGAGGACACAGGAATAGAAGTTTCTGTCAGTTCTGAGTGTTATCCATTAATTACAATATGGCTCCTCAGATACATTCTCAGAGTCCCATCTCTTCATGTATTCACCATCTACTAATAGCTAACTGTAATGAATGCCAGCTGGCCCTGGGAACCTTGATACCCATGTCAAAAGAGAAAGAAGGAGAGATCATACACTGGGTCCTTGGGCATTTCCTTTATTGTGTCTGGAGAGGTGGGGCTTATGAAAAGCCTGGAGATATCCATTTCTGGGGGATTTGTAGGTTTTATTTTCTCAGTCATTCCGTGGATTCTAACATTCTCAGATTCCATTAGCACTCAACAAAAGATTGTGACCTTGTTTATACCTGTTTACTATCCTAACTCACAGGTGACTACATATGCAGCATGTTTTTGAAGTTTATCTACAAAGGAGATATTCACTTAGCACAGATTGTGAAGGAATAAAAATAAAATGCTCAGTTTATCGGCGGAGAAGAGGATAGACTGGAGTGGGAGAAAGATGAGTGAGGCTATTGTAGGCTATTGTAATAGACCAGACATGAGATGGTGAGAGCCCATAGCAGAACCAGAGAAAAGAAGTGGATGGATTTGGGAGATGTTATAAAGACAGAACAACTACTGATGGAGTATGGGGCAGAAGTGGTAGTGAGACATAGTGAGGTGTTGAGGATGACACCTAGGTTGGAAGCCTGGGAGATTGGGACAATGATGATGATGTCCTACAGCCTTTGAGTATGAGTGCCCATTTCTGGGAGTGGTTCCAACATCTCAAGTCTCTTTGTATCTATCTTCCCTCCCAATTTCGCAGAAAATCTCTGTCTTCCTGGCCAAGGGTTAAACCCTCCTCTTGTGTTCTTGATTCTCTCTCTTCCTTTCTCCTCTAGAACCTAGCTTCATTACTCCTTTCCACTCTTTCATCTTCAGTTTCTTCCCCTTTATTGGCTCCTTCTTCCCCATCTACAAAAATACCCAGGTTCTCCCTATCCCAAGACATCATTTTCTTACTATCACCTAAAATGATTATCATATATCTCTCCTCTTCTTCTAGAAGGAAGATTGTATCTATTGCCTGTTTCAAAGAATCACCACATTTTGGAGTTAGAAGTCCACAGAACTGTTTATGTATTCCTCTACCCTCTATAACCCATCTTTTATCTCTATCATTTGGCTTAAACTGTTCTTTCTGAGGTCACCAATGAGCTCATTCTAAATGAATGGATGAATGAGCATTGATTAAGTCCGTATTATGCACTGTGCATTATTATTTGTTGAGCACTATCCTAATTATTAATTTGACAATGCCATTCTCATCCTCATATTTGATTTTTCTATAGCATTTGACAGTTAACTACTTTGTCCTTTTCGATTTTCTCTCCTTTCTTGGTCTCTGTGATTCTGTGACTCTGCCTTCAACCAGTTCTCATTAATCTGCTCGGTCTTTTTTCAGTTTCCTTTGCTGGTTCATCTCTATCCTACTACTCCACAAGTATTTGACTTCCCCAAGGAAGTAAACCATTTTGTTCTCACATCCAAAACTCTGTTGATTGATTCAATTGAAGTAATTGGGCTTTCTAGGACTATAATCAATAATAGTTCATAGCTCAAAAAACTCAGAACCTCAGAAAGCCAGGAATTCTACTTCCTCATTGTACAGTTGAAGAAACTGAGACCTTAAGAAATATAGTGATTTGCCCAAGGTGATAGAGGTAGTAAGTATCAATAGTGAGATTGGTGGTTAGGTCCTTTGACTCCTGGCCAGGGCTGTAGCCACTGTACCATACTACCTCTTGCTCCTTTCTCTAATTTTCTTAGAGCAATTTGTCTGTACTTCTCCTTTGCCCATCTTAATTCTACATTCTGTAGTTTGGGGATTATTTTTGCATGTATAGCATATCCTCCTATTAGATTGTAACCTTTTTGAAGGAAGTGGTGGTATCATTTTTCATCGTCATATCAATCCTAGCACAGAGTAGATCATATTTCCTAGACCACAGATTTGGAGCTAACCGGGACCTCCAAAAGCCATCTTGTTCAGTTCCCTTATTTTATAGAGGGAACTGTAGCCTGCAGAGCTTAAAAAGTTGTCTAAGGTCATACAACGAGTAAACAGTAAAGGGTGGAATTTGAAACAAGATCCTATGACTCCAAATCCAGGATTTTTCCCAGCTTACCATTCTGCTTAACAGTTTGTCTAACTGAATCTTGTCTTGTTTCTGTTCTCCTTTGGAAAATCTCTGATACCAGACACATTCACCAGAACATGGCAAATCCTTTTCTGATAAGGAGGTGGCCTGATGGACTAGATAAGTCTGATTTAGCATCAGTATGTTCTTGCCATGAATGCTACCTTCGACACTTACCAGCTGTGAGACCTTGGATAAATGAATGACTCCACTTCTCTGAAACTGGCTTTCCTCATTTGCAAAATGGGCATAAAAATAAAGCCTCTTGTTGATGAAAGGATCAAAGAATATAACGTATTGAAAGCACTTTGAATATTGTAAAATGCTAAATAAATGTCAGCTAATCATAATTATATGAATATTTTATGTTTCATACATGTAATTAGCATTATAAATAAAGGCATAGGGAGATGGTTGGGAATCCCTTCTTGGAAATATTACCTCAGCTGACCCTGAGTTGCCGATAAGATCACAAATCCTAATAGGAAGAAGGAGGTCTTTCTTGATCGAATTATAATTAAAGTAATATTTAATATATAATTATAATATATAATATAATAAATATTTAGGGTAATTATAATTAAAGTAATAAGAAAAAATCTTTGTAAAGTTTTTGGTTGCAATGGGGAATGGATTGGGAAGGGCAAAGCATTGAAGATTCTGCTCTCTGCTGATATGAATATCAAACTTTCACAGGAGTAAAGGATCATAGACTTAGCTCTAGAAGGGACCTTAGAGGTCATCCTCATTTTACAAATGAGGAAACTGAGAAAATCGTGGAGATAAAGTGGATTGCCATGGCCACTCAGAAAGGTGGTGACAAAGCTTGTAGAGCATAGCTCTATAGGTCAGAGGGACCTTTATAAATGAGGGAGCTGAGGCTTGACAATGTCCCACAGGTATTAATTGCAGAGTCAACATCCAGCATTTCTCCCACATATCATCACTGTCCCCCTGATTTGAGACACTAAGGTTGAAATCTACATTCTGGCATCACAGGACTGTAGCATGAAGTTCATACAGGACAGTGAAACTCTGTATTACTCAGTAATCTCTTCTTTATTAGCTCATCTCAGGAACTGAAAATGTTGGAAAAACACTCATAAAACACTGTGACATTATACACAGGAAGCTTATATCCTGGGGGGCAAATAATAAGAACTTTTCCCGTCTACACCCCCTCCCACTCCCATCCACTATATTAAAAAATAAGACTCCAGGGACAGCTCCTGGGTTGACTTCAAGCAGAAGAGAAGGGATCATCTCTATTTGATTGGGAGCCTTTGAAACTCAGAGTAAGGATTCAGACAGGAGAAAAACAAGGTCTTAATATCCTTATGAGTCCAGGTGAAGTCACCATTGGGTCTTGCTTCTGGAGGGGATAGACATTGGGTATTTTTCCATGGCAGCTCATGAAAGGATACTGCATTCTGGTGGCAAATACCAAAATACCACATCCACTCAGACCCTAGTCATTTGGAATTTATGGTCAGACAGCGGCTGGACTGAAATGTACCTTTGATCTAGGAAAGACTTGCCTAAGCAGATGAATTGTTTGAAAAAAGAAAAGGCAGCTTGCTTTGGTTTCTTACCTTGGGTGAGCCACATCGTCGCTTAGGGTGTTAGCTTCCTCATCTGTAAAACTAAATGATCTCAAAAGATCCAGATTTTGAGTTTAAGGATAAGACTGGAAGGCTGCTCATAGGATCATAGATTTTGAACTGGAAGAAACTTCATCGGTCATTTAGCCCAAATTACTCGTTTGTAAAATGACCGAGTGCCAGAGACGTAGGGGATTTACCCACAATCGCACCACTAAGAAGTAGTGGAAACAGCATTTCAACCCAGTTCCTTTGATTCCAGTTCCAATATATTTTCCCCAGCACCATCTTATCTCTCTATGGTTACAATATAACGTACACACACACACAATACATATAACAGTTATATAAATATAACACTTTTTAAAAAGCATGTTAGAACACAAGTATGTATTAATAATCAGTTTAAAATAAAAATCCTTATTTGTTAAATTAAATTTTCTAATGATTACAACTTGGTATCACTGTGCTAGCCTTGTTTCTTTTACTGTATATAGTTGAACACAGTGACATTTTATTTATACAGAGTAGAAACAGTCTATAATTAAGATCTTTCATTAATTTCTTCCCTTACCCATTTGCCCAGTGCCCTTCATGACAGCTACGGAGGGAACAAATATGGGAAGTGTTGAGGAGGTAGAATCATCAGGGTCCGGTGATGGTTGGATGTAATGGTGAGAATCAAAATGGCAGCCAAAGACGACAAGAATGATTTTGATTCTGATGCGGGGCCGTTGGGAGTGCGGTGATGGCACTAAGCAGAAGGGAAGAGAGAGGAGAAAAGAGAAGGAGGGGAAGATGAAGAGCTGAGTTTGGGACTTGCGAAGTGTGATGGATAGACGTCCCCATGGAAATCTGTCCCAAAGTTTTTTTTTAGAAATGTGAGTCTAGCACTTAAGAAAGACATAAGGGATTGAGATAGACTGTAGAATCCTTTATTAGAGATGACATGCCACGGGATGTGTAGCTTCTATTGTCTTAGGAAGGGTAGGTAAAGGAGAATGAACATTGTGAACAGAATCCTGGAGAAAGTCTAAATCAAAAGGGTGGGAACAGGAAAAGAATCAAAGGCAATCTGGAGGAAAACCCACAATTATAAAGGACGAATTAGCACTTACATTCTTAACCTTTTGCTGTTGTTTATTGTTCAGCAATTTTTTCCAATCATGTCCAACTCTCCATGACTCCATTTGGGGTTTTCTTGGCAGAGATACTGCAGTGATTTGCATTTCTTTCTCCAGCTCATTTGACAGATGAGGCAACTGAGGCAAACAGGGTTAAGTGACTTTTCCAGAGTCACACACCTACTAAGTGTCCGAGGTCATATTTGAACTCAGATCTTCCTGACTCCAGGGTTGGCACTCTGTGCACTATGGCACCACCTAGCTGCCCCTTTAGAATATGCTGTCTAGCTATTTGCGACTAGACTGGAGCTAGCTACTGAGGGTCCATGAATTAAAAACAAAAAACTCAATAAGTACATTACAATATAATTGTTTTCCGTTTCTATGTATTTTACTTTACACATTTAAAAACATGATTCTAAGAAGAAGTCTATGGCCTTCACCAGACACTGCCAGAGGGATCCAGGACACAAAAGAGATTAAGAACCTTTGAGCAAGGAGAATGTGTATCAGGCTAAAAAGGGACAGATTACCCAGATGCATCAGTTGGGAGAATTTTAATCTGAATGTCCAGGGTTCATGCTTTTATCCAAGTGGAGTTTATGTGGTAGAGTGCTTAACCCATTAGACTTGAAGTCAGTGAGACATTGGTCCAAATTCTACCACAGTCACTTACTAATTATGTGACACTGGGCAAGTTAAACCTCTCTGTGCCTCAGTTTCCTCATCTGTAAAACGAGGGGTTTGGGCTCAGTCTCTTTCAGTTCTACATCTATAATCCTGGTGGGTGCTTAATAAATATTTGCTATCTGGCAAAGCTAAGTGGCACAGAGGATAAAATGCTGAACCTGGAGACAGGAAGTCTTGGGTTTGAATCCTGCCTCAGACATTCACTAACCATGGGACCCTAGGAAAGCCATTTAACCTGTTAACCTCCGTTTCCTTATCTGCAAAATAATAGTATTTATCTCAGAGGACTGTTGTGAGGATTAAATTAGATACCTTATGAAAAGTGCTTTTCAAACCTTAAAGTGTTAAGAGTTGGTAGCTAATGCATATGCTACAGCTGCTGCTCAACATTAGCCTTAGGGATTGGCTAATGTCCAGTGTAAAGGAGAACATAAGAAAATCCTTTCCTTAGGGATTATCACAATCTTGCGGTTGGCTTCAGTCATTTCAGAAACATTAAAGCATCATGGTGATGCATCATTCTCAAGCTTCTTCTTAAGTTATCACCCCCAAAATGTCACCTACATAACCCACAGAAATGCTCTTTTTCTGGTTGGGTCCCCCCCCTTTCATTGGGGTTCACATTATATCCATTCTTTGATCCGTTTTATAGTGGCTATAAGCCAAAAGCCAATCCTCTAGAAAGATGCAAATAGTTGAACTCCTGGGGTTAACTAGGAAGGATACAATCATGAAGCTGAACTCGTGTTCACATCTCAAGTTGGCATTTACAGTCACCTTTGCATTGAACGTTAGCCAGTGCCTTAGGCTAGTGTTGGACACTGGTCCATTATTATACATTGAGTGTAAAGTATGCTTAATGGGGTTGGGTGTGTGAAGGAAAGATGGTGTCTAGAAGGATGGCAGGACTTCTGAATGGCTGGCAATGAAATTCTTTGGCCTGTACCAATGTGTTTCAGTCAGATCATAGATGTGCCATGGTCATTAAAAGACCAGGAAACAGTCTGGCACCATCAATATTAATAGATGCATCTAAAAATGTGTTGCATATTAGTAGGGAGGCAGCAGCTGGTAAACAGCTGGCAAACCAGTGGAAGTTGAGTGGGGCCAGGAGTTATTTGGCATCTCTCAGTACAAATGTATATTCGATTGATTACTAACATACGCATTGACTAGGAAATGGAATGATACTAAGAAGATTTGAATGCCTTAACAAAAGGAATATGGTTAAGGTCACATTGGAATAGAGAATTCCAAACTGGTCATGGACATGGAGTCCCAGGATCCTTGGGGAACTTAAGTTCACACAATTTGGAGGTAGAAGACTAAGGGTTAAAAGAGTTAAGTCTACAACTCTATCAGTTCTCTGTGCTGGGTCACAGTGACTCTTTGTCAAATCTCTGTGGAGTCCAGTTAAGGAACGATGAGAAGCAGATGTCTGGATAGTGTGCTGTGATTGGGATACGGCCCACTAAAGACCTAGTTCCACTTCATCAGGAGAAACCACATGGGGGAGGGGAGATGTTTTTGGAAACTAGGCCACCAGAATTTGGCATGACGATTATGATATTCTAATTTTGACTTCGCATTTCACCATTTTCCATCCCATTCCATTCAACGTTAATTACCCATGATAGCAGAGGCAACACACTGGGAGTATGGTGGAGCAGAGGAAATGTAAATTTTAAAATGATCTGGTCTCTTTTCTCAAGAAGTTGATAATCTCAATATGTTGGGATAAGACACATAGATATAACTATAATCATACAAATTAGACCAGTGGTTCTTAACTTTTTTGCACATGTCCTGAAACTCTTTAGCAATCTGAATTCCTTCAAAGAAGAATGGTATTAAATGCACAAAATAGTACACATACATACATATATGTAAATATGTATATATGTAGAATGACAAAGAAAAACAAAGGCTAGTGAAAATATAGATGTATTTTTTCCCCATCCAAGTTCACAATGAAACCTCTCCAATTAATCTCTGATTAGGAACCCTGATTTAGAATTTGTTAAATGTCTAAGAAATTTCCTTTCAGCAAAGTCCTTGGCACTGGGTGAATGGTTCAGTGTCAGAAAGGGAAATGATTTTATCAATGGAAATGAGATGAAAGAAGATACATTACCATGTGCTCTGCATGCAAAAGACAACTGGACCTTTCTGTCTTACAGCTAGAACCTACTCTTTTCAACATCTCTTCCTATAAGAACGTGAGCTCCTTGAGATCAGGAACAGTTCTGCTCATGTGCCACAATGCTTTGCATTTGTTAAAGGCTTAATACGTGTTTTTTTTTTTTCATTTTTCATTCATTCTTTAATAGGGGAGTCAGGAAGAAAGACGTTTGGAGGAATTGGGAATCACTATCTAGAGCTGAGAGAACTTTTCAGATGCCCCTGAGCTGAACCTTGAAATTCAGCCTAGTGAGACTTGGTTTGTTGGGAGAAGATGGGGAGAGACCATTTCAGGCATGAGGGACAGTTGACAATGTTTGAGTGTCCAGGATACACAATCAAGAGACTTAGACATCTGGCCCCAAGGGAATAGGACAAAGCTTTTCTTGGGGGGGGGGGTCTAGAAATTATACTTTGAGCCCATACTGTGACAGGCTTTGATTAAATCTTGTATCCAGTGAGTACAACTTCCTGGAGTGACTAATATTTCCACCTAAAAGAGTTTAAATTTGGGGACCTTAGGGCTTTTAAAAAAAGTATTCGATGCACAAATGGTAAAATCTTCATCCTTCCCCATTTCCTTTACTTTCTTCTTAAAGGAGAAAATGCCATCCCTATCCTTTATCCTCTTTCTTCTTAAGAAATAATTCTCTGCTTCTCTAAGCACTCTCAACAAACAGATAAGGGGGTACATGCCCATTTCAGTTGTCTAAGTTTGGTTGGAAGCTGAATATGACGAATCCCTCCGTTACTCAAGCAGCTTCTCTCACAAAGCAGCACTGACATTTCCAGATGTTAGAACCTGTCTTTCTGACATAGGGTATGGCTGTTGCTCTTTGTCCTTCATTCCCAAAGAGGATGATGACATCAGGAAGGTGATGCCACCATATGCAAGTAAAATGGATTTAAGCAAGGGGGTTGTGCAAGATCACCAGCCTTACTCTCTTCTCCAGAACCATTTAAGTCCAGTGACCAGATATTCATCAGGACAGCTGGAGATGGCTCCCTGGCATAGGAAATCTTGAGTGGAAAATGGGTACTGATCATTGTGGAAATGCCCCACTCCCAATACAGGGGTACTTCATTAAGACTCTGGGATCAAGAAGTGGTAACTGCTCCAAACTGATCCTACCTTTACCATTAATTATTTTACCATGAGAAAGTTTCTTAATACCTCTGGGAATCACTTTCCCTACCTGGAAAATGGGAACTTCTACTATCTATTGTTTACCTCACATATTAGGTGATGAGTACTTGAAGTGAATCTTAGCCAAGTTATCTCACTTTTCTGAGCCTCAGTTTCCTCATCTGTATAATGAAAAGGCTGATTTTGGTGATTTCTGAGGTACTTTCCAGCTCTACATCTTGTGATCCCATGAGTACATGACACAAATATTTTGGGTTGGGGTTTTTTTGGACCATCTCTAAATTGAATTGATATGATCAGCTGATCTCCAAAATCCTTTAAGTCTCTAACACTTAGATACACACACACAGATGGCCGTGTGCATACACACATATTTCTACGTTCATTCGTGTGTAACCCTGCCAAGCTTCTGCTATATTTAAAAGCTGGCATAAAATATAAGGAAATGTACTCACAAGGTTGGGAGCCAAAGGAATATACACAATCTAGAAACTTTCTTCTGAGTCTCATTCGTTGTAATAAACTTTTAGTGTTTTACACTAAGGGGCTGACTTGTGTTCAAATCCCAGCTTTGCTACTTACCAACTGTGTGGCATGACCTTGAAGGTCATTTCACCTCCTTGGGCCTTGTTTTCTCTTTTGAAAGATGATGGGATGAACTTCCAGGTGACAAATGGGGTACAACAGTACCTAGCACACTTAATTACTGCTTGTTGACTGCTGACCATTGAGAGCTAAATTCACTCAGGGTTAGTATCCAGAAATCTCCCTTCCTCATTGAAGTATCCTTTAGTTAATAGGAATTAAGAAAATAATTCATCTCATCCAATTGAAGTAAATCATTCAAACAGGCCTTGGGAGGTAGTGGGGACTCCCTAAATGGAGATCTTTCAGCCAAGGCTGAAAGACCATAAGAGTTGATAGAATGGATTCCCCATCACGTATAGAATGGGCTAGATGGATTCTAAGATCTCTTCCATTTTTGAGATCCTGCATAAAACTCTAAAATAGTTTAAATAATCAATTTGGAGGCAGTGGTATAGTGGGAAAACCACTTGTCTTAGAGACAGGAGACCTAGGCTTGAGACTTAGCTCTGAGGTTTACTCTGAACATTCATTTCCTAATCTGTAAGGTGGTACAGTGGCTAGAGAAATGGATCTGGAATTAGGAAGACCTGAGTTCAAAACTGGCCCGAGACACTAACTGTGTGACCCTGGGAAAGTCACTTAACCTCTTTGCCTCAGTTTACTCATCTGTAAAATGAGTCAGAGAAGGAAATGGCAAACCACTTCAGGATCTTTGCCAAGAAAACTCCAAATGTAGTCACAGAGTTGAACATGACTGAAACAACCCAGCAGCATCAACGACAAACTGATCATAAATTTAAAACTCTTTTGAATCACCAAACCACCATGTTCTGGTGGTTCATGATGGTTCATGAACCATCAGCCATGTTCTGAAGAAAGTGTTTTGCTTAAAAAAAAGCAACTCTTGAAATGGAGGTTATCATTGCATGGACCTATATAATGGACCCATATCAGCAGCCTCACCAGAATCATTGGATTTTTCCATCTAATTTTAGAAGGAGAGGAAAAGCACAACTCTGAACCATCCCGGAATCTAATCTTCCTTTTTGTCCCTGATAATCCTACTGCAAAGAGTTAGAGAGAGCAGAAATATGGAGGACTGTATGGTTAGTTCCAAATGATCCACTCTGCCTCTGAAGGATGGAAGGGACCCAGACAATGCTGGAAGTGGCTCCTACCACCCCTCACCTGTCTGCGTCTATGTGTCTTCTCTCCTCTCCCTTCTCTGGCCTTGCCACTCCTTCTTAAGGGCTGATTCACTTGCTAACAGTGACAAGACCCCAGAGAGCCGACCAGCAGGTAGGAGGCACATTGGAATGCAGGTGACTGGAGTTTTGCCAGTTCTCTGAATGTGCTATTCACAGAGACAAGGAGGGAGGAGAAAGTGGGCAAGCTGTCTACAAATTGCTTTTTCCTGAGAAAGACTAAACCATCAGAGGAGACATGCTGACATAATATCCGAAAGGCTGTTATTATCCGTGTCCGATTTACCTCTATTCAAATGTTAGGTTCTGCTAAGAAATTTGAAACACAAAACAGCCCCACTAATGTCTACTGTAACGATCATGTCTTTGGTGCTTAGTGAATGAATGAAAGAATGAATGAAGTCAGCTTTTAACCCAATTCTTTCCTTGGCTTTGCCATGGCTATAGTTTTGCCTCCCTACTTTTTTTTAACAGCAGCATCATCCATTCCCTACAACAGAACTCTCCTTTGTAACTAATAAGCGTGTTAAAACACAGATCAATACACTGGCTACATTTGAAAATATCAGTCTCATTCTTTACCTATTGGCCACCATTTTTACTGCAGGAAGTGTAGTATAGGAAGCACTTTTATCATCAGCCCTCCTAAAGTCACATTTGGATGCTGCATTGATCAGAGCTCTAAAGTTTTCAGGGATGGTTTCCTTTATATCATTCTGGTAAATCATCTTCATTATCATAATAAGTAAAATTTTCTTACTATGCACCAGTTGTCTTGACTTTCATCTTGCCACTGGACTTCAGTGACTCTGGGCGAGAGAGAGAGAGAGAGAGAGAGAGAGAGAGAGAGAGAGACAGAGAGAGAGACAGAGAGAGAGACAGAGAGAGAAAGAGAGAGACAGAGAGAGAGAGAGAGAGAGAGAGAGAGACAGAGAGACAGAGAGAGAGAGAGAGAGAGAGGAAGAGAGAGATGACTATGTAGTTCTGCCTCACTTAAATCTAATTCACACAAGCATGAAGATATCACTGTGTGATGTCACTGGTTCTCTTTGAAACGAAAGACACAACTATGTGTAGGCACTATGTTAGGCACTATATAGATATCTCATTTGAGCATTTTTTTGGTAGCTTGATTTTCATATGGTAGCACAAACTTAAACTAAAGCTTTCAAAGAGGGATTATAAAGTTTTAAAATAACCCTTTATTCTCTATGCTCCCTCCTTTCTTCCATTTCAGTGTACAGCCAACACACCATCTCCTAGTCCCATGGCTACAGCTACAGATCCTAAAGATCTCAATGGGAATGATGCCTGAAACAGTTGGAGAGGCACAGAGCTAGGTAGGTGCTATTATCCTGGGAAGCAGGTGCCATTGTCATGTCCATTTTACAGGTGAGCACTTAGAGGCAAACAGAGTTCCCACAACTAGGATGTATCTGAGGACAGATTTGAACTCAGGTCTTCCTGACTCCAAGTCTAGCCCTTTATTCACTATGCCACCTTGCTCTTCAGTCATTTTTCAGTTGTGCACAACTCTTCATGACCCCATTTTAGGTTTTTTTTTTTTTGGCAAAGATACTGAAGTGGTTTGCCATTTCCCTCCTCCAGTTCATTTTACAGATGAGGAAACTGAGGCAAACAGGGTGAAATGACTTGCCCAGGGTCACACAACTAGTAAGTGGATGAGGCCAGATTTGAACTTAGGAAGATGAGTCTTCCTGACTCCAGTCTCATGCTCCATGCAGTACGGTGCCACCTAGCTGCTCTACTATGCCACCTACTTGCCCCTAAATCATGTAAACTGTTATCAATTTACATTCATATAATAATATTCAATTTATTTCACTCTGTAGCAGGTCATACAAGTTTTCCCAAATTTCTATGAGTTCTTCATATTTGTCATTTATTTTATTTTTGGTAAGGGAATTTCCTAGTGAGGAAACTCTCTTTACTAATGCAAGTTGATACTTGTCTTGCAACTTACCATCTTAGACAGTTGCTTGGTAGGGAGGGGAGGGGAACGGAAAGGGAAAGAGATTTACTTTGGTAGGACTGTGTGCTGGAGCCAGCTCTAACTAGTTTGAGTGGTTAGACTGTTAATGTTACAATGTGAGCATCAGATATCAGGAATAATCAGAATTTGATTTATTGTTTTGTTGATTTCTAGACAATATGAAATGAAATGTGAGTTAATACTAGGGATAGATGTAAACTCTTAGGCATGGGTCCAAAAAATCAACTTCACCAGTGTAAGATTGGGGAATCATAGCTAGATCACAATTAATCTGAAAAACATCTGGAGGTTATAGGAGATGGCCAGTTCAGCTTTAGACTCTATTATGATACAGTGTAGAGAATAAAGAAAATAAATGGTCCACCCCCTTCAAAATATTGTGTTGAGTTCTGAGCACAACTTTAGAAAGGACATGGATAAGCTTGGAATGAATTCAGAAGAGGGTAACAAAGTTACAGAGAGTGTTAGTGTTAATGTGCATTAAACTTAGAAATATGTGTGTGTATTTCTCTTTTTCCCCTAGAGTTCAGTTGTTAAACATTTACTAGCACATATGAGCCTAGAGTTTCACAACCAGTATGAGTCAGGTGATTGTATTCTGGTATTCTGAACTCCAAGTCTAATGCTCAATCCACAATTATTCCACCTCTCATTTCTTATGACACATCAACATTCCAAAGCTGCTAGGTGGTTCAGTGAATAGGCTAGTTGAACTTGGAGGCAGGAAGAAAAGGGTTCTAATCCTGCCTTGATACTTTGACTCTGGGTAAGTTACTTAACTTCGTTTTCCTCTTCAATAAAATGGAGATCTCAATGGCACCAACCTCCTAGGGCTGTGGCGAGGATGAAATGAGTTCAGTAGGTAAGGTGCTTTGCAAACCTTAAAGTGCTATTATTTTTATTATTATAAATATAAATACAAGCTATTGTTTTTATCATTATTTCACTGTATTCATGAACTATAATTTGTTTTTTATTTGAGGGCACACACTTTCTGTCTAGTTCTTTACTACTACAAAAAGCAGCAAGCTTTTACCTAACCCCCGTACCCACCCCAAGATAGTCAGCCAATTCCATAGACAAAACAAGATGAAGGCTGAGTTCTCAACAAGTTGTCAACAAATGAACTCCCTCTGGAATATCTCAAAGTAAACCAGTCATGGGAGATGTCTCAGAACCCCCCTTCCAAAAGATGATGTCAACTGAAAGACATCAGTTAATTGCCTTGAAGCTGTCTCTGTCAAGTCTGAGCCATGAACTTGTAAATCAATCATCTTTTAAATGAGATGAAATGTATTTTTTCTTGGTAGTGGGTGATGGTGGCACTGAATGTTTTTTATTGTTGTGTTTTGTTTTATTTATTTGTTTGTTTTGTATTGAGAAATACTTTTTTTCCCAGAAAGAGAGAGTACCAGCTATGCTTAGCCTGTCACAACAGAGATACTTATGTCTGGAGAAGGGGAAAAATGCATTTATGCTACTGTTTTCTTTCTTTTGCAAAGAGAGTTGAAGGACATTCTTCTATAAAAATGTTCTATTTGTAAAAGGAAGATAAAAGAATGACAATATGAAGGGCTAGAGATGGGAATCATGGGAAGATATTATCCATCTTACTCATCCCAGGCATCTGAAAGGAAAGAGGTCTAAGCTTTGAAGTATATGTTGGAATAAAGTTCTGGGTTAGAAAGGGCATTCATCTCTTCAAATTCTCTATTTTTCTAACTATATAATAGTCTCAAGTGAGAAGTGTATAGACACTCAACTTAAAAACATAGAAGGATTTCTCCTTAGATAATGGTGTTTAGTCCTCTTCTGTAACAAGATTGACCAAAACCGTGATCAGCTCTAGCCCTTACACCTGGGAAATTCTATAGACAATGAACAATTTTTTGTACAAGACAGCATCAAAACCCAAGTTGGCTGATAATTATCCCAGAGGAAAAGGTTTCATACCAGCCCCTTTGGGAAAGAGTTGCAGATGAGTACAAATGTGAATTCGGAAGAGACCCTAATATCATTTGTTTCAACCGATTTATTTTTACAGATGAGAAAACTGAGGCCAAGCAAAGACAAGTGATTTTTCCAGTTTTACACAAGTACTAATCTAAGGAGATGTGGAACACTAGGAATGTTAGACCAAATATAATGAAATGTGATTTTCGCAGTGATAAATGTAATGTCTTAGATTTGGGTCCAAAAAATCAACTTCAGTAGTGCAAGATTGAGGAGCCATAGCTAGATTACAATTAATCAAAAAAATCTGAGAGTTTTAGGGGATTAATCAGACTTTATTTTGGAAAGCTTGGTGTAGAAAATAAGTGAAATGGTCTATGCTGGTCATACTCCCTCTGAAAATTTGTCTATAGTTCTGGACACGACCTTTTAGGAAGGACTTGGGTAAGTTGGAATGAATTGAAAAGATGGGAACAAGGATAGAGATAGGGTTATATGAGAATTAGTTGAAGAAAGGGGATGTTTAACATGGAAAGGAGAAGACCTGAAAGGAATTAGGGAACACATCATGGCTGTCTTCAACTATTTTAAGAGCTTGTCTTGTAGAAGAGAGAGTATTCACATAGAATGTCCCCTCTGGGATCACTTTAGCTTTCACTTACTTGAATTGGTGGGGTTTTTTTAAGGGTTTCCCTGTAGGTTTATGACTTCTAGTGCTATTACTCACAAATTGTATACATGTTGCCTCCACTATTAGTCTGTAAAATCCTTAAGGACAGGGACTGTTTGGGTTTTTTTTTGGGGGGGGGTGGTTTGCGTCTTTTTGTATCCCTGGTACTTAGCTCAGTGACTGGGTACACAGTAGGTACTTAAAAACTATTTCTTGATTGATTGAAGTTCCCATTCAGTGCGTCCCCCGATATCGTTTCACCAGTTGACATATCCCCAACATAAACTGGCTCATTATCATCAGTTAGCTTTTACAAGAAACATTTACAGAGAGGGTTTTGCAAAGGACAAAGTACAACAATAATTTCTCCTCCAAACTGAGGAAACTCTCTCCTGAGTACTTTCAGAGTCAAGGGGAGAGTGGGCTCAAGTATGTGGCAAAGGGATAATTCATAGTTCCTGGATGAATGGAGTTTTTTTCCCCTTCCTGAAATCCTCATGAAAGTCCCCTGAGATACAACTCTTTGTTTGGTTCTGAGGGTCCAGTCTTTATGGAATCTTGCAGCTGTTTTTCCAAGGTGTATCTTTTTTGTCCTTGCTTCCTGATACAGATCGTGTCAGCATTTCAAGGACATTCAGAGACATTTTAGAATTGCCAATGGGAAGTTCAAAGGTCCTGACCTTTTGAAATTTTCAGGGTCTCCCTCTGGTCAGAGGGACAGGAGGATGAGGTTATGGAGGGGTAGGGGAGAGAAAGAGGTTCTCTCTTTTCTTCCTGCCCTCACATGATTTCCTCCCGAAGGCTTACTGGAACTTCTCCATGACTAGGCTAACCTGTTACTGGAATCCTAGAACTCAAACTGGCTTGGTATTTCCTCCAAAGTGCCCCCAGTCATCTTCAACCGTGCCTGATATATATTTCCTGCGTGTAACAACATCTCATTCATCTAACAACTTCATTCCTTCTAAATGAACTAAGGATATTTTTTTCCATACCTGTTTTATGCCATTGATTCAATAGAGGTGGCTATGAATTGGTTACACTTATTTATCTCTGTGATTGATAGAGTCTATAACTCAATCAAAGGGTCCTTCTCACTTGATAAAGGCAGCAGGGGGTGGAGCATTATATTAATTACATCAATTTGAGTTGGAGGTGATTCTTTGATTCAGTGGAGAAGTCCAAGTTTTTTGTGTTATAGCGGAGTGGGCTAGGACCACATATCTGTACTTAGATTTATTCTGGCTGTTCCTAGAGAGAAGATCTAGAAATGAGGTGAGAGTTACGGAGAAGTTGATTGAGATTCTAACTAAAGGTTATTAGAACGGTCTTGCCTATCGACAGAGAAAGAGTGAGAGACAGAGAGACAGAGACAGAGAAGCAGAGACAGAGACATAGAGAGGGATAAAGACTGAGAACAAGAGAGAGAGACAGAGAGACATAAACAGAGACAGAGACAAATGCAGAGAGACAGAGACAGAGAGAAAGAGAAACAAAACAGACACAGAGAGACAGAGAGAGACTAAGAGAGAGAACTAAGTGCTTCATATAAATACTAAGAAAGTCAACTTGAGCCAGAGAAAAACCAGATTTCAATAAGCATCGATTTTTTTTTTAGTTAGATATTCAGGAGGAAAGTACTTAGTTATACCTATGTGTTTATTTAAAATTTATTTCCAAAATTTAACCAGAAAAAATATAATCTACACAGGGTATCTCAGCAGACTTCATATAATTTTAAGATATTAAAGCTATTTAAATGATTAAAGTTTAAAATTGTGCAAAGACTGCTGGGATCCTCAGAACTTATGTGCAAAACTTAATTTATCAAATAATTCATGATTAAATAATTCAATCTGTTAAATTTAATGTAAATATTAATTATTAAATTATTAATTTAAAATTATTGATTAAATATTAAATGATATTAATATTAAATATTTGCTGATCTTTAGAAAAGAGTTCCATTCTTCTTCACAAGAAGAGATTTAAATGAGGAAGCATGCTAATTTCTCTCTGAGTTAACCAGACCTGTGGGAAAAGTCTTGCTCTTTGAACCAGAAGGCCATAGCTGCTACTACTGACCTTGTGGTAGTTTGCTGATAAAGGTCAACAAGTGAATCAGAGCCTTCTATCTACCACTGCCCACTCACATTGTGGGCTAAGCCACCAAGATGGTGTGTGTGTGTGTGTGTGTGTGTGTACGTGTGTAGTGAGTGGGTGAACGTGACAGAATCTATTTTTATTACCATGTTCTAATGAAATACCATTGAAAAATTATCCATGTAATTTTCCTCTCCATTAGCATGAATAATTCATAATAACAATAGCTACCAATTATACTGTACCATAAGGTTTGCAAAGCATTTTACAAATATCATTTCAGTCGGTTCTCACAACTGGGAGGTAGGGGCTATCATTATTATCCTCTTTTTACAGTTGAGGAAACTGAGGCAGGCAGAAGTTAAATGACTTCTCTATAAGTGTCTGAGGCCAGATTTGAATTCAGGTCTATCTTGACTCCAATTGCAGTGCTCTAACCACTGCACCACCTAGCTGCCCCACTATCTGAGGGTTGCCTTTATATGAAGGTTTATTATATGGAGGACTCTATGGGACAAGGAGAAGAAAGGAGCTACTTAGCTCTTTTCTGTCGCCACATAATTATGTGTTATGGTTTTGATGGAGTAACTGATTAGAAAAGCTATAAGGAAGAAATTTCCAATATTAGAATGATGACGTGATAATCAGGGCCCATGACTGCATAGCTTTAAGGTCTGTAAATCACTTCGAATAATTCTCTTACGCAGTCCTCACAAGTTCTGTGACATAGCACAAGCATGTTTGTTTCTGAAGATTCTTATTCAGGTCCAAGGCACCTGTTGACACAATGAATTCAGAACTGGGTCTAGAGTCAGGAAGGCCTGAATTTAAAATCCAGATACACACACATATTAGCTGTGTGACCCTGGGCAAGTCCCTTAACTTCTGTCTGTCTGTTCCCTCATTTGTAAAATGGAGATAATAATAGCATCTCTCTCTTAGGGTTGTTGTGAAAATCAAATGAAATCATACTTATAAAGAGCTCAGTAGAGAGCCTAGCACACAGTAGGCATGTAAATGTTTGTTTCCTTTCCTTTCCCTTCTACTTCCTCCCTAGGTTGATGTGAGGATAAGATGAGACATTTGTGAAGCACTTAGTGCAGTACCTGGCACACAGTAGGTACTTAATAAATGTTTCGTCATCAACTCCCCCCATGCCATGTATTTGGCTACCTAGTTATTTTAGTCTCATTTCTAATAACAACACTAATGACCTCTTAGTTTGGTGTACTATTTCCCCCTAAGTAGCTCAGATTGCTTTCACAGACCCTAACTTAAGTTCTGCGAGTTTGTTGAGATGTACCCATTTAACAGATGGTCTAATCTTTACCCAAAAGAGTTTATTTTTTCCTGAACCATGTGAGTGTCTGGTCAAGGACTAAGGGGTGGACTTCCTCCTCTCCACCCCTCGCTCCCTTTGTTCCAAACCAGGACTTCTAAAAGCTGAAATTCTGCCTTGTACTTGTCAATTTGTTCAGTGGTGTGGATAGCCCTCACTCCAGCCCTAAGACCACCACCCTTCCAGCTGGCCTGGGGAATAATAAATAGTAACTGTTTCTCTTTTACCCAGGAATCCTGAGGGTCTTCCCCTACCAGTTTGATTTATTTTTATTAAAGGGACCATCCCTTGAGTAACTACTTAAAAAAGCCTATTTATTGAATGGATGTATCTCATTCAAAGTCAAAATCTGGTAAGACCTTAACCTGAAAGGGCCAGTGTCTCACATTGCATCCTAGGCCATCTCCAGGGTCACAGATCTAGTATTTTTCTGAAGCTTAATTTGAACTCAGGTTTCCTTAATTCCAGGCCCACTGTTCTATCCCCTGAAAAGAGCACTGATTTTAAAGTCAGAAGACCTGGGTTCAAATTCCACCTCTGGTGTCTACTACCTCGGAGACCCCAGGTCCCATCTCATCCTGAGTGATTTTGGTCTGTCTTCTCATAAATATTACAGGTTCAGTCCCTATCCTTTTATGGTTAATAATCAGAGCATTGCTGAATAAAGATATTTCTTGCCTTTTGAAATGCAAATTTGCTCTGATGCACTGTATTAGTTATATTATCTGACCCAGCTCACACATTAAGGTAAAACTCCTTCTCTGTCCTCAAAGGCTGCATTGATTTGGGTTGGTTTCTGTCATCCACTAGGAAGGCAGCCGCTATCTCTGCTACCCACACATTGAAGACCTTCTGACACAGGTCATAGGACCTTGAGGGACTCTGAGTGGCTAGCTAGACCAATGCCTTCATTTTACACATGACAGAAGAGCCAGGATTGAAACCTCACCTGCTAAATGCTGGGGATTCCAGGAAAGTAAAAAAAAAAATAAGTCCCTGCTTTCAAAGAACTTCCATTGTAATGAGGGATACAATATGAAAAGACCTACGTGCCTATATGAGAGATGCAGCGTCCATGGGAGGTAGTCCCTGAAGGAAGGCACTGAGAGTGAGAGAAATGGGGAAGAGTTTCGGGCAGAAAGTAAGATTTGTGTTAAGTCTTAAAGGATATTGGGAGGCAGAGTCAAGGAGGGAGGGCATTCCAGGCATGGGGGATAGCCACAAAAGGCGCAGAGCTGGTGGATGGAGTGTTGTGTGGTAGAACTCAGAGGAGAGGAAAGTGTGAGATGGAAAAGGGAGGAAGGGATCAGGTTGTGCAGGGCCATTTCAAAGGCAGATGGAGCATGTTATATTTGATCCTGGAGGTGATAGGTGACAATCAGTCCGGCTTTGCTTTAGGAAGATCACTTTGGCAGCTGAATGGAGCCTTGAAGTGGGAAGACTGATAAGAAGGTTATTGCAATGGTCAAGGAAAGAGGGGCCTGAGAAGTTGTCAATATTGGGTCACATGGAATAAGAGGAAATTAGATAGGGAAGCTCGGTAATGTAAGGCACCCAGAGCTTCTGCATTTAATTCTCCTCCACAGGTCTGGAAAGGAGAAGTGAGCACCATGAACAGTCAGCCCTTGGGACTTAGGCAACCTTCTCCAAAGTCTGCACAGGTCATCTGCTTGCATTTCCCAACCCCTTCTCTTAGTCTACCCAAATTTAGAGCCAAGTCAGAGAGGCTGATGAGAGTTCAAGTTATCAAAGAATTTAGAATGAGAAAACAATCTAGGCTAATTCTCCTACCCATTTCTCAGATGCAAAAACAGACCTAGATAAGTGAAGCACCTTAAAATGATAGGATCATATATTCAGAGCTGATAGGTTATGTAAGGATCCTCTAGTTTCCATCACCCTCATAGAAGGACACTTAGGCTGGAGAGCAGAAGTGACTCAGGATCCTAGGATCACAGATTGAGAGTATGAAAATATTTTAGAGATCATGTAGCCCAACCTACCTCATTTACAGATCGGAAGACTGAGGCCCAGAGAGGGTAACAGAGCAAAGTTCACCAACCAAGTGTATGAGCTTCAGCACCTCTCCAAATCCATGTTCAGTGTCATTACCTGTTAAGTAAGGATAAAAAGACTATTCCAACCTATCTCCCAAGTCTTCCATGATGGTCAAATGATGGAAGACACTACATGTAAAGACAGGGGCCCAGGATTTATATACAGCTTCTATCATTTTCTAAGCTGTTTCTAAATTGTCTCGCTTTTCCATGCCTTGATTTCCATATCCATAAAATGAAGGCTTTGGGATAGACAATAAGTTCCTTCCAAATCTCATTCTATCAACCTATGAACCTAAGTCTCCTCAACTCTTTATCTATAAGATGGGTGGTGGTGGTCAATGAGACACCCTCCAAGATTCCCTCCAGCTCTAAATCTGATTCTCTGGGTCTGTCTTTCCTCTGAGACTGTTTCCTCTTCTGTGAAGGGAAGGGTTAGACCTCTAAGCTCCCTCTAAATCCCTAATCCTACGATGCCGACTAGTGAAATCACTTGGTTGCTGTCCAGTTGTGTCTGACTCTTTGTGACCCCATTTGGGGTTTTCTTGGCAGAGGTCCTGGTGTGAATTACCATTTCGCTTCTCCAACTCATTTTATAAATGAGGACCTGAGGCAAACAGTGTTAAGGGACTTGCCCAGGGTCACACAGTTTAATAAGTGTCTAAGACCAGATTTGAACTCAGGAAGATGAATCTTCCTGACTCCAGGCTGGTGCTCTAACCACTAAACCACCCAGCTACCAGTGAAATCTCTAGGAAAAGTATTAAGTGCAACAGAACCAAGGGCTTTGAGGTGTATGCAGCCTGGGTGGGCAGCCTAGAACCAAAAAGAAAGTTTTTTGACATCCTCTATCCTGAAGTGTGTTGGGACCAAAAGACCTACAGCAAACTGACTGAAACAGAATTTTTTCATTGTATTCGGTGACATCTCCAAACATCTGCTTTTAGTTCCCTCACTCCCCTCCCCTCAGGGCTGCTGGTCCTCTCTGTCATATCATTACTTGGGTCAGCTTGCTTAATCATTCATTGGAGACTTGGCAAAGCCTTGATATGTCTGCAGTTTCCTATGTGTTTTTTTAAAAAAAGTGACAGAGGACAATCTGCAGGAGGAGACATCTTGGTGGGGTCTGGGTGAATAGGACAGGGACAGAAGAGATCCCCAAGAGACCCTGTTGACCCTGGTCAGGCTGTTCAGTTCCAGAAGCAGTACTTGAGTACTTATAAAATGGGGATAGTAATATCTCATAGGCAGCTAGATGGTATAGTGGTTAGAGTGCCAAGCCTGGAGTCAGGAAGACTCATCTTTCTGTGTTCAAATCTGACCTCAGACACTTGTGACCCTGGGCAAGTCACTTAAACCTGTTTTTTGCTGCAGTTTCCTCATATATAAAATGAGCCAGAGAAGGTAATATCTAGTATCTCTGCCAGAACAAAACAAAACAAAACAAAAGCAAAGTGGGGTTATGAATAGTCAGACACTACTGAAAACAACTAAACAGCAGCAGCAACAACATCCTATCTTACAAGGCTGTGATGGAGATCAATTAAACAAAAGATACTGGAGAATCTGGGTTCAAATCCCAGCCCTGCTCCTTATAATCATAGGATAATAAGATCGTAGATTTAGAGCTGGAAGAGACCTCAGGGATCATCTACTCCATTTTATTCTATGGAAGGGGAATCAATCTGAGGCACAGAGGGGACAAGTTATTTATTCAAGTATTAAATGTTTAAGGTTTTTTTGAACCCAGGTGAACTGACTCTATTTGGCTTGTAAAGCCTTTCATAACCTGACTCTTCCCTGACTTTTCCAGTCTTACATTTTACTTACCTCCAATGACACTGGCTTTTTTACTGTTCCTTGCACAATCACCCAATCTACCTTCTGTCCCTTTGCTCTGGCTATCCCCAATGTGGGCTGTGTTCTTCCTTCCCTCCTCTACCTCCAGACTTCCTGGTTTCCTTCAAGACTCAGCTCACGGTTTGTCTTCTTCAAATCTCACCCTTTCCCAATCTTTCCCTAACACATACCATATCATACTATCATACTGCTAGTCCCTTCCCTTTGACATGACCTTCCTCTTCATTATCTATCTATCTATCTATCTATCCATCCATCCATTCATCTATCCATCTATCCATCTTTCAATCTATCATCTACCTATCATCTATCTATCTATCTATCATCAACTTATCTATTTATCTATCCATCCATCCATCTATCATCTACCTATCTATCCATCCATCTATTTATGAATCATCGACCAATCTATCATCTACCTATCCATTCATCTATCAATTTATCTATCACCTACCTATATATCCATCCATCTATCCATCTATCTATCCATCTCTCTATCTGTTTATCTTCTATGTACATAGTTGTTTAAAATTGCTTCTTATATGAGTTCCTTGAGAGCAGGAACTGTGTGTCTGTCTTTTTTTGTCTCCCTAGCACTTAGCAAAATTCTAGGTACGTGGTAGCTTCATAATAGCAACAATAGTAGTATGTATCATGCTCTGGGCACTTCTGTTAAGTGCTTACAAATACCTCATTTGATCCTCACAGTAACACTGGCAGGCAGGTGCTATTATGATCCCCATTTTACAGATGTGGAAACTGAGGCCAAACAGGTTAAATGATTTGTCCAGAGGCAGACAGCTCATAAGTGTCTGAGGTGAAATCTGAACTCAGGTCTTCCTGACCCCAAGTCTGGCACTCTGTGCCAAGTCTAGCACTGCCTAGCCTCTAGTCGATGGCAGAAATGATGTCTAAGAACATTTTTATCATTAAAGTCAGCATGGTGAAGGGGAAAGACAATTCACTCTAGAGTTGGTGGAGCTGGGTTCACCTTTGATGCTCACTTCATGTTGTGACTTTGGGCAAGTCATGTAGCCTCCGTGGGCCTTAGTTTTCTCATTTGTAAAATGAGCAGTCTGCATTAGTTTGCTTCAGAAATCCCTTGAGTGTTAGAGCTAGGATGCTAAGATCTGACTCCATGAAGTCTGGAGATAGTGAGGGGCAGGGCTGCTCCTACAGACATGATCGACTGCTTTTCTCTAGAGGGTTGCTTGCTTAATAAACGCAACTGTTTTCAGTCTCCCTTCCTGTACCTCCCCAGCCCCCACCTGCTCAAGGCATCGGTGGGCTTTCTACACATTTGTTTCCATGGAAACTGACTGAAAATCCTACTTCCCTACCTCCCAGAAGTCCAAATAATCCCATCCATCCATAATGTAAAAGGAGATGGTAAAAAATCCTGTGCTTTTGTGATAGAGGGTCTCGCTCTCTCAGGGAAACACACAGTGCCTTACTAATTAATTATAAAGCCAGAAGACAGAGTGTGTGTGTGTGTGTGTGTGTGAGTGTGTGTATGTGTGAAAGTTATCATAGTACAATGGATAGGGAACTGAATTTGGTTTCAAGAAGACCTAGGTTCCAATTTTAATTCTGTTATGTACCAATTGTGTGACTTCGAGTCAATCACTTAACCTTTCAGGCAACTTGCCAAGATTATAAATTGTAGAGAAGGTGCAGACCTATAGTGGTAGATGATAGTCCTCTGGGGATCTCCCTACACTGATGAAATCACAGGTTCTGTTCAGCTATCTAGATCTACATAAATATATCTGGGTATGCATAAATTGTGGATGGAGAATGAGGGATGAACAGCAATGTGTGTATATATATATATATATGCATTCATTAAAGCACTCTGCTAAATGCCATTGACAATATAGAAAAGGTACCGTTGGCTCTCAAGAGACTCATGTTTTAATAGGGAGAGATATCACATAGAGGAGAGTTAAGCTGCAAGGTAGATGGCAAGCCGCATTCCTTAGGGTGATGCAAGCAGAAAGTTGTTAATGCATCATCTCTAATGTTATTCTCATCAATGAAACTATGTCCGTTTTTAGAGTTGAGGCATTTGACAGAATCAAAGACTTTGGTATCAAGAACTTCCTTTTCTCATCATTTGATAGATTGCATTATCACAAGGGTTGCTCCTCTAGAAGATAATGAAGGGGTTTGGGTAGAAAGGAGGATTACTGGTCTGGAAGGCACGGCTATCCCCCAGGGCTCTTGGCTTTACCTGCCTTCCTCTCTCTCTCTCTCTCTCTCTCTCTCTCTGTATCTTTCCTCTCCTCTGTTTTCTAGCTTCCTCCCTCCCTCCCCTCTTCTCCTCTCTTCTCTAGATAGACTATCTATCTATCTATCTATCTATCTATCTATCTATCTATCATCTATTTAATCTATCTATCTATCTATCTATCTATCTATCTATCTATCTATCTATCTATCATCTAATCTATCTATCCATCTCTTCCTATTTCTCTCTACCTGTCTGTCTTTTTCTTTCTCTATATCTACCTGTCTCTACCTATCTCTCTCTACCTCTTGCTCTCTTTCTTTCTTCTCTCTCTCTTTCCTCTCTCTCCTTCTCCCCTGTTTCTTAGCTTCCTCCCTCTCTCCCCTTTTCTCCTTTCTGTATATTCATCTATTTATTTATCTAAATATATGTACATAAATATCAAAACACACATACACACCCACACATAGATATATTAATACACACACAGAGAGTCACAGAAAGAAGTATTTTCTCTTGCAAACATTATAAATTAAATTAATTATCCCAATAAACAAAAACAAATGCAATTCACTTTAAAAATACAGTTAGGGGAAGCTAGGTGGTGCAGTGAGTAGAAAACTGGTCCTGGAGTCAGGAGGACCTAGTTCAAATCTGTCCTCAGACGTTGACACACTTACTAGCTATGTGACCTTGGGCAAGTCACTTAACCCCAATTTCCTGCTTTCCCCCCTCCAAACAAATGAACAAAAATACAATTAATTGCAGACCAAGTCTTTTAAAAATTATGGTAAATTGTCTTTAATCATTGAACTGCTTCTTCCACATACCCACTCCTGTCCCCACTCCTCAAAATGACTTCATGTCTTTCAGTTACTGGCCAAAGACCCCGAACAGGAGAATCTCTCAGGAGGCTCCACTGACCAGGAACTACAGTTAGAGATTGTGGGAAATTTCCATTGGAGTTCAAGGTCAAAATGTGACTTTAGCTATGCACCAATCTCTATTGAGATGTCACATTCATGTGGGCAAAAATTTTTGTAAGATTTACACCCAACTGGCCATCCATATCTGAGAACAAAGAAAAATCAAGGCAGAGATAGCTTTTACTACCTGCCCCCTGCCAAGACGTGTCATATTTAAAGGATTACTCTCAACTGTGGCATGATTTTCCTGGGACACAGTGCTCTGATAGGAAATAACTCTTTCCTAAGATGTGAAACTTCTTTCTGTGCTATGCAGCCCTGGATTTATATTTGAAGGATGTGGGTTTGAATCCTGTTAATCAATAGATCAATTGGTATTCAATAAGTTGCCTGTTATATTCCGGTTTGAATGCTTGGCAGTCAGTCTGAGAAAGGATCTCAGTACTCTAGTACAGAAAGCATAGCTCTGATGTCTAGACATTGTTTGAATGCCAAATGTAGGTTTGCCTAAAAGACTATTTTATGGAGAACTCATGCTAGGAAAGCACTCATATGGCGGTCAGAAGAAGTGATACAAGGACACTCTCAAAGTCTCTCTGAAGAACACTGGAATCGATTATGTGACATGTGAGGCAATGGCACAGGACCGCCAAGCATGGTGTGTCTGCATCAAAGAAGGCTCTGTGCTCTATAAGTGAAGGAGAAAATGAAGTAGCTCAAAAGAAATGTGAGATGAGCAAATTTAGAGCCATTGCCACTCCAAATGTTCATATGGACTATAGAGCCTTCCAAGTTCATGTTGGTCTGATCGGGCACGGTTGGACACAACGTACTGTGACCCCAACGTAGTGATGTCACTTTAGTCCTCTTCCAGAAGGAAGGACAATAATCGCTATGCTCCAGGCACTATGCTAAATGCTGAGGATACAAAAAGAGGTAAAAAGATGGTTCCTATCCTCAAGGATCTTGCAGTGTCTCTGCAACTGACTTACTGTGTGACGTTGGGCAAATCACTTCCCCATCTCCTGACTTAAGCTTGCTCATCTATAAAATGAGAGGACTGGACTTGACAATTGAAATTAATTCAGTCCAATAAATCTTTATGAGATGCTCACTATGTGCCAGGCACTGTGCCAGATGCTGGAGATATAAAGACAAAAACAAAACAGTCCTTGTTTCATTAGACTGGATAAGCTCTAATGTCCCTTTCAACCCTAAAAATCTTGTAATGTAAAGAGTTATCTACTTAACATCTCTTATAGATTTAGGTATAGATAGATAGATAGATCTTTAGATATAGATAGATCTATAGATAGATATGGATAGAGAGATCTATAGATACATAGATAGATCTATCTATATACCTATATATATTTATCTATATCTATCTATATAGATATATCTATATACATAGGGACTACTCTGGGAATATACATACATACATACACATATGCACACACACATAACCACACACATACACACACATATTCTACTGAATGGGAAACTCAACTGAACTTGTGGTATCTTTGCCTGATCTGCTGCTGGATTGGCCAAACAGGTCGCTCAAATGTTGATGTGAAAACTCACCAAGCTCTGTTGCCAGTGGTCTGGACCAGGCAATCCCTCTGCCACTAGGGTCATTACCTCTAGGCAGTGAGGGGGCAGCTTGCCTAACCACTGGACTGCTACTGCTCAGGTTGAGTTTGTCCAATCTTTTGGTTTCTGGCATCTTCTCAAGGCATGGTATCTTTGTGGGATGAATCAATCTACTGGATTCACTGTGCTCTCAATGGTTAACAGTATCCACTACCTCCTTTTTCTGGCTCAGCTGTGTCTTACAGAACTCTTTTAAGCTGGGGTGTTACAATGCTCTTTGAAGCAAGAGCAGTAACTGTCATTCTAGGATTGGCAGAAGCCTTTTTTCTTTGACTCTCAGAGCCTTTGTTCTGAGGTTTATTGCTTCTAGGAAGTGGGAGAGGTCTATCTTCCCTTGTCTGACAAGCCTTCTTTGGTTAGGTCAGGTTTGTCTCAGTGAGATACCCTTTACTTACTTATAGTGACAAATTTTCTGAATCAAGCTCTTGATTTCATTTATTATTCATATTGGTTCCATATATATCTTAGATTCCAGATCCTTATCAAAGATATTTGACATCAAAATTTTTCCAAATCTGTAACTTTTCTTCTTATCCTAGGTGCATTGACTTTAAGAAAAAGTTTTTCACTTCCATGTAATCAAAATAATTCATTTTAAATTTCATAATGCCCCTCCTCTCCTTTTGTTGGCTAGCCATAGTTGTAAAAGCTATCTCATCATGTTATCTTTTTTTTTAAATAGCAAAGACTTCTACTATTTGGGTGGAGTATTGATTTGAAGTTTAATGTAGCATATGGAAGCATTTCTCAAAGTATGGTCTGGGGAGCACTGAGGGTCCCCAAGAACCTTTAAGTGGGTCTATGAGGTTTATTGTCATTATAATACTAGTAAGTTTTAATTTTAATATAGTAAATATTGATAGATATAATACATATAAACAAAATATCTTTGGGTGTGGGTCCTTGAACATTTTTAAGAATATAAAGGGGTCCTGAGTTAAAAAAGGTTTGAGAACTACTAGTATAGTGTTATAGCTTACATTTATATATGATTTTATAGTTTACAAAGGGCTTTCCTCGTAACAACTTCAAAATAGTACAAGTATCGACCCTATTTTATAGATGAGGAAATTGAGGCTCTGAGTAAGGAAGAAGCTTATCCAAGAGCGTTTGCCTCTTTGAGTGACAGAGCCCAAATCCAAACTTGGAGTTTGGAACTCCTTCCCTACTCCACGCAACCTCTCACTCCCCCTGTTTGGGCTTGAATTATCCTCTTTGTAAAATGAGAGTTGAACGAGCTCACTTCTACAGTTCCTTCCAACTCTGAATCCTATGATCTTTAAATAGCAGCCCCTCTAGCTCCACATCCTTTCCTAATATGTAACAGAAATAGTCAAGAGAAAGCAGATGACATTTTCAGACAGGTGCTTGAGTTATGACTTATTATGACTGGAATTTCATGGTGTATTATGGAGTCGCCTCACCAGAGCGACAGAGAAAAAGAGGCTGATGAGGACTTTTAGGACAGGGTATGCCCCAAACCTAACAACCTCCTGGCTGTGACCTTCCAAAAAGCTGATGGTCCTCTGACCCCTCTTACACTGAGCAGTTTAAACTCTGTTCCATATAAACTCAGCAGCCTCTTATAGGGAGGATGCTATAAGAAGAGATGGGCCAGTGTGGGTACTGTAGGAATAAGGGCAGATCTCAGAAGCTAGGACACTAGGTGAGCTGTACTTTTTGGTATTTAAGAAGCTGTGTTAGCAACTGTCTCTGAAGTTTTCCTGTTTTAGACTTTGGATCCACTTATCTGCATTTTTCTGGCCTTGGAGATATCCGACAAGAGCACCTCACCACCCCTGTACTGCCCAGGATGCTTTCCTTGTATAGGATCTCAGACCTAGAACTACAAGAGACCACAGGGTCATCTCTTCCGAATCCTTCATTTTATACAAGACAAATCTTAGGCCCTGAGAGAGCTAATGACTTGTTAAATATCACGTAGCTAGTAAGCCTCAGAGCCAGGATTCGAATTCAGGTCTCATTACTCAAGGTTCTTTCTAATACCTGTCTGATCCCACCATGCTGGATCCTGACATATTCAGACTCATCAGAGTCATGTCCTCTTTCAAAATGGAACTATCTTTAAAACTGGCTTAGAATATTGTGTTAAGGATTCAGGCTTGTGATGTGTTCAGCCACAGAGGTGCCTTTTTAGAGGTCTTCTGAAACTCTACAAGAAGGTCTTTTTTAGACCCTGGGAGGAAAATTCACTGAACTTAATATGGGAGCAAAACAGTGAGTGATGGATGGGAGCTCCATGAGGACAGGTAGCTCAATTCAATTCTACAAATATTGATTAAGTGCTTGCTGCGTGGCAAGCCCTTAGCCAGGTGTTCGAATAGTCCCTGACCTCAAGAACTGAACCCTGGTGTGTCTCAGCCTTATGTCTTCTCCAGAGCACATTCCAGTGTCCATACCAGTTTGCTGGTGACTTCCCAAGCAGTTCTCAAGGTCTAAGAATGAATCAGGGATTGATAGGAGGGAACAGCCACATTCACACAGAATCAGAAATGGGATGACAGGAGCCTTCAGGGAGATCACGGGAGGAAAAACCCAAGAGCTATGATCTTTTACCCTCTACTTGGACAAGCTAGCTTCTTTAAAGTCACTATGCTCCTTCTTGCTTCCTTGCTTTCGTTCATGTTGTTTCCCACATCTACAATCCTCTCCTCTTTCTTCTCCACTTTATCTACATCCTGACCCACCCTTCAAAGTCCCCCTCAGGTGCCATCTTCTCCATGGATCATTCCTCTCTTTGGCTTATAACGCCTTCTACAACCTAGCTGCCACCTTACCTTTTCAGTCTTCTATTTTATCCCCTTCAAGATACTCAACAGTCTAACAATCGACCTTTTGCTGTTTCTCAAACTCAGCATTCCATCTCCAGTTACTATGCCTTTGTACTGATTGCTGCCCATGCCTAGAATGCCCTCCCTCTTCATCGGTGCTACCTGACTTTCCTGGCTTCCTTCAAGTTGCAGCTAAAGTCTTATTTTCTGAAGGTTGTCTTTCCGGGTCTCTCCTACCATCGATACCCACCGCTAGTGACTTGTCTTTGTGATTGCATGTATAGTACTTAGCATGGTCCCTGGCACACGGTAGGCACTACAGAAATATTAACCATTATTGTTGTTACCATTATTGTGACCTCTTAACAATACTGAGTATTTTTATGTGCATAGTTGTCGGCATGTTTTCTCCCACATCAGATTGGGAGCTCCTTGAGAGCTGGGACTGTGGTCTTCTTTTGGTTTTGTTATTTTGTGTTTCTTCAAATCCCCGGAACTTAGAACAGTGCCAATGCCACATTTTGCCATTCTGGCACACTGCCGATGACATAGCCAGTCAGTCAATAAGTGTTTGCTGCTTCTCTTGCAGTTATTCAATCTCTACATCCAGAAGTATTTTTTCACTCAATGCATGTGTGCATGTATGTGCATGTATATATAGAGTGTGCATGTATTATGTATGTATAGGGCAGCTAAGAGGCATAGTGGATAGTTACCATGATGGATCTGAAGTCAAGAAGGTTCATCTTCCTGAGTTCAAATATGTCCTCAGACACTTACTAGCTGTGTGACCCTGTGCAAGTCACTTAATCTTGTTTGCCTCAGTTTTCTCATCTGTAAAATGAGCTGGAGAAGGATGGTGAACCATTCCACTGTCTTTGCCAAGAAAACCCCAAATAGGGTCACAAAGAGTTGGACACAATTCAAACTACTGAACAATAAAACAGCTACACACACACACACACACACACACACACAATTTCTATACCTCCAAGATCTGTGCTTTCATCAATGTGGCTAGTCTACCTACAGAGAGAGATCACATGTCTTAGCAACATGAGGTACCACAACCAAAAATGATCCATCATCTTGAGGCCAACCTGGCGATGAGCATCTTTGACTTTATCAAAGTTGGTCTTCAGTCCTATAGGGTGCTCATAGGCTCTTTAATTGCTTCCTGAGCTGTATAGGACTCTGGTTACTCCTCAAGTCTTATCCATCCCTAGAGAGGAGACCAATCATGGCAGGGAGACTTCTCTGGTTATTACTCTTTACTGCAGACTACTGACCTTGAATTTCTACTTTTCTCTAAAGTCCGCTAGACGCATAGCACATTTTAAATATCTTCTATGGCCCAGATCTCTCATCATTTCCATCCCAATCCTCTGTTCTGCTCATTTGCTTTATGGGTGGGACTTACCCTAGACAAAAATCTCTGCTCATTAGATGGGTTATATATCTTTAAACCTCATCACACCCTGAATTTATATGTGCTCTATTATTAGGAGTTATTACATCAATACGATATCCTCAGGGTAAAATATATCAGTCTGATCACTGGCTGATAATCTGGGCACTTCAATAATGACCTGATTTGACTTTTGCATACTCAATCTTCCTGTCTTCCATTTGAGAGCAGGTATCTTTGGGTTCAATGACCTGCAAACCCAATTCTAGGCTGGTGGAGGCCTAGGATAAATGGAACCATGTCCAGGGGTCTGACTTAAGAGATAATCTCTGCTGCTTAGGGATACCACCAGCTCACCCAGCCCAGAAGGTTAATACCAATCCTGCTGATGAGGGTACAGTAATCCCAGCCAGAAATTGCACCATGTGTCTGCCTGGCCCACAATGCTGTTGCTGTTTAAAATCATTCCCCAATGAGTAACAGTCTCTCACTTCCTCATACTTTCCCCATCCTTTTGATCCTGAACTCCAGACCATGAAGAACAATCTCACACAACACTTGCTGCCATCTCTCTCATGTCCAGTGACTTCAAGAGTATGTTTCTATGAACATTTCACACCTCTCCTCACCCCTTACCATTCTGGAATTCCTGCTCTACAATCAACAAACTTCCCATCATTTTATACTACTTCCTCTATCATTCTTTCCACCTCTCAAGAAGATCTGACTCTGTGGAGATGACACTATATTCTAGGTCTTCTTTTCTAACACTGGTTGCCTCTTTTCTCACCCCTCTCAATTGGGGGTGGAGTTGGAAGACTCCTTGCTCCCTATTGCTAATTTCAGACTCATCCACTATTAACATCACCTAGTGATAGCCTTTCCTTTTTTGAGATTTGCTCTATCCATCTTGATCACCATATCCAGATCCTGGTGGCTATTATCTACTCACTCTCTCCTTTCTCAATAGGTTCAGTGCATAGTTCATAGAATACCTCTATGCCCCAATTCCTGCCCTCATACAGGCCAGAAAACTTCTACCAAATGTTAATGTTCATTCCAATCCCTAAACTTTCCAATTCCTCAGTCTACTCATCTCCTATGACCTATTATTCCATCTCAACTACATGAAGATGTTGGCGAGACCCTTGTCTTATTATCCCCTACAAATGCTCAGCTTCTAAAATAGATAACTCTGAAATTCCTTTATTGTATCATGATCTCCCATCATTCCATCTCTCCTATTCTTTACTTCTCCTAAAACTATTCTTCTCACTGTGGCCTGTAATCTCTTTTTCTAGGTCAAAGATCTGCTACAGTCCACTTTCTTCATGATCTTATGCCCTTGATGAATCAATCCAGTGCCATCGCATTCTCTACTCTCACTTTCCTTGTTGCCTTATCATCTTTCATATCTTGTCAAATTTTAACCTTGGGTTACTGTCAGTCTCCTCCATTCCTACTCATGCTGAATGGAGAAGGAGAAAGTCTCATACCGGTGTTGCCTGCATGCACACTACAAATTTATGTTATTCAATCTTAATTTTAGAAAGGAAATCCCTTTACTTTTTCCAACTGATTCTCTACCCTGTTTTCCAAAGGGGCTGTTCCATACCTCTTTTCTGCTCAAACTCCCAACAATACCTTCTCCCTTAAGTTCTCAATTGAAGTCCTTGCCTAAAACTTTAAAACTTATGAAACTATTCACCAAGAACTCCCTCTTTTCTCCTCCTCTTGATCTGAAAACTTTTCCTAAGTCTTGTCATCCTTTTGACTTCATTCCATACCATTTGTTCCTTTACTTCAGCATCTGACAAAGAGGCATCTTTCTTTCTCCCCAACTTTTCTATAATAACCATGTGGGATCAATGTAAAATCTCTCATTTAGGTTCAAAAAGTCAGTTGCATAAGATCAGGACGGGTGTGACTTAATGTGGGTGTAGTTCATGGTAGAAAAGCCTATTTTAATTGCTAGCAAGCTAAATAGAAGAAATAGTGAAGTCTAGAAAAGAGAGAGAGAGAGAGAGGAAAGAGAGAGAGAGAGAGAGAGAGAGAGAGAGAGAGAGAGAGAGAGAGAGAGAGAAGAGAGAGAGAGAGAGAGAGAGAGAGAGAGAGAGAGAGAGAGAGAGAGAGAGAGAGAGAGAGAGAGAGAAGATTTGACAGGCTGTGTTAATAGAGACATAAAGTCCAGTACAACTTGATCATCCTGTTATGCTTTTGCCCTGATCAGAAAACATCTAGAGTATTGGGCAGAATTGTTCTTACCACCTTTTAGGCATGTTTTAGACACTGGGAAACTGCCATATTTGGAGGGTGACCGGGATAGTGAGACATCTGAAATTCACGTCATATGATATATAGTAAAAATAACTGCTGTGTTTAGTCTGGAAAAGAGAAAATATAAGGTGCATGTTAGCTATCCCTTCAAGTAGCTGAAATTTATGGAACATAACATCTATCTCTAAGTAGCTAAAAGATTGTCATGTGGATGAAGGAACAGACTTGCTCAGCTCCAGACAGTAGATATGGTTCAATATAAGTATTAATTTTCTAGTAATTAGAGCTATTTTAAAAAAAATGGACTGTCACCTTGTGACATAGGGAGTTCCCCATCACTGAAGTATCCAAGCAGAGACTGACAGGCCATTGAGTCATCTGCCATTTTTAAAGTGTCAATTCTTCGGAATATGCTATGCTAGAATGTAAGGGATTTTCTATCTTTTTGTTTGTATTCATTTCTTCAGCACCTGGCACATGTTAAGGTTAATAAATGTTTGTTGCCTATCTGCCTAGGCAGTGGGGAAGATACAAAGATAAATCAGATTCCTGACCTAATGGAGTTTAAAGTCTGGTAGGGAGAGTCGATAGAAATAAACATACTGAAAAGGCAGTACAAGGGAGGCACAACCAATTACCACACTAACATCATTGCTGTTATGTGAACATGCCTTCATATGTTGTTGGGGGAAGGGTTGTAGATAGGGGCTCTGCATGATGTGAGAGTTTCTGTGTGCATATTGTTTGTTGAATGTAAGTTCCCTGAGTCAAGATGGCAGAGAGGAAGCAATACAGCTAAGCTTTGCTGATGTTTAGCCATTTTCAGTCATGTCTGACTCCTCTGCTCTGTTTGGAGTTTTCTTGGCAAAGATCCCGAGTGATTTGCATTTCTTTCTCCAGCTCACTTGACAGATGAAGAAACTGAGGCCAGAGTTAAGTGACTTGCCCAGAGTCACACAGCTAGTAAGTGTCTGAGGCCAGATTTGAACCCAGAAAGATGAATCTTCCTGATTCCAGGTGTGGCTGGATTTGAACTTAAAAACATGAACCTTTCTCATTCCAGGTCTGACTCCATTGCTCCAGGTAGCTGTTCTACAGTCAAGCTACCCACCACAAAACTCCAAACGGTCCAAATGGACCAAATCTGCTGGGAAAATCCATAAAAAGTCATAATGGGTCATTTGTCTAACCCAGCCTAGCATCGACACAGACTGGATGAGGTTGGGCTAGGAGCCAAGGAATACTTCAGCACCCAGGGAGAGAGTGTGAACATAGGTAAAAGGAGGTCCCAGACCCATAAAGGGGCACTGTAAGGGGACAGATGTGAAATGGAGACTGTTGCCCCCCGCCCAGTTCTAAGTCTCAGATTGAGGGTAGACTTGTACAAGAGGGTGACCTTGTCTTGGGGAAGGAAGGCCCTGAGCAATTTATGGAGAAAGAAGGAAGTTCAAAAGACAACAACGACTGTTTGGCTTAGATTCTAGACACAGGGAGGACTTGGGTTCCAGTGTCTAGCCCAGCCTGCAGAAGAAGTTCCAAGACAGGAGTCCCAAGCCAAAGGAAGTGTACCATTCTGCTGTTCTGAATGAGAGCTTATGGAACACTATCTACTCTTGCTAAAATCCAAATGCAGGCAGTGGTGGTGGTGGTGGTGGTGGAGGTTGTGGTTGGGGAGGAGATGACAATCAGATTTTGCCCTGAATCAGGCCATTTTAGAAGCACTGAAAGCTTACAGGTCCCCAGTCTGTCCCTGAGATCCCAGAATAACATAGAATTTCACATCCCCAGAAAGAAGCAGCAGGACTAAGTCAGACTTTCCTTCCAGAAACATAGCAAAGCCCAGTCCTAACTTCAAGTCTGAAGGATATAAGTTTTTTGGGGTTAGAGACTGGTTTGATTTGTACTCCCTGCATCTCACTTGAAAGGCTTGTATGTCTATTTTTTAAATAGTGCTTATTGGTTGGGTGAATGAATGAATAGATGGATGGATGGATGGACAGATGGATGAATGAATGAGGTTGGTTCTAGGGTCTCTTTCTACATTAACATCCTGGGATTCTGGAATATAATTTGGGCTTGGAAAGCAAGCATTATGACCTCCTTCTCCCCCTGCCTCTGGAAACTAGCCCAGATTTGGCAGGGGTAGAGAGGGTCATACAAGGACAGGGAAACTGGATGTGCTGATTGATTAGAAATGAGCCCTTGGAACCCCAGGATCCGTGCAAATGTGACAGCCTGGAATTGGGAAATCTCTAAAATGAAGTATATTAAACAGTAATTATCATTCACTAGATAACCAGAGCCAAGAAAGTTGATCAAATGAAAGGGTAACCTGATGTATATAGAGAGGCAGGAAAAACCCTTAAAATAGGCCATGAGGTTCTTTGGCAGGCCAGTCTGGATAGATGAATGGGCAAATGCAGCCAAGAGTCTGATAATGGTACAGTCGGGAAGTGACTAAAGGAACTTTGGCATCTGCTGCGGTTAAATACCTCTGAACAAAGATTCAATAAATGACAAAGGACCGGTTTCACTTGTGTTGAAATCAGAGCCACAGATAGTTCAATCTAGACTCAAAGGAGAGCAAGATCCCTAATGGGGGACACCCTAAATACATGGGGACAGAGGGAAAGGAACATATACCCCTCCAGAAACTGGGTTTGGAATAATTGCTAGAAAGTGTCAGTTCCTTAAGGCAGCTAGAGGAGATCCACTGAACTGGGACTCAGGAAGACCTGAGTTCAAATTCAGTCTCAGTTCTTTACTAGTTATAAGACTGGGTAAATGTTTGCCTCAGTCGTTTCAACTATAAAATGATGATAATAACAGCACTTACCTCAAAGGATTGTTGTGAGAATCAATATTAGTAAAAGTGTATAGCCCAGTGCCTGGTACACAGTAGGTGCTGTATAAATGCTTATTCCCTTTTTTTAAAGCAGAGATTGTCTTTTGTTTTTCTTTATATCCCTAGAGCATAGCACAGTGCTTGGTCCTTAGTAGGTGTTTAAAGCTTATTAACTGACTGACATTCAGTCAGTCACTTAACATAGTGCCTCACCTAAAGTAAATGAATTTTTTTTTAATTCACCAAGAATCAAGGGGTTGGGTCAGGTTAGCTTCAGCCTACAGTTAAGATATACAGTGATATCACTGGGGCTCAGTTTCCTCTTCTGTAAAACGATAGGGTTAAACTCATTGACCTCTAGGGTCCCTTTTAGCTTTAAATCTATAATCCTTTGACATTTGGGTTTCATTCAAAGTGTGCTAGCCCTGGAGTCAGAAAGGGTTAATGCTTTGATTCATAGATGTAAAGCTGAGAGGGACCTCGGAGGTCCTCTGGTTCAAACCCCTCACTTTACGGAGAAGGAAACGGAGTCCCAGAGAGATGAGGTGATTTATCCAAGATACATAGGTAGTAAGGAGCAAAAGAGGACTCTGAATCCAGATTTTCTGACTCCAGATCCAATGGTGGTATGTTTTTTTTCTGAATGATACACAATGGATCCAACATTTACTTCTTGAAGAAATCACTAACCTCCTTGAGTCTCAGTTTCCTTTAATGAAAATATGGGTGGGCAATGTCGCTTGCAGAAAAATGATGTATCTTGTTATGAGGTTGGCAAAGAGTTTCATATGCCTTATCTCAGTTAGAGTAACACGAGGAAAGTGCTCTAAGGACTTTATAGATATGAGTTGTTATTGTTGTTGTAGATATATGAAGGATGGTTCAATCCAAGGATGTGTCTAACCCAAAATGCAAGAGGGGATGAAAAGAAACCACTCAGTCTTCAGAGTTGGAAGAGATCTAAGAGCTCATCAGATCCAACCTTCCCCTGCCCATATTCCATCCTCAGTATCCCCAGCAAGGGACCATTCAACCTCTGCTTGATCCCTTCCAGTGAAAGAGAACTCAGCATCTCCATTTTTGGATAGCTCTGACTGCTCAGAAGTCCTTACATGGAAATCTCCTCTTTCCCCTTACCTCCCAACTTGAACACCATTGTTCCGAGTTTCAACCTCTGGGGCCAAAGAGAACAAGCCTGATCCCTCTTACACATGACAACCTGTCAAATACTTGAAAACAGCTAGTGTGCCTCCCCATTCCCTTCCAGCCTTCTAAACACGTCAGCTATAACCACGCCCCCACAAAATTAATGAACTGGAGACGAGCAGAAATGGTTTCCTATTGAGTTGAAAACTGACAAATCTATGTAAAAAGCCAAACCATCTAGGGAAGTTTCCACAGAGCTCAGAGAAGAATGTGAGAAGGGAATTTTCCATTATCCACACTGTACAAGACAAGGCAGATGTGGATATCATTGCCTAGCCCAAAGAGTGTGAAAGACTTTGACATCAAAAACAAGGGATGCTGAAGATCTGAGGTTTCATTCATGGGGTGCCAAGTCTGGAAGGCTCTCTCTCCTCCACTTTGACTACTCACCTCCCTGGCTTCTATCAAATCCCAGTTAAAATCCAGTCTTTTATTGGAAGCCTTCCCCAACCTCTCTTTATCCCAGTTCCTTCCTTCCATTAGTTATTCCCTATTTATCCTGTATATAGCTTGTTTTCTATATATGTGTGTGCATGTGGTTCCCCCATAAGTTTGCAAGCTTCTTGAGGCTCTTCACTTGAGCAGCCTTTGCGAATGCAGCAGACGTGTAGAAAGTCCCAGGAGAAGCCAAGCTCTTTTCAAAAGATCTCCCTTTCTTATAATGCTGTTGGCCCAAGTACCATGCCCAGAAAGCATTAAATAGGGATTGTAAGAGAAAGAACCATGAGGAAGAAAAAACGTTCTACCAGACTGTAGAGATTGGAAAAGGGAGTCAGTGGCAGTGGTTGTAGCCAACAGGCTACCCGTTGGGAGTGTTACTGGGAATTTCAGAATACTTCTAGAAAAGAAAGCATCAGTGGTACCTAAGGGAGGTGCCTGAAGCAAAACTGGAAACTTCCCAATGGATATAATCGTGCAGCCAAAGCAGCCACCACCACCACAGTGGCCACTGCATGGCCACGCCACTGCAGCAGGGGTGAACTGGAGGTGGCCAAGTCTGGTAGTCATGATAAAGGCAGCTTACTCAGAACTGCCCCACAAGACCAACAATTACAGGGTTTTTCGCCTAATGCAACTTTGCCTATTCATTTCAGGAATTTGTCGGGGTTGGGGGGGGAGGTACTGTGATTCAGATGATGGGGCAGAAGCTTCAGTTCCTTTGTGGGAGAAAAATAGGAACCACAATTATTTTTGCAGTATGTTGATGGATTAATCCCCCATCCACCTGGTATTCTAATACTAGAAAGACTCTCCCCCCACAACATACACCACTGAAGGAGATCTAATATATAATACATTATGAAAAGATGTGATAAAGCAGATAGTCTCATTCACTGTTATAACAGTTGTCCTTGGATAAGAGAACCATATTTTATCTAAAAGGACTTCTTTCACAATTGTAAAAGTATTTGGTCCCTTCCCCTTGTTTCCTGCCCTTAAAGAGGGAATGTCTTCTTTATAATAAATACTGCCAGTTTCATTCTCTTTTCCCCCTTGACTGATCCCCCGCTTTCTCTACCCCTCCATCTCTTGTGAAATGATTTCTTTAGCTACTTGAAGTTGCTGCAGAATGCTGCCAATGGCTCTACACTCTAAGCAAACTTGAAAGATTACAAAAACCAAATCCGTACCCTCAGAAATTGAACCCACCGTACAGTGAGAGCTGCCTTTCTTAGTATGCAAATAAATCTCTTTGCTTTTGATTTGACTTCTTATATTTGACTTACCGTCATCTGACAAGAGGTATCCTTCCTTCAGTCAAGAAAATTCCCCAATACAGCACTTGATAATACATTTTTTTAACAAAGTTGATTTAAATTTGAATGCCTTAGTGGACTCAGTTGCTCACAAAAGGTAATATGACTCTTGCTAGGGGAAAGTGAAAATGAACTTGGTTGTAATGTTCCCAGAGAGACCTTTTGTGTGATGCCAAATATGAGTCATAGGGAGTAATAATTGTTGAAAAGTCTCTAAGATTGCAAGAAGGGCTGTGTGAGCCTGGCACTTCAGTAATGGACCATAGGTTTATACATTGGGTATTGCCTCAGTCAAACTGAGACCTGGGAAAAACTTTACCTTGGAAAGGTCAAAGTCTCCCACTGCATCTGGGGCCATCTCTAGTCAACCTGATCTATATCTTGCCACTAGGCCCAGATGGCTCCAGAGGAGAAAGTGAGGCTGGTGACTCTGCACAGCCATCCCTCACTTAAATCCAATTCATTCACAAGTCAAGGCATCACTTTCCTGATGCCGTGGTTCTTTTTAAGAACCAAAGGACAAATAACAATTTATGTAGCAATTAATTGCCTACTGTTTGCAAATCATTGTGTAGGATGTTTTGGGGGACACAGTGATGAATAAGTCATAGTTCCTGCTCTCAGATAATTTCTTTATCTATCAGGGAAATGACATAGGTATCCATAATCTGATAAAAAAATATATCTGACAAGCGTCTGATATATTAGATATATAGGGAATAAACATAAATATTTTTGTGGTTGTTCATTTTGTCCAGTAGAGTCTGACTCTTCCTAACCCTATTTGGGATAAGACTAAAAGTAATTCCCAACAGATAAGTAGTCAAAGGATATGAGTAAACTGATCTTGAAATAATTTCAAACGATTAGCAACTATACAAAAGATTGTTCCAAATCAATGGTTCTGAATAAGGAAAAACATGAGTCATCACAATTCTGAGGTTTTAACTTACACCTAGGAAGTTGGTAAAGATAATAAAAGATAATAGATGTTGTACGTGTTGTGGGAAAACAGATACATTAATTCAATATCGATGAAACTGTAATTTGGTCTAAGTATTCTGGGAAGCAGTTTAGAATTATGAAAAAAGATGAAGGAAATAAATAAATTATGGCAAGAAAGTGAGTAAAAATCGTCATACCCTTTGACTCAGATCCTACTGCTAGGCAAATACCAAAAGGAGATCAGTGAGAAGAAGAAATGTACCATATAGCAAAAAATATTTATAGTATCACTTTTTTGTGGTAGCAAAGAACAGGAAACAAAGTATATCAGAGAATGACAAATAAATTGTGGTACATGAATGAGAAGGAAGGAAGGGAAGAAGAATTTATAAAGAGTCTACTATGTTTCAGGCACTGTGTTAAAACCTTTGCAAATACTTTTTTATTGATCCTTTCAACAACCCTGAGAAGTCGATGCTATGATTAGCCCTATTTTACAGTTGAGGAAACCGAGGTAGACAGCAGTTAAGTGACTTGCCCAGGGCTAGAAGCTGGCAGTAAAAATCTAAGGCTGGATTTGAAGTCAGGTTTTTTGACACCATGCCCAGTGATATATCCACTGCACTAACTAGCTACCTCACAGAATAGAATGAAATTTTACCATAAGAAACAAGGAACAGGATGAGTATGGAGTAGTATGAGATGAATCTGTATGAAATGATACAAGATGAACTAAACAGAACTAGATAAATACATACCATGCCAAAGCCAATGTGAAAGGAAAGAACACCCCACATAACAAATAATGTAAACTGAATGTTTACATTAAGTCGAATCTTCAAATTAGAACGGACCAGCTTAGGGTCCGGCTTGACCCTTAGAACACATATAGGAATGTAAGGCTCTACCTTCGCTGCTGAGAAAGGTGACTATAGGTGAGGAATATTGCATAGAATGTTGTACCTGGTTGATACGTTGGTTAGTTTTACTGAATTTCCTGCCCCCTGCCTTTTTTTATTCTTTGTTATAATATACTATTCTCTGGGACAGGGAGGATGTATTTGAAGATATGATTGATATTAAAATAGAAAATGTCTATAAAATTTGGGAGAAGATGAAAAATTAGTAATGATTGGGGGTGGGGAGACCAGTAAATTATAAAACTGAAACATACAATGAACTCAATTTCCCCAAATGCACTTAGGAAAATGAGAAACAAAAAGGTTGGTGTGGGGGCCAATGGGGAAACATATTGCTTCAATATCTTTGTGTTACTTCTCTATTTACAATCATCACATGTTGAAAATAGTTATTGGACCCCTTAAAGAGTAATTTGCCATACTTTATATGACACAGAACAAGAATTGAAAACATATCGCAAAGTTTCTAAGTATTTCAAAGAAATAAATGACAAAAATTCCTGCTCTGAACGTTTTCAGTCTTGTTTAAAAGTTCCAATATATTTCTTGAGGACAGAAAATATTTCTTAGAATTTGTACAATGAAGGTGTTTAACTTATTGGTCTCTGAGGTCGCTTTGAGATTTAGATCTCTAATCTGATGGTCTCTGATGCACATGAAATCACGCAACACTGTCTTACCTTTGAATTTATATCCCCAGAATTTAGCATAGTACTTGACATTTAGAAAACCCACACTTTCTAGCTGTGTGACCCTGGGCAAGTCACTTAATTCTGTTGTCTCAGTTTCCCTATCTATAAAATGAGCTGGAGAAGTAAATGGCAACCCCTCTAGTATCTGTCAAGAAAACCTCAAATGGGGGTCATGGAGAGTTAGACACAACTGAAATATGACTGAAAAGTAACAGTCAAGATTCAGAATACCGTATTTCACCACATAGTAGTCGCCATCATATAATTGTGCATGCACGTATTTGTGTTTGTGTGTGTGTGTGTGTGTGTTTCCCAGTCCAACAATTGGTTTATAACTTCTCATCATGTAATTGTCCCGTGGCATAATTCTGTTCATCATGTGCTTAAAAGACAAACAAAGAAGCAATGTATTTATCAGTGGCATATAGATACGCATTTATCTCTTGCACATTGCAAACTGGGAGCCTAAGATTCTCAGTGCAAGCAAATTATCAGTATTCAATTTTAATATATACTCATGAGTATTCCGTGCATCCTAATCCTGTTCCAAATACAGTTTAGTAACAAATGATTTTTAAGTAATACTGGCAAAATTTTTCTTTTTTTTTCTTTAAAGCTTCACATAATGGTGATACTCCACTTTTTGAAAAAAAAATAGGTGTAAAATATACAACGATTATATGTTGAAATACAGTCTGTCCTCTGATTTTAGATCTGGGGCCCAGGAAGTCAATTTACTGGCAATTCCAAGGGCAAACCAGACAACGGAGCAATTTAGTGGTTGAAAAACCTCACAGAGTTGATTTTTAGTTTTAAAGCAAATACCAATTCCAAAGATCAGCATTGAGCCCTGCTTTTGATAAATCTCCTGTCTAACTCTAAGGAAGCTTTGATTTCCTCTGTTCTTTCACAAGCTCAGCTGAATTCTCTCTGAGCGTGACTCCACAGAGATGGGTGAAGAGGGCCTTAGAGAAAGTTCATCACTGATGGGAGGAATCCAGGTTGGAGCCATTGGTTTGGCTCCAAATGATGCAGGAGCCCAAACACCCTACCCTGTGTCTAAAAATGAATCCCTTAAACCTAGGAGTTAGCTTGAACCTGCTGTCAGAATTAAAGTTTCAGGGTGAACAATTTATACCTTGGAAATTGACAATCACTATACACCAGATCTTGGTTCATTGTTTTGATTTTTCAGATTTAAGAAAGTGATGGCAAAAATGGAACAGATTAAATTAGCAGTGTTTCGTGGAAATATCTGTTTCTCTGGGAGATCAGGTTGTGAATCATTTATCAGCACAACAGTGCCTACACTGGTGGATTTTCCCCAGTGGGTCAAAGGGGAGGAAGGAAATAAGCATTAATATAGTACCTTCTGCATGCCAGTCACTGTATTAAGTGCTTTACAAATATTATCTCATTTGATTATCACAACAACCCTGGAAGGGAAATGCTGTTATTATCCCCATTTTATAGTTGAGGCAACTGAGGCAAACAGAGGTCAAATGACTTTCCCAGAGTCACACAGTTAATAAATATCTGAGGCTGGATTTGAACTCAGATCTGTCTTACTTCATGCCCAGTGTCCTATACACTCTTCCACCCAGCTGCCTCTAGCTGCTGGAGCAAAGGGATTTCTTACAGGGCTTTTAAAAACAACCCCTGAATTTAATTGAAATTAAATTTTTTCCCTCTCCTGGTGACCTCAAAGAACTCATTATCCTTAAATTACCAATGGATAGAATTCTGGATCTGGATTCAGGAAGACTGCTTTGGAATCCTGCCTCAGACACAGCTGCGAGACCTTGGGCAAGTCATTTAATTTCTCTAAATTTCTCTACCTGTAAAATGGACATAATAGCACCTATCTCATGGAGTAGTGGTGAGGATGAAGTAAGATCATTTAAGTAAAGCTTTTTGCAAACATTAAAGCTCTCTATAACTGCTCATTGCATCATCTCAAGCAGTCTGTCTCTTCATGTGTAAAATAAAGATTTTTTTTTATCTAATTGTTCTAGGTGATCTCTGATATAGAATCCAGTTGGATTCATCTTCTCTCTGTTTTTCACAACATGACAATCCGTCTCCGGTCTCTGTGGCTTTTACCTCAGCAGTCCCTCCTGCCTTGAAGTGCTTGCCCTTATCTTTGCCTCTTGTAAGATAAAGCTCAGGCACCATCTTGAGCAAGACGACTTTTCCTCATTCCCATCAGCTGTGTCTTCCCTCCCAGCCTGCCTTATATGAACGACAGTGGATGTGTCTGGATTTATTCACTGTTTTAATGCTGTAGATATTTTTCCATGTCCTGGCTGTCTCCCTCTTCCGAATGTGAGCTCATTGAGAAGAGGGATGGTTTAAGTCTTTGGGTTTCTATCCCAGCTCTTAGCATAGTGCCCAGCCTTCAGGAGGAACTTCATAAATCTGTGCTGACTGACAGACAGATCCTCCAGAATCTCAGAAGCTTTCCCAGAGCCCCAGAGCCTTCTCATCTCACAGAGCTGCCAGCCACCTGGCCCCAGCCACCTCAAGTCCCAGGACTGGAGGATGGTGAGCTCCTCTTCTCTATCCTCTCTTTCCCCTTTCCCTATTATTCCTATTTCTACTTCTGAGACTACTGTCATTCCTCCTCCTCCTCTTTCTACTCCTTCTTCTTTTCCTCCTCTACCTCTTCTTCCTCCTCCCCCACCTCCTCCCTAATCCTACTCTTCCCTCTTCTCCTTTTCCTCCTCCTCCTCATTCTTCTTCTTCTCCTTTCTTCTTCTCCTTCTCCTCCTCCTCCTCCTTCTTCTTCTTCTTCTTCTTCTTCTTCTTCTTCTTCTTCTTCTTCTTCTTCTTCTTCTTCTTCTTCTTCTTCTTCTTCTTCTTCTTCTTCCTCTTCCTTCTCCTCATCTTTTTCCATTTCCTGCTGTTGCTAGCTAGCTTTAAGTTTCACAAAGCACTTTACAAATTTATCTTATTTTAAACTCACAACAACTCCAGGAGGTAGGTATAATTATTATCTCCATTTTACAAATGTGGAACCCCAGGGAGACAGAACTTAAATAACTTGCCCAAGGTCACACAGTTGGTAAGTATCTGAGGCCAGAGATGACCTCAGCTTCTCTTGACTGTACCAGGAGTTAAGAGCCACTTAGCTGCCTAAGTAGATAATAATGACCTCCAAAGAGAGGTCACAAAGCATCAAAAGGATGTAGTTTCAGTTCAGAAAGGATCGCACATCCCAACCTCAGGTCTATCCAAAGAAACGTAAAGAGAACCAGGAGAATTCTGGCACTGCTTTTTAGATTCTTAAGTGCACTACAGATTCCCCTCTGGGAACCAGCAGAGCTTGCTGGGATATCAGAACAACCACAAAAATGGTAATGATAATTTCATAATGATGACAGGTACATCAACAAGTGCTTTAAAGTTTACAAAGTGCTTTATAAATATCTTATTTTATCCTTATAACAATCCTGAGAGGTATTATTATATCCGTTTTACAGATGAGGAAATGGAGGCTGAATGATTTGCCCTGCATGGTGATTTCTTTTTTAATTTAAGTTTTAAATTTAGGTTTTTTATTTCAAAATGCATTGGTACATTTTTGTTTGGACCTTTCCTATGCGAAAACTCAAATAACTTCCCCTTCCTCAGAGTACAAATGTACAAAAATACATTCTTGGAAATCAGTTAAACTCAACTGCCTCTAAGTACGGTAGTCATTCATCTTGGTTGTCACTTTCCTCTTGGGGCATAAATATTGGTTCCATTGGTGGAAAACAAGTAAACATTTATTAAGTGCCTGCTCTATGTGAGGTCCTGAGGATCCAAAGATAAAAAATGAAACCGTCCCCTGCCCTCAAGGACCTTACATTCCAATGAAGAGACAACAGATACAAGTTGACATAAAATATGTAAAAAGTAAAAGCCTGCCAGTGGTTGACAGTAAGGCCTGGTGGATTGATTAGTAACCTATAATTCTTCAGCAGAGTCCCCTAGGACCATTCTCATCCCCAAGCTGTCCCCCAAGGAAATCCCATCGTCTCCCTTCTGGACCTACTATAATTCAGTCTCCGACACCAGGATCTTGAGTTATGCCTCCTAATTATTCCGTGGTTGCCTCAGAGCTCTTCCCATTGACTTTTGAATCTGCTGTCACAGTATTTGAACTGCCTCCAGAGCCCAAGGCCCTGAGGATGTCAATGTTTTTTAGAGAAGGAACACGGAATGGTGGTGCCAGTCACTGGTTATATTCACAGCCTCATTACTCTGACAGGACCCACTGACAGAGCCACATAACTCCCTGCGGAGATTCAAGAGCACTCTGGCATGTCAAATCCATTGGAAATCATAAGAATGGGAGTTTTTTATTAATTTTTTTTCTCTGTTGAAAATATATGTAGGATGGGGAGAGGGAAAGGGACTGGCCATTGCTATAGGCATTTTTTATTTCTTCTTATTCCTCCTGTAACTTTTGGTTAATATTAAACTCACCTGACCAAAATCTGGCTCATTGGATGTGCACATTCACTTAGAGCATTAAATATAAGAAGTAAGAGAAAACATCTCAACTGTCCCTCCTGGGAATCTTCCAAATGCAGTTCATTCTGTAGGTTGACTTAGTTTACCTTCAGAATTTGTTTGACAAGGCTTGTTTCCTTAGGGGATGAGTGAGATTATGCTTCTATTTAACTACATTTGTTTCATGTATATGACATTGAAATGACATTGAAAAAAGTATGGGATCTTCTTTAACTTTTATGACCTAAGAGGAATATACAAGATTGCAATGTGTGAGAGAATAATTTCTCAGCCACTTGCCTTGAAGAGGATTTGTGAGACTCCTAGCTGAGGTTTGGATTTTCTCTGAGGCTGAATTTATGCTTAAGTATAGGAATAAAGCTTAGGTTTTTACCTATGTATTTCTACTTTCATTAGGTAGCAGTTACCCACCACACGAGAGGATATTTCTCCCATAACAATAGATCATTTAATTGGTACAGGGAACTCTAGGATGAGGAAAATCCCTCTTCCAAAGCAATTTGCCACCTGTTGTTGAGAGTTGCTAGGGTACTATAAAGTAAATGAATTGTCCTGGATCACAAAGCCGTTATATGTGAATGTAATTCTCTCTGTCTCTCTGTCTCTGTCTCTGTCTCTGTCTGTCTGTCTGTCTCTCTCTCTGTCTCTCTCTCTCTGTCTCTGTCTCTGTCTCTCTGTGTGTGTGTGTGTATGTGTGTGTGTGTGTGCATGTGAGTGTGTGTGTTTGTGTCTCTGTGGCTTTCTCTTAAAGTGGATCTTCTGGGGAAAACAAGTCCACACAACAAACTTTTAGGTTCAACATACATTATTAGTGTTTTCTCTATCACTTTCTTAAGTCTAGACATCAATGAAACAAACAAACAAAAAAAAGCAGATCATGATTTTTAGTGTTTACAATTTCCAAGGTGTAAATGCTAATACTGAGAATTTAACAATTAGTTCTCATGAGTTGGTCTAAGCTGACTTTGCCATGGTTCTGTCTCTCTGTCTCTGTCTCTCTCTGTCTCTCTCTCTCTGTCTCTCTCTCTCTCCCTCTCTCTCTCTCTCTCTCTCCTATTAAGGAACAAGATTTCCTATACTTTTGGGTATCTCCCTCATCTTGAGATATTTTTTACATTGATTTTTCAGTGCATCCATAATTATGTCTCTCTCCCAGCACAGAACTCCTCTATAAACACTTGGTCTAATCTTGCTGCTTTTCCCATATTTGTGTTTTTGGGTATCTTTTCTACCTCTTATCTAGGACTGCAATGTTAGGTTCCAAGGAGGGTGGTTCCACTGGCCTTCATGACAAAACCATTTGTTACAGTTATCTTTACAGATCTTTTCCATTCTTTGGCCATCCACAGCCCTTCTATTTTTGTCCTTAAAAGCCTACACGAAGACTCTGTTTAGTATGATCTCTTGCCAAACTTTGTTTAAATTATTTTTACCCTTCACTGCTTCTCTCTGCTTTAGGGAATGGTATTACTCATCATCATCCATCATCCTCCTTTATAAGTTTTTACAAATGAGTTTTATATTTTAAACCATGTTGCCTTTGGCCTTCATTTCTCTCTGTTTGGCAAGTAAATCAGATGTTTATTGCCTAAGCTGCTTCTTTGGTTTTCTTGTTTTAGCAATAGATTTATATCAGATAAATTTCTGTATAAAATTATTTTAATTGATGCTAATGTGATTTCTCTTGTCCATTTTTCACTTTTAATTGCTCATTTAAATAAGATTGAGCACTTTTAACTGCACATTGCAGCTAAATGGTACTGTAGAATGTTGAACTGAGAATCAGGAAGACCTTATCAATCAATAAAATCAAGCAGCAAACATTTATTTCAAATCTTGTGTCAGACTCTTACTAGCTACATGAATCCAGGCATTTGCCTAGGCACTTAATCTCTTTCAGTTTAACTTTGTCACTTGAAAAATGAAGATAATAGTCTTTTTTCAGTTGTTTCTGATGCTTCAGACCCCATTTGGGGTACTTTTTTGGCAAAGATACTAGAGTGGTTTGCCATTTTCTTCCCCAACTCTTACAGATGAGGAAACTGAGGCAAACAGAGTGAAAGGACTTGCCCAGGGTCAAACAGCTATTAAGTGTCTAAATTTGAAATCAGAAAGATGAGTATTTTTGACTTCAGGTCAGACACTCTATCCACTGTGCCACTTATCTACCTAGTAGTATCTAACTCATAAGGTTTTTGTGAGGATCAAATGAGATGAAATTTACAAAGCACTTTTCAAATGTAAGGTGCTGTATAAATGCTCTTCTTACTTTCTTCTGTGGGTAGGTAAGGTTATGCAGATGTATACTGTTCCCAAATAGGACAGACTTTCTACAGCTCCTGGTGATTGTAGCAGGTGGTTAGTTGCAACCTCAGAGTTCTAACACTGGAAATCCCAGGCTCACTTTGACCACCAAGCCTACTGACACTCAGTCTTCACACTGATGAGAATGAAGATGGCAGCAATTAAATGGGAATAGGAGCACAGTTTAGGGGAAATTACTGATAAAGAACCTATGAGTGAGGCAATGGAAAGAATGCTTTGCCACTGATGAACTTAGCATGTCCTCAACCTCTTTGAATATCCATTTCTGCTGTGACCAAAGAGTTACAAAAATGTGCATATCCTTTGACCCAGCAAGACTGCTTCTGGGACTCTGTCCCAAAGAGATCATAAAAATGGGAAAGGGTCCCATATGTACAAAAATATTTATAGCAGATTTGCAGTGGCCAAGAACTAGAAATTGAGTGGATGCCCATCAATTGGGGAATGACTGAACAAGTTGTAGCATATGAATGTAATGAAATACTGTTGTGCTATGAGAAATAATGAACTGGGGGACTTCAGAAAGACCTTGAAGGACTTATATGATCTGATGCTGGGTGAAAGGAGCAGAACTAGGAGAACATTGTACACAGTAACAACCACAGTGTGCGAGGCATTTTTCTGGTAGACTTAGCCCTTCACAGCAATGCAAGGACCTAAAACATTCCCAAAGGACTCTTGAGGCAAAATGCCATCCTCATCTAGAGAAAGAACTATGGAATTAGAATAAAGAATGAAGCAGAGTATCTTCTCTTGTGTTATGTTTTATTTTGTTTTGTTTTCTCATGGCTTCCCCCATTCGTTTTAACTCCTCTATGCAACCTGATTAATGTGAAAACATGCTTATTAAGAATGTATGTATTGAAACCATATGAGATTGCATGCCATCTCGGGAAGGGGGAGAAAATCTAAGACTTATGGAAGTGATTGTAGAAAATTGAAAACAAATAAATTAATAAAAAAAAGAATATCCATTTCTGCATTTTTAAAATAAGGGAGTTGGACTAAGTCATGGATTCTTATCCTTTCTTGTGTCATAGAGTCCTTTTGGTAGTCTGGTGAAGCCTATGGATCTCTTCTCACAATTATGCTTTTAAATGCATAAAGCATGCATAGAATTACAAGGAAAACTAATGATATTCAAGTAAAGATGTAATTTTCCCCATCCAAGTTCATAGAAGCCCTGATATCTAACATGGTACCCAAGTTAAGAACCCATGAACTAGATAATCTGCAAGTTTTCTTCTAGTGCCTTCCCTTTGTTGATTATTTCTTATTTTATGCCAAATATAGCTTAGATTCTACATAATTGTTTGCATGGTTTCTCTCCCATTTGACTGTGAGTTTCCAGAGGCCAAGGGATTGTGTTTTGCCTTTTTTTTTATCTCTAGTTCTTAGCACAGTGCCTGGCACATACTAGGCATTTAATAAATGCTTACTGACTCACTAGCTCTAAATCTATTATCCAGAGATTGAATTGAATCAAACAATTGATTATTTTGAAAATCCTTTGTCAAATGAAAATAACTTTTTAATTAGTTTAGATTTTTTTCCATTGGATCAAGATCTCCTTTTGTGGATACACAAAACACTTTGTGTGTTTTTATTTTTGCTGTTCAGTCATTTTTCAGTCATATGCACCTCTTTGTGACCCCATTTGGAGTTTTCTTGACAAAGATATTGGAGTGGCTACCATTTCCTTCTCCAGTCCATTTTACATATGAGAAAACTGAGGCAAACAGGGTTAAGTGACTTGCTCAGAGTCACACAAGTAATGAGTATCTCAAGCCAGATTTGAATTCAGGAAAATGAGTTTTCTTGACTCAAGGTTAAGTGTGCATGTAGACAGTCTTCTTTCCACCTAAATTTCATTCCTCCACCTGGGATGGTATGAAGATCATTGAAATCATTCAGGGGCTTAGACCTCCATTTCAAGCATTATGGACACGTGCTAAATGAACAATGAGTGGGGTCTAAAAGTAGATAGGAGGGAAAGAGCAAATTGGATCCAATTTTTCAAATGGGGAACCTTTTTCCACACTCCTTACCTGCTCCCTGAAGCAAACCCCAACTTTTTGATATTTTTCAGATGATACTGTATAACTGTCAACCATGGAATACCAGTCTCTGGAAAAAATCCTAACTGTGGACAACTCAAAGAGTAAAAGAAAGATGACTGTAAGTTTAAATTGGCTGAAAAATATTGCCAATGATGATTCGAATAAGAAATGACAGGGATCTCATGCAGAAAACCCCTAATTGGAAGGGAGTACTATATGATTATGGTTTTTTTCTTTTTGGGGTGTGTGGGGATTGTTGTGAGAATAACAGGTATGCAAATAAAAAAGAGAGAACAGGAGTAGTATTAAATAAGACTTTTTAAAAATAAACAAAAGAAATTTAAAAATAAACTAAAAAATAAACCGAAAAGAAGTTATGGAGGAGATACCTGCAAACAGGAGAGTATTGGTCCTGTGGTGCTAAATTTAATAAATATTTTCAAAAGCAAGTTGTATATAATAGGTATTTATTGTTTCATATACAATCCTCCTTTGTCTTCTTGGTTGTCATATTAACCTGTTCATGTTTCTTAAATTCATGATAATTTTTTTTAAAGAAAGGGATAGCATAGTAATATGGAAAGTGTGCTGTGTTTCAAAGTGGAAGAGTCTGGTTTGAATCTCAGTTCTTTCCTTTACTTCCTATATGACCCTGGGCAGTAAACCTCCCTAGATTCAAGTTCAGATGATGGTAAAATGAATAGTTTAGACTAGATGACCTAGAAGCAGGGGTGTGTTGGTAAATGTTTAACAACCAGATCTCCTCCCCCCATCCCCCACAATTATATGCAGGGCATACTTTTAAGTTTACTTTGCCTCATTAATATTTTCTCCTTCACTTTAAGTCAACAAAACAGTAAATCAAGCTCAGACTTAGAATGATTTCTAAGGTATAGACTTTAATTTCTGAGGTATAAACACTAATATTGAAAATTCAACAATTGACTGATTTGAGCTGGTCCTAGCACACCCTTGCCTATGAGGTCTCCTCCATCTTAAAACTATGAACCTGTGCTCCCAGGACATAGACTGAAAATTTGCCTCTTCTACTCAGTAGTTCTGCAATTTTGGGGAAATCATTTTACCTCTCTAAGCCTTCAAATGTGAAGTGATGGGCTTGGAGTAGACCATTTCTAAGATTTCTCCCAGTTCTTGGCCTTGCGAGCTTGGATAATGGGTGAACCGCTTGAACATTAGACAAACCCTAGACCAAGGATTCTTCAGTATTTTTTGTGTCATGGACCCTGTGGCAGTCTGGTGAATGCTAATACTACAGATGTTTATTGTCTACGTGCATAATTCAGTCAAGTCAACAAACATTTAAAAAGCACCTACTTGACAAGTTCTAAATTTTAGTTAGAAGCCAGTGAAAATAGAGATGTATTTTTTCCCCAGCTAAGTTCATGGATACCCTGAGATTTCTCCACAGACTGTGTGGGTCAGAGTTAGGATGAGAAGGTGTTAGAAGACATTAGAAAAACCATGTATAATTGGATCAGGGAGAAAATGGAGGACTTAACTGAAGGCCACAACACATATAGAGTTCTCCTGTTCCATTTGTGTATTTGCTGTCCCTTTCTAATCTTGGAGGATGGGGAGCTGCCAGTGATTCACACAAGGCTCTTGACCTGGAAGGAGGCCTTCTAACATGCTGAGTAGATTGGACAGGTACTGCTCTGGATGCTTTGTGATTTGCCCCACTGAAGAAAACATCCACGCAGATGAAGTGATGACACCCTTAAATTATTGAACTATTGGCTCAGTTTCCGATGCCGATGAATTGGATTTCAGTGAATCTAATGCAATCCAGTGTTCAGTATGACTGACCTCTCCCTGCTACAAACCTCCCAAATCACTATTTCTCAGCACTGGAAGGAAGATGCCTTCCTTAAAAACAACAGACAAACACTAACTTCATATTAAAGACAAAAAAAAAAAAGGCAGCTGAAGTAGGCCAAACCATTTCTGGAAAGATATTCTGTTCCTCTAATCCTGAAAGGCTGGGAGAGTTTTTGTTGTATTTCCCAGTCATAACTATCACCTGTCTCAAGGCTAAGAATGAGTTCAAGGTTGATGCAATTATTCCTGGCTACACAATGGGGCCTTTCATGACCATAAACCAGTAACCACTTGTAAAATCTCATTTTTGTCATTGTATTATTATGATTTGCCCAGACTCTGGCTGTACACCTGTAGCCACACGCAGGTCTCCTGAGAAGTGGAGGTACTTACTATACGGCCTTTGTTCTTGCCTCTGTATTTATTTGGTCTCCAAAGCATTCCAGTCATTTTTCTGTAGGCGGAACTGTGGGATGGAAATCGGCCTGAAGATTTAGGTCTTTCACAGGCCTGGAAACCATCCAGAGAAACTGAATGAGATATTAAATGCAAAAGTAAATGTTGGAAAAATACAGACCTGGAGAAGTTAAGGCTAAACTAGGAACAGCCTGCTTGTCCATAGATGACCTTTGTAGGTTCTTGACTGGCAAATGCCCATCTTGTGGGGGTGAGGGATGAGAATAAGAAGTAAGGGCAGTGCTTTATTTATTGATGCCAACTCCCTGACCTATCTGACTTGACTTAATTGCACAGGGTGTTGCGTGGGGCAACAGAGAGGCCTGGGGGAGGTACAGGGTTGGTCTTTGTTTATTTGAGTTTTTTAATAGAACCCATGAATGGGGTGGGTCATTTTGAGGATTGTACACTCTTAGGAGAAGCCAAGAACGTTTCTTGGAAGTTCTCAAGAGCAGAGACGCTTTTCACTGGAAACTATGACGTTCTAGGGGAGTAGGATTTAACCTTCAGTCAAAGTTACACATGGAAAAATAATTCCTGTGGGGTTAGGTCCACTAATCTCCTGAGTTGGAACTATATAGCACAGGGCTGCAGTATTTCTATGAATTCCTCCAGAAGAGCTGAGCACGCCCCTAGTGAGGCCTTCTGATCTAAACGATGTGTTGTTTCTGGCTTAAAACCTCAATTGGAGCCCCTGGCTCTTGTTTCTATATTGGGAAAAAAGGCCTTTAATGTGTTAGGATAAAGGGTCACTTAGATTAGATTTTGGTCTTGTGTTACCGGTGACCATATAAACTTATAGTACAGTTAAAAGAAGACTGGTTTTGAAATCAGAAGACCTGGCTTCGAATCCTGGCTCTGCCTTTGTTGGACCTTAAGTGTTCCATGTCTTGGTTGTTGTTTTTTTTTTTTAATCTGTAAAATAACAAGTTGAACTAAATGATTTCTGAGTTTCTTTTCAGGTCTAAATTTAAGATTCTGATTTCATGTTCAAAGTCAGCTCTTTTCATACATGATCACTTCATTATTGGGCTCCAACTATAAACCAAATAGAATGCAAGTAGATACAGAGACAAGACCAAAACCGTCCCTATTCGTGGGGAGCTTACATTATATTGGGGAAAATAACATGTATGCATATAAAAGTAAAGAGGTTGGTCTTTCACAGATCTAATGATTGAAAAGGAGTGAAGCAATGAGATATTTAATGAAAAATTGGACCTAATTCTCCATTGTCAAAGCCAGTCCTCTCAAGTTCATAATTGACTTTCTTCTCTACTGCCAGGGACATGTTCCTTGAAGTTTCTTCCTCAAGAATCTATTTATATTTGAGTCTGATTATAGAGATGGTATCTCTCTCCTTTGCCTGATTCAGAGTTTCCTACTGGTAAGGTGGTTCCTATTCAAAGCAGCACCGTCAATGGGTTTAGATAATAGGAGGAGAGAAGTTCTCTCCTCTCCCCCAACTCCTAAGAGTAATTCTTTCTTAGAAGCCATATTTCTCCTAACTCTTTTCCTCTCAGATTGCTCCAACTCTCCAAGACTTAGTTATTCAAAGCCAAGTAAGGTAGGCTAACTTGTTTGTTTAGTCAATCAATTATTCCCTTCTAAGTCAATCACACAGGTGTTTACACTTTCTAGAGGGGACAAAGGAAAACCACTTAACACCTATATACTCGTTTTTCAAACATTGTTGTGGGGTTGTAGTGAAAATTCTTAATACTTTATAGAAATAGATTAAAATACATACAAAGTAAGTATAAAATAATTGGGGAGTAGGACAAACAACTGAGGAGGAACAGGAAGAATCTCATTCAGAACGTGTTGTGAAATGAAACTTGAAGGAAGACCTGGATGCCAAGAGGCAGAGGTGAGAAGGGAACACATTCTAAGCCTGTGGGTCAGCCCATTCAAAGGCACAGGGATCCACATGGAATGTCATGTATGGACGCGAAACAGCAAGAAGACCTGATTGGTTGGAACATGCAGACTATAAAGAGAGAGAGTATGTTTAAGGTACTTAAATCTTTACTTCCCAGTCCTTATTCCCAATGAGAAGAATTTCCAAGGTTTCCCATGATTTCTCCATGAACAAGGTCAAATTGTGCCCCAATGCTAAGCTTTCACTGAATTTCACAGCTGGAAAGCACCTCTGTGACCCTGCAGTCTGATCCTCCCATTATCTCATGTCACCCACTCAACAAACTGTCATCTAGACTTTGCCTGAAGACTTCCATGATGGTGAACCCATCGTCTGTCTGCCAAAGTAGTCTATTCTTTTTACTTAGCACTGATTGTTGGAAAGCTTTTCCTTCTAAATCATTCAATGATAGAGGAAGAGTAGAGGGGAAAAAACCAGGCATCTTTTTTGTTCAAGTTTTGAGTTTTCACAATGGAAAATGCTATCCACATCCAGAGAAAAAACTCTGGAGTCTGAATGCAGATCACACCATCCTATTTTTTCTCTCTCTTTTTTTCTTTCTCATATTTTTTCCCTCTTGTTCTGATTCTTCCTTCACAATATAACTAATGTGGAAATATGTTTTAAAATAAAGAAACAAAATAAATAAATAAATAAAATCTTGCCTTCCACAGGGAAAAAAAATAAAAAATTTGAGTCTTGGATTGTTTTTCCCTTTTGCTTTTATACTGAACCTATAATTTCACTAGTCTAGGGAACTCTATGTACTAGGATGGATAGGGCAGACCAATGCAAGTCCTGATCTGTTCTGCCACTTATAGTCTTGGAGAGACTATGAAGTGAAATGACTTGCCCAGGGTCTTAAAGCTAATATGTGCCAGGAGTGGAACTTGAACCCAAGGCCAGCTCTCTATCCCAGACACTATTTTCTTTCTTTGGGTCTTATTACTTAGTAAATTAATAGCTAACTTTCATAAGATACCTTAAGGTTTTCAAAGTACATTTGAGTCACTTACAGATCCACTCCAAAACAACCCTTTGTATTAAGTATGCGTTATCATCATCTTTTTCCATATGAAGATACTGAAGTTTAACCAGGTTAAGTGACTTGTCAAGATCATACAAATTTCTGAGTATGAGGTGTCAGTGTTCTAAACCTGTTCCTCTCTTAGAGGCAGCTAGGTGGTACAGAGCATAGAGCACTCAGCCTGGAGTCAGGAAAATTGAACTCAAAACTCCAGGCGTTTCAGTCATGTCTGACTCTTTATGACCCCATTTGGGGTTTTCTTGGCAAAGATAACAGAGTGGTTTGCCATTTCCTTCTCTGGCTTATTTTACAGATGAGGAAACTGAGACAAATGGTGTTAAGATGGCACAGTGAATAGAGCCTGGAGTCAGGAAAGACCTTAGGTCAAATGCAGCCTCAGACACTTAACTAGTGTGTGATCCTGGGCAAGTCACTTAACCTCTATCTGCCTCAGTTTACTCAACTGTAAAATAGAATAATAATAGCATCTACATTCAGGGTTGTTGGGAGGACTGAATGAGGTAATATTTGCAAAGGACTTAGCACAGTGCTTGGCACACAGCAGGTTTGTAACACATAATAAATGCTTATTTCCCTCCTTTCTCTGCTGGTTCCATGTCTCAACTCTCCTTCCACTCCACCATGACTGCCTCTCATCAACAAAGCAGAACAATCTAATTTTCTAACTCCTACTTCCATTAGGTGGATGCAATGTTTGGAGAGTAAGCAAATATTTACTGAGTTATCCCTGATTGCAGAGAATGCCTTACCAGGAACTGCAGGTCACATTCACACAAACTTCCACACAATAAGACTTGTCAAAAAATGGAATGAGCTGTCTCAGGTTGACACCATAATTCAAGGAGCCTTATAGAGTCAGAGGAATCAGGAGAAATGCACTGGGAACAATCAACTTGCTTTCCCAGTGGTAGAAGAGAAAACAATAGCAGAAATTTGAAGGAGGAAGAAGGAGGAAAATGTTACTAGTTGCTGGTGGGTGGACTGGCCAAAATTTTGCTACCTTTAGGCAGTTTGAACGGTTCCCAAATGGAAAGTCAATCCCAAGTAGGACTACGGGGTTTAGAGAAAGAGTTGATGAAATTGTCATTGTAATCCCATACAGGGTCCTGACCCACAGTTTAAGAAGCCCTGAAGGAGTCATGAGTGGAAAATGTTTAAGAAGCCCTGTTGTAGGGTTCCAGAAAGTATTCTCAGTAGTTTATATGCCTCTTTAGCTTTGTGTCAGTGTGTTTCTCTTCCCAGGGCTTACCTAGCACAGGACATGGCATGTCATCATCATCACTGTCATCATCAACATCATCCTTATCACCTCATCCTCATCATTATCTTCATCAGTAGCCCTTATATAACATCTCCTATGCACCTGACACTGTACCAAGTGCTTCACAAATGTTATTTCATTTGCTCCTCACCACAACCAAGGAAGTTAAATACTACTATTATCCCTATTTTGTAGTTGTGGAAACTGAGTCAAAGAGAAGTTAAGTAACTTACCCAAAGTCACATAGTTCGTAAATGTTTGAGGTACATTGTATGTACTTGTGGTGCAGAAGAAAGAGTACTGACTTTGTAGTCAGATGATCTAAGTTCAAATTCTACCTTGGATACTTAGTAACTACGTGATCTTGAGCAATCACAACCTTCCTGAGCCTCAGTCATGGGGAAGATGTGGGTAGAATTCGATGACTTCTAAGCCTCTTTTTAGCTCTAGTCTAGGTCTATGATACTACACAGGCTTGTTGGCTGATTGTCCAATAGGGAGTTAGCTGGAGATATAGTGGATGTATCTATTTTTCCCCCTTCTCCAGATATCTTATACCCTGTGACAATTCTTGGTCCTTTCCTCAGTGGCAAGAGATTGGGTTTGAGTCTATAATGACTATAAAACTGTCATGAGTCAGTTCAAACCGCATCTCTAATCAGGCACTGTCTGACAGACTCTACCCTGTCACTTTGCAGATATGTTTAAGAGCCCTAGATATAATATCATGAGACAAGGAATTCTCTTCATTAGAGATCTGGAGGCAAGATTCAATGATTATAGTTTAGGAGTGTTTTTGATAAGGTGTCACATCCTATAGAGATGTGATAGATGACTTCCTTTCGAACTTCTATGAGATATCTCTGGAACTAGAAATGATCCCCATGGTTCTTCTTTGGAATACATGCCAAAAGAGGCCCTTTTTCCTTTCTTTTTGGGATTTTTCTATATGGAGGACTTACATTTTATTTGTTTATATTTAGTAATCCATCTGCATTTACTAAATCCTCCCCTCCATTGATTACTGAGGCTGAGGTGGTAGAAAAGGTCTATGAAGAACTTGACAAGACACTACAAATAAAATAAGTGCCTACTCTGACAGTTGGTTACTTCAGTGGAAAGATGGGAAAAAGTGAGGGTGAAGGGAAAATGATAGGAAAGTATAATTTAGAAGAAAGGAATAAGAGGAGCCACAGACTTACAAGTTACAGAGTAGCCTCATGCATCTATATCAATGATACTTTTTTCAAAAAACCTAATCAACTGGTATGTGGTCAACATGATGAGCACTGAATAACATTACAAAGAATTAAGCTGATGACATTTTAACAGACAAAAGGCTTATGTGTGGACATGGAAATTATCCTTGAGTCAGGTGACTGTGCATAGTCAGTCCACAGGCTCATTAGAAATGAGATCAGAATTTAGAATAAATTAGAAGAAGGAATAGTAATGAGAAAAGACATGATGTATCATTAAGAAGATTTAACTGATTTGAACAACCTACTGAAAATTAAGAATGGGAAATAGATAATAGAGATGACATGGACACAAACTATATGAGCATTTCATCCAGAAATTCCTTCACCTCTGCTTTTTCTTGTTCATGACCAGTAAGTCTAAATTGAGTTTTTCACCTATCCTTAATTACTCCCCTCTAATGCACGGGCTCAGGTGAGTTCCTCTACTGAGTATAGGTGAGTTCCTATACTGTGTTAGCTTGTTGCTAACACAGAAGACAGAATTATGATGAAGTGTTTGAGCAAACACATAACTAGAAATTTTTGCAACTCTAATACCCACCACAAACTGGCCCTGGGGCAAGCAGCATATACCTTGCCTTCCCTTGGAAGGAGGCAAGTGGAAACCTTGGGACTCTGGCTCAAAAGGAGGAGAGCTCACCTCATGAACCATGTGACAACTTCATAAATTAAATAGTTTTGTGTAACAGATTTTTGGTAACTGATACTAAGAAGTGTATGGTTTCTCCTGTGCTGAAGGACTATAAGGGATTCCTATACCCTCAACACTGAGCTTCTTGAGACAGAACCCAGACAGTACTACCTCATACACATACAGAATTCTGAGTTTAATTTATGAAGTCAGATTTTGACTCAGTGTAAGAAGGACATTTCTAACAAATAAACCTGTCTAATAATGGAGCAAGTTACTTTGGCTGATAGGGATCTCACTGCCCTGGAATTGTTCAAAGGTTGTCAGAAATATTATAGGAAATAATCATACAATGGATGAGAAATTGACCTAAATGACCTCTAAGACCCCTTCCAACCCCGACACTGTATAATTTTATGATTTTTCCACTTTTCCATATAAATCCCAATGGGAACTGTTCATATCCTTCAAAAAAAAAAGAGAGGAAAATAAATTTGTTTCTACCTAGGAAAGCAAGCTCTTCACTTTCAAGATAGAGCAATTCCTAAACAGCTTTTATTTTCATTGTCTTACTTCCATGGTCTTATTTCTATTGTTTTTAGTAAGCCTTCTGGAAAAAGAAGTAGTTGGTGGAATGGATTTTGTCATCTTCCCAGAGATAATAAGAAACATAGCATAGGATATATGGCAATCATGTATACTGTGCTAATGATAAATATTTGCAAAAAGATCACCATGAAAATAGTTTCAACTTATACCCCTCCATCAATAATTGAGGATGAGGTGGTAGAAAAGTCCGTGGATTCCTCTGAATTCAGAGGCCACTGCCTGGCAGGATAGGCAATGGCTATAAATAGAATTTCATTAGACTCTAAAAAGCCTTTTCATTCATCCCTGAATGTTGACTGAAAATGAAACTATCATCTGCAAATGTTATTTTAAGAATGAATTTGTGTCATTTTCATTTCATGGGCTCATTTTATAGTTCCTAAAATGAATATAACTGAAGTGGAGTGAGAGCTAAAATCTCACTAAAATCTAGGAAAGGAGTTGTCTTTATATTTAAGAAAATCTTCATTTGAACATATTTTCAGATTTTAAAAACTGGAATCTAATTGTATCCCTGTAACAAGTGATCTGCACATTGCAGGGATATATTAACAATAGTAGCAGATAAAAAACAAAATATACCTTCTTTGGAACACAGCATCCTGGAGTGGAGAAACTCACAATTTTGCCTTCAAGGGTACCTCCAATCATTTTATAGACTTGTAATACAAGCTATTTCTTTAGTGTAAAACTAGCAGGTCACATCTCACCTGGAACAATCAGAAAAGACATATTTAATGATTTATTGTAAGCTGGATAAATATCATCTTTTCTTAAAAAGAAACCAAAAAACCTCTCTTAATTTAAAGACAATGGTTTAATCTTTCTATTACTCCTCTATCCTTTCTGGTGGCGTCTCAAAAGACTCTGGCTCAGACGATCAAGCAGTAAGCATTACTGAGCACTTACTAGGTGCCAGGCATTTTACTAGACAATGAGGAAACAAAGTCCTGTTCTCAGGGAAGGGATGGGAAGGGGAAGGAACAGAGAGAGGAGGAACTCAGACAAAGGTCTAAAGACTATCTACAGAAAGGAAGAAGGAAATGGGTGATGATACAGTAAAGGAGATTGAGAAGGACCAGTCAAACAGGTAGGAGCTAAACCAGAAAGAATAAATTATGAATGTCAATGGAAGAGAGATCATCCAGAAAGAAGGAATTATACCACCCACCTTGGCACTCCCTGTCATAGACAATCTTCTGCATTTGTAAAGGGGATGATACACATAGATGTGTCCTTATTCTTTCCCTAAAACTTTCCTCCAACACCAATGTCAAAAGTTACAATGAGATCAAAGACAGTAACTAAGACTTTATTTAAGACAAGGATTTATTGACTAAGACATCCCTGGCAACCTTGGAGAGAGCAGTTTTAGCCAAGTGGTGGAGATAGGAATCAGGCTGAAAAGGATTAGGAAATGAGGATGTTATATCCCTCAACAGAATATAACTTCCTTGAGGGTAGGAACTATTTTGGTTTTTCTTTGTATCTCTAGCCCCTAGCATAGTGTCTTCACATATTTAGATCAGACCTGTGTTTTAAGTGGTATGGAGTACTCCCAGAGAGAAAACTACCTTCACTGATTTAACACCTGTTCTGTAACTTAGAGTCTTGGAGAGTTGCCCTGGGCAATTAAGAGGTTAAATGACTTGTCCAGCCGAAGTCATACTGCCAGCATGTGTTAGAGGAAGGACTTGAACCCAGATCAACCTGACTCTGAGATCAGCTATCTATCCCCTATATAACACTGCCTCTTATCAAGCACATAAAAGGCAGGGAATAGATTGAATAAAATAATATATGTAAGGTAGGTCACAAAACCAATTTCATTTTCCATTCCTCTTTATTGCTAGTGCCTTCTTTCTGAGATTCCTTCCATTTTATCCTGTCCCTACCTGGTTTGTACATAATTGTTTGCATTTTGTCTCCCCCACAAGATGATGACCTTCTTGGGGGCAAGGGCTGTTTCTGCCTTTCTTTTCATCTCCAGTACTTAGAAAAATTTCTGTCACATAATAGGGCCTCAATAGATGCTTGAAATAGAGGTGGGTAAATCATTTCATATTGTACACTAATATTCTATTACATTTATTTATGCCGTAATTGTTCAGTCAACCCTCCCTATATTAATACATTGACTTTCCAAAGTGCAAAATTACCTGGAGGGTGAAGGTGAATCTCACTCTCTCTACCCCAAAGGGGGCATTAAAAGTGATGGGGGGATGCCATGGGTTCCTGTGTGATGACCAAACAGTCATGTGTTGCCCATGAAAATATCTCACATGCCCAGCGGGGAGATGTAGGCTGACTCCTTTGTAATGAGATGGTATAAAATTACCCAGCTCTGTTCCAAAGTGATTATCCCATGTAGGAACCATCTGGAGAAAACTATTCCAAACTTAGTTATAGCTCATGCCATCTCTTTTTTGACCCCAGTTACCCATCTGCATTAGCGCTGTACCAGCTTTGCCAAGGCTTGCTAGATATAGCCCAGCAACAGTGGCCCTGACCTCCTAAGTGAGTTGGTCACACATAAAAGACACAAATTTCTGGGTTATCAACATTACCTTGCCAGGTTAGAAGAAAAGAAAGAAACTCAGTTCAGGACCCTGAAATTCTGCTCCACTGGGCAGCTTTATGTGATTGGTCTCCAGGGAGCTTTCCTGGAAGATTAGAATGAGTTGCAAGATCTGCTGTCTGGTTTGCTCTCCAATAGGATAAAGTAAGCATCTCCTCATTGTTAAAATTCTAAGAATCCTTTTGCATTTTGGTTTTGGCTTTTATTACTTGGCTTAATTTCTCTTTTATAACAATATGCTCTCCCAAGTAATAATAATGAGTTAGAATTAATATAGCACTTTATAATTTGCAAAGCACTTTACATATATATTATCTCCCTTATGCCCTATGAAAAGTACACTGAAAAATTATTAACTTTTCACATGAAGAGAAGTAGTCTGGAATAGAAAAATCATAGAACTACTGAGTGGGAAGGGGACCCCAGAGGCCAGGTAATCCAACCCCGACCCCTCTACAACATTCCAGACGAATGATCATTCAGACTCCACTTGAAAACCTCCAGTGATGGGGAACTCCTTATTTCCTCAGATAGCCCGTTCCACTTTTGGAAAACTAATTGTTCGGATAATTTTCCTTATATTGAGACAACAATGATATCCAATCTACCTGCCAGCTTCTTGACCTTCATCTTGAGGTCACCAGCCAATTTCTCCAACTCTACTGACAGTATGTCATTTACTCCCCCATCATCTCTATCTCTCCTTTGATCCTCACTCAAATGTTCTCCACCATATTCCTTAGCCTCAGATTTTGTGACTCTCCATACAAATCAATATCTTCTCAGTGACTTCCCTGGTCCCTCCCCCACTGCTAAAAGTGTTCTCTCCCTTTTCAGAGGTTCATAAAATATTTTGTGGGGCTCATACCTTTCCTTCCAATACTTTCTACTTTGTATTATACTTCATCCAACCCTCCTCTTCTAATTTGTCCTCCAAAATGACTCAGAACAAATGCTACATAAATATGTGATTGAATAGAATACATGGTTACTTCACCATACCATGAATATAATTAAATTAAACAAATGTTTATCGTGGATCCACTGTGTGCAACAGTGGTAGGGTGGTAGAGTGGGTAGAATTCTGGGTTTGGAGTCAAGGAGTTTTGGTTCAGATCTGGACTCTTGTATGACTAATTGTATGACCCTGAGAAAATAACTAAATTTCTCAATACTTAAGCAACTCCCTAAGGCTTATCTTTTAAGTGGTGAGTGGTTGTGATCTGTATTGGTGCAAGGAATGCTCATATTGTGAATTCTTTTATTAATGTAATTGCAAATCATTTATATGTTATTCAATGTACCTTCCCCATTACCTTGTTTTTATTTGTTATAAAGTACTAGTACTAGTACATATATATGCATAGAGATATGTATTTATGTATGTATATACACATATTTAATTTAATATAGATTATATATGTATGTATATGTATATAATTTATAATAATGTAAGTGCTTTGATGGTTATGCCCTTGATTCTGAGCAACAGAACATTTATCTAATGGTTTATTCTTTCTCAAGTCCTGTTTTTGCTGTGTTTTCTTACATGGATATCCTTTTCTCCTTTAAAAAACTAAATGAATAACCACATAAGAAAGAGGAAGTTTTTCTTATCCCACAGCAGAGTTAGTTGAAACTGGAAACCAGGTCTTCCAACTTCAACCTCAGTGGACTTTCCATTGACCCACACTGTCTCCTTTCTGCAAATGTTTGTTGATGATGGTGATGACACAGATGGCAAAAAAAGAACAGAAATAGTTCAATTCCTTTAAGGCTGTTTGGTTTTTTCTTTCCATTCTTGTTCTCCCTACTCTAGCATACTATCATCACTGACTGGAGTTTGAGACCTTGGTTCAAAGCCTACCTCAGACGCTATTACAATATGAGTTTGGACAAACCACTTTCACTTTACTGGGACTCAGTTTCCTCATCTGTAAAATTTGGGAGTTTGACCTGATAGCTTCTGGAGTCCCTTCCAAATCTAGATCTACTATTCCGTGGCTCTATGAAATAAATATTTACATGGGTTTCCTCTTTTGATGGTGTATATGGTGCCCCTAATTCTTTTTCTGGTGGGAATAGCTCTTGGCTCTGACACTTGCCACCATGGTGAACTTGAGAGGATCATTTGACTGATCCTCAGTTTCCCCATTTATGGAATGAACGGACTTAGACCTGATGATCTCTGGAGTTTCTTCCAATTCTTGGTCCATTATAAGTTGAGAGAAAAATGAACCTTAAGATTGGTGCTAGGAGAGATAGGAAAAGTGCTGAGAAGAATCACACATGGGCCATTTTGTTTGTCTCCAGTGCTATGAATGTTTACTACCAGGACAAGCATGCATTATGCCTTCAGCTGGGGTTCATGCGGAGAAGACAGAGACCCCAATCTACTTTTGGGAGGCTACTAAAGGGATATCTCATCTCAGACACTTGACACTCATTAGCTGTGTGACCTTGGGCAAGTCACTTAACCCCAATTGCTTCACCCTGGGTCATCTCCAGTCATCCTGATGAATATCTGGTCACTGGATTCAGATGGCTCTGGAGAAGAAGTGAGGCTGGTGACCTGCGCAACCCTCCCTCACTCAAAACAAAGTCAAGTGCAAGTCATGTCATTATTTCTCTGATGGCACAGTCTTCTTCAGCAACGAAGGACAAGGACACACACAAAGGGATATGAGTGGTAGGCACTGTACCAAGAGTGGGGAGGAGACACAGATGGAGAGGCTGCTGTGGGGAGGAGAAATGGGAAGCCAAAGAATCAGGGAAGCAGGTCCCCCCAGTCTGCTAAAGGACTTCAAATACCTTTCGAGTTCCCTTGGGGGAGGTGGAGAGCAAAGCCCTATTCATACCACCCTAGTTACAACTCTGTTCCAGAATCCTTCCATCCCAGCACCTTCCTATAAAACCCTGCCATATCCACAGCTGTCAAATCAACATCAAAGCAACTCCTTGGATTTTTAAACATTTTTAAGCCCCTATGAAAGGGAAGAAGGGAGAAAATGTGTTTTTCCCCTATATTATCCAATTTTCTTTGGCTTTATTATGAACCCTCTTTCTCATAACCACTGTTTTCTTTGGCTAAAAAATAAAAGCTCACTTTGGCACATTCTAATATAGTGTATACAAATGACTATATGTGTAACAGCTGGTGAGATTGATTACAGATGATCTTCAATAATAACTTATATAACACTATATGGATGATGAGTTATAGTAGAAAGGACACTCAGATGAAGGGGCGGGAGAACTGGATTCCTGGCCCATGTCTGTCTTCCAAGATTTTGAGGGTCAAAGGATCTCAAGCAGAAAGGACCCTTGAAGTCATTTAGACCCACCTCAGAGGCCCAGGCATGTTAAGTGATATGCCAGGTCATACTGCTAGCATTAGCTGGGGATATGACTCCAGGTCTCCAGGCTTCAAAGCAAGTACTCATTACACTCTGTCACACCATCAACGCCTGGAAGGTTCCACCTCTTGGAATTGATAGTTCCATTTACGTTTCAGTTCAAAGGCAACCTCCTACATATATATGGCTTTCTGGTAGGTGCTGCAGCAGATAGAGGGCTAGGTCCAGAATCAGGAAGACCTGAGTTCAAATATAACCTCAGACACTCATCAGTTGTGTGACTGAGCAAGTCATTGAAGTCTGTCTGCTTCAGTTTCCTCATCCGTAAAATGGGGATAATAACAGTACCCACGTCCCGGGGCTGTATGAGAATCAAATGAAATAATACTTGGAAAATGCTTATCACAGCACCTGACACATGCTTAACAAATCCTTGTTTCCTTCTCTTTCTCCCTTCCTCCTTTCTTTCCCTCATTTCCTCCCTCCCTCCTTCCCTCCCTCCCTCCCTCCTTCCCTCCCTCCTTCCTTCCTTCCCTCCTTTCCTTCCTTCCCTCCCTCCCTCCCTCCCTCCTTCCTTCCTTCCTTCCCTCCCTCCCTCCCTCCCTCCTTCCTTCCTTCCTTCCCTCCTTCTTTCCTTCCTTCCTTCCTTCCCTCCCTCCCTCCCTCCTTCCTTCCTTCCTTCCTTCCCTCCCTCCCTCCCTCCCTCCTTCCTTCCTTCCCTCCCTCCTTCCTTCCTTCCTTCCCTCCTTCTTTCCTTCCTTCCCTCCTTCCCTCCCTCCTTCCCTCCTTCCTTCCTTCCTTCCTTCCCTCCTTCCTTCCTTCCTTCCCTCCCTCCTTCCTTCCTTCCTTCCTTTCCTCCTTCCTTCCTTCCCTCCTTCCCTCCTTCCTTCCTTCCTTCCCTCCTTCCTTCCTTCCTTCCTTCCCTCCTTCCTTCCTTCCCTCCCTCCTTCCCTCCCTCCTTCCTTCCCTCCTTCCTTCCTTCCTTCCTTCCTTCCTTCCTTCCTTCCTTCCCTCCTTCCTCCCTTCCTTCCTTCCCTCCTTCCTTCCCTCCTTCCTTCCTTCCTTCCTTCCTTCCTTCCTTCCTTCCTTCTTTCCTTCCTTCCCTCCTTTCTTCCTTCCTTCCTTCCTTCCTTCCTTCCTTCCTTCCTTCCTTCCTTCCTTCCTTCCTTCCTTCCTTCCTTCCTTCCTTCCTTCCCTCCCTCCTTCCTTCCTTCCTTCCTCCAGCCAGCAATAAAAATTACCATGTGCTTTTCTTCTATTATTTCCAATTTATCTTGTCTATATCTGTTTAGCACAAAGTGGCTTACATGTTGTCTCCGCCACTAGAAACTATCTTTGACCTTTTTTTGTACCCCTGTACTTATCAAAGTACCTGGCACATAGTAGGTGCTTAATAAATGTTTATTGATTGATTGGTTTTGTTTGTATTTTACACATGCTTACCAGTGCACATATTGTTTCCCCCAATAGGAAAAATATGCTCCCTGAAGGCAAGAGAAATTTTTCATTTCTGTCTTGGATCAAAGGATCATAGATCTAGACTTTGACAGCTTCTCATAGACCACCTCGTCCACACAATGTTTGGGTAGCTAGGTGGCTCGGTGGCCATGAGATGCTGGAAAAGTCCTTTAACCTCTCTGAGCCTGAGTTTCTTACCTGTAAAATGAGAAGGTGGGATTTTTTTTTTGCGTTCTTTGTGTCTCCATTGCTTAGCCTAGTGAAGTCAGATAGGAAGTGTTTAAAAATGCTTGGTGACTGACTGATCGACTCAGTGATGTCTAAGAGCCCTTCCTCTTTTATAGTTTAATAAAGATTTTCTTTTTTAATTCAATTTAATTTTATTTTCGGTTCCAAATTCCTTTCCTCCCTACCCCACCTCTGCAAGAACAATAGAACAAACCCATTACAAATATGTATTGTTATTTAAAACAATTTTTAACATTATTCATGTTTAAAAAAAGAAATAGTAGAAAATATGCTTCAATATGCCTCCTGAGTACATTATCTGGAGGTGGATAGTATGTTTTGTCATGAGTCTTTGGAATTGTGATTCGTCAGTGTATTGATCAGAGTTAAAGTCTTTCAAAGTCAACTGTCTTTATAATATTATTTCTACTATATACAATGTTCTTCTGGTTCTGCTCACTTCACTTTGGATCAGTTCATACAAGTCTTCCCAGGTTTTTCTTAAACCATTCTTTTCATCATTTCTTAGAGCAGAAGAGTATTGCATCTCATTCAGAAATAATAATGTGTTCAGTCATTCCTCATTTAATAGGTATCTCCTTAGTTTACAATTCTTTGCCAAAGCCTCCAGAACCTGGAATTCCTAATCTCCCATTCAAGTAATAGCCAGATGGTTAGCTTCCAAGACCAGAAGAGATCAGACTTTGGGGTCCCTTCCAGCTTTCACTCACTTATTATCTCACTCACTGAGGAAAAATGTTAGTGACCTAAAATTTTTAAGTGAGGCTAAAAGCTAGTTGACTAATATCCTGAAAATTTAAGCTCACTGGATCTGAGAGACAGTCCCTAATGACTGGTCAATGGGGACCCTTCCTTTCAAACAAATAAATGGTAATAATTGACAACAGAAGTGTGACATGGCCTTAATCAATGAACTTGCTATTATTTGCTTCCTGTTAAGGGATATGAGCTGAGTGAACAAGTCAGAATAAGCCAAAAGAGGAATTTTATTGTGAAGGATAAGTATTTGTTGGCTTAAAAAAAAGAAAGAAAAGACCTCATCTTTACAAATGTGAATGTAAAAATGCTGGCTTGGCAAAGGACAATGATTTGAAATGCACAGTGTTAAAGGTAAACACGATTTCCTTCTGTGACAGATGTAATGAATTTAATGAAGGTAGCAAAAGCTTAATTCAAACAAAAACTTGAAGTATAAAGAGGGCCCTAATTAATAGACTCTGGTCTTCAGGGTTCACCACGTTAGTCTTTGGCTTTGGTCTAATTGAACAGCTGGCACCCAGTAGATTATCTACTCTGAGGGTTACCCCTGACAAATATTTATGGGATCATAGATTTAGAAGTGAAAAGAACTGCAGAGACCGTCTAGTACTATGCTTTAATTTTACAGACAACAATAATGGCTAGTATTTATACAGTATTTCCCCCTTGTTTCCCTTTGTCCATGCCATTGAGGAATTTCTATGAATGGATAGGGCAGAGGACTTGGAGTCAGGCAGATCCAGATTCAAATCCTTCCCAGATGTTTACTTGCTATGGGTTTTTGAGCAAATTGCTTAACCTCTATCTGTCTCAGTTTCCTCATCTATAAAATGAGTCTGTTGGATTCAGTGCCTCCAGAGACTATTTCAGCTCTAAACCTATGATACTATGAACTTGTACATAAAACTTATTATCAAGGAAATGTAAAATTGAAAGACAAAATATAACCAGAAAACTAAATCTGTTAAATGATTATATCATCTATTACAATACCAAAAAAGGGATAGCTATTATATATTTATTTAAAAGAAATAGCAAGTTGTACATAATAGATTTGCAGTTTCACATGCAATCATCTATTTTTTATTCTATTGTGTCATGGAAATGCTTGTTTTATTTCATATATTAAAAATAAATGAAAAATTAAAAAATACAAAATCGCAATGATCCCTTTATTATCCATACCTGTCATTACCACAGATCATTTGGAGTCAGCTGGAGAGCTTAGGGTTCTCTCTCCCTCTCTTCGATGATACTAGCTCCCTAACTTCTGTGATACTGGGTGGGGCAGACTTTTCAGGCCCCATTTTACAGGTAGAGACAATAAGGCTGAGAGCAGAAGCAACTTTTGTGTTTGTTGTATGTAGTTAGGGGCAGAGGATGTAGATGACGGGTGGTTGAGTTGGTGAATAGTTCCAATTTAGCAGGTGTGTTTGTGTGTGTGTGTGTGCAACAGTTGTACAGTTACAAACCACACTACCTCCCAAAGAAAAGGGCTCCTGTTCATGGTTTCTTTAAATTTGGCCTGGATAGAAAAGAATATGTTAAAAGAAAGAAAAAAATAAGCCTGCATTCTTTCTTGCCATTTTTTTCCTTTCTCACAATAACCCCATCTGACTTCATGAATAATGATTACTGATGAGGTGCTTAGGAGGGTAAGACCTCAGGGGCTACCTCCTCTATTCTCGCTGGGTGACCGTTGGCCAGTAGTTTCTCATAAGATCACAGAACGAGTCAGAGATCTATGAGACCTTAGGGTATATGTAGTGACATGGTCATAAATCTAGAGCTGGAGGGAATTTGGAGGTTATCATTAGAATCATAAATTTAGAGCATATAGAGATTCTAAAATAATTCTTCAACTGACACATGCTGGCAAGTCAAATTCTCAGAGCAAGGCTCTCCTCAGAGTCAGGATAACCTGAGCTCATACCTGGTCTCAGATACTTCCTATGTGATCCTGGGCAAGTCACTTAACCTCAGTTTCCTCATCTGTAAATTGGAATAATAACAGAGCACTCTAGTCTGAGACCCCTGGAATTTGGATTAGTTTTTCTCCCTGAGGGAGCCTCTCCACCCCACTGGAGGAAAAACAACCCTACTTGACTATGGCTTTATTGATTTTCAATACAGGGGAAAGCAACTTTCCTTCACTTTCTCATTAAGAAACTCCATCTTTGGTTACCTCCATTTCTACTAATAAACTGGTCCCAAGTATACTGTAACCTTGAGTGTAGAATCACATCTACATACAATGTACATTGATAGAGAGAGGGCTAACTTTGGAGTCAGAGGACCTGAGTTCAAATCCCTCTTCTGCTATCGTACCTTGGACAAGTCACTTCTGGGTGAAGATGAGCTTCATCCCCTATTGAGAGAATTGATCATTTCTCTTTCATATTAAAAACTAGTTATTAAAACTGGGAGACCCAAGCTTATTTTCCTATCATATTTCCTTGTCTGAATCTGGAATTCCAATTGAGACTGGTCTCTCAAGGACAGGGCTGATAAAAGATAGGGTCAACACTCTTCACATTCTGGGTATTGTAACTCAAACCAACTAGATCAGACTTCTAATCGAAAGTGAATTCCTGTCCATTGTGTTCCATTCAAGCTAATCTGGGCAAGGTCTAGGCTGTCCAAGGTTGCAGGTGATATGGGTGTAGAAATAGCTCCTTTGTCCAAGAGTGGCCCACCCCTTCATTAGAAGAGGTCCACCTATTGTCAATTGCTAACCAATTGGAGTGGATTGCCACCTACTGGAACACACTTTGTCAAGGGCATATAAGCCATGAGCTCTCTACCTTGATTCTCTTTGGACCAAGACAGAAAGCCAAATGACCATTCCTTTTACTAATAAAATGCTAGCATTATTAATTAAATAATTAATTATTTAGAAGCTATGTCTCATGAACTCACTATAAAATCAGGCAGTTAGTCGAGTTGACCTCTAAGGTCTCTCCCAGATCTGAATCTATGATCCTACCTTCCCCCATTTCCTCACTTTTTAAAAAACCTCCAGGTCAAGTCCTATATCTTCTATGAAGACTGAGCATCAAAAGATCAGAGTCTGAGAGGTGGAAGGAGCCGGAGAGCCTAATGGGTACAACCTCATTTGACAGATGAGAAAATTCGACTCCAGAAAGGTTGTGGCTCATTTCAGGTTACATGGGTAGCATGTGGAAGTTGGGTAAACAGACATTATCTAGTTATGTGACCCTGAACAAATCACTTAACCTCTCTGAGCCTCAGTTTCCTCATCTGCCATCTTCCCAATGGCACAAGCTGCTGCATCGCTTCCCTCATCACTGTCATCCCTAGCAACCTTAGCCCTCTTTCTTTAGTGTTTGTTTAGTTCTTAATTATACACTATTTTGTATACTTTTATTTTTTTAAAAAAGATAATAACTACAACCCGCTTCTCTACACATTTACATTGCTATAGTCCTTGTCTAGGCTGGTAGGTGGCTCTCTAGTGGATAGAGCATTGGGCTTGAAATCAGGAAAACTCACTTTTCTTACTTCAAATCCAGCCTCAGACACTTGCTAGCTGTATGACCCAAGCTACTTGACTCTGTTTGCCTCAGTTTTCTCATCTATAAAATTAGCTGGAGAAAGAAATGGCAAACCATTCCAGTACCTTGGCCAAGAAAAATCCATATGGGGTCACAAAAATTTGGACAGGATTGAAATGACCTAATTCCAAGAAGTCATTGTCTATATTGTTTTCTTGGCTCTGGTTACATTATCATGCACAAGTTTATATATATTTTCCCTTGGTTCTTTGTCATTGTAGTCTATAAAGTGTTTTCCTCAGAAAAAAAAATCCATTAGGGTAAGGGTTCACACATTATAATCCCTATTCTGCAAGCATTCTATTAACTGGAACTTTCTATTAACCAGCCCTTCCATATATCTGTTGTTGCTTTTATCATATCCAGAAGGATGATCCTAAAGCATCAAATGATCCTGAAATGTCATTTAAAATACATTCAGCATCATTATTGAAATAAATTTATTGCATTATCTTATAATTCTTTGGAAATTGGTTGTTCCTATATAGCATTCCAGGCCTGAGTTAATACTGCTTTAGTCACTGCTATGGCAACCAAGAGGATAATTCCCCATCCCCATCCCGTCATCCCCTTAGAGTGTTGCTATGGTGACCTTCGTCAGAATGGAGGTTCTGAAGTCTCAAGGATAAAAAGCAGATGAAAAGCTGGGAACAGTGGTTAATGAGCTAATTAGCATTGGAAAAGGCAGTATTGAGAGGTGATAACACTTTGGAGCCTATAATTCAAGTAAACAGTAAGGGAGTTGTCGGTAGTTTACCTAACACTTCATTACCTCCTGAGTTTACCTTAGCTGTCGCTCAAATCATCCTTTTCTACTTTTCTTTCTTCCTTCCTTTTCATCTCTCTTACTGTGACTTTTTCTTTATTTCTTTTCCCTTCTCTTTCTTTTCTCCCTCCTCACATACAAGGGATTGTGGGTACCCTCTCTTCCTACCTATCTGCTTCTCTCTTTTTCCATTTTTCCTTAACTTACCATAAAATAAAATTCAGTTCAGTAAATAATTATAATAAATAGCATTTATATAGTGCTTTAGAGTTCACAATGCCCTTTACATATTTTAACTTATTTGATTTAATAAGGACCCACTGTGTACATGATACTATTCCAGATGCTCAAAAGAAAAAAAAAACATAGTCTGTGCTCTAATGTAGCTTATATTTTACTGAAATATTTTCCTAAATATTTATCATATTTATAAAGTTTTAACATTTGTCTTACTTTTTAAAATGCATGTATGTTTTGTCATTTTTTCATCACCATTATTTATAAGAGCAACCTTCTCAAAGAACCATCTCATGTAACAAAGAGAATCTTCTATCTCTTCTCTCAGATTTATTTTGGCAACTGTTCTTTCGTATTTATGTTGCTGTAGTCACTGTATACATTGTTTTCTTGGCTCTATATACTTTATTATGCATCAGTTTTTGTATATCTTTCTATGCTTCTCTGTATTCATCATCGTTGTCATTTCTTAACAGCACAGTAACATTTCACTACATTCATATATCACATGTTTAGCCATTCCTCAGATGATGGGGATCTATTTTGTTTCCAATTCTTTGCTTTCTCAACTAGTGATGCTATAAATATTTTTATATATATGAAGATCCTCTTCTTAGTGGCCTCCCTGGAATGTAAATCTAGCAATAGAATCTCTGGGTCAAGAAATATAAATATTTTCATCCCTTATTTGCATAAGTTATTGGCATATTTGCTTTTCCAAATGGTTGTCCTGATTCACAGCTTCACCAACTATGTACTAAGTATGCTATTACCCCACAATCCCTCCAACATTGACGATTGCCATCTTTTGTCAACTTTGTCTAATTTCTGTTTTCTAGTGTTTCAATCAAACAGTTTCACTATATATATATATATATATATATATATATATATATATATATATATATATATCTGGATATAGAGCCAGAGTTCTGTAGTGGATACAGGTGGAAGAAGGTAGCCCTAGGTTCAAGTCACAACTCTAACACATTTTCTACTTGACTCTTATCCTCAAAGTACCCTCAGGGAATTATCAAAGACTCTAAGTTGCCAAGCAAGTACTAACTGTATTAGTAGAAAGAGTTTTCTTACTGGGGATTCTGCATTATATTAGAAGTATCTAAATATCTCTAGTAGTAGCATGGGGCAACTAGGTGGAGTGGTTTGACATTTCTTCTCCAGCTCATTTTACAGATGAGAAAACTGAGGCAGATAGTGTTAGGTGACTTGCCCAAGATCACATAGCTAGAAAGTGTCTGAGGCCAGAGTTGAGCTCGGATCTTCCTGACTCCAGGCCTGGTGCTCTATCCATTGCATCACCTAGCTGCCCTTTGGAAACCACTGTTCAATGCCAATTGGAAATCACAGGTCTCTATGCTTCCAGAGAAATCAAAGAAAGAGGAAAATGTCCCTCATAAGAACAAAAATATTTGCAGTAGCTCTTTTTGTAGTACTAAAAAACTATAAATTAAGGGAATGCTTATCTGTTGGGAAATGGCTAAAATTTACATTATATATGAAATAGTATCAAATGATAAGAAATTATTAATTGTACAGTTTCCCCCTAAAATGGGAAAATCTGCCTGCAGAGGGAAGGGAGAAAAACCAGGAGAGTAAGGCATGCAATGACATTAATGGTGTAAAGACAAACAATTTTAAAATTTCCTTCCTCCTTCCTTCTTTCCTCCCTCCCTCCCTTCCTTCCTTCTTTCCTTTCTCCCTCCTTTTCTTTTTCTCTCTCTTTCTAGTGGAGGAAATGAGAGGGAGAAAAAATAAATATTTGTCAATTGGGGAAAAAAAGTTTTTAGAGAAATAATAGGCTCTGTCTTCTTTAAAAGTATCTTTAAAAACCTAAACTGATTGAACTAAATCATTTTCCATTATGTGTAGGGTCTCTGACTCATTTTTTGTCCTATCACTGACCGTTAGGAGAAAAAAGTTTCCTGATCCTTATGCAATATTTTTTTAATTCTCTTAACCAAAAACTGTGATTGATCAAGTCAAATCATTTCCTTGCCATTCATCTCAAACAACAGAGTTGAGTTTATGTAGAGTTTTTTCCTCAAGCAGTTTGCCTCTGAATATGGTTGTTATCCAGAGCATCTCTTGGATCTCCTCATCTGTGTCCTAGTGCTCATCAGTGAGAAGGCCATGGGACTGAGTACAAAGGTCTCCTAGGGCCTACTCCCACATCAGCAAGATTCCTAACACACTGTCAATGAGGACCTCAGGCCTCTGACTTATGGTGGATGGGAGCAAAGACTAGGCTTGGATATATGTGCATGGTGTGTATGTGTGTGTGCGTATGTGCGTGCATGTGTGTGCACTTGTTGTTTGTCCTCTGTTTTTCAAAGAGGACTGATGATATCACAGGGTAATGTTTGGACTCTTTTAAGAGACAGTGTGACATAAAAAAGAATCCTGATATCAAGAGTCAGAGAGCTTACATTAAAATCCTGCCTCTAACACTTAATACTTTTGTGACCTTGTCTGAGAAATTTAACCTTTCTAGGACTCAGTTTCCTCATCTGTAGAACAAGGGGGTTGGATGAGATGTCTTCAAAAGTCCCCTCTGGCTCTACATCCATGAGCTTTTGAGTCTATAAACTTGTTTCAAATCATGGGTGTATCACTTTTCATTATTTTATTATTTCTTATTCATCATTTCTTAGTTATTTTATATATTATAAATCACATATATATGCATATAATATATGGATAGTATATATACTATATAGAGAGTGTATACTATAATATGTTATATATAATGTATTATAGTATACTATATATTATGTAATATTATATATGATATATGTATATACATACATATATACATACATAAACACATATACATATACTCTATGACCTTGGAAAAGTCATTGCCTTTCTCCAAGACCCAAGTTTCCTTCTTTGTAAAAGACCAGACTGAATGATCTTTAAGACCCTTTATGGCTCCAAATTCTCTTCTTCTGTGACCTCTAATATTCAGTGGATGAAACAAAATCTCCCTGTGAACAATGGCTGCTCCAAATCCCTCTGCCCCTGTTGGGATTCAACGTGGATTTCTCTAAAAAGGGCATTCAAACCCCCTCCCACCAGCAAAGCTCAGAGGCTAAATATAGCCTCCAGTCCAGTCCAGGCTTTCTACAGATCCTTGCTGGAGAAAAGCCATTTTTATTGAGTGAATTTCCAAGAAAGCAGTTGACAGGCTTGGCGCTGCTATTCCTGGAAATGTTCAATAGGTCATCTTCTGGAGGAGCTGCTGCTGAACGCCGGATCTGAACAGAGTTGCCCTCCTCTCTCCCAGCATGCGCCCCAGATGCTCCTGCCCACCAACAGTCCCCCAAATGCTGAGGGCCTGTCAACTGGCCCCAGGCCCAGGGGGAGCCAGTAGCATGCACTGAGTCTAATTTCCTTTCTGGCAAGGAGACCGTCACAGTTATGCCTCTGCCAGTGAGCTTGCTGTGAATTGAAGACAGGCGGCCTGTGCTGATAAATTATAAAACACATCGAATCAATCTGATGTCCTGGACACCCCCACACACCCCAACAGCTCCAAGGGGAGACAAGAGGGCCCTGGAGACAATAGAAGTCAATGGGTGCAGGCCCCCATGGGAGGAGAGGGATGTAGAGGCTGACTGGGCACAAGGTTTCCTGGCAGCCCCCTGAGGATCTGGAATTCCCCTCTGATGCTGAGTAAAAGGACTCAGTAAAAAAAATAAAACAAAAGGAACCATAGTTGAATGCAGGGAGGGGAGATAACTGACCTACTGGGTGACATTGGGCAAATTATTCAGTTTCTCTGGGCTCAGTTACTCCCTCTAGGAGAGGCAGTGTGTGGGTAGTGGATGGAGCATTATACTTAGAATAAGGATGACCTGTATTCAAACCCCCCCTCAGATACTCATCAGTGGTATGAGCCTGGAAAAGCCATATGGGATTGTAGATTTATACCTGAAGTCACCCTCTCAGAGCCTCAGTTTCATCTTTCTCAAAATGGGGATAAAATACTTGTAATATCCTACCTTGTAGGGTTATTGGGAAGCTCAAAAGGGCATCATGAGTGCGAAATGACTTATGAATCGTAAAGTCCGATAGAAATGTGAATTATTATTAAATCTAAAATGAGATAATTGCCTGGCCTTCTTCTTTATTTGGGTAGATTATTCAATAAACATTTATTAAACACTTACTATATAATATTCATTTGATACTACTATTAAAAGAGATAAGGCCTGTGAAAGCACACTAAAAATTATAGTGATCTAGAAATATATATCAACTGTGCATACAGACAGACAGACATACAGAAATCAGTATTCCAGAAATTGTTTGAAGAATTGAATTTAGGAGTGCTTTTAGGAGAAAAACATTTGTACCTATAATCAGAGGGCAGCAAGCAAAAGGGGAAAGCAAACATTTATTAAGCACTTACTGTGTGCCAAGCACTGTCCTGGAACACATATTATTTCATTTGATCCTTATAACAATTTGACAAGGCAGATGCTATATTATCCCCATTTTAAAGCTGAGGAAACTGAAGCAGACAGAGGTGAAGTGAATTACACAGGGTTATCTGAGGCCAGATTAGAACTGAGGTCTTCTTGACTCCTGACTCAGCACTCTATCCTCTGCCCTACCTCTCTGCCTCTGAGGAAAGAGAAGAAACGAGCAGAATCTCCTCTTTCCACTCTATCCCCTCTACTTCCTTCCCATTGACCACATCACCAGCAAGACTTGACCAGTAACAAACAATATATCCAGTCAGGTTCTGAGGGAGGACAACAGCAGAAAAACAGAGGAAAGACATCTTCAGAGAGTATAAACTCTTTGGGGTAGAGGGAAGTGCAGCTTCTGGACTCTACAAGGGCATCAGTCTTCTGAGTTCTGAAGAGTTACACTCACTTAAGAGAATTCATCCAATGAGGACTACACAAGAGGAGAAAAGGGCTTCCAGAAACCAGGAGTCACAAGTTCCCCCTCTGGAACATATCTTCTTTAACTCAAACACATTCATCCCTAGATTCTGTATATACTTGTGGGAAGATGTTTCAGAGACTTTTAAGGGGGTGTTTTTATATCAACTGTCCTTATTGTACCATCTCGGTAAATATCCCTTTCTAAAAGCTCATTAAGTCTGCTGTCTGGTGATCAACAGGTTGCACAGCAGATGGGGGCTTGAGTACTTTAAAACCATCCAAACTGTTCTAAAGCCCTGAAGGGATACATGGTCACCTTCCCTTTGGGAGCCCAATCTGCTAACATAAGTGAGATCTGGAAAAAGTAGGCCTGGAAGGGTTGAGATATGTGGGTGCGTGTAATAAATACACATATATGTAAATACATAGACATACATAGGCACTAAGTAATCTTGAGATCACTTTTGGTCTGGTCCTGTAATTAATCGGTGTAGGAAATGTCCTGATTTGGAAAGTCCCTGCATTGATTCAGGTCAGCAACTCCTCTGTGACTTTTACTGATGCACTGCGACTTTAATTGGCTTGCCTTTGTCACAGCTGATGTGTATCTGCAAGACTCAAACCCGGGTCTTCCTGACTTTCCCATGCTGTCTCCCATACTCTATATACATATTTAAAAACAAAAGCCTCACCAGCCTACAGAAGGACACTGCCCCTTTAAATACTCTTCACTATTATATAATCTTCTGGCTTGCTGCCCTGCATGAGCTTTCAAAGAACTATAAAGAAATCTTTAAAGACTAATATTTCTCTGGTTCCTACTGGCACACATGTACAAAGTAAACATTCCTAGACTGTCAGTAACCTGAGCTCTTGAGTATGTGTTTCAAAATGTGGGAGGTGGGGAGGCCTTGAATCCACCGCTATATTTTTTTTCAGGACCTAGTACCATATCTGTGTTACCAAGGCTAGCATCTACATTCTGTGGCCCTTGTGCTCTTTTCTGGCTGGCTGGCTCCATCCATCTTGTCAGTTCAAGGCCGTGTTTGCATTGAGAAACTTGACGACCACGATTAATCAAATGGAAACAAAAAACAACTGGGTTTGTTCTTACTGGGGCCACTCAACTCTCTTCTAGGAAAAATCTGATTCCTGAATTCCCTGAACTGCTCTCTAAGAGGGATGAGGGATGCCAAGGAGGCTCATTCTCCAATGGTTCCTTCCCTGAAAAGACCGCCTTGTATACTTCAAGCCAATCCAAACCAATAAGCATTTATTAAGTACCTATAATGCTCAGGGCTCTGCTGTCACTGTTCTGGATAAAACAACCAAAACAAAACTGGGAAGCCTTTCTTCCCCTTAAAAAGTTTACATCGTTACTGGAATATCCCCGTCTTCAAAGCCCAGGGTCCCAGGCTGTTGATATAATTGTAACCCACAAAAATTTTTATTTCCTAGGACTTGGCATTCATTCCACTGGACTGTCCTAGGATCAGAATTTCCAGTCTGGTTCTATGCATCCCTCTCCCTGCATAAGTAGTAACTTAAGGGATTAGGCCTTGCTATTGACAAACGGACGCTAAAGAACGTAAGGTGGAAGAATGATCTAAAAAGCAGATCAGATAGGGCACTGACTTAAAACAATTTTGCAGAACTCCTTGTTGGAAATCATCATAACCCAATCTCAGCCCAGCCCTCAGATGGGGTCAAATATCATTATGGCTTCTCCCATCTGCCATCTTGATTTGTCCTTAATATGGAAAGCTTGACTTTCAAGAGTTGCTTGTGACTTCAGAGTATTTTAATTACAAAGCCTAGGGATTAATAACTCAATATTCCACTATTTAAATGGAAGGGAGATCTCATCCATGGGGACAATCCTTCCATTACTGCAGTTAGCCATGGTAACCTAACAGTAAAGGTAAGGAATAAGGGGAGGAGGGGAGGACAATGATGGTTTGCAAAGCTGTAATGAAGATGGAACAACTGAGTCCCCCGGATGCTGAATTTTAGAAGACACTCACAGTTCTTGTAATCCTTCAGCCAGTAGAAACAACTGAGTTTGGCACTTTGCAAGAATAACTAAACTTGGAAGCTATGGGATAGGGTGCTTCTTCCCCAATCTCCTTCACATGTCAGCTGAGGTCATGCTCAGCCCAGCCCTGATCTACACCTTCCCTAGCAGTGTCCTGGTAGCATTCCACTTGTGGGTAGAGGATGTTCTGAGTTCCCTATTGTACTACCTTCCCCCTAGTCTTGTGTTTTGAAGTCCAAGGTCTCTCCTAAAGGTTTCCCCTGCTCTACAAGTGAATTTCTCTTGAAGATCTTGAAGACAAGATCCTTTGTCTTCAGCGGCAGCTAGGGGGCACTGCAGATAGAGTACCAGCTCTAGTAAAAAGAACCCGAGTTCAAATCTCACCTCAGACACTTACTAGCTATGTGACCCTGAGCAAGTCATTTTACCCCGATTGCCTTAAAAAAAAAAACCCTTTGTCTTTAAAACTCAGTTCCAAATTCATCTTCCACATGAAGCCCTTTTCAGTTCTTCAATTTCTAACATCCTCCCCTAAAAAGTACCCCACAGGCAGGTGTTCCAAAAGTCTTAATGGAGTATGAGGCATTGTGTCAGGGACTGTCCATACAAAGATAGAAATGAAAAAGTTCCTGCGCTCAAGTACCTTACATTACAATACCTCCATAAATAAGTGCCCGCGTGTGCACGCGCACACGCACACACACACACACACACACACACACACACACAAAATGTCCCCAGAGTCTTAGTACTCACCTGCAGTAAGATTTTGGGAGTATAGCAGGTGTGTGTATGCATGTGTGTTCTCCTCGGTAGCATCTAAGCTACTTGAGGGAAGGGACTTTTTATTCCCAGAATCTGGCACACTGCCTGGCACACAGGTGGTCCTTAATAAATGCCTGTTGATTGATTCACTGTTTGGATATGCTGTTTGGTCCAGAAGGCAGAGTTGCTCATTATACTTCTGGGGATTAGGCAATAGAAGGTAGGGGAAAGAGAAGACAGAGTCAGAGAGAGACAGAGAGACAAAGAGAGGCAGACAGAGAAACAGAGATACAGAGATGGACAGAAACAGACAGAGAGACAGACAGTGAAACAAAAACATAGAGGCAGACAGAGAGAGAAACAAATAGAGGAAAGAGACAGAGGAAGGAGGGAGAGAGCTTGGAGAGATAGAGACAGAAACAGAGAGAGAGAGACAAAGTCAGCAATAGAGCAAAGCAGAGAGGCAGACAGAGATACAGAGATAGAAGCAGGGACAGACAGACACATATAGTGAGATAAGAGACAGAGGGACACAGAGAAACAGAGAAGCAGACAGAGAGACAAATAGAGGAAAGAGACAGAGACAGAGGAGGGAGGGAGTGAACTGGAGAGACACAGACAGAGATAGAGAGACGGAGTCAGTGAGAAACAGACAGAGGAAAGAAGACACAGAAAAGGAGGGAGAGAGGCAGAAGAGAGATCTAGCTGTCTTTTTAACAAGTGACTTCCCTTTTGCCCTACAAATTTCCAATTTTACTGACTGAGCTCCCAATGGTAATTATGTGAGTGGGGGCAAAGGGAGGAGAAGAGCCTAAAGAGATAAGCTGGTTGGTGGAATGGGAAGAGATCTTGGGTTTGGAGTCAGAGGTTCTGGGTCCAAAACCTGTCTCTGCTTCATTCTACCTGGATGGCCTTGGGTAAATCACTTAACTTGTCTAGGCCTCCATTTCCTGACCTAAAAGAAAAATCGATGGATTAAATAGCTCACTTTCCTAATTCCCTCCTCTCCTCATCCCTACTCCCTTTCATCAGACCATTACCACTGAAAAGGATATGTCAATCTACCACCCCATGGTCCCACTCTCCATCCCTGTAACTTTCCAAAGCAAAATGTCTGATCTTAACCACAATTTCCCTGGATGAACATATTTTTTCCTACTAGAAATAAGCTCCTTGATGTCAAAGACAATCTTTGCTTTTGCATTTATGTTTCCAATGCTTAGCACATTGATCAGCACATTGCAAGTCTTTAATGAAGGCTTTTGGACTCATGAATTCACCGACCCACTCCCCAACAACTGGAAAAGTTGTCCGCCTTCTGGACGCTCTTTGTGGAGCCTGGAGACAAAACCTGGCAATTTTCTTTCTACACCATGATGCATTCACTCCAAAAGCCACCCAGTTACTGAGGGCCACCTGCCAGAACATTAAGATGACACATACCTAGCTCTTTAATATGCCATATTATCCTAAAGCCTGAAGCCCAAAGGCCCCGGTACAGAAGGGAGTTTCCAAATCAGTGTTGGCAATACTTGGAAACCCTGGGAGCTGAGTTACGGAGAAAATAAGTTTCTTGGGTAATGGATGTGCCACTGTGAAGGGAAATGATGTGTTTTTCATAACAGGACAAAGATGCTGCTCATGGGGATGAGGTGTTTGTCAGCCGGGGGATTCTGGGAATGTATATTGGGTTATCTTCAGCAATCTTCCACTGCAGCTCACGATCTAATTACCATCCAAATGAGAGGAAGAAGGCCAAAAAACCCCCAAAAGAATGAATAACTCTCCAAAGTTTAAATTTGCTTTTGGAATGATTTGATTTTTCATCTTACATGTTGCATAATTTATCATTTCACATTCATATTTTCCATATTTCTATTTCAAATGTTTATATTTTCTTCCGCTTCTTTCAGCCGATATTACATAGAGCCTCACTCTTTGATCATTCACCTACCAATGATGATGGAAATTGTCCCCAGAACACAGAATATCTTGGCTAGAGGGGTACCTTAGAAATTATCCATCCAATCCTTTGTAGTAAAAGCTATTTTCTATTATAAAATTCTGTTATGAATTAGATTATTAACTTATTCGCATCATATCCCTTCACTTTAGCATTGAGTCAACAAGGGGATTCCTGAAGTCATTCAGGGAACAAGTCAGAATTTGAATCTAGGCATCCTAAATCTAAATCATTTAACAAGCATTTATTAAGCTTCTATTTTACACTTGGGACTAGAGATCCAAATCCAAATCTCAAGGAACTTATAGTCATAAGGGGATATAGTTTTTATCAGGGAATGACTGCCCAAGAGTGGGATTTGCATCTGAGGAGTTCACAAACAGGCAGTGAAATATCCCTTTTGTGTTGGAAAATGTTCCCAGGGTCCCCAGAATGGCCAGGCTGGCCTACCTGCCCAGTCTGTGCCTGGCTAGGACCACAGTTCCTTCCATTTGAGGTTGATTCCTCGACACTTATATTCATTGTCCTCCTAAGGACACTTTTCAAGAAACTTTTGGCTTCCTGAGAGCTAGCAAAACCACTCTCCTCCATTTTGTTTCCAAAACAGTTACACAGGATGGCGACCTTTTTCTGGCTCTGCTGAAATGTTTAGAGTACTTCTTCAGCAAGCTCATATGATTGCTGTCCAATCATGGTGAGGGAAAGACCTTCTTCCATGGAGGTGGGCACAGGGACCCCGGACTTCAGGAACTAGGCAGTGAGGACACAGGGATCCTAGGCTCATAGATTTAGACCTCAAAGGGACCTCAGAGTACCCTTTAGTATAATTTTCCCATTTTAAAACATCTTATTTTTATTATTAATTCTGGTCTTTATGTCACTTCATTTCCAAATACATACATGCCCTGTCCTTTATTTATCCCTTGAAACAAAAAAAGAGTCCAAAAACACAGGTCAGTAAAACCAATGAATGCATCAATCCTGTCTGACAACATGTGTAATTAATATTCCATACTTAAAATCCCTCCACCTCTGCAAAGAAGCAAAGTAGGTGGATTTTCTCCACTGATTTCCATGGTCAATTTTGGTCATTATAATTACGCAGTATTCAGTTTTAGCTTTCCTCCTTTTGGATCATATTGTATATACATATATACATATATATATATAGTATATATCGTTTGTCATGGCATATATCATTTTCCACCTTCTGTTTGGCATTTGGGGATCACAGATTTACAACTGGAAAGGTCCTTAGAGATTTTGGCATCCAACCTCCATCAGTTCAAGTCTCACGCTTCCCTGATTTCTTTGTATCAACCAATCAATAAGCATTTATTAAGTACCTACTTTGTGCTAAGCCCTTGCACTAAGTTCTCAAATACAAGAACAAAGAGTGACTCAATCTCCACTTGAAAAGAGTTTACATCCTCCAATTGGAGTATGGAATGGAATAATATGGATTTATCCATGGAATAATATTCTGTTTCATTCATGTATTCAGTCTGTTTAGTTATGCTTCAATCAATGGGCATTGATTTTCTAGTCAGGCCTTTCTAGAATGATTGTTTTGATGGAGACCAAGGATTAGCAATAGGATGCCTCCTGATCCTTCTGGGAGATATTAACTGTACCATTATAGACAAGAGCAGTTCAACCCTAGAATTAGCCCTCAAGATTCCAGAAGACACAATACTCCTTTTTGTAGGAACATGGTAATGTGGTGTATTGAATAGACTGCTGAACTTGTCGTCAGGAAGATCTGTCTTCAGATCCCACCTTAGCCATGTAACCCTGAACCTCTTCAGAGATCAGTTGATTCATAGTGCCATATCACCCATGAAAGCCTGAAGAGTTCCTATTCTTTCTGCTCTGGGATTTTATGCCTTAGGTGATTGGAAACTGCATCAAGGTGAAGAATCTTAGTCCTATGGGCCAATTAAGTCTTGGTTTCATTGCCATTTTTAGGGAAAAACAAACCAATATAGTAGAAACCCTCTGGCTATTCCAATATGGATTTCAGTCAATTGCAGATGTTGCTCCTACTGTCTGTTGGTGGCAACATCCTAAAGGTCTTCTAGGAAGTCTTTGATCGAACAAGTGGTCTTGGGGCAACTAGTCACCAGGATTGGACAATCTTGATCTCAGAGGTGCAAGAAGATTGTCCAACATAGTACTGGAGGAGGATGTAGACCATCCCCTGAAACAACAAAGCCTAGAAGACTTAGCAGGCTTTGCCACCAAGGACTAAGTCCCAGATTTTAGTGATCTAGCCTATACAGATTAAGGAGAGCAGAGACAGAGAGTGGTATCATGGCCATTTCCTAGTGGATCTCCTACAATCACAGATCTGCATCCTCAGTGAGGGTTAATTTCAGCACAAGTATGTCATTGATTCATTCAGATGCAGCTCACCACACGTCTGCGTGGACAGATCAAGAGGGGACGTTTGTTTGCATGGCAGTGGGCAGTTCATCAAACCTGAGGAGTGATGTTAATCACTTTTTAAGCATGATTTCAAATTGCATTCCATAATGTCAGTCTCATTTGGAAGAAGAGAGAAGTGACTCAACCAAGGTTACCCAGAGTTAGGAGCATGACCAGAATTCAAAGGTAAGAAGTCACATGATACAGAGCTGGAAGGTACCAGAAATAACCCTAAATTTTAGACCAGTTCCCTCCTTTTACAGATGAAGAAACTGAGGGTCAGAGAGCTGGAATGTCCTACCCAAAGTCACACAGCGGCATATAGAGGATTCAAATTTATATCCTCTGATTCCAGATGTACTCTACCATGATTCCTTCTTAAAGAATCAAGCATGGCTGAGTGAGCAATTTTCGGAGATAATAGAGAATTGCCTCCCGGCTTAGGTTGAAATAAATATCCTCTAAAGATCTTTCCAACCAGCAGGTACTATGAAAATTCCCCTACCCTCTGCTCATTCCCTCATGGACCCCATTCTTCTTTTAGATAACAGAATTAGAACAAGTAGCTGAACTGGGGTTTGAACTCAGGCTCTCTTATTCCACTAGTGTTAGTGACCACTGACCAACCCCCTCCCCTATGGCTGCCTCTCTTCCCTCTGGAGTTGCAAAGTATGTCCTGTCTTGCGGGTATGTGAGCCTATAAGACTTCAGTTTGGGTTTGCTAATGCTCCTCATTGAGATACATTACTCAACAGTGGGTACTCCAGGTCTGGAGTCAGACAGACCTGAGTTCAAATCTGACTTCAGACACGTACTAGCTGTGTGACCCTGGGCAAGTCACTGGACCCTGTTTGCCTCGGTTTCCTCATCTTTCAGATGTGCTGGAGAAGGAAATGGCAAACCATTCCAGTATCTCTGCCAAGAAAATCCCAAAAGAGGATCATGAAGAGTTGGAAACAATTGAACAACTCAAGAGCATGGGGCTATGTGATTTCTGTAGTTTTAGAGGCTACACACACACACACACACACACACACACACACACACACACACACACACGGAAGAGACAGGAGAGAAACTGAATACTTGATAATTGAAAAAATGAAATTATTAAATTTTTTTAAAAAGAAATGTCTGCTTAGAGCCAGAGTCCCTTGCCTCAGGGCAGCACAATGTCAGAAGCTGTCATGGGCCAGACAATTCCTATACATCCACAAGGAAACTTTCTCCTGAGCCCTGGGGGACGCTACTCTGTCTGTTGTCTCGCTGAGTAAAATGTACCACTCATCCTGGGTTATTTTTCCTTCCTGACTGAGGAAAACAACAGCCTCATTGCCAGTACAGCATTTCTGTAGTATTAACCCCTCTAGCTGGCTGGCCACAGTCCCCAGGATCTTTGCTTTCCATCCTTCTTCAGGAGCCAATCCAGGCTTCCCCTCAGGGGTCCAGACACTTCCCACAACTTCTCATCCAGGGACTATGACTAGCCAATTGGCAAGAATGATTGGACAAGAAAGACTTACTCCTTGAAACCACCAGAGGTTGATAGTTCCTGAGCATCTGCCTCAAAAGTGAGGTTTGTCGCTGTTCAGTTGTTTTTCAGGCATGTCTGACTCTCCATGACCCCATCTGGGGTTTTCTTGGCCAAGATACTGGAGTGGTTTGCCATTTCCTTCTCCAGCTCATTTGACAGATGAGGGACTGAAGCAAACAGGGTGAAATGACTTGCCCAGGGTCATACAGCTAGTAAGAGTCTGAGGCTAGATTTGAACTCGGAAGATGAGTCCTCCTGCCTCCTAGCCTGGCACTTTATCGTCCATGCCACCTACCTGTTCATACTATTCAGTACCTAACCTATACCCACCTAGCCCTGTAGAGTCTACAAAGATCTATAGGATGATCACTTCCCTCAAAGGTCTTACTTGTAATCTACTTTCAGAGATAAGAAACAAATGTAAAAACATAGATAATGCATTTATTCAACTACCATTTATTAAATGCATACCGTGGAAGAGAGAAAGCTAACACGGGATCAGAAATGCATGGAAGAATATTCCACTAAAGGGAGATTTTTAAAACTTCTATGGTCACAGAAAACCCTTGCCCTCCAGTCTGATCCAAGGTTTGCTTTCTGTCTTTTAGAACTGAGAATGAATAGGACTCTGGAAGTCTTTAGCTCCTTAGGAGACTTCTCAGAGCAGCCAGTTCAAGCCTTGGTGGAAGGAATCTTATAGTTGGATGGCCACTTGGTGGGCATGAGGAGGGGGAGATCTGGCATTTAATGCCCTTCATAATAAATAAGTCTCCAAACCACCTTCCCAGACTTATTGCACATGGCCCCCTTTCATGAATTCTACTTTCCAACCCCTTTTTTGACATTTCCTCTACTACATTCTCACCATTGAAACTGGAATGTTCTGTACCTTAGGGGCACTCCCTCTGCCACATAGAGTCCTCTGCTTCCTTCTACATTCAGTGCAGAAAGACCCTTCTGATCTTCTCATCTCCAAGTGTCCCCTTCTAGAAATGACTGTCTATATTTTGTATTTAACTTTCTATGGATACATAGTCCCTATCACATTGGGGAATAGAATGCTAGCTCCTTGAGGACAAGAGTTATTTCATGTTTTATCTTCAAATCTCCAGCATCTAACATGCCACCTGGTACATAGTAGGTACTTTAAAAAATGTTCATTGTATATCAAGATAAGGTCAAAGTGGGTATCTGTTTTAGGCATAAAAGGTGATATCATAAACAAATCAGGAGAGCAAGGATTGTTTTCCTGTCATATATAGAGAGAGAAGGGAAGAATTTGTGACTAAACAAGAGATGGAAAGCATTATGAGAAGTAAAATGGATAATTTTAATTATACTAAATTTAAGAGGTTTTACACAAATAAAACCAATGCAACCAAGATCAGAAGGGAAGCAGAAATCTGGGGAGAGGAAGGATTTTACAGTAAGCCTTTCTGATAAAGGCCTCATTTCTCAAATGTATTTAGTCAAATTTATAAGAATACAAGTCACTCCCCAATTGATAAATGGTCAGAGAATAAAAAGAGGCAGTTTTCAGATGAAGAAATCAAAGCTATCTCTAATCACATTTAAAAATGGTCTAAATCACTACTGATTAGAGAAATGCAAATTAAAACAACTCTAAGGTTCTACTTCACACCTATCAGACTGACCAACATGACACAAGAGGAAAATAATAAATGTTGCAGGGGACATGGGAAAATTGGGACATTAATACATTGTTGGTGGTTTACAACTGATGTAACCATTCTGGAGAGCAATTTGAAACTATGCCCCAAAGTCTATAAAACTGTGCTTACCCACTGATCCAGCAATACCACTACAAGATCTATACCCCAAAGAGATCATAAAAAGGGAAAAGGATCTATTTGTACAAAAAATATTTATAGCAGCTCTTTTTTTGGTGTCAAAGAATTAGAAATTGATAGAATGCTTATCAATTGGGGAATGACTCAACAAGTTATGGTATATCATTGTGACGGAATACTACTGTGCTATAAGCAATGATGAGCAGGTAGATTTCAGAAAAACCTGGGAAGACTTACATGAACTGTTGCAAAGTGGAGCAGGCAAAATCAGGAGAATGTTGTATACAGTACAACTACATTGTACAATGAATTGTGAATGGCTTTGCTATTCTCAGCAATGCAATGATTCAAGACAGTTCTGAAGGACTTATGATGAAAAACCTATCTGCCTCCAGAGAAAGAACTGCGGGAGTCAGGATACAGATCAAAGCATACTTTTTTTCACTTTATTTTTTTTGTGGGTTTTTTTTTGTCCATATTTTCTTTTACAACACAACAAATATGGAAATGTTTTGCATAATTATACATGTATATTCTACATCAAATTCCTTACCATCTCAAGAAGGGGGCAGGGAAGGCTGAGAGAGAGAGAATTTGGAATTTCAAATTTTAAAAAATGAATGTTAAAATTTATTTTTACATGTAATTGGGAAAAATAAAATATTATTCAAAAACATTCATTTAATTAAAATGTTACAGAGGGGATTGTTTTCCGAGTGTGGTTTGGACTAGATAGCTTTCCAATGCTGAGCTTCTATGCTATACAAATATGGTTTATTATGATGGTAATGGTTATGTCTAGTGAAAAGATCATAGGATGTTGTACACAGGACTGGAGGGGACCTCTGACGTCAAATAATCCAACCCATTCATCTTCTAGATGGGGAAACTGAGGCCCAGAAAATGTAAATAACTTGTAAAGAAGGTCATAGCATCATAATTGTACAACTGGAAAGGACACCAGTGACCATCTAACCCAACACTCTCATTTTTCAGATAAGGAAATTGAGGCCCAGGGAAAAGAAGTGACTTGCCCTGGGTCACACAAGAGGCAAGAATCAGAGTTGGGATTTGAATTTAGGTTCTTTGACTCCAGAGCCAGTATTCTTTTCATGGTACCAGGGCAATATTTTGCCCCTCTCCCTTTTTCTTTTCAGCACCTATATAAGGGGAAAAATCAATTAAGACTACCTAGGGATCAATTACAAATAGAAATTTGAACTCCCTAAGAAATGTGACCATGTCTAACCACTCTGTAACTGGACCCAATTAGAAACCACCCTTACATATGTGAGGTCCATCCACAGGCATTCTAGCCTCAGTATAAGCCTAGAAGGGAAAAGTCAGTCTCACAAAATTCCCTTTTTGCATCTTTGTGGTGGAGACTGAGGGCCAGCAGCATTGTTATACCAGCTTCTCGTGTTGAGTTGTGCTTTTGTAACATCTTGTGAAAAACAAAATGTCACCAAGAACTGACAACTAAATTTTCATCTAGTATTATTGATCTGCCAAGATTTCATTCAGAAAATGTCAAAATGTTGTGCACACATCAGCTGATCTCTGTCTGAGAGGCCATGACCCAGTATTTGAAACACCATTACAAAGGGCGTAAAATTAGCTTCCATTTGTTCCCAAGAGAAAGCCATCATAAATTTCACACACAGAGTCTAGTTGAATGTTTTGTGGTTGCTCAGTTGGGTCTATTTGGAACCCCTTTCTGGGATTTTCTAGGCAAAGATCCTGGAGATCCTTTTTCTTATCTGGTTCATTTTTACAGATGAAGCAACCGAAGCAAACAGGGTGAAGTGACTTGCCCAGAGTCTGGGTCTGGATTTGAACTCAGGTCTTACTGATTCCAGGTCCTGTGCTCTATCCAGTGCTCCACCTAACAGCCCCAGTTGAGTGTTAGTATCCTGTATTTTCTTCAGTATATTATGAACTGAGGAAAAATGACCACAGGATAATAAAATATCTTAGAAGCCTTCTAGTTCAACCATCTCATTTTATAGATGAGGAAACTGAGGATCCAGAGGTTAAGTGATGTGCCCAAGGTAACAAGGTAGTGCTGAAACCACCTGTGTGACCTTTGGCAGATCATTTCATTACCCTGGGCTCTAGTATCCTCACTAGAAGACAAGGGGCTGTACTAAATAGCTTTGAATGTCCCTTCCATCTTTAGATCCTTAATTGGACATAAGCATAGTGGAACCAAGGTAAACTTATGTTAGTAAACCTAGCACATGGTGAACATTTAATACCCTGATCACTGCTTGATTGTTTGTCTCTAAGAAAACTCAGTTTCACTAGCACGAAATCTTTTTCCTTCTCTTGGGTGAAATTTCTCTCTCTCTCTCTCTTTTCTTTCGGCAATGAATTTTGGTTCTGTTTTTGGCTTCCTTTATTCATATTCAACCATACAAACATTTACAAAGTCCCTACTATGTTCTGGGGGAATATAGGGAAGCAGAGATGGTCCCTTCTCTTGGCAAGCTTATAGTCTAACAGGGGGATGATATTTGAACATGAATAAATAGAATACAAAGTAGATTAAAACAGAGGCAAAAGAAAAATAATTTAGCACAAGATACTCCAAGAGCAGGAGGAGGAGGAGGAGGAGGAACAGATACTTTCAGCTGAGGGAAATCATGGAAGGGCATCATGAAGGAGGTGGTGCCTGATTTGGGCCTTGAAAGAAAAATATTTCAATAGAAAGAAAATTTCAACAGATGGAATTCTAAGCACGGGGGACAGATTACTCATCAGAATTCATGGAGAACACAGGATGAGTTTGAACACAAAGAAACTACTCTAATTGGGTTAGAATGTAGGGTGAAGAGGGAAGCTTCCTGGTTGGAGCTATGTGACGATGGGTCTTGAATGTCCATTGGTATTTTATCTGATAGGCAACAGAAAGCCACTGAAGTGTTTGGAACACCAGAGTGGGCACAGTCAGAACTTTGGATTAGGAGGATTATTTGCTGGGGACTTATTTAAGAGACCATTACAATAGTCTAGGTTCGAGGTGTTGAAAGATCAAGTTAGCACTATGGAAGACAATGGACTGGATAGAAGAGATATAATTGGCAGCATGAGGGACAGGGGAGAAAGAATCAAAGATAAGCCATGTTGCTTTGTTATCATTTATATGGTTTCAGACAGTGTTAGACAGTGGAAAGTACATTGGGTTAATTGTGAACCTTTGATCAAGGAATTTATCTTATGGGTACTTCCAGGTCTCTTCTATTAAAAGGGTGCGAAAATTCCTGTTCTCTTTCCTTCAGAGAATTATTTCCAGGCTCAAATGAGATAATATATCTGAAATAATAATGGTTCACATTTCAATGTGTGACTTTTTCTCCTCTTCTTTGTGGAGGTGGGGACCTATGGATGTGGAATACTACAGATGCTATCAGACTTGGTTGAGACGTTGGCTGGTTTTCTCTTTCTTTTCTGTTCTCTGTTACAAGGAAAGGCTCTCTGGTGGAGAGGCATTCAGAAATAAAGGTTGTAAAAAAAGACATAATAAAATAAAGATACAATATAAAAATAACACGTCATCTCTTGTAAGTCTTACTATAACCCTATGAGGGCAGCTAGGGGGCTATATAATGGATAGAGCACCAACCCTGGAATCAGGAAGACTCATGTCTCTGAGTTCAAATCTGGCCTCAGACACTTCCTAGCTGTGTGACCCTGGTCAAGTCACTTCACCCTGTTTGCCTCAGTTTCTTCATCTGTAAAATGAGGTGGAGAAGGAAAGGGCAAATCACTCTGGGATTGTGGCCAAGGAAACCCCAAATGGGGTCAATGAAGAACTGGAGAAAACTGAAAGAAATGAACAAAAAATGAAGTGAGTGTTGCAAGAGAATAGCTTCATTTTACAGATGAGGAAACTGAGGGTGAGAAGTTACTTGACTTGTTTAGGAGTCATGTAGCTAATGAGCATCTGAGATGGGATTTGAACTCCATGCTGGACTGCCTCCAAGTTCATCCCTTTATTCATTATGCCATGATGCTGTTCTAAAGTAACATACAAGCAAGGACTATCCGTGGTATTACCCACATATAATCCCACAATTGTTCCGGTGGAGACTGGGAGATAGCAGTGCCATGACTCCTGATCTTCTAGGAAGATAATATTAGCTGTATCATTAGGTATATGAGTATTTGTATATGTAAGGTGAATATATTATTATATGTATTACATATATTACTATATGTAAGGTGAATTTTAGTGTATGTAAAGTGAATTTTTGTTATTATTTCTCAGTTCAGTTTCCCAGGTTCCACAGCCATAACAATCTCTTGTTCCCAGGTACTAGATATGAGTCCCTACAGTTATGGCGCAAAACATCTCCACCATACTTGCAAAGCATTATAGAATGACAAATAATAAATAATGGGACTGCATGGTGAGATGCAGGGATGGGGTGATATAAACTTGTGAGGCTAATTCTGGCAATATGCCTCCTCTGTCTGTTGGCCTATAAAGCAGGTGAGCACTGGTCAGTGAATGGAGAACCCTTACGGTTAAAGGCACAAATGCTGTTTGCCTCAACTGACCCCCATGGAGGTTGGGGGGATTTAGAGGATGCACAAGTTGTGGCTGTCTCGATTGACCCCACCAGATGTAGGGATAGTTGCGCCCCCCTGCCCACTGGCCCCTGGGAGATTAGGGAATGTTGTAAATTTGTGTTGTCATTATCAGCAATCTCTTCCAAGAAAACTACATTAGAATAAAGTAAGATTATGAACCCCTTTGTAGTGTCTTTCCTGTCTGACCAAATCAAAAGTGAACCTGTGCTAGCAGCCCTCCTGTGTGCTGTTTATCTGTCATGTACAACCCCAGAACTATCCATTAGGATGTCAGAAGATAGGATTCTCCTTTTGAGTAGAAACATGTCTGAGAACCTGGTTGCAAATCTACTTACTACCTGTAAGAGGCCTTGGCAAGTCATTTCCACGTCTCAGGGCCTTACTATGCTCATCTGTCAAAAGAGGGGTCGGATCAGGTGATCTTTCCCAGCTCAAAACCTGTGAGAAATAACCACCCTAAGGGAATCAAGTTTTCTTCAGAAGGCATTTCTCTCCGACATACAAATGGGACTGTGGTTTACCATTACCCAGAACCAGCTATTAACCCCTAGGCTATTTACTGACTTCCTCGATTCCTAGAAGTCTATATATTCTGGGATTTGTTTATGGAACTTCGGAAACAATGACCCTTTCTATGGGAAAGAGAGCTTCTCGTCTCTGTTAATTCCTTCCTGCCAGACAGCGTTGGTTTTTTTTTTTTTAGTCCCTGTTTATACTTCCTCTTGTGTGTGTGCTAAGCCTTTCTTTCTTGCGCCCTGCCTATTTATTTTGGGGCCATGGTGTTGAAATCTCCCCCTGGTGGCTGTTTAGCTAGAAAAATGGGAGCTGTCATCAAACTCTCCTCTGTTTTCTTTGGGCAGACACCCCACAGATCTGGGTGGAGGAGGGATCCCTCTTGGGCTGATCCATCCAATGGCAGGAACTGGAGGCATTGTGGTTTGGGCGTTTTTGTAAATTGGGACAGAGGCCCTGGAGTTGATCCTAGCAATCCCCATCCTGGGGCTTGGCCATTTGGGCATTAGGTATTAGGTACATCTCTGGAGGCAGAACTAATACTGAGGAAGGTGTCTGGCCCAGGCAGGGGAGTTTACCCAGAGGACACATTAAGTGCCAAGCCTTGATTTTCCCTTGTGCCATAGCAGAAAGTCCACTGGGTGGGAAGACAGGCTATTTCAGGGTCTAGTCCCAGTTTTGTAACCAATTAGGGGAGTTGCCTTCCCGATCACCACTTTCTCTGGTTCTCTGAGGGCCCTTCCAGAGGATGGCTGCATAGGGGTATAACCTATAGAGAATACTGGACATAGAGTCAAGAAGATCACATTCAAATCCTACCTCATACTCTTACTCTGGGGCAGGTAGGGGCCCAGCAGATAGAGCCTAGAGTCATGAAGACTTATCTTCCTCAGTTCAAGTCCAGCCTCAGACACTTCCAAGCTGTATGACCCTCGGCAAGTCATTTAACCCTGTTTGCCTCAGTTTCCTCATCTGTAAAAGGAGCTGGAGAAGGAAATGGCAAACCACTCCAGTACTTTGCCAAGAAAACCCCAGATGGGATGAGGAAGAGTCAGATACAACTGAAACAACTGAACAACACTCACTTAGCTGCGCAACCCTGGAAAAGTCAGACTCCTCTTTAGTTTTCTCCTTTATAAATGGGAATACGAATAGTACCTACATCATATTTTGGGGATCAAATGAGTTAACATGTGTAAAGTGCTTTGTAAACTTTAGCATACTATCTACATGTAACAGTTATAATGATAACGACAGTTATTTTCATTCTACCTTTATATCCAAGATCCTGTGATCTGAAGGGATTAGAAGCCTTGGTCCTGAAGATCCCCTTCCACATTTCACATTTTATGATGCCATTTTTGATGTGTTTATTAAACATGTCCTGAATAGCTCATGTCTGACTCTTCATGACCTCATCTGGGTCACCTAGCTGCCCCCTCCCATATACAGATAGGCATTCAATAACCACTTTACATGACAATGGGTAGTGAACAGAGGAAAATGAGCACAATATTTTTTTGCATCCAATTGCCCTTCTCCACTCAAACAGTCATCATTCTGGTGCTGGCCTGCATAGCCCCTCACTTGGACTATAGCCTCTTAATGGGTCTCCATGGCTCCAGTCTCCCAGCTTCTAGCCATTTTCTACACAACTGTCAAATCTTTTTTCCTTCTTTTCTTTCTTCCTTCTTTCCTTCCTTCTTACCTTCCTTTCTGTCTTCCTTCCTTCCTCCCTCTCTTTTTTTGAGGCAATTGGGGTAAAGTGACTTGTCCACGGTCACACAGCTAGTAACTGTCTGAGGCTGGATTTGAACTCAGATCTTTCTGACTCCAAGGCCAGGCCTCTATCCACTGAGCCACCTAACTGCCCCAAATCTTTATTTCTAACAGAGAAAAATAGAGCTTGCCACTCTCCTCCTCAAAAAGCTTCCTTGGTTCTCAAATGCATCCTAGAATGAAATGCAAACTCCTCTCTGACATTTAAAGGCCAGCACCATCTCATTCCGACCTATCTTTCAAGACTTTCTTCATATTACTCCCTTCATGGACTCTCTGTTCCAGCCAAATGACTTGTTCTTTACGGTATGTGACATTCCACAGTCCAAGCTTTCGAACAGGCTGTGCCCCATGCCCGAATGCTCTTCTTTTTCTCTATGTCTTGGAATCCCTGGCTCCATTCAAAGCTCAGATCAACACCAACATTAGGCTTCCCTACTCCTCTATAAGAGTTAGAACCTTCTTCCTCTTTTCCCTCTGCCATCCCTCCTCCCACCAATTACCTTCTATTTACTTACCTGTGCACATATTACTATAGCAGCTAGATGATGCCATAATGCATAGAATATTCAGCCGGAAGTCAGGAAGACTCATCTTTGTGAGTTCAAATCCCACCTGTTTGCCTCAATTTCCTCATCTGTAAAATGAGCAGGAGAAGGGAATGCCAAACCATTTCAGGATCTTTGTCAAGAAAACCCCAAATGGGGTCACGAAGAGTCAGACATGACGGAAACAACAAAAAACACATATTATTTTCCCCAAGAGAATATAAGGTCCTCCAGGGAAGGTACTGCCTTAGTAAGGGTCTGTCTTTGTATTCTAAATCCCTAGCACAGTGCCTGGAGCCCAGTAGGTGTTTTTTAATTGGAGAGGGAGGTTTCTCTCTATGAAACAATCTTCAAACATAGGCAAATATTTGTAAAAATTACTATATTAGAGAAGATTCTTGTTCAGGTTCAATTTGGGCTGGCTGGTCTCTGAGATGCTTTCCGGCTCTGGGCTTCTTTAACATACACAGAACAAATACTCATAGATCATAGGTAGGATGCCATTGCCTGAGATTTCAAAAAGGAAGTTGGCTCAGTAGGGGTGGGAGGCTTTTAAGAATAAAATCTTGGTGACATCAACATAAATGATTCTGACTGAGGGAGGCAGGGGAGGAAAAAACACCTCAAAAGACCAACGTGGATACAGAGGGAGCTCAACAACACAGGGAAATTTTAAAAGGAAATCTAAGAATGGAAGTGAGGTTTGGGAATTGGCTACAAATATAAAAGACTGGTAAGAATATTTAAGTATAGCATAAGGAAGGCTGGTACCCAGTCTGAGCCAAAGCAAATGCTAACTACAAGAAGAGGGCTGCTGGATGGCACAGTGGATAGAGCACTGGGCCTGGAGTCAGAAAGACTTGAGTTTGAATCCAGTCCCAGATACTTCCTAGCTATGCGACCCTGGGCAAGTCATTTCACTCTGTTGGCCCCAATTTCTTCATCCATCAAATGAGCTGCAGAAATAAATAGCAAACCACTCCAGTATCTCTGCCAAGAAAACTCTAAGTGGAGACGCAACGAGTTGGACATGACTAAAACAACTGAATAAGACCACCACAAGAAGTCCCTTTTTAGCAAAACGGGAGATGAGAAGAAGAGACCACTTCCACTTTGTTTAGAGAGGAAGAGATGCTGTTAGATGGTGGAGAGAACAGAGAACTATTCAACTCCTATTTTGTTCCATTTTCTCTATTAAGTAGAATCATTGTCAGACTGGGAATGATAGAAAGATGACAACCATGGAAGGGAAACCAAAGATGAGAAGATGCCAGTGATGCCTCCAAGTGGCAGAGCATTTGAAAGGTTATTTATTCACAGCATCCCTGTGAGGCAGCCAAGCAAGGAGCTAACAACAGAAGCCCTGGATCCCCTCTGTGAGCTTCTCACCTGGCCCTGCTCTATAACCTGGATTTCAAAAGAACTCACAAATGCTGTCCTGGAGTCTTCTGCTTAAGTTTGTGTGACTCAGCACAAGTCACATAAACTCTCTGGGGTTTACTTTCCTCATCAATAGAATGAAAGGGTTAGGCTCACTGGCCCTGGATGTTCCTTCCAACACCAGACCTATGTTCCCATCATTCTATGTTATTGCTGATCCAGTGACAATGGTCTTGGAGAGCACTCCTAAATGGCTCACATTCTGAGAGTGCTTTGAAATTTGCAAAGTACTTTACTTACTTTGTCTCATCGGCTCCCCACAATAACCCACAGGTAGGCATCAGCACCTCTACTTTGCAAATTGGGAAACTCACTCCAAGACCCAAACTGATCTGCCCAGAGTCAAGCAGCTAATAGATGTCTGTGGGAAGATTGGAACCCCTGTCCCTCCCATGACATTGGTGAGGTGCCAGGGTCTTGGAAAGAGGCAAACATGGAATTGATTTTCCAGTAGGCAAATTCTTCTAGAGTTAGTGAACTTGACTTTGATTCCTAGAAAAAAACCCAATAGATTATTAAAAGGAAGGAAAAAATAGCATGTTTGCTATGTAAGGAACTTCACAGAGTAAAGTCTCAACTCTGAAGTCTTCACCCTGGTCATAGGACTGTAGACTGAGATTAGAAAGGGACCTTAGAAGCCACATGGGCCACTCTACAGATGGAAGAATGGAGCCTTCAAGAGGTGAGGTGGACCGAAAAATAGTAGATAGGGCTAAGCATGGTGTAACGCCTGCTAGAGGGAGGCTAGCACCCACACACAGAATCATCTACCTTAGTAATATACCTCAGCTATCAGACTTTGTTCTCCATTACTCCTGGTTGTTTCCAAAAACTGAAATCCTCCCCAAAGGATAAAGCTTTGCCTCGAAGGGGAAGTTGAAGGAAAATGCCAAAGGGTCTATAGTTAACCGCAGAAAAAGGGGCCCTGAGTTCTCTGGGGACTGGCAGCAGCCTTACTTCATGAGGAGAACGTTTCCCAGAATCCCAGGATCTCAGAGTTGGAATGGCACACCAAAGCTTTCTAGTCTGACTCAGTTTCCCTTCGCAATAAATATGTGTGGCCATTTAGCCTCAACTTAAAGGATTAATGGAGAGAGGGGGCTTACTTTCTCCCAAAGTAGACCACTGGACTCTTTAACCAGTTGAAAATCTAGGAAGTTATTCTTGATATCATGCCCCAATCTACCTCACTGCAACTTTCTTTAACTGATCATTTCTTTTTGCTGGAGCCAAGCAGAACAAGTCCAGCCTCTTTTCCTCGTGAAAGATCTTGAAATGAGGGAGTTGGACTAGAAGACTTTTAAGATCCCTTCCATCTCTAATTCTGTGATCCTAAGATCCCTGATCTCAATGAAAGAGAGCTCATACCCTGCTGAAGTAAACCCATTCTATTTTGGAATGACTTTATTACTGGTTTGACATTAAGTGGGAATCTTGTTCTTTCCAACTTCTACCCATTGTTCCAGGTTCTTCCTTCTGTGATAAAGAAGAGTCTAGCCCTTCTGCCACAAGGCAGTTCTCTGAATGGGACCACACTTGTTTGGAAGTATATGTTTTCATATCATAAGATCATAGACTTAGAGCTAGGTGGGACCTCATAGCTCACCTAGTCCAATCCCCTCCTTCTGTAGAAGAGGAAGACGAAGAATGGAGAGATTAAAAGTTGTCCCTACAGTAGTTGGTTCATTTTTAAATCAATTACACTCATTGACAGTCACATTTGACAACACGTTTTGGGGGATATACTTTGATTTGGGAGGATGTCTGAATTGTGTCATTTTTAAAAATCCTTTTATTTACCAGAAACTCAGCTAGTCTTGTTTATCTAGAGCAGGTTCCCTGGTCCTTGTCATGATCAAGTGTCTGTTCAGTGGAGGGCACCAAGACAAATACTCAAGGAATTCCTTTCATTTAAAGGAGAATGTCCATTTGGCCTCTCCAACTTTTCCCTTCAGATTTTAATCCCAGAGGAAGACCCTAGAGCATAGCAGCTAGCTTGAAAGCAAATTCTTGAATAATTGGTTTTCATTTTCATAATTGAGAACTTGACATTTTTTATCTGGGCCTAAGGGCCAAATTAAATCACACAAAGCAAGGAGCAAATTATATCCAATTAAACCAGGCAGACAAAAAAGAAAAAGAAAAAAGAAAAATACACCCTCTGGGCCAATTTTTTATATCACAATATCAGGTTTAAAATTTTTAATTGACATTCACCACATCCTTGCAACTACATTGATTGTTCTTCCCTCACCTCATGTTTGGATGGATCTTTAAAAAGTCATGGAAAACGAAAACTAAAAGTACAAAAGAAAAAAGTCATTTTGGGTTTCTTTTCCTTCTTGTGTTCACAGAGCACTGGATTTGTAATCAGAAGATCAGGGCTCAAATCCCAGCCCTGTCCCTTACAATCTTGAACCTTGAACATGCCATTCTACTTTTCTAGGTCTAAGTCTCTTTCCTTCTAAAAGTAAGGGTCTGGATGAGATGATCTCTAATGTCCTTTCTAGATCTAAATCAACCACCTTCTTGAGGTACACATCTGGGGCCACTTTTCCAAATCCAACTCATATTGGAGAGCTTAGTTCCCAGAGGGCACCTGACTTCTACCATTCTCATGGTACTAGGGCAAACTCTAAGGGAGTAAGTTCTCTACTATTGCTCAAAGCCCCCACCAGTGTTCCTACCACTAATAATCAGTTTTTAACAGAAGTTTTACTAAGATGGCATAACAAGAATATTCATCAATACTAGTAATAATAATTTCAAAAATCCCCCAAAGTCAGAGCACACACACACACTGAGTCTGTGAGGAAAGTGGACACCAATTTAGAGTATAATGTTGTTGAGGCACACTTATAGGACTGCTGTCTGTCCTTCCTTCTTGAAGAGGGCCATGGCAAGGATACGCATGTGGCAAAAGATCCAAAGTCGTTATAGCTTATAATTACTAGCATTTTCTGTCCTGGAAGTCTTTTCTTGAGTCTACAGTCAACATGATGCTTGTGTTCTTGGTGGGTCATTTGCTCCCAGATGGATATATAGTCCAGTCTCTCTGACAGAGGAAAGTCAGAGACACAGAGATAGACAGAAAAATATGATAGAGACAGAGAAAACAGAGATAAAGACATAGAGATATAGAAAGAGACAAAGAAAGATGTAGAGACATGGGGAGAGAGGAAGGGAGGGAGAGAAAGAGAGACAGTGAAAGAGAGAGACAGAGACAGAGAGAGAGACAGAGAGAGAAAGAGTGCTCCTACCCATCCTTGAGTCAGTGGTTTGGCTGGAATCCTCCTAATTGGAGCTAGCCTACCACTGGATCACTGGATTACTGGGCTTCCCCCTAAAATGACTATTATTTATTTATACACAGGCCCAAGGTTGTGTCTTATACATTTAGCCAATGACAAGATGCTTCTGTTTGGCATCATCTGCATTCTTGCAATTGTTAAGTCAATACAATCCTGTTGGATTGGTTAAGAACTGATTCAAGTCTACTTTGGATTGCTTGATTCAATGGAGATACGTGGAATCTTCTGTGATTTCATTAATTGGGGTGGGGATCGAATGCTATCCCCATGCTATGACCCTAAGCACCAGGTTAGCTTTATTCTAAGAATATTAGAGAGGACAAATCCACAGTCAATGAAGTTCTATGACCTTGGCTAAGAAAATAATTTCCTCAAGGGCGGCAGGGGTTGTTTGGGGTTTGTCTTTGTACCCTCAGATGCTAGCAGTATGAAGTATGTAGTAGAAACTTAATAAGTGTTGACTGAATTTAAATGAAAGTCCTTTCACTTCCCTGGGCCTCAGTTTCCCTATCAGTGACCTCCAAGATCCTATCCCCCTTTGAGCCCTTCTAGCACTTGATTCATAATCCTATAATCTGGTCCTCTGTATCATAAAGCATATTTCTGAGCTTTAAAAATATATATATTTATTTTCAGTTATCAACATTCACTTTTACAAGATATTGCATATTTTTGAGGTTTAAAGTACACTACTGAAGTTTTTATATGACTCATGGTATTTCTTAGTAAGAAGGAAAAAATTTAAAAATGAAGAATCCAGAGAGGGAAATATTTTTTCTTTATTTACTTTTAGTTTTCAACCTTCATCTCCACAAGATTTCGAGTTCCAAACTTTCTTCCCACCTCTCCCCTCCTCCACCCTGAAACAACGTGCATTCTGATTACCCCTTCCCCCAATCTTCCCTCCCTTCTATCACACTCCTCCCTTCCCTTATCCCCATCTTCTCTCTTTTCTTGTAGGGCAAGATAGATTTCTATGCCCCATATACCTAATACAGGTATACAGAAATAAGAATATTTCTTATTCCCCAGATGCATGCAAAAACAATTCTCAACATTCATTCCTTAAACTTTGAATTCCAACTTCTCTCCCTTCCTCCCTCCCCACCCATCCCCACTGAGAAGGCAAGCAATTTAATATAGGCTATATACGTGTAGCTTTGCAAAAGACTTCCATAACAGTCATGTTGTGTAAGACTAACTACATCTCCCTCCATCCTATCCTGCCCCCCATTTATTCTATTCTCTCTTTAGACCTTGTCCCTCCCTTAAAGTGATTACTTCTCATTACTCCTTCCTTCCATTTGCCCTCCCTTCTACCATTCCCCCATCCCACTTATCTTCTTCTCCCCTACTTTCCTGTAGTGTAAGATAGATTGTCACACCAAATTGAGTGTGCATGTTATTCCCTCCTTAAGCCAAAGGTGATGAGAGTAAGCTTCACTTTTTTCCTCTCACCTCTCTGCTATTTCCCTCCATTGAAAAAGTTTTTTCTTGCTTCTTTTATGAGAGATAACTTGCCCCATTGCATTTTTCCCTTTCTTCCCCCAATATATTCCTCTCTTCTCTCCAACTATGCAAATACTGAGAAAAGTTTCAAGAGTTACAAATATTGTCTTTCCATGTAGGAATGTAAACAGTTCAACTTTAGAAAGTCCCTTATAATTTCTTTTTTCTGTTTACCTTTTCATGCTTATCTTGATTCTTGTGTTTGAAATTCAAATTTTCTATTCAGCTCTTGTATTTTTATCAAGAAAATTTGAAAGTCCCGTGTTTCACTGAATGACCATTTTTTCCCTTGAAATGTTATACTCAGTTTTGCTGGGTAGGTGATTCTTTGTTTTAATCATATTTCCTTTGACTTCTGGAATATCATGTTCCAAACCCTTCAATCCCTTAATGTAGAAGCTGCTAGATCTTGTGTTGTCCTGATTGTATTTCCACAATACTAGAATTGTTTCTTTCTAGCTGCTTGCAATATTTTCTCCTTGTCCTGGGAACTCGAGAATCTGGCTACAATATTCCTACAAGTCCCTCTTTTTGGATCTCTTTCAGAAGGTATTAGTGGATTCTTTCAATATTTACTTTGCCCTCTGGTTCTAGAATATCAGGGCAGTATTCCTTGATAATTTCATGGAAGATAATATCTAGGCTCTTTTTTTGATCATGGCTTTCAGGTAGTCCCATAATTTTTAAACTGTCTCTCCTGGATCTATTTTCCAGGTCAGTTGTTTTTCCAGTGAGATATTTCACATTATCTTCTATTTTTTTTTCATTATTTTGGTTTTGTTTTGTAATTTCTTGGTTTCTCATGAAGTCATTAGCTTCCATCTGTTCCATTCTAATTTTTAAGAACTATTTTCTTCAGTGAGCTTTTGAACCTCCTTTTCCATTTGGCTAATTCTGCTTTTTAAAGCATTCTTTTCCTCGTTGGCTTTTTGGACCTCTTTTGCCAGTTGAATTAGCTTATTTTTAAAGGTGTTGTTTTCTTCAGCAATTTTTTGCATCTCCTTTAGCAAACTGTTGACTCGCTTGTCATGAATTTCTTGCACCGCTTTTATTTCTCTTCCCTTTACCTCTCTCACTTGATTTTTAAAATTCTTTTTGAGCTCTTCCATTGTCTGAGATCATTGCATATTTATTTTGGATGCAGAAGTCTTGACTTTTGGGTCTTCCTCCAATAGTATGCGTTGTTCTTCCACATCAGAAAGGATGGAAGAAAATACCTGTTCACCAAGAAAGTAACCTTCTATAGTCTTATTTTTACCCCTTTTTTGGCCATTTTCCCAGCCAGTTACTTGACTTTTGAATCCTTTGTTAAGAGGAGCGTATACTCTGGGGACTTTGTAAGTTGTCAGTTCCTTCAAGGTGGCACAATCAAGGGAGAGGAGTTTACTCCTCTCGTGGCCTGCATTGTGGTCTGGAAGCTACCAAAGCAAAGCTTCTTCTGCCCTGGATCTGTAAGTAGAATTCCCTTCTCAGAGCCTCCACCAGCTCCACCACTCCACACTCTTCCTCACCCAAGGGTGGACACTCAGAGCTGACACTCAGATCAGCTGCTTGATTCCCCCAGGGTCTTTAAATGGAGGGCTCCAAAAGTGGATGCTGCTGCTGCCGCCGCCACCACCTGAGGATGGGGCTACAGGAGGACCGGCTGCCTTCTCAACCACATGAAAGAGCTTTCTCACTGACATTTGAAGCTGTCTTTGGCATTTGTGGGTTGAGGAATCTGGGAACTGCAGCTGCCACCTGGAATTCCTCCCCCAAGGTCTGCTCCAGTCATGTTCCTAGCAGTGCTGCGTGACCAAGGCTGGGCTGGGCTCCATGGGCTGTGCTCCACTCCACGTCCCACGCAATAGACCTCTCCTGTCAGCCTTCCAGGCTACCTTGGTCTTGAAGTCTCTTTCATTCTGTCATTTTGTGGCTTCTGCTGCTCTAGAATTTGTTTAGAGTCTTTTTTTACAGGTATTTTATGGGTTGTGGGGGAAGAGCTAGAGTAGGTGTGTTGGAAAATATATATATATTTTTTTTACAAAGGATTAAAGGCAGGTTGGAGAGAATATATATTACTTAACTAAAAAGGATCCAAACTCATATATATTGAGGTCTATCATTTAGGTATCAAATGTAATCTCAGAATCATCATCCTAGAGCAAGAACAGACCATAGAGGCTGTACTGTCCAATCCTCTCATTTTATTGATGAGGTATTAAGACTTACACAGGAGATGTGACTTATCAAATGTCACCCAGGTAGCTAGTTCTAGACCCTAGATTCAAACCCAGGTCTCATAACTAAATCAAGCATCCTTTCCACTGGCCTAGATTTCCCATGCCACTATATCAAGACAGTCTCCCAGGGTGCCATTCCATCAGAAGAAAATGTTTTATCTTTTCAACTGCAAAGAATTATTCTCTGGAGGCAATGTTACATAATTCCGATTGGCAGCAAGACAAGACTTCTCTACTTGACTCAAGCTTCTAAACTCTCTGCTCCAGCAAGACAAATAGTGCTTTCTCTTTTGCCCTTTCTGTGTGACTGCATGCATGCGTGCATGCATGTGTGGGAGATGGAACAGTACCCTGATGGTAAGGGAACCAATTCTTTCACCCCTTTTTCCCTCCCCAGGATTCTGAGGCTGCCTAACAGTAACAAAGAAGAAAAGAATTTTATTCTTAAAGGTCACAAGATGATTTTCTTTCTTTCTACATTTTCTAACGTGCATGTAGAATTGGCTCCGAGAAGTGATGAAGAAATTTCCCCTCCTCCTTTCATTGGTGGGGGGCATTATAGAGATGGAATGTTGGATAAAACTTCAGAACTTGTACTAGTTTTACCTACTCGGTCTTCTTTAAAATTGCTACAAGGGAAGATTGGGGAATGTATCTGGAAATGATTGTGCTAAAAAACAAATTTGGGGGTTGTTGAGTTGTTTTAATCATGTCTGACTCTTCATGACCCTATGTGGGGTTTTCTTGGCAGTGAAATAAGTTGTTTGTCATTTTCTTCTCCAGCTTATTTTACAGATAAGGAAACTTAGGTAAATAGAGTTAAGTGACTTGCCCAGGGTCTCACCACTTATAATTGTCTGAGGCTGGATCTAAACTCAGAATAATGTCTTCCTGATCTCAAACCCAGTGCTCTATTCACTGTGCCATCTAGCTGTCCTTAAAACACAAGGCATCAGTAAAACTTTTTAAAATACAGAAATATCGTAATATGTTCATCAATCCTGGAAATCACTCAGTGGCCATCTAGGTCAACAGTTTCATATTTTATGTAGGAAGAAACTGAGGTCCAGATTAGTAAAGCAGTTTGTTCAAGATGAATGAAATAAAGAGTGGTAAAGTCAGAATTCAAACCAAAACCCATTGGAACATAAACTCCTTGAGGGAAAAGGCCATGTTTTTGCCTTTCTTTGTTTTCCCAGGGTTTAGCACAGACCTGAAATATACTAAGTGATTACAAAATGCTTGTTCATTGATCGACTGATCTATTGACTGACCACCTCTGTAGACAACACTCTTTCCCCTGCACTAACCAAATGCAGGCATAATAAGAGGTCTCTCTCCAGTGGGCCAGCTGCTGGTGTGACACAACATCTGCGCCCAGTCCTTGGCCAGACTGGTGGGAAAGATGTGCACTCATGTGTCTGAAAAACAAGAGCTGATGAAATCGAGGCAACCTGTTCCTTTCTAGACTTCCTCTTCCCCAGACAATGCTCCTGTTTAGGGAAACCAACGAAGACAGGCCAGATCTGGGTTGCTTGGAGACCACAGTGCTGCTACCCTGGTTTGCACTGCTACCTCCATATGGCATGTCAGAGACTGACCATGACAGTATTTGCTTTGAAATGATAATCATCAAATTAGGGAAATAAAGGGAAAGGTTTCTTGGAGCTAGGAAGGAGGGGATTCTCCATAAGAATGTGAACATTTCATTTTTTTCCCTTTCCCCTCTGAAACCTCAAACAAAGGAATTTCTAAAGCAAGACGCAGCATGTTTGCCTAAGGGCTGCAAAACAAGTTGGCTGGCAAGATATTTATCCCAGCCCTGTACGGCTCAAGGATTTCTCTTTGGTTGAGTTTTCACAAAAGCTGCTTTTTCCTGGGGCTAGAGAAAATATAACACTAGAATTTCCCTGTCCTTCTTGGTCTACAAGAGCTACCTGAATGCTCAAAGTGAATTTGCTTCCTTCAAGTGTCCCAGGAGACCTTAGGTGACCTGGAGAGAATTCCCTAGCAGGGGTGGAGACTTGCCAGCTTTAAGACTTGATCCCATGCAGTTAGGAAAGCAAACTAAGTTTCCAGGGGAGAGGGAAAATCCCTCACTTTGTGAATGAGTTTTGTTGGGTCTTTCTCCTTAGGATCTCTCTCAAACAAACAAAGAAAACACTACAGGCTCTGCTCTTAGTGTTAGCACCAATCAAAGGGCAATGGTCCTCACTACCAGGGGGCTATGGGAAGAGAATCTTTTGTGGGGCCCACTCTACTGTTTCATCTTCCCACCAACTTTTCTCCAGGTCACAGGATCATGAGATCACAGATTTAAATTGGAAGCAACTTTAGAAGTCAAGTCTAATTTGCTCATTTTATAGATGAGGAAACTGAGTCCCAAAGAGATTAAATACTTTACCTAGTATCACACCGCTATTTGAGGTGGGATTCAAACCCAGATCTTTACAACTTTACTAGCCTACTCTCTAAATGTCCATGACACCAAAAATTTCTTTTGCCTTATTTACCCAGGAACTTGTCCATCACCATACTACCCAAAGTCTCCCTACCCTGCCCCAATTCATGTACTCTTCCCTCCCTCCTCTGCTTTCCAGCACCCCTTGACATATTGTCTTTCCACATTAGAAAATACGCTCTTCATGGGCAGAGATAATCTTGTGTGCTTTTATAGGTAAATCCCAGCATTCACAGGGCATCTACAGTGGATAGCCCCTCAGGCTTAGAGGCAGGAAGACTCATCTTCTTGAATTCAAATCTAGTCCAAGATACATACTAGCTGTGTGATCCTGGGCCAGTCACTTCACCCTGTTTGCCTCAGTTTCTTCATCTGCCAAATGAGCTGGAGAAGGAAATGGCAAACTACTTCAGTATCTCTGCCTAAAAATCCCCAAATGGGGTCACGAAGAGTTGCTTCAGCCCTAACTCTAGAGCCTAGCACACAGTCAGAGGAGCCTCTCTCCCCAGCTTTCCCAGTGAATGAATGAATGAAGCATTTATCAAGTGCTTTCTATTTGCAAAGCCCTCTGCTAAGTGCTGGAGGTACAACAGCAGGGCCCCTGTGCCATCTCCCATGGCTAGGTCAGCTTTGCCAGTTCGGAGCAGGCTTGTATTTTCAGTGGGAAAATTCCGTGTCTTCTCAATTGCTTATCACTCTGAATCCAACTGTCCCTGATGAATTCGATTTCATCTGGGCTGGAGCTCTGCTTTCCCCAGAAAAGGAATGACAAGTCAGGACTGAATAGACATCAGCATTTGGCTTCTTGCCTGGGGCTGCAAACGAAATTCTGTTGCTTGGCCAGGCAGAGCCTCGGGCTTTGTTTCTCAGCTGGAGGTAGATTCAGAGGCAAACTTTTTTAAATGTGCTTTTTGTGTAGAAGAAAACAAGACCACCAAAGCATCAGGGACACATACTCATTCATTCATTAAATGTATTAAATATATCCATGCGTAAGTCCCTAGGAGCGGCTGGAGGAGAGACAGTATAAACAATGCATATTTCTTGCCTCAAGGAGCACAGAGTTTAGATTCCTACACCAGGCCCACAGTGGGCTAAGTGTGGTCAGTGAAAAAGATCCGGAAAGAGAAGCCCAGGGTCAGTGATGACCCTGATTAGGTCACGACTTCTGGGGAATCTCAGTTTCACCATTTAGTCCAGGGATCCCTTGGACCTTTGGACCCTTTCGGCAGTCTGATGAAGTCTATGGACCTCTTTTTGAAATAATATGTTTAGGTGTATAAAATAACATACAAAGGATAACAAAAGAAACCAATTATGTTAGCTATAGTTGTCAAAATATATATTTTTTAAAAAGATAAATTCTCAAAGTAGCAGATCAGGTTAAGAACCCCTGATATGGGGGCAAGAGGGAACCAGATCTAACCCTTTGGTTTTAAAGCCAAGGGAGAGTAAAGCACTTGCCCGACGTTACATGGGGGATTGGTGGCAGAGCTGGCATCCAAACTTGGATCCTATGACTCCGTATACAGATATTATCACATATGATCTTCACAATAACCCTGGGAGGTAGGCATGATTTTTGTTGTTCAGTTGTTGCAATCATGTCCGACTCTTCATGACCCCGTTTGGGGTTTTCTTGGTGAAAATACTGTAGTGGTTTGCCATTTCCTTCTCCAGCTCACTTAGATGAGGAAACTGAGGCAAATAGGGCACAACTAGTAACTGTTTTAGGCCTCATTTGAACTCAGGTCCTCCTGACTCCAGTGCCTGACTCTAATCACTGGACCACCAAGGCGTGTGTCTGAGTCTGGATTTGAGCTGAGATCTTCCTGGTTTCAGAACCACTGCTCTATGCATTGACCCACCTACCTGCCTTTTCCAGATTAGGGTAGCACTTAATATTGAATCCTTATAATTTTGTGACTTTGGTGTGATTTTTAAAATACTCTCAAGTAACTTTGTATGTTTGCAGCATTTCACATCAAAGACTTGTAATTCTGATATTTTTCATTATAATTACAAATAACATTATAAATTTGTAGCATTTCATATCTACTATTTGGAACTCTGATTTTTTTTTAAAGTCACATGTAATTTTGTAAACTCTCTATCTTCTATTTGTAAATATGATATTTTGGGTTATAGTTACAAATAACTTTGTAGAATTTTGTCTTTACTATTTTTAACTGATGCTTTAGGCTAGATTTACAGTATTTGTATAGTTATAAAAAACTTTTATGACAAGGATGGAAAACATGAGTGAACAAAGCCCTAAAGAACTCTAGACTTGTGAGAAGAGCAGGGAGTCAGTTGAGCAGGAAGTAGGAATTGCACCTTTAGGGCAAATTCAGTTGAGGAGGGACACAAGAAAACAGCCACCTCAGGTGCAATCATGTAGAAAGAAGGGTGGCTTCTTCTCCATGGTATCCCAATGATAATTTCTATGCAAGTGAATCAGATTCAAGTGAGGGAGGGCTGTGCAAAGTCACCAGCCTCACTTTCTCCTCCAGAGCCATCTGGGTCCAGTGACCAGATATAGATCAGAATGACTGGCGATGACCCCCACCTTCAGTAGGAGGCCTTTTCTGGTCTTCCAAACAATTAGTGCCTCCCCAGACTAAATTTGTTTTTGTTTTTAATTTAAGGATGAGGTTGATTGAGTAAACCAAATCACCTCCACTCCTCCCAAGACAAATGATAAGATGCTATGCCCTGATATATTTATCAGATGACAATACATAATTGATTTATCATTAAAGCACCCGCAACAGGAACACCTTGAGGACCATTGCAAAGGGGCTCCCCGATACTGAGTTATTGCCTTTTCCACCTGTGCTATAAACTGGAGCCCACCTTTTCCTAGACTCTGTATGTGCTTGTGGGAGAGGGTCACAGGTTTTGGGGGGAATTCACTTTTTGACAACTGTTCTTACTACAGCACTTTAGTAATGGATCCTTTCTAAAAGCTGATTGAGTCTCACAGAATAATTGAGGTCAACTAAAAATCATTGTGGAAAGCACACCAGTGGGGGTTTATAAGGTACAGAACTAAGAAACACACCCTCCCAGTTTCTCAGGGTTACCTCTAGAACCCTAAGGGGAAATAAAATAGTCATGTTCTTGGAGTCTAACTGGTCAACATGAGTGGGAATTAGGAGAGTTGCCTCAGAACATATACTGCAATAAAAACTAAAGAAAGAAATATTCAAATAATATACACAGTCAGTCAACAAGAATTTATTGAGTGCTTACTATGTGTCAGGCATTGTGTTAACTGTTGGGATACAAAGGAAGGCAAAAGGCAGTTCTTGCTCTCAAGGGGCTCAAATTCAAATGGGGGAGAAAACATGAAAGCAATTATGTACAAACAAGATAGATACAGGATAGACTGGAGGTGATCAATGGGGAGAAGGTACACTAAGAGGGATTGGGAAAGGCTTCCTATAGAAGGTGAAATTTTGGCAGGGACCTGAAGAAACATGAAGGAGAGAATTCCGGGAATAGTGAAATGGAACTGGGACATGAAGTCACAGGAGAGGAATAGGACATGTGTCATGTGTGAGGAAGAGCAAGGAGATGAGTGTCACTGAACCAAAGAGTAAATGGGGGCGTGGGAGTGTGGGGAAGTAAGTTGTAAGAGGACTAGAAAGGTTGTAGGAGGAGCAGGTTGCAAAGGGCTTTGAATGCCAAGGAAATGATTCCATATTGAATCCCAAAGGTAACAGGGAGTTTATTCAGAGGGAGAAAGTTATGGTCAAATCTATGCTTTAGAAAAATGAATTGATAGTGCAATGGAGGATGAACTGGAGTAGGGAGAGACTGAAGCAATAAGGATGTAAAAGCTTACTATGTGCCAGGCATTGTCCTAAGTGCTGGTGTTACAAATGCAAGCAAAAAGAAAGAAGAACCCTCCCTTCAACAAACTTACATTTTAGTGGGGGAAAAAATAACAATACAGAAAGGAAGCCTCAAATCTGGGGTAAGGGTCACATTGTTGAAGTCAAAAAAAGAAGCATAGCCAAGAGGGAAGGAGTTTTGGCAATCCTGGTCTACCTCCAAATGAAAGTCCTAGGAGGAACTCACCAGTAGGCAGTGGCGAACAGATCTTCCAGAATGAGGAGGCCCGGAGTGTTGAGGGACACTCCAAGATGAAACTGAGGCAGAGGTGTGGGATTGAAGCCTAGATTGAAGATCAGTTGGGAAGGGAATAGTCCTGTCGTGAGGCACCGAGGGTCTACACCTGCCTCATGGCAATGACAGGGGGCAGAAGAGGGCATATATGAGTTATTATGAAGATAAAAGCAGCAGACCTTGGCAACATATTGGGGCAGTGTTGATAAAAAGGGAGGAATCAAGGATGACACCTACTTTGCAAATCTGAAGGAATGAGAGAATGGAGGTAACTTCAATTATAATATGAAAGTTCAGATGCAAAAAATTGAGTTTAGTTTTAGACACATTGAGTATAATGTCTATAGGACATCTACTTGGAGATGTTTAACAGGAATTTTGAGATGCAAGACAGGATGTCAGGAGGGAGGTTTGGGCTGGACAAATTGATCTAAGAATCATATGTACAGAAAGGATAACTGAATCCATGGACACCAATCAGATCACCAAACAAAATAAGAGAGGGAGAAAAGAAGGTGCTCGAGAAAAAACCAACATAAATGGAAAGAAGGATCTCTACGAAATCAAGTGAAAATGAACCCTGTGAAAGTCTAGATAATTTGACCCTAAAGAGGATACCTGAAAGATACCTCTCCCATTTCCCTGCAGAGATGGGTTGGCCATGGGTATGAAACATTACATGTAATGCATTTTTACTGATGCAGTGATCTATTTTTTCTTCCTTTCTTTAAAAAAAATATTTTTATGACAGATGACTCTGTGGGAGGGGATGGTGAGGGATACAGGGGGAATCTAGGTGATATATATATATATATATATATATATATATATATATATATATATATATATAGAGAGAGAGAGAGAGAGAGAGAGAGAGAGAGAGAGAGAGAGTTAAAAGCAAGTAGAATGTAAGTTCCAAGTTCCTTCAGGGCAGGAATAGCTTCAGTCTTTGTCTTTGTATCCAGAGCAATTATCACAATGCCAGCAACGTAACATGGTGGCTGTTTAAAAATGTTTGCTGTGTATTTAACAAGAATGTTGGAGTAGAACCTATATAAAATTGTATGCCGTCTTGGGGAGGGAGAGAAAAATAATAATCTAAGTTATATAGTAGTGCTTGTAGAACACTGAAAATAAATAAAATTAATTAATTAAAAAATGTTTATTGCTTGACTGATAAGTGTCATTATATGTAATTATCTATTATTATGCATCCACCTACCTGCCAGCAGAACCTGCTAAGTGCACCAGTATCTTGTGCCTACTAATTTTTAACAAAAAGTAACAATAAGAAAAAACTTCCTACTTATTAGGGATAATTAAAAGTTGAATGGGGTTGCCTTAGGAGGTAGTGGGCTTCCCGTTAGTGGGTGTCTGGATGATCAGAATTGTAACTAGGAAACCCTACCCCCCAGGGTAAATTCACTTGAAGGGGGATTGACCAGACAGCACAGAAGCTCTTGATGGCATCAGGAAAGGACAGAGAGTGACCCATTTTCCAGACAGTGTGGCTCACACTCACATGGTGTAGGAGGATGTATGTGTGTGTGTGTGTGTGTGTGTGTGTGTGTGTGGCAGGGAGGAAACATACACGCACTCACACACACACCCCTATTTTGTTGTCCTGGCACAAAGTCCTGGTTGCCCAAGCCTAGTTCCAGCTCCACAAATGACTGATTGTTGGGATGTTGTAGACACTATTCCTATGTGGTTACAGGTTGGACTAGATGACCTATGGAGGTCCCTTGTAGCCCTAAGCTTTGGGGACTCTGATTTCTTTTACAGGGCTAGTCTAATACCTCTTTCTGCAGCATTATATATTTCTTTGAATTGCATGGTGAGCTCTGAGTCCTGGCAGTAGAACCCTAATCCTAAATACTCTCTTTGCAAAGACCTAGAACACTGCACCTCCAACCGGGAACATTTTCTGTAGCCCCTAAAAGAACAACCAAGGCTCTAATTCTCCCTCTGCCCATCTGACCCAATTACATCGTCATAGTACTGTGCGCTGTTTGCATGGAATGGCAGACAAGCTTTTTCCCAAAACAGCCTGCATCGGCAGACTCATGGGAAGTGACCCTGAGGGTAGCCAAGTAGGAAGATGGGGAGCTATAGGTAGGTGGAGAAATTGTCATTTTGGTCAGTCTGTGTAGAGTGGCAGGACTTTCTGAAGGATGAAATAGATTCTCCTTCCATCTGTCAAACAAGGGGCTGAGGCAGCCAAATGGTTTTGTAGATTCACATCAACTCACAACCTAATCATTCTCTTGTGGAAATGCCAGATGGGGGCACAATGATGAGGAGTCCAATCCAGTCCTTCACCATGAAGGAGGCAAGAGAGGCCAGTTCAAACTCAAGACATCTCGTATCAGGTCCATGCTCCAAGTGCCCAGCATGGACCTGGGCCTCCTGGCAAAAGGCCAGGTTACCACCGCTCTTACCACCTTGCTTTATGTCCTTTGGCATTAATATGAACTTGTCTTATTTCATCTTGACCTATTTTGCTCTACGTGTGTTCATACATTTTCTTAGTCCCTTGAAATGGACTGGAGCCTATCATAGACCCTCAATAAATATTGGTTGAATAAATTAACTAGACGAGTGCCTCATAATCTGGAGGCTGGGGACCCCTGGAGGCAGAACTATTGCAAAGGATCATAGACTTATTGTTCATCTAGCCCAACCCCTGATTTTATAGATGGAGAAACTGAGGCTTAGAGAGGTCTGGAAGCGACCTTAGAGATGATCTAGTTCAACTACTTAAGTTATAAATCATTTGAGAGCCACACAGGACCTCAGAAGCTATCCAGGCTAACTCGCTCATTTTGTAAATGAAGAAACTGATGACCAAGGAGGCAAAGAGACTTGTTCAAGGACATGCAGGTTGGAAACACAAGACACAGGTTTTGAACCTAGCACTTACTCTCTTATTCCCCTTGTTAGAGGTGTGGTAGAAGAGGTGACTCTTGTACAGGTATAGGTACAACTAGATGACATCTGAGATCCCTTCCAACTTTGAGATTCATTGGATGTTAAGTAAATACTTGACTCATCAACAGCATGCTCTGTTATGTCCCTAATTCAGTCATACCACAGATCTCCTTGGGGAGATCTCCTCTAAGGGAGGGTTTATGCATTTATGAAACACCTGCTGTGTGCCAGGCACTATGCTAAGCAGTTTACTTACAAAGATTATCTCATTTGATCCTTAGAAGTAGGTGGTATTATTATCCACATTTTACACATGAGGAAACTGAGATAAACAGATGTTGACTGACTTGCCTAGGGTCATATAACTAGCCAGTGTTCGAAGCTAGATTTGAACTCAGGTCTTCCTGAATCCACACCCAGGGCTCACTGGCCCACTGTACCACCACCTTGATTCTGACCATGTTCTCTATGACTACAATAGTGATGAGCAGTGGTAACAAATTCGAATTGATTCATACTTAAGGATCCCTATGAACCCATGTTGACTTGGTTTGAAAATGTAATATTGTCTATGTTTTATTGTATTTTTATTTGTTTTACTAAATATTCCCCAATTACATTTTAATCCATTCCAGGCAGTATTTGGAAGTGCTAGAGCCTCGTGCTGCCCATGGGCTCTCCGGTGCAGAATCTACCTCCCTACACTACAGGCAGTCTGGTGAAAATGTCCTCCTTGCTCTCTGCACCAGGGGATTTTAGATGAGTACTGTGCACTGTTTGCATGGAATGGCAGACAAGCTTTTTCCCAAAACAGCCTGCATCAGCAGACTCATGGGAAGTGACCCTGAGGGTAGCCAAGTAGGAAGATGGGGAGCTATAGGTAGGTGGAGAAATTTTTGGTCAGTCTGTGTGGAGTGACAGGACTTTGTGAAGGATGACATAGATTCTCCTTCCATCTGTCAAACAAGGGGCTGAGGCAGCCAAATGGTTTTGTAGAGTCACATCAACTCACAACCTAATCATTCTCTATACATCACAGAAACAGGGCTGGAAAGGATCTCAGAAGTCATCTGGTTCAGTTCATATCTGAAGCAGAAACTGCCTCTTGATGACACCCTGAGGAGGATGCTTGGTCTCTGCCTGAAGGTCACAGGCTGTCCTAGGAAATGCTTCCGATGGCCTAACTCTTCTGTTGTCTCTGGTGGCTCTGCCCCTTTGCAAAATGGGGCCTGCCACCCCTTGGCTAGGTGGCTCACTCTGTCCATGCACTGAAGCCTGCCACCATCATCTGTGGTTACTTCTCAAAATTCAGCATATATAGCTCATTCTTTCTAGTTCATCTTCAGTCAAGTATGGGATAATAGAATGAATGCAGAGCTTGGCATCAGAAGAGACTGACTGTGATGCTAACTAGCTTGGTGACCAAAGCAAAGCATGTGCTGAAATTACAAATCCTCATTTGTCCAAACGACAAATCCTCATTTGTAAAATGGGAATTAGAACAACAGTCACAGCACCTGTAGAACCCATCTCAACAGGTTGTTGGTTGAATTAAATGAGCTGATATTGAGAAGTGCTTTGCAAATTTTAAAGGCATATAGGAATGACAAGTATTAGTGCAAATCAGTTTATTTCACTTGACAGTTGTTTTGCTGGTGTAGGCAGCTAGGTGGCACCATAGTGCACAGAGTGCTGGGTCTGGAGTCTGGAAGACCTGGGTTCAAATCCATCCTTAGACACTTACTAGCTGTGTGACCCTGGATAAATCTCTTAACCCTATTAATCTCAGTTTCCTCATACTGTAAAGTGAACTGGAGAAGGAAATGGCAAATCATTCCATTATCTTTGCCAAGGAAACCCTAGTTGGGGATACGGAGTGTTGGATGTAACTGAAAACATACTCAAACATTCATCCTCAGAAGGTAGAACAGAGATGAACAGGAAAGGAAGTAAATTAAGATTTAATGTCAGGGAAAAAACTTCCTAGTCATTTTTCTGGTTTCATTGTTCAGTTGTGTCTGACTATGTGACCCCATAGACATCGTCTGTGGGGCTTTCTTGGCAAAAACCATTACAGCTACATTGGACAAAAGTCCAATGGGCTGCCTCAGGAAGAAGTGGGTTTCCCCTTATCTGAAATGATAGGATCCTAGATCCAGAGGCTACCCTATTCCAACTCCCTCATTTTACAGTTGAGCAAAGTGAGGTCTATAGATGTCTAGTCCAAAGTTACATAGGTAATGAGAATCAAAAGTAGGATTTGAACTCAGATCTTCTGCCACTTGTTGGGTGTAACATAGATCAAATTTTTCAGGATTCTTATGGGACAGGTATGGACATTCTTTCTGAGACAGCCTCTGAGACTGACTCTATCCAAGCTGAGTGTGTATCCTTTATACCCATCAAAGCCCACCCCAGCTAGGTTAGCTAATACAGCTGTAAGGCTGGCATACTGGCTGCCTTCCAGGTTTCTGTCAGAAGGTTTTTCATTCGATTCTGAGTAAGGCACATCAATTACCCTGCTAACTTTGATCAAGGAGCCATATGCGTCAATGTGCAAGTTCCAGGTATCCCATTATATTCGAAAAGAAATGATATACAACTAGAGCTCTGCTGAATGTCAGCCTAACCTGATGTTTTCTGCAGTGTGTCCCCTCCCCCCATCCCAGCAGCCAGTCACCCAAAGGACATTTGGATCTTTTGGAAGCTTGTTCTATGTCCCTTGTCCAGAAATGGGGAATGAGCAGCCTTAAGGCTACGTGTGGCCCTCTAGGTCCCCACCCTGGCTTGTCAATCAGTGTGTCTTCTTAAGGAGAAGGGTCTGAGAAAGAATCAACAAAAGAACTTTAAAAGCACCTACTGTGCTCAGTGCACTGGGGCAGGATGGTGTAATGGAAAGAGTGTAGCCTCAGAGTTAGGAAGACCTGGGTTCAGATCCCACCTCTGACACATACTGGCAATGTGACCCTGCACAAACCTCTCAGTCCTTGTTATAGGCAGGGCACCAACTGCGTTGGTACAAGGAACTTCCTTGACCAAGTTCTCTATGCCAGTGAAATCACAGGTCTGATCCTTGAAAAATGAAGGGAATATGAAGATGGGATATGAAGAGTGAATATTCCCCAAATGGGAATATGAAGATGGACAGGGTGTAGACACTGGTCTTCAAAAGCTCACAATCTAAGACCAGGAGGAGAAGGACCAGCATGGCATCATGGAGGGAGCACTGGGCTTCGTATCAGTAAGACCAAAGATGAAATCCCACTTCCAGCATTTACGGATTTTGTGGCAATGGGCAAGTCATCTAACCTTGTCAAATCTCAGTGTTCTCTCATTTGTAAAGTCAATCAATAAACATTTATTAAGCCCCATACTGTGTGCCAGCCCTTGTGGATATAAAGACAAAAATGAAACTGTCTCCATCCTCACGGGACTTACATGAGATCAAAGGAGAAACCAGGCATATGTGTGTACCCATAGGTTGTGATTATTTGCCCCTCCTTTTCAAAGAGGACCAGGAACATCATGAAGGTGGTATGTGGGCTTGTGTGTGTGAATCAGAGTTGCACAAAGTTGTCACCCATATACACATACACACACACACACACACACCAAATACAAGGTAATTCTGGGAGAAGGTACTAAAAGCTGGGGAACCAGGAATGTCCATGTATGAAATTAAGCATGGATCTCCCAGGGGTGGTCAGAAGCTCCAGAGAGGTCACATATGTCTAACTATATAAATAACTGCCTCTGGGCTCATGAGGTGGTGGGGGTGGGGGTGGGGGAGCTTGTGCTTTCTTCCTCTTCACTAAGGGTATCTTTTAATTTTGGACTCATAGATACAGTCAGACGCACTTTAAGTCTTAAGACAGTATTCTTTCTAATGAGAGGGGATAGGATTCTTATATCGTTTGGCTCTATAAGTTCCCATCCTTGAGCCCCCAGAAAAAAAATTGCTTTAGGCTTAGGTTCTTGCTCATGTCTAGAGTTTCCCCCAAAGTGGGAGTGGAAAGGAACTCATACAATGGAAATCAGGTATTGGACAGACATATTTATTCATCCATACAAAAGAAATCGTAAACACAAACTACCCACAAGCATACACTAACAAATATGTAAAGGGGCTTTGGCATTTTCCCATATTACCTAGCATGGAGGCTCATGTGGGAGATACCAGAGACCTGTTTTTGGGAGAAGACATTATGATTGGTCTATCATGTGGTTGGAAGTGGTCTCTTTCCATTGGCTTCATAGTTGGCATGAGCTGCATCTTTAAATCTATCTGAATAAGGCATAATATTCTCTTTCTGGTGGTATTGAGGGTTGAAGAATTTATTCACTTTTAGTGGGATCACCATTCAAGTAAGTTGACTAGGGAAAAACCATCCCCTCCCTCTTAGGCTCCATGGCCCTGAGAACTGGCTTAGGGATTGGATCTTGTTTTGTCTTTCTCAATTCTCAGGGCAGGTAGTGAAGTCCCTGATCCAGTGACTTGAACCTCATGGACACTGGGACCTAGGATATGAGGCTGGATGATGCAGCCAGCCCAGCAGGGAACTTCTGAGAAGTCAGAGTCCCACAGAACTCAAGGTCAAGAGGTGCTTTGAACTTGAAAATTGGTGGGAATAATGCTTTCTAGGAACTGCGGTTAGCAACGAACCTAATCCTCATCATAAACCAGATCTTACTGAGTGGATGCTATTGTTTTCAGTCATTTCAGACTCTTCATGATCCCATTTGGGATTTTCTTGGCAAAGATAGTGGAGTGATTTGCCATTTCCTTCTCCAGCTCATTTGACAGATGAGGAAATTGAGGCAAATAGGGTTAAGACACTGGTCCAATGTCACAGAGCTAGTAAGTATCTAAGGTCAAATTTAAACTAAGGAAGTCTTTTTGACTTCAGGCCTGGCACTCTATCCACTGCACCAGCCCACTGCACTATTGAGAGAAAGTAAGGAAGATTATTATTTCCCCAAGGAAATGGAAAAAAAAAGTTTGTATGTTTGTTCTTGCTATACCTGTGAAATGACTATTCCTTTGTTTAAACAAATCTGATCATTAAGTGGGTAAGTAGAGCTGGGGTGCTTGGACTTCTAAAATTGGAGGAACACTATTAATGGGGAGCTTGAACCAATGACAGAGAAAAGAGATGCTCTAATTTCCTAAAGGTACAGAATAACATTGGAGAGCTAAATGTAACACACCTGGCCTTCAAGGCCAGAGTAATCCTTGTTACACTAAAAACAGGACTCCATTATACCCTCCCAGGAGGACTTAAGCCATACTAGAATATAAACCAGTTTGCAAGACTAATGAATAAGTATTGTTACATTTCACCTGGGCTCTGCACTGACCTCTCAAATTTCAGGTCTGTTTACTGTTCACTAAGACTGAGTTTGGGATCCTTCTCTTGGTGGCTATCTTATCTATTGAAGAAACTCCCCCTAGAACTAGTCTACCCTGTGGACCTAAGACCAATGGATTTCTAGAACTCACAAAGTCACCTCCAAGTCTGAACATATGTATTTTGAGGTTAATATTTTGTCGACCAGAAAAGAAACACAAATCAGCAGAGCAGCTGGAGTTCTGAGTTCTGGGCTCAGGTTTCCCTATGTAGGATATGTGTGGTTGCTGCCATATGTGGTAGCTGGGGCAGGGGGAAAAGTGCGATGAAGTTTCTCTCCCTTCAGACTCTAGTGGAAAGACTTAAAGGCTCTGGTCTTTGCAGCATAATGGGAGCCTAAGCAATTTGTGGCCTCAATCCCTTCTAAAGATCCATTGAGTCATTGGCTCTTCCTACTCAGTGGTCACTAAAGGGAGTGTTTCTTCATTTCAAAAGTCAGCACTGACTTATACATGACCAGTTAGGAACAGCCAAAGAGTATGTGTGTCATGCCTATAGCACTCAAACCCTGAGCTAACTCATATGGTCAGTCAGAAGGAGCGTAGACCAGCTCTCTGAATGTTCTGTGACAACCTGGAATATATATATATATATTAAGTATTTTTAAAGGACAAGTGTAGGTAGTGTAGTGGATAGAGTGCTGGGAGTCAAGAAGACTCATCTTCCTGGGTTCAAATCTGGTCTCAGTTACTAGCTGTGTGACCTTGGGCAAGTCACTTACCCCTATTTGCCTCAGTTTCCTCATGAGAAGGAACTAGTAAACCACTCTGGTGTCTTTGCCAAGGAAACCCCAAATAGGATCACAAAGAGTCAGACATGACTGAAAAGAATGAACGAAAACGAAACTTTACTGAAGCTCAGGAGAAGCAATATGGTATAATGGATAGAGAGCTGGTAGGAGAGTTGGGAAGACCTGAATTCAAGTTTTACATCCGATCCATGGTCCTGGGCAAATCTTTTAACCTTTCAATGCCCCCCAGACAACTCCCAAGGCTCTAAATGACCAGGCAGGTGATGATCTGTATTAGCAAGAAGTTCTTCACCAGGAAAGTCGCTACACTGATAAAATCCCAATTTCAACAAAAATCTAGAAAAATTTAAAAAATAAATCAATTGTTATCATTGCTAATTACCCAGATACTACACTACAAGAAATAGTGAGATGTATCAAGTACCAGTGGAAGAAATTTGAGGAGGATGAGCTAATTTTCATTTGGAAAAGGAAGAAAAGTAGAGCCATGGAAGACTTTCTGGAGGAGGAGTTTTGGAGGGAGGAGTAAATCTTAACAGGTAGAGTTGGGGGCACAAGGAAGACAGGCCATTTTCAGTATGGGAAATGATAGGAACCAAAGAGAATGGTGAATAGGCTGCCCAGAATATAGACTATAAGGCAAATGGAGCAAGATTGCCTAGTTTTGTTGGAATTTTCAATAACAGGATCAAGCATTTAATTAACGGATGGAAAGGGGAGAGCACCTGCCTGAGTGGGGCAATGTTAACCTGATCTGTGAATTTAGTATTCTGTGATCCACAATGTTTGGCTGACTGACCAGGGCTGCAAAACAGACTGTAGGTCACACTTCCCCTTTTCCAGACAGTTACTTCAAGGTCTTTGGATGTTTCTATCTGCAATTGTTTTCCAGAAGCCTGGAAGTACAATATAATGTGCATTTCCAGGATTCTTGTTCTGTCTTTACATAAAATGTTATATATTACTGTATGGCCTAAATCTGTTACAGGCTGCCCTAGGGAGAAAAAGTTAGATGTGTAAAATGAGATATCTTTTTTTTGCTAGTTTCACATTTATATTTCTTCTTTTATTTTCTGTATAGATAAAGGTCTATGTTTTTCATTAAATTAATAATAAAAATGTAAAGTAAAAACAAAATGAGTTTAAGTAGATTAGAGGTTCTTTTTAAAAAAAACAATTTTTAATACTCATTTTTAAAGCTTTGAGTTTCACATTCTCTCCTTCCCCCCTCCCCATCCACCCTCATTGAGAAGGTAAGCAATTCAATAAAGGTTATACATATGCAGTCATGCAAAACACTTCCATAACAGTCGTGTTGTGAAAGACTAACTATATTTCTCTCTATCCTGTCCTCCTCTCCATTTTTTCTGTTCTCTCCTTTGACCCGTCTCTCTACCAAAGTGTTTGCTTCTGATTATAACTTCTCTCAATCTGCCATCCTTTCTATTATCTCCCCCTCTCTTATTCCCTTCCTCCATGCTTTCCTGTAGGGTAAGATAAACTTCCATACCCAGCTGAGTGTGTATGTTACTCCTGCTGAAGCCAAATCCAATGAAAGGCTCACTTATTCCCCGTCATCATCCCCTTCTTCCCCTCCATTGTAAAAGCTCTTTCTTGCCTCTTCTATGGGAAATGATTTACTACATTCTACCTCTCCCTTTCTCTTTCTCCTAGTACATACCTCTTAACATTTAATTTTCCTTTTCAGCTATTACTCCTTCATATTCAATTCACTCTGTCCTCTCTCTCTCTCTCTCTCTCTCTCTCTCTCTCTCTCTTCTCTCTCTTTCTCTCTCTCTATATGTATACATACACACACATACATTCATATATACATATACATACACATACACATATTCCTTCCAACTATCCTAATACTGAGAAAGGCCTCATGAGTTACAAATATCATTTATCCATGTAGGAATGTAAACAGTTCAACTTTAAGAAGTCCCTTATGGTTTCTCTTCCCTGTTTTACCTTCTCATGCTTCTCTTGATTCTTGTATTTGAAAGTCAGATTTTCAATTCAGCTCTGGTCTTTTCAAGAAGAATCCTTGGAAGTCCTCTATTTCATTGAAGTCCCATTTTTTCCCCTGAAGTATTATACTCAGTTTTGCCAGGTAGGTGATTCTTGGTTTTAATCCTATCTCCTTTGACCTATGGAATATTATATTCCAAGCCCTCCAATCACTTAGTGTAGAGGTTGCTAAATCTTATGTTATCATATGCATCAATGCATACTTACATTGTTTCTGTCTGCTTGCAATATTTTCTCCTTGATCTGGGAACTCTGGAATTGGGCCACAATATTCTTAGGAGTTTTCCTTCTGGGATCTCTTTCAAAAGGTGATTGGTGGATTCTTTCCATTTCTATTTTACCCTCTAGTTCTAGAATATCAGGGCAGTTTCCCTTGACAATTTCTTGAAAGATGATATCTAGGCTCTTTTTTGATCGTGGTTTTCAGGTAGTACAATAAGTTTAAATTTATCTCTCCTGGATAAATTTTCCAGGTCAATTGTTTTTGCAATGAGATAGTTCATGTTGTCTTCAATTTTTTCATTCTTTTTGGTTTTGTTTTATAATTTCTTGATTTCTCATAAAATCATTAGCTTCCATTTGATCCATTCTTATTTTTTAAGAAATTATTTTCTTCAGTGATCTTTTGGACCTCTTTTTTCCATTCGGTCCATTCTGCTTTTTAAGGCATTCTTCTCTTCTTTGACTTTTTGGACCTCTTTTGCCATTTGGGTTAGTCTAATTTTGAAGCAGTTATTTTCTTCAGCATTTTGGGGGGTTTCCTTTAGCAAACTGTTGACTTGTTTTTCATGATTTTCTTGCTTCACTCTCATTTCTTTTCCAAATTTTTCCTCTGCTTCTTTTATTTGATTTTCAAAATTCTTTTTGAGCTCTTCCATGGCCTGAGACCAATTTATATTTTTTCTTGGAGCTTTGGATGCAAGAGCTTTGGCTTTGTTGTCTTCTTTTGACTGTATGTTTTAAGATTCCTCATCATCAGTGATGTAAGAAAATACCTCTTCACCAAGAAAGTAATAATCTATAGTCTGTTTCTTTTTCCTGTTTGCTCATTTTCCCAGTCAATTACTTAACTTTCAAGCTCTTTGTTAAATGGAATGTTCCAGAAGCAGCCTCTGCTTCAGGAGTGACTGCCATTGTCCTGGGACTGGGATGGGGGCTGGAGCTGGGCTTGGAGTTAGTACAAGGCAGACCCAAGAGAGAGGTGAGGAAAAAAATGCCAACTAGTTATGCAAAAAGTCTCATCCTTCCCCTAAGAAAATGTTTTAACTGCTAAGTAGCAGACACAAGTTTTGTAAAGGCATATTGTTGACTACCACATTAGACTTTAGGTATAGCATGCTTGCTTTTAGCAAGCACAACTTAAAAGTGACTGTTTATCAAGTTTGCTACTTTTGGAATTAAAACTATAAATATAACACTGATGTTTGATATTATACATGTGAATTCTAAATTGCATCAATGGTCTATTTGTTAAAAGCTTATTCTAATTTGAAACCTTATATAATATAATATGGCAGTCTTAAAGATCATGCCATCTGCCTCATGTTAGCCCAAAGTTATGTGCTTCATAAAAACTAATTTAAATATTACATAGGACTGAAAAGGTAAAACATCACAGCTTCTGATTACATTGGCTAAAAAGTACGAAGGAACACAAAAGATAATTTGCATTAATACTGATGAATTAAAGAATACAAGATAATAGACATTCACAACATGCTACATCTGTTGCTCACAACTTCCAGATAAAACTATGTCTCTAAAACCAAAAGTCAAGAAGTTGGCAATCTCATTTGGATTTGCATATCAGCTACAAAGTCTTACAATATACATTTATTATTGTAGCTGGTCCAGCAAAATCAGTAATAAGAGGAATTTCAAGTTGAAATCCTATCATATCATAATCTACAGGATACATCCAGTTCCACCATGATTCGGGAAAAGTATCACCCAGGTTTTAAGAGGCTAATCCGAATATTGAGGCCCTTGCCTTATATAAACTGTGAGTGGATTGCCTGTCCTATTAGGATAAGGAAAATGCCTGAGCACCACTTTCTGTGACTTTCCTATTTTGGTAGCAGAGGGAATAAGGAAATCTGAAAAAACAGAAAGCAGAGGGAGGTAGGAGAGAAAATCACATTTTTCTCTTGTGACCACAAAAAAAAAAATGATTTTGTACTGAACAAAAGTCCAACCTATTTTCTTTTGAGAACATCACTAAACATTTAACTTATACAATTTAGAGAACCAATAAAATTTAGCAAAGAAGTTGTTTTTCAACATTACAAAAGAAAATGGTTCACTTAGACATCCAACTGTCATTCCTTCTCTACCTTACCTCCTACTTCTCCCTAACAAAATGGAGAAAATAGCTTAATTAATCTGATATGTAATTATAAGTTTTCCCAGCTACTTTTTAATCTGGTCCAGCCATACCCTGGAGTTTATGGCCTGCTTGCATCTTGAAGGAGAGCTTGACACCTCCGATGCATCCCAAAGAGCATGATAAACTCAGGAAGACCTGAGTTTGCATCCTATGGGACACTAGACAAGTCATTTACCTTCTCACAGCCTCAGTTTTCTGATCTGTAAAATGGGTATAATAACAGCTCCTGCCCATATGTCAAAGGAGACTCAAACAGCAAGAAGCAGTGAGGAAACCATGGGGAGCAACACTACAGAGGCTACCCAAGACAGGGGTCCAAAGATCTACAACACTTACTAGGAACCAAGAGCAGTGATGGTGCTGATGACTCTTACCTTGAATGGATTGATGGGGTAGCAATGGGATGTGGTGGCAACAGGAAGAGACCTGCCAACAAAAAAGGCAATATAGTGGGGAGCACCAATGTGGAGGAATTTCCTCTCTGGGGTGTGAGTCCCCATCTGCAAGTCCCTGGGGGAGGGGGATGCCAATTCTTTATGGATACAGAGGCAAGTCCTTTCCATGACTTTCATTGTGTGACTAAAACTCTTCATTATTGAGGTGGGGTGGTGGTGGTGGTGAGTTCCACCCTATAAGGTTTTTAGGAGAAGCAAATGAAATTACATACATACATGTATATATGCATATATACATGCACATACATATGAAGCACTTGCAGATCTTAAAAGTTATATCCATATCAGCTATTATTAACGATCACTAAGGCTTCTTATTAATAAGCAATTATTAATATATCAAGAATTGTGATGGGCATTAGGATTAGAAGGAAAAACCTCCAATCGTTCCTGACATGTAGGAGTTTTGACCTTTTATCAGGGAAATAACACTGCACATGGGCCCAAGCTCAAGTATGATACAAACCAGATTTGAGAGTGGGAGGAGAAAGGTGGGGACGGTGGAGCCTATAGTCAAATCAACAAGGTATAGTATCGTATGGGGACAGACTTGGGCCAGATGGGAACCAGGGAATGTCTCCTTTCCTTTCAGAGGCTTTCTTCTTCTTTGCATTCTCTTCTTCAAGTATCTAACTTTCCTTCAGACGCTAATTGCTTATCCCACTCATAGACTCCATTCCATGAGCAGATCACCTATTCCTTCTCAAATAACTGCCATATTGATCAATTAGCCACTATCATGATGGGAAAGAGCAAGCTGTAGGGGATAGAGAGCAGGATTTGAAGTCAGGAAGACCTGGGTTCAAATCTCACCTCCAACACTCACTTCACTATGTGACCATGAATAAAACAATTAACCCCTCTGCCAAGTCTCCTCATCTATTAAAACAGGACTTACAACGTCTGAAATACTGCTTTGTTGTAAGACTTAGATGAGATAATATATGTAAAGCATTGCACATATAATTATATTTTGTGTATATCACATGTTGTATTACAATCTATAATATTAATGTGATTATATAATATGTTGTTATAATCACATTTTGTTTTGTGATAGTTATCATCAATAGTAATTTAACATGGTACCACCACAAGGGATGCTCACAATTAAAAAAATCAGATTCCTAGAAATGAAAAGCCCATGTCAAACCAAATCAAGAAACATAAAGCCCCTACTATGTGCCATCACTGTCTTAGATGCTGGAGATACACTTAGGAAAAGTGACATGATCCTCCCCCTCAAGATATAATCAGCTGGCAGAGATATGATGTGGGAACAAGTAGAGATTCCACTGTAAACAGGATGGGGTGACCAATAGTTGAATTTCAGGCACTGCAGCAGTCCAGCTGGGGAGATATTCTGAGGGCATTTTGGGAATCCTTCAAATCAGACCACATAGTAGATAACTGCTTCACTTTCGTGTAGGATTGTGCCACAGCTGTGGTGCATAAAGGTGACCGGATTATAAGACAGCTCATATGTCCTTTTCCCCAAGTAGCCTTCCCTGAAGGATCTCTACCTAGCAGTGAATTCTCTCTCATCTGATCTTATAGCACTATCCACTCTTCAGGCATGTTCTTTTTGGAGTAGATCTTTGATTCCTTGGTATAGACCAAGGTCTCTTAAACTTTTCCCACTCAGGACCCTTTTACATCGGAGAAATTTTTGGTATATAAATCAAACATTTACTGAAAATAAATCATGAAGAAATTTATTTTAAAACAGTTCTTTGGTATACATATAATTTTGCCATTTATTTAAGATGAAAGCAAATTTGTATATTAATGAGATGGATGTGCTTGTTTCTTTTTACACAAAGAATTAAATCTTGGTGGAATATTTGATACTGAAGGATGTAGAACATCTTCAATGTCCTTCTGAGTTGATCAATATTTTGATTTTATAATTGTCAGTGCTAAGTTCAGAACCAAAGCTGCAGTGAAGATATAGATACAATACAGGCAAATGCTGCTAGAGACATCTCAGATTCATTACACATTTGATTTTTAATTAGTTTTTGGTCATTGAGCATTTGTAAACCTTTTACTGTTGCCAAATTTTTCACAATCCCTATATTCGGTTATGTGACCCCATATAGGGATGTGACCCAGAGTTTAAGAAGTGCTAGACAACTTCTAACAGGAAAATCCCCTCTATCAATACAAAGTCAGCACCTGCTCTGCAATTTATAATCCAAGAGCATTGTCTGGAGCATCAAGAGATTAAGTGAATTGCAGAGAAGTACACAGCTCCTTGAGATTGAGAAAATCAAATTGACATTGTCTCCATTTTCGTCACTGATTCTGTACTGTATCACTGCTGACATTTCATATGCTGTCTAAATCATGTTTCTTTGTCTCTGAGTTAAGTTCAGAAGTTCAGCTTTCCTGATAATCACTGTTCTGTTCTTACTGTCATGGAAATCTGTTATTCTTGAATTCAGGTGGATGCCAGGCAGTCTGGTCTTTTACCACTGCAATACTGACTGTCCCAAGAAAGTCTGTTCTGCTCTGTCTGTGATGCTAACTAGCCATGCAGGTGGACACCACTACCAATAAGCTTTCCATAGAGACAAGATGGAAGGAGTTGTTGTTGCCAGCTTGCATTTCTAATTTCAAGCTAATTATATCATCCCCCATGCCTGTGAGGCTTCAGACTTTGCAATCAATCATATTATTTTCTCCATCTATGATGCCGCCTCCTGGATGCTTCTTTTTGTCTGTAAAAATGATCTGCTTGCCTTTAGTAATGATTTTGGAAGAAGTAGAAGAGTCCTTTTGTTGGTAGTTGCTATTCACATATATAATCTTGAATAGCAATACATTGGACATGCTCAGAATTTTATGCCTCAGTTTACCTTATTTCAATCATGACAAGAACAAGGAGTAGGTCATTACTGTCTTCCAAGTTCAGCACTCAGGACAGTGCCTGGTACACAGTAGGCAACTAATAAATGGTTTTTGATTGATGGTTGGTAGGACTTAAACCCATGTCTTCCAGATTCCAAGGCTACCTCTCTATCCACCCTTTCACTCTTAGGCATTTATCACTCACTATTTGATCTGTATACGTGTTTTATTTCTCTTACTAAGACTATAAACTCCTTCTCTCCACATGCCCTGCAAAGTCTAGCACAGTGTGCTGCATATAGAAGGCACTTTAAAAATGTTGTGTTGAATGAATGTCTTTTTGCAGTTCTGAGGCATTTTGTAAGCACTGAACGCAATAAGAAAGAATCAAGCCAAGCTCTCCTTTCATGGAAGGCTCTGATACAGGGAGTTGGTTTCTACTACTACCTATGTGACCTTGGACAATTCATTCAACTCCTCTGATCCTCCATCTTTCCCCACCCCACCCCACTCTGCCCCCCGCAAGGGAACAGGAGCAAAGACACTCCAGGAGGACTGGTTTGCTGCAGTTGCCTTGTCACACTTCGATAAGCTCCCACCTACCATGTGCAGGGTCTGTCTGTTTGTCCCTCTCCCAGTCCCCTAAAGGACAACAAGATCAAAAACAGCAGCCCAGTTTGGTCAGCTTTCAAACATCAAAGGTCTATGAGCTCATAGCACACAAATTCTCTGAGAGCAGTGAGCGTCTTATTCCTTGTATTTATCTCCAGGGTCTGGCACATAGTGGATTCTTGTTAAATGCTTGTGGCTTGATTGATCTTAGAGCTCAAAGGGGCCTTAGAGGCTATCTAGTTCAAAAAACAAAGACTCCAAGGTCCAGAGACTTGTCCAAGGTCATCCAAGTATGAGGCAGCAGAACCAAAATTCAAATTGAAGACTGAAGAGTCCAAGTTTCCACTGCACCAAGTGTTGTCCTATGCTGGTTAAAGGAGGACAGGAGAGAAACTGATGTCTCTTCAGGGCTGGTGACAGCAGCTGCTGCTACTTCCTTCCCATCACACATACACTTCCATGTGCACGTGAGCATACACACATATGTGCACGCACACATACACACAATGTATATATACACATATACGCATATTTGCTTATGTATGTTTGTGCACATATGGAAGGGGGAGAGAGAGACAGAGAGGAGAAAGAGAAACAGAGAGGAGAGAGAGATTGGTGAGGCATATACACAGACAGAGACAGAGGGATAGGAGAAAGAGAGACAGAGATAGAGGAGAGATAGAGAGAGACAGAGAGATAAGAAAGAGAGAGGAGTGAAGAGAGATAGAGAGAGGGAAGAGAATTCTAAATTCTATGTCACTCAACTATCTTGTTCCTTATAAGATTATATATGTGAATTACTCTACAAATCTTAAAGCATCACAAAAGTGTTAGCAATTATTATAATGATTATTAGCCTATGATCTATGATCTCATTAATTAACTCAAGGTGAGAACAGTTCTTGGGATAACAGAGTATAATTATAAAGTTTCAATTTATTCTACTACAACAGCAAATATATTTGGAACACACTTGGGCTCAAGGGCAAGAGGACTTGAAAGGAAACCGTGAGACATCATAGAGTCTTTGTGAAAGAAAGAACCAAGAAGTTACGTTTTCTTTGGCCAATGGAGCCAGCTTGATGCCCCAAGTACACTTAGACACAAAGACAACTGTATTGGATAGAACAAAGCCCGTGATTGTAGAGGAAACTGAATTTAAAGCTATTGATTCCTCAAACAACTTGACAAGAGGAGGGATATTGAACAAGATCAGCCCAGAGAAAAGGAGGCTGACATATTTCTAGCAGAGAAGTCTGGTCTTCTCTTTACAAGTTGCATTTCTAAACGGCTGATCAGTTCGAAGGCAGCAACACTCTTTCATCTTGGCCACTGAGACAAACACTCTATTTTAGAATCCATTCCCCAATTCTTGGGAATTATCTTTCCTATCTAACAAGCCCCAGAGTGGCAATAAAGGTAACTGTGCTTTGTTGTGAGATTTTGTACAACTTTTGAGATAGCTGCTTGGAGCAAGGAACAATTGGTGATAGATGGGTGTGTAGCAAAGGATATTGACTTTTATGTTGTAAATGAGAGGAAGGAGGATTTGTGTGACAGATATGCCAACTCAAAAAGGTGGTAACATTCGATTAGGAAAGAGTAATTAAGCACTGTCCATGGGTGCAGCTGTCTCTAGAGGCTTTGATGGAGTGGATATCCATCCTCAGGACTGATGAAAACCTCATAACCACTTTGCTAACAAAGGGATGACTCTTTCTGCCATATTGTTCAGTTGTTTCAGTTGTGTTTTACTCTTTGTGATCTCATTTGGGGTATTCTTGGCAAAGATACTGGAGTGGTTTGCCATTTTCTTTTCCAGGTCATTTTACAGGTGAGGAAACTGAGGCAGACAAACCTTAAATGATTTATCCAAGGTCACATAGTTAGGATGTGTCTGAGGCCAGATTTGAACTCTTCCTAACTACAGGCCAGGCACTCTATGCAATGTACCATCTTGCTACCCATTCCATACCAAATCTTAAAGACTTTGAGTAAGTCATATATTTGTATTAGTGAAAAGAGGACTGTAACCCAATGAAATTAAAACTCTGAAATATTGAAGTGCGTGCAAATGAAAAGCACTGTGCTAAGTACATGATCCTTGGTCGGGACAAACTTAAAATATGATGGGAGAGATAAGTCATGCCCACAGTAGCCATACTACAAAACAGAACATAATACATAATACCCACATAAGAAACAGGCACAAAAGAGTACTGTAGAAATTAAACAAGACTTCCTGTCTTCACTGTCTCACTCCATACTAGACAATGTGGTACTGGGTTTGAATCAGAGGACCTGGTTGGAATTCTGCCTTTCTCATAACCCATGGGATCTCAGGTATGAAGGTTACCCAGAGGGCTCTGAACTATTTCAATAACCTCCTACCAGACTCAAATCCTAACCTCACAGTCTTTGGTGTGCTTATAGAAAGAGCAGAAATGGAATGAACAATTATCTGTTCGAAAAACAACTGTATGGGACCAAGAGTATCCAGGTGTTAACTGAGGACATTGGTGCTAAGGGTACGGAGGGAGTGATACACAAGGTTTCTGGGGGACAGGAAGTACAAAGGGATGAAAAAAGTTCAGACTTCACATATTCTAAAACAAAGTATCTCAATAGCTAGTCATTTAAACACCTAATCTACTATTTATACAAAATCTTTGTGAGAGTCATTTACATACAGATCGAAGGCTTCCCTAGTGAGAGTATTCATGGAAAACAAGCAGACTTTCTTGAGCAATATTCAGCGATATATCCCATCTTTTCCATTTAACAATTGACTGGCAACTGATCTATATTCACAATTACTCCAGATATGTTTTAGTTGTCGGGGATGCAAATGTGTCCTTCTTTGTCTGTACTGATGTTAGTCACTTGGTCATATTATTTCAATAAATATAAGGAGACTCAAGAATTAAGGATGTGGTGCTTAGAATAGTAGCCAGCATTTGTGAAATGAAAACACTTTGAGGTTTACAAGGCAGTCCACAAAAACAATCTCATTTTATCCTCACAAAACCTCTGGGGAGAGAGGTGCTATTATCAACCTCATTTTACAGTTGAGGTAACTGAGGCAGATAGGGATGAAAGGACTTGCCCAGGGTCACACAGCTATTAAATGTCTGAGACTGGATATAACTTCAGATATTCCTGACTCCAAGTTCAGCGCTCCTTGTACTTGGGATGAGAAGCAGGTATAATGGATAGAACGCTGGGCTTGAGTCAGGAAAACCTGAGTTCAAACACAGCTTCAGAAATGTCCTAGCTGTGTGACCCTGTGAAAGTCACTTAACCTCTGTTTGCCACTGTAGAAGGAAATAGCAAAACAGTCTAGTATCATTGCCAAGAAAACCCCATGGACAAAGTTCCATGGAGTCATAAAGAATCAGATACAAGTGAAATGCCTGAACACTTGATTTTAGACATATGAATAAGATGCTAAAATTCCAGATCCCTCTTCACCAACAGCTCTCCAGCTAGGTAAACTGCAAAAGGAAAAAATAAATTCCCTTCAAAATATGCTTTGAACCCTTGAAGTTTAAAGAAGACAGGCCCTTCTCTTCTCATACAGAGGACAAGTATTGTTGCAAAGACTAAAGCAAGCACCTGTTGGGAACCCAGACAGCAACCCCAGAGAGTGAACAAAGGGAATCTTAAAAATAAAGAAGAAAGGAAGGATGTCAGTTTTCTTAAAAGGAGGAGATACTGGAACCTTATCTCAGAGAATGGAGGACATCTGGCTTCCAGGGGCTGCAACACACCAGAATTGAGCAGATGGAAGTCAGACTGGGGCAGATGGAAGGGCAGAAATATTTTGCTGGAAATAATTTCTTGGGGTACAAAGTAAAATTGACTTCACAATCATTTCTACACTTCAGGAAGTCTCTATGACTAGCTTATATTCTAAGGAGAGACTGGGTATAAAGGAACTGGAGCCAGGCACATAAATCTGCATGATCTAACTTCCCCAGGACTGTTCCAGGAGAGCACTTGGGTTGGGCTTGTGCATGAGGCAAGCACTTGCCTTTCTAACGGGAGAGTGGATGTGCTCTCTGGATGCCACCAAAACAGAAAAGAAAGGGAAGCTTAAAGGGCATAATGCAGCAATAAGAGAAGCTTACATCTATCATGACTTGTAAATGACACTTTAATCATGACCACGCTGTGGGATAAGTAGTGTAAATCTTATCTCCATTTTATAGATGGGAAAACTAAGACTCTAAGACTTTTGGTGACTAATTCAGTTGTTGGACTTAAACCCAGGTCCATTAACTCTAAGTCCTGAAACAAGCAACAAAACTACACTAGTGGAGGATCTCAACTGTCCCTTCTCAGAACTAGATAAATCCAACCACAAAATAAAGAAGAAAGAGGTTTAAAAGGTGAATAGAATTTCAGAAACATTAACCGTGAGTCCAGTATTTGTTCTACTAATACCTCACCTGGAAAATTGATCCTACAAAGAGGATTGAGCCTTTATTCAGAAAAAAAAAAATTAAGGCAAGATAAAACAAAAAGAGGGACAGCTAGGTAGTGCAGTGGGTAGAGTGCTTTGCCTGAGGTCAGAAAGACTCATCTCTTCTGAGTTCAAATCTGGCCCCAGATGTTTACTAGCTGTGTGACCCTGGGTAAGTCATTCAACCCTGTTTGCCTCAGTTTCCTTATCTGTTGAGCTGGAGAAGGAAATGGCAAACTACTCCTGTATCTTTGCCAAGAACACCTCAAACAGGGTCATGAAGAGTCAGATGTGACTAAATCTACTGAAAAATAAAAACAAAGAGACACCAACTAAGGTAGAGTAATTGCCTCATAGTCAGAAAGAAACCTGTATTCAAGTCTCATCTCTGACACTTATTGACTGTGCGGCCCTGGGCAAGTGAAGGAAGGAAGGAAGGAAGGAAGGGAAGAGGAAGAAGGGGGAAAAGAAGAATGAAAAGATGAGAGAGGGAGAGAGAGACAGAAAGACAAACAGAGAGAGAAAGAGGAAGGAAGGAAAGACAGAAACAGAGAGGTAGAGACAGAGATGGAGAGAAAGATGGGGAGGGAGATTGTGAAGCTTCGCAAGGCAAAGGGCAATTTCCCAGCTGCAATGACATCACTAATGAATGCTATTTAGCCTTGGCAGCTACATTTCCAATTTGCAACTCTCCATCTTTCCAGGTCACAGATGTCTGTGTTATTAGTATCACTGCCTACATTTATCAGAAAGGCCAAGAAATCCAGCTCTCCTAGCCCTAACTATCTCTTCCTCTCTGGGTGGCTTTGGGAGATGGGTGGCATAGTGGATAGGGTACTGGACTTGGAGTCATGAAGACCTGAGTTCAAATCCCATCTGAGGTATTTGTGGCTTTGGACAAGTCATTTACCTTCTATAGACCTCATTTTCCTCATCTGTAAAATAAGGAAGTTAGACTTAATGTTCCCTTCCAGATCTAAAGCTGAGATTCTATGCCTGGCACACTTTGTCTCTGTCAAGCCTATATAAAAGCTCAGATGAGCAAGGTGATCAATGATAAAGGAAGGCATTTATTCAGGGTAAAGGAACTGCAATCCGGCACAATGCATTGTTTTATTCAGATGCTGTCCTCAGTAAAGGGAGTTACAAACCAGGGTTACAGACACCCAAAAGTGTGGGGGAGGAGGAGTGGCTAAGTAGATAGATGGAGCTGTGGTTCACAAATTATTTATTGCCTACAACAAACCACAGGATTGGTTGAAGCTGTCTCTAGCCAAAAGAGGCAGGCTGCTGACTGTGCCTCTACCTGGGGTCACCTCTAGAGTCATCAGAATGGCCGAACTGCAGGAAGGGAGGGACGGCAGAAGAGTCTGTGGAGTTATCTCTGTCCCAGAAAAGGAACAGTTAGAAACTGCTGACCACAGTAGAGATTCCCTGGTATTTATTTTGGGGGTAGGCACTAAGTAGAAATTGCTAGTCAGGACAGAGTAGGGGTCCCAGAGATTCCCAGGAATTGACAGTTCTTAATACCTGTACATGATTTTGGACAAATTTATAATAATAAAGACAATAACTAATATTTATATAGTGCTCACTGTGGGGCAAGCACTGTGCTAAGTATTTTTACAATGATTATCTCCTTTGATTTTTACAATAATCCTGGGAGGTAGGTGCTATTATCATCCCCATTTTACAGATGAGGAAACTGAGGCAGATAGAAGTTAAGTGACTTGCCCAGAGTCACACAGCTAGTGAGTATCTGAGGCTGGATTTGAACTCAGGTCTTCCTGACTCCAGGCCTGACTCTATTTACCATGCCACCTAGTTGCCCCATTTCCACATTGGACATGATAAGTAATTTGCCTAGGATCTCATTGTTGCTGTCTGACTCTTTGTGATCTCATTTGGGTTTTTCTTGGCATAGATCCTGGAGTGCTTTGCCATTTCTTTCTCCAGTTCATTTTACAGAGGAGGAAACTGAGGCAAACAGGATTAAGTGGCTGGTCCAGGGTCACACAACTAGTAAGAAAGTCTCTAAGGCTGGATTTCAACTCAGCTCTTCCTGACTCCAGATCAGATGCTCTATCCACTGGGTCACTTAGATATCCTCAGTATAAATTCTATAAACTTACAAAAGCCACAGTTTGAAAGTTTACTTATTTTACTTTCTGGTACACTTATTTGGTTTTGTGCATTTTAATAATATATTTTACTTTTAACAAGATGGGGTACCTTGTAATTTATGTATTTCATATATATGACTGTTTCTGGATGATATTCTTAGACCCATTAATAGGTAGAGGAAGTTCTCTTACCTGGTTACCTGGTTCACTTGATCTATCTCCAATAGAAATTTACTTGGAGTGGAGGTGGTCACATCAAACTGTTGTGGACATATTAAAAACTCATGCTTTGAATCTAGCTAGCATTATGAATGCTGTCCTTTCAGTCACTGAACAGCAGTTGAGGAAATGTTGTATATACAAAGTTTGAAAATTGACTGGAACAATATAGTGGTCATGTTGAATTTTAATTAAATATTTTAAAATTTTAAAACAAACTTTTTAAAAAAAATTCTTTTGCAAGTTTATAGCATTTATACTGAGGGTAGCTAGGTGGCTAGGTGCACAGAGAACCAGGCCTGAAGTCAGGGAGACTCATCTTCCTGTGTTCAAATCTGACCTTAAACACTAACATAGCTCTGTGTGACCCTGGGCAAGTCATTCAGCCCTGTTTGTCTCAGTTTCTTTACGTGAAAAATGGGCTAGAGAAGGAAAAGGCGAAACACTCTAGTATCTTTGCCAGGTGTAAGGTGATTTAAATGGGAAGATCTTTCCCATTCATTAATAGGCTCCTGTGACCTTCATGTGACAGGGAAAACCTGTCTGTGATTTGTTTAAGGGAGTTGGCTTGTGGGAAGCTTGACAGAAGCAAAGTTTGGGACTGGTGTTGCCTGCTGTATTATTATTTTGTATAGATTTCTTTGTAATTATGATGGATTTGGATTTCTGTTGTCAGAATAAATGTTTTGGTTCCGTGTTCCAAGTGGAGATTCTGTTGTATTTCATGACTCAGAATTGTGCCAGCATATTCATGGCTGCCATAGGCACTGTGAATATTGCATTGGCATTACAAATGGCAACAAGGATGGCATTGTGAAATATCAGACCTCTATTTGGAGTCAGGAAGGCTTTAGAGAGAGAAGTAGATATCCCAGAATGGGAGGAATTACCTTATTCATCCCTAGCAAGAGAATGAGCTAAAAGCACAGAGCTCTATGAAAACTGGGAACTGAGGCTACAGAAGGGAGGACCCAGAGATTTAGAAAGATATTTGCAAGGAATATCAATAGAACAGGGGAAAAAACTGGCAGGGGTATGTAGGAGAGGCTGGGTCTTGCTAACAAATTATTGCCTTATGTGTAAAAGCAGAGATAAACTGCAAGAGGAGAAAGCTCACATGGAAAGGGAGTTGACTGGTTTGCGTGAGAAGCTTTTTGTCTTGCAGAGTTCAAACTCTCCTTTAGAAGAGCAAGTTAGAAAGTCTCAGGTGGTAGAAGGAAAAAGCTGTGGTTAGTTTAGCTCGCAAAAAGAAGCAAAAAGGTACAAGAGGAGGTTTCTCAGGCAGAAGCACAACAGAAGAATCAAAGCGGGGGGCCATACAATGTTTGCGGAAGTAATTGAGGATTTTACTCAGCAGGAGGTCACAGATATTTTGAGTCAGTTCACTCAAAGAGTGGGAGAATCATTGGCATCTTAGATGGTGAGATCAGTGACAAAGATAAAATTCCTTGAGAGAAAAGAGTAAATAGCCAGTGGATTCAGTCAGAATAGACTGAAAAGAAAAAATTGTTTACTGCTCTATTGACAGCAGGGTCAACTTTGGGAAGCATAGATGGTATTCCAACTAATGAACTATACAAAATGTATCAAGAAAAGGGGCTTGATATTAGACTGAGCAAGGAAATGAGAACTGACTCTACAGATCCTCCTGAAACATTGTATCCAAGTTTGTCACACCTGTAGGGAGAATGGGAAATTCACCAGCCCCCAGATCAGATTAAAGAAAGCATACATCTAGCCAGAATGATGACCCCCAAACTGTAAATTATAAAACAGTAAACAACAGTGAATGAGGCTAAGATAGTAGGTTCATGGACTCCAGAAGCGTGGCTGACCCTATATCTATCCTGCTTCTGGTTATTGTCTTCTTGTGCTTTTCGGTTCTTTGTCTGTTCACCTTGTCAGATTTGTTTTCTGCAGGCTTAATACCCTCCACCTGAAATGCCTGATTGCTTAAGTCGGATGTCACCCCTCGTCCACAACTGAGATGTATCACCCTTGGACCTGGCATGTACCAAGCTCCTGATGCCAGCTAAAGCACTGAACTCTTTAAAAGGGACCTCTTGAGGCAGGGACAGCTCTATGTCCAATTTCAACAGAAAGAAGCTATAGAATAGACCTTTGCCCCTTACCCCAAGGGATTTGGGGTACCATTCATTCAAGGGGGAGTGATTGGATGTGTATGCTGAAGCCCCACCCTAAGATATTGTTTTATGTGCTTATTTTGTGTGGTACCTGTTATACTGTTGCAAAATTCTGTTAATACCAGTTGCCTAACATATTTTTATATGCTTATTTTCAGTTATCCCTGTTAATGTTCTGCTGATACTAATTGCCCCACTGACCTATATAAAGAATATGAAAGATCTTGGGGCTTCATGTAATGGTGATTTAAATGAGAAGATCTTTTCCATTCATTAATAGGCTCATGTGACCTGCTTAAATCATATGGAAGCCTAAGTCACATGTTGTGGGAAGAGTTCGCTGAAGGAGCAAGGAGGGTAGAACAGGAAGAGATGGAGCTAGAGCAGAACTAAGAGGAAATTGATCAGAACAATCAGAACTGGGGGAAAGAGAAAGCAGACGACTGGCTAGTGTGAATGGGAGAACCTGTCTGTGATTTGTTTAAGGGAGCTGGCTTGTGCAAAGCCTAACAGAGGAAAGGCTTGGGGTTGGTGTTGCCCTCTGCGTTATTATTGTGTACAGATTTCTTTGTTACTATGATAGATTTGGCTTTCTAATATCTGAATAAATGTTTTGGTTCTGTCTTCCATGGGGAGTCTGTTGTATTCCATAATTCAGAATTGCCATATTCATGGCTCCCATAGGGTGCTGTGAATATCACATTGGCACTACACCAAGAAAAGCCCAAATGGGGTTACAAAGACTTGAAAATGACTGGAACAACTCAACGACAACAAAATATAGTGCCTATCTCCCTACTTCTGAAGTTATTCAAGCTTAAAACTGCATTAAGACTTTTGGGACACCCTGTACTTGAAGGCAACTGTTGGATACTTTCAAGGTTTTCCCAGGCTAAATATCCCTCATTTCTTCCACTAATTTAATATATCATTTTCTCTAGTCTCCTTAGCATTCTGATGATCCTCTTCTGGCTATATGCCAGCTTGGCTATATCCTTCCTAAAATGTGGTACTCAGGATAATACTCCTAAGGGATGAAGAGAATGAGACTTCCCAGAGGCCACTCACAATGCCATTTTATGGATTAGAAGAGAGAATTAAGTGAGCTATCCAAAGTCACACTAGTAAGTGGTAACACTGAGATTTGAACCCAGGTCCTCCATTCTCTTCACTGCCTTCCACTGGCTTCTTACCTAACTGCTGCAGGAGTATTGATTTTGCCATCCAGGGTGTTAGCTCTTCCAACCAGTTTTATGTCAGCTGTGACTTGGATTAGCAGGACATTGATGGCTTCAGCCAAGTCATTGAACAAAGTCCTGAACAGCACAGCATGAAGAACAGGACATTCATCCCCGTCTCTGTCCAGCTCAGTGGTAAACTAAGTGGTTGTGCCCATAAGCAGGTAGAATAATCGAGTTTCCAGCTATGAGCTACGATTGTGTGTTGTGACTGAATCAGATCACGAAACTGGTCTAGAAACTGAAGGTGGTTCCCTGTAGACCTTATCTCCATTCAAATCATAAAACAAACTGTATTAAGTGCTTACTATATACAAGATGGGGCAGTGAGGAGATGCAGTGGACAGAGAGTTAGGCCTGGAGTCAGGAATACTTGAGTTCAAATCTAGCTCCAGACACTGACTAGTAGTGTGACCCTGGGCAAGTCATTTAACCCTATGTGCTTCAGTGCCCTCACCCATCAAATAAGCTGGAGAAAGAAATGGCAAACTAGTATCTCTGCCAAGAAAAGCCCAAATGGGGTCACAAAGAGTTAGACATGACTGAAACAACTGAACAACAACAAGTTTCTGCGCTCACTTTCCTAACCCCATTTATACAGGCAGGGCAGGTCCCTAAAATGTGGCAGACTACTCCCTTCAGTGTTCCAAAGGTAACACTGACAGTTTTGGAGGCATTCAAATACTACCACTCATCAACCCTTTTCTGGTTTGTTCCCCCCAGTAGATTTTATTCTGCTAACATCTTCACAATAGCAGTTTGGCTGGCTTCCCTTTCCTCAATACTGATAAATCAGTTAACATCACTTAGCTCTTACAAAGTAACATCTACTGAAAAGTCATATGAAGGACAAACAAACTCCTAATCTAGGCATACATTCTCCTCTACTACCAATACTCTTAGGGAGAGTGGCATCAAATCTAAAGTGGTTGCTACAACATTCACCATACCAAATTCATTTCTGGGTGTGGTATAGCCAATGGACAAGTCACCCTTTCTTGCTTTCAGAAAGAACATGGTATTGCTTTGTCAGGGGCAACTAAAGAGTCCTGAGAACCTGAGTTCAAATCTGGCCTCAAACTCTTACTAACTGTATGACTTTGGGCAAGTCACTTATCCTTTGTTTGCCTCAGTCCACTGGAGAAGGAAATGGCAAGCCACTCCAATATCTTTGCCAAGAAAACCCCATGATCAGCAATGGCATGCTATAGTCCATGAGATCACAAAGAGTTGAACATGACCAAATGACTTAACAACCATACTGCTGTGTCACCTCATTATTTGGGGGGATCAAGTAGGTTGTTCCTCATCAGGACAAGCTGCTACAACCACCAGCTGACTTTGCTACAGACTCCAATTGTTGGTCTTCTGGTGGCTCTTCTGAGCTTTGAAAGTTCTCAAGGTAATAAACTTGTTTCTTCCACCTCCAACACTCATTTACTCAAGTTTCGAAAGTAATAAACACAATAAAGACAGAAATAGTGGGTCATGTGTTCATGGCCACACAGCCATGGAGTGACAAGAAAGGACAGCTACAAGAGGCTGCTCATTGCTGCTGCCATTATGACTACTTCTCCATCCATATGGAGGTTTGTAGCATTTCTTCTTCCTTACAAGCTTCCTGGATAGAGTGGAAGTATTCCTCTGTAGAATCTTTTGTACGTATACTCCCATCTGATTTAACAGTCCACTGAAAGACTTTTGCCAACATACAGTAATTAGTCATTAGATACCAGCACACATTTTATCATCAAGGAAAAATGTTCCACTGTGACAAATTTCTGAAAGTGGGAGTGGTTCACCAAAACTCCATGTGAATTGACAGTAGGCCCAGCATAATGAAGGGTCCTCATTGTCTAGTCCCCTGATTATAAATAAGTTGCAGAATAATTCACAATCTGCATTTAAAAAAACCAGCTGTTTGGGGGAGGAGCCAAGATGGTGGAGTAGAAAGACTCACGTATGCTAGCTCCAAATCCACAGCCCAGAAATTTTCTGTAAAAAGAACTCCCCACAAATTCTGGAGCAGAGCAAGCCACGCAGAAACACAGTGGAAGAGATTTCCGTTCCAGAGAGCCCTGAAAAACCGACCCCAAAGGTCCGTTGCGCACCGGATGGTGGGGCCAACCCCTGTACTGCCCTGGCCACGCGGTCCCAGAGGAGCGGATCGAGCAGGCTTCAGGGACGGAATCTCAGGCGGCCGTGGAGGTCCCTCCACCCACAGGCACCGCAGGTCAGTGAGAGAGACTTCTGGCCTGGCCAACAGGGGAGTGGGGTGTCTCCATAACCCAGGCCCCCTCAGGAGGCAGCAGCAGAGGGAGCAGCAGAGGCAGCGGAGGCGGCCCGAGACTCCCGGAGCAGCAGGCAGGAGCTCAGGGCCATTACTGAAGGTCTCTGCATAAACCCCTTGAGGGAACTGAGCCTGGGAGGGGGCCCTGCCCCCACCTGAGCACCAGAACTTAAGCTCACATTGAATAGCAGCCCCGCCCACCACAGAAAGCCCTGAGGCTGGGGAGCAGCATTTGAATCTCAAACCCCAAGCACTAGCTGGGCAGATCTAGGCGGGGGTGGAGAGGAATCTCAGAAGTCAAGTAACTGGCTGGGAAAATGGCCAGAAAAAGGAAGCAAAATAAGACCATAGAGAGCTACTTTATTGGGGAAGAGATGTTCCTTCCTCCCTTCATTTCTGATGAAGAAGTACAATGCTTGCCATCAGAGAAGGACGTGGAGGTTGGGGCCTCTCTATCCCAGACATCCAAGGTGGATGTCTGGTGGGCTCAGGCCATAGAAGAGCTCAAAAAGGATTTTGAAAATCAAGTTAGACAGGTGGAGGAAAAACTGGAAAGAGAAATGAGAGAGATGCAAGAAAAGCATGAAAAACAGGTCAATAACTTGGTAAAGGAGACCCAAAAAAATGCTGAAGAAAATAACACCTTGAAAAAGTCAATGAGGAGAAGAATGCTTTCAAAAGCAGAATTAGCCAAATGGAAAAAGAGGTTCAAAAGCTGACTGAAGAAAATAGTTCTCTTAAAATTAGAATGGAACAGATGGAGGCTAATGACTTTCTGAGAAACCAAGAAATCACAAAACAAAACCAAAAGAATGAAAAAAATGGAAGATAATGTGAAATTTCTCATTAGAAAAACAACTGACCTGGAAAATAGATCCAGGAGAAACAATTTAAAAATTATGGGACTACCTGAAAGCCATGATCAAAAAAAGAGCCTAGACATCATCTTTTATGAAATTATCAAGGAAAACTGCCCTGACATTCTAGAACCAGAGGGCAAAATAAGTATTGAAGGAATCCATCGATCACCGCCTGAAAGAGATCCAAAAAGAGAAACTCCTAGGAACATTGTGGCCAAATTCCAGAATTCCCAGGTCAAGGAGAAAATATTGCAAGCAGCTAGAAAGAAATAATTCCAGTATTGTGGAAATAAAATCAGGATTAACACAAGATCTAGCAGCTTCTACATTAAGGGATCGAAGGGCGTGGAATAAGATATTCCAAAAGTCAAAGGAACTAGGACTCAAACCAAGAATCACCTACCCAGCAAAACTGAGTATAATACTTCAGGGGAAAATATGGTCTTTCAATGAAACAGAGGACTTTCAAGCATGCTTGATGAAAAGACCAGAGCTGAAAAGAAAATTTGACTTTCAAACACAAGAATGAGAAGAAGCATGAAAAAGTAAACAGCAAAGAGAAGTCATAAGGGACTTACCAGAAGTGAACTGTTTACATTCCTACATGGAAAGACAATATTTGTAACTCTTAAAACTTTTCAGTATCTGGGTAGTTGGTGGGACCACACACACACACACGTACATGCATGCACGCACACACACACATACACACATGCACACACAAACAGAGACAGAGAGCACAGAGTGAATTGAATAGGATGGGACCATATCTTAAAAGAAATTAAGGTAAATGGTGAGAGAGAAATGTAGTGGGAGGAAAGAGGGTGAAATGGAATGGGGTAAATTATATCTCATTCAAGAGGCAAGCAGGAGACTTTTTAGTGGAGGGAAAAAGAGGAGAGCTGAGAAAAAAACATGAAGTTTACCCTCATCACATTCGACTAAAGAAAGGAATAAAATGCACACTCATTTTGGTATGAAAACCTATCTTACAATACAGGAAAGTGGGGGAGAAGGAGATAAGCAGGGAGGGAGGGATGATGGAAGGGAGGGCAATGGGAAGAGGGAGCAATTTGAAGTCAACACTAGGGGAGGGACAGGATCAAAAGAGAGAATAGAAACAATGGGGGGCAAGATAGGATGGAGGGAAATACAGTTAGTCTTACACAACACGACTATTATCGAAGTCATTTGCAAAACTACACAGATATGGCCTATATTGAATTGCCTGCCTTCCCAAAGGGAATGGGTGGGGAGGGAGGGATGGGGAGAATTTGGAACTCAAAGTTTTAGGAACAACTGTTTAGTATTGTTGTTGCTACTAGGAAGTAAGAAATACAGTTAATGGGGAATAGAAAGTCATCTGGCCCTACAGGACAAAAGAGAAGATGGGGACAAGAGAAGGGAGGGAGGATAGAAGAGAGGGCAGATTGGTGATAGGGAAAATGAGAATGCTCAGTGTATTGGGGTGGGGGGAGGGGACAATTGGGGAGAAAATTTGGAACCCAAAATTTTGTGAAAATGAATGTAAAAAGTTAAATAAATAAATTTATATTAAAAAAAAAAACCAGCTGTTTTCTCCCAGGAGTCATCTATGACAATGAAATCTTAGGCCTGGATCAAACAAAAAAGTGTCAGGTGCTACAAAGTTGAAAAATGTCACTATACTTTCCCTTGGTGGTCTTAAAATTTCTGAGGAAACTATGGCCAATTCCCAAATAAATATATTTGGCCACCAGGTGGCATTGATAATCAGCTTCTTAGAGGAAAGGTTCATAATCCTCCTGATGGTTCCATGCTCACCGAGGCAGTTCAGGTATGTCCCAATGGGATAGATGTATTGACTAATTCCCTTGCTTCCTATGATTAACTGAGAGTCCCAGACCATCTATCCTTCATCTGTGCCTCTTAGTATGATGTAACACCAAATGTCATCTAGGGGGTGTGTGTATTTGTGAATCTATCCATTAGAATCTGGCTCTCAGCCCTCACCCATTGGCTAACCCCATCTCATTTGAATTTGCTGTATTTCAATGATTATGATAGAACAAAGTTGTGTCCTGATGGATGCCGCTACAGAAACTAGAATGTTACATATACCATCTAAACTCTGAGTGCAGAGGAATAGTACTCATTAGGAAGGAAGAGCATGCATTTAATAACAATAAACATCAACTGAGGGCCATTAGATGGCACCACAGTGTATAGAGGGCTGGGCCAGGAGTCAGGAAGACTCATCTTTAGGAGTTCAAATCCAGCCTCAGATAATTCCTAGCCATGTGACCCTGGGCAAGTCATTTAACCCTATTTGCCTCAGTTTCCTCATCTGCAAAATGAGCTGGAGAAGGAATTGCAAACCATTGTGGGAACTTTGCCAAGAAAACTCCAGATGGGATCATGAAGAGTGGAACACAACTGAAAACGACTGAACAAGGATTAAGTGAATGTCTAGAAGCCTGCTAGATCTCATGACCTCAGAATCTGCCCCCCTCCCAGATACAGAATCAATCTGTATATAGAAACTTTAGACTATAGCTGGGTTTTCTCTTGAGCATGGGAAGATATATATCACAGTTGCGGTGGGATATTCACCTCACATTTCCGACAGGACTGGTCATCGGGAACAGATGAAAAACAAACAAACCTCTGGAGTTAGGGCAGGATTCAGTTACTGTTCAGTCATTTATAGTCGTATTCGACTCTTCATGACATGATTTGGGTTTGGTTTGTTTTTTGGCAGAGATACTGGAGTGTTTTACTGTTTCCAGTAGTTCAGTTTGGTTGAAAAGTGGAGTATATGATAGGGAAGTGTGAAAATAAGACCAGAAAGGTGGGATTGTGAAGGAGTATAAGGCTTCTATTGTCTCAGGAACCTAGCTCTAACTTCCTTTATCATTTATCTGACTTCTAGTCAAACTGTGATCCTTGCTGTTTCTCTAGCTCAGCGTTCCATGCCTTTTGGTGTTGGTTACCAATACAGGCTTGTTTCATTTTTGTCTTTGTATCTTGAGTGTCTAGCACAGTGCCTTGAACATAACCGGAATGCAACAAATGCTTATTGATTTGAATTATCCTTTAAGCAATAGGGAGCATGGGAAGGATTCTGAGGGAGAGAGTGGTTTGGTCAGAACCATGCTTTAGGGAGATGATTTTGGCAACTATGGGAAGAATGGGTCTGAACAGATCACAGATAGCTATAAAGGACCTTAGAGGGCATCCGCAACTCAGGTACAAATGGGGCCACTAAAGGTACACAAAGATCCACATGGGCTGCATATAAACTTGGAAAACCACATGTTGATATTATCTTTGTTCAACTGTATTTTTACTTATTTTGTTAAATATGATATTATTACTGGATCACATATTAATTTATTACACATATATAAAATATATTATATTATATATTTATTATATTTTAATTTGGATCACAGAGCACCCTAGAGTGTTGCTGGCAGCATGTGTTTGATGCCTCAGATCTAGTTCTATCTCATTTCATAGATGAGAGAACTTAGATCCTGAAAAGCAAAGTTATTTACCCAAGGCCACACAGATACTGTGGTTTTCTTCAAGGCTGTACTCTACAGCCAAAGGGGAATATGGAGAGAGCTACCACTTCCTCTAAAAACCAACTCAAAGGATAATGGCAGCTCCCTCTTCCCCCTGACCCATTAAGAGGGGCTCCCTAAACAGCTATAAAGCTTAAATGCCAGTGTTAGAAGACTGTACATACTCAAAGGTATAAATTCACAAGAACTGTGAAATGTGCAAATCAGCTCTGAATAACAGAAAGGCCAGTTATTAGGGCTAGTACTTTTGGGGGTATTTTATATCATATTTTTTTAAGTTTAGAGAGTTTGTGAGAATTCACATCCTCAATTGTTTGACTACAAAGTCAGTGTATCCCCCAGGAGAGTTATATGGATACATCTCACTAGGTAAGAGTCCACTAAGCAGGACTACAGCTGAGGCAAAGGTATAATGTGAAACATGGAACTAGAGTGGGGCGACAAGAGCATTCTCCCAAGTACCATAGTTTAGAGATGACACATACCTCTTTCATAGGTGGTAAGAACACAGTTTAGCAACTACTTAGCAAGAATCATTAATTAAAATGGGAAATTACCAAGATGGACAGCTTCCTCTCTACTCCCCTTTTCATTTTCGTAGTAACTACAGGCTCACTTCCTCTGTTGGAGTCGCCTTAGCAGCAATCTCAGGGATGGCTTAGTGACTTTGTCTCAATGCTATATAGACCCTAGTGACCTAAGTCTGTGATCTCTATTTTCATATGTTTCCCCTACCCCTCCCAAACTGAATTTGTCCTGAAAATTGATTTGAATATACCTTTTCCACTATTTGCCCAGGCCATCAGATTTGTTTGTTTGGGGTTGTGATAAAATGCCTTCTGGTACCAGTGTACCTGGTACCCAGTTTCTTACACTGTTTTTCGGGATTGATTTGTGATTTCCAAAGTGTATGAGGTTCTTCAAATTTCTTCAAATACGAAGAGCCTCATAGACTTTTGACATCACAGATTTCAGCCACCAAGCTGAGAGGCATCATGGCATAAGGAGGAGAGTCAGCTTTGGAGTCAGGCCTGGGTTTGAAATCCCACATCTGACATTATTTCTTACACATAGGATGTCTGCCTTTGGGCAAATTACTTAACTCTCAGCACTCTGAGGTGGAGATCTTCAAACTTTTGGGTCTCTACACTTTTGACCATCACAGAGCCTTCTCCAAAGAGGTTTTGTCTATGTAGTTATATCTATAGATATTTATGGTATTAGAAGATTGAATGTCTTAATATTACTCTGAAATTAGTTTGACTTCAAGAACCCCCTGAAAGTGGCTCTCACTCATTGAGAACATCAGAGACTTGGTGCTGGAGGAAAACTTTGTGAATGTAATGGATATGGCATGACTTACCATATTGGGCAGCTATGTGGTGCCATAGTGGATAGAGCTCCAGGCCTGGAGTCAGGGAGACTGATCTTCATGAATTCAAATACAGTCTCAGATATTTAATAGTTGTGTGATCCTGGGTAAGTCACTCAATCCTGCTGGCCTCAGTTTCCTTACCTGAAAAATGAGCTAGAGAAGGAAATGGCAAACTACTCTAGTATCTCTGTCAAGAAAACCACAAATGGGGGCATGACCAAGGTATGACCTTGGGAAGTCATTTAACCCTGTTTGCTTCAATTTCCTCATCTGAAAAATGAACTGGGGAAGGAAATGGCAAACCACTCTAGTATCTTTGCCAAGAAAATCCCAAAAAGGATCCTGAAGAGTGGAACACAATTGAAAAATGATTGAATGATGACGATGCTCTAAGTTGTTCTTTGACTACAAGCTGTGGAAGAGGTGAATTTTAGCCTTCATTGGTAGACTAAGTCTCCTTTTCTTGAAGTTCCCTGTATCAATGAAATCACGGATCCATCCCGTATTCTTACCACTTTGAACTCTCAGTTCATATGGTAGACATTAGGTATAAACAGATGGATAGCCTTGGATCTACACAGACATCCACAAAATAACCTGAAAAGCAGAAGACCTCCAGAGGGTAAGTCAGTTACTTTATGAAGGAATCATCAAAATACATGGACAAGAACAACAAAAGATGAGAAGCAATGGAAGGGATGAAGATGACTTGAACCCAAGTCTTTCGGACTTGGAGGCCAGCTCTCTCTATATATGCATCACAACTCAAAGAATCCATAGCTCGCTAGCCCATCTCACACAGCAAATACACAGCTGGGGATCTGAAAGTCCCATTGCTGTACATCAAGCTTTAAGCTTGTGGCTTCCAGTTTTACTCCCTAATTGGCCAGGCTAATTCCTTCCAGGTACTTGCATGGAAAGCGACCTATTCCCATGAAAGAGAATGCTGGTAAACCCTATCTAGACAAAAGGGGAAATGTTTGCTGCTATTGCTTCATCCCCTGTTCATTGGCAGATGGAAGGTTATGTGCTTCCAAAATAAAGCCTAGTCATTCATTATTTGATCACATCCATCCTACTTGTTGTCCTTAATAAGCATTTTCCATTAATGCTGTTATTTGACACTAAAAATGGCAGTTAGGAGAGATGGATGAGACTAAAATGGAAGCAAGTATTACAGAGAGGTCACTGCAGGCTCTTGGTTGGCTGTTTTCTAAATAAATCAAAGCCTGCTCCTGATACCCCATCTCTTGGATTAAGAATGGTTTTCAAATTGCCTACTAAATATTTTGCCCGAATTTTAAGAAACAACATTTAATTGGTTCTCTGAACTGGGTCTCTCAAGGACATTTTTCAGAGGGAACAGTAAATGCTGATAAGTATGACAGTCTTCTCAGCTCTCCAGGGTCCTGTTTATCACTCAAAGCTGCAAATAAGCAGCCTTTAGAATTAAATTTAAAAAGCAATGAGGAACAAACACTGGGTAATACAGTACAGTAAAAAGATAGCCCTAGACTGGAATTACTTGATATCCAGATTGAAATCCTGGCTTCAATACTTCCTGACTATGATGGGCTACTTTATTTCTCAGTTCCTCAGTTTCCTCACCCATGAAATGGGAATAATACTCATACTACCTAACTCAGAGGTGACATAGGATCATAGGTCTAGTGCTGGGATGACCCTCAGAGGTGATCTAGTACATCTCTTCTCATTTTACAGAGGGGAAACTGAGACCCAGGAAGGTTAGGTGAAAGTGACATAGATGGATTTTGAACTCAGATCTCAAGACTCAAATTTGAGCATTCTTCCCTCCACATTATTCCAATCCCATTGGGAAAATACTTTGTAAATTCTAAAGCGCCATAGAAATGTAAGTTGCTGTTACCATCTTCCTTTGCACATAGGCACAGATTAGAGCAGCTGAAGACAAAGGACCAACTGCAAATCTCTATCCCAAACCAGAGAGGATAAACATCAAAGAAACAAAACTGGAGGATCCAAATCAACGTGAAACAATTTATTTGAGACTCAGGAGAAGGAGGACAAGCTTGTTTGATACAGGAGGATATAACCACATTGAGAAGATTTGCACACATCCTGGATTAGAGGCCAGCTCTTTACAACTGAAAAGAAGAGAGAGACAGCTGAGAAGGCGAATGAGAGAACCTATCGTTGTGAACAATCCCTTTCAATTAAAGAATCTCACCCCAGCCTGAGATCTGGTTTTCCTTTCATTAAAAAACAAAACAAAAACAAAAAAACCTTTTTTAAGGGTGTCCTTTCAGTCTTCTGAAGAATGACATTAGATGGTACCCTCTTCTGAAAACAGACATATGCATATGTGTACACACACACACACACACATACATACCCTACAGTCTGTCTTCCTTCAGAGAAAGCAGAAAGGATCATTCCTGGCCTCAGGATGTTTACCATCTAAAGGCAAAGAAATAACATTTATCTCCTCAGATGATTTCAATTACTGTTAGGACCAGGACCAATATTTCCCCCAATTTTTAGGAAGGTGTATGTGATACCCAATTGCTACTGAAACTTCTATGTCTTCCTCTCTTGAGGAGATCAAGCCCAAGCAAATCCTGATGAAGACACATTTTCAAACCTAGCAAGAAATGAGGCTGAAACATAGCCCCTTCTATTACAGCCTTCTTTAGACTTAGTTCAATGGGAGCTCCCTAGGTTTGATCTTTGGGTCACCGGGACCTAGCATGGTGGCTGGTATAAAGTAGGTGTTTAATAAATGCTCTTTGGAATAGATGACTGAAGTCACTGCTCACACCATACATTATTTTTCTTATTTAATTAGTATATGACAGAAACTCTGGTGGTAGGAAACCGCACTGGCCAAAGACTTGGGGTACAGGGCCAGCTCTGCCATGTCCTAACCTTGGGTGAGTCACTATACCTAAGCCTCAGTTTCTGTAAGATGGAGTCAGAGATGTCCTGCCCTGCTCTGCCTACCCCACTGGGTCATCATAGGGTTTCAATGAACTAACATATGCAAATAAGCAAATGAATCAAACACTAGACAGGTACAATTAGACAGAAGGGTGGGTGTTGGCCACACCAATGTAAAGCACAACCTCAACACTTAGAGATTCATCAACAGAACATGGTTCTTTTGCTCCTTACCAGCAACTTGCAGGGCACTTGACTGAGTAACCTTTGAACAGTGGCATGCCAGAAGCTGACCATGAACCTGAAGCTTTGCAGAGAGCCCTACTCTCTGACATGTAATACAGAGACCACACCTGGGCTTCCTTCTGCAGTAAGAGAACAGGGCCAATGTCACTGTTATAATAGCACTAATAGAGTTTTGAAAAGCACTTTACAAATATTATCTCATTTAATACTCATGGAAACCCTGGGAAATAAATGCTATTTTTTTTACAAATGAGGAAACCGAGGCAGGCAGAGGTTAAATGACTTGCCCAGGTTCACCCAGTTAGGAAGTATATGAGGCAGGATTTGAACTTGGGAGGCTCCCTTCTACACATTGCTCCAGTACCCCTCCCCTCCAGTATGTAAACTCTTTGAGGGCTTGGGCTGTCTGATTTTGCCTTTGTATCTCCAGTGCCAAGTATGATATCTCATAGGATCATAGATGTAAACCTAAAAGGAGCTCAGAGGCTGACAAGTCCAATCCATTCATTTTACAGATGAGGAAACTGAGACTGAGAAAGGTAAGGTGATTTGCCCAAGGTCACACAGCTTAACTGGCACATAGGAAGCATCTAAAAAATGTTTGTTGACTGAATAAAGACTATCTACTCCACTTGACTGTATCTGTGATTTTCTTGAGTATAGGAACTCTTTCTACCTATGCAGACTAGTACCTCCACTGCAGTTTATAATCTTAGAAAATTCCCTGGAGAAATTGATAGATTTTAGTGACCTACCCAAGGTCACACAGATAGTATACAGCAGGACTTGAACCCAGGTCTTCCTGACTCCAAAGCCATCATTTTATCCCCTACATCACACAGCGTCTCTTGAAGCCTCATTATCTAGGGTAATTTTGCATCCTTAACCTAGTCAGTCTAAGGAGCAGAAAAAAAATGACCCATGGGGGAGGACTTGTTATGCAGGTAATTTTTACTGATGAAAGTAACACTATTAATGATAATATGATTACAAAGGATCACATTCCGTTCTCAGCCAAAAAGAGTATGTATGGAACATTAGAGCAACCATATTTGTTGCAAGAATATGGCATAAAAAACAAAACCCCAGCGATTTCTCAATGAGTCAAAAGTCAATCGCGTCACATAATTAAAAAAAAGGAATATTTCAGTAAGCAGGTAAGATCCCTTAAGAGGTTTAGCCTTAAAATTAAGCTGTCAAGTCGAGGCCCTCATCCCATTTCATCTACAGATAATTAAGAAAAGAGAACACTTTAAGACATCTGCCTTGCAGAAAAGTCTTAACATTTCAGCACATTGGATCCATGGTGATGTCAGACAGAGGACTTTACTCTAACATGTGCTGGAGCACAGAGGGGTCGACGTCCATGGCCACCAGCCCCTTCTGTAAGCTCTGTATGGTCGCCTGGCTCCCGTTCTTCTGCCTCCACTGGACGAAGGCCTCCACAATCTGCGACTGCACATTGTAGGGGTGGTTGGCCTTGCAGCGGTAGATGTCCCTCTGGGACAGTCCCAGGGACAGCACGATGGGCTCCCACTCGGGGCCCAGCTTCCTGGCTAGCTGGTTAAGCTGCTTGTCAGAGGGTGAGCTCTTCAGAATGTGGGTAGGAATAGGAGATGTCTGGATACCTGCAATGGAAAAAAAGAAAAGGACAAAGGAGTCAGCGTAAAATGATGTCCCACCAGGCATCCAGAGCCCAGGAGCACAATGTTGATGCAATTTCCATCCATTTACTGACAGATTATTTATTTACCAATTTATTGAGAAATCTGTTGGTTTCTGCCTCTACAACAATCCCTTCTTTCAGTCTCCTTCTCTCCATTCACACAACCATTACCTATGTCCAGGTCCTCTCCACCTCTCACCTGGAGATTTGGAATAGACTACTAATGCATCAGGGAAGTTAAGTGCACCATAGTGCACAGAGAACTCAGAAAGACCTGAGTTCAAATCCAGCCTCAGACAATTCCTGGCTATGTGACTCAGGGCAAGTCACTTAACCCTGTTTGCCTTAAAGTCCTCATCTGTAAAATAAGCTGGAGAAGGAAAAGGCAAACCACTCCAGTATCTTTGCCAAGAAGAGCCCAAATGGAGTCATGAAGAGTTTGACATGACTGAAGATAACTGCGTAACAATAAATGAATCAGTCTCCCTAATTCGAGTGTCTCCCCACTCCGATCCATCCTCCACTCAGCTGCCAAAGTTTTATTCCAAAAGTACAAGGCTAAGTATGTCATTCTCCTACTAAGTAAACTCCAGTCACTCCCTGTCACCTCCAGGGTCAAATACAAAGTCTTCATTGGGTATTCAAAGCTCTTTCTAGCACAAGCTCATCCTACCCTTCCAGCCTTACCATATATATTCTCCCATTCCTACACAGTATGGTCCTTTCACACCAGGTTCCTCATCCGTGTTGTTCCATCTCTGGTCTCTGACTTTTCACAAACCTTCCTCACCTACCATGCTTTCCTCCTCCTCAAAGAATCCTTACTTCCCTTCAAGGTTCAGTTAAATGAGGCCTTTCTTGATCTTTCTGGATTTCCTCTCCACACTCCAGAGGTTCCCCCTCCAAATCACCTTGTACTTACTTAATATACGAAGCTAAGTCTCCATCAGTACTTGTGAGCAAGTGGCTGCATTATGCGAATTTGTGTTATGTGAGATTTTAATTACATGTAAAGCACAGTAGTTTGTTCCAGCTCAATGGAAATCTGTAGTGCAAATTTGGATAATGCAACTATTTAATGGGATTCACTATTGGTATTAATCAGGACCTAGCTGTCCAGGGTATCCCAAAAGATTTCATGCAGCACAAAGATTTGGGGGGATGCCCTCTACATCTATGTTGGTTGCTCTGGCTAGATTATTCGGTCCATAGGGTCACGGACTATTTCACCTTCATCTTAAAATAGCAGCACCTAGCAAAGTACTTGGAAAACAGTTGGGGCTTAATACATATTTATTGACTGATGAATAAATTTTCTCACTTCCTAGGTGATCAAGGGTGACGAACAAGTGATCACACTCATGTCTCTTTCGGTATCCCAGGTTGGAATTCATTTGAGTCCGTAGACTACTTTCTTACCACTTCTTCCTTTACCTTAAGTTTCTGAGCCCCTGAATTTAGAATTGGTGCACCTGGGTTCAAATCTAGGTTCTGATACACTTAGGAGGTAAGTAATAGCGAAAAGTCATTTTTTCTCTCTGAACGTTGATTTTCCCATCTGTAAAATGGGCATGGTCATACTTGCAGTACCTTGCTTTAGGACTTGAAGAGTCCCTTTGCAAACCTAGGAGCCCAGCATAAATATGATCTGCCATTACATATCTTATCTGGCTGGATGGTGTGCCATGTTTGAGCAAGTTAATCAGTTCAGATATCAATTGGCTTCTCTATCGGATAAATTAACCCTTGACCCTCAAATGCCCAGAAGTTTCGCAAACTGGACTGCTGTCAGACTGAATGTCTGGAAGTAAAAGAAAAATACTTTCAATGGGAAAACTAATTAGAACTTACTGTTCTGACTGTTCTGGAGGATAATTCCGGGGAACAATCTGGCACTGGCAGAAAGGTGGAGAAATTAAACTGAGAGGTCTTGCTAAATCTGATTTCCCCCATGACCACACATTGGGAAATCACTATGATAGTGATCAAAATGGCAAATGATGGGATTAGCAGACCCAGGTCAGAGAGCAGGGGAAAGCGGTGGAGAGTGAGGGCATGTGGTCCTGGATAGCTTTGTTCCAGACAACAGACCATCCTCTTCTTCCTCTGCCCCACAGCCAATCAGTTCCCACGTCTGCTCTATTCTACCCCCATAAAATCTCTCACATCCATTCCTTTCTCTATCCTCTGTTGGCTTTTAAAGTCTTTATAGGCTGGACCCTTCCTACCTGTCCAGTCTTCTTATACCTTCCTTCCCTCCATGTACTGTGTGATCCAGTGAGCCTTTGAAAGGCTGTCCCCCACTTCACTTCTTCTTAGAATCAAAAGCTCCTTTCCAGGTTTGACTCAAGTCCCAAATGCCAGGACAGGCTCTTTCTGACAGCCCCTTCCCCTTCCCTAGATGTTGGTACCCTCTCCCAACCAACACACAAAAAATTTATTTAGCATGTCATATGTTTGTGTGTATTTGCTTATGTGTATATGCATCATTCCTCTCTAGAGGCTTCTTGAAGACAGATACTCTTTCACTTTTATCTCTGCAGCCCCAGCACCTAGTACAGGGCCTGACACATAGTACATTTTTAACAAATGCTAGTTGGATCACATTGAAATAAATCTTTAGCTACCTGACTTTTCTCCTTTAAGACAATATTCATTCTTCACTTCCACTTTTACAGTTTCTCCTGAGATCTGGGTAAGATCTTAGCTTAAATGGCCAAGGTCTCTCACTGCATCCAGGGTCATCTCCAGTCATCTTGATCTATATCTGGCCACTGCACCCATATGGCTCTAGAGGAGAGAGTGAGGCTGGTGACTTTGCACATCCCTCCCTCACTTAAACCCAATTCACTTGCATGTCGAGGCATCACTTCCCTGATGTCAAGGTTGTCTTCGAGGACAAAGGACAAACAACTACAAGAGCTTCACCCCCAGCTGGCATCTTGGCGAAGGCCTGGGGCTTGGGTTTCTGGTCATGGCTTGTGTTCTGCTTTTTGGTCCAAAATGGAAACCTAAGAAATGGCCTTTGACCATTTACTCAGAGTTTCTTTTCTTGTAAGGCAATGAGCAGCCACCTGGATTTTTTGTATATCAAATATCTCCAGCAGGGGTGAAAGCCCCTCTAAAGTGGATTTTTACAAGTCACTAGGCTGTGCATTTCCTAGCCATCACCCCCACTTCTACTACAGCTGCATCAGTCTGTCATCAAACTGAAATATTTATCCAGATGATTTACTATGCAAGAGAATCCATTCATTTGTGGTCCCTCGGAACCCTCTTCTAGACTTGCTGTTCTCAGAAGGGCAGATGGTCTCACTTTACTTAGCTCTTAAAGGAACTGCAGGATAAGATTGGAGAGTTAATGGTGAATGATGAAAAGAAGGAAATGTACTGTTATGGTAAGATATGATAGAGATCAACCAACAAAGTGCCTGTGGGCTGGGCCACCTCCTTCCTTTTCTCAGCTGTGACACAATGAATGGCCCCCCTACCCCTTCATTCCCCCTCAAACCCCCCTCCCCCCGTATCAAATTCAACAGATTCATTTTATCAACCATGTGTCTGTCATACACCGTGCTAGTGATTGGGGAAACAGCAATTAAACAACACACTGTCCCTGCCCTGAAAGTTCTTAAAGTCTAATGGAGGGAAGGGAATCTTTAAGTGTAGTGTGTGTGTGGAGTGGGGGGTGGGGTGGTGTATGTGAAGAGTTACTGTATGTACAGATATATATATATATATATATATATATATATATATATATATATATATATATATATATATATATATATATATATATATATATACACACATACATACACATTGTACACAGACCTGATACTTTCTTAAACCACGGGAGAATTAAGTGGCTAAGTCAGGGGTGGGAAACCTGCAGTCCTGGCCCTCTAGGACCTCAAATGCGACCCTTTGACTGAATCCAGCCCAAGAGTGGGGAGCCCCCCCTTATCTTTGCCAAGAAAACCCCAAATGGGGTCACAAAGAACCAGACACAACTGAAATCATATGCATACACACATGTGTATCTATACATAAACATGCCTATTCAAACAGACAAATATTATACATAAGTATGTGCATATCATTTCTTCCCTCCATTACATTTTATTTCCTGTCTATCATATATATGCACATATAACATATATATGTAAATATATATGTTTATATGCATAAACAGGTATATCACTGGTAGAGGGAACTCCTGGATGAGGAAACCGTCTACCAATGTGGTTCAGGACCTACTCTGTAATGTACAGTCTTAGAGAGTTGCATAGAGCACTATGGTGAAGTGACTTGCCCAGGGTCACAGAGCTGGTATATCTCAGAGCTAGGACCTGAACCCAAATCTTCCTGGTTGGTTTTTTCTTCTCTACATCATGTATAACTATAATGAAGATGATGCTTGTTGAACTGTGTCTTTATGGGAGTCAAGGAAAGTAAAAAGCATAGGTGAGCGGGGCAGAGCCTTCCAGGGCTGGAGACCCGACAGTGCAAAGATCCAGAACTGAGAGGTGGAGGATCCTATTGCAGGCACTACAAGTAGGCTTGTGGTTGGCACACAGAGGAGCACTGAATAGGAAGATCTGAAGGGGAGGAAAGTCTCAGGGGCAAAGGACTCCAAATACCCAACCAAGGAGTTTCTATGTGATCCTCTAAGCAATAGGGAGCCATGGGAGTTCACTGAGCAGCGAGGTGACACAGGCAGATCCATGCTTTTAAAAGAAGTGCCATGGCAGCTGAGAGGAGGATAGATTAGACGGTAGAAAAATGAGGCTGAAAGGCTAGTTAGTCAGGCAGCTGAGGATCTGAAGTTTATTAGTATTATTATGTTAATATGCACATATGCTTAGATTCTATGACTTCATCAGCAAGGGAAACTCTTTTCACCAAGGCACAAAGCATCAAAGGCAGGATTTGAACTCAGGTCTTCCAGGCTCCAGGCCAGCCCTCTCTATACTTTTCTACATTGCCTTTGTAAAAAGAAAGACAACTAGACAAATATCTAGGTAGATGGATGTAGATGGACATAAAGTAGTAGAGACAGATGGATGGCTGGGGTCCTAGGGAGAGAGAGATCTATAGACAAGAAATGCTCTGAATCAGGAAAATGTGGGTTTAAACCCTGCCTCAGCTGCCTGCTAGCTGTGTGACCCTGAGTAACTCACTGTGCCTCTCTGACGCTCAGTTTCTTCCTCTGTAAAATGAGAGAGGCAGATTTGATCCCTCTGAGGTCCCTTCTACCATTAAATCTACGGACCTACAAGGAGCTAAATTGCATTTTGGTAGAGGGATATCCCTTATGCAGAAGTCTCTATTCTAATGAAATCACACACAGATTGGGGGGTGGGGGGAAAGAGAGAGAGACAGAGAGAGAGAGAAACAGAGGGAGAGAGAGATGAAAAGACAGATGGATAGATGCAGATAGATGGCTAGATAGACAGATGGATGTATGGATGTATAGATGAACGAAGAGAAGAACAGATGACTAAACGGCTGGCTGGATGGCTGGCTAGATGGAGACAGATTAGATTGTCTGAATCTACGCTTTCACTGGTGTAGGGAACATAAAAAAAGCAAATTTTCTCAACTAGTGTGGGTCATCGCTTGGTCTACTGTTGCTACCCAGGGTCACTTAGCCAGAATGTATCAGAGACAGAACTTGAACCTAGGTCATCCTGGCCCTGAGACGGGTTGTCTCTCTACCATGCCATCTACAATTATCAATGCTGTTGCTCACTATTACAATCCCAGTTCTGTAGATTAATCTGCATAAGAATGTCCCACTGTGGAAGCTCCCTTCACCAGTACAGCATGGCAGCTGACTTCTGAGTTGCCAGGGTGTACTGATAGGTTTGGTGGCTCACCTGCCCTCACAGAGCCAACATGTGTCAGAAGCAGGGCTAGAATCGAAGGCAGCTCACTGTACCCTATGCCAAGTTGTTTCTCCTAATATATCATGTCAGCATATTAATGATAAGAAGAAGAAATAGCCCTTCATGATTTGTAGGAAGAGCAGAACTATTGAACTCTTAGACCACTGGGTGGCAAAGAGAGATAAACATATTGTGCCCTTCTACCTGTGAGGATAAAGGGATTAAGGGAAAGGAGAATACTGTATCCAGAAACCATGGCATGCTGTTTTGTAATTGTAGCTGGCATTCAGAATTTGTGCTTCTGCCTCTTAATTTGACTTGACAGGTTTCAGAAGGCATGACCATTTTTGCCTGAATTGGTTTTTAGAAGAACATTCAACTTTCTATTCTTTCTCATGGGTTTTTGGCTCCTCATGAGCAGAAAGGAAAGCAAATACTGCATCTTTTCTATGGCATCTTGGCACAAGTGCTGATCTCCATCAGTACTCCAGCACCCAGGTGAACCCACCCCTCTCCAAAGTGTGGGTGGCCCCCTTTTGAGTCCACTGATGCTATCTGGGAGGTCAGTAATTCCAGGCAAAAAAAACAAGGACAAAAATATGATGAAATAAGGAGGTGTGGAGTGAGAAATGTAAACTTCTCAAATTGCGGAAGACAAAACTTCAGGGTAAACAAAGTATATTTGGTTTAAGTACTATATAATTGAAAGAGGCCATTTGGAAATAAAACTCAAAAAAGTGGGGGGAGGACTCGAGAATGGGAGGATGGAGAGCTAAAATATTCCTGAGAACTCTGAGCTTTACTCTTTGTCCAAAGTAAGCTTCAGTAAAGGACAACCTGATGTTAATGAAATAGGTCCACTAAGAGCTTTAGTGCTTTAAAGCACACACACACACACACACACACACACACACACACACACACACACACACACACACCTATCCACATATACATATCTCATATTTACCCATACACTCACACCCCTCCACAAATATACACACACTTGTGCCACACACGCACTCACACATTCACGTATCACATAGTGCCATAGGAAAGGTCATTTTTCTAGATAAAAAGATTTTTCTGGATTAAAAAAAAAACAATAAAAATATGTAGGTTTTTTTTTTTTTAACTCATCAAAATGAACAAGCTTATTGAAACATTTTCTACAACTGCTACCACTCCCCCTCCCCCAGTTGTCTTGGAAATCTTTACATACTCTTTGGTAGGTGCCTTTAAGATTGAGATTCAAATTATTAATGCCTAAAACCTATCAGAAGCCTCCAAACCAAGCGAAAGAGACAATTTTCCTGTCTCCACAGCACTCTCCATCACTCGGGGATTCTCTGCTCTGCTGCTGTCTCCTGGGCAGTAAGTAAAGTTATAAAATCACATAAAGTTTGAGAAGCTTCAGGTTACAGATCATAACTTAGAAACTAACAAGTCTGACAGGTTTAACTGTTTTCTTGAAGATTCCTGACTAATCCTTTCCTCAAGCAGGATAAAAATCTCCAATAATGAGCGGTTAAAGAGGAGCCACTCCCTAAGAAACAGAGGCATATTTATTAGAGCTCATCTGGGTTTGGTCCCTCAGGTAATGAGAAGAATAAACTGGCAAAAGGCAAAAGTCATGGAAGGTAGCCAAAATAAGTGCTTCAGATCATCCTGTCCCCATGCTTTACCAAAAAAATAAATAAATACAAATCAACAGCTGGTAAACATCGGAGAAACTGTCCACACAACCTGCAGACAATTTCTTCCTTTTTAACCCTTGTGATCTGACTTTTTTCCCTATCACTTGAACAAAATGTGCTCTCTCAACACTAACTGGTGTCTTCAAGTGTCTTTCCTCCATTTTCCTTCTCGTTGATTTCTTGCTTCTGACTCCACTTACGCCTTGATACCCTCTCTTCTTTCTTCCTTTGGCTTCCAGGACACTGTTTATCCTCCTTTCTCACCCCTTAACTACTGGAATTTCTCAAGGTTCAGTCTTTCGCTCTTCTCTTTTCCATTCTCTAGGCTCTTTTTATGTTTCCGTTACAATGCAAGGAGTCCTCGAGAGAATGGAGTATTTAGCTTCTATCTTTTGTGACCCATATATAATAGGCACTTAATAAATGCCTGTTAATTGGACTGGTGAATTCCCTTCCTCAGAGAGTTCATCTTTCTCACGGTTTTAAGAATTACTTCTATGAGAATGGTTTCCAAGTTTAAATTTCTAATTCTTATCTCCCTTCTGAGTCCCTTTATCTCCAACAGCTTGACTGGTCATTTCTACATGAAGGACATACCTTTACTGCACACTCAAGATGTCTATAATAAATACTACCTTTTCCTCAGATAAGCCCTTCTCCTCCCAACTTTCTTGATTTTTTCCATAAGAAAATTCTCCAAGGCTCAAAACTTTGAAGGCATCTTTGATTCATTTTTCTCTCTCATTTACCTATGTATGATAACTAAGTCCTGCTTATTCTCCATTTAAAATACCTCTAGTAATGGTCTCTGCTTCCCATTACCAATTCCCTGGCTGAGTTCTGCTCATCTCACACCTAGATTTTGGGAATAATACACTCCAAGCTGGCCTCCCTTGTGCCTAGCACCTGTACTTTCAACATCTAAATTTACGCCATTCAAGTAATTCATGACGTCTCAGGTAATTCAGCAGCTTCCTTATTCTCTTCCTCTCTTCCCCAACTCTTGCCTTTAAACTAGGGGACTTCAACATTCTTTAATAATTCATTATCTCCAGATCACATCCCTTAACTGTGGGTGTCACCCAAGACTCTCTTCTAGAATCTTACTCTTCTCTCTACATATTCTCTATCTTGGTGACTTGATCAATTTCCATGGATTTAATGATCATCTCTATGATGATCTATATTCCCAGATCTATATATTCAGCCTCACTCCCTGAGTATCAATGCCACTTCACCAGTTTCTGACTGTAGATTTCAAATTGGATGTCCCAGAGACATTTCAAACTCAGCAGGTCTAGAATAGAATTCATCATCTTTCCTCCTTAAATTTACCTTTAAAAAAAAAAAACACTCGCAACTTCTATTTCTGTTGAAGGCAACAAAAAAACTATAGTGCAGTAAAGAGATTGCTGGGTCTGGGGTTAGGAAGACCCAAGTTCAAATATGGCCTCATGTACCTATGAGCTGTATGAACTTGGGCAAGTCAGTTAACTTCCCATATACCTCCGTTTTCTCAGCTGTAAAAATGGAGATTACAATAGTACCTTCCTCATAGAGTACCTACCTCACATTGTGCTAAGCTATGGGGATAAAAATACAAACAAAAAGGAAGACAATCCCTGACCTCAAGGAGCTCAAACTATAAATGGGTGCTATAAGGCACTTGACTCACCACTGAGATGCAGAGAGGGTAAGGGACTTGTCCAAGGTCATAGAGATGGTAAGGAGCAGAGCTGGGAGGCCCTCAGACTCCAAATTTAGCAAAATTCCCATTGTATCACAGTATACAATGTCACACCTTGCACAGTGAGCACTAAATAAATATTGGGAGTGGTTAGAAATCTCTTCCAAATGTTGTCCTTTTTATCTCTGAATTTCTATTTAGAAGTGTAATATGGGTATGAGGGAGAGGGAATTAATGGGAATCCCCTCTATTGAACTTCCATGCTGTTTTGCTGACTATAATACCCCCAAGTGGAGGCCAGCTGTGTCCATGTGTAATGAAGGACCCTGTTTTTTATCTAATTACATGCTCAGGTATTCTGTTACTGTTTCCTGTCCAGTTATAACATAGTGAAGAAGGAGCTATTTGGTTGGCCTGCTGCACCAGAAATGGCCATGAATATAAAAGGTTCAAATAATTGTTCCTCACTTTTTCCTGCTAGTGATCAAAACAAGAATTGCTGCAAGCCTCCAGCAAGGGGAAAGAAGGAGTTCTAGAGGCTTACTCTTCCCAACCAGGGCCATGGCCCTGTGCTATTTTGGGCTGTTTTTCTGTCTCTGTTATGTGTATTTTCCCCTGATTTTAGGTGAAGGAGATGGAATAAACTAGCTATAACCCTGTGAGCTGTGAAAGGTTACCAGAGCCACCAGGGAGAGCCTCAGGAACACACCAAAAAATTACTGGCAGCCAAGCTCAGTGACACGTACAGCCACAAGGAGCAATCTGTTTGAACTAGCTCAGTAGGGAATGGACAATGAGATGCCATTTTCTGTAGCAAGGGAGTAACTCATCCAGCAACAATGCCACATTCAGAAATGACTATGGTGAAGTGAATGCTTTGTGACAACCACTTGAAGTTTGAGTCTGATTTCCCCAAGGACCAAGGTGGTAGAAGGAAGAGTGTAACTCCCATATGGGGGGGGAATGATTCTGTACTTCTAACCTTGTTTATCTTTTCAGTAAATATCCCTTTGTTAAAGCTTATTGATGTTAATGGGCATAAATGACTGCATCAGTCAATGACGGGGAGAGATACTGACTGGCACTAGTAAATGATATTGAAAGGAGCACACCAGAATGGGAACTTAAGCTGACAGCATCATAAAAATAACCCCAACCACATATGATGAACCACTAGGACCCTGAGTGGGAAATTCAGCAGCTCTCAGGGACCCGACATGCTCACTTGTGAAAAAGTTGGGACAATGATAGCAAGAGTATATCTAGGCTATATAAATATCACAATATTCCATCCAAGTTTTTAGGCGTTCATATACATTATAAAAATCCTTTCCAATATCCACATTCCATATATATGCAATACTCACAAGGAAGGCACAGAGTTGATTAATTAATTTAACTTCAATATCCTGTAGCTATTTAATTAAGAAGGTCACTGAGGTTATAGCTAACAGGGTGCTTCACGTATAAGTGGATCAATCCCCTAAGGAAGAACTCTTGCAATACTGTATAGGATAAGCTCAGGTCTTCTCATTCATGGTAACTGGATTTTTCTTTCTTTGTCTCTTCCTTTCTTCCTTTCTTCCTTCCTTCTCTCTCCCTCTCTCTCTTTCTCTCCCTTCCTTCCTTCTTTCCTTCCTTCCTATATGAGCATCCCATAACCTGAAGATTGGTCTAGAAGGTAGTCTAGGGATTCCAACTGGAGCAGCCTGCTCTAGGAGAACCAACAGCCTTGCACTTGATCCAGAAACAAAGTGAACTCAGAGATGAAGAAAAATATTCTAGAAACCGAGTGAAGTTTACGTATCTCAAATATTCAGAATGAGAAGGAAATGCTCAAAGTCAAAGTGAGATAATATATGGTGATGTTGTAATGCTAGTTAAGAAAGCATCTTTCTACTGATGACCTCTCAGCAAAAGGAAAAAAAAACTGAGAGGCACAAAGACATAAAAAACAATCTTATTTAGACCTTTGGGGTCAATTCTATAATTACTATGTAGAACACCCATCATACTAGCTTCCTTCACTCAGTCTCATATATAAGCAGCTTACCCCTACTATCTACCCGTTTCATAGTATCCCTAAGGAATCCTCAGTCCACTTTCCATAAACGCCCCTATACCCTCCACCATGTATTCTAATACTTCATCTCATTGCTTCAATAGAAACCTGGTTTTCCCCTGTAGACACAATTCCTCTCAATATTCTCTGACTCCTTCTGATCCAAAGGAGCAGGAGGAGAGATAGGCATTTCATCTTTAAATAATCTCTCCCTTCTTGCAAAATCTTTACTAATCCATTTATACTACTATAAGTTATCCAAATCTTTTGGATTTGGACAATTTTATTCATAGAAAGGAGAAACGTGGACAATTCTAATCAAACCCAGGAGAAAGCAGCCTCTAAGAAAAAAATACATGGGGAGAAACAGGAGTTCTGAGAGGACTTAAGAGAAAGCAGACCTCAGAGACACTTCTGAAGGCAAAGATGGCAAAAGTGTTTTGTTTCCCTACAGCTAGTTTGAGATTAATAGAAAACCCTAAAAACTTTATTAATAATATACTTTTATTAACTTTTTAATAATATATAGTATAATATATAGTATAATATATTTATATGTTGATAATATATGTTTATTAATTATAATAATAATTAATAATATATTATTATATATTTAATAATATATAGAAGATTTTATGTAATACAACATAGAATATACAATTATATAATAAGTACATAAATATGATATATTGAAATGATATATAATATAAAATATATAATAAACAATAAAGTTATCTGAATAATATTACTTAACTTTATCAATAATGTAAATTTTGGTGGCTACCAGAAAAGTGTTTATTGCCTATTTGTAGCTTGTATGACAAAGACATGAATTTTTATTTTTCACCCAAGGAGGAAGGTCATTTTACACAATGAGACACTGATTTGAGGCAGGAGAGGGTCAGTGAAAAGCAGAAGCAAAAACAGAGAAGACTAAACATTCAGAGCAGAGGAGAAAGAACTGAGACTGCCCCCTGCTGCTTAAAGGGAGCCAAGTGCAGCTGAACAGAGATAGGGAAAAGCAAATTAAGTGAAAACTGAGATAAAAGTTTAGAGCTTGCATTGGCCCTCTCCACCCTTGTCAGTTAACTGGGTGGACTCGAAGTTTTACAACTGCTCGAAGATGATTGGAGAATTGGAGGAAGAAGTATCTTTTGCAGCTGAACACAGAGCTAGTTAGTGAAAGGAGAGGCTGGTCTGCCTTGCTTTTCTCTATCACCTGGGCTTGAAAGAGGAGAAATTCATTGGAATTTTGTTTATTTTGCCTTTACTGGCACCTACAACTTGAGAGGAAAAAACCCATCAGAGCTTAGCCATGAGGGAAGACTTGTATAGCTCTGATGATCCTGGACTTAGGAAGGGGTGGGGGTCGTGGGGAAGGAAATGACTTTTGCTTTAAAAAAAAGTATATTGCCTGAGTGTCCAGTCATGTTATGAGGTTTGAATAGAGCAGACAAAACAAAAGACGCCTTGCCCAATATGTGACTTTGGTGCAAATCACTTCCTAAGGAGACCAAAGGCTGTAGTCCAGAGTCAAGAGTTGTCCTAGGCACATGAGTTTTCCTATTCATCTGCCTTCCTAATAGGTTTGCACAAATTTGTTCTTTCTCTTCTCCATGAATACTATATATATTGGTGGGAGAGTATGATCCAAATTTCTAGGTTGATGGTTATATGAAGACTACTACTGTTTTACATGATTAAGAGTTAATGGTGCCAGTTCTATTAATATTTGTTTAAATGGAAAATATACCAGTGGGGGCTCAAGAGCTATAACTGTGACTAATAGAAGTATAGCTTCCCTATATGACCTTGGAGTCACCCAAGGTCCATGAAAGTGGACTGTAGCAATGTGTTCCCTATCTGAGAGCTTTCATTCTCTCTGCCACCTGCCAAGATGGGGTGAGTAAATCATTCTAGAAATGAAAGGAATGTGAAGTGCGTCCACCCAACCTGCCCCAAGTCATTTTATCTCGATAATCTACTGATTTTCCAATTTTCTTTGAGTTTCCTCAATGTAATTAACAACTAGGCCAAGGTTGTTTCCTTTTTTTTAGTTCCTAACACCTTAGCAATGGTAGACATTTAAAAAATGCTTGACGATTAATTTACTGACTCCTCTCCATCTCCTCAACTGCCATCAAGGATTTCTCTACAAGCAATTCTCCTACCTTCTCAGCTCCAATAACCTTCTCCTGCACCTCATTTCAGCTCCACAGCAGGATGGCCAAATCTTGGATCATGCCTCCTCAAGGATGCCAAATTAACCATTGCATACTCCGACTGCAGCCTCCTGCCCTTCCACTTCTCTTATGTGCACAATTGAACTAAACTTTCTAAAAGACCCTTATGACACTCCAGTGCCCTGAACTTGCCCATTCTTCCAATCTATCTCCTTCACTCTCTCCCCAAAGCAGCCTTGATCCAATGACCTGTGAAAGTAACAATTTCCTAGTCATAGCCTTAGAACCTCTCAACATCCAGACCTTCAACCTTGGAAAAATTTCACCATCAAATCTTTTCACTCCTCCTGGCTGCTGAGTGTTACTGGAAAACTCATGAAATTAAACCAATTTCATCCATTGGAATTTATGATGCACAACCTCAGCTGGTCCATCATTACTTTAGGACAAACCTACTTCTGACTTGACAATATCTTATCAATCAATTGCTCTGTGACTCCATTTACCATTTCTTCGTTCTCTCAGACCACAATTTTCTAGAAGGGCAAACTGAAGTCATTCCAGGGCTCTCTGGCAAGTAGATAGAGACCTGGGGCTCCAGGGGGTTTTATCTCCCCCATTCTTTGGTTCTGGGTCATCTCCAATCATCCTGATCTATATTTGGCCACTGGACCCAGGTGACTCCAGAAGAGAAGAAAGTGAGGCTGGTGACTTTGCACAGCCCTGCCTCACTTAAATCCAATTCACTTGCAAGTCATGGCATCACCTTTCTGGCACCAACGTCCACTTCTGGACAAAGGGCAAACACCAACTGACCAAAACACACCTTCCCAGCCCCTACTCCCCATATATTTTGTCTTCTTGTATGAGAATGTAAACTCCTGAAGGGATCGTGCTACATTGCTTTTCTATTTGGATTCCCAGAATTTCCAAGTGTTTAGCAGAAGACTTAGCATACTTCCAATGCTAATAAATGCTTCTCCCTCCTTCCTTTCTGCCCTTCCCTTCCTTCTTTCCTTCCTTTTTTCTTTCCTCCTCTTCTTCCTCCCTCCCTTTTTCTTTCTCTTTTTTCCTTCCTTCCTTCCATCCTTCTTTATTCCTTTTTTTCCTTTCCTCCTCTCCCTTTCCTTCCTCTCCCTTTCCTTCCTCTCTCTCTCTCTCTCTCTCTCTCTCTCTCTCTCTCTCTCTCTCTCTCTCTCTCTCTCTCTCTCTCTCTCTCTCTTTCCTTTCCAACATGATAATAGTTCCTTTGGTAATCTTGGCAGGGCCACTGACTGTCCTGGCATTTAAACTTACAGTGAACCATTTAGCGGTGAGAATCAAAGTTGATTTTTTTCCACAGTGCTTCTTTTTTCCTAGTGGCCCTGGGTGTCTCATGGGGGTCACCCTGTTTAGAAGTCCTTTAGTCCTTCACTTTCTTAGAAGAGGTCTATATCTAGCATGTCTTCACTTACTTAATCCTTTCCTATCTGGTTTCAGTCCTAGACTTGGCACACTTATAGTGGCTGTTTGACTGAAAGATAACTGTCTCCAGGAGAGAAATTCCAAGAAACGAAGTCATTTGTTGTGGTGAGCTAAGAAACCGCTAGGTAAACCGGCTGGCCAGTGGGCTAATTTTACAGGGTCTCGGCCTGCATGGAACTGGAATCAGCGGACCTGGGATCGAGGCCAGACTCTGCTACTTAACCAGTTGTGTGACCGTTAGACGCTCACTTCACAGAATTTTGGAGTTGGGAGCCTCTCTCCCAGGAATCAATAAACATTTATGAAGTGCCTACTATGTTCCCGGCCAAACAGTCATCTACATTAAAACAGAATCCCATCTACAACGTACCTGACAAATGGTTATCCAAGTGCTTTGCTTAAAGATCTTTAAATTGAGGGAACCTAACACCTCTAATTCCAAGAGAATTTCTTTCCCCAGACATTCAGCCTAAATTGCGGCTTCTACCCGTTGCTCTTAGGTTCCACCCTCTGGGGCCAAACAGCACTAGTCTAATCCCCATTTCCTGTAATAGTGTTCATACCCAGACTTTATGGGCTTTGATTTCCTTATTTGTAAAATGAAGAAAAAAGAATACTGCAAACTGCCTATACCTCAAGGGATGAAGTAAAGTAATGAAGGTAAGTAAAAAGGGCTTTGTCATCACAAGAATGAAATTATACAACTTGTGTAAAGCACAGTGTAAACCTTAAATCTCTGAACAAAGGCTACTATTCTTATTAAACTGTGGGCAATGGCAAAGATTAGAGAGATCATGACTGTCATGTGACTGGTAGCAGTGCTGAGACTCCCCCCCGGCCAAGCCAAGTCAGGGCAGATCCCACAAAGTTCCATGGTCATCGAGGTGAACAGTGATTAACCTGTTTATTTCTGAAAGTCAGAAAACAAATTTAAAAATTTCTGAGTCTAGGAGGGTTGGAGTTTTGCTTCATTGAAGGTAAAACAACAGTTTGTTGCTACAGAAGAGGGAAAATGGGCATTCACTCCTTCATCTGGCTTCCATCCTTAGAAAGTGGGCATCAGCAGCCTGTTTTAGTAACTCCTTTTCCTAACAGGCAGGGCCTACTCACCATCCTCTGCTCTACAGACAGGGTCTTTATAAACTTGTGTGGAAGAAAGTTACAGACTAATGTAGCCCCTTCCTCTCTACTCCCCTCCCTCACCCAACTGCCCCTTTCAGATTTCAATGTGGATCACTTGCTTTTCACTTAAGGATCCAGGGGTGGGAAGGAATCAATATCAAAAAGATTCTCATTGACCTCAGGATCCCAAGCTCTGATAAAATCCTGGCAATGTGGTCTGAAGGTTTGAATCTCTATAACTTTATCTGTCTCTCTTGCTTGGCCAGCTATATTGTGGCGCCCCTACACCACTTTGGAAACTCCCTGTTCACCGGTAATGACACATTTAAACAAGAGAAGATAGGATCAACCCTATGTTTATTTAAGTCAGTAAGGAAACAGGAAGAGAAAATTAAATTAAAACAGAATGAGAAATGTAAATAAACTTTCAGAATAGGAAAACTTTGGAATAAACATGTCTGGAAAGGTAGTGGTGGGAGTGGAAGGTGAAACTGAGCCAGTCTCCGTCCTTTATCAGTTTCCCCAAAAAGTTGCCCAAGCATTACTGCGTCCTAGCCAGCGTTGGGGGTCCTGGCTGGAGAGGAGGTTGCACCAGAGAGCTGCTCAGAACCCACTCCCTATTTCTTTTTCCAATTCTCCTATCTGTCTCTCTCAACCAATGTCTTGATTTACATTCCAAACTGCAAGCAAAACTGAAAGATAAACTGCCCACAGAGTTCCAGATTCCTCTTGTAGACTACTTTGTCCAATAATTTCACTCCCCCCACTCCACCACCCCTTCTCACAAGGCCTGGCAAAGTCAGAGGACATAATCTTAACTTCCTGGGCATGCAGTTTCTCCAGGTAAGAGAGATATTCAGGGGTACACTCAGGAGAGTGCTGGTAAATGTTTAACAACCAGCTTACTAGGAGAAAAATATTTACCCATCACACACTTTTAAGTTTAATCTGTACTATTGACATTTTTTCCCATGACTTTCTTGTTCATATAATTAACCAAACACTAAATCAAGCCCTGATTACTGGTGGTGGTACCAATTTCCTAGGTGCAAATAAATGCTCATACTGAAAATTTAACAATAGGCTCTCCAGTCCATTTGAACTGGCTCCTGCATATCCACAGACACTAGGCATGTAAAATATCTATTAGGATGTATCCAGAAAAAAAACATAACATCTTGAATTAGCTGAGATGCCAACAGTTACAAAGGCTCAGAATAATAAGTTAAATAATGAGTCCAAAGGTAGACTTCATGTAATAAAGAATAAAAAAGTCCTAATGTCTCCATGACTGACATGGGGGCAACTGGCAAGTTGAGTACCTCAAAGAGGCTTTTGGGTATAGAAATTCTAAGGTGCCCAAGTAACTCTAGTTAGTTCCTTTAGTAATGCAAAACCTTAAGGATATCACAGAGAAAATAAGCCTTTGCTTCAGATATCACCTTTGAAATGTGAAAATAAGAGCAAGAAAGCAAGTTGGCCCAGTGTAAAAATGTTCCTCCATTGGTAGAGGGCAATTCACTTTCTTAAAGGACAGAGTAATAAGTGATACCTCAGTTGTGCAGCTCATGACCAAGTAGACAACCAGAGGGAGCAAGCAGCCTGCTTCACTATATGTCCCCTGCCTAGCTGGGTAAATTCAGGGAATTCATTTTCCTTTCTGTGTCTTAATCTTCTTACATGTAAAATGAGGGGAAGGGTAATAGACTAGATCAGAGGTGTTCTGAATGCTGAACCAGATTTAAATGTAATTTAAAAATGCTTAAGCAAAAATAAAATACAATAGAACATAGACAATGTCAACATGTGGTTTTCTAAGTCAATACACAGCCTGCAGGGAATCTTATGCATGATTTAGTGGCTTCCATTTTTTTTTTTGTTTGACACCACAGGTTTCTTCCAGCTTCTTCTTGTCAGGAAGGAGTTAGATCTTTCTTTCTTTGTGCCCCTTTTTCTGTCTGTCCCCCACCTTCTTTCCCTATTCTATCTTTCTTGACTATGACCTTCACTATACTAGTCACACATAGCTGAAGTATTTTCTTAGTGTAACAGAGATACGGGACTTGATGGTTTTCCTTGTGGGCAACAGCTATGCCCCTCTCTCTCAATGCATAACCACATTTATTATATGCTAGGACCTGTGCTAAGTGTTGGGCATGAAATACAACAAAGTGGACAATCTGTACTCTAAAGAAGCTTACATTCAGTTGAGGAGACAACATGAATACACACACACATATACACACACACATACACATATACACACACATACATGCGAATATGTATACATACATATATCTATGTATACATACATATACAGTATAAATACAAAATAAATTGAAGGCAATTACATATGAGGAACTTGGGAAGGGAGGGTAAAGATTTTAAGACTTTGCTGAGGTTTTCCTGAATCTTGAGGCACTTTGCCTGGGCCTGGGAGGGGTTGACTAGAGTCAGAAGGGCATGACCACAACATGATGTGGAAGGAATATCAATTTAGGTATGAGTCTGACTGAATGACTTTTGACTATCCCAGAGGCATGCTGACCTGGCCTGGCTCATTCAAAAAAACAAACCAAAGCAAAAAAACTAGAATGCTTTGTGGGAGACAATGATACAGGATGCTAGCTATAGAACAATGAAGCTTGTAAGTCTTGAGCAGAGAGAGAGAGAGATTGGGTGATAATGAGCTGTAAGCAAGCTGGAGATCAAAATTATAATGCCATTCGGACCCGGACGCAGCAGCCTGATGGAGTTACAAAGAGAGACGACAGATCAGCATGGGAGACCCAAGAGTAAGAGGCCTGGGAGACACAGTAAGGGAAAACAGAGCAGGACTATCTCTCACTGCTGCTGTAAGTCAGATTTGGCAGGTCCTGAGGTGGAGGCAATGGTGGGAGGAGAAGCTTGGGGAGGATTGGCTCTCTGGCGATGCCAGGTTTCTTTCCCTATTTTCAGGGGAACTTTCGGGCCCCAGGTGATGTCCTAAGCCTGAAGCAGCTGTCTAGGTCCCGAAGGAAAATAGGATGCAACCTAGGGATGGGTTTATGGACTTCTTGGCAACCCTGAATTCTTTCTTTGCTGGAAGGAGTGGAGTGCATCAACCCCAATAAAGGGCTATAAATAAACATGTAATGACCACAGACAAAGATGGGACTAACCAGCAGAGAAAGTATTATTGCCTATCTATGGCTTTCAATCCAAATCCTTTGTATTTTATGTTCCACACAACACATTCTACATTCTCTGCTTTGTTAGCTCTGTGCTTTCAGGTGAGCTGAATATTCCAAGCCAAGAGCTTAGAAATGAGCCAAATGCAACTGTTTCCCGGGGACCCTGGGAAGGGGACTGAGCCAAAGAGATAATTATTGGGAAGCTTATTAAAGAGAAGTCTCCCCCCAATCTGAACCATGTCTAACTTCTTATTCAGAGTATTCAGAAAGCTACACATTATTCACTGAATAAATTTATGTTGCTTACTCTTAATTTTAAAGGATATACTTCTTCCTCTACAGGAAATAAAATCACTAAATTAAACTGCTTGCATTTGGCCAAGAACTGGCTTCCTTCTGTGGGTTACTGATACATTAATGAATAATGTTCCCTATTCATGCTTTAGCATCACAGTAAACATTTCTATAGGGCCTACTGTGTGCCAGGCACTGTACTAAGTGCTTTACAAATGTCTCATCTGATCCTCATAACAACGCTAGGAGGTAGGTGTTATTATTATCTTCTTTTTACAGATGAGGAAACTGAGGCAAACAGAAGTTAAGACACGTCTAGGGTTACCCAGCTAATAAGTGTCTAAAGCCAAATTTGAACTCAAGTCTTCCTGACTGCTGGCCAAGAGCCCTGTCCTCTACACCACCTATCTGCCCAAAGCATCTGTCCAGAGCTTTTTATAACACAGATTCCTTCCCTCAAAGTTAACCACAAAGCAAATAAAATTTAGTCATGGATTCTCACTGTATAAGAGTATGAGTTCTTGGATAGTGGTAATGTTACAGGAAAGGGGGAGTATTCAATGAGGGGGCAAGGTGGATGATGAGCGCCATGCCGAGTGGTATACACAGGGTCTCTGCATAAGCAAATATGGTAGACAGCTGAATCAACACTCTAATCCAGCTGTTGCTGGCCTGGTGGAAACATGACCTGTTTCTCACACCTAGCATTCTTGTTGCTGGGGAGGAGGATCTCACTGCTTCCCAGATAAGTGGCCTGACTCCACCACATGCTCCATGGGAAGAGAGGGGCTTTCAAAGACACAACTGATGTTCCCTGAAGCTGGCTGCCTCTCATGACTGCCCAGGTCTCTACTGCCTGTCCCAGATGTTTTCACGCTAAAGCATGGGCAGACAAGAGCACCACATGAGCCTTGAGTTCCATAAGAGAGGCTGCAGGCTGCTTCTGGTGCCCGCTGGATCTGACAGTGACCAATGGTCAGAGGTGAAAGGAGGAGGGAAGGAGAGGGAGGGAGAGGGAGGGAGAGGGAGGCTCCTCTGCCCTGTCCTAGTGTAAGAAATGAGAGGATCCTGTGACCCCAGTCTGGGTGCTTGTGGGTCATAGTCAATGCCTAGAGGAAAACCAGCTGCTACTGAGTAAGGGAAAGGGCAAACTTGGTAAGCCCAGCTGAAAGTCTAGAGTTGAATTTCCATTAATGTCATTCTTTTATGAATGTATTCTACATTCAATTCAATAAGTATTTCTTAAGTGTTCAGTAGGAACTGGGTAGAGTTCATGGGGATAGGAAGACAATGAAATCAATCCCTGCCCTCAAGAAGCTAAGACTCTGCTGGAAGGGAAACAGTACAGAATATACACAGATAAGGGAATACAAAATTAAGGATAGGAATAAGATACTGGAAGTTCTGGGTGAAAAAAACTGCCTCTACTAATGTAGGTTTTCACTTTCTCCACAATTTACCGTTTTAGAGAGCTGCCTGGGGTACTGAGAGGGTAAATGATTTTCCCATGGTCACAATGCCAGGGTGTATCCAGAGAGACCTTGAAACCATGTGTTCCTGGCTCTATCAGTTATTCCACAGCTGCCTCAAGAAATACAAAATTAATACAAATTAATTTAGGCCAGAGTTACATGGAAAGCCTAAAGAGCTGAGAAAATCAGCCCATGTAGGAGGTGGAACCAAGGCTGAGCCTTGAAAAGAACTAAGGATTCCAAGGGGTGGAGGTAAGAAGCGAAGGCATTCCAGGGATGGGATATAGCCTGTGCAAAGTCATGGAATCAGGAAAGGGAGTGTTGTGTGTAAGGGATAGCAAACAAGCCAGAGTTTGTAGAGGGCAGTAAAGTTTTTAGAAAACTAGGAAAGTAGAAAATGGACCAGGTTTGTTAGGGACTCTAAATGCCAGGCAAGATTTTGTATTTGCTCCTGGAGATAATGGACAGCCACTGGGTTTATTGAGAAGGGAAGGTTACATCATCAACTCTATACAGCTGAGGAGGGATTGGGGTAGGAAAAGGCTTGTTGTAGGGAAACCAACTATAAGCCTGTTGCAATAGTTCAGGCATGAGAAGGGGAATTACCTGGGAGTTGTTATGTAGATAGAAAGAATTAGAACTGAGAATAAATTGAATGTTTGGAGTAACTGTGTTAAGAATCAACAGAGGTTGTAAATCTGCATAACTAGGAAGATGGTGCTTACCCTAAAAATAATTTCTTAAAAATAAAATTTAATAATTAAAAAATAATGGGAAAGTTGGGAAGAGGAAAGGACTTGGGGAGGGGAAAATAATGAGTTGTGTTTTGGATATAACTGAATTTGATTTTTCTACGGGAAATCCAGTTCAAGATGTCCAAAATAGAGTTGGGCATTCAGGACTGGAGCTCGAGGGAGGATAGGGCAAGATGTGACCTGGAAAATGCGAAAGCCAAGAAGCTTGCCAAAGAGCACCCAGATAAGGAAGGGCAGAACCGGGAGAAAGCAGTTCAGGAAAACCAAGAAAGGAAGGTGAGTGACAGTGCCAAAGAAGAACGTCGATTAAGAACATCGTCAACTACTTTACATGTTGTTGGGGAAAAAATATAATACTATTAAGTGCAAAAAAAGAAAAACGTTATTAGATCTGAAAATTAAAATATCATTGGTAACTTTGGAGAGAGCAGATCCAGTTGAATAATGAAGATGGAAATCAAATTGTACTGCAGTTAGAAGAATGTGAGGAGATGATATGGAGCTAACAAATGTGGATGGTGTGAGAAGGGAATGAAAGATACAGAATAATAACTGCTGGGGATGGTTTGATCAAGTGAGAGCTCTGTGTGTGTGTCAGGAGGGAGTTAAGTATGGGGAAAACACAAACATGTTTGTAGATCATAGGGAAGGAGTCATTTTATGGCGAGAAATTGAATATTAGAGAGTATAGATGAGAGCACAAATAATCTGATGGAGAAGTGAATGTCCAGAAAAGTTTGCTCTGGTGAAGAGAAAGTCCATCTCTTTATGTGAGACAGGAATGAAAGAGGAGATAGTGATGGAAAATGCCGGAGTAATGTGATAGGAGAAGGAGCTTTTGGTCAATTACTTTCATTTTTTTCAGTGATGTATGAGGTGAGGTCCTCAGCTCATATGGGAGGTGATGGTGCTGTTAGATGGAAGAATTTTTAAAAATGTTTTTGTTGCTGAGGTGAATAGAAGAGAAATTTGCTGTAGTGAGGGCTCAGTTAAGATTATGTAACAAACCTGCAATAGACCTAATCAGCCTGGTTTTGTGATTTCCTCCAGTTTGGTTTAGTAGAATATGATTTGGGGCAAAGGAAGCAGATGGTGAGAGCAACTGAGATCTGGTAAAGCACGATAGGACAAAGGAGCAAAGACTCAACCGAAGAGGATAGTGTAGAGTTGAACTGTTTCATTAAGGGGGTCCAGATAAAGAAGGAAGAAAGCTGTAGCTAAAAAATTTAGTAAGCATACTTACTATGTATCAAGCACTTGAGAAATGATACAAAAAAGTTAAGTAAAGGCACTCCTTGTCCTCAGGGAATTTATAATCTAATGGGGGAGACCTCATATATAGGAGAGCAGCAGCTAGGGTATAGTAACAACCACGCTGGCACACAGGGTGGGCTGCTAGCACAGGTTCTTTGTTCTGCTTTTCTAAAGGAAAGACAGCTTCAAAGGGGTCAACAATCTTACTTTAATTAAACAAATATAAGCCATTCACTAGTTCAGGGGAAAGGTCAGCATCCTGAATGTGAAGAAAATACAAGCAGAGAAACATAGAGAAATTAGCACAGAGACACAATAGACAGAGCTCCAACTGTCTAAACAAAATAATAGATACCTAATCACCAGACCAGGGAGCACCAAGATCTGGGTTCTTAAAGCTGGGGGTGGGAGGCCTGAACAGTGGCTACCCAGAAGCTCATCTGGCCAAATCACAAAGACACATTCTTGCCCCAAAGCAAAATGCCAACCTCCCAGAATATATAACAAAGACCTGGCCCCTGATTGGCTCAGAGCCAGAAGGCACAAAACCTATGTGTTCAGCACAGCTGTGAATTATCAGGGTTCAAAGGAGATTAATCCTTCAGATGTTTTACAGTTTAGCTTGAGCCTGGGAAACTGAACTCCAAAAAAGAAACAACAACAAAATCCCACCTTGCTTGTGCTTACAGAAGGATAATTTAGCTTGGAAATTTGTAGGAGTGATAATCCACTGTCAAGAGGAAGTAGACCAACAAATCCTTTCTGGATGCAGGGGCAATTTGCTGTTTTGATTATGGTCCCTGAACTGGAATGGAAGGAGAAAGAATACTCATTCCCCTGCAAGGCAGTTGGTCAGAATGTGGCAGAGGACTAAAATGTAACATGGCTAGAGAAGCTGATTTAATATAGTGGACCACACACCAGCCAGTCACCAATCATGATCTTAGGGATGGGGCAAGGAGAGGTAGGGGAAGGGGGAGCAAAGCTTGAAGGGTTAAATCCTTCACAGCACAGTCTCTGGTTGGGGCAGCAAGGCAACTAGTGAGATCTGTGATGTTTTCCTTGTGGCAACATCCTTAAGCCAATAATATTCCAACTCTTCTAGCACTTATCAGTCTCTGGAGGAGTGATACATAGAAGTAGAAGAGACATAGATTTAGGTTCAACTACATATAAGGAAGGACCTATGAATTAAAACTATCCCAGAGTAGAATGGATGTCCTTGGGAGCTAGCAGATTTCCCCTTGCTAGAGATCTCTAAGAAAAGCCTGGGTGGCCACTTGCTGAGAATCTACAGACAGAATTCTGCTAAGAGTTGGTCTCAATGGTGTCTGAAGTCCCTTCCAACTTGATTCCAAGGACAATCTCTTCAAAATACTGTTTTACATAGGTGGGGGACCATATGTGTGGAACACTGCATATACTGTCAAACTTGGTTCATGTGTTGCTTAGTTTTGCTGAACTGCTTTTTTTCTTCTCTATTTTCTATTTTTTTGTTACAAGGGTCATAGATCTAGACCTGAAATGGACTCCAGAGGCCATCTGGTTCAACCTTATCATTTAACAAATGAGGAAACTAAGGTCTAGAAAAGTTAAATGACTTGTTTAGTCAAATATAAGGTTAGTGAGGGGGGAGGGAGGGAATATTACATATTGAAATTAAGGTGATGCAGAAACAAAGATCAATGAGAAAAAAATGTAAATATTATGTGAGATGTTATTTCATACCTTACTGGGAAAATGATGGCTATATATCCAACTTTTACAGTTTAATCATCATTACTGAGGTTTAAACTCTGGGACACCAAAAACTGTGGGGGTTTTATGATGTGTTGTGGTGGAGCCATCTCAAAGAATTCAGTCAGACCACCTCTAATTGAAGTATAACCATTTATTGAGATTGATACTTCTCATGAAGCGGGGTAAGTTCCAAGAGGAATCAGCAACTTCAGAGAAAGAAAGATGGATTTTTATAGGATAAATTGCAATTGCATAACGGAAATTTACACAGAAAATAGGAATATGATTAATATTAAAAAGGCAGGAGGAGTTTGTTAAGGGATTAGGTAATGGAGGAGGAGTCCCATCTATGGTTCAGTGGTTAAACATTCCCATCATGCTGCCCTCCAATGGGTTAACTATTGTGGTCCTGTCTGGTCAAGATAGATAATTTGGTATTATTATCTTGGGCTAGATGGATGATGTAATCGTGAGCGAATACAAGAACACACCTGTTCAAGTATGTGGGAATGGGTCTAGGGGCAATAGCTAGGTAGAGGCAGTGGCTGGGTTCCCATCCCATGGACATATCTGCTGTCTCTGTGGGAACTAAGAGTTCAGGGACACATCTGTTGCTCTAGTGAGCAGTGAGGCATACATGAAAAGTTAGGATATTGGTGAGGGAGCTCTGGATTGGTGAGTGGGCCTGGATCACTGGGGCCTGTAATGAAGTTAGAATATTGGGGCTGGGGGCAGCTCTATCAGGATTCCAGCAGTCATTTTAAAGGGTTTTATCCTTTTAAAATCACAACATACCTGAAATCTCAGTGACAAAACTTCATTTGGGTAAGTTTTGATTCAGCGCCTCCCTCACAATACAGTACTGTATTCCCAAGCCCAGAAATGCTCCCTCCTCAGAGGTCTCTATAATAGAAGATGCCACTTTGAAAAATGGAAATGAGTTAAGGCATTTCAAACCCAGGATAAATCAGAGTAAAATGCTGATGACCGCCATCCCTCAGTGGAATGTTTCCAGGGGCTGCATCCCTTTAAAATAATATCACGTGGTTCAGTCCAGCTTCAGCTGTTTCTCCCTTGTAACAACAAAAGGGACAGAGCCAACTAGTAAAGCCTGAGGTTTCCCCCCCCTTTTTGTTATATAATGCGGCTGATCTTGAATACGCTTCCCTGTGGGATTTAACCCGAGTTTCACAGCGGTCTAGTTTATTTAGCACTGATGGGTTTACTCATTTCTTATTAAAGAGTTCTTTCCACGAAATTGGCTGCCTTTTTGGCCTTGGCTGGAGTGGGAAGGACATCTGAATTTTTAAAATCTGTGAAACAGATGGGCCTCCTTTACAGAGCCTACCTTTGCTTTCTCAAGCTCGTTTTGGACACAAGTGTCAGACAAAAAACTAATAAAATACCTATGAGAGTCTTTCAGAGTTTCTGACTTTTTGGAAGGTAAGCTTCATGAGGGCAGGGACTACTTCCTTTTGGTCTTTATAGCTCCAGGTCCCAGCACCTGGAGTGGAGAAGATGGATTCCCCTGTCACCTCTGCTCCTCTAGGAGAAATAAGGAAGTAGTTGCAGGAAAGGGAAGGGGATCTGCAGATGAACCCTGGCTCCCCTCTGGGAGGGAGGGAAGATGCAGGTTCCCTCAAGCCTTTCGCAGGGCTTCTTAACCTGGGGCCTGTGATGTTTTGGTTTTTTTTTTTAATATTGGAATTACTGGATTTCAATATAAGTAGTTTCCTTTGTTATCCTCCAAATTTATGCACGTAAAAACATGATACTGAGAAGGACTCCCTGGGCTTCACCAAGCACTGCCAAAACGGTGAAGAGACCCACCTCTGCAGCCCAGGCGCCCTTTGAAGATTATCAGTCTGCCAGGGGGAAGTGGGTATTTGAGCTGCAAAGAGCCTACTTACTTTAACAAACAGTAATCAGCAGTTATCTGGAAACCTATGTCCAAGTCATTATACTAGGCAGCAGAGAGAGGAGGGCGAAAAGGAAAGTGATTCTTGCCTTCAAGGAGTATGCACCCCAAGAGGAAGGAAAGACTTATTAGATAACTACATGCACGAGGCATTGTGCTAAGCACTTTTAGAGGCACACAGCTAGTGTGTGCCTGAGGCTGGATTTGAACCCAGGTCTTCCTGACTTCAGACACAGCACTCCATCCACTGAGCCACCTAGCCAGATAAGTCAATTCAGGATAATATGAGGAGAAGAACATGAACTGGGAGAAGTTGGAAAATCATCTCTGTTTTTCTGGTTTAGCACACTGCCTGGTATAAACTAGGCACTTCATATATACTAGCTGACTGATTATGTCAACCAGTAAGCATTTATGAAGCACCTACTATGTGTCAGGCACATAAAATTCAAAGAAAAAAGTAACAGTCCATGAGTCATGGGAAGCACATATAAACCAAGCAAAAACAAAACAGGCACAAGGAAAACTTTGGGGAGGGCGGGAAGACTCGTGGATCTGGCTGAACAGGAAAGGGCTCACACAGAAAACGATGCTTGAGTTGAGCTTGAAGAAGTCTAGAAATTCCCAGAGGCCTCTAAGTGAGGAAGGAGGGCCCCACAGCACAGGAGGCAGCCTGAACAAAGGCACACTTCTTGTTGCTCACCACACTCATTTCTTCAAAGCTCTTCAACTCTGTATGTCTCTAGTTGGTCCTGGTCCTATCCGCTCTTGGCCACTAGTAGAATCAGAAAAGTTAGAAGACCAAACATTTACTTCCTCTTCACCCACTTTGATGACACCAAGGAAGATGACCAAATCCATCACCCTGGAAAACTTAACAGGCCCTGGCATTTATTAAGCACCTACTGTGTACCAGGCATGGGCAGTAAGGTGTTGCAATGGATAGAGTGCCTGGCTCAGAGTCAGGAAGACTCCTCTTGGTGAGTTCTAATCCAGCCTCAGACAGTAACTATGTGACCCGTGGCAAGTCAATTAACCCTGTGTACCTCAGTTTCCTCATCTATAAAATAACTTGGAGAAGGATATGGCAAACAGCTCTAGTATTTTTGACAGGAAAACCTGAAACGGGGTCACAAAGAGTCAGACATGACTGAAAGAACTGAAGCACAACAAACTCATACCAGGCACTGAGCTAAACTCTGGGGAATACATTACAAGGCAAAAGATGGTCCCTGCCCTCAAGGTGCTCCCATTCTAATGGGAGAGGCAACATGGAAACAAATATGAACAAACAAGAACTAGACGAGGTGTCAGTTTGCAGGCAGAGGACCTGGGTTCCAATTCCACCTATACTCTCCTTCAGTTCTCTGGTACATAGGTGTTGTTGGGCTTGGGAATTCCCAAGATGCCTTCTACCTCTAAATCTATGATCTGTGCTGTAGGTAGTACAAACAGAATGGTCCTTTATCAGACACTGGCTATGTCTGATGGGTTACAGAAAATAGCTTTGTTTTGTTTTATTCTAATTCTATGAGCAAAAGGAAGAAAATTGTGATCATGTTAGAACTCTTAAAAGCAGGCCCCAGACCAGCTGCTTCCCATCATTCCTAAATAAAGGACAACAGTGGGCTGGACCTCAAAGTAGCACTCTTAAGACAGTGAACAGATCTGATTTGTTTTTTATTTTTGTCTCTGTATATTTCGTATTCTTAGCACTCAGGATAGAGTGGGCAAAAATCAAATTTAAAAAATCAAATCAAATTAAAATTTAAAATAAAATTTGTTAAATCAAATCACATGTCATTCCCTTGCTTAGAAACTTTCACAGTGTTTCTAGGATAAGCTGAAATCTCTTCATACTGGTATTTAAGCCTACACCAATCTGACTTTAATATATGTTACATCCCTCCCCAGGCACTGCCCTGAATTCAGCATGCTACATGCATTCCAAGAGAACTGTTCCCCTGAGAGGGAATTACTTCTGGGAGGAGAAGAGAGTGTCTATCTCTCTCTTCACACACAACCCCACCATACCTTCCCACTGCCATTGACCATCACATAAGTAGGACTGGACCCCAATCAGACAATGCATGCAGCTGGGATCAGAGACAGTAGACCAGCAGGAGTCAACATGTCCAAAGTAACACATTGAGGACATTCAACGAAGAAAGAGACAGTTGCAGTATGACCCCTCACACCAGAGAAGAATGTCAACTCTGCACCTTGGAAAGGACTTCCAACCTATGAAGTACAGGAGCTGTGAGTTATCCCTCTGCCACCTTCATGTGAGATTCTTTGTCTCAGTACTCTTAGTGTGAACTCACTGTTATGGATCTGTGTGTATACGTGAGAGTGTAACCCTAGGCTTTTCAGGAGAAAGTTTTGTATAACCATTTTTACTATACCACTCTAGGAATGCCTTTGTCTACTCTACATCCTCATTATTCAACTGAACTTTGTTGCCAGATGGAATGGCATTTTCTCAGTCCTCATCCTTTTTTACCTCTCCACATCCTTTTCTTCTCTCTAGGTTTTCCTGACGATGCTCTCTCCTGGTGTCCCTATCTGACTACTCATTCTCAGTGTCCTTTGCTAGATCTTTATCTAGGTCATACCCACTCATGATGTGCCTCTCTAGGCTGCGTCCTGGGTCCTCTTCTCTTTTCCCTCTATACTATCTTGATTGGTGATCTCAACAATTTCCATGGATTCAATTATTATGTCTATGTTAGTGATTTCCAGACCTTATCCAGCCCTAATCTCTTTTTTAACTTCAGTCTCATATCTCCAGTTGCATATTGGACATCTCAAAGTGACTTGACTGTCCTATACATATTTGAAATGCAACTGAATTCATTATCTTCCCCTTTTCCTAATTTTCTTATTACTTTGGGGGAGGAGGCGCTTTCTTACTAGTCACCCAAGCTTGCGTCTTATATGTCATCCTCCACTCCTCATTTTCCCTCACCCCCTACATCCAATTCATTTCCATGACCTGTCAATTCTACCTCTGTAAACATCTCTCATATATTCTCACTTCTCTCCTCTCACAGTGCCGCCATCTTGGTGCAGCCCCCCCATCACCTCACACCTGCTCTGATGCAGTAGCCTGTGGATAGGCTCCCTCCACTGAGCTGTTGAATTGATCTTCCTGAAGAACAGGTTTGACTGTATCATCCTCCATTTGATAAATTCCAGCTGCTTTCTATTACCTCCAAGATCAACTATGAAATACAGTTAGATATTCAAAGCCCTTCATAACCTGGCCCTTCCCGACATTTCTAGTTTCCTCATGCTTTACTTCCAGGTACTCAGAGATTAAGTGACAATGGCTTTCTGCTCCTGCTACTCAAAATTCTGAGACTTTCTTGGTGGCTCTTGCTCATATTGGAACTCTCTCCCTCCTCATTTCCACCTCCTGGCTGTCCTGGTTTCCTTCAAGACCCAGTTAAAAATCTCACCTTCTACAAAAAGCATTCTGCTCACTCCCTCTTAATCTTAATTTCTTCCCTCTGTTATCTCTAATTTATCCTCAATAGATCTTGTTTGTACAAAGTTGTTTTGGATGTTTTCTTCCTCTCCCTTCCCAGATGGTCAGCTCCTTCACAGCAGGGATTTTTTTTTGGGTGGGGGAGGGTGATTTCTTTGTATTTCTAGCACTTAACAGCGGTTGGCATACTTTATGGTAGTTCAGGTAGCTAGGAGTAGTAGTTCATAGTCCTAGTAGGTGCTTGATAAATGCTTATTGTCAACAACTGACTTTGCTCTAATTAAGCTGACATTGTTGTTGTGTCATTTCTGACTCTTCACGACCCCATTTGGGGTTTTCTTGGCAAGGATACTGGCGTGGTTTGCCATTTCCTTCTTCAGTTTATTTTGCCGATAAAGAACTGAGGCAAATAACTTGCCCAGGGTCACAGAGGTGGTGAGTGTCTGAGGTAGGATTTGAACTCACAAAGATGAGTCTTCCTGATTCCATGCTCGTTGCTCTATCCACTCTAATCCCTTAGCTGCAATTAAGCTGATTATTAATATGAGGCACACTGATTGGGACTCATGGTCACAGGGTTACCCTGTGAACTGTGAGGGCAGTGGTAGTCAGTCACCTTCTGGGGTCTCTCACCTCTGACTATAAATTGAGGAAGTAGCTCACAAGGGGGTGTTTCATGCTCCCCCCTCATCCCTCACCCTCAGTAGAATCTGAAAAACTGGTCTGAGTGATAAGCCCCAAACTTGCTCTTGAGGACAAAGAACACAAGAATAAAAGGGGGACTTCACTTTTCAGATGTAGGTACAGTGCAAACAGCAGACTGTGCACTCAGACATGGAAGGAGATTAAGAAGTGAGGAGGGAATGACAATCACCCAACTATTTCATGCTGGTTTAAGTACTATTCAAAAAAGGATATGTATACACACAGCCACCCCGTAGATTGGTGTGTGGTAGCAAAGAGTGTTGACAGTCTAGTTTCCCCTGGGGAAAAGGGGAGGGAGAGAGAATTGGTCAAACATTTTTGTGGGCTGGCAAATTTTTGTAGTTTCTATTTACAAATCTGGTAGAAACCAATCCACTTTCAAAACCCAACACCATAGGCTTTGCACATAGTGAGCACTTAATAACTCGTGTTGAATTGAATTAATTTGGTACTTATTGTGCTGACTCAAAAGACAATGGGCATATTTGAGGAAAAGCAAGTGAATCTATTTTGTCTGACATGGAACTGCTGAGGCTTTAGGGGACAGCCTATGTGTGGTCAGTCTCCATGATTAAAGGTCTTGAGATCATGCCACACAAGGATCACTTGTAATGTCAGGACACAGGGAGTTTTGTGCTAGCCAAAATATAGCCCCAAAGCCAAGGATTTCATTGCTGATAAGTATACATAACAAAGACTGGAATGTTGGCCAGGAGACTGGAGAGCCAAACCTTGCCCTCTTCATTGAACTTTTGTTCTAATTTAGCTTCATTTTTATGTCAATCAAAAATAATCTTGGGAATGAGCTGGGCTTTGTAAACTCAGATTATACATAGCTTCTTTGAGTTCATTGTTTTTTGCAGAGTTCTCAAAATGAGTTTCAGGTGACATGTTCTTCATATTATATGTGAATTACAAGGAACTTTTTGGTTAAATTGTTGTCTGGGACAATAGATGTTGACTCAGTATGAGACACAAGAAATCAAAAGAAAACACTGACTCTTACATTGGTCACTCTAGATTTTGTCTGACAGACCTTAGCAAGATGTCCCATAGCATCCATGCATGAAAAGAACCATCAGAGTATTCCTATTCATGGAGAGGCTTTCTAGTCACTACACCATAGCTGGTTGTTGTCCTTCGTTCTCCAAGAGGACTAAAATGACATCACCATGATAAACTCAAATTTCAGTGTTTCGGACTATGGCTGATCAGACTAATATGTGCTAGGAATGCTCTACTACAGACTGGGCACAGATAGTCCGTGTGAACATTTGGGGAGCATTCTCCAAATCTGCGCATCCTATGTTTACTTTGTGCTGTCTCAATTCTGCTTTGCTCAAAGAGCACAACACCCTTTCTGATGTGGGCACACCATGTTGAATGATCCTGCACCAGTGTCTCCCATGTCCCACAATCAAATCCAAAGTTCTTGAGAGTGTTCTTGTGTCGCTTCTTCTGACCACCAGGTGACCACCTACTTCCATACTAGGTGGAAGTCAAAGATGATCTGCAGATGATTCTAAAGAGATGAAGTCTAAAAGATGGTAGTAGAGAGAAGCAGTGACCATGGTATCAGTGGAATGATGTCCAAGAGAGTATATGTGCTCAACAGAGAGGCATCAGCAGCCCTACAGAATAAGAAGTATGAATTGCCGTGACTACGTATTTGCTACGAGTGCCCTTCACTTGTTCCCTGGATGCATGATTTCTTTGCGTAAATGCCCTCTCTAACTACTGGATACACATCTCCCCATGTAGGAATCTTTTCTTGTCACCTTTGTTTACTTAACTAAATGTCATGTGTTTTGAACAAATCTGTCCTCAGACTGATAAAAACAAATACATCAGTATGCTTTTGAATGACTGATGACCTAAGGTGTACCTCAAAATTGGGATAGCTTTTCAGGGGGTTCGTGTAAGAGGGGGCATCCTAGGTGCTACAGCAGAAGTTGGGAATGTATAACCTGGAGAAAGAAAAACTTTGGGGGAAAGGAGAATATGACAGCTCTCTTCAAGTTTTTGATGGGCTTCCAGTAGAAAGGGGGTTAGATTTGCTCTCCTTTGCTCCAGAATAATGAGGATCAATGGATAGAATCCACAAAGAAGTAGATTTAGATTTGATGTTAAAAATCAAAAAAGCTGAACAACTATAGCTTAATTTAAAAACCTCCTTAATTATCCCAAAGTGGAATGGGCCAGCTTGGAAGTTAGTGGGTTCCCCCGCTCTAAAGATAACAGCAAAGGCTGACACCCACTTGGTCTAGGATGTCATCAAAGGGATTATCATTTAAGAAAGTATCGGACTACATGGCTTTTGAGTTCTCTTCCAACTCTGTAATTCTAATCTTGTCCCCACTACTGAGGAGTAGGAGTCATCACAGCCCCAGACAGTAGGCATGTCCATCATCACAAGAAAGATCTGTATCCTTGGTAAATGAATACTGAGACGTCTTTCAGTGAAAGCCTACGGGGTGCCATAGCAGAGAAAGCAGTGGATATGAAAAGGTGCTTTAAAGGATTCTCCAGTGTTAACATAATAGTGCCACAAACAATGTGACCAAAAAACCCTGTAAAGCAATTTTGAATTTCTTTTTCCAGTAGCAAGTTACTTCCAAAACAAGAGCAATAATGATGCGTGTGTGCACACATACACGCACATGTGCACACACATGTACACACACACACACACACACCGCCTCATATATAATTCTTGGTCTATTTCATAGGCAGTACCTGGCTTTTTGTTGTCATTCTAGTATGCATGAAAGCAGCTTTTATGGTCCGAAAATGAAAGTGTTATCAAACCTAGGACATTATAGAGATGAAACACAAAACAACTTATCTATACTAGTCCCATTTGCTTTTTAGGGAAGGGGTTTTGTTTTGCACAATCAACTACTGGAAGCATTTGAACTGCAAGAGACTTTAGAAACTCTTTGGAAGTATGCTGAAATGCAGAAAAGGAGTCCTGTGTGTGTCCTGAGAGAACTCCAGAGGTGAAGGCAGATTCTCCTGTAGGAGCTGAACCAAGGCGCCTTAACTGAGGGATAGTTTCCAGGAAAACCTAGGCAGGGCGTTAAAAATAAAAACACAACACACGCAAAACTGAAAACCAGCATTCTGGAACATGGCGAAAAGTAAATTTCCATTCACTATAAAAGAAGGAGCTATCTATTTCATTATTATTCCATTGGGCCACTCTGTTCTCTCTAACTCAGCATTCTGATTGAAGTAGGCCAGTGGCTCCCAAGCTGCGCCAGCAGCAGAGGACTCTCAGCTACTTGATCACATTTCACAAATCCCCACTTTTTGCTGTCACTTTTCCTTACTTCACAGTCTCTCCAAGCCTCTTCGTCAAGGCCTAATTTTTTCTCCTTGGAATACTCTTTTCTATGTCCTTCTCCCAGTCTCTCTCTATGTCCTTCAACACCAATAGCATGGGAGGCCAAGCAACTGTCCAAGATGATACTTAATGAAGCCAAGCCCAGACTAGAGAAAGGGATGAGGATACTAACAGATTCATGTTTAGAATAAATCTAATAAGGCAAATACTTAAAATTTGTGGCAACATGACCTTTTAAGATAAAAGACGTGATGAGACATAGCAGCAACAGTATCTCTATGTCTATCTTTACCTCTTCCACAGCCTCGGATCACATGGTTACCATTCTTCTCTTACCCTCCAGTTCCACTTCTTCAACTATGAACCATGACCAATGGATTATGACATTGTTCCTGGATGGAATATGTCAATCTAGACCCTGATGTTTCCACTTACCATCCTGGTAAATTACAGAGCAAAGTGCCCCTATCTGACCACCTCTCCCCTATGGATGTTGTGTCTCCCATTACAGTGAGTATAATCTCCTTGAGTTCAGGGACTGCCTTTGCTTTATAGCCCCAGTGTTTATCATCGCACATTTTAAGTCCTAAATAAACACTTTTTCATTCATTCACAGGATCCTAGATTTAGAGCTGGAGGGGACCTAAGATCAATGAGTCCAACATTCTCATTTTACAGATAAGGAAATTGAGGCACTGAGAGGTTAAGTGATTTGCCCAGAGTCATATAGATGGCAACTGTTCAAAGCAGGGTTTTGAACTCCAAGCCTAATGCTCTATTCACTGCAGATCAACAACTAAAATATAATTTAAGGTCATAATTTACTACCACTTTTAAAAAAGTTAAATGCAATATAGACATCTTTAAAAGGGGAAAACCTTTTTTTTTTTTAGTACATGTTACAGAAGGAAATCAATCATCTATAAGAGAACATTATTTCAATCAATAAACACTTATTAAGCACCCACTATGTGACAGGTACTATGTTAAATGCTGTGACTATAATCTTAAGTGTCTTGATTTCTCCTCTTTCAACTCCAGGTGGTGCAGTGGATAGAGCACCAGTGCAAGGAGTCAGGAGGACTTGAGTTCAAATCTCACCTCAGACACTTGACATTCACTAGCTGTGTGACCTTGGGCAAGTCACTTAACCCAAATTGCTTCATCCTGGGTCATCTCCAGTCATCCTGATGACTATCTGGCCACTGGATTCAGATGGCTCTGGAGGACAAGTGAAGCTGGTGATCTGAACAGCCCTCCCTCATTCAAAACAAAGTCAAGTGCAAGTCATGTCAGTATTTCTCTGATGGCAAGGTCTTCTTCAGCAATCAAGGGCAAACACACAGACCTTCTTCATAAAGAAACTCAAACGATGCAATTCACATGTTTGCTAATTAATCTTCCTGCTAGAATATCATAGCCACACTGCAGTCTTTAGCCCTGCCATATTTGCATGCAGCTCCTAAACCACAGATTTTGAGCTGGAAGAAACCTTCATTAAAATTCATAGAGTCATAGACGATAGGGCCTTAGGTTTAAAGTTGAAAGAGATCTCAAAGGCCATCTCCAACCCTCTCCTTTTGTAGAGGAGAGAATTGAGGCTCAAAGAAGGGAAGTCACTTACCCCAGGCTGCCCAATTCATAAGTGGCCAAGCTGAAATGCAAACCTCTAACTCCCAAACCAACATTCTTTCTACCGTACCATTCTCTCCTGAGACTTTAGGACCTGAATGAGACAGCTAAGTCCGTATTCTTATTTTAAAATACCAGTTCCTTGGGATGAAATTTCAGTCTAAGGAAGAAAATATAAAGAAATATAAATGACCAGAATGGGGGAAAAAAAACCCACATTTGAATGGTATTGACCAGGGCAATCTCTTTCCTTCAAGTGGCTAAGCAGTAGAGCTGGTTTCTTTGCCACCTTTTTGAGGCGTAGACAGCAGTGAGTCAGTGGCAGAGCCAGAATCGGAAAACAAGTCTTCTGGCCCCTTGCCCTCTACCACAAGGCCACACCCTAGGAATTGCTCTGGACAGATTGATCCTTTCAAAAAATGGAAATACGCAATTTGCCTTGGGGAATAATTGTTAGTGACCAAGAGAGAGGAACTGAGATCAACCAAAACTCCAAGCCTTGAGTAAGAAGAAAGGACTCCTGCAAATCTGGAAGGGAAGCTACTGACAGTTAATCTTGACAACTACCAGCCACTTTGGGTTGGGCATCCTCTGTGCACACAGTGAATCACTGCCTGGGGCCACTGAGACACGAATTTATGACCTTCTCCTGTCCTGTCGTCCTCCTGATGGCTTTGAACTGCACTGGAGAGAGGGTATTTGGGAAGAAAGGACAGGACAAAAGGCACAGGTTGCCAAGGGTTGGAAGCAGGTTTTTCATGCATTGAGTTTCTTGGGGTTTTCCATTAGATCACCTCCAACCTGAGTTCAGAAATTTCAAATTGCAGTAGGGCCAATCTTGGCTACAGCACTTCCTGAAGATTTCTGTTATCCGGATTTAGGAACTTTGGAATCTGTTAGAAGAAATTCAGGATTAAACCAAAGGGGTAACAACAGCAGCTAGCACTTTCTAATGTTTGCAAAGTATTTTCCATTTATCTCATTGGAGCCTCATAACAGCCCTAAGGGACAGGCACTGTTATTATCCTTAATTTACAGATGAGGAAACTGAAGTTGAGAAGTGGTCATCCAGCTAATAAATGTCCATCTAAGCTAAGCTTTGAACTCAGGCCTTCCTGACTCCCAGTCTAAGACTCTATCAATGTGCCATGTGGTTCCCCAATGTGCTCCCCTCTCTAGAGTAAATAACTCAGTCCTTCAATCAAACCTTATACACCATGACTTCTAGTCCCCTCCTGGCTTGTTGTCTTCCTCTGGTCATGCTTCAATCTATCAATGTCCTTCCTGAAATGAGAAGCCCAGAAATGGACCTGAGTCTCCAAATGTCATCTAAGCAGTTTAGGACTCAGTTTTCTACCCTCCTGGCTGCTTGCTTTGTGTGTGAGTGTGTGTGTGTGTGTGTGTGTGTGTGTGTGTGTGTGTGTGCGAGAGAGAGAGAGAGAGAGAGAGAGAGAGAGAGAGAGAGAGAGAGAGAGAGAGAGACAGAGACAGAGAGAGACAGAGACACAGAGAGAGACACAGACAGACAGACAGACACACACACACACACGCACACACACAGAATTTTGCATCCAACCAGAGCATGTCACCTCTGATATAATCATCAAACTCTTCTATTCTTTAAAAGCCATCACACTAAGCAAAGGTCATTATATTTTGGGGGTTTTTCCATTTTGGTCATATCCCTAGAACCACAGTCTAATGAAGGTAATGATTTGTGCAAATGACAGTATTTAGTTAAGAATGAATCAGCTCACAGGATTACTTGGTAAGATATTTTGTTTTTCTCTGGACCCTTGATTTTTTTCTAAAAAGAATACATTAAAAAAGAGAGAATAATACATCAATAAACTAAAATCTCCCCCTCCCACTTCCCAGACTCCTACCTTAGAAAGAAAAGAGTTCTCAATTTCATCCCCCAATGGTGCTTTCTACAAATGGCTGGTTTTCATCAGCTAGATGGATCACAAGACATCCAAATAAGAATTTTCCCTTTCTTAAGGATGTCAGCACTTCACTCAACTTCCTTAAGCATGTATGCAGATTGCCTATAAATTATAGGTTGTAAATTTAGGAGATTATAGATTTAGAGTGAAGTCATCTTGTCCCTCTCCTTCATTTTACAGATAAGGATCCTGAGGCCCAGAAAAATGAGGTGACCCACAAGAACAAGTGGCAGAAAAGAGATCAGAACCCAGGTCCCACACCTGCATAATCTAGCATTCTTTTTCATGATACTCTCATTAATTGTTCTTTCTCCAGGCTAAGTATTCCTATTCCTCATACTGGTCTTCAGACCCTTTAGACCTGTGTGGGTCAGAGACCAGCGACTCAAATGAAAATCAGAGACTTTTCAATGTAGAGGCAAAGCAGTAAGATTTTATTACAACCTCAAGAGAAAGGGCATCTCCTCTCTGCTAAGTAAGCAGGCGAGTGAGGTGCTTGCAGAAGGTGAGAACAAAGATTGTAGAGTCATAAGGCGGAAATCCCCACCCTCCCTGCTGGTCATTCCTCCAACTGGCTGGGAGTCAGGCTCCCAATCTAAACTCGGCCATTTACCTTAGCAACAAGGAGCATGGAAGTAGTAGGACAACCAACGTAAAGCTAGCACAACGCTCAGAACCTTATTTGGCATGCAGTGCGCTGAGGTGGCACCCCAAGAGGGGGTTAAGTTGCAAGTTTCTGCAAGGTCAGTAATTTCTCAGAGATAGAAACTTAAGCCTAACTACCTACTAGAAGCCTGTTGTCAAGTACTAAGAAGTCTTCACCGACCCTTTTTCACTCAGACCCCTGGCTACTCATCTCTGCTTAGACTAGAATTTGGTATGTATCCCTCTCGAAATGTCGCCCCCAGGACTGAACTTGAATCATGTAGCTATGTCTTGTCTTTTGGGCTGGATTATAAACTCTTTGAGGTCAGGTGCCATGTCTTATAAGATACAGAGGTAATCCTCTAGGCCAGTGGTGTCAAACCCCCTCATTTTAAAGATGAAGACACTGAGGCCCACGGAGGATAAGTGACTTGCTCAAAGTCACCAGGTAGTAAGGATCATGATTCCTATTGACATCAAGCATAAACATCATAGTAAAAATGTTGTGTGGATCAGCACCGAGAAACGCTGGATTAGATCATCCCAGAAGTCCCATCCAGCACCAACGTTCCATGGCTTGTTTTGGTAGCCAGTTTTCCTTCACAGAATCTTCCCCATTTCCAAGTAACACAATCTACTGCAGGAGTTGTTAACCTTTTTGGGTCACGGACCCACCCTTCTGGCAGACTGGTGGAGCCTATGGAGCCTTTCTCAGAGTAATATTTTTAAATGTATAAAATAAAATACGTAAGATTACAAAGGACATCAACCAAATTGAAATGTGGTTATATGTGTGTATATATGTGTATGCATACACATACACAAATATATGTATTTATATATGTATGATGAAGAATTATTATGCTTCGCACTTGGAGCATTACAAGTACTAAGAGACCACAAGGAGAAAACATACCAACTCAGTGAAGACTTTATTATGTGCCTCCTACGTGTCACATATAGCACATATGATGTACCTGGTAGAGAGAACAGAAAACTCCCTCTACGAAGGCAGCTCTGCACCTTCTTTTCAACTTAAAAATTTTTAGAGTTGCTGATGTGAAAACAGAACCTTCCTGCAAAATGCATGTATGTAAACTGGAATTTCTAAAGATATGTGGCATGGTTTAGAGGACAGAACACTGGATTTGGAGTGCCCTTTGCAGCTCTGGGATTATGGTCAAGTAAATTATTCTAGAGAAACTGTGGTGCAGGAGAAAGAATTTTGGATCGGGAGTCAAGAGACCTGAGTTTGATCAGCTATGATTATAAGCAAGATGCTTAATTTATCTGTTAAGACTCAAGGGCTCTGAGGTCCCTTCATAGCCCTCGGGCTCTGAAACTCAGAACAAAATATTGAATAAATAACTGGAAAAATAGTTAAGTCAGCATGATGGGCAGGACAGTGTTGGTTCTTCCCACGTCACTTATCCCTGGCACTAAACCAGTGCCATTTTAAACTTAGGCATGGAAAAAAAGAACAAACCAAAACCTCTTGCTAACGAGTGCACGCGTGTGCGCAGACACACACACACGCACATGCATACATACACAAGCAACCCTCAAACAAGCAAACAAACAAAACCTTAGACTATGTTTTAAAAAAAGACCAAACCTTCCATCCTAGGCCTGACTTCATTCCTCATTCACTTAATCTGCCTTCCACTCCCACCTTCTTTTATCCAAACCAGCCACACCTTCCTCATGACCCTGTGTCTGTTATTTAGAGTTAAAAAGCCTCAAGAACTTCTGGTGAACCACCACAGCATCACCACGTCTGAGTCGGGAGAGAAATCGCTGTTTCTGGACCCAGGGCTTTCTCTACTTTCTCTCCCACCCTTAGGCAAACAAAAGAGAAAAAGATGAAGTGACCAGAGAGCATTCCTTCCACGTGGATGTGTGAAGGACTCCCATGTCATGAGCATGACTTAAAGAAGTGAGACAAGTCCCTTGAGAGCAATATAATCCAGTTGAAGATGGGATGAGCCAGAACTTAAAAGATCGAGCTTCTAGAAGCGGCAGGGCTGTGGGGTGTCCCTGGGCCTGGATTCAAATGTACCCTCAGATACTAGCTGTGTAACTTTGGGCAAGTCACCAAAAACACACACACAAACAAAAACAGTCTGCCTCAGTTTCCCCAGCTGTAAAAGGGGATGTTAACAGACCCCCTGCAGATCAAATAAGAAGAGTATTTGTAAACCTCTTAGCACAAGTGCCTGCCACACGGGAGGTACTTGAAAACTGCTTTTTCCCTCCTTCCTTTCTAGTCCTGGCATGATCACTGATTGACCAGCCTGAGAAAAGTTGACTTTCCTGTCTATGCCTCAGTTTCTTCCCCTGTAGACTGAGGGAGTCACAGCTAAATCATCTCTAACACTCTTCTATTCTAAGATTATCTATGCTTAGATTAGATTGTCTAGATTCCTGAATCAAGTAAAATCCTGTCTGGCTTGGAATTTTATCCCTAAATTAGAGTTTCTTTATCTTTTTTGTGGCATAGGTCCCTTTGGAAGTCTGGTGAAGCCTATGGACTTCTCAAAACAAGGTTTTTAAACAAATAAAATAAAATAAAATATAAAGGACTGCAAAAGAAATTATGTTAAAATATAGTTATCATTTTTTTCTTTTTAAAGTGCATGAATATCAGGTTAAGAAGCCCTGACATAAATTGTCTGGTTTGCTTGGGGTTGAGATGGGCTCCGTCATGTCAATCCAAACCAGCTTAGAAAATAGAGAAGCTGGAGACAGTCTTTGCAGGCAAAAAAAATGACCTTCCAAAGATACCCCTGAGCCCCGCTTTGAATGGGGAATGAATTCAGAACCTCCTAGGAATGGCTAAAACAGCCTCCCCTCCTCTCTAGCAGGGCATGTGTTTTTAGTGTGGGAACAATCTGCTCATGCCAAGAAATCAGATCCTGTTGAAACAACAGTAGTTATGGAAAAACAAAATGTCTAAGGCCAACACCAAAGTATAGCATGTACTTTCTGGCTGGTACTGCTTTGGTGGCAAACTGAGTGGCCGGATGTTCTGAGCCCCCTGGAAAAGGGTCTTACATACCACGGAATTAGCATTTAGCTATCGGTGGCCACCTCTCCCAGTCTCCCTTCAACAGCCTTCAGCCCTCCCTGTGCTTCAGTGTCTTTAGCTTGGGTTGGGGTGGGGGTAGAGGTGGGGTGGGGAACCTAGCCAGAAAATCCTCTCTGCTCCTTTTCTGAGATGTCCTCCCATTTACCCTGTATGTACACGATTGTTTGTGAGATGTTTCACTCTTCAGAATGGGAGCTCCTTGAAGGCAGGGACATGTTTTTCATCTTTCTTTGTGTCCCTACTACTTAGCACAGAGCCAAGCACCCAGTAAGGATCTGTGTAATAACTGCTTCCCTTCTTGTTGGCTTCTCTTAGAAAAAAACCCTAGGTGACCCTGAAAGTTCAGGAGCTCTATTTCTTAGAACCACCTCAATCCAAATCTGCTCCCCCACATCCCCTGAACGATTCTGCTCCAACCCCCTGAACTCAGAACTCTGAGCTCTACGTCTCCAAAAAGGGAAGGGATTGGGCACATATTAAGCACTTGCTGGGTGTTCGGCCCTGTGCATTATACAAATAATATCTCATTAGATCACCACAACGACCCTAAGAGTTAAGTGCTATTATTATCTCTATTGTGCAGTTTTGAGGAAACTGAGGCAAGTAGCAGTGAAGAGATTTGTCCAGGGTCACACAGCTAATAAGTTTCCAAGGTAGAATTTGAACTGAGGTCTTCCAGAGTGCAGGCCCAGTGCACTATACACAGTACCTAGCAGCTATGAATGCAAGGAGAAATCTCACCTGACTATTTCTCCAATATTCTCTTAACCAGCTATGCCATAAATCTCACAAAATATAGATTGGTTTGGCAGTTTCACACCAGTACTAAATATAGAAAGAAAGAAAAAACTACCTGAAAACCCACCTTTTTTCTAACCAGGTACAAGATAGACTCTGAAGCTCATCAGCCCCATCTGTAATTCTTCAAACCTTGTACCCATTGCAAACCTTATTATCCCTCTTGAGATCTCTCCTCAACATCTTCCTTTATGGAAAAAAGCTGTGACTTCACTGTGTGTGTGTGTGTGTGTTTGTGTTGGGGGTGTTGTGTTCTTTTTTTTCATTAAATTTCCAGCCCTAGTATCTCTCCTGAGTTCCAATCCCACATCAGCAACTGCCTATTAGATATTCTAGACTGGATGTCTCTGAAACCACATTCAACCTATTTTCAGCAAGGTGTCTAGGATTTGAAGTCAAGAAGACCTGAGTTCTTAAGGGCTATAGCCACGTACTGGTTGTGTGACCTTGGGCAAATCATTTTAGCTGCTCCATGCCTCAGTGTCTTCATCTATAAAGTAAGGATCATAATAGCACCTATTTCCTAGGGTTGTGAAGCTCAAATAAATTTTTCACAAACCTTAAAGGGTTACATGAATTTTATTTTATTATATATATATATATCTATATATTTGTATTATGTTCAATATTATGCCATATTTTATATTGTGTTATACATTCATTATTATTACGTTCTTGATAAAAATATCTGACTAGCATAGGAACATTTATATGTTTTTCCCATTTGCACACCTTATGTTGTTCTGTACCCTTTTCACACTCCCAGATAACCCTTTCTGCTATCTATAATATAGAATCTCCCCTATTTCATAGTCCTTCAGTAACCAGTTGCAAATAAGAGCTGATTGCTCCCTTGTGGAGGATATGAGGTTTTAGATGAGATGAGAGGACAGATAATGGGTAGATTTCCTAGACCCTAAGTAGCTCTATTTTTTTCCTTTTTGTGTCACTCTCATTTCCAATGATGCCTGTTCCTTTCTCTTCCTCAGAAAGTTTTGTAACTCTAAATGTTCACATGTAACATTCTACATACATGGTCTCCCACCCTTGACCAGGAAAGCAGTCTCAGCAAAGCTCTCAATCCCAGTTTACTCACTGATATATGACTTGTATATAATATGGATCACTTGCAAACCTACAACAAATCTAAAAAGCGTGAGCTTCAGCTGATAGGAGAAACATTTCTACAATTTCATGGAATCCGACCATGGTGACCAAATGGGTTTCCACTTCCCATCTGTGGAAAGAATGTTCCTGCTCATGGTACAAAAATACCAAAATCTCTTCAAATTAGCAGTGACTAAGCGATAGTGAAAATGTGTGTCTTTTGCTGGAGAATTGTCCAACTCAAAGGAGATAACCTAGCTTTCACAGCACCCAAACTACTATCCTTAGCTTTAATTCACACAAAGCTTAGGGATCCTCTGTAAATCTAGGTGGCTGTAAATATACCCAATATCAGCTTCAGGTCTCCCACTTTCTCATCATTAAAGCCCCCAAATATTTTTGGCACATATCTACTTATGCCTCATTCATCCCATATGTGGTCAGTTAATTTTTTTTTAAACTCAAATATAGGGAGATATAGGAAATCATAATCTCATTGGAGTGGCCAATGATGAGTTCCCTTTTAACATGCCATACAAGTACTGCTGACACTCCAAGATTAGTACTAATTACCACTGATTATTATCAATATTCCAAGACCCAAGGCTCCTTGGCTCTTAATTATGGCTAGGATCCCTGGGATCCTCCTGGGAGGTCTTCAAATCTTGTTCCCTGCTTGGAGAATGAACACTCATTTAATACAGGGCTAGTGAATTCCCAATTATTACAACTCAAATACCATCATGGACACCTTTTTGTCACTGGCTCCCTGAACTATGTCTGTTAGTACAAGAAATTCATTTTCATTCAATTCAGCAAACATTTCATAAAGTATTTTACTCTGCTGAGTGCTAGGGACAGAGATGACAACAATTCCTGATTTTAAGGAATTTCTATTCTATTGGGGTGGGAAGAAAGGCATACAAAGTGTACAAAAGTAAATAAATTTAGAATTATACAGCAGTTACAAGGGGGAGAAAGAGCTAAAAATGGGGCAGCATCAAGGAAGGCCTCAGTAGAAGGAAGCAGATGGAAGCATCTGAGTTAAGCACTGAAGACGTCAAGGTTTCTGTTTACTAAAGCTGAGCTAGGACGTATTTTCCATACATGGGGGGGTCTTGGCCCATTTGGAGAACAGGTAGCAAGCCAGTTTGACTAGAATATAAAGGAAGATATAAAGGAAGAAAAGAGGAGAAAATAGGATAAAAAAAACCACGCAGCCCCACGTAGGCCTACTCCCTTGCTGCCCTTTACCAACGCAGTTGGCCATGAATGGCAAACAAGACCACAAGTTACGGTCTCTACTAGATCTGTGGTTGTAATGAAAAGGTAAACATGAATATGAATGTCATGTTTAGTCTCCGCTGCCTTCTAAAAGCCACAGAACTGTATACTGTATGCTTTCCCAAACTCCTCTGTTTTAGTACTGGGTGAGGAATTTGTTGGGCTTGGCTACTCTGGAGTCCTTCACATGACAGAATTTCTCAGAATTCAACACCAGATGGAAGGGGACTCAGACACAAGCAATTTCAGTAACTATGTCAGTTTTCATTCCTACTAAAGCCTTTTCCTTCTGAGGTTACCTATGCTTTTCTACATATTGAAGAACCACCTTCTGGTGTGGTTCTTTATCATTTGACATGAAGCCACAGCAACTCACCTTATCTCCTGCTGATTCCTCCTTTGTTAATATAGATTCATACCATATAAATATTCCAATCAGGGAAAAACTATATCTTATGAAGGGAAAGCAGGATAATGAAATGAAGGTAACATCCTCATCAGCATTAACATCTTATGTGATGCTATAGCATACTGCAAGGACGCAATTTAAAATGAATTTTGTTATTGCAATATTACAGCTGAGTCCAGACCAAAATTTTGTACCAATTGTATTCAACCAAATCATGGTGACTGAGCTACAGTTTAATACAACCCATGCTTGAGTCAGAGTTTGCTTTCCTTGGCTTTGAAAATAACTTTTATTAATTTCTACATAAAATAAGTAGTGAAGAAGAAAATCTTAAATTTCGCTGAATCAAATCAGGCCTATAAAGTTGTTGTGGCTAATTAACTTCTTTGGCAATAAAGTTATTGTGGTAAATTAACTTCAAGTGTTTAGCATAGTGCTTGGCCCATACTAGGTGCTTAATAAATGTTTATTGGCTGGCTGGTATCTGGCTGACTCGCTACTTGTTCCTATCTCTTCTTTCTCCCATCTGAATCTGCTCCCTCCTGGCTGTGCCACCCCCACCCCCAGCCTTCAACCTCTCAACCTCTGTCAAGAGCACCAGGGTTCATCCCAGTTTTGTGAACAGGTTATAAGTGACTCCTTTTTCCTCATCTCCCATATCCAATCAGTTGTCAAATCTTGTCTGTCTGTTCTTTCTGCTCAAGTAACTCTCCTCCACTCTATACCTCTCGCTTCTTATCTGCATTGTTGTAATGGTCCCCTCACTGGTTTCCCTTCTTCCAGTTTCTTCCCCTCTCCAACCCACCTTTTATATCGCTGACAAAATATTCTTTCCTAAGGCTCAATCAGATCACTACCCTGCTCAAAAGCCTTCAAAAGCTCCCCTCTAACTCTAGAAATATGAACTCCTTGGCCTAGAATTTCAAGGCCTCTATTATCTGGCTCCCACTTATCTTTCCCAACCTTTCCTATTCATGCCATTATGTAGTCCAAATGCCTGAAAAAGGGATCTTCTAAATGTCCTCCAATCTTGCATCTACATACCTCGGACCAAGAATGCTATCTCTCTTCTTTCCTTTTTAAAGTCTCCAATGTCTTGGAGATTTAGCTCAGAAGCCATCTCTTACAGGAGGACTTTCTTGACCTTCCTGCTTGTTAATATTCTCTCCTTCCTCAGATTCTGTCCAATTATTTATGTGCATACACATTGTATTTTTCCAATAGAGTCTTGATGGAAGATATATCATTTTTGTTTATTTATCCTAGTAGACATTAAATGTCCACATGAACTCTTAATAAGTGGGCTGAATGAATTTTTTAATCACATTTTTTCTAGCTCACCTAAAATATTCAACTTAATTCATTTCCCCCAACCAGAAATACTCCAGTATTCAAGTAGCTCTGTGATCTTTTCATTGTGGATATTCCCTCCCACAGTGCAGATAACCATTTATCCCTGTTCATTCTGTGTAGCTCCCATCCATGACTAACCACAAACTGACTATAAGGGAACCACCAAATGTGGTAGAGGAATGCTTCACCTTCTTATCATGTCGTTTAGGTACAACTTGAGCACAATGGCTACCCACTGTTTTATCATTCATTCATTTGATGTCACTAACTCACGCTTCTTTCCAACTATACCTTTCTTTAATGACATGCTTGACCCTACCTACATAATATCTCATTTACCAGTGTGATGCCCTAGCCATACATACCACAACTCTTCCAGAATATTTATATACGCATGTACATGAGTGCTCATGCATATGTGGACAGACTAAACATATATATATATATATACACACATATAAATATATATTATACATATACATGTATATATACTCACATATACATATACATACTATATACTATCTATATATCTATATTTATCTATCTCTAACAATATGCATGGACAAGCTCTATTGGTTTCCCATATGGTTGCAGATCATAGTCTGAACAAAAGGACAGTTCCATAACCACTTATTTTTTCTTGTGCAGATAGTTAAGCCAAACTCTTTTGAGTGGTTATGGATCTCATTATCGCAATGTACTAGAGTGCAGTCAAAACACTGTCATCGATGATCTCCATGATGGTGCTGAATACCTTAATGAGCATATATACCCATTTGATGCATTATTTTATAGTAATGACCAGAGTGGTGAAAAAAGTATCTCTGTTATTAAAACTGTCAAGGAATCTCATGAGATTCAGACATATGCACAGAGACTTTTGTAGGAGGAAAGATTCAAAGATGGTATTTGCTCTTCTGAATCAAATGCTTTTTTATAGTTGATAAGCAATAAATACATTAGAATCATATATTCCATAATCTTTTAGTCAGTTGTATGATGATAAAAATGTGCTCTACTATGAAAATACTTAAAAAATTCCTTCTAATATCTCCCATTCAAGAATACCTTCCAATGAGGTACAGATTATTTAAAAAAAAACTTTTTTAAATAAGAAAGTGGGCATATGAGTTAGCAGTTACTGATGATCTATATATTTACCGAGGTTGTTCTTGAAAAGTCAGACCTAGTCCATTCCCATGACTGCATTTGTTTAGTAATAATAAGGACCAAGTTTTTTTTTTTCTTATACTTTTGGTATCTTCCTTTCCTTCAAATAAACTGATCCTTCAATTTTGTGCTGCCTAAAAAATTGTGCTGCCACAAGCATGGACCTCCTTGGCATAAACTTGGTCTAGAGCCCAACTTTTCTCCCCTCTTTACTATTCTTTACACATCCTCCAAAGGAACAATCACCAGGACTTTGATATTAAGATTTCAAATATTCATGTATGACAATTTGTCTAGCCATTCCCCGGTTTCCAATTCTTTATCTCAAAAAGTGCTAATACTTTCTTTTCAACGGTCTCCTTTGTACATAAGCATAGTAATAGAATCTCTGGGTCAAAAGGTACATTCATTTCAGTGGCTTTTTCTGCATCATTCCAAATTGCTTTTCAAAATGATTGTACTGATTTACAGCTCCACTAACAATGCACTAGTATCTCTAGCTTTCCACAACTCCTCCAACATTTTTTGCCATCTTTGCCAACTTGCAGGGTATGAGTTAAAATCTCAAGGTTGTTTTGATGTGTATTTCCCTTATTATTAGTGATTTGAAACATTCTTTCATATAATATCCATGATGTTATGAAGAAACTTTACAGATCTTTGCCATTTTTTATCCATTTGCTCTCCTCCATCCAGTTTCATCCTAAAAGGCCCGTGCTCACTATCATTCACCACCTTCTTTCCATAAGATATCACAAATGTGTTTATATTCTAAACTGATACTGCCCTTGGCTTCTATATCTCTGCATATGGCAAGAGATCAAGTATTTGCTGACTAAGACTGTTTTTAGGTTCTTTTGGTTTCCTAATTATGGGTCTTTATTTACATTGGCTAAACTTCTGTATGAAATGATTATAATTGGTGTTGATACATTTTCTTCCATCTATTTTTCATTTTTTCTGGTATCAAGCATTTGCCTAAATAAGTCAGATTGGAATTGTTTGAATTGCATGTCATATCTATTCTCATTTTATTCTTTTTAGTTATGTATTAATTTTGATCTTTGTTGTAACAGGTTGGCTATATACAGACAGATGAATCAGAAATGACTTCCCTATTACTTAACAAGTAATTTTTCTGTCTACTAAAATAAAATCAATTCCATTTTATGCTATTATTTGGGGGATAGCATGTCCAAATTCTTAGAATATTTTCTCTAAGAATGTTTTTGATAAAGTATAGGCATGAAGTTTCTATTTGGTCTCCAAGCCTTTGGCCTCCCTCATTCCTTATTCTTGATCCATGTTTCCCAATATAGATTTTGTTGTTCTCATCCATGTCAATCTTTGCATTGGAGTCTTTGAGTATCAAAGTGTGGTGATGGAGAAAAGATCTATGATTTCAATGCTAGGAGCATTACCAGGTAAAGAAGTTCCGCTCTATCAAAGCAGGTCCACCATGTTGGCTGCTTCTATATGCTTAGACAATCCCCTTGAGCACTGAGATGTGAAGTGTAGTTCCCAGAGTCACAAAACTAGTATGTGTCAGAGGTAGATTTGAATTCAGGTCTTCCTAACTATGAGACTGATGCTCCCTCCACTATGTCATGCTGCCCCCTCATATCAAAGCATTCACTGACTTAATGTAGATAATGTTATTGAGAGCTTTGTAAAACAAAATTATCTGTGTTTTCAACATCTGCAATTGGTGCTGGTACTTACAACTATTTTCATGGAAGTCTTCATGTAAATGCTTCTCAAGGACACTAAAATATTCAATGAACAAATGTTCCATGAAATAAGATTTCTTGTTCCCCTTGGGTGCATGATAAAAAGCTTGCTCTTCCATCTCCTTTCTTTGCCTTCCCAAAGAGAATCTGTCAGACATCTTTTTGTTGTACAATTTGATTTTGTATTTTTTTTAATAATGAGAATATCAAGATTAATCTGTTCAATTTCTCCAGTGATGTGTTCAATCACATATGGAGATCACATTTAGCGTGCACACAGATAAGTTAAAGATGATCTAAAAACTGGAGAACATTAGGACCCTCTGCCCTTTAGTTACCACTCTGTCACAACCAAGGCAGAAACACAAGGGTGACAAAGAAGTCTGAGGTGTCAATTTGTCTTTTTATTTCTTTCGTAGGTTACCATGGCCAAGGAATTCATCATCACATGGCCAAACAATTGGTAATGAGACTCTCCGTACTAAGCTAGGCTGGTTCTCAAAAGCAGACTTGGTCTGTTCCCAGAGCTTAACTTCGATTTTGTCAGCATGCCATGTCTGTTGGCATCACTGCCTGTGAGAACTCAGGGGTCACCCTCTTGCTATCAAGGAGCATCCATAGGACTTTGTGGAGGAATTCATGCAATAAAAAGACAAAAAAAAAACTGATTTTCCAGTCACATAACTACTGTAAAACTCAGGACTTATCAAGGTCTTATCTATATCCCTATGGCAGAAGAAAAAGTGAAGGTCTTTTACATAAAGGCCTTAGTCATGTCAAGAAGTATAGCCATCTCTTCCTCTTCAGAGAATAAAATGATTTTAGGGAAAATAACTGAAGATGTAGCTAAAATTTTAGGTGCAGAGGAGAAAAAGTGAAGATCTCAGGATGAGTCATCTTATTCTCAGTAACACATAGGAGGTCAGTAGGGGGTCACTTCTTTACGTTATCTAACCTCTTTAAACTCAGTTTCCTCTTCTGTCAAAATAGGAAACTTTGTAAATTTCACAGAACATTAAAATTGACAGTTACTATAATAACTATTAAAAAATGTATAGCCAAAGAAAATCTTACTTGGTATGATAGCTATTATGACATGGCCCAGTGGAATGACCACTGAGTTTGGAATAAGTATGCATGAGTGCAATCCTAGCTCCCCTTCTTGGTGGTCGTATGCAAGTCACTTAACTTCTCTGAGACTCAGTTTCCTCATTTACAAAATGAGAGACTTGGGCTGGATGACCTCTAGGTCTTATCATCATATTTCTGTTTGTTATAACTTTCCCTGTAGGGTCCACAGGAACAGGACCATGTCTTTTTTTCAACTTTGTTTCAACTGTACCAGTTACACAGCACTGCGGTACGGCAGACAGAGAGTCAACCTTGGGGTCAAGAAGACCTGGGTTCAGGCCTTGCCTCGGACACCTGCTGACTATGTAATGTTGGTCAGATCACTTAACCTCTGAGTGTTCCAGGCAATACTTCAAGCTGGTAAGTTGCAGAGCAGGCACCAATATGCATGAGAAGAGAGAATTCCTTCTTTTCAGACTAAAGGAAAACTCTACCAATACCTGTCATAGGGCTCTGCACACAAGTCAAGTAAACACACATTAGATGAATGTCTCCTATATTCCAGGCACTGTGTTAAGCTCTTAGGGACACAGAGAAAGGCAAAAATGAAAATAAAACATAACAAAAGACAAGTCTACTTTCAACAAATTCACAGTTTACAAGGGGAACCACATGCAAGCAACTCTGTACAAAAAAGCTATGGACCGGATAAACCAGAAATAACCAAGAGAGAGAAGGCATTCATGTTAAGGAGGATCAGGAAAGGTTTTAACATAAAAGATGGAATTTAGATGAAGCTTGAAGGAAGCCAGGAGGTAGACATGAGGAGGCAGAGCATGGACAACAGCCAATGAAAACTTGTGAAGTCAGGAGATGGAGTGCGTTGTTCAAGGAACAACAAGGATGCCAGTGTCACTGGATCACAGAGGATTCGGAGGGAGAGGAAAGATAGGAAGAGGTCAGGTTTTGACCTTTACAAGTCAAACAGGATGCTGTATTTGAATCTGGAGGTAAGAGTGAGTCACTGCAACTTCTTGAACAGGAGTCAGACCTGCATGTCCTCCATTGCTGCTTAATCCATGCAGGTCGTTGTTCATTTGTTGTGGAAAGCACTGGTTCTCAGAGACTTTGCCTCATTTCCTAACTTCCTGTATTTCTGAGAGAAACAACCAGTGAATGTACCCCATTGGCCCACAACCCCAAATTCCAATAACCTTTCTCCTGTTAATATCCTCACAATTGTCCTTGTCTGTTGCAGTTAGATATTGTCCTAAATAACCATCACATCCAATGCCTGGCATTACACAGGAAGACCTTCACTTTTATGAGGGTGGTTCACCTCTATTTATAGGCCTAGTCAGCATGCATTCATTCAGCTCTGTATTACCCTTCTAGAAAAGCAGGGTCCACAGTGCAAATAGACTCCAGGAGAAGTACATCAAGTGTGTCTCTGCTTTCTAAATCCGGGGCTGCTTTGAACGAGTAAGAACTATGAGCAACTGGTTGTCCTGGGATGGGCAGTTAGGGAGGAGAGTATCAAGAGAAGTATATTATATCTTTATGGGAGAGGAAGAGAGGAGAGAGAGAGAAGACGAAAGAGGAGAGAGAGAGAAGGAGGAGAGAGAGAGAGAGAGAGAGAGAGAGACAGAGAGAGAGAGAGAGAGAGAGAGAAGAGAGAAAGAGAGAGAGACAGAGAGAGAGAGAGAGAGAGAGAGAGAGAGAGAGAGACAGAGAGAGAGAGAGAGAGAGAGAGACAGAGAGACAGAGAGACAGAGAGACAGAGAGACAGAGAGACAGAGAGACAGAGATATGACCAGCATGCGCTCTGATGCCTGCAGCCTAAGCAAAGGACTTCATCAAGCTAAGTGACTGTTAGGTATTCAACACCAAACAGGAGAGGTTTTTGCTGAACTCTCAAATGACCAGATAACTTTCTACTGTATTCTCAAAGCTTGGATCTGTAATATTCATCACACCTGGACTTTATAGGGCCCCATATTCAATGGGTGTTTGAGGGGTTAGTGACCAACTGTGGCTTTGGTATTTGGGACCGGGGTACAGGGAATGCATGTAGAAAGGGAACAACTGGCTATGCCCAACTGGCTTGGTGATGTCAGACAGTCTGTGAATCCTAAGCACATTAGTCACGCTAGCCACACACTAGCGTGGGCACAGTCTGTCCTACTTGAGAAGAAAACATGACTTGATATAACTTGGGAAAGAGACTGCACCAAAAAAGGGGAAAAGAAGCTGGACCTCTTGGAGAACATGGTGACCTGTGTTAATCTGGGGAGTGTTCTTTATGTGTGTGTCTAGATGGCACCAGAAGGCTTGAGGTCACTTCTTTTAAAAAGTCCATGCTATTGCTCTCTCTTTGGCCACAAAGGTCAAGTATGACTAATGTAATTCTTCTGTGACATGATAATACACAACAGGTTGCTCCTGGTACTAGAAGGACAGACGCTTCTCCAAGGGAAGAGCTGGGAGTGGAAAGGGAGAGGAACAGTAGGTGCTAAATACCAACTGCATCCATTTTCCTGCTCAGAAATAGAATGAAGCTTTATGGAAATCTGCCCACCCTTCCCACTTAGCCAAATACCAAAAGGACAACTGTGAACTGAACTCAAGCCCTTGACTGACACCATAGTGCTCTATCCACTACACACACACACACACACACACACACACACACACACCTCTTATTTTATGGTGCATAAATTAGTGACAGGTTTGTGAAGTTATGCCATTGACCTCAGTTTCCTCATCTGTAAAAATGGGGATAATAATACTTCTTGTACTTGCCTTTACAGAGTGAAGGGCGGGACAATGAAAGTAAAGGGGCTTTACAAATCTGAAAGCACTACATGAATGCTAGTTTCTGTTTTGTTTTTTGGCTTGAAGCAGATTTCATTGGTGTGAACTCCCAGGGAGGAAGCAAACACTTTTTAATGATGGACATTAGCCCTAGTTCTGCTATTAATAGTCTTAGAAAGTTGCCTGGCCAAATCTCTCTGTCCAGGGTCCTACAGCCTGCAGAATATCCAAGGAAAGTCTTGAATCTGGGTTCTCCTGACTCCATCATCGGCTTCCTGTCCACTTTCTCATAGCTACTTCTAAAATGCCAACTCTTAGCTAGTGATATTAATAAAGAATAAGATGTCAGTTACTCTCATTAGGGTGCTCTGATAGGAGAGTCTGGATGAAAGACATCAGTGGCCAACAAACCAAAGTGTCAAAAGGTCAGGGGAGCATTCCTTTCACCTTGAACTCAGTTGTCCGAGGAGAGTGTTCGGTAAGGGCTCTACTTTATCAACCACGTAAAAGAGCTCTGTGAACAACTGAAAGAGGGTTCAGAAGAGATTGGTCTAGAAAGTATAAGCAGTAAGGAAAGCGAAAGGAATTGACATTTTTCATTTTGGAAAGGAGCAAGGTCAGGACCAAGTTCATATAAATTTCCAAGCATGTGCAAAGGCTAATGACATGCAATAATTCCCCATCTCTGTCAAGACTGAAGCTAAAAGAAGGGAAAGGTGAAGGACAGTGGCCTACCAGGGTCAGATCTTAAACTGGATAACAAAGTGGTAATCATCCAAACAATCTGATGCTGCCTTAGAAACAGAGTGGTAAATCAGCGGAATAAATTAGGTTCATAATCAACAGTAATAAATGACCATAGTCATCTAGTATTTTATAAACCCAAAGAGTCAAGTTTTGGGGACAAGAACTCACTATTTGACAAAAATTGCTGGGAAAACTAGAAAGAGTTTGCCTGATGTTAGTTACAGGCCAACATCTCACACCATATACCAAGATAAGGTCAAAAAGGGTAAATGACTTAAGACATAGAAGGTGATGTCATAAGCAAATTAGGGGAGCATAGAAAATTTTACCTGTCAAATCTATGGATATGGGAAGAATTTATGACCAAACGAGACAGAGAGCATTACTGGATGTAAAATGGATGATTTTGGTTACATCAGATATAAAAAGATTTTCACAAACCAAAACCAATCAGTCAAAATTAGAAGAAAAGTAGAAAACTGAGGGAAAAAATTATAGCAAGTATTGTTAGCAAAGGCCTTATTTAGATAAATATATATATATAATATATATATATAAAGACCTCATTTCTCAAATATATAAAGAATTCAGTCAAATTTATAAGAATACAAGTCATTCTCTGATACCTTTTCTCCTTAAAGGAAGAAGACAGTTCACATGCTAACTGTACAACAACCGGTGAAGTGGTTTTTGTGGTTTTCAGTCATCTCTGACTTTTGTGACCCCATTTGAGGTTTTCTTGACAGAGATACTGGAGTGGTTTGCTATTTCCTTTTCCATATCATTTTACAGATGAGGAAACTGAGTCAAATAGGGTTAAATGAATTGTCCAGGGTCACCCAGCTAGTCAATGCCTTCAGTTCAGATTTGAACTCAGATCTCCTTGATTCCTGCCTAGGTGCTCTATCCACTGTGCAACCTAGCTGCCCTAAATTAAGTTACTGTAATCTTACTTAATCTAAACCTTAGTAAAATGTGAAGTTTAGACACAATGGCCTCTAAGGTCCCTTCCAGATCTAAATCTACAATCCCTTGACCCTATGTCATCAAAAGCAAATTAACTTGGAGTCATGTCTACCATGCGGTGTTATCTGACATTTCTGTGTTTGTCCAAAGGGAGCCTTCCAGGCTGCATCTGGCTTCTAGAGCCTCAAAGGCTCTTTTGTAATCTATAAACACTGCAAGATCACTTTCGGTTTTTGTCTACGTATTGTCCTTCAAGTTTCATCTAGAGGCAGTGTGGTTTTCAAAGGGCATCTCCATATGCAAAAGCTCAGGGGGGAGAAGGAATGTGAAAACTATAGTTAGCTATCTCAGTCTTCCAGTCAAACCACAGATGTGACAGATGATACATCTATCCAATTCTAAAGATTTAGCCAAGATGGGGCCATAGAAAGTGCGACCTGAAGTGGCCCAGATATGACGGTAGGTAATGATGACTGATATCTGCTGTCCTAGACAGCCGTCAGGGGAGAGAGCAGTACCAGCAGGAACCTGATGGAAACACAAATATCAGATACACCTGGACCTCGTATGTAGAAGGAACACACCTACATTCCATTGATAGCCAGAGCAAATCAATGGATCGGTCCCAGGGCCTGGAATTCCTGCGGTCTGTATTTGCTGACTATTCTTACATAATAAAGATATTTATTTCCTTGTTTGGCTCCTTGTTGTCTTGAAAGTCAACAATAAAGAGGAGAAATGTCCTGGCCCTGCTCCCTGACGGGCCTCACTGTGCAGAAGTGAAATCTGGTTCAAACTCAACATAATTTGACTCAATAAAACCAAGATCATGTATAGAAAAGGCCTTCTCTTATTACAGAGAACCACCATATCATTTCTCCATTCAAAACCTACCATGGCTCCCTACTGCCTATCAAATATAGTATAAACTGTTGGTCTTGGCCTTCAAGGCTTGGCTCAATCTGCTTTCAACGTTCCTGTGGAGCCTTATCTCCCACTCCTTCCATTCATGAGTCTGAACTCCAGGCTAACAAGACTTCTCCCAACACACCCTCTGTCATCCAGGACCAGTGTCTCTGTACCTTTGCTGATGGTGCTCTCCATGACTAGAATGAACTCCCTTGTGTCTTCTTTGCTTGAAGGAGCAAAGGCTTTTCTCACTCTTTCTTCAAGCTCAGGGGCTACCTTCTTGCCGAAGTTTTCCCTGACACCTGACAGCAGATCCTTCCTCAAATTTATCATGGCATGTTTACACTGATCACATGCTGCCTGCCTCAGTTTCCCCAATTGTAAAATGGAGATAATTATAATCTACTTCACAGGGTTATGGTTGAAACTGAATGAAATAATACTTGTAAAGCACTTAGCACAGTGTCTGTCACACAGGAGGTTTTTTTTAACAGACGCTAGCTCCCTTCTCTCTCACAGAAGAATTACTTGTATACTTACACACACACACACACACACACACACACAATTACTTGGTTAGATCTCTGTAAACAAGAACTACATGATGGTCTATATATTTTGATATCCCTAGCCCTTACATAATACAGTGATTTATACATTATAGGCACTTAATTAACATATGCTCAATAGAATATAAGCTCTTTGAAGGCAGGGATTGCTTTATTTTTTTTATCCCTCCAGCACAGACCACAGTGTCCAAACAGAGTAGGTATTTAATAACCCCCTTGTTGACTATTTGTTAAGTGAAATTTGAAGTGAAAAGATAAACGGAATTTTTATTCCCCATCCCCACCTCCATTCCCTCATATACTCTTTGAAGGCAGAGACTGCCTCACAAGATACTTTTATATCCTTCACAACATCAATACAACGCCGCCCACACAGTAGGGCCTCAATAAATAAATACCTGTCGAATTTTAAAAGAAAAACTTTGTATGTAAGAAGGGCTTAGTAAATACTTGTTAGATTAAACAGAATGGGCTGTTTCCATTTTCATTTGCTGGTGCCAGGCATTATATGTTTACAGTTTCTCAATGCCAAAATAAATAAATAAAAGCTGTAAAATCAAGTTCAATCAATTGAAAGCAAATATTTCTGAGAAACATCACCACTGTCCTAAAACACTAACGGGGATAAAAGCTATAATATGGGAATATATTAACTCTGGAATTCTGAAAATATATCTAGTCTGCTGAAGTTCTTATTTTAAAAAGAATTAAAGTCAACCTTAGTAATAAATTTAAATTGCAAAAGCTTTAAGTTTAAGCAAAATCCGTTGTAAGGCTTCTCTCATCATACTTCCATATCTCTTATAGTCTCGTAAGCCAGGAGCTTGTTGGCCATCATACTTGGGGACAAGTGTCAAGAAAGAAACTTTCTAAAGAACTCTTAAAGAAGTAGGATTTCACACTGTTCTGAGAAATGCTTGCTGGTAGATTTGATTTTTTAAAAACTCTTATCTGCCCTAGCAAGTTGCCAGACTAAAAGAAAACTCTCTTCCTTCACAGAACAGCTGACCATTAAATAGTACTTTAAGATCTACAAGTGCTTTGCTTCCCTTAGCCCTTTGGATTCTTTATAACCATTTCTAAGAGAGAAGAAAACAGGTAGAAGATATGAGACACAAAATAGCACTAAAAGCATTAGCCTGTGAGATAACTTGATTTTTATTTTTATTAAAGGAGGAGAATCAAAAAACCATGAACAAAAAAAAAGCAATTCAAACCAAAAGCAGAAATAAAGAAGCATAAACTACTCTATTTAATTTTATGACAATTCAACTGAAAACAAAGAAAATGGATAGTTACAAAAATGTTAAATACCCAAATTAAACAGGAAATAGAGTACAGAAATAATTCAGGAAGCTAAAAAGAAATTGAATATGACAAATCAAATTCTACAGAAAAGTTCCTAGTCCAGATACATTTATAAATTAATTTCATCAAACTTCAAACAGAGAATCCCTATGCCATATAAACTATTTTTAAATATAAAGATAAGTTTCCCAAATTTGTTTTATGAGACAAAAATTATCCTGATACCCAAATATGTACTTGATAAAGAGGGGCAGCTGGGTGGTGCAGTGGATAGAGCACCAGTGCAGGAGTCAGGAGGACCTGAGTCAAATCCCACCTTAGACACTTAGCACTCACTAGCTGTGTGACCATGGGCAAGTCACTTAACCCCAATTGCCTCATCCTGGGTCATCTTCAGTCATCCTGATGAATATCAGGTCACTGGATTCAGATGACTCTGGAGGAGAAGTGAGGCTGGTGACCTGCACAGCCCTCCCTCACTCAAAACAAACTCAAGTGCAAGTCATGTCATCATTTCTCTGACAGCATGGTCTTCTTCAGCAACAAAGGATGAACACACACACAACACCCTTGACAAAGAAGAGAAAGGAAACTAAAGAACTTGGTCATTAATGAATTGAATCTCAGTGGAAAAATACTTAATAAAATATTACCACTTCAGCTATGGCAACACATGCCAAAACTTATACATGAATACCAAGATGATTCATACCAAGCATAAAAGGATATATCAACATTAGAAAAAATATTGGCATAACCAATCAAATTAATCACAGAAACAACAAAAATCGTGATTTGCATCAAAAAACACTAAAAAAAAAAAAGCCTTCTAAAAAGAATAGGACTGAAAAGAATTTCCCTTAATGAGATCAAAAGTATTTATCTTAAAGCAAGAGCTATCACAATTAGAGAAACATTTGAAAATATTCCAATAAAATCAGGGATGAAGCAGGGATCTTCCCTATCTCCATTACTGTTTGACAAAGAAACACATAGTATAATAATAATGAACAATACAATTCATACATAATTATATATCTATCACTATATATATACACACACATACATCAAAGAATACAAAGCAACATTATATATAATTAACGGAAACTACACGTGGTTGCATGATCAACTACTCCTGTTTCCCTATAATTTATAACTATATATAACTATATAACTATATAACTATATATATATATATATATATATATATATATATATATATATATATATATATATAGTAATAATGTTTTCTTAGCTAGTCAGAGATTGAAGGTTTCTAGTTCATTTGTGCTCTCCTGTCCTTTTGGTGTACATACGTGTCTTTGTTGCTAGTACAGGCTATCACTATTTCCAAACCTTGGGGCTCATCTCTTCTTTACCCTGAGGGACTCTACAACTGAGGTTTCTAGGCAGAGGTTATTGTCAGCAGGCTCAGCCCTCTCCACTTGTCTACACTTGAGTACTAAGCAAAATTACTGGGTTTCTTTCTATGGATAGTCTCAGTTTTAACTCAAAACATACGTTTTTCAGGATCTCTGCTCTGAGAAGTGTGCTGAGCTTTGAGATTTATAAATTGCTATTTCAATTGAACGTTTTCTCTTTGAACATCTTTTAATAACTGTTTTTATCAAGGTGATGGTGATGCAGTCTCTAGAGCTATAATATGAACATCTTAATTTTTTGGTAAATTTTTACCTTTGTTTGCTCTACCATATTTTCCGATTTCTTTTTCAGCTCAGTTACCTCATGTAACTGTAATTGTAATTTTCTCTCACCTGTTATCAAGTCTGGTTAGTTTTTTTTTTTCCAATTACCTTTCCTGATCTTTTCTCTAAAAACCAAAGATTTTCCAGTTAAACTCCATCATATTGCTTTAAGTCTTGATAATCACCTCTTTTTTGATCATGGTTTCTTGGACAACAGCTTCTTCCAAATCAAATGCAAATTCTTAAGGACACGACATAAATTTGTGGTCATTAAATCCACTCTTAACAGAAAACTTGTCTAGTTCTCTGATTGTATCCTGATGGTGATGTTCTTAGATAAAACTGTCCCGAAATGAGACATTGCTACTTTTGTAGCTTGTGCTTGGTATAACCTCTATCCCAGACCCCATTTTTCTTTCCCATTGCTGATTGTTTGGATTTCAATCTCTCACCCACCGACTCTGTATCTTCTTTCAGACACACTCAGGATTTCTGTGTCTAAGCAAGATAAAATCATAAAAGAAGGGAATTCTCCTTTCCTTAGATAGTGTTGGTGGTGATCTTGCATCGGACTGTTGCAACCTCCCTTTTCCTGGTCGTTCATCATCACAAATAGGGTGATTTTGTCTATGATTCCATCTTTTAATGGGTTCTCTGTAAAATATTGTCTCCCAAACTGCCATATCAGGTGAATTCCAAGGGAATGTTTTAGAACTACTTGAAATTGATTTTCTTGAATTGGCTCCTATGTATACCCTTGGCCATTTGCCTAAATATCTTATTTTTGTTTTAACATTAGTTCCAACATCAAATGTTTATTCTCTGATCCATTTACTATATGTGCTTCCAGCCCAGAAAATCCTGATAGTTCTTGATCTGGCTACTAGGGTTATATGGACTATGCTTCCCCTCTCAAATTGTACCGCTCCTTTTCCTAGCCATCTTAACAGTAGGAGATCCACATGCACCACAAATTTGAATGATGATTTTTCTTTATGCTCGATGATACGGATGTGCCTAGCATACCACATATTAGCCCCCAGGGCAAGCCTAGAGTGGCTAGAACCTTTTCAAACATTTTTCCTGTGAAGCAAGGGGTCTCCAAACTGTGCCCTGAGGGCCAAATCCAGCCCCTGCATTTGTTTTTCCATGGCAGGGGAGTCATACAAACAGTCTTATAGCCACAAAATTACACTTTTGATATATTAAAATGAGATGAAACTTGATTTTAAAATATAAAAACTATTCTTAGCTCCTAAACTGTACAAAAATAGGTAGCAGTTAAAATACTACTGTGCTGTAAGAAATGATAAGCATATTGATTTTGGGGGGAAAAAGTGCAAAGACTTACAAGAAATAATGAAGAGCGAAATGGGCAGAACCAAGAGAATGTTATAAACAGTAATAGCAAGATTGTTCAGAGAATAACTGTGAATGACTAAGTTATTCTGAATAGAAGTACACAACTACACATATACATATAAACACATATATACATACATGCATATATAGACAGATATACATATAGTGAGAGAAATTACTATTTTACTATTACATTAATAACCAATTATTAATTTAGGATTTAGGTTTTTCTCCTCTTATTTCCTTATTTAGGGCTCAGCCCCTATAGAAAGGCAGTCTCTGAAGGCTACGACTGATTGATGACATTTTCCTAGCCCTTCAGGAAAGCTTCAATCTTAGGTAGGACTCCATCCAACTAAGAGACCTTACCTCTGTTTAGAGGATAAACAGAATCCAGTCTAGGGAAACTCTTGCACCCCTCCATCAGAGTTTAGGATGGCCCAGTCCATGAAGGAGAAAACCAACCAGGGAGGTCTGGATGGAGCTGGATTCCCCTGTCCAGATTCCTGGAGGTACCTGAGTCTCATGATCAAGCCATGATCATGAGGAGCTGAAAAGTCCTTGCCCACCTCCTCATTTAAATGTTCACCCTTCAGGGTTGATTGTCACTTGTCAAGAGCATCCCCTTTTAGAAAGGTATTTAAAGCATTCAGTGTCCCCATCAGGGGTCTTTGGTTTTCTAAGAGAAACCGCTCGCCATAAGTTTATTGATTATTAGCTAGCTTAATTAATACATTGATTATCAATTACCCCAAATCTCAGAGTTTTTCAAAGGTCACACATATATGGGGGGTGGTGGAATGTTGGCCTTCTCTAGTGTGGGATGGGGAGGGGAGACAGTTCATAACTTAAAATGTAACAAAATAATTTAAATTTAATTTTAAAAAATAAGTGGCAGCGATGACCCCTAATGAAGGAATACAAGGTCAAGAATACCATGAAAACAATGACAGAAAAGTTGAGATGAGGGGAGACATCAACTAATATTATAAAACAATACCTGACAAAAACCATCTGCTCCAAGGCAAATGATCTAGGCATAAATCAGTGGAACAGATTAAATAATAAAGATCTAGAACAAACATATACAGCTGCACAATGCTCAACAAAAACCCAAGAAAATAAACTTCAAGGATGGAAGGGGTGAGAAAGACAGGGCCTCTTTATTTAACATGAAATGTTAAGAAAACTGGGCAGAAGTTTGGCAGAAAATTGACCAGTGTCTTCCATAACATGTTACAGTAAATGCCAAATAGATCAGGTCCATAGACCTAAAGCAGGGAGGGACCTCAGGGATTATCTGTTACACCCTCTCCTCTTCAATTTACAGATGAGGAAATCCAAAGATATTAAATGGTTGGCCCAAGGTTCCATAGATGGTGTCAAAAATGGGATTTGAACCTGAGTTCTTTGGCTACAGATGCAGAGCTTTTCATCTGTACCAAACTAATCATGAAACAATAGAAGAGAATGGACAAAAAGCTAGAAATACACTATATACCAAAGGACTGAGAAATAGGTGAACAATGGTTGTCACGTATGAGTATAATTAAATGTTAATGTATGAATTCAGAGAGGCATGAGACAACCTTTATAAAGTTTTTTTTTAAAGTGAAAGCAGAAGACAAAGTAAAATATAAAGTCATTAACAAAGTGAAATTGGCAAAAACAAAAACAAAAAACCACCCACCACCAAAACAACATTGTCACCTAACATATCCTTCCTTTACGTTGATCACTGGCAAACTCCAGGAGTAGAAAGTCATCCACATTTCCAATAACCACCACCCTACTAAGTGACTTGGCTGAAATGCTTTAGGGGAACAGTTTGTGGAGAGTCTGATATTTGTTGGGAAGTGTTTGTTGTGTCAAATGTAAAATCTAGCAACTCAAAAAAGAAGAGGAAGAATTTGATGTTTGGGGAGTATGGAGTGCGAATGAGAACCCAGCACTCTCCCCATGACATTATCACACCTTGTGATGAACTAGCCTTCATTGCTATTTGATTGAACTAAGTGACAAACACGAAGTACCAGTAATGTGTCTTCAGAAGAAACACACTGCCTCTTGTAAACTAAGCTCAGTGAGGCACTGATTAACACTCTTATCACCAACATTTCTTGCCTTCAAAATCTAATTCTTGAAGTAAAATCTTTGTTGACATTTTCTAAAAGCTAAAACTCTTTCTCCAGGACATCCACTTTTTCCCTCGTCCATTTCAACCTGACGCTGTCTATGTCTTCCGTTGCCCCTATGACTTCAATCCTTCGGTTTCAGCCCAGTCACCAGTACGGGATTTAAAAAATAAAAAGTCAGTTAACTAAATTTCACCCTAACTTGGGAAGGAAAGAAAGAGACAGGGAGAGTCTTTAGCATTTCTCCCTAAATTATCCAGGGAGAATGATGCCAACTGCCTGTACCAGAATTATCTGGGAGATAATATTTCCTGCCCTCTATCTTTGTAACATATGTCATCATAATCCAATTTTCCACAGCTGTCAAAAATGCTGGTTAACAGGCCATTCTCAAGAATAAAAATGAATATCTTCATTGCCCATTACATACAATTCTATTTCTCCCTTGGTTCTCTTTAACTCATTCTTGTTTAAACCTTTAGTTAGCATTTTCCATCAAAATTTTTCTAAAGGACCCTAAGAAGCTAAAAATATCCTGAAACTAACGAAGGGTCACCTTTTTATCCTAATCATTGACTAATTTCCTGACTTACAGTAAGACACATCTTTTGGACATACGTTGTTCAGTCACGTCCAACTCTTCATGACCCCATGGACCTAGCACACCAGTACTGACCATGGGGTTTTCTTGGCAAAGAAACTGGAGTGGTTTGCCATTGCCATCTCCAGTGGATTAAGGCAAACAGAGGTTAAGTGACCTGTCCAGGGTCACACAGCTAGTAACTGAAGTTGGAATTTAGGTCTTCCAGGCGTCAATCCACTGAGCTACCAGCTGCCCTTTGGGACAGAGACTAAAGAATATTATTAAGTGTCAGAGCTGATAGACATTTCTGGAATGTCTGAAACTCACTTATTTGATAACTGTGAATACCCAGAACATAGCAGAGGAACAGGGAAATAAGCAGAGAGGTCTGTAGGCAACACATTTTATTGATAGGGAGTCCCTCTGGTCTTACTCAGAGCCTATTTACTCTTACTTTATACATAATTGTAAGGAGCTTCCTCCCCAAACAACATACCTGATGGTGAGAAAAGGGATGCTACAGGTACATCTGAGAACCACAGCAAGGAGAGACAGCTGATATAGATAGGACCCTTAAACTCTAGCCACAGAGCTGGGGCAGAAGCAAATTTCTCTGCACATTTTAACAGCCCTTGAGTTTGTCACTTGAAGAGAAGAGGAACAAAAAATAGCTGACATTTACCTAACACTTAAAATTTTATAAAACATTTTATTATCTCAACCAATCCTCATCAAACCAGTACTAGGAATTCCTAGAGTAGAAACTTCTTCTCCTACTACATAGGAGCAATTTCTCTGTAACACAGTAATAAAGAATTGCCAGGGGCTTTATTTTAGTCTCATCACAAGAATGTATAAGAGGCAGGAATTATTATCATCTGCTTTTTGCAGATGAGAAAATCGAGGCTCAGAAAGCTGATGGCCACTTCTTGGTCCCTTAATCAGTGCCCAGATCTTGTCATTTCCCCTCCACAACATTTCTTGCACTTCTCTCCAGTCACACACACAACACAACCTAGTTTAGCACCCTTCTTGCCTCTTGCCCAGATTACTGCAGTACCTTCCTATCTGAACCCCTTGCCTCAAGTCTCTCCTCACTTCAATTCAACGTCCACACAGCTGCCCAGGTGATTTTTCTAAAATATAATTCTAACTATGTCACTCCCCTTATAACTTCGGTGGCTCCCTATGACCTCTAAGATTAAACATAAATTCCTTTGTCATTTAAAGATTCACACCATAACTCTTACTTGTCCCCTATGCTTGGGATGTTCTTTTTTCTGATTCTTGGAATCTCTGGTTTTCTTTGAGACTCAAATCGAATGCCATCTAATGAAAGAAAGCTTGTCTACCCATATAGCTCCCCATTTTGAACCAGGGCAATGAGTTTTTAGAAATGAAATGTGGGACTAGACATCCAACCCTATTAAATTCCATCTTTTTAGATTATGCTTATGTCAATCTGGATAATTCTCTCTGGGGATCCTGATTTTTTCTCATCCAATGTATAAGTATTGAACTGATTTATAAATGTATTTTTAAAAATTCACTTTTGTTCACTTGCTGAGTTGGTAAGAGTGTCACCTACGCCATGCTTTAAGAGGCTGGTAAAAATAGCAACCAGAATCAAGCTAAGGACAGGAACCTGAGACACATCACTAGAAATCCTCCTGCCATCAAAAAAATTGACCTTGATTCATTAACCACCACTCTTATAATCTGGCTTCCATCCCTATCACTCTGACTTCTCTCTCAAAAGCGATCAGTGAATTTCTAATCAAATCCAAAGTTTTCAGAACTATTTCAGGCTCCATATCCTTTGGTCTTCTCTGCAATATGATGCTGTGGACTCCTCTCTCTTTGCCAGCAAACTTGCTCCAGCAACCTTAAGTCACCGACCCTATCATTCCTGCCATCCCCTCAGGTTATCACTCCATATCTCTGCTCTCTTTCATTGATGAAATCCTCACGAGTCCTCGCCACTAAACTGTCATGGCTTCCTCAGTGCCCATTCTCCGACTTTCCAATCCGTTGTAGTTTAACTTCATTATTTCCTCACAGATTTTTCAGTGAGCAAAACCTTGGTAAGATAGTTTCCTTCATTCTTCTAAGTTTTCCCCCTCCCTGATCTTAATATAAGGATGTGTTTATTGTCATTGGTCTGCCTGACTTAAAGAAAATCATCAGACTTACATATAAAGACCAAACAAATCAAGTAAATAAGGAAAGGAAATAAACTATAGGTCGGCTATGTAGAAAACATTACAACTAAGTTAGATATTTATGGCAAAAATACAGATTTGCTTGACATTCAGGTGGCAATAAGACCATTTATTACTCAGCAGCCTGATACTTTAAAATAACCAACACAATTTAATATAAATATGGTCCATTTTCAGTCATTCCAAATGATGAATTTCACCAGTACCCCATCTAACCTCACACACTGTACTTCAGGGTTTTAACAAGAGATTCACATGTGCCACTAACATTTAAAAATCTAATTTGGTTCCCATAGCGAAAGTAATCATAAGCAAGCTGCAATAATAAGTCTACCCCCTGCAGGGGGTTTCACACCTGGGAATAGACAGTCTTTGTGCTTTGCATTCACAAGATTACAAAGGAGAACGACGAACAGAAAAGAAAACCAGAGTCAGGGCTCCCAGTGGGCTTTAGAGGAGCTTGGTTAGTTTCAAAACCACTCAGAGGAACACAGACAGAATATATGTCAGTCCCTCTCTTCTACAGCTATTTTAAAAAAAGAAACCCACCTAGGTTATCCCAGTAGCAATAGGAAAACTGGCATATTCAGGCACCCAAAGAAGTACCTGGGCAAATTTCTCTTGGCAAGTAAAAGTGGTATAAAAACCGATCAACACACACACACACACACACACACACACACACACACACGTGCACACACAGCTCCTCTTTTCTTTCTCAGCCCACAGCAAGTATCCTAAGCAACCACAAAGACCTTCTGGGACTTGCCCTACTTTGCCCAACCAAGCTGCTCTGGCTACATTTCAGCAGCCCCATATCTGTACTGTACTGGGAACATCTTGGTCATCCTTTCCTACTGTCAGGAAGGCCATTCCCACCATGACATTAGCTCAACACAGGTCCCAAATGATGGAAACCAGAGGTTGTCTACTACGTAAGTCTGGGGCAAAAACACACAGAGTGGTAGGAGATGGTGGAAGGAGATAAGATCCTCCAGTCCCAAGTTCTGATGACTAATGGAGATTATGATTTATGCTCCTGAACTTTTCTTCAGAAATTTATGGTTTTGATTCCCTATGATGTGTTGACATTTGTTTTGGTGCTTTAAAAGACGCACACATAACACTGTGTTCCTTTTCCCAGAGTGACTCAGCACATGGGGCTAAGGAAGAGGGCAGCTCACCAAATCTGCAGGGTGGGGAGATGAGTAAAAATTATGAAATGTGACCTTTAGTAATGTAATGGGTTAAAAAAGAAAAACATTCTGGAATTTATATATACAAATGAGTGCTTTCCTCTTTCACCCTGGAAAACTTATTTTAATGATTTTCTCATTACTCCCAACACTTTTTTGGAAACGCAGCTTATGAAATCATGTTTAAAGAGATAGTCTTTTCAATATCCTAAATAGTGATCAAGCGGCTTCTTCTAATGGTGACCTTTTGGAAATAGCTAAGGGTCATCTGGAGATAAGTCTGGTAAATAAGACATATTAGCAAGTTGGGTAAAAACACTGATAGAAGAAATAAAGGGGTGAAAAGACTCATGCAACTATAAGGCAGTGAGACAGATTTTCTCTCATGGTTCAGAAATCACTCTCAAGGCAATTCCAAAAACATTTTGCCATTTGGCACATGACAGCGCCATTGTATCTGGGTAAAAAGAGCTAGATAGGCTAGAATAATGAGCAAAATCCACTAAGTTGGAATAACAGGGATAAATGTAAAGCTCTGCAGTTGGGGTCAAATAATAACTCCATAAGGACACTTTGCGAGGCAAGATGGTGCTGGTTCACATAAAAAAAAGATATGCAGGTTTCGATACAATGAAAACTCAAAATAAGTCAACAATGTAACACTGAAACCAAAAAAAAAAAATTATAATAATAATACACTAATCTTAGGGGCCATTGAAGGAAGACACGGAGTCCAGAATGAATGAGGTAAGAATCTTCCTGCACTCTGCCCTGGTCAGATTCCACTGCATTCTATTTTGAAAAACAGATTTTTAGGAAGCAACTTGACAAACTGGGGCATGTCTGGATGAAGATAAACAGAATTAGTATAGAGATTTCTCTGATTCACAGTGGGTGGCAGCTCACCTGTTTGGCTAAAGCTCCAATTCAATGCAGATGCCTTGTGGGGATTGTGGAGAAACCCTCCCCTTTCCTGCTTTGGCTGGCTGCAACTGGAGCCCATTTCTTCCTTTACTATAAGAATTTAAACATTTTTTTTTTACTGACTTAAGTTTGACTTCTCATAAACATCTGTGGTTGCCCCAGACATGTGTATTTCTCTGTACATCTGTTTGCTTCTGAGGGTATGATGGGACAGCTCTGGTAATTCTAGCCACATGGAAGGAAACTGACTAGGGAGCTTCCTTCCTCACTCAGACCTGGAATCCCAATCTCCAGTTTTTTGTAGAAGAATCTCTCAAACTGGGAGCACATTTTATGAGCCATTTACCCTGTATTTTTGTTATAATGTTAGAACAGTTTCAAGAATACAACTGAATCAGAACCTATGCGGCCCAATGCGCGCGCGCACACACACATACACACACACACATTTCTTTTGTTTTGTCTGCCCATTCTAATCAATTTAAGTCAGTCTTCCAAGTAGGCATCCAGGTGGTATAGTAGGCAGTGTTAGCAAGTTGAGTTAAAAGAGTGTTAGACTTGGAATCGTGAAGAGCTGAATTCAGATTCTGCCTTTGACATTTACTACCTGTGTAACCTTGGACAAATCACCTAACTTTTCTCAGCCTTAGTTTTTTCACCTGTGAAATGGGGGTAGTAATTCTATCTCACAGACTTATTGTGAGACTAAAATTAGGTAACACGTGTAAAACATCTGGAAAACCTTAAAGCTTATACAAATGCTAGATATTATTATTCATTTTGATTGGTTATAATCATGGGTGTGGCAAATTTCCAACCCAATGGGGATGGGAGAAGCACTATGAGAATGGAAGGGTGGCTCAGATATTCTCCCTTTACCCAAGTCTAGAGAGAGAAAGTGGAAGGGTCGAGTAGGTTGCGAGTAGATGAGGAGGCTTCCCCTAAGCTGACCCTAGTAGGTAGACACAGAAAGTTCTCAGCTCTGCTCCTTTCTCACTGGGAGGCAGAAGGGAGAGAAGCACAGATTTCTAGTCTCCACACTGATACCTAGTGTTCCACAAGTAAATACAAATAATATATAAAATAAAAAAGCATTGATAGCTAGAGAGATGAGGAGGGTCCTGTGCAGAAGCTAATGCCTGAGCTGTTACTCAGGGAGCTAGAAATTCCGAAAAGAGGGAAGGAGGAGGTCATGCGCTCCTGATGTTGGAGGCTCCTTGTGCAAAGATGTGGAGATGAAAGATGGAATATTATGAATGAGGAACAGTTAGTAAGCCAGTTTGTCTGGAAGAGAGAGTACCATTAACTAGAAGAACTTTTAGCACCCACAAGTTTTAAGTCCTACAAAAAGTAATAGAGTAAAATGAAGCCTTCCAACTTTAGAAGCTTTCTCTAATTCCCTCAGTTATTAGTATATTCCTAACCATGTTCTGTCTCTCCTCCTCCTTGCCTCAGAATACAAGCTCTTTGAGGGCAGGAACTATTGTGTTTTGTACATTATAGATGCCTAATAAATTTGTTGTTATTATGGTAGAAATAAAGAATTTCAAAGTTGGAAGGGACCCCTAATCCAAATGGCACATAACAAGGAATCCCCATTGGAGCATATCCCACAAGTAGGCATCTGTCTTTGACCAAAGAAGGAGAAGGAATGGAACCTACTATTTTTCTCCCTGGGAACCCACGTTATTTGAAGAGCTGTCATCTTTATCAAGTTTTTCCTGATGTTAAGCCTCAACTTCCCTTTTTGTACTCCACCAATGCTCTGAGTTTTTCCTTCTGCAGTAGCACAATCTAATCCCTCTTCTTTGTGGCACCCTTCAAATTCTGGAAGATATCCTCCCCAATGCCTTCTTCTCGATAAGTATTCATACTCATTGAGCATGAATGTGGATACTGGTTGTTCTCCTCTGAACACTCATACTTATCAGTGTTCTTCCTAAAATATAATACCTGGTTGATCAGGGGATAGAACAGCACTATCACCTCCTACTTCTGGAACTATTTATCCTTTAAATTAGGCTAAGATTGCATGCTACCATATTACCTTGTTGACCAATACTGAGTTTGTAGTTCACTAAAACTTCTCTATCTTTTCCAAACCAGCTGTGGTCTAGTTAGGTCCTGACATCTTATACTTCTGAAGTTGACTTTTAGAACTTCAATAGCAGAAGAAACATGTGTCTTTTTAAATTTAATCTTAGATTTGGACAGCTTTGGATGCTTGTAAATGTTTAACAATCAGCTCTCCAAAAAACTACAGATGACACACTTAATTTTAACCTCACCATTAACATTTTCTCAAGTATAAATAGTCAACAAACCAAGTCCTGATCTGTAGTGTTTTCAGATTTCTGAGGTATAAATTTTTACAATGAAAATTTGAAAATCTGCTCTAGAGAATTGGTTTGAGCTGGCTTCAATTTACCCCTGAATTTGCTTCTAATCTCTCAAGATGTCTCTGAAGCCTGATTCTGTGAATTAGAGTCTTATTTATCATGCTCAATTTTTGTGCCAACTTCACATTTGATGAACATGTCAGCTATGTATTTTTCCAAATTATTGATCAAAATATCCACCCATACAGGACCAAGCACAGATCCCACAGTCATTTTATAGGAAACTTCCAAGCTGACATCAAATTATTAATGCTTCCTCTTTGGATTGAATATTCAATCAGTTCAAAATCCAACTAATTGTATTATAATTTAGCCCAAGGACATCAAACAAGTGGCCTAAGGGTTGTATCCCATTTTATAGCTGAGGAAATTGAGAAAACTAGATGTGAGTGACTTGCCCAAGCTCACATAGCTATTAAATATATGGGTTCAGATTTGAACTCAAGTCTTCCTGACTCCAGTCTAAGGTCTTGACTCAGGGCTCTATTCACTGAGCTACTTAGCTGTCAGGTACACTTTAGTGGCACTCATTTCTATTTGAGTTTCTGGTCCAGTCCACTTTTTCTCCACCCTTTCCCACAAAAATAGCATGGAGAAACTTTATCAAATTCTTTACTACAATCTAAGTAAATTCTGTCTGCAGCACTCCCCTGATCTACCAATCTAGTCAAGTCAAATAAAGTGAGTCTGGCCTCTTCCTGTTGAAGCCATTTATATGTTTACTAATGGACCCTTTAAAACTAGAAGCACCAAATGAGATAGAGAATATTACAAAATATAAAACAGATAGTTTTAATTACATAAAAATAAAAAGTTTTTGCACAAACAAAACCAATGCAACCAAAATTATAAGGAAAGCAGAAAGCTGGGGGGAAAGTTATGTAACAAGTGTCTCTGATAAAAGCCTCATTTCTCAAATATATAGAGAACTGAGTCTAATTTATAAAAATACAAGTCATTCCAAAATTGATAAATGGTCAAAGTATATGAATAGGCAGTTTTCACACAATCAAAGCATCTATAGTCATATGAAAAAAATGCTCTAAATCATTACTGATTAGGGAAATGCAAATTAAAACAACTCTGAGGTACCACCTCACACCTAGCAGTTTGGCTGATATGACAAAAAAGGAAAATTATAAATGTTGGAGGGGATGTGGGAAAACTAGGACACTGATACATTATTGGAGCTGTGAACTGATCCAACCATTTTGGAGAGCAATTTGGAACTATGCCCAAAGGGTTATAAAACTGTGATCTAGCAATACCAGTGCTAGGTCTCTATCCCAAAAACATCCCAAAAAAGGAGGTGGGGGGAAAGGCCTATATGAACAAAAATATTTATAGCAGCTCTTTTTATGGTGGCTAAGAATTAGAAATCAAAGGGAGACCCATCAATTAGGGAATCGTTAACCAAGCTGTTGTATATGATTGTAATGGAATATTATTGTGGTATAAAAACTGACAAGCAGGATGACTTCCGAAAAACCTGTAAAGACTTACATGGACTAACGCACAGCGAAGTGAACAGAACCAGGAGAACGCTGTACACAGTAACAGCAGTACTGTTCGACGAAGAACTGTGAATGACTTAGTTATTCTCAGCAATACAATGATTCGAAGGACGAACGATGGAGCACACTATCTGCTCCAGAGAAAGAAGCGATACTGTTTGAATACAGACTGAAGCATGATACTTTTTGCTTTCTTTCATTCTTTTTCTTTTATTCAAGTCTTCTTGTACAAAATGACTAATATGTAAATGTTTCACATGATTGCACATATATAACCTGTATCCGACTGCTTACTATGTCAGGGAGGGGGAGGAGGAGAGAAAAGGAAGGAGGGATAGAATTTAGAACTCAAAATTTTTTTTAAAAAACACATGTTTTAAAAAGTTGTTTTAACATGTAATTGGGGAGAAAATAAAATATATATTTTTTTAAAAAACTAGAATCATCTGAAGTTAAGAGTATCTCGAAGGACTAAGATGTATCAATGGGAAAAGTGCATTTTTAAAAAATCTGTAAGACAAAGAAAACAGAGATAGTAGAATAAAAATTTTTTTCAAAGTAAGATTATAATATTTTTCCATCCGTTAATGTGCCTAGTGTTGAATCCATTCTAAAGTCCTGTGTGAAACTGAAATCTAAAGTTTGTAGGTGTCATTTTCTTTCCTTCCAGAAATAGGATGTGTGCCTGTCTCCAAATCTAGAATGCCTTCCTTGTTCTCCACAAGCTCTTAGAGATCATTGAGCCACTGCTCAGCCAACCCTTTTGCCAGTTCTTTCAGTTATGGATAACTTTAAAGCAGTAATTGTTACACTTGGCTTACGCGTCTCCCTTCACCACCACTAATTGGTCTTTCCATCACTCTAGCACATGCATGTTATTAATCACCTTTTATAGTTCCAAAAAGTTAAAGATCAGTGAGGTTAACCCAAGGTCATAAACTGAATTGGTGGCAGAGCTGGAAGGAGACCTGCAGCTCTAGGTCGTTCGTTCTGCCTTGGGTTTCTAGTTTTCAGCTCACAATAGGATGGTTTAGGTTTAGTTTATTTTGGCTGGTGTGAGTTAGAGGGATAACACTGAGAGATAAAACAGCAAAGCCACATTTCAACAGCTGATGAGGAATCATGATTTAGAGAATAAGAGGGTTTCTATTGTGTCCCTTGCTCAAGGCACTGAGCACAACCATGAAGTGCTCATCCTGATGAACAGTTATATGACACTAACAAATATGTCTGGGGCTCCATTTCAACCTTGTCTTGGGACAAGAGCATTTTTTTTGAACTCTTGAGGTCTAATGCTGAAACTCAGGTCTATGCCAATACACAACCTAACACCATGATGGAAACTGGGGGAAAAATCAGTCAAATTAAGATATTTGATCCTGTCCAATGTTAATAAATATCCTTGAAAAATGCACATGAAATTGATTAAATTTTTCAGTTCTTTTCGGGATATTTGGTATCACATATCATAGGATCTCAGATTTAGAGCTGGTCAACCTGTTCAATTCCAATACTTTATACACAAGAAGACTGAATGAGGACCAGAGAGGGTACACAGTTTGCTCCGGGTTGTAGAGCTAGTAAGTGGCAGAGCTGGGATCTGAACCTAGATCTTCTGACTCCAAGTCCAAGTACACTTATTACTGAGAACTCCACTGTCATCACAACCATCAAGGGCATTTTTTAAACAACTAAATTTAAGTAGCATCTTCCTAAGCATTATAAAGATCTCCAAGTGTTTCACATGTGGAGATGATAAAATAGAAAAACTTTTGAAGAGTTTACATTGATATCACTTTGATATTTTGTTACTTATGATGCCCAGCTAGGAAGGGCTTTCTAAGAACATGTTGGCAGATAGCATGCTTAGGGTTTAGGTATGTGTTAGCTGCTTACAAGGGCAGCTGGAGTCAGGAACACTAATCTTCCTGAGTTCAAATCCGGCCTCAAACACTCTCTATTCACAAGCTGTATGACCCTGGGCAAGTCTCTTCACTCTCTTTGCTTCAGTTTTCTCATCTGTAAAACAAGTTGGAAACTCAAACCACTCTAGTGTCTGCCAAGAAAACACCAAATAGGGTCACGAAGAGCCAGACATGACTGAAACAACTGAAAACAATTATATCACTCCCTTGCTCATCAATCTTTGGTAATTCCCTCCTGTCTTAAGGATAAAATACAAGTTCCTCAGTTTGCCACCTAAAAATCCTCCAAAAATGGGTTCCCATCCACCTATTCATATGCATCATAATCTTCACCCTCATATGCACTCCAGCCAAACTTATACTGACTTAAACTCTATCAGTACTTAATATGTTTGATGGACTGAATGAAAAGTGAGGTGGGGCTGGACTTAAGTAGAAAATTAATCAATCCACAATCACTCATTAGCATCCAGTATGCATCAGATACGAGGTATAGAAAGACAGTAATTCTGCCAAGGACTTTTCTTTCTACTGGATGTTAAAGGCTATAGTTGAGAAACATGTCCGGTATGGATTGTTCCCCTTTATTTCTGCCAAAGTACAAATCTGACCACACCACGCATCCCTCTGTACTCAATAAACTTCAGTGGCTCCCTATTACCTCTAGAATCAAACATAAAATCATTATAGAGGATTTTTTTTTTCTGTTTTCATCTGGGCAAAAAGAAGCCAGTGTTTTTAAGTCACAGTATAAAATTAGAAAGGCCACTAACATGTCTGCAGTTAGGCTGAGATGTGATTCATTAGTTCACATCTTTCACCCAAATGAGACTAGGGACGTGGCTCCACAATGTCATTCATTGGGACACTCTGTATTTCCACTTTTCTCCTCTTTCCTCAAAATATGCAGAGCCAGATGGTCCTGGTTGCTGTCACTGAAACTTCTGCCAGGCTATAATTTAGTGGTAGAATTTATATTGGGCAGGGAAAAATCTGCACAAATTGTAACTGACTACTCAATTTATCTGAGGCAGACCAAGTATGCATCATGTGTTAAACTTTTTGTTCCCTAAAAATTGAATTTTGTAATGTGTTTTTGCTAGTTTTGAACCACACAAGGGTGATGGGATGAGATTCCTGTCCTAAGTTCAGGCTTGGATGAAACTGAGGCAGCTGGTAGTAGAGTGGTTAGAGCACTGGACCTGGGGTCAGAAAGATTTGAGTTCAAATCCAGTCTCAGTCATTTACCAACGGTATGACCTTGGCCATGTCACTTAACCTCTATCTGCCTTGGTTGTCTCAATTGTAAAATGGAGGTAATGATAGCACCTACTTGCCAGGGTTATTGTGAGGATCACATGTGAAAATATTTGTAGAGAAGTGCCAAGGACAGTGTTGTTGTTTCTCCTTCATTTTCAAGAGCACCATGGAATCAGGGAGGTGATGCCATGACTTGCAAGTGAATTGGATTGAAGTGAGGCAGGGCCGTGCAGTCATCAGCCTCACTTTCTCCTCCAGAGCCATCTGGGTCCAGTGGCCAGATAGAGATCAGGATAACTGGAGATGGGCCCTAGGAAAGTGCAGTTCCTATACAAATACTTATTCCCTCCTCCCACCCTTCCTATTCCTCTTCTCACTTTTATACAAAACACAACCAAGAAATATTATGCTTTCTACTGCACTGAGCTACTTCCTGTCTTTTCTGGACTTCAGTATGGAGAAGGCAAGTCACATCTCTAGGTCCTGGGTTCCTCAACAGTGAAGCCAATGGGTTGGTCTTGATGATGTCCAAGACACCTTAACCCTTTAAACGCTATAACCTTCTGCCCTAATTGATCAGTGTCTCACATGACCCAAAATAACAAGAGGGCCCAGTCATAGTTCACTTTACCCCCCTGTAGTCTTCTTGCCAGCCCCTATGATGCTGAACTCAGATCATCTTTTTCTCCTCTGTTCTTTTCCCTGCCTCCAACATCTTTGCATATACTTAGATTTCTGGAACCATAACCAAATCAATAATACTACCACTGAACCTGAAAAGGGTATGCCAACCTACTCCTTACGGCTCCACCAGTCACCTCCTCTACATTTATGTCTCCCCATTGAGCTCTCTGAAGGCAGACAATGTCACTGCTTTGGTGTTTGGATCTGTAGTGTTTTGCCCAGTGCTTAGCGCAGAGAAGTGTTTAACAAAAAGTTGTTCATTCATTCATTCAAGCTCCAAAAAATTCTGTGCATTCATTGCCTGCTAAGACAGATAGGATCTCTCCCAGGCCAAAAAGATTCTCATCTTGCTTTAGGATATTACTTCCACCAAATATGAAGTCTGAAAATTGATTCATACTCCAAATCTGAGAAGCATATAATTAAAATCATAATATACTGCACTTATAAAAAGCTTTTTGTTTCAGGAAACCCAACATCCTTGCACCTGACTTTACCCAATCAAATTTTCAATGAGTCTGGGGCAGATGTTATCATCATCTGATGGGTAGAAAAAATGGAAATCCAAAGTGGTCCAGGGAGTAGCCTAAGGATCCCTCAGAAGTTGAGTCCCTGGAGTTTCTAACCCACAAGTGTCCAATCTGATTAGGAACAGCTTTAGCAACCAGTCAATTAAGTATCTATTAAATACCTGCTTTATGTTTTGTGCTCGGGTATATACAAGTACAGCCTTCCTCACCTCGAAAAGTTTATATTCAAATAAGGAAATTAAACATATTGGGGAGTTGTGACCCAGGAGGGTGTCACAGAGATTGTGAGTGGAGCCACTGGGCATAGATTGTCATTTCCTTTCCAAAAGTAATGGTAATGTGAATTCCATTCCTGTTCACAGAGCAAAGTGTTCTAAGGAGACAGACAAGTGCAAGGGAACCGGCGAGATGCCATGTCGGACAGGTCCTGGGGTTCTGAATAGGAAACAAACCATGGTTTGGGGCACGATTTTGGGGGCAGTTAGGTAGTGCAGTGGATAGAGCACTGGTCTTGGAGCCAGAGTTCCAATGTGGTCTCAGATACTGACTAGCTGTGTGACTCTGGGCAAGTCATTTAACCCCTATAGTTACTCATTTGTAAAAATAGGGGCACACTGAAGAAAGAAATGGCAAACCACTCAGCATTGATGCCAAATATCTTTGTCGTACAGAGTCGGACATGACTGAGCAATCCAACATCAATAACAAAGACGATTGTTCACTCAGTCACCACCTCCTTAAGGAAAAACAGACTCGATCCAACTCCTGGCACATCCTGGACCTAAATCAAAATCGCAGTAAACAGGATGCTGCACGTAACCTGATGATGACTTTTGAATTGTGACTGGGGCACAGCTGTTATTTACTATACAGAAGCTGATGCTGATTGGCCAGTGGAATGTAGATTCAGAAGTTCAATCTCTAAAAAATAAAAAAATGAGGACGGGGAAGAGAGGCAGGAGAAAAACTACTCAAGGTGAACAGCTCAGAAGGACAAATCGAGTCTGTCTTGGCAGAATGACAAGATCCAGCAAAGCCATCGGATCCCATTGTGCTTTGTCTACCCATAGCAGAAGTGCTCCCATGCAAATGAATGCTGCCCAGTAAGTATAAATAGCATCAGAGAAAAGAAGAGGATGGATAAGGCTTCATGTAATATTAATTTCTTTCTGAGAAATTGGGAAATTGTAAAAAAAAAAAATCCCTTTGGACGGAGCCCAGCAATGAATCTGACTATTGAAGTTACAGTGAACTAAAAGGATACTATTTCTTCAAGCTATTTAGAAATATCAAGCAAACTTTTACATAGAAACAAAGCTATAGCGTACCATTGACATTTAGAGAGAAACAACACACTTGGCTTTACCCTGGGTTCCAGGGCTCTCTGGTTCTACATTACAAATGGACTGTAAAGCTTCCTGGTCATGGTAAGAGTACAGACTGAGAGGCCCAAGGGACTTACAGACATCATTCACTCCAACTGCTTCATGTTACAAATGAGGAAATTAAGACTCAAGGAGTAAAGTCTGGGCACTAGATGGCACCAGAGTGCATAGAGTGCCAATCCTGGAGTCAGGAGGACTCAGTTTCCTGAGTTCAAATCTGGTCTTAGACAGTTATTGGCTATGTGACCCTGGCAAGTCACTTAGTCCTGTTTGCCTCAGTTTCCTCATCTATAAAATGACCTGGAGAAGGAAATGGCAAACCACACCAGTATCTCTGCCCAGAAAGGCCCAAATGCGGTCACAAAGTGTCAGATGTGACTAAAAACTTCTGAACAACAAAAAGTACAGTCATTCATCCAAGGTCATAGAAGTGCGTGACAGATCAAAAACAAATCTTGTGACTCCATAGTCAACAATTTTGTATCAGACACAAAGGTCAACTTTGATCATGTCTGTAAAGCAAAGTCAAGGTCAGAGAGAGTAGGGGAGGGGGGAATTGTTGATGCTTTTCTGAAGCAGAACAGAACAACTGGCAGTGCACTTTAGTCTGTCAAATACTGATGGAGCATGAGTTACGTGGCTGGGAGTGTGATTTTTGGATTTTGGATTTTTTTGTTTTTGTTTTGCAGAGAACCTCAGATTTAATTTGCGTGGGAAACTCCAAGTCTGGAAATTCAGAAAGCAGAGTAGTAAGTGCTATTTGATTTCCTAAGGCACTGAAATGTCCAGGGACTTGATAGGAGTCACCTTGTCAGTAATGTCAGACAGGAGACTTGAACCCAGGCCTTCTGGACTCTAAGGTCAGCCCTTTTATCTACTATACTTCACTGCCTCTGTTAAATTTGTTATCATCTGTCCTTCATTCTTGAAGGACATTCCTGAAGATGACCATGTCATCATTGAGGAGGTGATGCCATGACAAGCAAGTGAACTGGATTTAAGCAAGGGAGGGCTGTGTAAAGTCAGCAAGTGAACTGAATTTAAGCAAGGGAGGGCTGTGCAAAGTCAGCAAGTGAACTGGATTTAAGCAAGGGAGGGCTGTGCAAAGTCAGCAGCCTCATCCTCTCCTCCGGAGCCATCTGAGCCCAGTGGCCAGATATTCATCAGGACAACTGGAGATGAAAGGGGATATAAAAGAAGTGCACACACACACACACACACACACACACACACACACACACACACACACCCCTACAGACACACACAATTCTCAATTTACAAATGGGCTCTATTCCAACAGTTATTTCACTTATAAACTAACTGAAAGGAATTTGTGAAACATTGTTTCACTGAAATATTGTTCTAAATGGAGGTTAGGATCCTAGGCTACCCTTCACCGTGGTACTGGTCTCAGTTCTGGATTTGGGGGAGGAAGTTAGAAGATACAATATAGTAAGGAAAAGAGGAAGAAGAAAGCTTTCTCATCCATTTCATGGCAATGAAACTCAAGCCATACTCCCTGTATTTATATCCTGTAGGCAAACTATTGCAATAGTATTTGTCTCTGACATCCTCCTGCCTTCTTCTTGAGCCCCTCTGTCACCCTCCTGGTGCTGATCATCTAGTCTTAAATGCCCCTTTTACAAAGAAGTCACTGGGTGGTTTTAGGAGCAGGGCTGACACCAGAACTCAGGCATCTCAATTTCCCAGTCTATAGCTTAATTATATTATACTTGCCCCATTTATAGAGTTGATCCCTAGTCCATTTATCAATTCCTTAGAATTCAGTTTATTTATGAAATTATGCATACTATATTGTGATTCCCTCCAATCCCCAATACTTCATTAGAAATGTGTGTATTTATACCTCCAGAAATAAAGCCATTCTTCAATGCCTTATCATGGCTAGAGAGGGCCTTGGGTTCTCCAGCACTATGTTCATGGAGCCTAAACTCTAGCTTGTCATTCACCAAGTTGGAAAGGCTGTGGGTACAGTACTGACAATTGTCTGTGTCTGCCTTCAGAGAACTAGTCCTGCTAAGTACAGAATGACCCATCACCAGAAATGACCATACAAAATGACTGTTAGCCCTATTCTGTCCACTTCCACTCCTGCAATGAACGGGGGAGAGCAGAAAATGGTGGGGGGAGGGGGAGCCGATAGAGGGAAGCAGGGGTGTGGGGGTGGGGTAGAGAATCCTAAGAATCACAAGGCTTTTAGAATGCTTATAAATCCAGGTTTTTCTGTTGGTGCTCTAAATATGCAACTATGAAAAGTTAAAAGGCAGTAGAAACTAACATAGTCAATCTTGTGTTCCTTGCTGTGAGGAAAATCAGGAGGCATCTCGGTGGAAGGGCAGCTCTGAGGTGTTCCTTGAAAGAATTGACAGAGATAATTTTATCATGTGGTCAAAGGCAACAAGAAATGTCATTTTCTGGGATATTTGGTCTTCTCATATTGCAGTGTTCGTGATACACATTTGTAAAACAAAACAAAAGAAAATGAAACAAAAACCCATTGTATAATTGTAGCTTATGTGTCAACATCTGTTGCAGAGCATGAAAAGACAAATTCTTCAAAGCACTTGAAAAGACCCCTTCAAACTAAATGGTCATTTTTATATTCAGTGACTTCCATGTGGTCATGATTGGGTTGAAAAAAAAAAATAATAAACTTTCAAAAATGTGGTTCAGGAGTCAGGAATGGGATAGATCAAAGATTAGTATACTATCCAGAAGCCTCAGAATGTATTCTATGGTTACTTTCTTTGAAGAGAGTGTTGGGAGCAGCTGGGCATGGAAAGCACCCACCAAAAAAGAAAACCATAGAAACTGAAATTGATTAAATTTTAACCATAGGAAATTAGTGGTTAGTGATATAGGAGTCATGTCCAAACCAGTTGTCTATGCCAGATCATAGACTTGTTAGAGAAAAGATCTAGCTCAATACTAAATTAGAAGAAAAATAAAATTAATTTCTGGTTTTTAGTTTTATTTTTTTCAATCAACAAACATTTATTTTTCTCTCCCTCTCAACTCTCCACTGGAAAAAGAAAAACAAAATTTCAACATACTCAAGTAAAACAAACTCAAACATTGGCCATATCCAAAACTACATTTCTCATCCCTTAAGTCTATCTCCTCTATATTAGGAGGTCGATACCAGAAAGAATGAAATTGAAGATAAGACATATCATACAACTAAAACAATTGCAACCAAATTACTGTTACTGCTGAAGGATAGGAAATGGATAAAAGAACAGATAGCAGAGACTGTCATTTGCTACGGAAGGTTAACCAATGTATGAAGGAATATGAAGGGATGATTCCTGACTTTCCCCCTTGCTAGGATACCACCCAGTCAGTCTCAGAGACTATATCTGTTTCTGTAGAAACATTTTCTGTCTTGTAGTGTGCAAACAAAACTTATTCTAAGTCTTATGAACATGAATACTTATAAAAGGAATTAGTGGCTACCTTCCTGGAAGATACTAAATCTTCACTTAGGTAAGGAAAATAAACTAGAGGAGTGAGAGGTCACAAGAGACCCTCAGATGTAAGAATTACACGATGACAACTACAGCACAAATGAAGTGAGGAGCAAATTAATTTTTAAAAAATACATCAGATATTTTGCAATTATAATAATCAAACTTGACCCTAAAGAAGAGGAGAAATGTGCCTCCCTCCTTTTTTTGCAGAAACAGAGGACAATTGATATGAAACACTGCATTTACTGACAGTCTCAATTGATGTATTGATTAGTTTGAGAAATAGGTATTTCCAGCCTTGACTAGATTCAGGAGCTCCTGCTGTAATGCTGGCTACCCAGTGGGAGGTGAGTACCACAACAGCACCATTTCTCAGAGAAGAGGAACGCAGTCTAAGTAGCCTATAGTCAAAGGACTACAGCCATCCCCTGATCAATCAAGAAATAAGAACTTAGTTAATTGCTCAAACTGTGAAGGTGTGAGATGAATGAGAATATAATCTGTTTAGTCACTCCACAAAGTAGTATTTACCATGGTATAGAGTGCAGAGTGGGAGTGAGGGATATAAAGTAGGGGTAATGGGATAATTAAAGGTTTTATATTTCCTGTATATGGACTTTAAGTCTTATATATTTAAAATATTTTCAGTGATGTTGGAAATAGCAAACCTTTATCCAATAACTATATCATACATTAAGTATATTTTCCAGGGTTGCTGTTTGTCCTTCATTCTGGAAGAGGGCCATGACATCAGGGAGGTAATGCCATGACTTGCAAGTGAACTAGATTTAAGTGAGGGAGGGCTGTGCAAAGTCATCAGCCTCACTTTCTTCTCTGGAGCCATCTGGATCCAGTGGCCAGATATAGATCAGGACAACTGGAGATGGCCCTGGATACAGTGGAAGACCTTGGTCTTTTTTCCAGACGGTACCCTGTTACCCACATTTTGGGGAAAGCCTTAGTATAAGTCATACCTAAGTTTTGTTTCAGAGATTTCCCCAGAGTTAGTCTGAGACAGAGAGAGACAGAGAGAGACTGCTCCTATTCTTTATGATATCTCGAGGATGGGCCCAGATCTGTAGGAGCCCAGAGCAAGCACTGTGCATCCTAAACTGCAGGAAACATTAGGATGATGCTTTGAGTTGATGATACCATTGTAGGTTACCTTTATTTGTCACTGCTGGTTGTAGATATTACTATTATTTAACTGATCTGATTGTTTTACTTTCCCTACCTTAAGTGGTCAAGATGATTCATAAACATGCAGGATCCAAGTACTGGATTAGGAGTCAGAGGGCCTGGGTTCAAATCCTAAATCTGCTATTTACTATCCTTGGACAAGTCGTTTAACGTCTCTAGGTTTTAATTTCTTCAACTATAACATGCAGGATGATGTGCTATCCAAAGTAATGGGAAAGAAAAGGAAAAAGGAGAATTAGAGACCTGCTCCACTTATTTCCAAGTGTATAGAGTTGGTGAAGTTTTCTTATTTGACTTAACCAGGAAAAGATGTTGGAAACATTCCTTCCTAATCACAGATTAAAATAAAACAAAAAAATCCGAATTTGTAATCTATACTATCAAATATGGTATCCTTAAGAAAGAAAACGTTTTATGACTATGTGAACTCCAGTAATTCTATAAACAAACATAGAGCTGAATGAAGCAATTTACCAGAAATAGACGTTGCCAAAGTATTATTCTTGTGAAAAGCACATGATGTTAATATCGAGTTGTGTCTGAAGATGGCTTTGTATCCAGAAAGCACAGAGCCTCATTGCTTTTATAATAAACTGGTGATGTCATGGAGCGTTCTTTTGGTAGGACATGTTTTTTCTTCTTGATTTCAATGATCGTTTTATTCTCATATGTGATTTTCTTTGAATTCCTGCTGTGAATTTATTTAGCAATTGTTTTCTTTTATCCTATTGTGATATAGTTATATATATTTGTGAATTTTCATTCTCATGTCCCTATCTTGTAATGTAGTCAGGCCAAGTGGTTACCCCACTGGACAATGAGTCACTCAAGAACTCTATGTTCTCAACCCAACTCTGCCAATGAGCTCCTCTGCAGGTTTCATAAATCTCTCAACCCTTCCCAGCCTCGGAACCAAACCTCAGTAAAATCAGGAAACGACTGTTTTACCTACCTCCCTGTGGTGTTTGTGGGATTTAATTAATGTCTTCAAAGTTCTCTTAAAAACACGGATCAAGCAATAATTCTTCAGTTATTAATTGTTCACATCACTCCCTCCACCATCCTTCTTCTCAAAAACGCTTTCCTTTGCCAGTACTCTGTACAGTATGTGCAGGGTATGATGTCCAAGACCAGTGTCATTCAGCATGAGTTCTTTCATTCTTAGAGGAAACCACAACAATATAGAATCCATTAGTAAAGCTTTCCAAGTATCCAGTCAGCTTTCTCTAGGGCATAAATTGCTCCATAGGATAGGGAATAGTGTGGGAGACATTTCAGACAGTGCCATTAACTTTAGCAGAGCAAAAGAGAAGCATTTAGTATGTTCCAGAAAGGATTCATGATATACTCATCCTTCTCCTTCTTCCACTAAAGGCCTCCTTTGATGCTCCAACATGGGTGAAGGTGCATAGATTTTCTTTAGACTATGCCCTAGAGTTCAAATTTACATAGATCTTATACCAAGCTGGAGAGGTTTAGGATGAGACAGGAGAAGGCTGCTATTTAGGACTGGATTGCTAAATTGGAAGAGGTGCAGCAGAAAAGACATTCAGAATGCTATATGAGGACAGAAAGTAGATCAGTTTGGTCATATTGTAAGGTGCATGGAAGGGTACAATATGTAATAAAACTGGATAAGTAGGCTGGACCTAGATGATGAAGGGCTATAGAGTTTGTATTTGATTCTAAAGGCAATAAGGAGCCACTGGAGCTTATTAAGAAGGGGAGTGACATGATCAGATGGGTACTTAGGACTATCTTTTTGGCAAGCATATGGAACATGAACTAGAGGAGGGATAGACTGGAGCCAAAGAGAATGATTTTCATTGCAACTGTCTAGATAAAAGGTGATGAGGGCTTGAGTGTGACTGTAGAAAAGATAGAAGACAGAGATGCCCAGGAGGTATAACTGAAAGACTTTCCAACTGATTGGATATGAGAGGACAGGGAAAGTGAGGACGTGATCTTGACTCTGAGGTGGCAAACCTGCATGACCATAAGGATGGAAGTATCCCTGACAGAGAAAGGAAAATTGGGAAGAGGGTGGGTTTGGAGAAAAAGATGGTAAGTCTATCATGCCTCCCCTGATCACAAATGGGTAGATTTCATCTTATTTAACGACTGTATTACTGAAAAGGATGAATAAGTTGAAGTTTTGTAAATAGTCAGGAAGACTCATTTTCCTGAGTTCAACTCTGGCTTCAGATACTTACTAGCTGTGTGACCCTGGGCAAGCCGCTTAATCCTGTTTACCTCAGTTTTGTCATCTGTAAAATGAGCTGGAGAAGGAAATGGTAAACCACTCCAGTATTTCTATCAGGAAAATCTCAAACAGGGCTGTGGAGAGTCACACAACGAAACAACAACAAATGAAAACATAAGCATCATCAGTTTGACCCCATCCTTTCATAGATGAGAAAACTTGGAAAAAGGGAAGTTAGAAAACTTGCTAGTTGGTTAACCTCTAGTTAGCAGTAGCAGAACCAGGTCTGAAATCCAGCTCCACCTTCCTTTAAATGAAGTGGAGGGAATTCAGAATCTAAAACAGTTATTGTTAACCTGAGGTCCATAGCAAGATTTCAAGGGGCTCTGTGAACATTTTTAATAAATATTTTTTAAAGTGCATTTCAATACAATTGGTTTCCTTTGTAACAGAGAATTAATTTATTTTATTCATTTAAAAATATGATTCAAAAAAGGGAACCACAGACTCTAGCAGATTGCCAAAGGGGTCCATGACATCAAAAAAGTTATCCAGCTCTGATCAAAAGGGAATCTGAGATGAGCCATTGCCAAGTTCAAAGACTTGGAGAACTAGAATTCCAATTTGTCTGTTTCATAAGTCAGGTTTTTCAATGTTGATACCACCTACATGCATGATCTAACAATGTGAATAAGTACATTTTTCCAATGATATCATGCTAAACAAAACTTTCCATTGACATCTGGCTCTTCTTATTCATTATAGGAGAAAAAAAATGTACCTGTAGGATCCCCCCGCAAGAAGCACTAAATTATATGCTCACTTTTTTAAAAAAATATTTTTTTGTTTCAAATTTTAAATAATTTTTTTGATTTTCTTTCCTTAAATTTTATTTTTAATTTATGAAATAAAACAAGCATTTCCATAGCACAACACAATAAATAAAATGACTGTACATGAAACTGCAAATTTACTATGCACAACTTGCTATTCTTTTCAAACATACAACAAAATTGCCATGTACATTTCTTTTTTTCTTTTTAAAAAGAATTTTTTATGATTTAAGATTTTAAGATTAAGATTGTTTTTAAAGATGTAGGCAGACTGACTTGCATCATCTGTGCCTGAATTTGCAGCACACTAAAAAAAATGAACACTGCTCTTTTTTTTCTACTTAATAGTATTTTATTTTTTCCAAGTACATGTAAAGATAGTCTTCAACATTCACTTTTATAAGATTTCAAGTTCCAAATTTTTTCTCCCTCCTTTCTCCCTTCCCCAAAACAAGTAATCTGATATAGGTTATATACGTACAATCATATTAAACACATTTCCACATTGGTCATGTTCTGAAAGAAGAATCAGAACAAAAGGAAAAACCCAAAGAAAGAAAACAAAAAGAAAAATAAAGTGACATTAGTGTGCTTTGATCTGCATTCCAACTCCATAGCTCTTGAGTGTGGATAGCATTTTCCATCATGAGTCTTTTGGAATTGTCTTAGATCATTGTATTGCCAGGAAGAGCTAAGTCAAAGTTGATCATAGTGCTATGTTGCTGTTACTACGTACAACATTCTCCAGGTTCTGTCCACTTCACTCAGTATCAGCTCCTGTAAGTCTTTCCAGGTGTTTCTGAAATCTGCCTAATGATCATGTCTTATAGCACAACAGTATTCCATCACAATCAGATACCATAACTTGTGCAACCTATTCCCTGATGGATAGGCATCTCCTCAATTTCCAATTCTTTGCCACCTCAAAAAGAGCTGCTATAAGTATTTTTGTACAAATAGGTCCTTTTCCATTTTTTATGATCTCTCTGGAATGCAGACCTGGTAGTGGCATTGGTGGATCAAAGGGTAGGCATAGTTTTAAAGCACTTTGAGCATAGTTCCAAATTGCTCTCCAGAATGGTTGGATCAGTCCACAATTCCACCAACAATGCATTAGATGAATACTGCTCTTGAGGAATGACCTCTTCCTCCACCCGAGCCATCCTGACACTGATCTGGTACAAAATGAATGGAGGCAACTCCAATTTCATCTTGGATTAAGCTTGAATGATGGTGGCAGAAGTTTAATGCTTCTCGAATCCCTGCCCAGATTAAGGTATCAAAAAAAATATAAATTCAACTTCCACAAAAATCTTCTCAAGGAGATTGTGCCACCACAAAGGTGCACTGTGTACTTCTGGTCCCATTCTATGATGCCAATAAATCCAGACAGGTTTGGAGAGTGTTTATTTTTTAAATGACAGGCAAACCACTCTCCTTTTTTGTCATTTTTCCAAGGACAAAGAACATGCACTATTCAGCAGCCTATACTTTCCTAAGTCTGTGGAACAGTTTCTGCTTCTTATGAAAGGCATTCTACCAAAACAGAACCTGAAGTGCCAGTGTTAAGGGAAGGGGAAGCTATCACTACCTTGTCTGGGGGAAGTGGAGAGAAATGGAAGTGTACACACTCAAGCAGCACTCTCAGTACAGGTTTTCAGCAGTCAGCCCTCAATGAGAAGTTAGGATAACCTGCTGTAGGATATTTTTTCAACTGTCAGATGTGGATAAAGTATTACAAACCCACTTTCTCTGAATAAATATTTGGTATATAATAATGGTCTGTCTTTATTAAATAGACTGCTTTAAAAAAAACCCAACCACACAGGCAGAATCTAGGAGAAAACTACTATGGTATGGACATGGGGCCAGCTGAGGAGTTCTGTCCTCCTGGGCTCCAGGGGTAGTTATGGGACATGCAAAAAAGAGTCCATAATGAAGGATTTTGTGATTTTGCTATGGGGGAGAATGCCATTCACTCTTCCTATTTCCACCAATCTCACTACATGGCTGAGATTTACAAATGGCAGGAGGTCAGCCTGACAGAATTTTCATGGGTTGTCATACTAGTCTGGCTGGTTTGGTACTGTTTGAAAGTTTAGCCAGCTGCTGATAGGGGATGATGGATCATCGAAGGAAGATAAATGAGCAGGGCAGTGAATAGAGCACAGGGTCCAAGAGACAGGAAAACCTGAGTTCAAATCCTGCCTCAGATGCTTACCATGTGGCCCTGGGCAGCTCATTTAATCTCTGTTTGTCTCAGTTTCCTCATTGGTTGTTTGGGGATAATAATAGCACCTCTTCCCAGGGCTGTTGTGAGAATAAAATAAGATATTTGTAAAGTACTTAGTATGGTGTCTGGCAGTATATAAATACCACCACCACCATCATCATCATCCTCCCTACCCTCTCAGAGGACACAGTGGAAATATAACTGGATCTGGAGTCAGAAGACCTGTCTACCAACAAGCATTTCTGAAGCTCCTACCTACTGTGGAACTATGTGTGCTAAGTATAGAGGATACAAGGAAAGACAAAACCAATCTCTGCCCTTAAGGGACTCACATGTCAAGAAGGGAGGGGGCCTGTTATTTCTGAAAGGGGAGAAGCCCCTGGCACAAGGGGGTCTGAGCTGGGTCTTGGAGAAGCTGGGCAAGCCAGGAAGTTCTGGTGAAGAGAGAGAGTTCTGTGGGCAGGGCTGCCAGAGTAAAGTCCCAGGGGTCACATTCAAGTAGGTCAGGTAAAGGACTTGGATTGCTTGAAGGGGAGTAGAGTGTTAGAAAACTAGGAAGGGAAGAAGGGACCAGGTGAAAAGTCAAACAAAGGACTTCACAGGACACCATGACCAGAGCTCTACTTTAGGAAAATCACCTTGACAGCCAAGCAGGGAGATGAATTAGAATAGGGAGAGATTTGAAGCAGGGAGGCCATCCAGAGGTCATAAGTGCTTACGCTAGGGTTGGATCTGGATTCAAATCCTGATTCTGTCATTTATTAACCTGTGTGGTATTGGGCAAATCATGTGACCTCTGAAGGCATCAAATACTGTTGTCGTCAGTCATTTTTCAGTCATGTCTCTTTGACTCTTTGTGACCCCTTTTGGGGTTTTCTCGGCACAGATACTGCCATAGTTTGCCATTTCCTGCTCCAGCTCATTTTACAGATGAGAAAACCAAGGCAAACAGGGTTAAGTGACTTGTCCAGGGTCACACAGCTAGTAAGTGTCTGAGGTCGGATTTGAACTCAGGGTGATGAGTCCTCTTCACTCCAGGTCAGGCACTGTGTATCCACTGTACCACCCAGATGCCTCTAAATTTTTTTACCTCACATTTGGCAAATTGGCAAAGTTGAAAAAGGAAATTAGTCAATGTTGGAAGGGATGCAAGGAGAAAAGACGACCACAGACATACTATTAACACACTGTTGATGTAGTTGTAAATTGGTCTAATCATTCTAGAAAAGAATCTGAAATTACACTGAGATGCATCATGTATATGTTATAATATCTGATATTGATATAGCCCTCTAATGTTTGCACAGCATTCCACATGATCTCATGTGAGCCTCAAAATGTCTCTGTGTGGTAAATACTAAAGGTATTTTACAGATGAGAAAACTGAGGCTCAGAGCAAGTAAATGACTTGTTCAAGGACGCACAGCCAGTCTCCTTTATTTATTTATGTATTTTTAATTTGAATAGAACAAGCATTTCTATAACACAGAATAATGAAAAAAATGATCACACATGAAACTGCAGATCTACTATGCACAACTTGCTATGCATTGAACCCAGTCTTTCCTGACTCCAGGTCTAAGCATTCCATAATAAGAGTTAGTAAAGGGCAGAGAGAGGATCTGACAGGACGACTGCAAGCCATTAAGCATATTGCTAGAGATAGTTACGGAGTCTGCTATGGGATCTGAAGACAGACTTGACAGCTCTCTTCACAGAAGACTTTTTAAGTGCAGCTTTTCTGGTGCCAGAGCAGTCAACTAATGCAAGTGTTGGCAGCCTCCATCAAATATAACGACAACAAGCAATTCATACCAACGTGGTCCAATTTCTGTTATTAGTGAGCCAGAGCCTTCTTTCCTATGGTCGTTAATAGTTTGCAAGTATTCTTTTGAGATCTTTAGACCACTTACCATTGGGGAATGACTCTCTGTATTAAACAAATATATAACATAAATATATAAAATCAAGAGCCATTCCCCGATGGATAAGTGGTCAAAAGGATATGAATAGTCTTCAAAAGAGGAATTGCCAAACCATAGATATAAAAGAGTGCTCCAGATCATGAATAAAAAGGAAAACACAAATCAAAGCAATCCTAAGGTTTTCACCTCCTAGCCAGGAAATTGGTGAAGATATTACTCAGTGTTGAAAGGGATGTGTAAAAAAAAACCAGACATATTAGTAACACATCTTCTTGGTGTAGAATTGGGACAACCATTCTAGAAAACAATTTGGAATTATATTAAAAAGTGACTAAAATGTCTACAACTCTTGGCCCAGAGATCCCAATACTAGAGGTATCCTTTGACTCCAAGAATTGAAAAGATTGAAAAGTACCATACACACTAAACTATTCATAACAACCCTTTTTGTGGAAGCAAAGGCTAAAAATAGAGTATAGAGGATGTTCTTCAACTAGGAAATTACTAAGAAAATTATGGTAAATAAATGTAATGGAATGTCACTAGGCTATAAGAAGGAATAAATATGAAGAATGTAGAGAAGCATGAGAAGATATAGATGAAATGATATGTATGAAATAAGAACCAAGAAAAGAATTCACACAAGGCTTATAACAATGTTAATGGGAAGAATCAGAAAACTCAAACAGAATGTCATGTAATTATAGTGACCAAACATTGCACCAAAGAAGAGGTGAGAAAATGCAATTCTCTCCTCTTTGCAGAGGTGAGGGGCAAAAGCACAAGATGTCAGACTCAGTCAATGTGCTGGTTAGTTTGGCTGATTTTTTTTGTGCTTTCTATTTAATTCTGTGTTATACTGGAGGATTTGATGGGTAAGGACAAATATTGTTTGCTGTTAACCTCCAACAAAGAAATTGAGCCCAGGAGAGACTAAATGAATTGTCCTTGGTCACATGGTTCATGATGAAGTAAATTACTCAATCGCAGTTAGTAACTACTTGAGGCACCATTCAAAGTCAGCACTCCTGACTCCAAGTCTAGTGTGTTCTAATCACTAGGTCACCTGGTGCTTCTCAATCAAAAGATATGAATCAAAAGCCAGCTCTTTCATACAAATTGCTACAATTAGCATAGTTTCCTAGATAGGAATAAAAATGACTTGATTCTTCTTCTGTTGGTCTCATCGCTTTAAGCCTTGATGAACACCAAAGAAAGAAACTATTTTTTAAAAAATTAATGACCCATCTGGAAGAATTTCTCATTTTGACCTGCATCTCACTGGGCTGAATGTTGTGGTCCCACCAAGGATGATTTCTATCATTTTGCAAGAAAGAGATTTTTTCCTTTTGTTTTAGATCCTTGATCAAGATTTTAATTCAAAGATAGGATAACCTATGCAAACCAGGTACTCATTCATTATTTTGCTTTTCTTCTGAAAGAAAAAAGTGAAAGTTCATGGCAATGAACAAGTAGGAAGCTGTAGGAAGTAATACTTTTATTTTCTGAAGCATGGAAGAATCTTTCAGTGTCACTAAACAGAGAAAGCTCTGAAGCAGTCTACGGTCTGCATCCCAAAAAAGACCTTGTCCCAGAAACCCACTGTCAGAGAGAGGCCCACACAGAATGAATTCAAAGTAGAGTTAGTCTTGAGCCTTTTCTTGGATAAAAAGCATGCTGCATCAACAGAAGTCTTTTACTTCTCATTTTCCTTCAGTGTTGTTATCTCTTATTCCTCAACTGACAATATTGAAATTCCTGGGATAAAAGAATCATAGAGTCAGAAGTGGCCCTAATGCAGTCTCCTATTCCAGGCAGAAATCCCCTTTACAATATCCTTGTCAGATGGTTGGTTACCCAGTCTCTGCTTCAACTCTTCAAATCATTGAAAACTCACTATCCTAAAAGCCAGCATGTCTCATTTTTTGAAGTTCTAATTGTATATATTGGGAAATGAAAGTGATGTTAAATATGCACACATATACTATGTATATACAAACTGATTTTTTTTGAAGTTCTAATTGTTAGGAAATTCAATATCATCCCACTTTCCTCCTTACCCCCCATTCAGTAAACTCCAGTGGCTCCCTATCACCTCCAAAATCAACCATAAAATTCTGTTTGGTTTTTAAAACCCTTCATAACCTGGTCCCATCCTATCTTTTCAGATTTATTACGTCGTACTTCCCTCTCCAGTGACACCGTCTTCCCTATTCATTGTTCCATCTCTTGACTGGGTATTCTCACTAGTTGTCCCCTATGTTTGGAATGCTCTCTCTCCTCGGCTCTGCCACACGGTTTCCCTGACTTGACCTTCTAGAAGAAGCCTCTCCTGCTTTCCCTTAGTGCTAGTAGCTTCTCTCAGATTATATCCAAGTTATCTTGTGGGTTCCTAAAGGAACATACAGAAAACTTTTCTTTTTTATTCCTGTGGGAAAAAAGAGCTGATTTTGACTTTCCTTTCACCCCAAGCACTAGGCCTACTACTCCAGTACTTTACGCATTTGTTCTTCTTGTTGAGTTGCTTTTCAGTCGTGATCCCAGTTGGGGTTTTCTTGGCAAAGACACTGGAGGGGTTTGCCATCTCTTTTTCCAGCCTAGTACATTGTAGGTGTTTAATAAATGCTTGTTGACTGAGAAGAGCAGAAGAAGACCTGATCTATGCATTAGGATCATTTGGTAGCTAAATGAAGGATGGCCTGGAATGTAGAGATAGTAGAAATAGAAAGATACAAAGTCCTTTTTTATATTAAAATGAAATATACCTCCCTTTAATTTCCAATTGATTCTAGCTCTGCCATCTGTAGCTACAAAGAATAAATCTAATTCCTCTTTAATTAGAAAAGGGAACAAAACTGGCCAAAGGGAAAATGACATCCAAGAAAAGTACAGGGGTATAGAGAAGCTACCTTACTATATTTAATAAGTGCAGGTTTCTTGGCCTAGACAAATCATGCCCTAGGGCACTGAAGGAAATTTGCAAATATTATTTTGGAGCCTTTATGGGTAAAAAAAAATCATAGAAAATGAGAGAAGCAGAACTAAAGTCTGGGGATTTTGATCAACTTTCAGGTAACCTGGGTACAAATTGCCCAAGACACGAGGGGCTCCGGGAGAGGAGGGGGATAATCAACCCCAGCACAAGTTAACACTGTTTCCTTGCTAAATATACATCTCCTCCTATGACTGAATGAACTTTCTTTTCTTAACTGTTGAATGAAACAACAAAAAGGAAAGAAAAAATGAGAGATTGGAGACAGAGGAGGAAGGATGGCCCAGTGGGTAGAGGGCTAGACTAGAAACCAGAAAGACACCAAGAATCTCGCCTCCTCAGATACTCACTAGCTGTGTCACCCTGGCCAGGTAATTTAACTGTCTAGACCTCAGTTTCCTCATCTGTAAAAATGATTCAGTGGTCTCTAGGATCATTTCTGGTTCTAAATCTAAGATCCAAAAGGCAAAAGGGTGGCAAAAAGTGGTCTGTTGAGCTTAATTTTAGAATAGCAAAATATTTAAAAGATTATTTATGATAACTTAGGGGAGAGAAAAGAGACAAGATGGTGACTATGCTCTAGCACGGTCATACTAAGAATTTTTTAAAATGTCAAACTAAACTTGTTTCTTAAAATCATATTCCCAAACTGCTATATCAGGAGGAGGCCCCCACACATGGTGTATCTTGATTTCAGAAATATATTTTATAGACTTTCAAGGCATTCCCTCTGGGGTATCATAGGTCTATTAATGGACACTCTTTAAGGGAGATTTTTTTTTCAACCAGCATACCCTCCCACCCATATTTCTCTACCTTGTCCACAAGGATGTCACGAGAAATTCTGTCAAGTGGCTCAATGAGCTCTGGATATACTATGATAAATATTCCAATGAAATAATAGGTCTAGTCAAAAAAAATTGAGACTAATGGCTCCATCTAGTTTAACATAACATTTCATGAACCTTTGCTTCTCTCAAACTTCAGTTTTATAGTAATGGTTAAAAACCCATGAATAAATGAGTGAATGAAAAAGGTGATTATTAAGTATTCACTTTTTTACAAGCACTTTGCTAAGAACTGAGGATAAAAATAGAAAAAAGAGTTCTTGCTCTCAAGGACCTTATACTTTAATTGATGGAGTTAATATATAAAAGAAAATTCAGCTGTAGGGAAAATAGAAAAACCCAACAGTCCTAAGGATACAGTAGCAGGAAAGATGGCAAGGTTCAAGGTAACCTTAGGCTACATCAACAGATCAGATTATCATGTCAGAGGTTCAGAGAGAATAGGAACAGGCAGATGGGAAGATCTGATGGGCTATCATCTCATTGAAAGGGATAGAGTTGTTAGGTCTCATCTTTCCAAGCCATATCAGCAGCCAAGTTGCCATTATGGGTTCTAGGTACTCTTACCCCTGAGGGACAGGGCCAAAGTATATGGCAAAGAATAACACCCACCCATCCTCCGCTGGTGGCTCATCTTCCCATTGCCGTAGATGTCCTGGAAGGATATAATCTGTGAAATTACACATTGTAGAATTCTGCCAGGGCCCACAGCAAGCTCATTGACCAGCAGATTCTAAAACTCATCTTCCAGTCTCCTCCATTTTAAAAGTCAGGGCCATAATCTGCCCATCTCTGGCATTCCATTGCCTCTTCTATATTTCTGAACTCTTCAGAGATTACCCACAGGGCTCTTCGATGACCTCTGAAAGTTCTTTCAGGAACCAGGAATAGGATTTTTGAAGCAGACTCTCTATCACTGTCTTCTCTCACACTGGGCTTTCTTTAGGTCCCTCCAAAGCACATTTGCTGTTGGTAGTGGGTTTTTTAAAAGTCTGTTCTCCATACGACAGCTGTCAAGTAGGAGTTGGGTTATTCTGTTTTGTCTCTCTCATCTGCTAAGATGATGACCCCATCTGTCCCAAGTGAGGAGCCTATCCTACCCGCCCCTCTTGTTCTTCTTCCTCCGTATATATCTAAAAACATACTTTTCTTGTCCTTAATTTCTTCAGAATGGCACAACTGACAGAACACCGGGCCTGGAGGTAGGAAACCTGAATCCAAATCCAGCCTCAGAGATTTACTAGCTGTGTGACCCTGGGTAAGTCACTTCACCTTGTTTGCCTCAGTCTTCTCAACTGTACAATAAGGAACTGACTCAAAGGCTTCTGAAGTCTCTTCTGGCTCAAGGTCTACAATCCATGAAGTCATTCTGGGCTTTTAGCTTCTTGACATTATTCCTGTGGGTCTCTGATTATTCATCCTTTGGCATATTCCTCTCTTTCAGTAATTTATCCATATCTTTTAAGAATATTAGCTTACTGGAAATCTCCCTATGTAGACAAGTGAGTCTCTTTAAATGTCTCCATATCCCCCATCCCTTCCCCCCACCCCCTTTGCTTTTTTCTTCCACTTTGGGATGATTCATGACCATGCTTAAATCCAAAGACCTGTGCTAGCAAGAGGAGATGTGCCTTCAACCAATATGAATCACAAACCACCTTCATCTGGGCACACTGTCTTTGTGTACTGCTGTGGCTGAAAAAAACCCTCACCAGGGACCAGATCAGGTGAGGGCTTCTTCCACATGACTTATGCTCAGACTCTGGTGATTGGCAGATATTCCACTCCAGGTCCATTGTCAAAGCCTTTCCAGTTTGCCAGGAGATGCCACATTTGGCACAGCCTTCAAAAGCCCAGGGTGGCTGCCATGCCAAGAAGATGCATCAGAGAAGGGCTGTAGCGGGTAGTACATGAGGGTACACGTACTGAAAACACTTCATCCCTGAAAGCCTCCCATTCCTCTTGATCTCTCTCCTTCTTTGGCACCTTAAGCCATGACATCATGCCTGTTATTTCTCTGGACTTTTTGAAGTTTGCTTTGGTAGGAACACCAGATTAATTTCCATTAGCTATTAAGAACTCTGAGAAGTGCCACTTTCTCTCTGTCATTTAACCAACCAGTTTTTGTAAAAGGCAGATGTAGAGGATTAAGGAAAACTGAGTCCAGATCCTACCTCTGATATTTAATAGTTCTGCGGCTATGGCCAAATCACTTAATGCCTATGAGCCTCAGTTTTCTCATCTGTAAAATGGGGACAATGCCACCTATAGTACTTATCTCATGGATTTGTTACAAGGCTCAAATGAGATAATGTATGTAAAATACTAATATATAAAACAAGGTAGAGTTGGCCTTGAAGTGATCAGATCTGGGTTCAAGTCCTGCCTATAACACATACTGGCTGTGTGACCCAGGGCAAGACCCATGTCAGTGATGTAAGAAGGAAGTTTCAGAGAAGGTGCCAACCTGCATTTGGAAAGGGAGCTTTCTCACCTGAGAGTTCTCTAAATCAATGAAATCACAGGTCAGATTTTTACCTCCTCTAGAAATGTCAGTTCATACCATTCCTCACTGGCCAAAATTAAGCACATGGAAGTCGTATTGTTTCACTGCTTCCCCAGTCTTCTGAGGAAAGAAACTTTCATCAAGACAAGAATTTATCAGATATTTAGTCTTGATAAGAATTATAAATATTTACCAGTTAAATTCCTCTATCCCTGCCACATGGGAGCTCTGTGCCAGTTTTGATATTTCAGCAAACAGGAACATTCTAAGGTTAGACCTAAGCCCTGAGCTATCTCAGATTCTTCAGGCACAATTAAAATATTTTGGCTTGTATCCTTGTGAAAAGAACAAGCTATGCTTTTCATCTGACCCTTGTCAGGGCAGACTCATCTGCTTCTAAGGGAGTTGGCAGAGGATAAAAGTCCAGGCCCCCAAATCAACAACAGCAGCGGAACCACCTTGTTCATGTGTGTATTTTTTTCCCTCTGTGAATTAACTGTGGCTCACACTTCTAGAACAGAGATGTAATCCAGGATTCTGGTTACATAAGGCAGCTGATCCCCTTGTGGGTGTGCTTATGAGAAATTAATAAAAATTGTGGCAGTCTGTAGTTGTAAACATTTGGTCTACAGCCAATGATAAACAGTAAGTGTACATCTCTTGAAACCAAATCTGAGAAACAACTTAGATTTCTTTTTAAAATAGTAAGAGATTCCATGGGATACCAATTACGTTTCAATATTAGATTAAGTATGTTGGAGCTTGGCCAAAAACCTAGAAGCTGACATTTGCAAAAGCAAAAGCTAGAAGGCTAATGGGTCTGAGTGACGCCCTCTTTAACTACAGAACATCAGGGAGAAGAGTCATAAACGTTAAAATACCGAACAGCTGTTGTCCAACCAGTGGGGATGTTTTCAGTAGCTCTCCTCCCCTCTGCTCCTTGCCCCGCACCGCAACACAAAATTTTCTTGGTCATGTACCACCTATTGCCTTGGTACATAGAAAAGCTAGTATTCATCCTGAAAAAATCAATGGGAAAGATCACTCCTCATTTTAGGAACAGATGAGACATCCCCATTTATCCCAAACAGGACCAGGCAAGACAAAAGATTTCACAGCCAGCATGAGTTACCAAACAGAGATTTAGGGGAGAAAGGGAGGGACTGGGAGTAATTAATTAAATATCATGGCACAGAAAAGGACTTCTGCCACTTTAGGACATTGAGACTGATCCGATGTGCTGCCTGAGGCTTCTCAGATGAATTTCCCCCATCAAAGAGCAGCAGCCCCCTAAAACTATCAGCCAGGACAACAGAACAATAGATGCTTGGACTCGATCTAAAGCAAAAAGTCTCAGCCAGAAAAGTAACAGGAAAGATTTCAGATGCTACAATTCCACCTAATCTGGGCTCTGAGCAATAATTATGGGGGAGGAGAGAGAGGAAAAGTGGGTTGTGACAGTGACGTGTCGATTTTCTTTTAAGGTAAGTGGTTTGAGCTCAGTCAGGCTGGTCTTCCTTCTCAACATAAGTGATATTTTATTGATCTGCTGAACTCAAAAGTCACTTTAAAAGGTTAACCCTGTTCCAGACCTTCACTGATGTGCTCTGGACGACAACATTCACAAAGTGCCGCCTTCCACCCAAGAGGTCAATCACTGCCTCTGCCTGGGCAAAGCATCAGTATGGAACTTCCCATTGGTGTGGTTCTTTGAGGATTTGCATGCAAATGTAGGTATTGGTACAGCTGCAATCTATAACCCTGCATTTTCCTCTCTTTACCTTGACCTAACTGTTCAATGGCTTCCTTAGTCTGACCTCTGTTTTCTTCATAATGGAAAATAACAGGTTTGGTTTTTTTTAGATTCAAAAAGGAAACTCTCATTGCTTCCAAGAATACAATGTCTTCCATGTGGTGTAAGTGACCAAAATGTACTAACCTCAGCGGTGACCCCAATTTGGTGGAGATATCGAGTGTCTTCTGAGTATTCATTCTGTTAACTAAAAGCAGGGGTAATGTCATTTACCATATTCAAATAAATGTCCCTCTGCAACTGGAAAACTCAGCATGGCAGACAACGGACTTGGTGCCTGTTTCTCTTTGTACTTCCCCTAAAGCTTCTTTCCTAAGACGATATTTGACCATTGTCGGGGTTTCTCACTCTGAATCTATGATCCTCAGACTATAGTTCCTTGAGACCAGAAAGCTTATGTCTTCTTCATCCTTGGGTCATCCCCAGAGTGCCTGACACATGTTAAAGAAGTATTAACTGTTCAATGTTGCTGTAAAAACATTGTTAGAAGTCTGACAAATACATGAATGGTTCAGTCATCCCTTGTTCTTTATCTGATCAGCTCTAAGGACCTCCATATTCACATATGCATCCGGGAGAATTTGGTTGCCTATAATGTTCCAAAAGGGGAATGTTTCAGGATGCAGTTCCATTTCTCATGGAGGATTGACATCAACACCCTTTCTGTTCAGCAATAGCCTAACAGAACTATGCATAAAATTACTCCAGTTCTATAATTTTACTGACTCAAAAGGACTCACATTGCTTATTTCCCCTCAATTTAAGTACTACCTGGCTATGGATTTCAAGGCATTTCACTACTTTGCTAAACTACCCTAGCTAACCTCATCTGCCTTCCTCTGCTTGTGCCTCCAGAGGACATGCAGTCCAAGCCAAAATGTTCTCATTTCCCAGGGAAGATACTAGCTCTTGCTTTTACTCAAGTTGTAGCTACACCTAGGATATTCAACCCTATCTATCAGTCCTTTACTAACTAACCTGCAAATGAAAGCTTTTTCCCATCAGTCTCTTCCTATGGGCAAAGGAGAGTGACTTAGCATAAATGTGTGACATTCGGAGAGGTAGAATGACATCATGGTATAGAGAGCCAGACTTGGAGTCGGAAAGACTTGGGTTCAAGTGTCATCTCTGGCACATACCAGATGTTTGACCTGGGCAAATCACCTTGCTTTTTGGAAAAGGAAAAAAAAACCACAACTTCAAATAACTACTATTTATATAACATTGTAAGGTGTGCAAAGTGCTTTACATCTCATTTGAGCTGCACCACAAGTAACTTCATTTTATTGAAAACTGTGGTTGAAAGTAGGTGACTTTCCCAGGGTCACACAGGTGTTAAGCATCTTAGGGAGAATTTGAACTCAGGTTTTCCCAACTCCAAGTCTAATATTCTTTCTTCTCTGCCACATAACTACCAGGTGGTTAGCCTAAGTGGTAGAGGAATTGCTGATCTGCTTTAATTGAGGGAATTTTATACTGGGAGTCTCCAACACTGGTGAAATCACAAGTTTGGACCAGACCATAGGGCGTTTGTGAATCTTGTGTTGGCCTCCCATGTGCTGTCCTACTCAGTCTATTCATGTCATATCTATTGTTCACCACCTGACCCTGCTCTGTTCCTTGAAGGCAAAGTTGAAGTCTACTGGTCCCTGAAGCTGAGTTCCATACATCATGTGGGCTCTCAATAAATATTTGCTTTGGATGATTCATCCCATAGCCCAACAGGTAGTGTACATAATAATTAGTTACAAGCATAAACTTTTATAAGGAGCAAATGAGGGTTAAATTACCATTCATTCATGAGTCAGTTGAACACGATATGATTAGTACTATTTATGGTACTAATAGCACTACTTGTAATCATACCAAATTAAGATAATAACTTCAGGTTTTCAATGGTTATGCCAATAGAACATAAGCTATGGTGGGTTCCACTGCACTGAAAAAAATCTTATTGTAATAGTGTTTGTGTTATCCATGGGCCTGTCTACCTAAATTCAGAGAGGCTCATCACCAGGGCAATGAATGTTCGGCCATAGCAGCTATCAAAAATTGGCCACTGCTCCAGAGCATTGCAGCTGGCATCAGTGGGGGAGTATACTCTGCCACCAAATTACAGACCTTTGAAGTAGTCATTGGAATCCTGGGATTTGAGGATTGGAAGGGACCTTAGAAGTCAAGACTAATCTCCTACCTGAAGCATAAGTCCTTTCCAAATTGTCCCCAGTTTAAGTGGTTATCTAGCCTGTGTTTGAATGCCCTTAGTTCACTTTCTCAAGAGGTGGGCTCATTTCATTTTCAGACAGTTCTGATCCCTATCACTGATGGACTTCAGGCAGAGACTAGTTAGGGACAATGTTAATAAGACTCATGATTTGAGGAGGAGTTGGATGGACCTTTGAGATTACTTCCAATTCTACAATTGCCATTCTATTGTTATTGAGAAATTTAGTCTTACATTGAAGTATAATTGGTTTTTCTAAAACTCCTATCTGTTAATCTTAGTTTTCCCTTCTGGTACTATGCAAAATAATTAATACCATAGCAATGATATAGCACTTGAAGGTTTGCAAAGGTCTTTGCAAATATTACTTCATTTTGTCCTCACAAGAACCCTGGTAGGTAGATACTATTATTATTTCCACTTTATATATGGAGAAACCGAGGCAAAAAGTTGGGTGACTTGCCTGCACAGTTAGTGAAGTGTCTGAGGTCACATTTGAACTCAGATCTTCCTGACTTTAAGCCAAATATCACCTAGCAGCCTCTAGAGGCACAAAAAAAAACGAGGATAGCCACAGATATCCATATCTATCGTACCAGTTCTTTAGATATAAATAAATGTATTAAAGTATCTATTTAACCCTGAATAAGAATAAGATAAACATATGCAGATACACATTTAGCATGTGTCCTATATTCCTATAAACATCCACGTTCCTCTTGGGCAAGCTTTTCTAATCCAATAGATTAATTCATTACCTTCATTTATCACCTGCTCTATCAAGAGCAAAGGGGGTCCTGCTGTGGCCCACAACCTTCTGAGGGTAGCCAGACCCATTACAGTAAGACATAATTGGGAAATATTTAACAAAATAAATAAAAATATGATGGAGATAATGTAATATGTGTTTTTCTTAGTCAATATGTGGCCTCCTAGGATCCTGATTGTATTTGACTTTGACACCTGTGATCTAGATGACTCCTGAAGGTATACCTGTATCGCTTCTAGTCTCTCCCCTGGGCTCCAGGCTGGCATTTCCACCTTTCCTGCTAAGGAAGCCAAGGGAATTTTCTGCTGACCCGTCAAAATCAACACATCTAAAGATGAACTCATCTCCATACAACCTTCCTCACCCTCCTCATATCTACACACACTCACACACACACACACACACACACACTGCATCTTATATAATAATAATACTCATGATAATCAACTGTATTTATGTAGCATTTTAAGGTTTGCAAAACACTTTACAAATATAATCTCACTTCATCCTCACAACAACCTTGGGTGGTAGGTGCTATTATTATCATCCCCATTTTACAGATGAAGAAACTGAGATAGACAGAGACCAAGTGACTTGCCTAGGGTCACACAGCTAGTAAATATCTGAGGCTGAATTTGAACTCAGGGCCTCCTAATTCCAAGTTCAGTGCTCTGTGCACTATGAAGCCACATACACTAGATAATATATATGTATGTATATAATACATTATAGACATATATATGTTTGTGCATATATCTATACATTTCATGTTATATATATACTGAATGTCATATATACTGCATAACATATCTATAATAGCATGCTATAGATATATAGATATAGATATAAAAACACTAGAACTAGCTGTCCTCTATTACTTTAAACTCTCCAATCCTTCTCTCTTCTTGATTAAATGAAACTTTTTCCAGTTCTGCTTTAATTCTCATCTCACCTGAGACCACACACCACTTATTTTCATTCTCTGAGCTTGGCTTTAGCTTCTCTAAACACAAGAAGTGGTAAGCAGTACTCGCCGCTCTGGGTAGGGACCCTTGTAGATGGTGAATGTGAACCATCCCCACATAGCCCTGTTCGTGAGCACTGACACTGAAAAGCAGCTTGGCCAGTATCCATGGGAGTCATGGCAATGCCTCCCAGTGAGAAAATGCACATGGAGCATGAATGATGCTCTGGGCCCCCCAGAGAGCATAGGAAAGAGACCATCTAGTTGTTACTACAGATGACTAACAGGCCCAGTAAACTGCCATTGTAAATCACAGCTTATGAAAGCCAGGTCTCGGCGTCTTCTTATTCAGATTTCTCTCTGCTTTATGCTGTTCCCAGACAAATCATCAAAAATAATTTGTATACTCAATCACCCTTTAATCTGACTGTCCCTCAGTCTCACAATGGGATCCCCAAAGACTATCAACATCACTGCATCCAGGAGGAAAAAAAGAAAGAGAACAAAGAAGAGAGGGTCTCAAGGAGGAAACCTGGGGATTTTGAATTCCAGTTCTCCCACTAAGTAGCTGGAGTATCTGAACTGCTTAGCTGTATACTGTAAGACCTGGGGCAAGTAACCAATTTTTTGAGCTTTAATATTATGATTCATAGAATAAAAAATTAAGGGACACTCTCCAAGGTCCCTCTCGGTCTTAAAAATGTAATAATTCTAATGCAATCAATCAACAAGTATTTATGAAGCTCTTAGTGTGTGTCCAGGGCTGGGGATAGAGAACAGTGAAAACTCAGAAAACTTCCATTCCAATGAATGGAGACAAAATAGAGAGGAAATGGAAGGCAACCTCAGTAGCCAGGGGAGCCAGGAAAGGCCTCCTGAAGGTGACAAGTGCTGGAGCTAAATCTTAAGGAAGCCGGAGAGTGGGAGAGAGCAAATTCTAGGCAAGAGAACTGAGCAGTGAAAGGAGAGGGGAGGTGGATGCCACCTGTGAGGAACACCCAAGAAGCCAACGTGTTTGAAGGGTCAAGACAGAAAGAAGCCAGCTTATGAAGAACTTTAAATACCCAAGAAAGGACTTGGTATTTTTTTCCTGAAGTAAGAGGAAGACACTTGAGCTTACTGTACAGAGGCATAACATGGCCAGACCTACACTTTAGCAGATAGAGGATGAACTGGGGTTGGGAGAAACTTGAGGCAAGGAGAGCAGTTCAAAGGCTATTGCAACCATTCAGGTGAGAGAGGAAGAGGGTCCCAAGTAGGAGGGAAGAAGTCCTATGCAAAAGATGCTGCAAGGAAAAAAATTGTAAGATTAGGTGACTGGGGGAAGAGACAGAAAAAGAGAGAGTCAGAGATAGAAAGAGACAAGAGACAAGAGACAGGGACCTTGGACAATATGGAAATTACAAACAAAAGAAAAATGAAGAAGGCATCACAGTGGAATGGATAGAGAACTGCTAGCCTGGGAGTAAAAAAATAAACAAAAACAAAAACAAAACACACCAGGGTTCAAATCCCACCTATGACCCATCCTGGCTCTATGACCCTGGAGACATCATATACTCAACCTCTCAGTGCTCAGGAAATTCTCTAAGACTGAAAATATCGGGGCAAGTACCTAATTGCTTTGTCCTTAACAGCAACTCCCTAAACCAATGAATCACAGGTCCAACTCTACCTCCTCCACCGTGACCACCATCATCATCATCATGAACATCATAAACATTGTCATCATCGTCATCAACATCGTCGTCGTCATCAACATCGTCATCGTTGTCATCATTACCACCACCACCACCACCATCCTAGCAGTTGCAAAGTTTGCAAAGCACCTTACATACATTATCTCATTTGATCCTCTGGAGGGGCAGAGGCTATAAATATATTCAATTTACAAATGAGAAAACTGAGGCTTAGAGCTGTTAACTGACTTGCTCAGGGTCACAACCCTAGTAAGGAATAAGATCACAGATAATGGTGGTTAAACTACCTGGAGCCCCTCATTATCTTTCTTAGAAGGCAAGATACTACAACAGTGAGAGCAGGAACCTAGGAATCAAGAGAAAGGGTGTTTGAGTTCTGCCTATGGTACCAGCTGTGTGACCTCTGAACCTGTTTCCATACAATTCAAATAGGAATAAGGAGCAGGAAAGAAAATGACCATTTATTTAGTACCTACCAAGTACTAGGCATTATGTTAAGTACTTTACAAATACAATTTCACTTGAGACTTAAAACTGTGAGGTTCAGGATGTTATTATCCTCATTCTAAAGTTCAGAAAACTGAGGTAAATAGAGGTTAAGTGACTTACACAAGGTCAACCAGCTAGGACATATCTGAAGCAAGACTTGAACTCAGCTCTTCCTGACTCCAGCCCTAGGACTCCATCCACTACCAATATAAATATAATAGGTTATTTTGAGGAAAGCACTTTGAAAAACCACAAAGCATCAAATAAATGAGCTATTATTACTATGTAAATTTGAGTTGCTATTATAACTAATAATCTCTGGCAGCTTTTTACCTACTGCTACCATCTGCACTACCACAGTAACTCCTATAGTTCCTGCAGCTCTCCAGGATATGGGGCTGCTTCTCAAAGGTGGTGGTAATCAACTCAGGTAACAGAAATTTGTCTGGGGAGAAGTGAGTTGGAGGGGTGCCAAGAGTCAGCTATGAAATGGGGCCCCAGACTTGAATGGATTGGTGTAGCATCCCTAGAAAAATGGCTCCCACTTGTCCCAGATAATCCACCAATCCATACTCAGAAACTATCTTCCATTTTATTTTTCTCTAAAGGCTTCCATCTAAGAATCATTAAGAGGGCATTTGAATGCTAATTGAAAAACCTATTCCTTTTATAGACAAGTATTTGCATGTTAATTAATTCTGAGGATAAGAGAACCAGCTTTCCGCTGTGAGTTATCAAAAAGAAATGGAGTTCTTTTGCCAAGAGAGATAAAAGGAGGAGGCTGAGACATAATTAAATTACCTCCCTTTAAGACTTTTCAAGGGAACTGCTCTGTCCTTTACAATCTAAATCTATAGAATGTCTTTTTAAAATGCATGTCAAGCAAAGGACCAAAACATAGATATCCATCCTCAGTATCCTTTTAAAGGTATGGCCAGTTGTCTAGTATGGTATGGAAAGTTGTCTAGTAAAGACAACTTGCAAAGAAGTATGGCTAGGAAACAAACAAGCACCAAAACTTTCAGCTCCAGTCCCTGACTGCAGTTGTATCCATGTATGCCAGAGAGAAAAGAGGAACTGGAAGCAGAGAACTAGGGATCTGCCACTGATGGGCACTAGCGATCTTGGTCATCAGAATCCTCAGCTAAAACAAAATGGCAGGGTGTACTACAGATAGTATGGATGATCCTTTACATTGAAATTTCTTGTGGCGAAGGTGTGGGTATAATGAAAAGTACATCCACTCACTAGGCAGAAGATCTATATTCTCATCTGGTGAATAAAAATGAGCTTATATGAACCTGGGCAAGCTCCTTCCCCTCCCTGGGCCTCAATAGTAACATGAGAAAATTGGACTAACTAGCTCCTCAGGTTTCTTCTGGCTCTGGTTACGGTTGTTGTCCATTCTCGAAGAGGACCAAAATGACATCACCATGATAAAGTCAAGTTTCAATGAGTCTCACTGTGGCTGATCAAACTGAGATGAGCTCGGAATGCTCTACCACAGATTGGACACAGATAGTCCATGTGAACATCTGGGGTGGATTCTCTAAATTTGTGCATCCCATGTTTCCTTTGAGTTGTTTCAGTTCTGCTTTGCCCAGAGAGCACAGCACCCTTCCTGATGTGGGCACACCATGCTGAGTGATCCTGTGCCAGCATGTCCCGTGTCTCACAATTAATTCCACCACAGCGTCCTCCTAAGGCAGAGAAGGGTTTCAGACAACAAATCTGAACTGAGAGGGAATTCACATGAAGAAAACCAATAGGCAGGTCCCTTGGGATCTGAGGGTCCAATGTGTGGACAGCACTCGGCCAGATGCTGCCCATGTTCAAGATCTGCCCTCAAGAAGGTGACCTTTTAAAGGAGAACAACACATACATACATGTGAAGCAACTAAAAGAAGACAAACAAATACATGGTAACAAAGGAAAAACAGTATGCTGCAGTGCCAAAGGAGAGCAACGTTAATGATCTGAAGGGGAGGGAATTAGTTAGCAAAAAGGTCTTAGAAAACAAACCTTGAAAAAATCTTGAATAGGATGTCCCACAGGTCCATCAACCTCAACACATCCAAAACATTAGCATTCTCCAAGAAAAACAAAAACCTGTGCCCTCTTCCTAACTTTCCTGATTACTATTGAGAGCACCACCATCCCCCCAGTCACTCAGATCCAAAACCTATTCCATCTGTTGCCAAATCTAGAGACTATATCTATCTCTGCCTATAGTCTATAACTGTATCTAGTTCTATCTCTGTCTTTATATCTGTATCTCTGTTTCTATGTCTGTATCTATATCCATACCTCTCTATGTCTCTGTCTATATCTATCTCTGACTCTATGTCTATAACTATACCTAGATCGCTCTGTGTCTCTACATCTGTATCTCAAGGACACTCTCAAGTTCTCTTTTAAGAACTTTGGGGTAGGCGGAGCCAAGATGGTGGAGTACAAAGACATACATACTTTAGCTCTTCCCTCACAGCCCATCAAATATCTGTAAAGAAAGACTCTCAACAAATTCTAGAGCAGCAGACAGAAACATGGAGTGGAGGACATTTCCAGGGTGGATTGGAAAGGTCTGTTGCACCTGATGCAGAGCAGAGTCCAGCCCAGCCTCAATCATATGACTCTGGGAGGAGCAGGACTGGAGTAGGCTTTGGGGACAAAATTCCCAGAAGCAGCAGCAGTTCACAGATACCTCAACCCACAGGTGCCAAAGGTCTGTAAGAGGGTTTTTTCACCCTGAGTGAGAAGGGAGCAGAGTCCAACCCTAGCCCCGGCCTAAGGTAGTGGAGGCTGGGCTCCAGCCCAGGCTTCTGGAGGCCGCCATAGTCAGCAGCCAGCATCCATTGTTCCATTGTTGGAGCACTGAGCATAAAGCCTCCGGGGGAATTGAGCAGCTGATCTCAATCTCAGCCCTGAGCATGGTCCTGGGGTGAGTAAGAGCAAGAGCAAGAGGACCCTCCTCTCGAAAAAGAATTCAGAAGTCAAGTAACTGGCTGGGAAAATGCCCAAAGAAGGGAAGAAAATAAGATCATTTTTCTTAGTGAACAGGTATTTCCTTCTATCCTTTCAGATGAGGAAGAACAAAGCATACTGTCACAAGAAGTCAAGGCTTCTGCATCCAGTACCTCCAAAATGAATATACAATGAGCCCAGGCCATGGAAGAGCTTGAAAAGTGAGTCAGTAGCTTGCTAAAGGAGACCCCAAAAAATGCTGAGGAAAATAACACTTTTAAAAATAGGCCAACTCATTTGGAAAAAGAGGTCCAAAAAGCCAATGAGGAGAAGAAGGCTTTAGAAAGCAGAATTAGCCTAATGGAAAAGGAGGTTCAAATGCTCACTGAAGAAAATAGTTCTTTAAAAGTGAGAGTGGAGTTCAGGGAAGCTAATGACTGTATGAAAAACCAAGAAGTGCAAAACAAAACCAAAGGAATGAAAAAATAGAAGATAATGTGAAATATCTCACTGGAAAAACAACTGACCTGGAAAATAGATCCAGGAGAGACAATTTAAAAATTATGGGACTACCTGAAAGCCATGATCAAAAAAACAGCCTAGACATTACCTTTCATGAAATTATCAAGGAAAACTGCCCTGATATTCTAGAACCAGAGGGCAAAATAAATATTGAAAGAATCTACTGATCACCTCCTGAGACTCAAAAAGAGAAACTCCTAGGAATATTGTGGCCAAATTTTAGAGTTCCCAGGTCAAGGAGAAAATACTGCAAGCAGCTAGAAAGAAACAATTCGAGTATTGTGGAAATACAATCAGGATAACACAGGATCTAGCGGCTTCTACATTAAGGGATCAAAAGGCTTGCAATAGGATATTCCAGAATTCAAAGGAACTGGGATTAAAACCAAAAATCACCTATGCAGCAAAACTGAGTATAATACTTCAGGGGAAAAAATGGTCATTCAATGACATAGAGGACTTTCAAGCATTCTTGATGAAAAGACCAGAACTGAAGAGAAAATCTGATTTTAAACATAAGAATCAGGAGAAGCATGAAAAGGTAAACAGGAAAGAGAAGTCATAAAGGACTTTCTAAAGATGATCTGTTTATATTCCTACATAGAAAGATAATATTTTAACTCTTGAGACTTTTCTCAGTATTTGAGTAGGTGGAGGGATTATACACACATACACACACACACACACACATACACATGCACACACACATGTATAGACAGAGAGCACAGGTTGAGTTGAAGCAGAAGGAATGATATCTATAAAAAATAAAATTAAGGAGTAAGGGAGGAGAAATGGAATGGGAAAAACTATCATTCATAAAAGAGATAAGAAAATCTTTTTCAATGGAGGAGAAAAGGGAGGAGGTGAGAGGGTAAAAGTGAAGCTTACTCTTATCACATTTAGCTTAAGGAGGGAATAACATGCTCATTCAATTTGGCATGAAAATTTAGCTTACACTACAAGAAAGTAGGAGAGAAGGGGACAAGTGGGGTGAGGGGGATGATAGAAGGGAGGACAAATGGGAGAAAGGAGTGATTAGAAGTAAAAGCTTTGGGGAAGGGACAAGGCCAAATGAGAGAACAGAATAAACGAGGGACAGGGTAGGATGGAGGAAAATAGAGTCAGTGTTACACAACATGGCTATTATGGAAGCCTTGTGCAAAATGACATATATATATATATATATATATATATATATATATATATATATATATATATATATATATATATATATATATATATATATGGCCTGTATGGAATTGCTTGCCTTCTCAGTGGGCATGGGTGGGGAGGGAGGAAGGGAGAGAAGCTGGAATTCAAAATATTAGAAACGAATGTTGAGAATTGTTATTGCAAAATAAAAAATATAGGTAATTGTATTGCCCTTCTTGCCCTTAAAGAAATGAGAGAATATGGGGATAAGGGAAGGGTGGGGTGTGATGGGAGGGAGGCCACACTGAGGGAAGAAGTAATCAGAATACAAGGTGTTATGGAGTGGAGAAGGGGAGAGATGGGGAGAAAAACTGGAACTCAAAATTTTGTGGAAATGAATGATAAAATCTAAAAATAAATAAATAAAACTATAAAAAAAAGAACTTTGGAATTGATTGTGTGACATGGGAGACACTGGCACAGGACTGCCCAGCAAGGCATGCCTTCATCAGAGAAGATGCTGTGCTCTATGAGCAAAGTAGAATTGAAAAACCTCAAAATAAATGCAAGATATATAAATTTAGAGAATCCAGTCCCAATGTTAACTTAGACTACTTATACCCCATTCCAAGTTCATAGTGAACTTGGATGAAAAGACCAGAACTGAAGAGAAAATCTGATTTTAAACATAAGAATCAAGAGAAGCATGAAAAGGTAAACAGGAAAGAGAAGTCATAAAGGACTTTCTAAAGATGATCTGTTTACATTCCTACATAGAAAGATAATATTTTAACTCTTGAGACTTTTCTCAGTATTTGAGTAGGTGGAGGGATTATACACACATACACACACACACACATGCACACACACACACACACATGCACACACACACATGTATAGACAGAGAGCACAGGTTGAGTTGAGTTTGATCAGTCATAGTTGGACACAGTGTAGCTTGACGCTACCATAGTGATGTCATTTTGGTCCTTTTTGAGAATGGACAACAACCAAATGATGCCTGTATCTATAGCTATCTAAAGCTACCTTTATCTTTCTCTGTCTCTATGTCTATAACTTTACCTATATCTATCTCTGTCTTCATATCTCTCTATCTGTATCTGTCTCTATCTTACTTATATCTACAACTTTTTCTATTTCTGTTTAACTATATCTATATCTATCTCTGTCTCTATTTATATAACTCTCTACATCTATTTCTGTCACTATGTCTATATCTCTGTTTCTGTCTATATCTATATCTATCTCTGTCCCTATGTGTATATATCTCTTATGCGCACATGGTTATCTGTAAGTTGTCTCCCCCATCACAATTCCTGGAGGGCAGAGACAATCTTCTTACCTTTCTTTGTTTTTCCAGTGCTTAGCACAATGCCAAGTAATAGTAAGCATTTAATAAATGCATATTGACTACGTCAGGTATAGAAGGAAGTGAAGGGTTTGTAAGAGTGTTAGTTCTATATAATGTTCTTATTCAAAGAATTTGAAGTTTAAAAGTATTGAATACAAATACAGCAGGGTTGGGGAGAACAAATCAGTATTACAGACGTTTGGGATCACTGAGCCTCATTCATAGCATTTCAGGTTACTTGCCTTCATCACCTCAGGGTCTATGCTGGTAATCTAGTGGTACGTCTGTGTATTTCTTCATTAATTACTAAATTTCAGCATCTCTATCATTAATCAATTTTCTCAGGACCACCCCACCCCAGTTCATTAAATGACATTTGCTTAATAAACTGGAAAAAGTTCTTTCCCATAATCATTTGTTCTTTTTTGTCTAGCAAAACCCTTAATCTCCTAGGATTAACTACATGTCATTGTTAATGGCTGAAAAAATTATATAATCAATAATACCAAGCCAGAAATAACTATTTTAAAATGTGAGAATGATAGCAATCAGAGGTACATTTTATCTACTAAGTACAAAAGACTTTTTCTTACTTTTGGAAAGTCTCATTGTCAGAAGATAAAAAATCAAAATCCCTCCCCCAGGAAAGTTCCCTCCAGTTCCTCTCTGTTACCATCAAGCCATAGCTCGTACTTTCCCTCTAGACTCACTCACTATAATATTTTCTTTATTTTCTCACTCACTATAACATTTTCTTTATTTTCTCCATAAAAAATAGTTGAGACAGTTCTCCCAAGAAAGAAGTTTTTCCATGGCCTCTTCCTATTTTTCCCATAGTGTCTCTCAAGTCATCTCTATTAACACATCCTCAGTTATTAAAAAACATCCAGACCCAACTGACAAATCATAAACATTACATTTGGCTCTTAAAGCTACAGCATCAATGACTATAGCTGTCAAAGGAGAAACTTTTGAAATAAAGTGTCTCAGAAAGTAAAAGGATATATTTTAAAGTAAATTATGTTTAAAAATTTTTAGGCTGTTTAGGTAACGTTACAGTAAACAAATGCTATAACAATTTCTATCCAAATAAAAGGGGGTTTTGTTCATTTCAGGGCTGTATGTAAAAGGAAAGGAGACTTGACCTGTTATTTCATAGGATTAGGGATTTCTGAATGTAGAAACTCCTTCCCCCAAAATAGATGAGGTCACCATCTATCACATAATAATAAAAAATAATAGCATTTGTACACTACATTAGGATTTGCAAGGCAGTTTACATAGAATATCTCATTTGATCCTCATAACCCTTAGTTGTCTGGGGCATTGAGAGGCTATTACATATTAGAAGTAAGACTTGAATGCCAAACTTCTTGACTTGAAGATCAACTATCAACCATATCATTCTGGGAAGTAATTTAAGTGACCATCTATGATATAGAAACCCTTCACTACTTCATACTCAAGCAATATGTACCACTGAGAATCAAATAAGATTACTGAATAAATATTAAATTTAGGGAATCAAATCCTATGTAGGAAAGCACCAGATAAAAGTAAATTTGGTGGTGTTTTTTCAGCGTGCAATAAATAAATAGAATGGGGACCAAAGCAAAAGTGAGTGATATTGGACAGGGCAAGATGACAGGAGGCCAGGACCTCTGGGAAAAATATCAGATTAACTGTCACCCATGAAAAACAGGAAACACAGATACGGCAGCAGAGAAGGTTTTTTCTCATCATGCTAAAGGATTCTCAGTATAATGAGGACAGCCGAAATATAATACAGTCTTCAGTTCTCAGAGACTAGATGACCCTGTAGTTCCTCCTTGATCTCTCTGGATATGGCCAGGTCAAGAAGCCCTCCATTCTACATGCAGCAGGCAAACTGTGCTGAAATTACACTTGTCCCCAGGCACATCATTTCAACCATTATTAATTGCGAAAACATTTAACTTCATACTCCATAGTCCTACCTCCTGAATTGACCTGAATTGTATTGCACAGTAAGGATTTACAGCCATGGATTGAAAGGTTTTCAGTTGCATTTGACCTATCCAATCTATCAGTCTATTGATCTATTAATCCATCTATCTATCCATCCATGTGTCTATCATGTATTAATTAATCTACTATCTGTCAATCTATCATCTATAATCTCTACCTATCATATATGGATTAATCTACTATCAATCTATCATCTATTTATCTATCTAGAGATAGAGATTAGATTTCATTGTGATTTAATTGGCATAGGGACCCCAAGTAAGGAATCTCCTTCCATCAATGTAGGCATCTTTCCCTTAAATTAAAGTTTTAGAGAGTCCCCTCTAGATCACTGGCAAATTAAATGACTTGCTGATGGTCCCATTGCCAAGTGTTAGAGGTCAGACTTGAACTCAAGTTCTCCTGTTGGGAACCTAGCTATCTATGGTGTCATGCTACCTCTCATACAGTGTTCATGTATTCAATAACTTTATTCCTCACTAATACCAATTTGTATTTTTTTAAATCTCAAAATTAAAAGTATGAATTTTATCTAAGTGTTACCTTTCCCCATCCCCATATCCACATAAAATTTTGATAAAATTCAATAATAATTGAATAATATTGAATAATAAAATTCATAAAAGATTATGAAAAACTTATAGGACAGAGACAAGTAATGGCATATATATATGTCGATATATAGATATAGATATAGATACAGATATATACCACTACCTCTGAGATGCAAAGACACTATGAACTATTCAACTATACATGGTCTTACATTGAGCTCTGGTTTTGGCAAGAGAGAGAACAATTAGAAGAACACCAACCAAACCTCCTATGCCATTTTTCTCTTCCCCTCACTATCCTGCTCCCCATCCTAGGTGCTGTCTTAATGCTTCAGTTGATCAATGTCCTTCCAAAAATGTTAATGTCAGAAATGGACATGATTTTTCCAGGAGTGATCTGACCAAGGCAGAGAACATCAGGACCATCTACCACCTCCCTTCTTCTGCATCCTTTCTGGTTTGTGTGCATGCAGCTGAAGATCTCATCAGCATTTTTGGTTCTTCAAGAACAAAGAAGAAACACAACACAAGAACCCTCTCCAGCATTTTTGTTTATCACATTCCACTGTTGATTTTGCAGCCAATTAAAACCTCCAGTTTCTTTAAATGAATGTTGCCCTGGGCACACCTCTGTTATCTTCTACCTATGCAGGTAATTTTTTCACCCAAAAGGTTCATTCATCTTTGTTCAATTTCATTTTATTAGATTTCCCCATCAGAGCCTGTCATCCCTGTGAATGATCTCTTCCAACTTTGGGTTATCCACAAATTTTATGCCAAATCATTGATAACTGTCATACAATTTCATTATAAAAATGAGGCAAGTAGGCAGCACAGTGAATAGTGCACTGGGTCTAGAGTCAGGAAGACCTGGGTTTAAATCTAGACTCAGACACTTAACTAGCTGAGTGATACTAGAAAAGTCACTTCATCTCTCTGCCTCAGTTTCCTCAACTGCAAAATGAGGATAATGACACCTACCTCCCAAGGTTGTTGTGAGGAGACAAAGACATTTGTAAAGTGCTTTGCAAACCTTAATGTGCTATATATAGATGCTAGTTACTATTATAATTTAAAATACTAAGAAGTAAAAAAGAGAAGGACAATAGATTCCTAAGGCTAGTAGCTCCGTCTTGGTAGATCTCAGTTCACTAATAGGGTTACTTTCTGGGTGGGCTGTGATCACTTAGCCAGTTCTAAACCGACCTAGCTATACTGTTATCTAGCCCATATGGTCTAGCTGAAAAAAATTATTGCTTTGAATTAACAACCCACTGAAAACAAAATTGTGGATTTACCCTTCTACTTAAAAGATGTGTGTGTGTGTGTGTATGTGTGTGTGTCTATTTTCTTTCTCCATGCTTCACCAACAACGCTTTTCATTTTAAGGCCAAGGAAAAAGAAACTAGTAACACAGGCACACAAATAGCTGATACCTGGATGAGCCAGAAAAGGATTATCTGGCAAGTTTAATATCCCCCTCATCTACCTGCACAGAGTTTTGGATTTCCAAGTCCTCATTACTTTTATAACTATCTCTGATATGTAAATTAAGCTGCCCACTAGACCTAAACTGCAAACACTGATGAACAACAATCAGTTTGAGCGGCGCAGATTTAAAGAGGAATTGTCATGACTTTTTTGTAATCTATGCAATTATCTATATTACCTTGGCAACTGGAATAAAAAAATAAAAACCTGAAGGTTTAATTAACGGTAAGAATAACAAATATTGCCATTCATAAAACACGTTAAGCTTTAGAAGGCACCCACTCAGCTGTCCAAGTGATTATCCCCCTGGTTCGGGTCTAATTCATACTCCCATTGCCTCTACGATCAAATGTAAAAATCTCATTTGGTCTTAAAAGGCCTTCATGACCTGGATTCTTCCCAGCCTCCCTCACACCCTTCTTCACTTCCACTCTCCAATGTAGCCACCCTGGCCTTGTTCTTCCAATGCCATGCTCTAAGGCCCACTGCATTTTCACTGGCTGGCCCCCACACCTGGAATGCTTGCTTTCCTCAATTCCATCTCCTGGTCTCCTGGGCTTCCTTCAGGACCCAGATATGATCCCACCCTCTGCAAGAAGCCTTTCCCAATCCCCCTTGACATTGGTGCCTTTTCTCTGTGACTATCTCCAATTTATCCTGTATATAACTTGCTTGTCCAAAGTTACTTGCATCTTGTCTCCACTATCAGGTTGTGAGCAACTTGAAAGCAGAGACAGAGTTTTTTAAAATTTCTTTGTAAACCCTGTGCCAAGCACATATATTAGGTGCTTAATAAATGCATATTGGCTTGACATACATGACTTCATTTAAATGCACCGTCCCTTGTACATAGTAAGCACTTAATAAATTGTGGATTGAATGTATCTATCTTTCAAGTCCCCAACCAAGCCCTACCTCCTCCAAGAAACCTCTGGGATTTTCCTAGCCATCAGTGATTTTTTCCCAACCCCAACTGCCTTCAGAACTTTGAGTCTATATCACAAAACACAGCAATTAAATCTCTATTATCAATTGATCAAATGAAATAATATATTTAAAGTGCTTTGCAAACCTGAAAGCACTATGCAAATGCTTCCTATTATCAGAATTATCATACTGTCTTATCTTGTTTATTTTTGACCTTTAATAAAACTAAAAAAAAACTTATCTCCTAAAGAGACTATGTATAAATCCCAGGACAGAATATGTCTCATAATACTACAACCCCTGGAGTGTCTTGCCTATGGTAGATGTAGAAATGCTTGTTAGTTTTACATAGTCCAGAGTTCTCCATTTATAACTATGTGGAAGCTGAGTGACACACCAGGCAGGCTTGGAGTCAGGAAGACCTGAATTCAAATCTGGCCTTGAACATTTACTAGCTGCATGACCTTGGGCAAGTCATGTAACCTCAGTTTCATCATCTATGAAATGGGGATAATAATGGCTCCTACTCGCCAGGGTCATTGTGAGGATAAAGGAGCTAATAATTATAAAGCACTTAGCATGGTGCTTGGCACATAGTAGGCACTCTACAAATGTTAGCTAATGTTGTTATGACCCTTAAAAATTATACATTATACATTATGCCTAGCACTTAACACAGAATATTTATTCAGAAAACATCAAGTTGCTATCCTACCATGATCTGAAACAAGCTCATGCTTGAACATTCAAATAAAATGCTCAGCTTGGAATCTGGAGACTCTTGAGTTTAATACCATCTCTTCCACTTAGCAGCTGCATGTCACCTCTCTGAGCATCGGTTTTCTCCCTTATTTATAAAATGGTATAATGATACTTTTTGCGCCTACTGCATTGGGTGGTACTAAAGATCCAAGGGTGTCATGTACATAAAAGCACTTTACCAACCCTAAGTGATGAATAAGTGTTATTATTCCTATATTAAGCATGTCAGTTGGTGATCTCATACACTGAACTTACTCAGTAATGAAACATAGAACAGGTAGAGGAGGAAAAGGTCTACCCCTCTCACATCAGCTTCGCTAAGTCCCTCTTTGAGGTTTACCAGACCCACAGAGCCATTTATATGGACCAGGCACATAAGAGAAATTGAGATTAATTCATTCACCTTAATTCAGTTGAGATTGAGGGCTGGGGATCCTTCTTTTGGAGGGCCAGCTAAGAAAAAAAAAGATCTTAATAACTGAGTCTTTTGTATATCATCTAGGTGTGGCAAATAATGATAAAAGAGCTGAGAGTGTATTGAATGAATCTAGGCCAGCCTTGCTGAAAGGCTTTGATATCCCTGTGGAGGAAAAACAAAACTGTAGCAGTAGATGAATGGAAGAAACTGCAGCAGCTTCCAAAGATGGCAGCAGTATCTCAGCAGAGAAACGGTGAGGAGGTTCTTTTTTTTTTCCTTTAATTTTCTCTTAGAAATGTTTATATTTTATTTTTTTCTAATCACATGTAAAAACAATTTTTAACTCACTTTTTAAAATTTTGAGTTCCAAATTCACTTCCTCATTCTCTTTTGTCCCCCCTCATTGAGAAGGTAAACAATTTGATATAGCTTATTATACATGCACAGTCATAAAAAAATATATTTCCATATTAGTCATGGTTTGAAAGAAAACAGACCAAAAAATTGAGAAAAATAAAGTTTAAAAAAAATATGCTTCAATCTGCATTCGGACTCTATCAATTCTTCCTGTGGAGATGAATAACATTTTTTTTTTATTATGAGTCCTTCAGAATTGTCTTAGATCACTGTTTTGCTAGGAATAGCTAAGTTATTTACAATTGACCATTGTACAATATTACTGTTACTGTGTACAATGTCCTCCTGGTTCTGCTTACTTCACTTTGCATCAGTTCACGTAAGTCTTTCCAGGTTTTTCTGAAACCATCCTGATCATCATGTTTTATAGTACAATAATATTCCATCACAATCACTTGTTCAGTCATTCCTCAGTTGATGAACATCTCTTCAATTCACAATTCTTTGCCACCACAAAAAAAGCTGCTATGAATATTTTTGAACATGTAGTCCCTTTTCCTTTGATCTCCTAGGAGCACAGAACTAGTAGTGGTATTGCTGAGTCAAAATGTTTTATGGTTCTATAGCCCTTTGAGCATAGTTCCAAATTGCTCCCTACAATGGTTGGATCAATTCACAACTCCACCAACAGAGCATCTGTGTCCTCAGTTTTCCACATACCCTCCAAGGAGAAGCAGCTTTAAAGGTAGAGAGCAATTAGAAAGTGTAGAGTTTCAATGGACAGTAGTTATAGAAACTGATTGGATTAGCAGTAGTAAATTCTCTAGAACTACACTGAAAGATTGGGCATGGGTAGAGTCAAAGAGCAATGGGGCAGAGCGGGTTACTGGAAGATGAGGTAAGAAAGGCATTCTAGCTAGGGAGCGGTCATCAGGGGGAACTACCACGAAGAATCTGTGAAGTATTGAACCTCTTATTCCAAGAGAGACTATGAACGATTCCATTACTTACTTTTCTTTGTCACTTATTTGAGTATTTGGACGCAGTTAAGTACCTTGCTCTTTGAGCTTTGATCATGCTTGATCTTGAGAAAAAAGACACTGGATGGGGACTCAAAAACCATATTCATTTAAGTAATGCAAAAGCAAACCTTAAGTCATACCTATGCAGCATCATCACAAACATCGAATTATAGGCATCAAATTCATTTGGTGAAGATGTATTAATGAGTGAATGGAAATGAGTAGCTAAAATCCTCAAAAAGGTCTTCTACAATAGGCATCTTTGCTTTCCCTCCTCTCACGTTCTTCCTTCCCTCACAATCTGGCTTCCAACCTTATTAATCCTCTGAAACTGCTCTTTTCAAAGTTACTGATGACTTCTTAGCTGCCAAATCTGATGGCCTTTCCTCAGTCCTCATTCTCCCTGACTTCTCTGTAGCCTTTGAAACTGATGATCATTCTCTCCTCTATATTCTCTTCTCTCTAGGTTTTCAGAACACCGTCTCCTCCTACACCTGTCCAATCTTATAGCTCCAACTTCTTTCAGACATTTTGAGCTGGATGTTTAATAGATGTCTTAAACTTATTAAATCCAAAACAGCTCATCTTTCCCCAAAACCTACACTCCCCCACCCCATCCTCACCTACATTCCCTATTACTGTAAAGGGCAACACTATCCTCCTTGTCCCTTGTCATCCTTGAATTTCTCATTATCTTGCACTTCCCTCCCATAACCAATCTACTGCCAATGTCTTTCAATTTCACCTTTGCAGCATTTCTCCAATGCATCCCTTTATCTCCTCTAACAGTCCCCACCCCAATCACCTCATGCCAGGATTGCTGCAATAATCTGCTGGGCTGGGGGAGGGTTTCTTCTTGCCACCAGTCACTCCCCACTCCAATCTATCCCCATTCAACTGATGAGGTGATATTCCTAAAGTGCAGGTCTGATCATCTCACCCTATCCCTACTCAACAAATTCTCCAGTAACAAATACGAACTGTTTGGGGGTGTGTTTTTTTTTAAACATTTAAAGCCCTGTATAACCTAGCCCCCTCCTTCATTTCCAGTCTTCTTACACTTTACTCCTCAACATGTACTCTTTGATCCAGTGACTCTGGATTCCTCGAAGTTACAGGAACAAGACACTCCCAGATCTCTCGGCATTGTCTCTCTCACTTGGAATGCTCTCCCTTCTCCACTCTGATTAATGAGCTCACAGGCTTCCCTTAAATCCTAACTTTCCCACCTTCTACAGGAAGCCATCCCCAACCCCTCTTAATTTCAATGCCCTCCCTACATTAATTATCTTCTACTTATTCTGTATATAGCTTGCTTTGTATATATCTGTTTGCATGCTGTCTTCTCCACTAGATCATAAACTCCTTGAGGACAGGGGCTATCTTTTTGCCTCTTTTTGTATCCCAGGCACTTAGCACAGTGCCTGGCACATGGGAGGCATTTAATAAGTATCTATTGACTGGTTGATTGAAACTAAAGCATTTATTAAGCTCTTACTACATACCAAGCCTGTGCAAAGTGCTAGAGATAGACTTAAATACAAGCTCAAAAGATAGTTTCTGCCCTCAGGGAGCTTGCATTATAATAGGAGAAGACAAGACATAAAGTAAGATAGGGTGAATACAGCAAGGTCTGGGGAAAGCTGAGAGATGGAGGATTAGTTTTGGGCAAGACTAAGTGAAAGCTCACCTCCGAGTTCAAGAACCCAGAGTAGAAAGCAGGTGGTTCCAAAAAGGACAGAGTAGAAGAGAAAGGTTTAATGTGCTATCCTAGGTGCTGGATAACCTAAGGGTATCTGAGACGTGCCCCATCCTCAAAAAATTAACAACGGAGCTTGAATCCAGTTGTCCTTTAATGCATTTTTTCCCTTTTTTACTCACATCAAACAAATGGAATGAAAATTAATCTGGGTAGTAGGATGTTCTGTAACAAGGAACTGGACTAAGAATCATAAAAGTTGAGCTATAGTAATAGTTCTTACCACTTATTAGTTGTGTGATGCTGAACGGATCATTTGTCCTCTGTGCACCTCAGTTTCCTCATTTGTAAAAAATGGGGATAATGATGATAGCTATGCCCATAGGTTTGTTATGAAATCAAACCAGATGTAATGTACGTTAAATGGTGTTATATACCATAAAGCAGTATTGCAGGGTATTATTACCAACAATTAGTACAGAACAAATTGCAGAAAGGTGTTATTTTAATGAAAACAGAAGTAGTCACCAATCACAAATTTATTATGTTCCAAAAGTTCATTTATAATGCACTTGTTAGAATTTGGAATACATTTCTCCATATAAACACCATTATAAATAATGGTTAGATTTCTTGGTTAACCCACAGAAGCCCATTTTATTCACAATGTAGCTAACCCAATAATAACAATATGGTGGTAATACCACTGCTAACACCCCATGGTACTACCCTCCCACTCATTCCTGAGTCACTGTCTTTGACTAAGCCCTTCCCTGCTCCAACTAAGCCCAAGAAATAACCTGGGAGACAGAACATCCTTGCAAGCTCCATCACACCAACATTCTGTTCACAACCCTTAGACTCATTTTCTCTCTGAGGTTCTGCCAGTTTGGTAATCCCCCTTGTCTATGGTTGGCAAATCCTAACCCTCTGTTCTCCCTAATCCTTGTCACTGAGAAGAAAAGCCTGTCTGGGCAGAACCCGCTTTCCCCATACTCTCCTCCAGTGCCAGCTAAGCCCCACCCCTCTTGAGTCCCTCTCTTCCTATGCCTGCCCCTTCCAGAATGTTATCTGGTGCTCTCATTCTACCATTAACAAACTCCTGCCATTCTCAGTACGTCTTCTGAAACCTGGCTTCTTCCAAAAGACCCATCTCTCATCACACTCCTCGGGGGTACCTTGTGCTCCAATAATGCCCCCTGACTCAGTGCCAGGAAGAGGAGTAAATATATTCCTATAGACCAAACTTTCCTATATAACCCACAACCTTGTGGTTTTGCCATCACTCAACAACCACTCCTATAATGGAATTCACACTCTCTGATGCCATCACCTCATCTTGACTCTTGTTATTGTTATCAACTATGCTCCAGAACACATTCTCAACTTTGTCACTGTCTTGGTCAGCAGTTGGATATCCCTCTCCATCCTACATCTTTCCCTCATCCTCAATGACGTCAATGTTTATGTTAATGACTCTCCCAGCCTCTGACCCTCCCTGTTCTCCCAGTCCATCCTTCCTTTCTTAACTTTACTTCCCTCCCTTCACAATCTTGACTGCAGAGTGAGCTATTCCAAGAAGGCATGGTTCTCTCTGCCTGAATTCCAAGTCACCTCCTGGGTATAATTCAGTCTCATCCTTTTCTCACTTTTTCTCTCAATCTTGTTCTGGATTCATTTTTCTTGCTTTACAACAGAGGGTTCTTAACCTGTGGTCTGTTAACTTATTTTTCATTTTCAATATTTTGACAACTATATTTCAATATAATTAGCTTCCCTAGTTGTTTAGTTGTGATGTAGTCCTGTCTGAGTCTTTGTGGCCCCCTTTGGGATTTTCTTGGCAAAGACACTGGAGTGGTTTGCCATTTCCTTTTCCAGCTCATTTGATAGATAAGGAAATTGAGGCAAAGTCAAGTGACTTGCCTAAGGTCACACTGTTAGTAAATCTGAGGCTGGATTTGAACTCAGAAAGATGAGTCTTCCTGACTCCAGGTCTGGTGCTCTATCCATTATGCCACCTAGTGCCCTAGCTTCCTTTGTAATCCTATATATTTTATTCTATGCATTGAAAACATGGTTGATTCTAAGAAAGGGGCCATAGACTTTACCAGACTGACTGCCAATGGGATCTAGGAAACAAAAAGATTAAGAACTCTTTTTTTTCAAAGCCATGTTCCCATAAGCCAACCATTAAAAAAATATACTGTCTTCTATTCTCCAATTCCTTGCTTTCCCCATCATTCCTCTGCAGATCACCAACACTGAGTCATCTTCATCATCCACTTTCCTCACTCCTCCTCCCCAACTGCCGAGTGCTATTGGAAAAACTCACAAAAACATATTGTATAACAACAAAGACAACAGAAACAGTAACAAATTACTAGCATTTTTATAGCACTTTACAACTGCAAAGCACTTAACAAGTGCAATTTCATTTGATGCTCACAACCCTGTTATTATCCCCATTTCAGAGATGAGCAAACTGGGGCAGGCAGAGGTTAAGGATTTGTCCAGGATCACACAGTTACTAAGTGTCTAAAGCAGTCTTGTTGGGCACTCCATTACACTGCCCACCTACCTACAAACCCATGCTAACAGACTTTAAATAGACAATGCTGCTGCTTATCTTTCCACTGCTCTCCTTGAAAGTGTTAAAATAGCACAAGATTATGAGAAATCTGTGAAGTTCTGAGTCAGGAGAGAGTGGATTTAAATGCTATCTTTTATGGTTACTAGCTCTGTCACTATGTCACTTAACCACTCAGCCTCAGTTGCCCCATCTGTAAAATAAAGATAATACCTGTAACATGTCATAAAACTCTTCTGTGCCTCAAATTAGAAAAAAATAAGTAAAACATTACAATCACCAGTGATATCATTTTCCCATTGATACTTAAGGATTTAAAGTGAATCTTTTTCAATCTCATCGAAAAATATACTGTGTAACACCATAGCAATGTTTTCCCAGGGTAAGCTTTATTTCCACTGCCCATAAATGCTACATCATTGGTTTCATAGCAGCTCTTCCAGATTAGGACCAGGCATAGATGAATATATAGACAGATAGATACACACATATAATATATATATATATATATACACATATATTATACATATTTCAACAGCAAAACAGAAGGATGGGGAGAAATGTTCAATTGCTGAATTGAAAAGCTTTTTTTTTTCTAAGTTTTTGTTTGTTGACTTTTAATTTGGGCTTTTAAAAATATTTATTTGTCCGAGGGGGCAGATAAGGAGGTGAGAGAATATGAGGGAAAGTCAAGTTCTTCATTAATTTTTTTAATGGGGTGGGGCAGGGTTAGGTCCAGACATGATTTCACTAGGGCAGGAAACTCCCACTATGGAAATTCCCTCAATCAATACAGACCGGCAGCTCTTCTGTAACTTGCAGTCTTAAAAAGCTGCCAGGATGCTTAAAGGTGGTCACATAACTCCCAACATGAAGCACATTCTTGAAATGAATCTCCTTGAGTCTACACTGGCTCTCTATCAACACTATGCCATACTGCCTGTCCCTTCAATATACACTTGTTTTGAGAAGACCCAGGATTCCTTCATTTCTGCTTTAACATTCAAAAATAGGCATCTTTGCTGATTTTCTTTGAAAGTTTGTCAAAGCTGTGCTGTGCATCCAGTCACGATATTGATCAGAGTGCTGCAGGGCACATACAAGACCTAGGATAAAGCTGGAAGAGTAGGATTTGGATCTCAGTGCTTCTGGAACTTTTTTCTAAATGGATTAACTAATGGGGCCTTTCCATCACTGATCTGATGTCTTCCATGTTCACAGAGAAAATCAGAGTCAAAATCTTGAATCATTTCCCTTAATACTGAAAAAACAAATAAATGAAAGGAAACACAATTCAACCTTTGTCTATTCAAAAAAACTAGTTAATTTTAAAAAATCATTACTTAAATCTTATTAACTTATTAGAAACTAAGCTCATTTTTAATCCTTCAAAGCACTTGTTCTATTTCAAAAATATATACATTGTGTTTATTTGAGCTCAACATTCAAGGTGCATGTGAAACATATCATCCCCCTACCAAGATGTTCAGGTAAGCATGCTCCACTTTTAAGTAACCCCAGTGCACAAAGGTCCAAATTTATGAACTGTGCATTGACAACTGAGCATTGCAATGACAAAGGATACTTCCATTTTTTTTTTCAAATTCATCACAAAAATTCATCATGTCAGACTCTTCTAGTAAAATGCAAATGGGATTTTATTTGCTGAAACCTGAAATAAGTCTTTAGCAATACAACACAGCTATCATGTTAGAAAGATTTCTATTTTATCAACTTGCTATTATCTTTATTCATAAGGTAAGTAAAATCTACAGATAACCTCATTTTATACAGTAATTTCCATCTTCTCCCGATTCAGCTTTGGCCAATACACTAATGATGAGCTAAGTGAATTCCACCTCACTTCTCAGAAGTATCATAGAAAGAGTCCCTGGATTAAGGCAAGACCTGAGTTGGATCCCATCTCTGAATTCCATCTTTCAATTACATCTCATTGATACTTACTAGGCAGTATAATCCTAGATAAGTCACTTAGTTGTTCTGCCTCAGTTTCCTCATCTGTATGATAAGTATAATAATACACATAGTACTTAATGGGCTATTGTAAAGATCAAGTGAGAAAACATACAGAAATCACTCTGGAAACGTTAAAGTGTGGTATTATTATTATACTGACATCTATGGTTTATTGTTGGGGGCAGCTAGATGGTGTAATGGATAGAGTGCCTACCCTGGAGGCAAGAAGCTTCATCTTCCTGAGATAAATTCTGACCTCATTCACCTGCTATCTGTGTAATACTGGGCAAATCACCGAACCCTGTTTGCCTCAGTTTCCTCATCTATAAAATGAGCTGGAGAAGGAAAAAGCAAACCACTCCAGTACCCTTGCCAAGGAAACCTCAAATGGGGTCATGAAGAGTGTGATGTGTTATTATTATCATATCCATGGACAAAGAAATATTAGTGAATACCAAAATGGCTGTGATACCATGCCAAAAAGCATAAAGCATAAGCTCAAGAAAAAAACAGAGACAAAAAATCAAAGTTTAGATTTAAAGATTAAGTATTTTGAAAACTGAGTAGGAAGAAACAGGGTCATAATCTAGTAGAAACAGCATAACCTAAGTAAATTCTCATTTTTTTCTTTTATTAAAGTTTTTTCATCTTCTAGACTGTGAAATCTCTACTCACAAATGTTATCGAGCTGTAGCTGTAGAGATGAGGGGCGGGGTGGGGAACCTGAGGAGTCCTCTGGGCCACTCTTTTTATCTTGTAGATAAGAAAACTGAAGCCAAAGAGGTTAAGCAGCCCAAGTTCACACAGGTAGCAAGGAATTACCAGACAAACATCTTTGGAAAGTGGAAGAAAAAGTCAGGTCTTGGGGTTCAGACTAGCTCATGGGGTGAGGAATTCCTGGTTGGGAAAGTTCTTCTTTCTCAAGTCTGTAGTTCATCTCTAATTACCAAGTTGAGACAGCTGCCCAGAGAACAGAGAGGTTAAGTGCCTTGCTGTGGTCACACAGCTAATACTATCAGAGGTAGGACCTGAACTTAGGTCTTCTTGACAAAAAGGCCAGCATCCCATTCACCTGACCACAATATATCTGGAAACACAGATAGTGGGGGAGGGCAAGTGACAGAAATAAAGACCTTGAATTAAAGATGCAGAATATTCCTACTTATGCATATATATATAATATATATACATATATTTCTGTGCCATATTAGATATATCACAACCTATAAATTTAGGTGTGCTACTTCACTGATGTTTGAGGTGCAGTGGAAGGCACCCATATTTGGAGGCAGAAGATCCTGGGTCCAGCAGATGGCCTCTTAGGTGGCTTCCAGCCCTAGACTGATAATGCTTCTAACATTTCTGTTAATTAAATAGGCAAGTCAATGACAAAGTTTTCTGAATGCAAGTTTAATTTTTTTAAATTTCCCAAACATAACATCTTGACCATTTAAAAGTCTTGAGTCTTTGCTAATGTCATTTTTAAAGGACATAAACATGATCATAATGAATAATATTCTGTCTTTGGAGTTTCTCTGAGAATATCATTATAATTGCCCCTGTTAAACAAAGCATGAAATTGAGGTTAGAGGGAGGTTAACTGTTACATGCAAAGAGAATTAGAGAATCCTGGCTTCCTCATCTATGTGCCCAGAAGGGACAGGTCTCCAGTGGGCACTGACAGCACTAAAGGTAATTAACAAGGGGGGCCTAGAACTCTTTTCCCCTCATGCTCTTTGGCAGCTTTTCTTTACCTTCTTTCCCCCTTTTCCTCTGGTCCATGCCACAGACCAGCTATGGAATTCTTGTTTATTTAGCCTTGCTAATCACATCAAAAGCTATAGATATGTCTTAACCTTTGTATTAAACTACATAACCTGGAGATAGTTAGATTTTGTTCTTGAATCTATACCTTAAAGTTAACCTTTTCCCCAAACACACAGCTCTTTCTGACAGTGAGGCAGGGCATCTATCCATTGCTCTTCTGCCACAAGCCGCCTGTGTAACCATGGCTAAGCGATCTAACCTCAGCCAACTTTCTGTTATTGCACATTACATAATAAGAATTGCACATCTGGATAACAAAAAGTTTTCCGCCTCAAGACACCAAAACCCATATATAATTTAACCAGGGCCAAAAAAAAAAAATCAACAAATGACCTCTAGAGAGTAAACGAAAGTTTCCCTGAAAACACTTACTGGGGGACTGAAAGCAAAGCTCCTGTAGTCTGAGAATAGCTTGTTTCTTCTTCCCAGGACTTCCTTCTATCCTTTTCTCTTTTCACTCTCTTTCTCAGTATCAGTTCAACATCTCTATAGGTCAACAGGGGAATTATGCTCCATGCCCTTGGAAGGAAGGAAGAAAGGAAGGAAAGAAGGAAGGAAACATGTATTAAGTGCCTACTATGTGTCAGGCACTGGGCACCTATATAGGTTAACTTACTTCATCCTTCACAACAACCCTGGGAAGTAGGTGCCATCATCTAACAAGTTGATGAAACTGAGGCAGATAAAGTGACTTATCTAGGTTCACACAGGTGATAAGTGTCTGAGGCAGAATTTGAACTCAGGTCTTCCTGAGAATGGAACCTAGAGTCAGGAATATCTGAGTCTAAACCCAATCTCAGACACTTACTAGGTATGTGACCTGCGTAAGTTACTTAATATCTGATGGCCTCAGTTTCCTCAATTCTAAAATGGAGATCATAACAGCATCTACTGCTCAGGGTTGTTGTGAGGATCCAATGAGATTGTTTTTGCAAAGTGCTTAGCTAAGTGCCTGGCACATAGCAGGAGCTTAATAAATGCTCATTCTCCTCCATTCCTGACTCCTGACCCAGTCAGTATTCTACTTACTGCACCACGGAGGTCCCTCAAAGCATCACCAACACTTCCCCTGTGCTCCTGGTGACCAGAATGACCAGCACTCTTAAATGGCTTGGGAGGAGGCAGGGGGGTTATTTCATTACACTTGGAGCTCTCTGACCTTAAAACAACGATGGTCTCAGACATCGGAGAAAGCAACAAGAAAATCTGATCCAGGTCAAAGCTGATTTTAAAGACTGACTACCAATACTTTCCATTCCTGGAAACCATGGGAAGTGTCTTTGTTACTCCAGTTTCTCCTTGGCAGCCCCTTTCCATCTGTGTAGAATTCAGTCATGTATGTGTTTTCCAATGTTTCCTGTTGCTTGTTTTTCTGTGATTAGCCAGAGGTAAGGCATCTGGGAAACCATCTGGACCATAGGGGTTTTCTGAAGCATTTCATAAAAGAACAGGACACAGGGTCCTTCACGGCTTTGGAAATGGACGATGGCAAAGGATGGAATCATGAGAAAAGAAAGTGACAGAGAGGAAGAAATACTTGCTTGGACCACGCTTAAATAAAAAGGGAAAGGCAAAAACTGATTTGAAAACAACCAAATAGAATTCTCTGAGGACCAAAACATATCTGGGGGGGAGGGATTAACCTTTAAGGAATGACTTTCTCCAGAACTTGGCAGGAATTAAAAAAATCCAAAAACCTTATCCAAAAATGGTGGCAAACAAACTGGAAAAGGGTATTATTTTTATTTATTCACGTACTCTACTTCTTTAACCTATAATTAGTAACAGATTTTTCCCCCTTTTGTGGATGAGTCCTTCCCACCTCACCCCCTAGGGTAAGGTTATATCAGCAATTGTTATTTCTATGTGGGTATTTTTTCTTCCTTCTCATTCGGGTTATATAATGTGCAATTTAGACATGTTTAGAAGCTGGCGTGTTGTGTAACACAATACAGCACTCTCTGTCACTAGTCTTCCAACCTTGCCCACACCCACAGAATTAAGTGCTCTGGGTTTTCCAGTTCTAAGTAGAACACTTCTTAGTTCCTCAATTCCTGGAAACCAGCAAGAAGAACTCGGAAGAAACCAGGTACGGCCGAATCACAACAAACGGCAGCTGTTAAGTGATTATAATAACCTCCTTGATTTCGTACCGAGTAAGACTTGGCTAGGAGAGAGCCCTGGCTTTAAGTTTCCATATCCCTCTTTTTCCTTTTTAAACTTTTCATCAACTATTTTCAAGATGGGACACTAATTTCCAGAAATTGTATTGCACATCCCTACAATCTAAATTCCAATTTATGCTACTAAAAGTCATCAGGCCTAGCACTAACGTTTTTAGCAGCTAAGAAATAGCACTGAGACTTTTGGGACATTGTGCAGTGCCTGGCTAAGTGACTTTTTTTAGCAGCATAACTGCATATGCAATTCAGTTTCTGGAAATTAGTGTCTAATCTTAAACTACTAGAGCTTAACACTGCACTGAGACTTTTGGGACACCCTATACATTAACCTACTGAGAACAAAACCATTGCTGACAAGCCATCCAAAGTTTCTAGTGAAGATATCATCAACATAATATTTATAACCAAGTAATTCTCGTCATCCACTTATGCAAAAGGCCCCAAATAAATCCTCTCACTTTAATTTCAAACTGGAAATACTGGATAGATTTTCTTTCTTTGAAAATGTATTTTAATAAAGATTAAGTGACTTCTTTAATTCCATTCTGCTCCAAATGTTTAAAAGGTAAAGGACTTTTTTTTTTGCCTTTTCTAAAAATGCTTTGTTACTCAGTTCAGAGGATTTTATTTATTTGCATAAAAACTGTTATTTTGTACCAATGCCCTTTGGAGATCTGACAAAAGAGTAGTTTTCTGAAGAGTTTCTCTCCTTCCCCCACCAAAACCAAAGTTATAGAGTTTGTATTAATACCCTAAGCAGATTCTGTAATAAGAACTGTAAGGGGAGACTCACTCACATGCAGCATTAAACACTCACATGCAGGACCAGAGGGTAGATTGTAATCTCAAACACATTCTCAACTGTTAGCCTACAGGTTAGGGGCTAATGTCCTTCATTTGTCCTTCATTATCGGACCCTTTGGAGCTTGATCCAGTACTAACTACTCTCTCTCTCTCTCTCTCTCTCTCTCTCATATATATATATAAAACACACATATATATAATATTTATGTATGCATGTCTGTATAAACACACATAAACATATCCACATGCACTGTTCAATATAGCTGTTGTAACATCCATGCAAACAGGAGAAACGCTAACAAAAATGAGGAATAATGCATCATGAATGACTTTGCATCAAAGTGCCTTGGGTTTAAGTTTATAGTACACACCTCCACAGTCAGCAATATGTAACCTGATATCACACAAGAAATTACATGGAAGTACATCTACATGTACTACCTATTTAATGTAGCAGATGTATTCATAAGATAGTGGCTGCAAACTGCAAGTTTAGAAATTAAATTGTATTTTTAAAAATATGGTAGGTGAGTGTGCTTTTTAAAAGAATCCTACAAAGAATCCTTTTGTAAAATAAAGAATCACACTCCAATTTATTCTAGTTGTGATAAATCGGATCTAACTGAAAGGGAACACACTTGTACACAAGATTATTTTAGTAATAAAATAATAAACAATTTTTATAATATAGTATCTTCATCTGAAGAGCCAAAAATTCTGGTCAAGGAGTGAAAAAAACTGTCAAGAAGCTTTGTTACCAGAGATATATTCTAGAAATTAAAACCTTCATTGAGATTCACGAATTGGATTTCCAAATTGTCAAATTAAACTGTAGATCTATACAAGTAATTCATCCAAGGGCTAAAATTCAGTATGCCTTGAAAGAGGCTGTTTTGTTAAACTAACCAGTTCCATTCATGAAATCCGAATACAACTGGCTGATTTCCTTATTCAATCCCTTGTCCCACCTGATTCTTCTTTCTGTATGTCTCAATCATTGGGTGAGAGGACAGATTTGGAGTCAGGGAGATGAGTTCAAAGTCTGCCTCAGATACTTACTAGCTATGTAACCCTAGGAAAGTCACTTAACCTCTGTCTACCTCAGTTTCTTCATCTGCAAAATGGAGTTGAAAAGAGATTCTACCTCATGGAGTTGTTGTAAGAATCAAATGAGATAAAACAGGAAAATACTTTGAAAACCTTAAAATGTTAAATAAATGCTGCTATTATTGTTACTGTCATATGTTCTTAGAGGCAGAAATCAGCATGGTTGATTTCCTCTCCCCACAGGGATTCTAATGAATTAGCTGGGCTTTGGTTCTTTAGGTGCTCTCCACCTTTACTGTGACCAATTTAATGACTAGCCATTCCTGTGGAGGGAGGGAGATGTAATGCATTCTCACTCATTGGAATTTTTCAGGAGGTAAGTGGAATAAAACCACTTTGGGAAACCATAGCTAGGATTTATGCCTTAGGTAAGGGTTGGAGACTAGGTAACTTCTGAGATTCCTTCCAACCCTACTTTTAAATGACTTTTACTCTCACTGTTCTTTTCTCTTCACTTTCTTTCCCTTTCTCAAACCCCAGAGCTCAAAGAGGCTGGGTAGTCCTGAAAAGGAGGGTCAGGACAAGCAACCATGCCTGGTCCTTTTGAGTCCTGACCTCTAACTGTTAATTGCCAGCAGGGATTGCGTTCCAGCATTGTCATTCCTGGTAACGACATCACCTCCCCACACTCCCAATGTGACATACAGAGATTACACAATGTACTGACACCTCAGTCATCCAATGTCTAATTTATTTAGCAACCTCAATTCTCTCGGGTAAAGCCAAGAAGTGGATGTAATCAAGCAAACATGCCTCTGAGCAGCTACAAGACAGGTCATGAAGTCTATACTTTAAGGATCAGAACCTAGTAAGAGAAGTAAGAAAAGAAGTTGGTAGTGGACTAGAGACAACAATGAACTTGAAGGTAGAAGGTCTGGGTTCAAGTGCAATACTGCTGCTCATTAACTCTGCCATCACATCTCCAGGGTTTAGTTCCCTTATCCCTAAGACCAGGATGCTAATTCTTACATTACCTACTTCCCAAGGTTGTTGTGAGAATGAACTGTGAGATGTGTGCAAAAAGGGTTTTGTAGCCATAATGAGCTCAAGAAATGTTGGCTCCTCTCATATTGGACACAATTCTAATCCATTTGGTTGTGTGATTTCTGATTAGAAATGGAACATAGAAGGGGGGTGGAAACAAGTGAGATCCACGTAACATCAATACAAAATGACCCCTGAAAGCCCGCAAGGGAATAGATGCAGAAAGAACCTAAAAAGCAAGAACCAAGGACTCACTAAAGCCAACAATAAGCCTTAGACTCATATCCCTTTAATAAAAGGATTTGTTCTCTGAACTTTGGATTGCATCAAAGGGCCACACTTAAGGACCTAGAGGGCCACCTATGACTTCGAGGTTACAGATTCTCCCTTCTGGTCTAAGGACAAGTAACCACTACACATTAAAATCAATGCAGAACAATAACTAAAGGTAGTAGTAACAATGACCTGGATAAATTGTGTTAGTGCAGCAAAGTAAGGACAAAGATAAAAAATTCAGGGAAACAATGGAAGACTTGCAGGGACAGATGCAGAAGAAAGCACAGTCATGGAAAAGCATACAAGGACACCCAGACTAGAGCAATATAAAATAAAGACAACACTCAATGACAACAAAACTCAGGTTCGATACAATGGGCAAGGATGGCAGCCAGTATGAAAGTTAAAGCACACATTCTTCCTTTCTGTTTTCAAAGAATAAACTCCAAAGTGACAATAGCACTTGATGAGGTTGTTTTGCTGAAGATTCATTTAGCCTGTGGAAATGTACTGGGATGGGGGTGTTGTTTGGGATGTTTGCAAAGAAGTATCTGCCATGTTTAAACAAAATGCATCAGATTTTAAGATCAGTATGCATGGATTGCATTGGAATCTTAGGTGTTTTTTTAAAAATAATATTTAGTGAAATAAATGTAACCTTAACCTGGGTTCTATGAACTTTTTAAAAAAGAAATTGGGTAACTATTTCCACATACTTGGTTTTCTTAGTAATCCTTAGTCCAACTCTAGTCCAACCCATGCATACTGTGTTTTAAATGGCAGGAAAGTGTGTAATGCATTTTAGAAAAAGTTTCATCCAAAATGATTTTTTTGTGGAGTTTTAGTGTTTCAAAGGGTGAGCTTCAGTTATACCCCAAAATTTATTTAAGCATATCTCTTTTCCCCAGCAATGTGGTTAAATGAGACATTACCATACAAAACAAAACAAAAAGGTAAAATCTATATCTATATCTATATATAGATATATCTTTCCTGGCTCCTAAGTCAACTGACAATTAAAGAAAGAAGCAACTGGAAACTGAAAGGAACAATCTCATTTTTAAAGAACGGATTTGTTGACTACCCACTCAGAGATTTGGCAAAACCAAGCAAAATCCACAAAATCCTCCAAATTCACAGTGACCCTAATTTCATCCTCCCCTCAGTCAACTCAGTCTATAGATAATTTCTGCTTCCATAAGCAGAAAATTAACACAGAGCAATAAAAAATGTCAAGTTGGAGAAAAATGAAGTCTTTCTGGCCAAGAATTATAGGCCATAGGGGGAAAAATGTGTAAGAAGGAAACATCTAATCAAGCAGTTTCAGAGTTGGAAGGGAAATCAGCAGCCATCCAGTTGAAGGGTTCTTAATCTTTGTGCCACGGCTCCCCTTGCCAGTCTGGGAAAGCATTATTTAAACCCCACTCAGAATCATGTTTTTAGATGCATAAAACAAGATGAGATTACTAAAAACAAAAAAACAAAAAACAAAAAACCCCCACAAATATATGGAAATTTAATCACCAAAATAAAAACTGTTTTAAATTCACAAAAACCAGATTAAGAACACTTGATTGCAGTCCAACCTATGCATGAGAAAAAATTCCCCACTACAATATGCCCTGACAGTTCCAGTAAGGAAGAACCTACTGCTTCCCCAAGGAGCCCACTCCAATTTGTGTCAGGGAGTTTTTTCCTGACATTGAGCCTAAACTCGCTTCTTTGCCACCTCCACCCATTCATTGTTCGTAGTTCTGCCCTGTGTATTCTAACAGAATAAATATAATCTTCTCCTCCATGACAGTCTTTTAACACCTTGAAAACAGCTATCATGCTTCCCCTGAGCCTTTTTTTCTCCAGGCTGATCAACTCCATTTCATTCTAATGATCTTTATATGACATGATGATAAGGGTCCTTTCCATCCTAGTTGCTCTTCTCTGGATATTCTCCAATGTACCAATGCCCTACCTAAAATGTGTTATGCCCAGAACTGAACACAATATTCCAGAAATACTCCAGTCAAGAAATAAATACTGGAAATAATAATATGGTACCAATGTAACCATTTTTATTTTCCAAGTGACTTGTTGGTCAAGAGGGATATACCTATTGGCTGAACAAAAAAAAATTGTGGAGATTAGCTCTAGAGTTCACAACAGTTCTCTCCCGATGCCTCTCTATGGTGTGCAGGGGGCCGTCATGCGTTCTCAAAGTTTATCTCAGTGAAGCCCAGATTCTGACAGGCTCTACTAAGCTGAAAAGGCTTCAGTGTTCAGACAAAGTTATCTACCACCCAAGGATCAGTCTACCTAATTATGGAGAGTCATTACTGGCCACCATAGTAAATTTTTTTTGGATCAGAGGAATCAATGAAGCAAAGAAAAATATAATTGACTTTTAATTCTATGCAATTATCCCCTCTTCTGCTTTCAAAGTGAATATGGAGTCAGTAAAAAATGAGGTAGATAGCACTAAGAATAATATAGTACTTACAGTGTGCACAAATATTCATTTGACTTTTAATACTAACCTGCAATCTTTGCTCAATGACCAATGAGCTAGCCTGCCCACAAAAATGATATCTCAATGTAACTGAAACTAAAAGCCATAAAAAGTAGTAGTTAAATAAAGGATTTTGACAGATCCTCCTCAGAGAGGCAAACAAGGGGGTTGATGGTGTTTGTCTCTGGAGGCATCCAAAGAAACATTATTTCATGGACATGTGGTCATCTGACCTTGCAGTGTTCATTAAAAGCATAAGCAAATAGACCACCATGAAAACAACTGCAGCTTATGAGCCAACATCTGCTCTGGAGGATGATGAAGAAATTCCATAAAGAATTAGACAAGGTCCTCCAAAAAGAGCCAGAGTCAGGAGAGACTTGTCAGGATACAGTGGATTCCAGGTTGCTGTGAACATCATTTAATCTCTTTAAAAGTCTGGTTTCTCACCTGTAAAATGAAGATTTGATGTACCATCTAAACAGGGTTATTGTAGAGCTCAAGATGAGATAATGAGGGGATATGAGATAAATATTTTATAAATATTAAAACGTTACAAACAGGTCAACAATTGTTCTTATTGGTAACCACAATACAAAAGTGGGAATAGGGAGAATGCCAGAAAAATGTCGGAAGATACAATCAGGATCAGGGACTGAAAGAGTCTTAAGAGCCTCAAATAGCTTCTTCTTGTAAGCATCATACTTGTAAATTACAAATAATCTCTCTAAGAGAACTAGAAGAAATTCTAAGAACTTCAAGAGGGGCTATTGTACCAAATGTCATCATTTGAAAATGAAACCAACCCTATCTTGACAGAAAACAGTAACAACAGTTATAGCTATCATTTATATAGTGCTTTAAAGTTGGCAAAGCACTTAACATGTATTCTCTCACTTGGTAACTCCTAACTATAAATGCAGCCATCAGGGTGGCATTCAAGCATCAACTGGCCAAAGGTCAAACTAACATAGGATGAGAAGAAAGGAAAAAGATAAGCACTGATAACAAATCCTATATGCAATGAAAACAACTTGAACTTTTTGACCTATCAATATACATCTATAGAGAATCTGCGAAGTGCCAGATACTATGCTAGGGGGTAGACCCATAATTTAGACAAACTGTACCCTGAAAAATGGAAAATGAAGAAACATAAACACTCCTCCAAAATGGCAATTATCAAGTAGATGTAAAAGTTACCATGAGTTGGCCAAAGGACCCAAGAAACTACCTCAGATGCAAACAAATCAAAAGGATTATAGATACGCCAGCATTTTCATAATGACATGTTTCCACATGGGAAAAGAGGAATCCCCAGTACATTTGGACTCTAGCACATAAGCACTTAATATTGGTATAATGGAGGAGACACTGGATTTGGGACCAGAAGATGCAGGTTCAAAAGTCAAACCCCAGCTTCTACCTGTCAGATCATGGATGTCCGCAAAATGAGGGCACTGGCCCGGGCATTCTCCAAAGTCCTTTCCAGCTCTAAATTTAGAATCTCATGATTTAAAATTATCTAGCCTAGGCCCCTTATGTTGTGGAGGAAAGAAAAGAGGCCTAGAATAGCTTAGTGACTTGTCCAAAGCCATACACATAACAAATAGCAGGGTCCTCCAACTCCAAATCTAAGATTCTTTCTACTAACCCTGATTGTCTTTCATTTAGAAGTCTGAGGAAAAGGTGTCACAAGCAAATATGCTTCTTTAAAAGTGTCGATTTCTATTTTTCAGGTATTTCAAACAGGAGAAACTTGAAAAGAATATAAAAGATGATGGAAAATACTTTTAAAAACAACAAAAAAATGACAACCAATAAGACAGCTGTAATTACCGACTCATGTGCCTGCTTTCTCATCTCGATATTGTGTTCATCCTTTATTGCCAAAGAAGACCATGCCATCAGAGAAATGATGACATGACTTGCACTTGACTTTGTTTTGAGTAAGGGAGGGCACGTCACCAGCCTCACTTGACCTCCAGAGTCATCTGAATCCAGTGACCAGATATTCATCAGAGAGTGATCAGTTTGTACAGCAAGTGTATCCTTAATGAAAACATGCAAGGAAAACAAGCAGACTTTCCCAGATAATTTTCTACCGTAGACCACAATTTTGCTTTCACATAGCTAGAGAACTTTAAATCTTGCTGTGTCTACTAATTTTTTAAGCATCTGACTTGGTAGAAAAATATGAATTGGTGAAAGCTGTTCTCCAACAAGTTATTTCCCTTGCACATGCTAAAATTATATATTATACCCACTTTCTACCATATTGCTTTCCAGTTTGCCCAACATTTTTTACTAGATAATGAATTCCTCATTCCAAAATCTTACCTTTTATACTTGTCAAATACAAGGTTATTATACTTTGAGCAAATAAGTTATTTTGACTATTATAAATACCCAAATTAACTATAAAAGACATTTGAAAAAAGATGCCATCTCAGCAATTATCAAAACTATCTGGTACTGGCTAAGAAATAGTGTGGTAGATCAATGGAATAGGATAGGTACATAAGACCAATAGTTAATGACTATAGTAATCTACTATTTGATACAGTCAAAGACTCCAACTTCTGGAATAAGAACTTACTATTTGACAAAAACTGCTGGGAAAACTGGAAAACAGTATTGCAGAAGCTAGGCATAGACCAACATTTTATACCAAAATAAAGTCAGAATGTGTACACAATTTAGATATAAAGGCTGATGCTATAAGCAAACTGGGGGTCAAGGAATAGTTTACCTGTCAGATTTAAGGAGAAGAATTTATGACCAAACAAGAAGTAGAGAACATTATGAAATGCAAAATTGATAATTTTAATTACATTAGATTGAAAAGTTTTTGGATAAAGCCAATGTAACCAAGATTAAGAGGGAAGCAGAAAACTGGAAAAGAAATTTTACAACCAACATCTCTGATAAAGGTCTTACTTTTAAAATATATAGAGAATTGAGTCAAATTTATAAGAATACAAGTCATTTCCCATTTGATAAATGGTCAAGGGATATGAACAGGCAGTTTTTAGATGAAGAAATTAAAGCTATTTAATTATTAAAGTCATATGAAAATATTCTCTAAATCACTATTGATTAGAGAAATGCAAATCAAAACAACTCTGGGTTACCATGTCATACCTATGAGATTGGTTAACATGACAAAAAAGGAAAAATTATAAGTGCTGGAAAAGATGTGGGAAAATTGGAAAACAAATGCATTGTTGGTGGAGTTATGAACTGATCCAACCATTCTAGAGAGTAATTTGGAACTATGCCCAAAGAACTATAAAAATATGCCTAACCTTTGACCCAACAATACCACTTCTAGGTCTGTATCCCAAAGAGGCCATACAAACGGGAAAAGGACCCACATGTACAAAAATATTTATAGCAGTTATGTGTGTGTGAGTATGTGTTGGCAAAGAAATGGAAATTGAGGGAAGGCCAATCAGCTGGGGAATGACTGAACAAGTTGTGGTATATGAATGTAATGTTATACTATTGTGCTATAAGAAATGATAAACAGGCAAACTTCAGAAAAACTTTTAAAGACTTGAATGAACTGATGCTGAGTGAAGTGAGCAGAACCAGAACATTGTACACAGTAATGGCCACAATGTATCATTACTAACTTTGAAAGACTCATCTCTCCTCAGCAACGCAAGGAGACAACTCCAAAAGACTCATGATGGAAAATGCCGTCCACTCCCAGCAAAAGAACTGTGGAGTCTGAAGGCAAATCGAAGCATGTTATTTGCTCTTTCTTTTTTGTTTGTTCCTTCTTTCTCATGGTTTCTCCCATTGATTTCAATTCTTCTTTACAACATGACTAATGCAAGAATAGGTATGATATGAATGCATATGTAGAGCCTATATCAAATTACATGTTGTCTTGAGGCAGGGGTAGGGGAGAGATGGGGAGAAAATTTGGAACTCAAAATTTTATGGAAGTGAATGCTGAAAACAAAAAATAAATTTAAAAAAAGAAAGATGCTATCTGAATCTGGAGAAAGAACTGATAAATAGAAGTATGTTTAAAATAAGTTTACATATAGATACATGCATGTAGATATACATATATATGCCTGGTTGTGTCTAATGGTAGCCATCTCTACAGGGAAGGAGGGAGGTGAGATAATAAAAAAATGAAAAAGAAAAAAATTATGATAACTTTATTACATATTTAAAAAGATAGCAAGTTATACATAAACAATTGGCATTTTCATGTGCAATTACATTTTTATTATAGTATGTAATTGAAAAGCTTATTTTATTCCATAAATTAAAAACAAAATGAATATTTTTAAAAACCAAGATACTGTAACGGAAATGCCTATGGATTAGTAGTGACAAAGTATAAAAGAATGAGATACTCTGTCACGTAAGGTGTCCAACAGCATCATGGAACGTGTCCCATAGAGAACACAAACAAAAGAAGGCTTCTCTCCTCTCCTCCTCCTTCCCTCTCAACCCTGCTACACAGACTAGGGTGGTGGGGGAAGAGACAGGAGCAGGCAAGTCATGTCATCATTTCTCTGATGGCATGGTCTTCTTCGGCAATGAAGGATGAACACACCTGCTACACAGAATGCTCATAGACTGGAGAACAGAATGAGGTTGATGACTTCTCAAAGCTCTGTTTCACTTACATCCAAGGCAAGATATTACCCTCATGATGGAGAATGGAGGAAAACAACAATATTTATAGGTGATATTGCATTGATCTCTAGGCCACCAAAAAGCCTCCTCAGTGAACTCCCCAGCAATACAAGATGGGTCTGACTCTCTGTTCCTATCCAATACCTCACTGAGGTATGAAGGCCACCCACTCTGGAGTGTTAAGGACTATGCTCTGGCAGGTTCAGCCAGCCTGGAGATACCTGGAATTAGAGCCAAGCACTGAACTCTATTACATCTAAGACTGGCCTTGCTCGGTTCAGATAGGTTCAACGCAACTGGATTAGGCAGCGAGTAACAGTTATTTTAACATGACAATCATCAACAAAGGTTATTCTATCTGTGGATGAGTACTCACACTGATGAAATCAGAGACATTTCGAAATGCTAAAGACATACATCATGTCTTACCAATTATGTCATTAATTACGCTCCCAAAGCATGAAGGCCTCATTCATTTTTATACTTTTAACAGGACACAGGCAGGAGCATGGAGAAGTGCGTAGACAGTTGGCATCAGAATAAGGAACAGACCTGGGTTCAAGCTGCACCTATAATGCACACTGGCTGTATAACTCTAGACAATTCACTGAACATTTTTGCTCTAGGCAACCTTCCCAGACTATAAATTAGGGAGGTGATGATCTGCAGTTTTTGTGTTCGGTCTTATTCAATGACTGTTGCCCATACCAAAGAAACCACAGATCCTATCTTATTCCAAGAGAATATAAAGAAAACCTCAGTTATTTAACACTCTGTGACTTTATCATCGCTCTGCACATGACTCACAGATCCTGCTAGCAATCAATCAAGAGCAATTTATGAAGTGCTCACCTTGCACCAGGCACCAGGCGAGTAACAGGGATACACAGAAGAACCTCCCCCAAGTGTCGGTCTTGTATCCACCCATGGGACATTTTAAACTGGATGACCTAAATATATCTCAAGCACAAGTCCAAAGCTCACCTCATTACCATTTCCATCAACTTCATCCCTCCTTTTCCAAATTTCCCTCTTGTTCTTTCAGTTTTCTTCCCAGGTTTATAAAATGAGCGCTATCCTTAAATCCTTATTCCTTACCCGGCACATGAAATCAGCTGCCAAATCTTACTGTTTCAACCTCCATAACATGTCTTGTATCCATCTACTTCTTGCTAATCACACAGCTACCACCTTAGTTCAAGCCCTCATCACCTCTTGCCTTGACTACTGACCTGCGAATTGGCTTTAGATCTCCCCTGCTCCAATCCATCTTTTTTTTTTAATGAGGCAATGGGGTGAAGTGACTTGCCCAGGACCACACAGCTAGTAAGTGTCAAGTGTTTGAGCTCAGATTTGAATCCAGATTCTCCTGAATCCACAGCCACTGCATCACCTACCTGCCCCTCCAATCCATCTTTAACAGGCTGCCATAGCAATTTTCTTTAAGCACAGACCTAACCATGTCATTCCTCTATTCAAACTCCATTGCCTCTAGGATCAAATATAAACTCAAGCATGAACTGAAAACTCCTTACAACCTTGGCCCAACTTATCTTTTTAGTCTCATTATAAATTATTCTGTTTCCCACATTCTACAGTCCTGCCACACTGGCCACTCTGCTCCTCTCACCTGGTCAGCCATCTCCTATCTGCTTCTCAACTTCTCACAGAATCACGCCCCCATCTACAAGTCAGTTGTTCCATTTTTGGAATGCTCTCCCTTTTAAAACTCAAAATCTACTTTCTTGTAACATACCCACTGGTCCTTATTCTCTCCTCTGAAATTCCAGCATAAAATGTCTTTCAGGGCCCCATCAAACCTTCTATTTTAACCTTCTATTTTCCAGTCAGTCATCTCCAGCTTCTTACTATTCCTCATTCAGTATGATTTCCTGGTCTCTCACCAGTCTGGTTACCATCCTCTAGATGTGCCCATTCCTTGGGGTAAAATGTAGAAAACGAAACTAAACACAACATTCTCTTGTGGCATGAATAGGATTGTCATCTTCCATCTTATTAATGTCACCCAAAGCTACAATTAAAGAACTATTCACCCATGCTTATACCCCTCACCTACCCTATCCAGATGCAGTCCTGACTGGCCCCACTTTCTTCAATAAACTTCCATGGCTCCCTGTTCCCTCCAGAAACAAATATTAAATCCTCTCTTTGGCTTTGAAGTCCTTCATAAAGGCCCTTTTTGCCTTTCCAGTCTTCTTACCTCTTACTACCCAATACACAATCTTTGATCCAGTGATACTGGCCTCCTGGCTGTCCTCCATGCCTAGAATGTTCTCCCTCCTCCATTCTGACTGCTGACCTCCCTGGCTTCCTCTTAAGTCCCAAATAAAATCCCACCTTCTACAGGAAACCTTCCCCAGCCCCTCTTAATTCCAGCACCTCACATTTTATAATTATTTCCTAATTGTCCAGACTATAGCTAATTTTGCACATCTGCATTTGCTCATCATCTACTCCATTAGGCTGTAAGCTCCTTGAGGTCAGGGACTGCCTCTTGCCTCTTTTTTGTAAGCCTAGGGTTTAGCACAATGCCTGGTACATTATAGGTGCTTAATAAATGTTTACTGACTCATTAATTCGTTGATTACTCTATGATCCAGTAAAATTGCCTCTCTAGCCGTTCTCACATAGGACATGCCATCTCCTGACGCCATTTTCCTGGGCTCTCCCCGATGGTTAAAATGCCCTCCCTACTCATCTCTGCCTCCTGGTTTCCCTGGCTTCCTTCAAGTCTCAGCTAAATACCACCTTTTGCAAGAAGCCTTTCCCAGTCCTCCTTAATCTTAGTGCCTTCCCTTTGAGACCATCACCAATTTATGTTTTACACATCTGGTTTGTACATCACAGTTTTCATCTTGTCTCTCCCACAAGATTGTAAGATCCTTGAGACTGGGGACTACTTTTTCCTTTCTTTGTATCCCCGGTGCTTGAGTAGGTGCTTAATAAATGTTAGTGGACTAACTATACTTGTACAGTTGGTTTCTTTTTTAACCAACGCTCAGAACTTTATATTTAACTTATTAAATTTCACTGTATGATATTCAGCCCAGGACTCTAGCCAATAAACACCCTGTAAGAAAAATTTAGCAGTGGAGAGTTTTCAAATCTCAAAAACAAGTTTACAATCACCAACATGTTTCAGTTAACCTAACCTGAATTTATTTTAAAACGGGGGCACTTCTTCACTGATACCTGCTAGGGCCAAAGCCAGCAAATATCCCCAAAAGAGAGTCATTTCATAACAAATACTGCAGAACTGTTCAGGGTCTACACTGTGATCAGTAAGGAGTTCCCTGAAAAAACCACAAAATTCTTCAGCAGTATCATGAAGTGCCAGGTGTGTCTAGCTTTCTCTTTCCATATCTTAGCTTGAAAGGTCAGATAGCCTTGCTTGCTGTCAAAAATAGCTTGCCTTTCCAATGAATAATATATCAGAGATAATAAATAAGGACATCCTCAGAGCTTCTTACTGCAAATCACTCCTCAGTGTTCTACTTAAGGCAAAAGCAATCATCGACAAGCATTTATGAAGTGTTTATTATGCACCTAGTATTGTACCAAGAGCAGGAGATTAAAAAAAAAGCAGCCCTTGTCTTCAAAGAGCTATGTGGGAATCTACATTTAAAAAGACTTTCTGGGCTCTGATATTACTCAAAGCCCATGAATCAATACTGGGCTGATAGGCTGATTGAGACCACTTTCCTGAACTTACCCTTCTTGTGTTGTGTGTCCAGAAGTCTATTTTCCCTTTGAAAGTTAGGAACACGTCTTCCACAATGGTTTCTACAATGCACCAAAGTCTTTGTGCGAGGTTGGGTTCTCTCTACCAAACTTTTACTAACTCAAGTTGCCTCCTCACATAAAAGCACCGACAAAGATAACAACTAGGACAAATAAGAAAGGACTCCATGGGGAGAAAGAAGAACTGGGCTCCCAGAGCTACAAAAAGGTTAAGGTTTGTGACACAGAGCAGCTAGTGCTGATGAGATAAAAGCCTAGCAGAATTTTCTTTTTTTTTAGGAGTAACAAAAGGGACATGGATTCCAGTTTAGGAAGGCAGCACATCAATTCTCTTGCGCTAATCAGAGCATGAGTTTGGACCCAGAGTAATCAGTGGAATTGGGCCCATAGTTACCCTTATATTTCCAAGCTGGCTGAGATGGAAGACCCAAGTCTATATTTAAAAAATAAAGTAAAACTTTAGGAATTTTTTTTAAAATTATGTTTGTACTTAGCTAGAAATTCCTCCCTATCCCCAAAATCTTCATTTCTAGTCCTTGTTAAATACCATTCTCCAGCAATATTGTTTTATAATAGGGTTCAGCTAAGCATCCTATTGTGCCATCCCAAAATTATCTAAATGGAAGTAAAATGAGCCCTGGCTTGTAACAGGTGGTGGGTGACCATAGTGGAAGAGGACACTTCACCCAATTCTACTTTATTCACTTGCCCTCAACTCAACAAACTCCAATACTCCTAGTAAGGATCATAGGGTCATAGAGCTGGAAGTCACATCACAAGTGATATAGTCTAACTCCCACGTTTTGCAGATGAACAACACACTGAGGTCTAGGGAGGTTACATGATTTGCCCAATAGATAGTAAGCATCAGAGGCAGGATTTGAACCCAGTTCCTCTGACTCCATAGCCAATACTCTTTCTGCTACTTCAAGGCTTTTCTGTCACTTAAAAAGATATTCTACATCCTCAAATTTAAAAAAAAAATCACTTGGGGGAATAGGATCACAAATGGATAAGAATGTACTATTAAGACAAATATCCAATAAAGTAAAAAAGTTATCTTAATATCTATCACTATTCCAGTCATATCTTACTCTGTGACCCCATTTGGAGTTTTCTTGGCCAAGATACTGGAGAGGTTCATCATTTCCTTCTCCAGCTTATTTTACAGATGAAGAAAATGAGACAAACAGGGTCAAGTGACTTGCCCAGAGTCTCACAGCTAGCAAGTGTCTGAGGTCACACTTGAACTCAGGAAGATGAGTCTTCCTGACTCCAGGTCAAGCGCTCTATCCATTATACCATCTAGCTGCCCCCATATATATACATACAGATAAGATAGACAGACAGACAGACAGACAGACAGACAGACAGACAGACAGATAGATAGATAGATAGATAGATAGATAGATAGATAGATAGATAGATGTAGATATAGAAATCTACATATAGGTATATATCTGTCCCCTCCCTCTCCTTTCCTCTTCCTTCCTCCTCCTTTTTCCTCTCTCCTCCTCCTTTTCCCTCTCCTCCTCCTCCTTTTTCCTCTTCCCTCCTCCTCCTTTTTCCTCTCTCCTCCTCCTCCTTTTTCCTCTTCCCTCCTCCTCCTTTTTCCTCTCTCCTCCTCCTCCTTTTTCCTCTTCCCTCCTCCTCCTTTTTCCTCTTCCCTCCTCCTCCTTTTTCCTCTCTCTCTCTCCCTTCCTCTTCCCACCTCCCTCTCCTTCCCATCTCTCTCCCTCCTCTCTCCTTCCCTTCCTCCTTTCCTCCCTCCCTCCTTCTCTTTCTTCCCACCTCTCCTTCCTTCCTCTCTCTCTCCCTTTTCCTCTTCCTGCTCCTCTCTCCTTGTCTACCTCTCACTCTCTCTCCCTCTGACTTCTCTCCATCCCTTTTCCTCTCTCCCTCTTCTCTCATTCCCTCCATTCCTCCCTCTCTTTCCTGTCTCTCTCCTTCCCTCCCCCTTTCAACTTCTACTCTGTACAGAAAAGAAAAGAAGGTTCCAGGGGAAGGACAAAAATTATCCTTTAATTAGGTTCAACAGCTCAAGCTAAATACCCCGACAATGGCTGAGACGGAGAAAAGATGCTAGTAAATAAGGATAAACTAATGGAAAGTCAGGTATGTCCCAGAAGAGCCGTGGGAAGAAATGGATCACTGAGTTTCAGTTAAAGACTTGAAGTATCTTTTATTTGAGGCTGTGGACAACATAGTGTCAGATTGAGCACAACTAACAATGAAGGATTAGTGAGAAAGGTACTAAGTGGCCACTGGCTAGCTGGTTTCTTCAATGACCGCATTTACGCATCATCTTGCTCTCTACTGCCTTCAAGATCAGATACAAACCCCTATTTGGCTCGAAAAGCCCTTCACCACCTGGTCTCCTCCTCCTCTCACACTCTGATCTGTCTCCATAGCTTCATTTGGGCTGTCCCCAACCCCTGGGATGCAGTCCATCCTCAATCCTCGCTCCTTCAAAAGTCAGCCCTGCCACCACCTCACTTTGGATCCCCTCCCTCCAGCCTTGAACGCCTCCTGAAAATTACCTTACATTTGTTTCATGTTTAGCACTTTTACTGCTACGCGGCTATGTTTTTTCCTCAATAAAACGTAAGTGCCCTGGGACAGGATCTGCTTTATTTTCTGTTTTTATATTTCCTAGCACGTATTAGTAAATAGTACACCTTGTAAATTTTACTAATAACAACCTACTCCTTTTCTCCCCAGAAAAACCACCTAGTTTTACAAGTCCAAACAAGTGGAAGGGACAGCAAGAGACCAGTCTGTCATGCTTTATCTAAAAACTCAGTACACATCTGTTTTGTCCATGCTGGCATATGTAGAATGATACCCCTAGCTGGCTGAAGATTGAAGATGGGGAGTAGCGGGGGGGCAGGGAGAGGAAGGAAGATGCATGGGAGGGGAAGAGGTATTGTCCTAACCCAATCATTAGCTTTGGAGTCCCAGTGCTGAAAGGATCCCAGTTCTGTAAATGATAACCAGAGATGAGAAAAAATGGTGCTAGGGAATAACGAGAAATTGAAAGCACTCAAGTAAGGAAGGATGGTGCAAAAACAGGGAGAAAAATAAGAAAGAATTAAATGAAGGTGAGTGAATAAGTATCCATTAATGTAAAGTGGCAGGTGAATGGGGTGCAGGAAAAAAAATAACCACAGAAAAATCCCGTGGGAGAAGAAGGGAAATTGCTAAATGTTAAGAAAGCGATTGTGCACATGGAAGAAACTGGAAAAGAAAGAATATTGTTGACATTAATTCATTATTATACATGAACTAAAAGCAGAAGAAATACTGAGTGTATCCCCTGGGATACCCAGCACTCACTCCCTTTTCACAGAGGCAGAAGAGTCACCAGATCATGGATTTAAATACGATCACAGACCCTTAGAGACCATCTAGTCAAATCTCCTCTTTAAAATGGGGAAAGGGAGGCCTTCAGAGGGGAAGTAACTTGGTTGTCACACAGGGAGAAAGTCAGGGTAAACATCTACAGTGCCACAGTGCCACAAGGGAGTCCCACCAGCCCCCAGGATGGCTCCCCACTTTTACGGCTACAAAGTGCAGAGCCTAGATGCCCCTATTATTTCTCATTTGGTGGTATAATGGGAGGAACTCTGAATTCAGACTTGAATCTCAACTCTACTTCCTAGTATGTAAAAGTCACACCACATTAAAAACCAAATTAAAATACCAAATGTTTTAAAACCTTGGAATGCCAGCTCACGCTAACCATGAGTATGCCCCTTCATGGGTATGAGGAATGGTGTTTTAGTCATTAGTTAAATTCAGTAGTTTAGTTGGTTTCCAGTTTCTGAGCTCTCTAGGCCTCAGTCTCTGCATTTATAAATGAAGGGGCTGATTAAATGGTCTCCAAGTTCCCATCCAGCTCAAAATCAGAGGTTAACCTGCAATCCATGAATTTGTTTCTTAAATGCTTTGATAATTACGTATTGTTCTGTTGATTATCGAGACTTGAGGAAGCGATGGAGAAAATGGTAATAACGCAGTTTAAAGAAAAAGTGTGTCCTGTGTATATTTTTTTTCTTTCTGAAAACCAGTCGTTATACATTTACCAGCACAGCACTGATCTCAGCAATATACACCGGACATGGGACAAAAGAGAAGGAGAGATAATGTACGCTGCTGTTGTTCTGTTTCCTTTTTGTCCATTTTATTTTATTTGCATTTCTGCCCAAAATATGCTTTTGATGGTGCACTATAGCTTGGAGTTAGTCTTCCTAACTGCGGAAGGGCATCTTGCAAGACAAGATGAATCCAAGGGGAAATCAAGACCTGATTAAAATATAACCAAGCCACATTTAACAAGGCATCGACAGAAGTCATTTCTTTCTAGCTTGGGTGTGGGGGGTGGGGAGTGGTCCTAAATAATAACAGTACACCAAATCATCCTATTCCATCAATTGAATGGCTGTGGAGCTGTAATTAAGTGCTTACAAACCATAATGACCATGACTATTATCCGTTACACAAGAAAACCAGTCATAAATTAATAAAAGAAACAATCATAACTCATCTAAAGCAACCATTCTAGGAAACAGCTAAATTCTTTGGGTCATCCATTGGCTGGACTGAAGAAGGCAACTGGTTCAAGACACTGCATGCTCAACTGAGGCCCCCTACTGGCTGGGGGTACCCCAAATATACCATGCCAATATGTGTACCATTTGAGGGACTGGAATCTAATCCATCACACCCAGGCTCTCTCCCCATGGCATTAACTGGATGAGAGAGAACTCTGATTCTTATATTGGGAATTTTACCAGAGACAGGAGACAGATCAATTCAAGTAAGAGGTTATCTCAAGAGTATTTACTCTTCGAACCAACTAAGCTTTCAATGGTTCTTTGTTACATCTCAGCTTTTTCCCCCTCTGTTGAGATCGCGTCCTGCTTTCTCCTGCTCTCAGACTTGAATGCTTTATAACTTTTAAAATAAAATTCCAATTAAATTAAAAATATTAATCCTTCCTTGCATCCAGTCACAGAATCATAGGTTATAAGTGACCTAAGAGATAATTTAGTCTAACACCCTCATTTCAGAAGTTACAGATGATTGAACTCATTTGCCTGAAAGTCACACTGCTATAATAACAGATACTGGTCTTGTAGGCATCACCACTGTGTCTCAGCTGAATTCATTCTGCAATAGACTTCAGCTTCTGTGGCCTTCTTCCCCTGACTCTCCAGCCTTCTCTGTCATTTCCCCCTCTATTAAGTCCTTGTATGTAGGTCCTGTCTTCTTGCTCATATATGTATTCCTAGGTCACAGTGTGGTACCTGGCACAGAGCGCATGCTTGATAAATGCTTGCTGACTGCCTAACTTCCTTACTCCCAGTCCAACTCTCTTTCCACACAGTCCTTATGAAAAGGTATTTTATTGGTAGTCCTAAGTAGAAATTACGGTTTAATTATTTTGGTGCCTTCTTTTAAATAAGTCAGTTACCTAATAACACAAATTAATTGGGATTAAATATTTCTTTTGTCAAAAATGTTCCTATGGGTTTCCTTTAAATAACAATCTATCTTAATGCAGATTAAATTATTTAGTTTTGATAAAATCTGAAACTTAAACACTATTTTGTAAAAGGTTTGTCTATAATAGGAAAGCAGATGAGCAAATTACAACTATATTTTGAACATTTGTCTATGACTTTGGAACTCAGAAGTACCTATCAATACTTAATATGCATGATTTTTGCTAGCTCACTTATGCGAAGTCCTTTGCAAATCTTAAAGAACTATAGAAGCAATAGTCAGAATCATAATTAGGGTGAGGCAGAGAAAGCTTTGTCCCGGGTCAATTTAATTGGGTAACACTTTCTATCTCAGTAAACCTCTAACCCATAGTCTACTCATTCTTCCATTGGCCTTACAACATGGTCTCCTGTGTCCAATAGGTGACCATTCCATTCCCTTCCCCAAGCTACAGGCTACAGGATCCTGTTCTGCCCCTTGCCTAGGAACCAGAAACGCAGCACATATGTCACATTCTCATCACACCCCAGAGATTAAGGGACAATATTCATGTTCTCTGGGGAAATGGGGGAATAGGTCAGAATTCATTGGCTGCGCTGCTGACACACAGGGCAGACATGTTGAGGGTTGAGACAACCCTTCCTGGGCACAGGTGCAGTCAACTGTGAGTGGTTCACACGAAAGGCACCCTTGGCACAATGAAGACAAAGGTTTGGGGTGCCAGAGGTGGGAATACAAAGCCAGTAGCTGCTTTATAATCTCTTCCTCACTCCCATCACCATCTCCACCACTACCAACGACTTTCTCCAAGGCACCAGCTTTTCTACTCATAGTTCTGACATGTTATTATTACAGTAGTTAGACATTTAATTTTAATTTTAAATGCCAGTAACATAGAAAGGAGAGAATTTCTTAAAAGAGTATAGTAAAGGTATTTCTAGGGCAATGCACTTCAGAGGAGCCACTTTGCCCTCTCTTCTTACTTTGATAAGAAGAGAAAAGATGTAGGAGAATTTTCCACAGAAGAATTTGTAGCAGATAAAACAAAATCCACTGAGATGCATTCAGAGCTCATAGATTTAAAGCTGAATTCATTAATGTTTCATGTCCTACCCCAAAGCAAGCAGCAACTGGTGATATTTGATATGTTACTTCTGTGATGGATTTTGTGATGTTCATTTTAACATGAAAACCACTGAAAAACTATGATGTTTAAAATATTTGGGCAACAGCAAATTAGGTAACATAATTATCATGGCAATTTCCTATTGTTGAGGAATAAATAAAAAACAGAACAAAACATGTCAACAAATCTATATGAAGTTCTTCTGCATTAATGATTTCGGCAAAAGAACAGTAAATAATGTAGGAACAAGTAAACTATAAGTCCATAGAAAATTTGAATGCATTAGTGGAAGACATTAAAAATTTAATGACAGCATATCATTTTATTGCAGACTCTCTCCCAACAAATGCTATCCACAAATGGAAAGTTTGTCATTACTTAAGTCAATGCAAATTAAATTTATATTGCATTTGACATCTTGGGTGAAAGGGAGAAAGGACAATATGTCTTTATCTGGATTGACCTTTCCACAGCACTTGACCTTAGTGACCTCCCCTTTTTTTCTTCATACTCTCCCTGTCCTTGAATTCCATGACCTCTGCTAGCCTGGCTCTCCTACCTCTCTTTCTCCTAAATATGGGGTTGGTTACCTCCCCCCAAACTCTTTAATTCAGTCTATTCATCAACATGCATCTATCAAGTGACTTTTATGTGCTTAGCACTGCACTGAGTACTAAGATACAAAGACAAAAGTGAAAGCTCAGCCCTCAAGAAGTTTACATTCTATTGGGTCACAGAGGATATTAGAGGATAGTTCTTAACCCTCTTCTTTTTTATATTATTGGAGATAGACAGGCAGATAGATAGGTAGAGGAGATGGATGGATGGATAGATAGATTGATAGATGATAGACATTTGATTGATAGATGAGATAAATGATAGATAAGATAGAAAAATAGATGAATCAGATGAAAAATAGTTGAATAGATGATAGATGAGATAGATGATAGATGGTTAGATAGATGATGGACAGATGATAGATGAGATAGATGATAGATGAGACAGATAAAAGACAGATGACAGATAGAGAGACAGACAGATAGACAGACAGCTTTATTAAACTCTTGCTCTGTGCCAGGCACTGTGCTAAGTGTTGGAGATGCAAATATAAGCAAATAAGACAGTCCGTATTTTCAAGGAGCTTTCATTCCACAAAGAAGGGCTGGAAAGCCAAAAGGACTGAGGAAGAGGGGACCCACACTGGGCAATGTGGCAGGTAAGGAAAAGAATGAAGAGTCTTACAAAGTCCAAGCAAGAGGGAGATAAAGCATAGCTGAGATCCATCATCAATCGGAGGTCCTGGGACTGGAGTCACCAATCTGAATCAGAGGGCGTCAGGTTGGAGAATTCTTCAGGACGGTTATGATGACACCCATGGCTTCAATTGTTGCCTTTATGTATATTTACATACTAAACACTGTCCTGAGTTCCCATGCCATTTTTCCAATTGTTTTCTCTGTATCACCATTATCAAGTTTTCCTACTAACCATTTCAATGTGGCATGTGTAAAATTGAACCTCTCTCCCCTCAAATCCTGTTTTCTTTAGACCTCAAACTATATTATAAAGCAACAGTCACCAAAAATATTTAGTACTGGCTAAAAATTAATGAAGTAGCTCAGTAGATAAGAATAGATAAAGGAGAATGAAAAGCAATGGAACTCAAATAGCCAGTGTTCAGTAAACACAAAAAAACACAAATTACTTAGAAAAGCATTCTCTATTTGATAAGACCTTCTGGAAAACTGGAAGAAATTGTACTCAGATCAACATTTTAGGTCATATCCCAACAATAAATTTAAAATAGATGTTTAACCTGAATATTAAAGATTACATCATAAAAATATGAGAAGAGAAGCTGATTCACAGTTATGGGTAAGAGATAGATTCTTAACCAAACAAGGGATAAAAGCCAACTACAAATAGATAATATATATTTATTTCAAAAAGATAATAAAAATAGGCAATTTTGATTAGATGAAATTGAAGAGCTTCTGTAGAAACAAAATGCATCTAAAATAAGAAGGAAAAAGTAGTCAGATGGAGGGAAAAATTTTGGATCATATTTCTCAAATTAGGATTTGGTTTCCAAGATATGTAGATCACTAAAGAAACATAGAAATACATAAGACCAAAAACCATTCCTTAATAGATAGGTGGCGTAAGGTATAAACAAACAATTCTCAAAATAAGAATTGCAAACTAAAAATGTTCCAAATCACGACTACTAAGAAAAATGAGAATCAAAACAAACCTATCACGTCACCCCAGCAACTTGGCAAAAGTAACAAAACAGGAGAATAGTCAATGCTGGCAGGGTCGAAAGAATATAGGCGTACTAAGGCACTGTTGGTAGACCTGTGAACCAGAATAATCATTTTGGAAAGGAATTGGTAATTATGCAAATTTGGCATATAACCCAAGGAGATCTTTGATTTAAAAAAAAAGTCCCAATATACGCCAAAATACTTTTAGCAACATTTTTTGTTATTATTGCTGTTGTTGTTAACAAAGAACTAGAAGTAAAGTAAATGTCCATTGATTAAAGAATGGTGAAATAAACTGGGGTCCATGAATGTAACAGAATATCACTATGCTATAAGAAATGGCAAATATAATAAATACATTAAAGCACGAAAAGAATTAGATGAACTGATACAGAACTAAAACCAAAATCAAAACCAGTAGATACAATGATTTCAATAATGTAAAACAATGGGAAAATGAAAAGACTGGTAACCATAAGACAAGTGAAAAGGAAGGGCAAAAATTTATAAACAACAAACTCAAGTCCCCAAAAAATATAGAGGAAAGAATACATTTTCTTCCACTGCTTTGCAGAGTTAGAAAGCAGTCTATCAGGGTGGAACACTGCATCAATTTTCAGATTTCTAGGGGAATGTATTCATTGATTATGCTGATTTTTGTCTCTTCTTCTTCTTTTATTTTTCTGCTTACATGAATGACCCTCAGAGAGGGAAGAGGGGAAGGGATACAAGAGGAAATTCAAGTGATGTAAAAAGAGAAGATACATAAAAAAAATATATTTTAAGCTGTTCTTTCTCTCAATTTTCTCAGCACCAAGAATCAGCCTCTGATTGCACAAGGTTAATGACTTAGCACTGGAAAAGCTCTTTAGTTGGATATGAGTATTATCAATTTGACTAGGAACTCTGTAAACCTATTATGTACTGTCTGTACATTTTGAAATGTTAACCTCTGGTACATAGAACAAATCTTCCAGTGCCTCCTTTGCTGATGGAAGGAATTTCAACAGTATGATACTACCTGTGTGATCTCCCTGGGTCTCAGTTTCCATATGTGTAAAATCAAGGAGCTGGGTTGGATATTCTCTGATGTCTCTTTCAATTCTAGAGCTATGATCCTATTAAGTTGGAGAGGCTAAAGTGATAGGTAATGAATAACATAAAATTCTGATTTCAGCAAAAATGATCAATTCCTTCTGTGGCAGTTAGATGGTGCAGTGGATATAATGCTGGGCTTAGAGTCAGCAAGACCTGAGTTCAGATTCAGTCTCAGACATTCCCTAGCTGTGCGACCCTGGGCAAATCATTTCACCTGTCTGTCTGTTTCCTCATCTGTAAATGAGGATAGTATTAGCTCCTACCTCGTGGAGTTGTTGAGGATCAAATGGGAAAATATTTGTGAAGTACTTAGCACAGGGGCTAGCATATAGTAGGTGCTTGCTCCCTCCCTTTGCTTCATCCCTTTTTCAAAGTGTTTTCTCATAGATATTAAATTTCAATGTGACATTTAACACGTCTCTATATAAACTACAGTCATAAATTTGGCCGGGTAGTTGCGAGTAAGTATGGGACAAAGTCCTACAATATGAGATGACATGGTCTAAAACATGTTGCTATGTTTGAATCACCCACCTAAACTCCCTCCTATTGCTGAAACACCCAATTCGGCTGCTTAAAATAAGAACTAATCACTAAATCGGCCCATTGTATAATGGCAAGAAATTCCCCAGCAACCTGTAATTGCACCTTTAATCAAAGATCAGCTGCAAGCTATTGTCAAGAATACAAGATATAAAAATGCCCTTTCTTGCAAGATTCACATTTCCCTCAGGTCCATGGATTTTTGCTTTTTGGTTTATTCTTTTCTTTTCTTTGGTAGTTAATTAGATTCACTCTCCTGGTTTGGAGATGGAATTGGGGGTGGGGAGTGAGAACCAATCATTTCATATTTACCTTTCAAACCCTGTGTAATAAGACCACAGAGGCCAAACCTCCCAAATGCAAATAAACATTTTTTTTTCATTGCTTTTTTTATTGTCTCTTTCAAATCTACCCCAGTCCCTCCAGAATAAACCTTCGGAGAAGACTTTTACATAACTTTCAAGAAACAATGGGCAACTACGCCAAGGCAGATTCCACTGAGTCTACCCCGTGGGGCTGGTTGGATTGTGTTTTCTCATACAAGTGGAGTATGGAGGACACATTTTATGCTTCAAGCCGAGCTCCCTGGCTTATCTGTTGTAAACTCTGGCTTCTGCACAGTGCCACGACACTCACTATTTCCTAGAGAACGGATTCTGAGAAAAAAGAAAGAGCCCCACTTCCCTAGAAACATTAAATTAACACAAGGGATCTGTAAACGAAACAGCAGACGTTTGAAAGCCTTCCCCTTGACTGTTTCCTGCCTTCTTGGAAAATCTCTACATTAAAATAGATTGGATTACAGTACAGGGCCAGTTGCTACTCAAGAACCCCCCCCCCCCCCCTCCCGCTTCTCTCTCTCTCTCTCTCTCTCAATTTAATTTCCTTTAGTTTCAATAGTGTCTGCCTTGTTGAGAACAGGGGACAGTGTGAAGTTGCTTTTTTTTTGGGGGGGGGGGAGGGAGAGCAGAGCTTTACAATGGACAAAACTTTTCCACAAAATTGACTTGCAAATCAGACGGGGGACGAGGGGCGGGGGGAGAGGAGGGGAAGGGAGGAGAATAGACTGGGGAAGGTGAGGGCATAAGAATGCACAACAGCAATAGCTGAATTTAAAAATCCGAGATTTTGTCAGAAGTGTCGGGAACTTTAAAACTCACCAGCTCCCCCTCTTTTCTTGTCCTTCCCCACCCCACCCCCTCCATTTTACAAATAGGGAACTCTCTTTTTCTCTGGAGCTCCGAGGCTCTTTACTTGGTGGATACAAAGGAATAAAATAACCTAACAGGATTCCCAGGGAATCCGAAACAGAAGCAGGACAGTTTGCTCACCCCAGGCTGGCTGCAAGTTAGTCCGACATAAGAATCCCGCACTGCACGACTGTGCATTTCAGCATCACACAGAAAGCCTTTGTGGAGGATGTTAATTTCACCTCATTGTAAGTTTCCTGTTTTCAGGCGCTCTAAATGGGAAAGTTCCCAGGTTTGATTTCGGAGACTTTTTGCAGCAAGAGCGCGTATCCCAATTTCTACATTTTTCTTGGGATGTTTACGGTGTGCATGTGCCATACTTACTCCATGTTCTACATGAAGAAGGCTATTTATGCTTTCTAGTAAATGAAACTAAAACACAGCCCTAACATAGGGTTCAGTGTTAAATCCAAATATTCAAAAGGCACATGTGTATGATTCAAGGCAACATATTTAAGTATGCATAAAAGTGACAAAGCTAATTTCCAAGAGTTGCAGCTGCACAAAATATTCAATGGGTCATCTAACAAGCATGCAGCCCCCTAGGAGCAAAAACCTAGGATGAAGTTTGTCTGATTTCTACAAGTATTAGGGGACAAGCAAAGTCTACCATGCATTGTAATACTGATGTATTTTTTTAGTGACAGGAAAGATGATAAGACTCTCATCTCTGCTGTTTTGAGGTTGTCAATCATTTCCCCCAAGGCTAAGATTTTTAGCAAAAGGCCAGTTACGGAGAAATCCTAAATCTGAGCAGCACACACTTAATATATAAAAGCCCATACTTTAACAGGTATTTAGTTTATGAAGGAGAAAGAGTTAAATGCAGACACTTACTGTGACACCATAAATAGCAGACTGATGTTATTTCTAACCAATATTAAACCAACTATATCTCCTAAAGAGCAATAAGGTGTTATTAAATGAATAACAACACTGCAAATGGTCCATAATTAAACAAAACAACTTTTCCATGATCAGAGAAGGTTAAGAATAGCTGCTTATGATTTGGAAGTTATTTCTAATTTCCACAGAAACATTTTCCACTATTATTCTCAGAAATAAATCCACAGCATGCACACACACACACACACACACACACACACACACACACACACACACGATGACGACCACGACTTCTAAAACAAAATTAAATGGCTCTAGAAGTTTTTTCATCTTTTAACAATCATGAATTTATTCTTCATAGCCAAAGAAAAATCACCATGCTTGATGATCATAGAAGAATTGGGACTACTTGAGCCTATTTTCTTCCTCCTAAGGTATTTACAAAGTTTCTCATTGCTGGAAAATGTGTTTCCTCTTGTTAAAATATTTATGAAAATAGAAAATCAGGTCGAGGAGCAGGAGGAAGAATCTGTTGATTAGTTTGCTTAAATTTCTGGTATTTGCCATTAAATAATGTTAAATGTCAGAGCTCTCTCCTTTGACTGATTTCTTGTTTGTCCAGTTTAAAAAATCAGATGAAGAAAAAATGAATGAACAAGTAAAAATAATTAAAACTGACCAGCTAAAAGCAGTTTCAATAACTAGAGGGTGAGTTAGAATCACTAATCTTCAGAATTTTTTATGCTTTCTCACAGAAAACACATTTAAATCACTAGATTTCGAATCTTATTTATTATAAGTATACAAATTATAATAGTTAAGTATATTTTTCTTCAATATATTTTTGCTTGTTTTTGTTTTTTAACTTAAATTCCTTCACCAAAGTTTAGTTTTAGTTTGTGGTTTAGTTCTTAGCATACATCTTTAGTTCTTAGGTTTTATGTAATGGAAAACAGCGTAAAGTCCTCCCAACCAAAGGGGAATAAGTATTCAGAAAGCAAATGTTTCAAATATTCTTATAATTAAAGCCTAGTTTTTTTTTTTTACAGAAGAAAAAGAGGACAAAGCACAATAACCATAAATCAAAAGCAGTGTAGTAATTAGTAACATCTATAATGAAAAGTAATGTCTCATTTATATGATCTGGGCTTTGGTATTCATTGTAGTATATATTGGATTGTTTTGTTTCTTTTTAAGAAAGGAAACAAAATTCCTTTTTTTAAAGTGAGACATTTTATTACAACAGGAGGGAAAGGGTCCCTAATTCCTCCTTTCTCTTATAGAAATTGGTATATTAATTTTAATTATTGAAAGTATTAATACTACCACAGTATCATAGCATAGAAAACCAAGTGAATAAGACAGAATAGAGATTATGGGAAATAGTTTTGACTGCTTCGAATTATGCTTTCCTAGAAAGGTTCCCAAAATACCAATATTATTCGTTGAAAACTCTGTTTTGAATTACAGAATGTGTAAAACCAATAAAAGATAGGAAAGCTAAACTTCTATAATGGCATGCAAATTTAACCCAAAAGGATATTTTCAAAATAAGTACTTTAAGAAGCTGAAATGACATACAATATCAGTCTTTAAATATATGTCTGTAAATCCAATAAAGAATTCTCTAAGGGAAACTTGTTAAGCCAGGTAAGTAGGCTATGGTTCCCGTAACCAAAAAGACTTGAGAAGGGAAATTAATAGGAAGGGGTGCACTGCCCCAAAGCTGGCAATCAGTCTCACCCAGCTTGCTGCTGCCAGCCCCAAAATCACTTTTTTTTTTTGCTTAGTTTCTTCTAACTTCCACAGTATCTCCTGAAGAGAGGGAGGCAGAGCTACCCTTAGGGCATCTACTGATCTATTTTGCTCTTAGACAATGTGGGGAGTGGAGGAGCCAGGATAGAAGAGGGGGAAGAACTGTTTCAGTCTTTCTGTTGTTCCATTTTTCTGTCTTTCTTCTACGTGAAAAATTCCCCAGCAGCTACCCATCAACATCACACTTCCTAGAGAACTGGATATTAGAAAACTCCCTGCGAAGGACAAACCACCAGAAAATTAACTGACTTCTTTTAAAAGACCCTAGATTGAGATTCTACAGTCAGTTTAGTAGGCACGCACGTTTTTGTTTGTTTTTTAAAGACATCCACTCTGACCCACTGATTTTCATTCAGTTGGAGTCCGATTGATATCATTGGTGGTTTTCTAGGAAGAGGCCAAGACTCTCCCTTGTTTACAAAGATAAGGAAGGAGGCAGTAAGATAGTACTTCTAAACTTGGAAATACTCTAGGTACAAAATAAAGGCCTAAAAAAATCTGTGTACAGGTTTCTGGGCAGTGTGTGAGTGAAGCAATTGGGAGGAGGGGGACAGACAGGGAGAAAAATAGAATGGGAGAATTAAAGAGAAAAAAAGAAGAGAAAATGCAGCGAAAGAATGAAAAGGAAAGAAAGGAGAAAGAGAAAAAAGATAAGGAAGGAGAAGTAGAAAGAGGGAGAGAAAAAGAGAGAGACTTCAGAGTCTGCTCTTTAAAGAGAGGAAATTATAACTTCATTTTGATATAATCTCTATTCTGATTAGAAGTCAATTTTGCAGTTTTCCTGATAAACTTCAAAACAACGGCTTACTTTTCCTTTCTAACTTGAGAAAACAGATTGTATTAGGTTTACCTAATTTAAGAGCTTTTCAAGGAGTCTACAATTAAGATGTAGTTGTCTGACTCCCAGTAGGTAAACGGCCAGCCAGTCCCTACCAACGCCCTCCCCCCGCAACCCCAGCCCATGTTCTAGCCCATTCTTCCATGTCCCTTTCTTCTCAGGATCACCATTCACATCCATCTCCACCTCTAAAATCATCAGCCAGCCTTTCTCCCTCTCCACTTTCCCTAAAAAACAAAAACAAACAAAAACCAGGCCAGTGGTTCGTACTCCAGCTGACATCACAGTGAAGATCTAGCAGAGGAACATGCCTGCCCTATTGAAAGAGACCATGTGATTACCCTAGTTAAACCTAGCTCTTGCAGCATAAAGTGAACAGGGAGAGAGTTGTTTATGCACCTCTCCCAGATTGCCTGCCCTATGGTTGGCTCATTCTGCCTCCCTCCAGCCTCCTAAATGAATTTATGTAATGGGCTTAATTCCTCACCTTTTCTCAGTTCAGATTTCTAACGCTGCAGGTTCCAGTCTTCTGAATTCCCCCCAAACAATGTCCTAACCGATAATAAGCAAACAAATGCAAGCACAGCTTTCTGGCTCCAGTTCTTGGAATTATAAACTGACTACCAAGTTTCTTGGCCTAGGAAAGAAAGGGAAGGCCAAAGGGAGGCTTTTAAAGGTATACTACTAAGGATCATAGGATCAGACACGAGGAGCTCAAAGGACCTGAGGCCATCTAGTTACAACCCCTTGGTTTTACAAAGGAGATCTAGAGATGTTAAGGAATTGGCCCCAAATCACACAGAGATGTTTTGTGAACCCAGAGCCTCTGACTTTGCAGTGCTCTTTCAATCCCACAACTGTCTTGGATCTATGCATCCAAAAGCAGCTATGGAAGTTCATCTCTTGGATTTTTTTTTTGCGGGGGGGAGACTTCCTAGGAACAGTTGAATAAGCTGCTACCACCCGCTGCTGAGAGGCTCCACCTCCCACCACCAAAGGAAAATGTGACCCAGAGTGGCACTGGTTTCCATGGATGCATGAAATTTTATTCACCTGGGCAGAGGTCAGTTCTCTACCTTACCTTCTTATCTAGGTGGCTCATATGTGAATAGGGGAACTATAAGAGAGTGCAGCTATATACATATATATATCACAAAATTGATATTTTTTAGTCTACTAGTCAGTATTCTAACAATGGATTTTTATTTCTCTCTTATGGACTCAGAGTTTTCAGAGACATTGCTTGGGTCACTTAGGCCATTTTGCCTCCAGACTACAGCACTGGACCAAATACTTAAAGGTTCCAACTAAATATTTCATAACCCATAACCCATATACTAATAGCTAATAGGCCTCCCTGTTGGAAAGTTCTTGCATTCAACTAATCTATGGAACCTAGGATAGAGTCACAAACCCTGCTTGTTGATGATAAATCCCTTGTGTTACATGTAAACATCTGTTTCCTCTTTTCCTGCCTTCAGTGGAGAAAGAAAACAACTGACTGCCATCCCTGGAATAATAATCCAGTTGGGAAGTAGGAAAAATAGGCCTATGTAGCTAGGTTCTGGGCCCAGAAGAACTTTGAGCATAAGTCCAAATCCTAGCACTGTCCTTTGGTTGGGTCTGTGAGTGAATCACATGTGACCCACATAAACAACCTAGAAAATTTAGGGATGAGGACAAAGTTTAAGAGAAGGCAAGAGAATGCCTCCAAATACAGATGATGTTGGCCTGAACGACAGAAGCCAGATCAGAATGATTGGGAACTGATTTTATAAATCTCAGAATTGGAAACTTTGGAAAAAAAATAAAAGCATCAGACCACCGCTGAACCCTGGAGAGCTTTAACAAATGGTTCTCTACTTCTCTCTGTAAATTAGGTTTTCCTTGAGAACCCCACGGACCTGTGTCTTAACTGACTTTGTGGCCACATTCTACTTCATATTTGATGATTTCTTATTTCCCAAAATATACCCAAATATTCTCAATTTGTTTACTTTTCCCTCCCCCTGCCCAATTTCTTCTCTTCCATGCTCACTCAGTATTGACTTCCATCAAACTTTCAGGAATTATGCTAAGGCCTTTGAACTTGACCTGTGGTCTCTGTACTATTAGATTGTCACTCAGGAAGAAAGCAAATGAAACAAATTTCTACACATTTCATGGCATAGTGAATATGGAGCAGGAATTGGAGTGAGGGAGACCTGGATTCAAGTACTGCTTTACACCAGGGGTGGGGAACCTGCTTTAGACACTCCCTAGTTAGATGATCTAGGCATTTACTTTGCCCTTGTGCCTCAGTTTACTCATCTGTAAAATGAAAGGTTGAATTCAATGGCCTTGAGGATTCCTTCTAGAGCTATGGGGATGAACCTAAGATGCTTGGATATTTAACTTGGCTCCTCTCTACTGATTCCCTTTCATTAAAAATCACCAACACCACATTTATAGAATGAGTGAATGGAGGTTTAAAGACTCTGCTTACACATTGGGAAGCCTTTCCTGATCAGCTCAGCCACTAGGATCCTTCCTCCCAAACTGCCTCCATAGTTTTATTTGTATTTATTCATTTTGTAATATCCTGTGCATATTTATTCATGTATGTGTTGTCTGCCCCCTTAGAATGGGAGCTTCTCAAGGGCAGGGATGGTTTCATTCTTGTATGTGTATCCTCAGTGCCTAATCTGCCTAGTATACAGTAGGCAGTACTCAATAAGTGCCACCAGATTGATCCACAGCCCTTTAAATCACTTTACATACATTATCTCATTTGATCCTTACATCCTTGGGCTATTATTAGCACCACTTTATAAATGAGGAAACTTGGGCTTGGGTTTGGATGAAATTTCATTGTTGAAAATACTTGGCTGCAGCATCTCAATTAGGGGGAGAGAAGAGGCAATCTGTTTTATGAGTCAATAGATAAGTGAGTGTTCACTTAACAGGTGTTTACTTCTCAAACCCTTGCATCTAGCTTCTGACCCAGCTCCCCAACTAAAACAGTTCTCTCCAAGGTACCAAGCATCTCTAAGTGCTCCATCTACGGGCCTTCCCTCAGTCCTCCCTACACGACATCTTGGTAGCTTGGGATACCTTTTCTACCAGAAACACCCTCATCCCTGTCTGACAAATCTTCCTTTGTCTCTGGTAGACCATCATCCATTCCAGCCCCTTTATCATGCATTATGGTTAAGACTCTTCTCAAGGCCCCTTTTCTTCTCTCTCTCCATTCTCTCTTAGTGATGTCATCAACTCTCCCAAAATGTAATTATCAACTCACATGTCTCCCAAATATACTCAACCCTAAACTGTTCTGAATTCCAGTCTTGCATCAGCAGCTGCATTGCTGGACATCTCCACCTGGATTTTCCAGACAATTCAAACTCAACACAGGCAAAATATGATTCATTATCCCTCTCCATACACACACACACACACACACACACACACGCACACACACACACACACACATACACATTAAGCCTGTCTGTGTTTCTCTACAACCTCTATTCCCATTGAGGGCACCACCATCTTCTTGTATACCCACACTTAAGATATTATTTACATCCTAAGCTCTTCCTTCTCTCCACTCTCCCTCATGCAATCAGTGTGAAGACTTGTCTATACCATTGCTCCACAACTTTTCCCCCCTTTTCTCTCCTGACATGGCCACTACTCTAGTTCAGGTCTTGTAACCAGGACTATTTTGCAGTAACCTCCTAACTGATCTCCTGTTTCTAGTCTCTCTCCTCTCCGATCTATTTTACATCCAGATGCTCAATAAACATTCTTAAACAGAGCTCTGAAAATATCACCTTCCCACTTAAAAATCTTCAGTAGCTCCCTATTGACTCTAGGATAGAATACAAATCCCCCATCAACACACACACCTCTCCACAATATGGTTCTGTGCTAACCTTTCCCAGCTATTCAATGTCACTTTCACACTTGCTACACTCAATGTGACAACCAGCCTGACTTGGTAGTTGTTCCCCAAACCTGCTATTTCATCTTCCACCTCTGTGCTTTTGCATAGGCCTTGTCCCATGCCTGGTGTGCCCTCCTTTCTCACCTTTACTTGTCAAAGTCGCTAGATTCTTCCAAGGCTCAGTTTACGTTCTGGCTCATATCCAAAGCCACTGCTGATCTCCCCACAAATCCATGGGATATGAACATTCTCTCCTTCCTCAGGTCATCTTGAATTTTCATAAAGAATCATCAGATCGCAACTCTAGAGCTAATCCACAGGCACCATCTTATCCAAGCTCCTCATTTTATAGATGAGGAAATGGGACCAGAAAGGTTAAGTAACCGTCAAGGTCACACAGGTAGTAAGTAGCAGAGCTGGAATTCGAACCCAGGTCATCTGACTGAAAATCCAGTGCTCTTTTCTTTACTGTCCAATGCTACACTGCCCTTTCCTGCTTACCTATGATGCATGTTGTATCCCAAAGGAGAACGCACTACTGAAGAGTAAGGTGGGTTTCACTATTCCCAGAATCTACCAGAGTAACCTATATAGAGTAAATGCTTAATAAATGTTGGTTGAATTGAATTCAGTTGAGAAAAGGAACATCATAGATCTTGAGCTGGAAGTGATCTAAGAGTCCATCTAGTGTAAAATACCCCACCCCCCATTTTATAGATGAGAAAATTGAGGCCAAGGGTGATTAAGGGGATTGCCCAAGGTCACCAGGTCATAAGTATCAGAGGAAGGATTTGAACTAGGATGCTCTGAATCTAGCTGAGTCAATGTTCTTTCCATTATATTAGAGAGGGTAAGGGTCTTACATAAGGTCATATAAACGTAAAAGCTGGGAACTGAAGTTCAGATTCAGTATTGTGCCCTTTTCACTACTAAAAACAGGAAGCACTTGGAAAAGCATTAATCACCATAGAATGAAAAGTAGTTTGAACTGAAGCGAGATGCTGCACTATTTCTTTGAGGTCAGAGTGCCATCTTTTATATTGGCTTGGGGTGTATCTACGTCTGGGGATAAACTGTCTCACTTCCCTTTTTTCTTGACTTGAAATAAGAACATAAGACACACCATACCACGTCAGACCAGTTTAGTCCCATATGTGCTCTCTGATACTAGTACCAAGGAACAAGTTGAGAAAGGACATAGCAGATACCTTTCATGAAGTTGACCTCAAAGGTTATCCTGGTCAGCCTAGACTTCTCATAATTCACTGTGACTCTAGCATCCATTTGGTTATCTAACATCCAGCTGTATTGGTCCTATCTTTTTGGCTAACATTTCAGAGAGAGAGAGGGGTGGGAGTGAGAAGGAGAGGAAAAATGAGGAAGAGGAAGGAGGGGGTGGGGAGAGAGAGAGGGAAGGAGAGAGGGAGAGGGAGAGAGAGAGAGAGAGAGAGAGAGAGAGAGAGAGAGAGAGAGAGAGAGAGAATTTATTAAGCATTATCTAGATTTTTACTTACTGTTTCATACTCAATGACTGTTTTTAAATTTTGTGATGTCCAGTTTCACAAATAATTTATATTTTAATATAAATTTCCTTTAAAATTTATAAAATTTCTAAATGATTTCTAGACCCTTCCTCCTTTCTTAAAGATTTATTCTTTTACATTCTCCCTATTAGTCAATTCATTTTTCACTGCCCACTCTGATAACCATACTTATCCATTGATTCACCTAATCCCTGCTTGAGCCTGCTTATATTTTCTACCTACTCCTCACATTGAGGGATGGTTTAATTTATTATACTTGTCTCTAGGCAGTGCAGAACCTGGCACAAAGTAGGGGATGAATAAATGCTTGCTGATTGATTAACTGAATGCGTGACCTGAAGTGGTTGCCCATGTCTGTAATCTTTGCTCATGGAGGAAGCTGAAAGTGGTGGATTCCTCCAACTCAGCAATTTTGAGCTGCGGTAGGGTTAAAGCTTATAGGGTGTCCACACTACATCTGGCACCAGTATGGTCAGTAGAGAAATTGGGCCCAAAGGTGGCCAATGTACTTGTAGCCTGAGTAACACATGGACATACCCCAAAATGCCTATCTCATTCTGCCCACTTAGTCTATCATGTCTCTGCCTGAAGGTAGTCTTCTTCATCACTGGTCCTCTCGAATCACAGGACTATTGATTGTATTAATAAGAGCTCGGAAGGCTTTCAAAGTTCCTTCTAATGTTGGGATATACTGGAGATCCAGCTTGGGAACTGGGACTCACCTATGGAATTGTCAGTGATGGAAAACACAATCCCATTGGGAGCCTAAAGAACACTGGTCATGGATTTAAAGATTCTAGGAACAAATCTAGTCTCTGCTATTGATAGTCTATGTGACCCTAGGAAAGTCCTGTAACTTATCTGAGTCTCAGTTTCCTCAACTGTAAAATGAAGAGGTTGCACTAGATCACCTCAGCATCTGAATTTTTGCCCCCTGAGTGCCCTCCATCCCCAAAGAGGAAGTTCTAGAAGCTGTGGGGGAAGAAAAGCAAGAAAACATCGCAAGTGTGAATGTCAGCATGATCTATGAGTATCGGGAAGCTAGCATACTTCCGAAACCATATGGATTATAACAACTGAAATATATTTAGATAAGATCTACGGAGAATAGAAGGGGAACTGGGTTGTGGAAATTCCCCCAGGGTTCAGTGGGGGCATGATTACCACTGGTTTTTCTGTTCTTCAAATACCAAGACATCCAGTTATGTTGCACATAAATGGCATTGCTCTAGCTACAAAGCTTAAGGAACAAGCACCAATCACATTAGGTCCATCACAGGTTGTACTCAGAGGACCTTGGTCATCTGCTCATGGCTTTATAGAATCCTACTGTTAGAACAGGAAGGTATCTCAAGAGCCATCCAGAACCCCTCAGATAATGTATAATTGTGCATCGGATGCACTTGTTCAAACAATCAATGAATAAGTGTTTATCAAGTACCTATTATGTGCCAGGAACTGTGCCTAGAAATTAAGACAGGGAAACAAACATGAAGGAGATCTGCCTTTAAGGAGCTTCTAGTCACCTGAAGCTAGTATGAACTGAACTGAAACAATATGAACACAGGTAAGTAAATTTAAAAATACAGGACAGAGATATATGGACTGGGATTTTGGTTTATTTTATAAAAGGAGGGAACTCCTCTATGACAAAATTTCCTCTACCAATTCAGGTCAGCACTTTCTCTGCAAATCAGTCCTAAAGGATCACTTGCCACACTAAGGGGTTGAATGACTCTCCCAGAGTCACACAAGCAACAAGTGCAAGAGGAAATGCTTGAGCCCAGATCTTCCTGTCTCTGAGACCACCTCTCTATCAATTCTCTAAACTCATCCAATATAAATTCTCACAAGTAAATATAATTTTGGACAGCAATAGCCGGAGAAATGAGAAAGGCCTTATGCAGGAGTTGTTTCAAGTGAGTTTTATAAGAACTAAGGGGGGCAGCTAGGTGGTGCAGTGGATAGAGCACCAGTGCAGGAGTCAGGAGGACCTGAGTTCAAATCTCACCTCAGACACTTGACACTCCCTAGCTGTGTGACCTTAGGCAAGTCACTTAACCCTAATTGCCTCATCCTGGGTCATCTCCACCCATCCTGATGAATATCTGGTCACTGGATTCAGATGGCTCTGGAGGAGAAGTAAGGCTGGTGACCTGCACAGCCCTTCCTCACTCAAAACAAAGTCAAGTGCAAGCCATGTCATCATTTCTCTGATGGCATGGTCTTCTTCAGCAATGAAGGATGAACACACATAAGAACTAAGGACTTTAAGAGGCAGTGGGGAGAAGGAGGGCAGAAGCCCAGAGATGAGACATGGGGTATTATGTATGAACAACCACAAAAAGACCAGCTTGGTTAGACAATAGGATAGGGGAAGAAGAAAAATTTGCAATAAATCTAACACAGTAAGCTAGAGCCAGATTTTGTTGATCAGTAGTTCAGTTTCCAACTCTTTGTGACTCCATTTGGAGATTTTCTTGGCAAAAATGCTAAAGAGGTTTGCCATTTCCTTCTCTGCTCATTTTATAGATGAGGAAACTAAGGCAAAGTTAAGTGACTTTGCCCAAGGTCACACAGCTAGCAGGTATCTGAGGCTGAATTTGGACTCAGGTCTTCTTGACTCCAGGTCTGGTGCTCTATCTACTGTGACATCCACCGGTCCTAGAGCCAAATAGTGAAAGTCTTTCAATGAGAAGTAAATGATTACTATATACTTGCTAAGCACCAAGAATATAAATAAGAGAGACAGTTCTTGCCCACTCATAGATGAAAATAATGGTTTGGGAAAGGTGTTTTTGTCTAGGAAGTAGCAGGGAGTGGGCAGTCAACTGGCAGATCTTTTCTGGAAGCAATGGCAGCATAGAACTGATTTCTGTCTCCAGAACAGAACAGATAGCACAAAGGAATTGGTGTTAGATTTAAAAAGAAACAAGGAAGGTACTGGATATTTTTGAGCTGGGGATGACATGGTCAGGCCTGTGCTTGTAGAATGTTCATTTGGCAGCCATGTGAAGAAGGGATTGGAGAGGAAAGAGACCAGTTAGGAGACTTTGACAAGAAAGGCCTGACGTAGGACAGTGACTGTGATTAGAGGGAAGATGTAAGAAGTGATGCAGACTAAGAGACTTAGTAACTGACTACATAGAAAGGATGAGGAAGAGAAAAAAGCTGAGGATGGTCCATGGGCAGTGCTGAATAAATGTTTGGTAATTGAATGAACAAAGTCAAGCAGACATGTATATTACTTTTATGTAGTATCTGTTGGGCAAGACATTTAACCTCTCTAGGCCTCAGTTTCATCATCTATAAAACAGGGGTGTTGGATTAGATGACCTCTAAGACCTCTTCCAGGCCCATTTCCATCTATCATTCATCCAAGATTTTAAACCTAGGTGACTGTAAATAGATGAGTTTATTACAAAATCCATTTGATTTTACCACTAAATTATTCATTTGTAATGAGTTTTCATAACCTTTTGATCACATACCATGGGGATCCAACCAACTTAGACACAAGTGAATAAACACTGAAGGTTATGACTTCCCTCCTTGCCTTTCTGTCTCCAATCTCTTTCTAGAGCTATAATGATGGAAGTCATTAACTTCCTTGTCCTTCCTCATTCCCTCCTCCTTCCCTGTGAAGAGCTATAAAAGTGTGTTATGGGGACTCAGTGTGCCAAAAGGAAATGTTTGTTTTCTACCTCTGTTAAGTACAGTGGACAGAACAATCATTTTAAAATATTGGCCCAGAAAGACAGATGTTTCCAGTGTAAGTAAATAATTGGGTCACAGGATAATTGATTAATGAAAGTTTAAAAAAAGGGGAGAAGGGAGGTCAATGGAAATCCAGATAATGAAAGAATACCATCATTTTCTACGACCAATAACCTACTAAAGAATAGCCCATAATCCGTTTCTTGGTGTTGCCTAGAGTTTATCAGTCTGGGATCCAGCTATTCAACAGACAGGTATTTCTCTTATATGAAAGGCACAGCATCAGGTGCTGAAAGGGGAACCATGATGAATGACAGTCTTCATTAAGACATTCACAATCTAATCATTGGGGATTTGTACATAAATGAATGCAGGATGAAATCTAAGTACATGAGAGCAGGCAAAGTCAGGTAGACCTGTGGTCAGTTTTCACCACTAAGAGAAAGTAAGTTTATCTCTTAGGAACCTAGGCCACTGTCGACAGAGAAGGTAGGTATCTGCATTGATAAAGTTCTTCATTAAAAGGAGGGAGAGGAACAGGGGGAGAGGGGAAGAAGAGGGAAACAGGGAGGAAGAGGGGGAAAGAACTTTGCGGAAGGTATCACTTTGGCTGGTCAGATCAGGGAAGGCTCCATAAGCCCACAGATCAACAAGAGACAGAAGGAACCTCAGAGGCAATACAGTCACATCCCAATATTTTATAGATGAGGAAACTGAGGACTCAAGAAAAAAAGGGGTACAAGGGAAAGTGTTCTGAATTTGGAATCATAGGATCTGAGTTTAGGACCCAGCTCTGCTCCTTGCCACTTGTGTGACTTTGGGAAAGTCATTTTATGTCTCTGAGTCTCAGTTGCCTTTTCTGTAAAATGAAGGAGATAGCCTAGGTGACCTCTATGCTCTTATCCAAATGACTTCCTCAAGGTCACAGGGTCAAAAGTATCCAAGGTATGAAATGTCCGAGCCACTGATTCTATAGAAAAATGAGATGCACTCCCGGAAAGGCAAATAGATCAGTTTATCTGGAAATAAATTACATGACGGGACAACTATGAGATGTATAGCAGCAATTTTTGTGGTGGCAAAGAATTGGAAACTGAGGGAATGCCCATCTGTTGGGGAATAGCTGAATAAATTATGGCATATGATTCCGACAAGAATACTATTGTTCCATAAGAAATAATGAAGGGGATGATTTCAGAAAAACCTGGAAGGAATTATATGAACTGATACAAAATGAAGTGAGCAGAACCAGAAGAACACTGTACACAGTAACAGACATACTGTAATGATGATCAACTGTGAAAGACTTCACTACTCTGATCAACACAATGATTCCAAAGGATTATGATGAAAAATGCTATCCGCTTCCAGAGAGAAAAACTAAGAACTCTGAGAGTGGACTGAAGCAGATTTTCCCCCTCTTTATTTTTCTTGCTTCACACACACACACACACACACACACACACACACACGAGACATGGCTAATATGGAAATATTTTGCATGACTTCATTTATATAATGAATATTATATTTCTTACCTTCTCAATGAGTAGGAGAGGGGTGAAGGAAGAAAGAGAATCTGGAACTCAACATTTATAAAGAAAAGAATGTCAAAAACAAATAAATGCTATTTTTTAAAAAGAAGACACTACATGAAAAAGAAATCATGCTGTTTAGGTAAACAGAACTGTGGGTTTAAGTGGACAAACATGTCATTTTTACTAATAGTACCTAATGATAAGCTCCCCAAAAGGTATTTTTTTAATAAATTAAAATACATTATATTATTTTAATTTTATATCTTTAATTTTATTAATTTTATTTTTCCCAAGGACATGTAAAAATAATTTTCAACATTCATTTTAAAAATTGAGTTCCAAATCCTCTCCCTCCTCATTGAGAAGGCAAGCAATTTGATATATTATACATGTGTAATCGTGCAAAACACATTTCCACATTAGTCATGTTGTAACAGAAAATATAAACCAAAATAAAAACCCAAGAAAAATAAAGTGAAAAAAAATATGCTTCTATCTATATTCAGATTCCATCAGTTTTTTCTCTGGGAATGGATAGCATTTTTCATAAATCGTTCAGAGCTATCTCAGATTATTGTATTGTCAAGAATAACTAAGTCAATCATAATTGATCATCTTCCCATGTTGCTGTTACTATGTCCTATGTTCTCCTTGTTCTACTCATCACATTTTGTATCAGTTCATGTAAGTTGTTCCAGATTTTCCTAAGGGCATCTAGCTCATCATTTCTTATATCACAATAGTATTCCATCACAATCATATAGCACAAACTGTTCAGCCATTCCCCAATTGATGGTCATCCCTCAACTTCCAGTTCTTTGCCACCAGAAAAGAGCTGCTTTATATATCTGAGCATAGTTCCAAATTGCTTTACATAATGGTTGAAGTTCACAGCTCCACCAACAATACATTCGTACTCAGTTTTCCCATATATCCTTCGTGTCTCAGTTTTCCCATATATCCTTCAACATTTATCATTCTCCCTTTTTTCCTATTAGCCAATATAGTAGGTGTGAGGTAGTACCCCAGTACTGTTTTATTTTGCATTTCTCCAATCAACAGTGATTTCAGACTAGAGCATTTTTTTCATATGGCCATAGATAGTTTGATTACTTCATCTGAAAAACTGCTTATATTTTTTGATCATTTGTGAACTGGGGGAATGGCTCTTATTTTTATAAATTTGACCTACTTCTCTATATATTTGAGAGATGAGGCTTTTATTACATAAATTTGCTTCAAAATTTTTTTCACAGTTATGCCTGCACACTATATTTCCCTCCATCTAATTTCCCCTGTTTATTCTATTTTCTCTCTCCTTTCAACCTGTCCCTCTTCAAAAGTGTCTTGCTTCTCACTACAGCCTCCCCCAATCCACGCCCTGCCCCCTTCTCTTGTTCCTTCCCCACCTACTTTCCTGTAGGGTGAGCTAGATTTCAATATGCAATGGAGGGTGCATGTTATTCCTTCTCTGAGTCAACTCCAGTAACAGTATGGTTCAAGCATTCCCTGCTACCTCCCCCATCTCCTCCTACATTGTACTAGCTCTTTCTTACCTCTTTTATGTGAGATAATTTATCTTTTCTCTTTCTTCCAATACATTCTTCTTTCTCACCCCTTAATTTTATTTTATATTATTATAAAACATATTACAAAAATATATTATATTATTTTAATTTTATATCTTTAAGATGTCATCCCATAATATGCAACTCACACCCATGCCCCCCCATTCTCTCTCTCTCTCTCTCTCTCTCTCTCTCTCTCTCTCTCTCTCTCTCTCTCTCTCTCTCTCTCTCTCTCTCTTTCTCTCTCTCTCCATATATATATATATGTGTGTGTGTGTGCGTGTGTGTGTGTGTGTGTGTATACACACACATATACTCCTTCTAACTGCCCTAATCATGAGAAAGTTCTTATGAGTTACAAGATCATCTTCCCATGTAGGAATGTAAACAGTTGAACCTTATTTAGTCCTTTATGATTTCCTTTTGCTTTTTACTTTGTTATGCTTCTCAAGTTTTTTATTCAGAAGTCAAATTTTCTACTCAGCTCTGATCTCAAAAAGGTACAGTTGTAATCTCTAGTAAGAAACAACTAGGTTATGCAGTACATAGTGTACTGTATGAGCACTAGGCTTGGAAATAGGAAGATTCCTTCCTGAGTTCAAATTTGGTGTCAGACACTAACTAGTTGTGTGACCCTGGGCAAGTCACTTAACCCTGTTTGCCTCAGTTTCCTCATCTGTAAAATGAGTTGGAGAAGAAAATGGCAAACCTCTCCAACGTCTCTGCCAAGAAAACCCTAGATATAGGCAAGAAGAATCAGATACAACTGAAAAAGAACTAAACAGCAAAGTCAAAGATTGCTGTTTTACCCTTATTTTAGGGTTAATTCCAGTGCTCCTTCGACAGAGGATCAGAGAATCACAGGATTCAAACCTAGAGCTATAAGGGAGCTCACAAGTCAAGTCCAGATGTCTTATTTTAAAGATGACAAAATGAAGGTCCAGGGAGCTTCTGAGTCTTGCTCATACAGGTCAGGCAGATAGTAAGTAACAGACATGGGCTCTGAATCCAAAGCCAACTCTCTCCACTGTGCTGCTATACTAGGGAAAAAAGTGTTCTGGAAAGCTAAGCTATCCTCCGATTTTCTAGTCACATGTGTCTGCATTTTTGAAATGTGAACTTAATAAAATAAAAATGAAAGAAACAGCAACAAGGACGTAGTATAATATGGGAAAGGCTTAGAAAGTCCTTTCCAATTAATTTCACTATAAAAGAAGCCTTCTAAAAATGATTAAATGGTCTATTCAAAGATTTTCATTGTTCAAACATTATTACTTTATCAAAAATTTCCTTCCTGAAAGACTATGTCAAAACAGAAGAATATGGTCAAAGACCCACTTAAGTGAGGTAATGCTAAATAGCCCTTCCATTAGGAGACTATTGCAGACTACTATTGATCACTTTCTGTTCAGTGGAGTTTTCTGACTTGTACCTTGTAGAGGGAACTTTCTCATTTGGGAGTCCCCTATAATAAAGAATTCACTGGTCCCGTTTCTATCCCTATCCTTTGTTTTTAAATCACTTTCATTTCTGTGTCTGCTTCTCTCCGCCCCCCCCCTCCATCCCAACCCCACTTAGAAGGTTTACTCCAGGAACAAAGAAAAATTAGCCTCATAACTATTGAACCTGACCCCATATACAATAGGCTATACCCAGGGTCCCTCATTTCTACAAAGGGAGAGGAGGAAAGGGACTGTTCTAAAGAGTGATGGAGAGAAGGAAAACATCGTTTAGGTGACCCAAACACAAGATATAGGACGTAGAGAGAGAAGGGACTTCAGAGGTCTAACCCCTCAATTTTAGATGAGACCCAACATGGGATGCCAAGATCGCACAGGCAGCAAAAGAACTGAGATTTGAATCCAGGTCTTTAACCTCCAAACCGAGTGTTCTTTTCACTCAAACATACCAACTCTCAACCCAATAGCCAAATGGCAAGTCGAATCCCCTGGGGGGATTTGCTTGCCTTGGCTTCACTTTCATTTGAAATCTAAAAGGCTGATGAAACTTTTTATAAGAATACACTGGATGAAAAACAAGTCAAGCTATTCAGGGAAACAGGATTCTGTGCTATTTTGTGCTAATTATGCTATGAGTGGACAAACATAGACCATTTCACTAATGGTAACTAATAATTAGCTCCCAAAAAGGTATTTTTGTAATCTTGAGAAGGAAACGACATCTGACTATGTGAAATACCCTAGTTCTTGGTGCTCAGTCTACAATTTCTGTTTTACCCTCATTTTAGGGAAATTACAGTGCTCATTTGCAAAACTCCCTTATTTTTTTAACCCCATGCACTTTTGTGCTATGGCAGCAGAGGCTGTAATTTGTCAGCAAGTAGGGTTTTTGAAACTGAAGCAGATGGGAGAATTTTCCCCCTAGAAAGTTCTCTTCCCATTTGGGGGAAGAAGTTAAGTATAACCTTCCAAAATCTTCTCTAGCCTGAAATCAACAACAAATTTAATTTCACACATATTTATTAAATGCCCACTGGTTTCCATGTGTTGGGTTAGATTCCAAGTAAGATACAAAAGTTCTTTAAGAGCGTTCTTGCCACCATGATACAGTTAGTCTAATGGGGAGATGAGCTTCAGTAAAAGCAAGATTCCTTGAAAATGATGGAATACAAATATTTTTCAAGGGCAGCTGTGATATAGGAGACAACTATATCAGCCTGCATAATCAATAATCATTTTTTAAGCACCCGCTATGTGCCAGGCACTTGGCTAAATATTGAGAATTCAAAGAAAGGGCAAAAGGTAGTCTCCGCCCTCAGAGAGTTCATGGTGTGAGGAGGAAGACAATATGCCAAAAAAAAAAACCCAAAAACCTGGACACAAACAAGTCATATGCAATAGAGGAAGTCAGAGAATTAAAGGGGCTCAGGAAAGACTTCTACAAGAAGGTGGAATTTTAACTAGGAAGCCAAGGAATCCAGGAGAGGGGAATGAGGAGGGACAGCATTTCAGGCCTGGGGACAGATAGAGGAAATACCCAATCAGGAGAGCAAGTGTCTTGTGGGAGACCAGCACCCCAGGATTGCTGCCGGAAGGGAGAGTAAGGGAGGAGTGAAGTGAGAGGGACGGGGGGAGTGGGAATGCCAGGGATTGGGCACAGGGGTTAAAGTCATGGAGAGTACATGAGACCTTAAACAACTGACAATCTCCCTAGGTCCGGGTTTACTCATCTGAGAAAAAAAAAGTGCTAGAACTGATCTCTAAGGTTCCTTCCAGCTATAAATTATATACATATACATATGTGTATATGTATATATAAAAATGAAATTTATATGTAAAATTAATATGCTTACATAAACATAAAATTTATATGTGGTATATATACATATAACTTACGTGTGTATATTTACATGTGTGTATATAAATGTGTATATCTGTTTGCATGTGTGCCATATAGCCGTGTACATATGTACTGGCTTGTGTACGTATTTTAAATATGTGTGGGTACATATATACATACATGCATAGGTCCAGAGACACATATATATGCACACACATACAGACCTACTAGGGGTGTGTGTGTGTGTGTGTGTTTGTGTGTACACGTACACATTCTCTAGTGGTTAAGAAAACTGCTAGAAACTATACCAACTCTTTCAAAGCTAAGAGATTGTTATTATCATTGGGGTCTCGGTAAACCCCCCACCATGCCAAAAAGTGGTATTCTGTCTGATATTACTAGCATGAAGATCTTCTCCATGCCTTCCCTTCTCTTTCCTCTTTAGGCCACATATAAACAAAATACTCCAAGGTAACCCCAAAGTCCTAGTACAGATTTAAATTATTAAAACTTTAAACTGCACTAAGACTTTGGGATACCCTCTGTTAGGAGAATAGTCTAAAGTCCTTACTTCCACTAGATGAGATACTTTTCTTTAACTATTGATTCTGAAGCAATGCCCAGCACTAAATCCTTTCTCACTCTAACCTAAGACAGCCTTTGAAGCAGACTACGCAAAAGTTCAACAAAGAACCTGGTTCTCCTTGAGGATGGAAGTAGGGCAGTGATGATGCACAGGCCTTAGATTGATCTGCTTAAGAGCAGATCTGGACTCCCTCTCATCCATACCTTTATTATAGTGGTAATCAGACTAAGGGAAGTAAGAAGTCTTTAGTTAAGTCAGCCAATGGAAATATCACGAGAATGATGTGGTACTTGAGTGCCTGTGCTTAGACCTCAATTCTAAAATGACATTTCTCTCTAAAAACCACATTTCTCCCTAGCCTCAAAAAACTACTATCTCAGGCAGTTCTCCCCAACTCAAGGACAATCTGCCCTAGATCTCTCTTCCTGATACAGTAGCCAGCTGCACCTATAGAATTTATTTGTTTGAACCAGCTGTGTACTGGCTGAAAGGGCTGTGTACTGGGTCATAATGACATTTACAACTCACTGATTAATCATATGTATCCCAGACTTAGACATACGTATACTCCCTTACATTCATCTTGTCTAACAAGACATTCATTGGGGCAGCCTGAGTATTTCTCAGTCAGCCCTGTTAATTGACTTAGTGATGTTTCAGGCCTAAAATCACACCTCCATGGAGCCCTGCCTTGTACTCTTTTCTGATGAATTCTAGGTAAAATACCTGCACAGTAGATACTAAAAGTGTATGTTCCTTTAAGAACTAACCACTCCTTAACCACGCCCTAATCTCTCCCTAAATCCCCTAGTTGGCATATTTAGCACATGTTTTACTATAGAATATCCTATATAACCATTAACTGTACTCCTCTAAGGTTGCAGGTTCCCTAAGAACTCTTGCCAACTGAAAAGCATGGTAAATCTTTACCACCTTGACTTCAAGAATGCTTGAGTCTGAGAACTCTTTTCCGGATGGCCCACTCAGGGAACTCCAGTGTTGGGATTCCTCTATATTTCCAGGCCTCATCAAGTTCACTTTTGACCAGTGAGAAAAGAGAGTCCTTGGAAGGAGTGATCAAAGAGCGATTGAGTGGTTTTTAAGAAACCGACTCATCAAGAGGATGCCCACAATTGCGTGACTGTTGTTCTGTCTGGTGTCACAAAATATTTCTTGAACTTTCACCAGAATTCTGTCACCACATTCTGTCTTAATGGGGATTTTGAATAATGTCTGAGAAAGAAATGGTGATTCAAATGTCTTGCGTTAGAGAGATTTTCAAGGACATCAAGAGTCGATTCCAGTTTGGAATTTTCTCTCTCTAAGCTGAAAAATGCTTAGATTAGAATAATTCTAAGTTAATAGAACTGTTCCTGGGAGTACTGAGTCTACACAGCTGAGCAGTCATGCCTTTGACATGTTGTCTTCTGCTCCACGCAGCTCTTCCCCTAACCATTGCCAGTTTGATCAGGTGATTACTGGGAATCCCCAAGGGTTCACAGCTGCCACTGCAATCCCATGTCCACTTCCCATGAACCCCTTTCTTAGCACACAATCACATGAGATAACTACCAGTAACTCATGGCTTGTGTGAACAACATGGCAGGGGTCAACTAGGTGGCAATGTCGCTAGAGCACAGGCCCTGAGATCAAGAGGACCCAAGCTCAAATCCAGCCTCAGACACTTGACACTTACGAGCTGTGTGACCCTGGGCAAATCACTTAACCCTGATTGGCTCCCTAATAATAATAATAAACCATCAAAACTAGTTAATCATTCAGCAAGCATTTAGGAAGCACCTACTCTGTGTCAAGCAAAAACCATCCCGGCTCTCAAGGAACTCACAATCTAATGGGGGAGACCACATGCAAACATCCATGTACAAACAAGACTTATACAGGATAACTTGGAGAGCATCTCAGAGGGAATCTAACAATACTGATGGACGATGAACCAGAGTTGAGGTAGGAAGACCAACCAGAAGCCTACTGCTGCACACAATGTGCTTACTATACAGTATCTCATTTGACCCTCACAACTCCCCCCAAAGGGTTGGTAATATAGACGTTATTATTCCCTTTTTACAAATGAGGAGCCTGAGGCTCAGAGGGGATCTGGCCTGGAGTAATTCGCCTTCCAAGTGACTGAGGTAGCTTGGAACCTGACTGCCTCCTAACCCAAGTCCAGTGTTTCTTCCACTCTCTTGCCGTTATCCCCATCATAAAATAGAGGTCACAGATGCAAATGCAGAAGGACTCGAGAACAGAGTCAAGTCATGTTAAAGCTGGAAGGGACCTCAGAGAAGCAGAGAAATCCCCTCATTTTACAGATGAGAAAACTTAACACTGAGTCATGACTTTTTAGGTCTCCAAATAAAAATACATAAAAGTTCAAGAAATAAAAAATTCAGAGTAATTACCAATCTACATTGGTGGAGGGACTTTAAAACCAAGATTTCCCCTTATCAATGAAATCACAGCTTTAGATCTCCCTACCTACCTCTCCTCCCCCTCCCAAAAAATGTTCAAAGTTCATTGTTAATAGCACTCATATAACATTTTATGGTGTACAAAGTGCTTTACACATGTTATCTCTTTTTATTTTCACAACAACCTTGTGCGGTAGGTACTATCATTATCTCCATTTTACAAAGAAAGAAACTGAGGAAAAGGGAGATAATCTGACCTGCCCTGAGTCAAACAGCTGGTATAAGCATCTGAATCAGAATTGAATTTCAGGTCAAGCACTCTACGTAGAACACTCCTTTGTTGTGATGATCAAATGAATTAACATGCGAATGCCTATAAAAGCCTTTAAAAATCTAAGTCAGGTCATATCAGCATCATTATATGAAAAACTAACAAGAGTAGTTCCAGAATGAATGACCAAGTGGGTCGCTAGCAGACCATCCACAGCCAGTGCTCATCGAAGATCTCAAGGTAAGAGTACCCCATGAAGAACTACTGGGAACCCAGTCCAGCCTTTCAGAATTCAAAAACAGCGGCACAGACATGGCCCCGGAATCCAAACAGAATGATCTTTTCCATTGCTGTGAAGAGGAAATGTTTTGTCTCTGTGTGTATGTGTGTGTGTGTTTACCACCTGAGCATCACCAATGAAACAAATGGTATAATAGGATAATAAGCATTATTGCTAAAAAGAGGCAATCACAAAATAAAAGGATCTTTCAAAATATGGGCATAGCTAGTAATTATCCTGGAATGGCAGGCAGACAAAGAAAAACACTTCTAAGGTTCTTACTCCCTCCTGTCTCTACTGGAAGAAAGACATTCGTTTGTTAGATGCCAAAAGTACATTGTTTTCAATGAGCAAGTATCTCCCCATTCATACGCCCTCACTCCATGTCACATGCATCTCTCCATCACCTTCTGAATGCTGTGCTAGCATCTGCTTCCTATTCTAGTCCTAATTCATAAATCTGCTCATTTTCCCTGGGATGAAGGGTAGCATTCCAACAAACCACCATTCATGGGAAGAAGAAAACTGACATTCCTAAATTAAATCAGGCAACACACGTTGAGTTAACACCAAGTGCCAGGCGCTGTACTAAGTAAAAACATGATCTCTGCCCTCAGTGAGCTCACCTTCCAACAGGGGAGATGACATGACATGAAGATGACAGCATGCATAGAAGAAAGAGACATAAATGAAGGGTCATCTCAGAGGGAAAGCACCAGCAGGGACTTGAGCTGAATCTTAAAGGAAGCAACACTTGGTTTGTGTTTCAATTGTCATTCATTCAATAAACATACAAGAAGTTAACCACAAAGTGCACAGCCCAGAGTCAAACTTTGTGGAAGATGCCAAATTTAGATAACACACCTATTCTTGACCTCAAGGAGCTGACAGTCTACAGGGAAATAAGACACAGACATAGATAACTATCATCCAGAATGTTGAATGATAAATGTATTGTGAAATACAGTGCCATATGAAACCTAGAGGGAAAGGGGTTACCCATGAAGGTCCAGCAAAGGTTTCATGGAAATGTGAATATTTAAGTTGGAACTTAAAAGTTCCACAGAAATTCAACAGGAAAAGAGGAGGGAGGGAGGATTTTCCCAAGACATAAAACAGACAGGTGGGACATCCGGGTAAGGGGTTGTTCAGACTAAAGATGCCTCTGGAGTTCAGAATAGATGTCAGGGCTGTAAGTATAGATCTGGGAGAAGCCTGCCTGGCCATGGCAGTGGAAGCCATGGGGGTGAATGAGATTTCCAAAGGAGAAAATAGGGAGAAAAGAAGAAAATGGGAACAAAACCTTAGAATACCCTCTTTGGGAGATGATAGGAAAGAAAAGAGAGCCAGCAAAGGAGGGAAGAGGATCCATTATAGTCAAGAATTTATCTGCATATTTGATCATGTCAAAGGGAAGGAGCTTATGGGGTAAGGAACAGAAAATTAACTTTGCAGTAAAAAAATCTTGGGTTTTTTTATCCCATCTCTGACACATTCTAGCTGTGTGACCCTGGGCAAGTCACTTAAGGCAACTAAGGGTTTATTTCTTACATAAAGACCTCAAGAGAAGGCTCTTTTTTTGCTGTTGGGATGATATATAGAATCCTAAGAAGAATAGAGAGAAAACAAGTACCTATTCAAAAATTATTATTCTGGCTAACATTCATATAGCACTTTAAGTTTGGCTAAACACTTTACGAATGTCATCTCATTTGATTCTTACCAACCCTGCGAGGGAGGTTCTTTTATCAGCTTTTTATCAGGAATCTGAGGCAGGAGTGGTGAAGTGACTTGCCCAGGGTCCCACAGCTAGTAAGCATCTGGGACCACATTTGAACTCAGGTCTTCTTGACTCTGGGTCCAGTGCTCTGTCCATTGTTCCACCAGTTGCTTCCAATAAGGAAGAGTCCAATTTGAGCAGAGATTGTATCAGACTGACTCCACAGCAGAGAAGCAGCCTCTCTCTAAGACTACAAATTGTGAAGCAAATGCAATTCTCTGTTGGTAGAGAGAGAGCTCCCCAATGGAGAACCCTACAGCAATGAAACATAAGCCAAAAGTAATTTGCCCATGGCTTGACCAGAAATGCTCATACATTAAAGTTTTGCTTCAGTTCAGCCTCCTAGAGTTAAAGGCAGGTCTTAAGGAAATTCAAACACAATTGTAGGATTCAAAAACATTTTCACTTACTAGTAGTTGCAGTTAAGTCAAAAGCTATTACTGGGAGGAAAAGAAAACAAGTATACAAGTAATGAATTGCTAAGAACTCTGCCCAGCTGTGGAATTAGCCTGATTCAGCCTGTGCCCAAATCAGTCTCTTCCTCCTCTTACTGAATAGGTTTGACTTCTTTCTTGGGAATTTGTCAACGTGTTCTTAAAATAAAAAGTGCTTTCTTTCAAGGTCTTTTATGTTCATTTTAGCCCTTATTTCACCTTCAATTATCCAGACTGTCCCATTTACACTTCCTCTTCTTATTTAAATCCGAAAATGTTAAGTTGTAGAAAATAAATGTACTTGAATCTGTCCCTCACACTATGGAGTGTGCATTTGGAGCAGTAACTGTCACGGTTAGCTTAGCTCCCATTTTCCAAATTGCTCCAATGACCACTGATGCCTTAAAGGGGTCACCAAAACCAGGATTCTACCGCATGATGCATCCTTGAAAGCATATACTGGCTCCCTGCTCCTTCTCAAGGTTGTTCCTCAGTTCTAAGAGGTCAAACATAATGCCAGGTGCTTTACTGCAGTCTCCCAGTATTCAATACCTAATGGCTCCATGGCTCTAAATGGCTCCATGGCTCTTCATCTTTATGAAATAAGTACCTGATAGATAGATAGATAGATAGATAGATAGATAGATAGATAGATAGATGCATATATATGTGTGTGTGTGTGTGTGTGTGTGTGTGTATATATATATATATATATATATATATATATATATATATATATATATATATATATATATATATATATGGCTTCATAAAGGATTTCATGTAATGATCTGCAGTTTGTCGCCCTTCCTTCTTTTGTCAGATTACATCATAACCAGTCAGGGTGAATGAAGCATCCCAGGGACAGAAACATAGAAGAAAAAGGAAATTGCCCAAATTGGGGTTTCGCCAAAATAATGAAGTCACTCTCTTGGAAACCTGAGCATCTCACTCAGCCAGCCTCCTCAAACCCAATTCCTGCCAATGCATGGCTCCAGTGAAACAGCAACAAAATGGTGTCAAAGCTGGGCTCAGCTGAAAAATGTTACAGCTTGCTAATGATATCAATTTTCTGTTAAAAGGAAGGATAAAATACACCCTTTAAACCATGAGCTTCAAAGATTCTAAGGCTCTCCTCCATTCCTACTCCTTTATAGTCAGGCAATTCTCTGCTCCACTCCATACTGTCCAAGCTATGGAGTCCTGAAACCCAAGATCACAAAAAGAACTCCTTCTCTTCATCCCCAAATAGTGACCTGGGGCAGTTAAGTGGTGCAGTGGATAAAGCACCAGTGCAGGAGTCAGGAGGACCTGAGTTCAAATCTCACCTCAGACACTTGACACTCACTAGCTGTGTGACCTTGGGCAAGTCACTCAACCCCAATTGCCTCATCCTGGGTCATCTCCAGTCATCCTGAGGAATATCTATCTGGTCACTGGATTCAGATAGCTCTGGAGGAGAAGTGAGGCTGCACAGCCCTCCCTCACACAAAAACAAAGTCAAGTGCAAGTCATGTCATCATTTCTCTGATGGCATGGTCTTCTTTGGCAACGAAGGACGAACACATACAAATAGTGACCCAGGACTTCACCAAGTTCTTTGACATCTCTGGGCCTATTTCCTCATCAATAAAATCTGAAAGTTGGACTCAGTCACCTCTAAGGTCCCTTCAAATTCTAAATTCAGTGTTGTTTGGGGTTTTTAACCCTCTTTCTGCATTACATTTAGGTAACTTGTCTTTCTCCTGAACCTTTGGTGGCTTCATCAATTCCTACTCCTACAGCTGCTGCCCTGGTCTAGGCACTCTTTACCTCATACCTGGATTGTTACCTTATCTCCCCTCTCTCTCCTTACTCTAATCCATATTGATTTCCTGTCATCTATTGGTTAAAAAAAAAAAATACCACAAACCACAACTCCCTACCCAAGCCTTTTCATGCAGGTGATCTTAAAATTTATTTGTGTCACAGATCCCACAAGCAGCTGGGTAAGGCTACGGACTGCTTCTCAGAATAATGTTTTTAAATGAATAAAATAAAATATACTGGATTACAAAGAAAACCAATTATAACGAAATATAGTTTCAAATAATACAGTTTCAAAAATACAAAATATTTAAAAAAAAATGTTGTGGATCCCAGATTAAAAACCCCTGACCTGCAATCTTTAAAAAGTCAGAATTCACCTAGAAGAAATCAGTTCGTAGGGATATAATTGGTTAGTAGGTTATATACAAACATATATACAACAAAAGTCCCACTAATGAATTTCTTTTATATAATATTTATGCACGTTATCTCAGGGATACACACACACACACACACATGTGCATGCATGCCCCACTAACAAATTTCTTCTATATATTACCTATTCTTATTATCTAAGGAATATACACATACATACGTATTTATATATAATTTGTGTGTATCTATTAGCTAACTAAAGCTTAAAACTACACTAAGACTTCTGGGACATCCTGTACAATACTTAAAAAACAGAAAGAGTAAATAATAAATGTTAGTGGTAGTAAAAATGAAGGCAATGGAGAGATGCACAGTAAGCATGGCCAGAATGCAGCTTATTACCGATGACAATATGCAAGCAAGCAGTGGTGGAAATGAGGTTCACCTAGAGATCTAAACTGCCCCTCTATTTTTCTAGTCAATGTGGCAAAAGGGAGGGCTGAATGATGGCCAACTGCCGTACTGTATGGGATATGTACAGAATTAGAGCAGAATAAAGATGATGCAAAAGCCCTTATGAATACATCAAATATAAAAGAGAGACAGAAAAAAAAAGCGTGGGATAATGAGGTGCGGTGAAACACTAAATTCCTCAGGAAAGATGGAGAGAGCGGCTCTGGGGGGGGTGGGGCGCTGGGTGTAACAGCTGCACAAATAGCATCTAATAGGGCTTACTGGACTATGGAGTCTATGAATGGGAATTCCACACCTAATAAAAACTGTATGGCAACGCAGACCTAATTAGAGACAGTATGATAGAATGGAAACAGCTCTCTACTTGTAGTCAGGAAAGCTGCTTTCAAATCCTAGCTCTAATGTAGCCTAGGTGCCTGGCCATGGACAAGTCACTTAATCTCCCCTGAACTACAATGTCCTCATCTGTAAAATGGGTAAAATGATATTTGTACTATCTACCGGGGTGGGGGGGGGGGGGCGGTGATTGTTGGGAACACAAGTGGTCTGTCCATCTTAAAGTGCTGTATAAATGTGAGTGGTTCGTTCTTTGCCTGGAACACTGGAAGGAACCACAAATCTAGGTCCCAAAAAATTTCCTTTATTGCATTTCTATGGTCTTGAAATCACTGATTAAACAATTCTGGAACTGGAAAGGCTCTTGTAGGACACTAGCTTAGGTTAAGTTATCTTGCTTCCCTAGGTCTTCAATGAAAGTTTGAAAATGGGGAAAGAAATAAATGGCCTGCCTAAATGCAGAGGCCAAAGCAGCTCCTCCTCAAACAAGTAGTCTCTGAACACACACTGCACATTCTCTACAGAATGGGAACCTCTTCAGGGCTGGGGCTGATTTCATTTGTGTCTTTGCAGCTTCAGCACCAATCTAGGGCTTAATCAACGCTCATTGATGGATCGCTTTTCATTCCCACTGTTGTTCACATCCCCTCCCCTCCTTGGAACGACCCTCCCTGTCCTCTTTATTTATTTCCAAGTGCCCCCATAACTCTAAGGACCAGCTTAAATCCCTTCTCCTTCCTGAAATCTTCCCCGAATATCCTCCCTCAATTATCACTGGATCCTCTGAATTTACCGCTCACTTACTACTGCTGTGGTTCACAAGGCACTTGGCCTGGTGATGGACCAGCAGGAGATGCCAGTTGTGTTGACTGCTAGCAAGAGTCATGGGTGAACAGTCTCTGTTTCAGGTGCTGCAACATTCATTCATTCATTCATCCATTTCTCTCTTTTTCTCTCTCTCTCTCCCTCCCTTCCTCTCTTCCTCCTTCTCTCTCTCTTCCTCTCTTCATCTCTTCCTTTCCATATATATCCTCTCTGACCAACTAGACTGTCATCTCTTTAAGGGGATGGACCACAAATCAGTCCTTACTGGGCTCAGAAATGTTAATAAGTTGCCCAATATCATATAGCTAGAACATGTCTGAAGCAATATTTGAACCCAGGTCATCTAGACTCTAAGTCCATCATTCTAGCCACTATTCCATACTGCCTTCTAATAATCAAGGAAGGGGGAAGGAGATAGGGTCGATGTCAATTTATTAAACCAATTAGAGTCTTGGTGGCCTACAGTTTTGAAAAGAATAGGATTGGACTGGATGAACCCTGAGCTCTCTTAGTTTTATATCCATAATTGTAGTTTATACTGAAGCAGGTTTTTTCTAATCAATGTCTATATTTTTAAAAATATTTCAATCTCTTCTTTAAATGAATATTGTAGCACCTGAAACAGGTTCACCTGTGACCCTTGCTAGCAGAGACTGCATTGGCATTTCCCATTGGCCCATCACTGAGCACTTTCTAAGGAGTCTTGCCAAGAATACTTAAGAACATCAGGGAAATAGCTCAAAGAGGAAAAAAATGCACTGCCATGGTCCTCCCCTGTAGTCATTTGTGAAGTTGGGTAAGAGTTCGAGGTTAAGCCCCATATCTAGTGAATGTCTCTTAATCCATAGGACATAAGATCAACACAGTATGTGTTTTGAAGGACTCATGGTAATAAGAGAGGTTTTAAAAAAAGAAATATCTCTTTAAATGATATTAGTACCAAAGTTAGAGCACCAATCTAGATTGTATGTGACCAAAAAGCACTATCAAGGTAATACATCTTTCCTTCTGCTTAATCACCATTCTAGTAAGAAACCATTTTGTATGCATATATGTCTTGTAATAGAAATGCAGTGTACAATTCTATCAGAAAGTAAAGGGATTCAATTATTAATTAACCGCTAACAGTCACAAAGATGGACACTCCTTTGAGATGAGCCAAACACTCATGGAAGATAGTTTTTAAATGGCCTTTTCCTTTCAAGCAGCCTCCTCTTTCTTAGCACAAGTTCTATTAAAAAACAAAGGCTTGTGAGATAAAGCAAGTTTTTCTGATGCTATCACTACTTACAGTCACTTTTTCCAAACTAGCCAGTTAGTAAGTTTCTCATTTCATCTGTTTCTTTCCTACTTCCTTTCCATCTTTGGATATCATTCCTAGCCCTCTAAAACATAAAAGATCAGCTAGCTCCAGGAATGACTTAAAGAAAGAATAAATCAAGAAAGTGCCTACTTGAAAGCATCATTTTTTCACAAAGTTATGATCTCTACCATTCAGTTTTTGAGACTACAAATACATACTCAGTATACCACTAAAAAAACCATAAAACGAGAAAAAATCACAGGAAAAAGAAAACCTCCCTGTTCCCCCCCAGACAAGGCACTTAGTAGTATGAAAACGTTTCTAAAACAATTTTTTTGGTAAATACCACCTTTCAAAAGTACAAATAAATATTTGTCTAAAATAATAATCACTAAAGAGTAAGTATCATAAAGCCTTAACCAAGTCAGAAAGCATAACTTATATCTGGAAATGATTCATGCCATGTGTAATATCTATATTTTATAATAAAAAAACGATCCCTTTGGGCAAGTCCTTTAACTTGTCTGGATCTCAGTTTCTTCATCTATAAAATGAGACAGTTGGATATTGATAACCTCTAACTACAGAATTTTAGAAGAGGCATAATATTTGATCACCAATAAGAAAAGCAGACTGGCAAAACGAATGAATGAAGACAGATCAAATTCTGAGAAAGGTGGTAAAAATTCACTGGGCCTGGGATAAAATTACACATGCTATTCACCTACCCTGTTGCATAGTTCATTTCTGAAATAAATTACTAATGGGGCCCCTAGCCAGAATTACCATAAAAAAGAAAAAGATATACTAATATTTGCACTTACGTGGCTCCAAATGAAAGCTAACAAGAAATTGAATAAGCTAAACAAAGACCGTAAACTGTATCTTTTGTACCGAAGCAAGACTATTAAAACTCTTTTCAGATGTGGGAGCAATTACTTAAATTAAATTGGGGGAAAGGAAATCATTTTGATTTCTAATGAAAACTAATTTAGTTTAACAAAAAACTACAGTGCTAAATTTTTACTGCATCTTTCAGAGGTCCATAAAAAGTCCCATTCCAGAAGGAGACTCAATTTCTTCTCAGTTGCCTTCTCCCTTAATTCATTAATTCAATAATATGTACAAAATATGCAATAATGTAGGTTAGAATACAAGAGCTTACAAGAACTATGAAGTGCTATGCAAATTATGAAGGAAAGAAAAATATCAGGGAATGGGAAGAAGGACAGTTTTGACATCAGCGAAAGAAAAGGGACAAGGAGAGTAATTCCTAAATAGTATACAAGGCATGGCAAACGTCCAGTTCCGTTCACCTAGGGAAGAATTTAGATAAAGTAGAGAGCAGGGCCTGTTCTGCCTTTTATTTTGTACCCCTAGAACTTATTAACATATGCTTATTAACATATGCTTAACAAATGGTTCCCCCTTTCATTCCATGGGGAGATTTTCATAGAGAGATAACTTAAAGAGAGAATTCTTAGTCTTTGCTTATTGGACAAAACTGTAAAATGTAAAATATTACTTTGTCATTTAAAAGTGTAAATAAAAGTAAAAGTGTAAAATATCACTATGTCATTTAAAAACTAGTCATATTATATAGAGGTCTGTAAAAATCTGGGAATACTAAGTATCTAATCAAAAGGTCGCTCTACATTGACCCGAATGATTTAATGAGGTAAAACCTCCCTACAAGGCTGTAGGTGTGCTAAGTGCGATGCAATGTGCTGTCAGAATTCAGGATTTTTATATTTCAGAATATTCATATTTTTATGGTCATATATTTTGTATAAATTTTATATCTGCATGCTGTGACTAGCACAGATCCAGGCACATAACAGGCCATTCATAAATGCTTGTGTGATTGGCTGATTGCCTCAGGCACTTCTCTCCCTAGAACCTCTCAGTAAAGGGTTTGACTGCTTCTTCCTGGGACGAGAAAATTTGCCCATTCAGGGAGATTCTGGATGTAATCACAGTTCATTTAGGAACATACCTATAAAAATAATTACCTCTTATTTTCCCAAGCTCCTCCTACCTTTCCAGCACTAAGGTCACCCAGAGTCTTGGTCTACAAAGGCCCAATGGGCACACAGGACCAGGGCTTGTAAGCGCGGTCGATTAAGATTTAGATGAGAATAGAACAGGCACACCTCTGTACACCCATTCATTTTCAAAACTGCTCCACTGCCACCATTTCTTTAAGCATATATTTAAATCATACAAGTGCTTGTTGACTTGGAAATCGACAAATAGTGAACAAAAGTGATTCTCTAAACTGTGCCTTCTATTTTGAGTGTCAAACCATGTACTCCTGGTTCCTTAATTATTGCATTTCAGCAATATTATTTTAGTAACAGAGCAACCACCTTCTCTGCCATGGTGCCAGGCATAAATATAACCTGAACATTTCCAGGAATTGTCAGCTTGATACTTCTTATGAGAAGTCAAGTTCACTTTATTACATTAACAAAAAATCTTCTTACCCCTTATTCTGCCCCACATATTCTGTGATCTAGTAACAGTCCCTCACACAAGACAGTTTCATTCCAGATTCTGTGCATTTTCCCTATCTCCCGTGACAGGAAATGTTAGCCTACCTTTCCACTTCCTGGCTTCAAGTCCCAGATCAAATCTTACCTTTTACAAGAAGTCCTTCCTGAGCCCCCTTGACGTAGTGTCTTCGCTTTGTTGACTACCTCCAATTTACCCAATCTATAGCTTGTTTGTACAAAGTTGTTTGCATCCTATCTCTCCTATTAGTCTGTAGTTTCCCTGAAATCTGGGACTATCTTTTGCTTTGTTTTTCCCCAATACACCTAGTAGGCCCTTCATAAAAGCTTGATTTACTTATTTTTTCATTCCTGCTTTCCTCTCCAATCTCCCCCTCTGCCATAGCTCAGTTCCAATACCCCAGTTTAGGGGTCACAATGGTGATCCTCTGCCATCTTCTCAAGAAACACACACCATCAAGGAAATCTCCCCTAGGAAAGCAGGACTCTAACTCTCTAACTTGGGAACTGCCACAAGGTCACCCTTGAGGCTAGAAAAATCTACTTTCTGGATGTCTCCTCACAGGCACATGCCTATCCCTACCATGTGATTCTGAGCATTGTCAATTCCTCAGCTGTAACCATATTTTGGATAGGGAGTGTCCACTCTGAGGGACTCTAGGTCTCTGATCTGTAATCTGAAAAAGAGACAGAAAGGCAGATGGCATCCAAGAACTCAAGGCCTATGAAGCCAAGGTTAACTCTTGAACTGGAGGAGAAAGATTCAGATCCTGCCTCTGATACTACCTCTGCAACCTTAGACAAAAGAGGTAAATTTTCTGGGCCTCGGTTTCCTATCAGTAAAATGAATGAATTTCACTAGATAATCTCTAAGGTCCCTTTCAACTCTAGACTTCTGATATTATGAATTATCCTTCTTAGACCTTTTAGGCAAGAATTCATGGGCTTCTCCTAACAGGTTTGGGGAGAGGAGAAAAGAAATGTAAATCTCTTCCCCCTCTTCTCCAATAAACTTTGGAAGAAGGTGGGAAATGGACAAAGCAAAGTCCTGAAGAGAGAGGCCACACACCTGACAGTTCACTTTACATAGACCAAAAGGAGGGAGGAAAGCACCACCAAAAAGTCTGAAGGCAGCCCCAGGCACTGGGGCCCAAATAGAGGAGGTCCCTGTGTTCTCCCCTCATCAAGGAGTCAATTCCCTGTCTACTTTCCAGGTGGATGTGCCCCTCAGCTTTCTCCAAACAGAGGGTCACATCATAGAAACTGAACTGATCAGCTTCCCCAGCCCCCTCCACCAACATCCTGTTCAAACTAGTGGGTTTTGATCCCAGCAGTAGATGCATCACATGTCAGTCATAGCATGGAATTCTGGCACTCCTCAAGCAATAATCTATGAGAACGTGAAGAATGTTCAGAAAACATAGGAACCTCTCTAAATACAGATTTCCCCTCTCCATCCCACAAAAAAAAAAGTCCTCCATTAGTGAGAAAAGCATTTAAACATCCACTTTGAAAAGAGAGATGGAGGCACTCCCACTGTGCAGAAATATATCACATGGCCTGCTGTTCCTAGAAAGCGCTGAAATTAACTGCCAACAGATGCAATATTTCATCAGTCCCATAAATATTCAATAAAAGACTTCTGCCATTTCTTTTTGGTGCCCTTGTGGGAGGTAACGAGAAAAGAAAAGAAAAAAAAACCCTCTTGTAAAATACAGGCCACAACTGTCATAACCCCCTTTTAAACAATCAAAATTGCAGGACCAAATATTTTTATGAAAATCTCATCCTTGTATCTGTCCAAGATCTGTGGGATGTGATCTTTCCATGTGAAAGAAAAAATAAAGGAGGAGGGGGAATGCAATAGGACATCAAAAGCCACATGGCTGAGATCTGGACACAATCACAACATCATTTCAGTTCAAATCAGATGGGGAAAAGGCTTAATTAAATAAGCAAAGTTCTAGATAAAAATCAGTCAGTCTCCTCTCGAGGCCAAATACTACAGTAGAAAGAACTCTGAATATCATCTGAGTTTACTGTGTCACTCTCTCCTCCAAACTCATAACCATTGTTACTGATATCACCAAACCCCTAAAGAGAGCTCCTCTTCTGGGCCAGGACAAAGGGTAGAAAAGATCATCCAATCCTCAACTTTATTGCAAAGCTAATGTTTATATAGTACTTAAGGTTTCTTAAAGCACTTTACATATGCTAACTCAACTCAAATAACCCTTCAAGATAGGCAATTTTATCATTCCCATTTTATAGATGAGGAAACAAAGCACCTGTTATGAGCCAAGGTACTGTGGTATCTTACAATTATCTCATTTGATCCTCTAGTGCCCATCTGAGGCTAGATTTGAACTTATGTCCTTCTAGCGCTAGGGCCAGTGCTCTATCTACTGCACCACCAGTGAGTACCTGAATAGACCTTGGCTTAAAGGGGCCAAGGTCTCTCAGTGCATCCTGGGCCATCTCCAGTCAACCTGATGAATATCTGGTCACTGAACTCAGATAGCTCCGGAAGAGAAGTGAAGTTGGTGACCTTGCACAGCCCTCCGTCACTCAGAACAAAGTCAAGTGTAAGTCATGTCATCATTTCTCTGATGGCATGGTCTTCTTTGGCAACAAAGGACGAACACAACAACAAAAACATTGGATCCTCACAATAACCCTGGCAAGTAGGTGCCATTATTATCCCCATTTTACAATTGAGGAAAGTGAGGAAGGCAGAGATTAAGTAGCTCACCCAGAGTCATACAGCTATAGTAAGTATCTGGGGCAAGATTAGAACTCAGGTCTTCCCAGGTCCAAGACCTGTGTTCTCTCCATGGTACCAATCGGAAGTGACCTCATCCAAAGGCCACCTCATCCCACTCTCTCATTGTACAGAAGCCTAAGAAAGTTAATTGACTTACCCAAGAGTACCCAAGTTAGTAAGTATCAGAGGAGGGTCCTCAGATTCTAGATCAAGTATTCTTTCCATACATAAGACCACACGTGAACTCCTTAGGTTATAAGGGGGACAGAGGCAGGTACAACAAAGAACACATGAGCCTTTTTAATACCTGCACAGATTTTAAAGCCAGAAAATCTATGTATTCCATAAGGATTGATTCTATGTTAGGTCAGACTGGATGCACAGTGAATGCTTAGTCTCTAATGGACAGTAAAATAGCCAAAAGAGAAGCTTCCGCTAGGCAGGAGCTGTTTTCTTTTCATCTTTGCATCTCCTGGGCTTAGGTACATAATCTTGCACAGAGAAGCACAGGTACCTACCTGGAAGGGCTCACAGAGAATCACAAGTACAGAGCTGGAAAGGATTGAAGTCTGGTCTAATTTCTTCATTTTACAGAGCTGAGGCCTAAGGAGATGAAATATTTGCTCAAATCACAGCACCTACTAAGGGTCAGCAGAAGGAATCTGACCCCAGATTTCCTAACACCAGAGTTCATCCTTGTTCCAATTTACCAAGTAGGAGGTACTTTGAGGGGGTAGGGGAAGGGGAGGCAGAAAGGCAATCAGGATTAAGTGAGTGCCCAGGGTCACACAGCTAGGAAGAGTCTGAAGTCGAATTTGAACTCAGGTCCTCCTGATTCCAGAGCTAGTACTCTATCCACTGTGCCACTAGTTGCCCCCATACTTCTAAGTTTTGAATAGAATTGAATTGGTAGTAACACATCAAAGGAAAACAAGAATTTACTGAGATCTTCTCTTGTCTATTAAATACTTGACCATGTGATGAATCAATCATTAAGCCTTAATTAAGCACCCTACTATGAGCCGTAGGCACTGGGGATACAAATGCAATACACTGCTCTCAAGGAGTTTGGCTGAAAGTCAAAGCAAATGCTTTTGCAAATAATCTGTTTATTTTTTGCAATTTATTTTGTGAAAATAGAAAAAAACAAGAAAGAGGTGGGGGTGGAGGAGGAGAAGTACAGTTCAGGCCACATGACTGAAAATGAATCTTTAGTAAAGGAGAAAGATATTTGTAATTTTCATGTATGCAAACACAGACCTGGGATTTTCTTCATATCTTCAAGCACCAACTGCCAAAAGGTACTAGATAATGAAAGGGAGAAGGAAGGGAATAAGAATTTTTTGAAATATCTATTATGTTCTAGGCACTATTCTAAGCACTTTACAAATATCACATTTGATTCTCACAACGACCCAGAGGGGTCAGTGCTATTCTTATCCTTATTTTACATTTGAGGAAACTGAGTCAGACAACGGTTAAGTGACTTGCCCAAGGTCCCACAGCTAGTAAGTGTCTGCGGTTGGATTTGAACTCAGGTCTTCCTGACTCTTGGACCAATGCTGTGCCCACTACCTGAAGAGGGTGAGAAGTGTGTTAACCCTAGTATTTTTGTGTCAATGATCAGCTACTGCTATTATTGGCAGTAAACAAAAGTAAAAGCAATAAAAAGAAGCATTTACTTCTGACTGTCATATTATGATTTATAGACATTAGATCTCTTGATCCTGTTCCATAGATAAATGCGAATTTCATCCCCATTTATGGAGAGCTTAAAAGGTTTGCAAAGGTCACCCAAGTAGATGTTACCAAGAGGAATTTGGCCTTGAAGGAAAGCTGCCTTATAGGTTATTATCAAGTGACTTTTCAAAAGAAATCAGCATAACCTAGATTGATTGGATGATGTCCTAGGTAAATTGAAAACATTTTTCCTTGGGGTTCCTTTCATTCTCTTCAGCAAATAAAATTATCAAATTCTCACCCCCATGATAGTTCTGACTGAAAAATGTATATCTATGCATACAGAATTATAAGAATTCATAGGGTTACCATAATGATTTTTTTCCATTAAAAATAATGAAAAAAATGAAACCTGGAAATGTTTAGTAAGAAATTCAATGAATAATTGGATTAACAAAAGTCAAATGGTGAAAGTTTTCAAATACAGATTATAAGCCATGCAGAAGAGGGAAAGATCTGAAAAATAATTTGGCATTTCAAAGTTCCGATGATCAAACCATCAAATAATTAGTATCAAACACTGTACAGTTATTACAGACCAGACACTAGAGAGACAAAGACAAAGTTTACGTTCTACTCTGGAGATGATATGTTTATTTAAAAATATATGTAAGATATATACCAAATAAATGCCAGGTATTGGGAGAGTATAGTAGCTGGGAGAGGAAATGAAATTCAAAAGCTAGAGTCCTCAGAAATACAAAACTAATTAGCCATCATAGTAAATAACATCCATTTGGGGAGACTAAATAGAGTGATTCTATTTAAAAACCTGACAAAATTCTACAAACTAAGTCAACATATACTTGGGAAATTTGGTGCCTACACCTTGTTACTGCTGAGTAGTTTAAACCATGTCCTACTCTTCATAGTTCCATTTGAGGTTTTCTTAGCAAAAATACTGGCATGGTTTACAAGTGAGGAAACTGAGGCAAATAGGGTTTGGTGACTTGCCTGGGATCACACAACTGGGCCAGATTTGAACTCAGGAAGAGAAGTTTTCCTGATTCCTAGCCCTGGGCTCTATCCACTGCGCCACCTAGCTGGCCCAAAGTAAGCCCAGAGGGCAGCAAAAATTATGTTGGAAAATAAGGTTTAGAATCAAGAAGTGAGAGATGCCAAAGGCTTGTAGACCAGTCCATTGCCTCCCCATTGCAAGCAATCAATAGTTTTCTCAGTTAGAGTTAGAAAGTACAGGAGAAAATGCACACACACACACACACACACACACACACACACACACGAAATCTCAAAGATTGGAAAGCAACTTGCTACAGACAATGCAGTCATTTTTAAATCAACTTTCTCTGTACAATCATATTATTGAGTGGTAAGAGCAAAGGTCAAAGTACATGCCAGATTAGCAGGAAAGGATAAAGATGAAAAGGAACTGTTTGCCATTAGAGCAACTCCAACTCAGCCTGCTTTAATAAGCTGTAGACTCCACACACACACACACATACACACACACAAATGGGAAATGAATAAAAGCCAATACATGGACTCTGTTACAATTTCCTAGAGAGGTTTAACTGATGAAAAACAGTGATCACAATGAGGGAAAATGAGTCCAGAAACAATCTCTCTGCCAATTGGAAAGATGGAGCAGCCAAGGGCAATACCTGTTCAGAGCACAAGTATGTTAGAAAAACATGCCAGTGAAGGATAATGGAAGGTAGTTCACTCAATAGTCAAAATAAATTGTGATTAAAATGAGCCTACAGAGAGAGTAAAATGTGTCATGAGCTCTAGACAAAGCAAGCTATTTTGACAGCCTCTTCAAAAGAAACCAGAAGGAAGGACAACCACCAGAGATGAAATGGAACAGACTGGACAGAGTTTGAGTTTATTTTGTTTTTATAGAGATCTGTTCTCCCAAACCCAACGGTAGAACTACAGGGCTGGAATTCTAATACCTCTCCAGCCAATGAGGGTGGAAGTAGAAATGCTTTGAATAAGAAAAAATGACTGGACCTGACTTGCTATTTATAGAAGAAAGACAATTACCTATGTAAAAGGTGATATAATTTTAAAGGCACCCAAGGCATCAATCCTCAGGAAAATTCAAAGAGAGAAAGATCTCCAAAGAATAGAAAAGATACAACATTCTTTAATAACCACCAAAACGAGAATGAAAAGACATCAGCAACTATGAGCCCGAACATCTACTTTCTCATCTCCTAAAATCTCAATTTTCTATTGATGATGCTCCTATATCCATATGATACTCTATTATTTAATCAATTCTCTGAAATTCTATAGACAGGTTTCAATAATAGGGCTAAAGTTAGGTCAAGACTATATCAGATTGCTTGTCATCTTGGGGAGATGTGAGAGAGGGAAGGAGAAAAATTTGGAACTCAAAATCTTTCAAAAATTGAATTTTTAATGTGTAATTTGAAAAAAAACTAAAATACTATTACTTTTTTTAATTTAAAAATAAAGTTAGAGTCAAAAGATTTGGGATCTGGTTGAAATATTTATTAGCAAGTGTTTCTTAACACGTTATTTCCACCAGTTTCCTCATTTATAAAATGCCTGTCTTGTTGTAAGGAAAGCACTTTAGAAACCTAACTGAGCCAAAACTGAGTGGGCAGACGGTCCTGGGAAAACTGCATGTCAGTACATTCATATAACAATTAGCTGTGAGTTTGTTGGTGTGGGAACTTGCCCCACAATAGTTGCAACTAAGTGACAGCCCAGTCTTAGATATTTGCCTGAAGCTCACACAAGTTAAAAGACTTACTCATGGTCACAGAACTAGAAGGTATCGAGATGGGATGCAGTGATGAATGCTAGATTCTTTGTTAGATTGCCTCTTTCCAAGGAAACTAGCCAGGGCTTCAATAATCCCCAAAAGTCTTTCCCTTCCAAAGCACACCAGCATTGTGCTCATTCAACTATAAGGCTACACATATCATGAAACCAAATTCAGAAGAATTTAAATTACAAAGGTCCCTCCCCAGCAAGGCATAAGGAGGCTGCAACAAGTTAATGATAATGGCTTGCCCCAGTGGGGTACACTTAGCACAGTGTGTGGCACCTAGTAGGTGCTTAATACCATTTTTCAACTGATGTGAAAGATAGTATCGAGGTTACGACCAAAAAAGTTGTTGCGAAAGTCACGTAAGGATAGCGGCAGGACAGAGGAGAGCCACAGTGGTACCTCACGCACAGTAAAAGTAAGAGTTGAACCTTTTTTAGGGAGAGTCTTTACAGAGCATTAATAGGAAAACAAAGACAAGACCCACACAGGATGAAAAGACATGGAAGGATTGCCCACCCACCCCAGCTGAAGGGGTCTCCACATTGGTGAAATCATAGATCCATGAAAGTATCACAGCAAAGAGGTTATGATATGTTTATGATATCATTGTTTATGATACCACTGAAGGATCATTGAAGCCACTATAGAGGCCCCTCATCCAATCCTCACATTTTACAGAAGAAGAAAATAAAAACCAGAGAAATTAAATGAATTGCTCAAGATGACAGAGACAGTAAATAACAGAGGTAACATCTGAACCCAAAACCAGTACTGTACGGATCAGCTTCAAATGTATAAGCTTAAGAGTCACTTGCCAATTGATATCAAATGATATGAACAAGTCATTCTTAAAGGAAGAAATCCAAGCTATCAACAATCACCATTAAAAGAAAGGTTTCAAATCATTAATGCAAACTAAGCAGCTCTGAGATTCTACCTCATACTCCTCAGATTAACAATGTTAATAAGAAAATGAAAATGACAAATGGTGGAGGGACTGCAGGAAAACAGGCACATTGATGTGCTGTTGGTGGAGTGGATGAATGAAACTTAAGCCATTCTCCAAAGCAGTTTGGAACTATGCTCAGAAAGTTACCAAACTTGTCATACTTTTTCACTCAAATCTACCACTGCTGGGTCTTTACATAAAGACAGCAAAGAGAAAAAGGTTCTCCATGTCCAAACAGTAATTATAACAGCTCTTCTTGTGGTGGCAAAGACTTAGAAATTGAGGTGAGGCCTATCAGTTGGGGATGGGGCAGCTAGGTGGTGCAGTGGATAGAGCACCAGTGCAGGAGTCAGGGGGACCTGAGTTCAAATCTCACCTCAGACACTTGACACTCACTAGCTGTGTGACCTTGGGCAAGTCACTTGACCCCAACTGCCTCATCCTGGGTCATCTCCAGTCATCCTGATGAATATCTGGTCACTGGATCCAGATAACTCTGGAGGAGAAGTGAGGCTGGTGACCTGCACAGCCCTACTCACTTAAAAACAAAATCCATGCAAGTCATGTCATTATTTCTCTGATGGCACGGTCTTCTTCGGCAACAAGGGACAAAAACACAATCAATAGGGGAATGGCTGAAGAAGTTGTGGCATATCATTGTCATAAAATATTACTATATCATTTTTTTTAAAGTGAAGAAAGGGATGGTTTCAGAGAAAGCAAGAAAGGACTGTGTGAACAGAGTGAAGTGAGAAGAACCAAGGGTGCAACCCGTACTATAACGTCAGCATTGGAAAAATAATTGGCAAAACTTAAGAACTCTGGAAAACCCAAAGACCAAAAATGATTGCAGTGTCAATGAAGAGATATCGGAATCTGTTTTTCTTGACTATTAATATTTGTTTCAAGGGTTTGGTTTTGTTTTTGAAGTAAGGAGAGGGAGGGGAAATAAGTGAGAGACAAAAACAAAGTTTGTTAATTGAAAAAAAGTTAATTTTTTAAAATCTAAACAAACCAGCATTGAAGAAAGTGGCTTTTTTTCATTTTTCAATCTACACCTCTAATGCTGCCAACCAAGAAAATCATCCAGCATATTAATATTAGTGCAGTGCAGAGGTAAAAACAATATCTCTGAGTCAGAAGACCTTGGTTCAAATTCTACCCCGATACCTTGACATTGGGCAGATCCTGTCACCTCTCTTTACCTTGGCCATCTTATCTATAAAATGAAAGGGTTGAAATAGATGGTCTCTGAAGTCCCTTCCAACCTTAAATCTATGATTTTAGGATTACAAATCAAACGGTTTCTATTAAAAAGAGTTGTATGAACTTCACTCATGCTCATGTAAAGACTAGTAGTGAGATGACACCATAAATTCTTCCTAAGTTTTTGTTGGATTGGACTGACATCAAGAATTCAAGATACTAAGGCCATGACAAGGCAGCACATGTGTTGGGCAGAGAACATGGAAACTCCACAAGCACTCTCCAGGAGAATTCATCTGCCAGATGTGTAGTATACACAGCACACAGCCCTAAGCAGGCAGATGTAAATGATGATTCTCTGAACAATGTGACGTTTCTTAAATAATGGACATTTTTTTCCCAAGTTTATCAGCTGTTGGGAAACATTTAGTGGACGCACTATAGACACCTCATAAGAGTCACCCAGAACCTCATGATGGGCTCATAGACTAGTTCAAAGGTTATAAAAACCCCACATTCACAAATCACAGCAGAGCTGAATGTGTTAAGGATACCACTGCCAAATCTGGAATCCATGTTCATAGCCCAAGGACTTTGTCAAATGGATTTTCAATTGTTGTGTATACTGGTAACCTAAAATCCAATTCCGAATCCTTCTGATCAAATTAGGAAGCCATCTCAGAATGAGATAATCTTCTGAGCCTCCAAAACGTTAGTTGAATTAAAGAGCACACTGTTTTATATCGAACAGAGTCAACTGAAGAATCTCTTGCCTTTACTTTGAAAAACTGAAGGAAACTCTTATTTTGCTTCAAAAAACTGGAGATTCCTGACATTTCCACCATCAAAAAGTAGCACTAAAAGAAACATGCAATTCAGTTTTGTCCATAAGGCAAGAATATTAGGATCATTTTGTTTTCCCAAATCCTGTTGGTGTCATGTAAAGAACACTTAATTTGGGTCAAAAGACCTTAGATGAAGTTCTGGTGCACTATAACACCTGATCAAGCATGGGCAAATCCCTTGATGACAATGATGGTGATGGTAATAGCTTATTACAATAATACCTAGAATCTATGTAATGCTTTGGGCTTTACAAAGCATGTTACAAATATTTCATAGATCCTCATAACAACCTTGAGAAACAGATGCTTTTATTATCCTCATTTTACAGATGAGGGAATTGAGGCAGAGAGGAGTGTAGTGACTTGCCCAGTAGCACACAGATCGTAAGTATCTGGGGAGTGCAGGCTGAGGAATGGAAATGAAAGATGTGAAGTCAGAGGATCTTCAAATTCTGGCTTTTTCTGAGCCCCAACTCTCTCATCTGTAAAAGGAAATATTTGGACTTCTGGAGCCCAGTTTGGGATTACGCTTAAAAAGTGCATGTAGTCTATGACCCAGACAGCATGCTACTGGGCATAGACCCCAATGAGTTAAAGTTAGAAAGGTTACGTACACACTAACATCTTCATGGGAGCCCTTTGTGTGGAAACAAAGAATCAGAGAGCAGATTCTTCTCACAAAGTGTAGAGTGTGAATGTGATGGCATGTTTCTGCATCAACACAGACGGTGAATATGAACAGCCAGAAGCAGCCTAGGAAGACTGGTGTGAATCATCAAAGGATGCAATGAGCGGAACCAGAAAAACCATACACACCGTCACCATAATGATGTAAATGGGAGGGGTGGGGGGCCAAGAAACTGAAAGCTATGCAATTACAACAACCAAGCTTGACTCCAGAGAAAAGCTGAGAAAATGTATCTCCTTCCCCACTTTACAGAGGTGAAGGATTCTGGGTAGAGAGGGCCATGTGTACTAGAAGGTAGTGTTATCTGCAGGGAAAAGGGGAGTGGCTCCAGAGTCAGAGGAACTGGATTCGAATCTCACCTCTGACACTACCTGTGAGACCTTGGACAAGTCTCTCTCCAAGCCTCAATTTTGTCACCTACAGAATAAGAAAATTGGAGTACATGGCTTCAGGAGGCCCTTCCAGCTCGAGAACTATGATCTTTTACTAAGTTAGTTTCTTCTTCCTTTTTCAACGTGTTACAAGAGATGATTCAAAGGTTAGGAGAGAGGGAAAGATATATTTGGAAATGGAGACAATGTAAAAACAAAAACAAAACAGTAAAATGAGATTTGTTCACAGGAGGGGGTTGGATGAGATGACCTCCTAACACCCTGCCGCTTCTGAATCTATAGCTCTGTGCTCTTACAACTCAACCCTGTAATTTGTTGGTAAAAAGCTGCTTTGAAAAGCTGTCCAGCAGATTAAAGGACTATTGGTTCTTTAAATAGACAAATTCCGTCTTAAAGACGAAGCAAGTGTGTTTGGACTATATGTGTGTGCATATGTGAATGCATGTTGTGTGTAGACAGTATAGATGTATACATATATGTATAGAGACAGACTATAGTCTGTAGAGTACATATATGTAAGCTATACAGTGTAGTATGTATATGTGTATCTGTATATATGTGTGTGTATGTACACAGATATATGCATAAACACACACACACACACACACACACACACACACAAACACTGAATCTATCCTGAGTCTACCCATCACCTACCTGTGGATATAATTAAAGTCAAGACTTTGGCAAATATAAGAACTTGCCAGCTAAGAACAAGATCCAGTCAGTTCTGGCATCTGGGGGCATTTAAAATATAATCTTTAGTTATTTTGAGACTCAGAACCTACATGCCATCCATATGCCACATGAAACAATACCAGACTCCAAACTGGAGAATAGAAAAGTCAAAGTGATGCTATCACCAAATAAGGCCTCTAAACCAGCTCAGAACTTACAATGGAAAAAAAATTCTGAAACTCGGTGTCAGAGAAATAACAAACCAAAAACCCCAACTTTCTCTTCCTAACAAAATAGACTGGTTTCCTTCTAGAACAAAGAATCTACTGGACCAAAAGGAAAACACATGTCTCTGGCCAGCAGTCTTTCCAAAAAGAGATCACCAATCTGTACAACTGAATGATCTCAGCATCACAGGACCATAGATTTAGAATCAGAAGGGCCCTCAGAGACCAGAGGCTCCAGTGCTTTTATTTTACAGATAAGGAAATTGTGACTCAGAACGTTAAGTGGCCTGCCTGAGGGTTACACAGCTACTAAGGAGCAGGGCTGGGATTCAGATCTGATTCCTCCGAATCAAAATCCCATATTCTTTCTACTGGAGAGAATACAGTGTAAAAGAGTACTTTCTGGTACTCTTGTCTGGACCTTCAGGGCCCAAACATTCTTCTAAAAATAAAGCATAAACTATTTTAAAATCTCATAATGCCAGGCTGTTTTATAGGAGGCATCAAGGTCCTAGAAAATGAGTCTCTGGGTCTCTCACAGGAACATCAACGAGAAGACATCTAAGCACAGCTGTTCTTTGCTTCATTTGGAAAAATAATCTACTGCTTTCTAATGAATCAAGGCCCTAGATTAAAGGGGTGGCTGGGCGGTGCAGCAGACAGAAGGCCAGGCCTGTCATCAAGAAGGCCTGAATGCAAATACAGGCTCAGACACTTACTAAGTTGTATGACAGGGGGACAACTCACTTAACCCTGTTGCCTCAGTTTCCTCATTTGTTAAATGAGCCAGAGAAGGAAATGGCAAACCACTCCAGGATCCTTGCCAAGAAAACCCCAGATGGGGTCACAGAGAGTGGACATGACTGAAAGAAGCGAACGACCACAACACAATGAAACGTTACCCACGTCCAGACAGAAAGGCGATAGACGCTGAGTGCAGACTGAGGTAGGTGTGTGTGTGTGTGTGTGCACGTGCAGATATATTTAAAGATAGACAATAGGAGAATTTGTTTTGCTTGACCAAATATGCTTGTAAGGGGAAAGAGGGGATATATATATATATATAGATATATATATATATATATATATATATATATATATATATATATACATATAGGATATATATATAAAGGGAGGACATGTACTTTTCTACATAGCATATATATAATTTGTATGTATTTACATATTGGATATGTAGTCTAAATTTTTTTGTGTTTGTCCTTCATTCTTGAAGAGGACCATGACATCAAGATGATGGCACGACTTGCAGTTGACTTTGATTTGAGGGAGGGAGGACTGGGTAAGGTCACCAGCCTCACTTTCTCCTCCAGAGCCATCTGGGTCCAGAGGTCTGATATTCATCAGGATGACTGGAGATGACCCAGGATGCAATATGAGACTCTGGCGCTTTCAGACTCAGGTCTTATCACATATATATTTCATGTATCTACATGTATATATGCTCATAGATAGATAGAGAGACAGAGAGACAGGTAGATGGATAGATAATAGATAGATAGATAGATAGATAGATAGATAGATAGATAGATAGATGACAGATAGAGAGATGGATATGTATATATTCCAAAGAGAGAAAAATTATTTGAGTCCCAACTATCACAAAGAAAGGCAGGCTCCTGAAAGTGGTAAAACCCTGCCCTTAGAATTCAGAGTGGTTTGATTTCTAAGACCTCAATTTTCCATCAAATGGTTTCTTTTTAAAAGCTCATTTTCCAAAAAGAAGTCTGTGATCTCCCAACGAGTCATTTCTTCCATTCTTCCTCCTCAAAAAAATAAACAGATGAAATAAACACTAACACTTATAAGCAGCTGCAAATTGTCCAAAACCCCAGCAGGACAAAAACCAGCTTCTCATCATGGACACGGATCCAGAGCACACGTGTACACACTGGGCCACCTTTCTAGAATGCTGTTTTCGGCAGCACTGCCATAAAGCCAGGCCAGGCTAATCAACAGCCAGGCTTCCCTGGGTGCTGCCCACTATCTGCACTGACCACGCTGAAAAATCAACAGCACTTGGCAAAAACATCACTCTGTGAAACCTCTAAGAGGGCGTCAGGAATGTGGCTGCCGTTTCTGACTTGCGTCTGTTTGTTCCACGTTGTTGTTTCCCCCCTTCTCACCCAGTTGGCTTGACTTCACTGGTTAGCAAAACTGGCTTCTCTTTTTCCCCTGTCCTTTGGGCAGAATGAGAAACCCACCAAGATGCCCCATTTTCATTCAAGGTGTCTGTGAATACAGTCTAATTACCTATATTTCAAAATTAGTCATTTTTTTTTATTGAGTCTAAAACTTGAAGGAAGGGTCATCTTTGGTTTCAAAAAAGGTACATCTAAGAGGGAAAGTTTCTTTTCTCCAAAGGGAATCTCAATTCAGAAAACTAAGTGTTATGAGAGGAAACAGGTTTCAGCTAGTACACCGCTTGGCTTCCATAGCTGATTTGCCATGACATATCTGTGTCTGCTCAAAAAAAGAAGAGGTCTACCAGGGGAATATTAAAATTCAGGGAGGCCCCCATTGTCTCCCGTCTGGCTTGTCTTTTGGGTACCTGTTAATCAGTGTTGGGGGCTACCTTCCCCAGTCCGCAACTATCCCGCACACAGCAGGTATTCCCCTCCCTGTTAGCCAGTATGTAGAAGCCCATTTCCATTACCTATAATCTCATTCCTTATGATACCACATTTGGGGAGGAGCCCATCCCCTTTTGCTGACCTGGACATTTTTGAACTGTCTTTTTCTATTTTATCTCATTACAAAAGTTATCAATAAAAGCTGACTCCATCCTGAATCCCTTGCTGATATCTAGGAATTGACAAGTTGTTACGTTGGCATATTTTGAAATAAATCCTTTTAATTCTCGTTTTTCCTGAGTTTTGACTTGTTCATTGGGGCAAAGACCTGAACAAAGACAAGAGGACATAGTGAGCCTGAAGTTTCCACCACTTTTGCTAACTTTCAGGTCCAATGCCCTGGAAAGACAAGTGGACCCAAGCTTGAGTAACTTGGTGTGACTGTGGGCAAGTCATTTTGCTTCTCTGAGACTTAGCTTCCTATAAAATCTGGAAGATGGAAATTAAGCTCTCCCTGCCTACCTCATGAGGTTGTTGTAAAAGAAGCATGATTGCAAACTATAAACATACAGAAAGATAAATCATTATGGAGCAAGGAGTCGAACTTTTGCGTGTGCCTTTGGGCCATTTGGGGAAGCTCCCAGTCCACTTTTCAGAGGTATGTTTTCAAATACACAAAAAGGAATACAGAGGATTACTAAGGAGACAAGTTCTATGGGAATGCAATTATTTTTCTTAGGAAAACAAGTTCACAGATTCCACGCTTAATTGCTGCTATAATAGGGGAAAGATCACTGGACTTTGGGTCAGGAGATTTGGGTTTGAGATTGAGTTCTATCATTATTATCTGCATGATCCTGGGGTGAGCACCTGTCTCCTTAACTAGATCCGAGCTTTCCCATTTCTCAGATTAAGGGGTTACATGCAATGATCTTGAGGTTCATTGTGGTTCTAGAATTCCTTGAGTCCTTCCCTACTTCTGTCTTTACAGCAAAATGATAGAAATAGTTTCCAGATTTCAAATCATACAACTATGACCACTACCAGACAACAATAAAAAACTTCATTTCCTAGATTACCAAAAAATGCAAGCCAGAGAATCAGGAAAAGAGTGACTCCACTTATATATATATGTATAATATATAATATAAGCAAAAATATTCAAATGAAGCCGAACAGTATAATTGTGATAACCAAGCTGAGCCTGAGAAGAACTAAGGAAATATAATCCCTTTCTTTGGAGAAACGAGAGTCTATGAGTACAGAACACTGCATACGCTATTAGTCACATCATGCATCAGTCAGTTTCGCTTAACTAATTTTTCTAGTGTGACACTCAGTTTGAACATCCAAGGTAAAGAAATCACTCGAGAAATATCCAAAAGGGATGGACAGAGCCACTTTTCCTCTGATCTCTTTCTGTAGCCTACAAGAGAGGTTCCAACGAGACCAGAAGGCCCCCAGGACCTCAATCTACCAATCTTTAAAAATGACTCCAATCACTAGGGAACAGAGGAACGCACTGTTTCCTTCCTATAAGACCCATGTCCCTACAGAAGATGTTCCAATCCAACAAACATCTGTACCCTGTAAATTCATCATGTGAATTCAGGAACTCATTAACCAATCAGGGTGCCCCTAAAAGCTTCTTCTCTATACTTTATTAAAAGAGAAGGCTCAGTGGGGGTAGCTCAGTAGAGGTGGAGGAGCACAGAGGAGGAAATATCTGTAAATGAGAATGATGGGGGGAAAGGCATCAATAAAACACACATACATACATATACAACATACATATGCACATATGTGTACGCATATATATGTACACATGAAAAGTAAATTTAAGAATAATGCAAAACAATTTCTGATTGTCTTTTTATAAAGCAATTCAGTTCTCTGTTTTTTCCTCTTGGGAGACAGCGCAAATGTTGGCAGAATATAGGAGAGAACACATTTCAGGATTTAACATCTTGTCATTCCAGACTTTCAAACTTGCCTGAAGCAACATGGGCACTCCCTTTCAAACAGTGCCCACAACCAACCCATCTCCTCCAGTGACTTTAGTAAAGTAGAACTGAGGCAAATTTCACACTGACAACCTTTCCACACAAAAGATGCCAATCTTAAACTACTTGGGATTTGACATGAGTCTCCAGATCGAGGAACAGCTGGGAGGCTAAAGGGACTTTCTTCCTTCAGATGTCACCAGGGACAAGCCTTTACTAGCTAGCAGTCCCGAAACCACAAACATAAAGGCACCTGATAAAGGCACCTAAAAACCCAAATTTCCATCCTCAATCTCCAAATGCTCCCAGTCATCAAAAAACCACCTGCCTTCTCAGTGGAAGCATGCTTCGATTGCCAAATATCAAGGAAAGAAATTCTAAAACTTTTCTCTAGCTTCATGGCTGACCAGACCTCAGTATTCCCTAATTTCCACTTCTCTCCTCAGAATGCTCTCAGGTCAGACAGTCCTTTCTCTCGGATTCCTTCTTTATCAACACCAGAAACCTCTAACCTTTCCAAGACTGAGTTCCAAGACTGAACATCCCCAGTGGCTTGGTGGAAATGGTTTTGAGCCTACCTGTAGGTATCTCTTGGATGGCTTCCTCCCGGGATTTCTCCAGTTTCTCCCTCACCCAGGGAAATTCCTGCAGGGAATCAAGGAAGGTGTCAAAGGATTTGGGGCCTCGTGTAGGTAGGATATCCAGCAGCATCATGGTCTTCCTGAGGCCTGTGGGTTGGGCTCTGATTTCTTGAACATGGTTTTCCGTCAAGATTCCTTCCTGGTAGAGATACTGAAGAACAAGTCCATCCACCAGAACTTCAGCACCCAGTTCCAGCCGAAGGCAGCGGAGAACCTGCTTATCTCTGGCCTCCATCTTGTCTGAGAAGGAAAGAGACCACATGGAGTCAGAGAGATGAAGTCTTACATGCTCTTAACAGCCGGAAGATCTCATTATGTACAATCAGGTACATGAGATCAAACACAAAGAAGTAAGTCACACGGAGGATGTGACTTAATCTCACACAAAAAGAATTCTAACATTATTTCCTTGTCTGTTAGAAGTATATATAAGGAAATAAAATTAAAAATAATAACAGCTACCATTTCTATTGCAATTTAAGGTCTACAAAACGCTTTGTAATTATTGTCTCATTTAGTTCTCACAATGACCCTGGAAAATAGATGCTAATATCATTCCCATTTTACAGATAAGGAAACTGAGGCAGGGAGAGGTAAAGTGACTTGCCTAGGGTCACACAACTAGTACGTATCCAAGGTAGTATTTTAACTCGGGTCTTCCTGACTCCAAGTCTGAAGTGTAGCCATCTAGATTGCTCAGCTGAAAAAGGAAAATTGAAGTGTTCCTGCTCCCCAAAGTCACACATTCTCCTGGCCAGGATATAACATCAATCCAAAAGCATTAATTAGGCGCCTGCTACATGGCAGTCAAGGAAAGAGTCCCCAGCTTCAAGGAAGTTGCATTTTACTAGTTGAGAGTGGGATACATGAGAGAAACATGTGCTAGATAAGTAAAGACAAATTTTCTATAAATTAATGGGGTAAGTGGACAAAAGAAGGCATATGGTAAGTGGTGGCTCTGAGGAAGCAAAGGAAGCAGCCCCATAAGGAATGGAGGTGGCATTTTCAATTGGGGATAAAGAAAACGTAGGTGGCGCACTGGATAGAACACCATCACAAAGAGGTGGATACAAGTGAAAAACAACCGAACCACAAAAAATAGAAAAAAGTTGCTCCCTTAGTAAAGAAAAAAGGGAAGTCAAGAATTCCAAAGGGTGGGAGAGGCATCTTGCAAAGTGAGCATATTGCTGGAGTTCAATGCTACCTTCCTACCTGCATGACCATGGGCCTTCTTCACCTGGGAATAACACACAGTTATGGCACCTGCCTCATGGGATTGTTAGGAGGATCCAAGGAGATGTAGTTTACAAAGTGCATCCCAGAAATAGCAGGCATTTCATCATTAAAAACTACTTCATATAACTCTTCTCCCCAATATGGCTCCAATTTACTTTCCCATTCTTGTTTCAACTACTCCCCCTTGACCCTTTCAGTCAGGCTTGGTTGTTTTGCTCCATGGAAGGTCAGTGCCAGACACAGGTCACTGAGATATATGAACCCACAAAGGATCTGTGATTTTGTAGCCCAGGGAAATCCCAGTGTGGAAACCCCCTCCACCAATACAGACACAATCTTTCTATGACTTGGTAGGGAGCTGCCTGAGATTCAGAGAGGCTACAAGACTTGCCCATGGTCACAGAGACCCTTTCAGGGGGTCCAAGCAGTCAAAATTATTTTCATAATAATACTAAGACAATATTTGCTTATTAAAATACTTCATTTTCAACTGCATATCAGGGTGAAGCCAGATTGTCTTCATATCCAACCAAAACAATATATGGTAATAGATGATACCTGCAGATAAAAGAATCTATTTTTTATTGTCAGATGTGAGTTTGTAAAAATATGTAAAATGATGCTACTATTCATACAAAACTTTATTTCACAGCAAATATTCTTTATTATAACTATATATAGTTATTGTCAGAAAAAATAATTTATGTCAGGATATAATGATTTGGAATTATTTTAATGACAATTTTCAAAATTTATCGGTTTTCATTTTTAATATAGTACATATCAATAGATTTATTCCAAATAAATAAAAGTTGGGGGAGACCAAAAACCTGGAAAATCTCCATTGGAGAAGGTGTTGCTTGAGCTGAGCTCTGAAAGAAACCAGGGATTTGAAGAGGACGACTGAGGAGAAAGACCATTCTGGGCTCCAGGGGCAGTCAGTGCCAAGGGAAGGAGACAAAGCTTAGCAGAGAAGGCAAAATTTCAGGAGCAGTTTAAACGACAGGAATCATACATTCTGAAGAAATAGAGGTACTTAAAAATGGGTGCCCTGGGCATGTTACCAGAAGGGAAACTGAGGCCCAGAGGTTGGTTACATTCCATTCCTCTAGTCAGCAAGGTCAAGGATATTTAGAGGGAGAGGAACCTTTAGAGATGCTCATTTTTTACAGAAGATGAAACAGGAACAGACAAAGCAAGTGAGCTGTCCAATGTCACACAGGGATTAAGTAAAAGAGGCAGAATTGTTCAGAGAATTGCTTCCCCAAGTTTTGGGGAAAGGGAACTCTGGGGAAAAGGAACTCTTGGGTTCCACTTATTTTTTTAGCCCTCCTTTGAGACCTGGTCATTGTCACTGCTGTTTACCCTTCATTCTCTAAGAGGACCATGAGGTCAGGGAGGTGATGCCATGACTTGGAAGTGAATGGATTTAAGTGAGGGAGGGCTGTGCAGAGTCATCAGCTTCACTTGTTCCTCCAGAGTCATCTGGGTCCAGTGGCCAGATATAGATCAGGACACTTGGAGATGGCCCTGCATGCAGTGGGGGACTTGTGACCTTTTTAAATTAAGGCTTTTCACTTTGACAATACTCATTCAGTGATTAAGGCAAGGTGTGTTTGCCCTTCATTGCTGAAGAAGACCACGCCATCAGAGAAATGATGACATCACTTGCCCTTGACTTTGTTTTGAGGGAGGGAGGGCTGTTCAGGTCACCAGCCTCACTTCTCCTCCAGAGCCATCTGAATCCAGTGACCAGATATTCATCAGGCATCAGGATGACTCGAGATGACCCAGGATGAGGCATTTGGGGTTAAGTGACTTACCCAAGGTCACCCAGCTAGTGAGTATCAAGTGTCTGAGGTGACATTGGAACTCAGGTCCTCCTGACTCCTACACTGCTGCTCTATCCACTGCACTACCTAGCTTCCCCTTAAGGCAAGATGAGAAATGAGTCAAAGAATGGCCTCTTTACCTGGTCCAAAAAGAAAAAAAACAATCTGGGAGGGGGAGACCTTCAGGACTTGTGGCTTAAACAGCAACAACTGCCATTTATTTTCATTCTGAGCCAATCAGAGTAGGGCTTGGTCCGGAATTTATGGTTGGCTAGTCAATGAGAGCCAAAGTGATTTACTTAAGGTGAGAGGGAGGGTGGGGGAGAGAATGGAAAGATCCCTGGATTTGGAGTCAAAGGACCTGGGTTCAGATTTGCTTACTGCTGTCTGTGTGATCTGGGGTAAATCACTTTAAGTCTCTGGGCCTCAGTTTTCCCTTCTGTGAAATGAACAGGTTGGACTCCCGCGCTCAAGCACCAAATCTATGAGCCATGAATGTTCTCATCTAAAGGGTATAAATAAAAACATAATAAAGAACATAATAGGAACAAAATAAATTTAGGGCATAAATAAGAGGTAACTGAAGGCTGCAAAGATCCTGGGAGGAAGGAAACAGGCATTAATGGAGCACCTACTATATGCCTGGGGCTTCACAGATGGTTTCTCATTTGTTCCTCACAACCACCGTGGGAAGTAGGTGCTATTACTATTAATTATTATTCCCATTTTACAGATGAGGAAACTGAGGCAGGCAGCAGCGAAGTGAATTGTCCAGGGTCACTCAAGCTGGAAAGAGTCTGAGACTGGATTTGAACTCAGGTTTTCCAGACTCCAGGTCAGGTGCTTTTTCCAGTGTAGCAGCTGGCTGCCTCTAGGCAGCATAGAGACAGCTGTTTAGAAGTTATTAAATCCTGACTTTACAGATGGGGAAACGAAGATTAAAAAGGGGAACTCACTTGCTCAAGATCCCACAGAGAGTAACTGACAAAGGTAGAATCTGAACCCAAACCCAGTGTTTTCCACTGTACCACCCTGACACACAGCAGGTCAGAGGCAAATCGAGGTCTGGGGACCAGAGAGGTCAAGAGACCACACTGAGGTCACACAGTAGGTGCGGGGCAGAGCGAGGTCTGGGGACCAGAGAGGTCAAGTAACCCCCACCCCCAGGTCACACAGCACCTCCAAAGCCATCCCAGCACCTGTCCACCAGCCACTAAAAAGATACCAAAGGAAGGACCCAGACAGAGTGGGGGCGCCCCGCTGTGAAGGTCCTTGACGTCACAGGCAGGCTGCAATAAAAGATGGATACATTGTTTCTTATTTCCTGTTACTTACAGTCACCACGCCCTCAGAAGGCAGCCCCTTGAGTCCCGGCTTTAGGGCAACCTGTCATGCATCCGCCATCTTTGTTAGAGGCACTATCCCCAAACAGGAAGTGCTGGTGGCCATCTTTGTTAAGGGTCAGCCCAGGAAGTCAGATCAGGTGCCATCTTTGGTGCTGGCATTTTACGTCACCGAGGGAGGGGTCGCCATGTTTGCTGTGGGCAGAGGCTGCAGCGGCGACTCAGCCAGTCCTTGGCTGCCTGTTACTGTAACCTTCTCTGTGTCACGGAACTCATCCCTTTGGCAGAGTCCCGTGAAGCCTGTGGGACCCTTCTCAGACTAATGCTTTTAAATGCGTAACATAAAATACAAAGGATTATAAAGGAAACTAATCACATTGAAATGTAATCATTTCTCTAATGTTAGATACTACAATATATCTGTATCCAGGTTACCATATCATTATATATCTATGTGTATCCAGGTTACCATATCATTATATATCTATGTTATTATAGCAGATACATACTATGACTAATCCATGTTATTATATAACAAATTTATATACATAGAACTATACTATATGTACTATATTATATATCTATATCCATATAGATATTATAATTATGTGTTATATAATAATGTAAAATGTAATATCCATACCTACATTATATTATACAGCACATCTATATACATGTTATATCATATAATATGTATCTATATCCAGTTATGTAATGTAGCTATATCCATATTATTGTATCATGTCATATATTTACTATATCTCTAGCAATATTATTGTACCATGTTATACATATATTCTTATTATACAATGCTCTACATATCTATATCCATATATCTCAATCTCTCTGTATGTGTATATATATTTGTTAATATATGTGTGCATATGTGTGTGTATTAAACAAGTTCACAGATCCCTGATAAAGAACCTCAGAAAACAGGAAAAAAAGGCAATGGAGAAATAAAGGGAGAAAGACATGCAGAAATCAATGCATTAGGTACCTCTCATTAATTCCATTTCATTCAGTTCAGTCCAAGGAAAGTAGTCTGGAAGGTGGAAAACGTGTTAACTTTGGAATCAGAACTTCCTGGATCCAGTGCTGTTTCTGCTATTAGATAGCTGTGTGACAAGGGGCAAGTCACTGAACTTCTTTGAGCCTCAGTTTCCTTGCCTGTAAAATGAGGGGACTGTTAAATTTACATAGTCACTAAACTCCCTTCAATAAGCATTTATCAATGGTCATGGGGTTCAGGAAGGGTGGAGATAATATAAACAAAAATGAAAATTGCTTTCCTCAAGGGGCTTCCAATTCTACTGGATTAAACAATTTAAAAGTATCCTTGCTCTCAGAGGAAAGGCATGGCATTGCGAAGCATTGTTTTTAAAAAATGGAATTGGTTTGCCTTTCAAGATAGCAAATTTCCTATCAATGGAAGTTTTCAAATGGAGTGTGGATGACTGGAAAGAGCACTGAACCCAACATCAAAGGACCTGGGTTCAGGTTTCCACTGTCGTACTGATTCACTATGTGACCTTGGTAAAGTCGTTTTATTGAGTTGTAGGAGATAGGGATGATGACCAGAACAAGTTCCTGGAGGAGAAAGGAAGAAGAGTGTTTAAGAGCAGGTATAGAGGGATCATCCAGGGTAATGGGATAGGGCTCTCTTTTCTTCTATAGCTAGAGGGAAAGAAGAGAAAGTAAGGAGGAACAGGGGAAATGATCCTGAGAAGGCTCAAAAAATGGTAGAGACAGCTCACCAGAAGAGCCTCAATCTTCCCAGAAAAAGGAGGTCAAACTATCTGCTAAAAATGTAGGAGAGAAGTTTGGACCAAGTGCTATGTGGAACAAGATAGGGGTGTAATAAAGGTGGGGGAGGATAGTGTAACCGTAACAATAGCCCAATAGCTACTATATGTGCCACAAACTTATAAGAAATGAGCTTGATGTGATTTTTCTCCAGTGACTTTTAGCAGCCCAGGAGCATCAGCAGAGAAATTAGAAGGGGCAGAATATTCAGGGCTAGTGATTGGCAGATCAAAACAATGGAACATCAGGGGACAAAAAAAAAAACTAGAAGGGTCATAGCTAGTGAAACATGAACGTGTCAGACAAAGGGATTGAGGCTAAGGAAGCAAGCAAATGAGGCTAGAATGGGGTAGATGGGCTGGGCAAACAGATATGGGTCAAGGGACTGGCCTTCACAAGAAGGATGAAGGATAATGATGAGAGTGAGCATTTACATAGCACGCTAAGGTTTACAAAGCACTTTGCATATATTACTTCATTTGTATTCTAGGAATAATAACCTTATGAGAGACATCGAGAGAGACAAAGAGAGAGGAAGGAAGGAAGGAAGGAAGGAAGGAAGGAAGGAAGGAAGGAAGGAAGGAAGGAAGGAAGGAAGGAAGGAAGGAAGGAAGGAAGGGTGGGAGGGAGGAAAAGAGGGAGGGAGGGAGTTTTTTAGTCTCCTCTGTGATTCTGTAATAAAGGTATTACGCTACATGTCTGTGGAGAGAGTATCATCTAATTGTCTGTACTAATTAATAGCTATCTTGCTGAATCCATGTTTTCTCCTCATGAATTCTAATAACTCATTCAGTACTGTGATACAGCATTCTTGGCTAAACACTGCCTTTGTAGAAATGCAGAGAACTAGGCTAATCGCCTATTTATGAAGGCCTAATTCATGAGTACTTTTGAAGCAGCTAAAGCATGTGATTATGAAAATATCCATGTACTAAATAATTATCTTTATGAAATTATAATGTAGTAAGCTATAGGTTATAGTGATTCAGAATACAAAGAGCCCATAGTCCTGATCAATTAATGAATGTTAATGTTGAAGTGTAATAACTATCCCTTACAAATACTAAGCCTTTCATTGACTTGATTGGAAAAATAATTAATCCATGCAGTGTCCTGATGGGTGCTTTACTTCCCTTCTTGCTAGGCAACCAGGATAATAATAATCCTGGGGTGCTACAATACTAGAAGAGAGTGGCTGGAACATATTCTCTATCGAACCACAAGCCAGCATGTGATGGGAATAAATAGGAGAGGAAAAAATGGGGAAGGAACATATGGCACAAGAGAGATTTCAATAGCTTTGGAATCAGAGATCTCAAGTCAAATCTCTCTTAGCCACCTGTGTGACCTTGAACAAGTAACTTCACCTCTCTCCATCTCAGTTTCCTCATTAGTAAAATAAGTGGATTGAATTCGATGAATTCTTTCAATCAATCAACAAGCCTTTATTAAAGACCAACTTGGCATTAGTGATACAAAGATGAAAATAAAAGAATCCCTGCTCTCAAGAAGCTTATATTCCAACAGGGGAGACTATAAAATCTTCTATCTTGTTTTCCAGTTGTATCTGACTCAGTGATCCTCTCTGGGGTTTTCTTGGCAAAGACATAGTTAAAAAAAAAAAAAAAGACAGAAGCAGAGCATTCCTTGCCCTCAAAGAACTTATATTCTGTTGTAGAGAAAGAATATATACACAGATTGGGAAAGAAGGATGCTAGGAACTGGGGGGAATCTATAATTTAGGAACAGCTAGATGGTTCAATGGAGAGAGTGTTGGACCTGGAGCCAGGAAGAAACAAGTTCAAATTTGGCCTCAGATAACTACCCAGGTAACCTGGGTAAGTCATTTAACCTCTGTTTGCCTCCAGAAAAAATTTCCTCATCTGTAAAATGGAACAATAATACTAGCTTCTATCTCCAAGGGTGGTTATGAGGATCCAATGAGAAAATAATCATGATGCACTTAGCACTGTGCCCAGCACTTAGTGAGCACTAGATAAATGTTAACTATCAGCTATTATTGGAGTACACGGACTGCTCAGAGAGGACTAGTACCACTGGTGTGAGCGTTGGCCAAGTCCTTTTCAGGGCTGCTCATCCAACTTTGGTGTCATGGGCTGTTCAGAGAGGACTGGTACCATTGGTGTGAGCGTTGGCCAAGTCCTTTTCAGGGCTGCTCATCCAACTTTGGTGCTCACCTGTCACCCAACCCTCACCTCGGATTCCAAGAAGCTTCAGTGTACACAGCAACCACACCTCAGTAAAAATCATCTTGGCAAATAAGCTAAACCAGGCAGGGCTCAAACCCATCACTGAGTTAGGGAGATGTCTACCCCAAAGAAACGCGGATTTCCCCTGGCAGAATGGACGTAGGAGAACAGTTTGTTCCAAAGTTCATGAAGGTGGCTGAAGCAAGCATTGTATAGTGCTCAGAGCTTAATCAGATGTCAAGGTCATCCACAACATCCCCAGTCGCCATCCCCAATCATCTTGACTTCTGTCTTGCCACTGCACTTTCCTGACTCTGGAAGGGAGAGAGAGGCTGACAGCTTTGGGCAACCCTGCCTCCCTTAAATCCAACTCACGAATGAGTCAAGACATCACCCCATGATGACATGAGTCCTTTTCAAAAGGAAGGACAAACAACATAGATCAGCTATTTTTAGGAAATGGCAATTGAATTGATCTTTAGAGGTAGGAAGGGAGGGCACAAGGGACAGATGGAGAAGCAGCAACAAATCCAGATTGGCTGGACAAAAGAGTGAATGAAAAGAGGAGTGATGTACGATAAAACTTGAAAGATGGGCTCCAGTTCTAAATCTGTGATCTTATAACTTCTGTTCTGTCTGCCTGGCTCTCTCCAACCACTGACCTAACAGGCCAGTCTTACATCATAACGAGGAGACGTGAGATAAAGAAAAACAAAGAGCTACCACTGTGGTATCTTGTCTGTTATTTCTTTGGTTTCTCTTCATGCCATCCACCCAGTGGTTTGCATATGGAAAGCCTACTGAATGGTTGTGACTTGACTACTGAATTATCCTGGACATACTAGGTGCTCAAGAAATACCTTTGACGGAGTAATTGTTCTATTTACTTCATTAACTTTTATTTGAGTTCTTCCAGTGCCTAATTCGATGGCCAACACATAGTAGGCATTTAATAAGCTTGTTGATTGCTTGTCTCCAAAATAGAGCCAAGTATTTATAATAAAGTTAGGACACTTAGATAGATAAGTATGATATACTAAGGAGGTGAATCAGAGAAAATCCTGGATCAAATTAGAGTTTTCCTAAGCAATCTGATAACAAAACAGACTATTATTATATATGATAATATAATAGTCTATTGTTAATGGTTCTTTGAGCTGAAGAAATTCATCCAGTCAATCTGCTGGGATTCCAGGGTGTTGACCATGAGATTAAATCAGCCAGTAAAGCACAAGGCACTTCTAGGATAGTCTGATGGAGGATTAGATACACCACTTGACCTTTAAAAAGCATGCCAACACCCACTCTAGGAAAATCAACTTTCCAGGAAGGAATCAGCTCTTGAGGAGGCTCTCCATTCTTAAGGGCTTGATCTTCATCTTTCCCTAGTACCTCCTTCAAAGTCCAAGGATGGGAGGGAGTGGGGAGAGTTCTCTCTCCTCATCTCCATAATCAATTGCATCTTGCAAAAGAAGTACGTAGGCTTAAGAGGCATATGCTTGCACAGAGGCTGAGGAGGAGATTCAAGGACAGGGCTTACTGAACCCCAATCATTCGTGTAGAGAAGTGGGGTAGGATTTTGAATTACCTAGACATCTAGCTTCCTAGCAAAGAGAAAAATATTTCCAGGATAGCACTAGCTTTGAGAGTTATCTCAAGGGTAATTCTAAGTTCAAGAGCTCCAGATACTGAATCTTCTAGAAAGAGATTCCCTTATGTATCCTTGAAAAAGAAAGAAGACTCCACATACTTCCTGCACAGCATCCATAGATTTTGTTGTTCAGGGATTTTCAGACATGTGTGATTATTCGTGACCCCATTTGGAGTTTTCTTGGCAGAAGCACCAGAGTGATTTGCCATTTCCTTCTCCAGCTCATTTTACAGATGAAGAAACTGAGATCAAATGGATTGAATGACTTGCCCTGAGCCACACAGCTAGTAAGCGTCTGAGGCTTAGGTCGGGTCTTCCTGACTTCAGGACCAACCTTCTAGCCACTGCACACCAAGGTCTATGAGAATAGTTGGAAGATATTAGCATTTCTTCTGCCATGGACTGCCCACCTCACCTGTACCTTGGCCATATGTATTTCCTAGATATGTCCTCCTTTACTTGTTATCTCTATGTGTCCACTCTGTATTTATGGGAGAGGGTGGCCTAGGTTCATGGAGAAGATGGTTTGCTCTTATTAACCCTACAAAGCTATTTCAATAGATGTCTTTGCTTTGATATAATTTTGTCATTTGGCTGACTACTAATAGGCAAACACATCAATTGGGGCTCATGAGTGTGGCCCAAAGAGTACTAAGAAACTGAGGTAATCATCATCCTGGGGGAACCATGCTATGAGTCAGGAGTGGGAAGAAGATGCCCTCATAGTGCAACTGATATAAAATAGGATGTAATAATTATAAGGAAAAAACCCAGTCAAAACACTGTGAGAAATGGTAGAAAGGAAAAAGTACTGTCAGTTGGGAACACCAAGGAAGGCTTGATCTTTGAAGAAACAGAAGACTTTCAATACTTCAATAGAATGAAGTATTGATAAGGCGAATTCTACATATGGGAGCTCACCATTGTCAATGGACAGAAATGGAAGGGGACAGGACAAGAGGAACTCTTTTTAGTAAAGAGAGTTACTTAAAGGACTAACCAATTTCCTAAAAGGAATCCAGTCTGGGTCCTATAAATTGTCCATCTACTGGCCTTTAAGATAGCATCATAGAGTCAAAGAATTTCAGAAGTAGAGGGAACCCTTGAAATTATGTAGACCAAACATTTCATTTTAGAGTTGAAAATAGCAAGGTCCAGCAAAGTTAAGTAACTTGTCAAATATCACATAGCTGATTGGTTGTAATAACAGGACTTTGGTTTCAGAATATGAATTCTGGTTTTCTTGATTTGTTTCAAATTCACCATCATTCTAGCTCACTTTTCTTTGGTGCAAAGTGAGTAAGCCTTTTTAGAATTTATAGAGTTTTTTCTTTTTTTTGTGATTAAATAGTTTGGAGAACTGCCCATCTAATCCTTTTAACATTTTCAAAATGTTATTGAGAATATTTGTCTATATGTCACCTATATTCCCCATTTCCCTTCTCCTATCTCACCCAAAGAATCACCCTTTATTATAGCGATGTTTGTCCACTTTGCATCCAATTCTTTGCTACTACAAAAAATTTTACTGTGTTTTGGTGTCTATGGGATATTTTTTTATCCTTGATTTCCTTGAAATATATGCCTCTGAGATCTCTGAACCACAGAATATAAAGATTTTAGTCACTTTCTTAAAATAATTCCAATCATGAATCTTCAAGTAGTCAGATAATGCTTAGACTCTTTCTCCTTAAACTGTTTTCCAGTCAGTTGTTTTTTTTAAATATGTCTTACATTTTCAATCTCTTTTTTTAGTCTTTTGATTTTGCTTTAATATTTCTTGTTTCCAAATTGCTTTCTAAAATGGTTGGATGAACTCAGTCTCACTAAGTGCATTAGTATGCCTATCTTTCCTCAACCCATCCAACATTGCCCATCCCCATCTTTTGTTACCTTTGCTAATTTGCTGGAAGTTAGGTGACACTTCAGAGTTATTTTAATTTGTTTTTTCTCTTGTTATTCATGACTTAGAGCAGTCTTTTATGACTGTTAATAGTTTGCCATTCTTCCAATCATATTAAATCTAAAGGCCAACCCATGGAAAATTCTTGACTTTAACCTCACAAGTGAATAGTTTTACATCTTTGTTTCACAAGTGTTTTTTACCCTTCTCTAATCATACTCATCATTCCGAAAGAATGAGATACTTCAGGAATTAAATCTTATACATATAAGTTCAAACCCTAATTTAACTCTTGCTTGGGCCATGGAATGACTACAAATTCAGATCAACACAACAAGCTGTCTCCCACTTATGCTCATTACAGTAATTTAGATGATTTAGTATTAATCTAATAATAGATTCAGTGTTGCGAAGGCAAACCTCCCCTTTTTGTCAACCCTGATAATAGAAATTGACTGTGAGGGCTATGAGAGGGATATGGTTACAATAGCATCAAAACCAGTCCTCAAGTCCTACACCACTATAAGCAGCCTAGCATATGGAACCAGGTAGACAGTTTTTTTATAGGGGAAAATGAATTAAGAAGAGTTCACCTTAGCTTTCTCCCTACCACATTTACAGGGACAGATATTCACTAATCTTAGATCTCAGATGCTGCTTCCATTGAGCTACTGTCTCTGAACGTTTCTCTGAAAGCACCATCTAAGGCCATTCCAAGGACACAACAAATCCAAGAATGAAACTTAGAAATTCACAGTAGGGCTGGACATAATTGTTATCAATATCAAATTATTATTGCAATAAATTAGCTTACAAATGAAAATTTAGTAGGTCTTCTAAAAATCACACAAAAAATTTTTACAAAATATTTCTTCCTAAACAGTTTAAAATTTATCCCAATGTGAAAAGGAATAATCACTAAACTTTTATGATGTAAATTAATTGGAAACCTCTAAAATGACAGGTATCTCTCTCTCTCATTCAAAATTAAAGCAAAAAGAAAAAACCTTTAAAATTGGAATTTATCAAAACTAAGCTGGTGTAAAATGTCTTTAAGTAACATAAATGAATCCCCAAAGCACTATAACAAACTAAATTCCTAATTACTACAAAATTCCTAGTTATCCCCTGCCTTTAGTCAAAAAGGTGTTTGTAATCGGGAGGAGATTCATTTTCTATAAGCTAAGAATAACACACCCACTTAAATTAACCTTATCACAATAACAAAGGTCTTTAAAAATTTGCTCAGACTCTTTTCTTCCCTTCGTCTTTAAAGGCATCACTAGAAAATAAGAAAGTAGTTACATTCTGGAATTCCACATAGATGGTGACTATCATCTAACATTCTGCCTTGCCTGTGCATTCATATGCATGCCCACTCGCATTGAGAGAAATGAGAAATAAATGTACATGCAGTCTAATTCTGTCTTTCGTAGACCAAATTCTGGAGATTGACAGCTAATAAACCAACTCTACAGGAAATTCCACATCCTCGAATTCTTACATCCTAACGTTCATACACATATTATTGATTTAAACATAAGCAATGTTAGACTCTGGCTGCTATTTAGCTGAAATGAATGCAGCTTGATTTACCTTGAGTATCAGAATTCCTGCTAATTTTTCAGGCAGTAGGCTTTTTTTTTTTAAATGCTATTTCTGGAAAGAAAGTTCTTACCAACAGTGTCTAAGAAATATTCAACAACCAACTCTCCAGGGGAGAAAATATACCCTTGCCATATTTTAAGTTTTATTTGGAATATTACTAAGATTTTTACCATTACTCTCTTAAATACAATCAACAGAACAATAAACCAATCCCTGATTTGTAATATTCGCTGATTTATGAGGTGCAAAGGTTCACATTAAAAATTAAATAATCTTCTAGCTTCAACCTAGCTCCAGCATACCCCTGCTCCTACCCCATACAAGAGTAAATAAGGCAGGGAAACATCAAAACGTTGATGCAATTTTAGGGGTACAGGGACCCCAAAACTATCGAGGTACAAGGCAGAGTCATCTGAAGAGAATTCACTGGCTCAAGCAGTCTTCCAGTCAAGTGACAAAACGTTTATTATAATGCTAATATAAAAGACAGAGCTCCTTAGGGAATGCAAAACCTAATTGGAGTGATGGTAAAACTTATCTAGGAAAATCCTGTTTATGTAAGGGGAATTCTTATGGGATCAGTTTATTGCTGTACCAGGAAGAGAGTGATAGTGTGTTTCACTGTGGCCCACTCATAAATAATTGTCCGATATAGTGTCTTTTGGGCTGGTGAGAGATATGGTCTGAGGACTGGGGTCCGAGCACAAGCACCCAAACATCTCATAATTATGATTGGAAAATGGGATGAGTCCATAGTCACAAAGCTGAAACAGGTTGTCATCATTTGATTCTTCCTATTTCTTATCAAAATTGTAGCCTATAGAGTCAGCAGTGGGTGCACCCTGAAGTTGGTGATCTCATGATCTGTTTGCTTGGACTTCAAAGGCGCTAGTAATTATGCAATAAAAACCTTGTTGGGCTCCACAATAGAGACTTTGAAAGACCCATGTAAGTAAGTCAGGAATTACCTCACCCACAGCATTGGGATATTTCCTCATCATTCTGTGTGAGTTTAGTATTTCTCCTTCAGAGTTCGCCTGTTTGGATAAGACTCAAGGAGGCCTTGCATCTGTGTGTCTGAGGGAGAACAAGGACCCCCTGCAAAGGGATTCATTTATCTGGGCGGACCTGTGGGCAGCAGGAAGGACCTTTCAGCATAGCAGCAGAAATGACAAAGCAAGACACTTGAGATGGAAAGCCAAAATCCAGGGGCAGGATGCTCAGGATTGCCCTGGGCTATATTAGCCAGGATATTAAAGGGAAAGAAGCAGTCAGTGTATATTGCAAGACTGTCAACACAATTCTGTGGTTGGGAATAAGACTGCATGCAAAGAATAAGTGAGGGAAAGAGCCAAATAGGACTCTAGGGCATGGCTATGCAGCATGGTTGTGGGGGTTAGGGTTACTGTCAATGTTCCTTTTGTCTCTGTTTCTGTGTTCTGCTTATCACTCTTCCCTCTGAAAACGACAGTCAGGAACAGAGAGAGAGAAAGAGAGACAGAGACAGAGAGATAGAGAGAGAGAGAGAGAGACAGAGAGACAGACAAAGAGAGTGAGAGTGGGTGGGGGGAGTAGGGGGGTAGGGATGTGGGGAGATCTTTGTTTCCCCGGGCATCTTAAGGCTGTTTTATTATCCCAGAGCTAGGTACATCACATTTTGGGAGGGTTCTCTGATGATTCTTGTCTTGAATTCAGTAAACAACTACAAATCTCTTTGTTCAACTTGAGCACACTCACTCATGACAAACTGGGGACCCCAAATGGGGCTAGGACTGGGACAGAACCTAGAGAGCTCACCTGAACTCAACATGGTGAAATCTGATGCCAGATAAAGCCCATTCAGTTCATCTAGGAGTACCTCTGAGGCATCAACTTTCCCTACTTTTATGGTATGACATCTGGGGAAGATTTCTTCCTATCTCCCTCTCACTATTTCCTTTTTTCACTTACACTCTATAGGGAAAGTTAAAGGTGTATAAAAGCAGCTACATGGCATAGTGGATAGCACACCAGGCCTGGAGTCAGGAAGACTCATCTTCATGAGTTCAAATCTAACCTCACCCACTTGCTAGCTGTTTGGCCCTGGGCAAGTCACTTAACCCTGTTGGCCTTGGTTTCCTCATCTGTAAAATGAGCTGGATGAGGAAATGGCAAACCATTCCAGTATCATTGCCAAGAAAACCCCAAATTGAGACATGGAATCAGATATGACTGAACCACAAAGCTGTATGGTCATATGTAGGTGTTAATAGGAAATTTTGATAAACAAAAAAACATAGGTAAGATTCATGAACCTTCAGAAGAAACCCAGGCTCAGGCTACACTGGACATTATTTCACAGGAGGTGGAGTGAGTTAGGGACTCTAAGTATGATCAAGATATGGCCTGTATTAAGGTTGTGAGGAGAAAGAATGGGGATGAGGGGAGGGAACACTGCTGAAGGGAACAGTACTGGGCATAAGAGAGTGGCATTTGTCAAGAAGAGAATTAAGATTATAGAGAAATAGCTATTTATTCTTCCCTCTTCTCTTTTTTCTTCTGTCCTGTTCCCGATATACACTTCCATAAACCAGCCTTGGTTCAAGATGAGAAAGAGTGTAGCAATGCTCTTGCTCCCAGCCCACATATGCGACCAGAGCATGACTGGCTAAACCTTCCCCTTTGGGGCTCTGGTGCAGTGCTTCTTAAACTGTGAATATGGGGTGGCAACCCCATAGTCCTATACATGAGAAAGTGCTGAAGGGGTCATGAGTGGAAAAAGTTTAAGAAGTCCTGCTCTAGGGTACCACTCTGAGGATCAGTGGGCTCCTTCTAATGCTATTAGCTCCAGCCCCCATTCCACTCCGTATAACCCTAAATCATTCACAGAGAGCCAGCGAATATCTTCTGGATATAGTGATGCTAGTGACGACTGCTCTACTATCAGCTTAATTAGTTTATTCACCTCAAAATCATTAATCAGCAATTAACTTTTATAAAAGGATATTTCCTGAAAAGACAAAGCAAGGACAGAAATACAAACATGTCCCCCTGAATTGGAGGCACCTTCTGCCCTTCATTACCTTAAAGAAGCTGCTACAAAGATGTAGCCCACTAACTTCTAACACTAGCACAGCTGATGGAGGAGGCATTTTCCTTACTTACACTAAGACATTAAGTGACTTGATCAGGGTCAGATAGTCCTATACATGAGGCAGATCTTCCTGGCTAGGAATCTAACCTCCCTCTAAATCACAGATAAATGACCATATTGTATCATATTGTTATGAACTATAAATATCTGCAATGCTAACTATAGTATTTGTTATTGTTATTAATAACTGGCATTTTATAGTCCTTAAAATTTGCAAAATTATTTATACTCATTTGAAACTTGTAACAACCCTTTGAGACCCAAGGAGGTGGGTACTATAGATATTATCATTCCCATTTTATAGATGAGGAATCTGAAATGCCTTTTCCATGCTTACATAACTATAAAGTATCAGAAATGGAATCTGAAAGACCTTTGGAGTCAGAAGATCTGAGTGTGGGCTCTACTGATGGGGTTCAGACTCTGGGAACCTCTTTGAGCTCCTCTTGAATATTCCCACTTAATCTGGCCTTTCTTACTCAAATCTAATCTTCCCATTTGATCTCGCAGTCTCCGGAAGCCCATGGGCTTTATATTATCCCCAAGCCCAGGTTTTGGTTGCACTCCCCACCCCTGATCCTATCAAAACCCTATTCCTCAGGCCGCTGCCCACTCCCATCAAGATCCTCCTTAGTTTCTGGATCTGTATTCACCTCAGGGTACTGATAGTTCCCATCAAGACTGCCCCACCTGCTTCCGACCCAAGCCCTCCATTGTCTGATATCTCCTGACTGCCTCTATTTCCAATCCTTTGACCAGTCACCCCAGTCCCAGTCACTCCTTGGACTTCTCCTCAAAACCCTCCCTAAACCCCTCCTCCCATCACCCTAGACTACCAAGCCAGCCCCCCAGATCCCTCCTACAGTCTTTTCTGTATTTAAATTCCATCTTGCCTCCATGAAGGTGCTCAGATTCCATCTAGCTGAGACTCTGTCTAGCTGAGATTCTATCTGGCCTGCTTGTAACAAGCGTTACAAATGCTTAGGCTCCTTAAGAGTCAACCCAATATGGCAAATCTTTAATAAACTTTGTTTTTCTTTGACTTTAAGAAGGCTTGAGTCTAATTCATTTGAGTAGGACCCAGTGTATCAGCATTTCAGCATCCCCAGCACCCCTTGGACCTCAACACTACCAGTTACTGAGCTGGAAGGAGTCCCTGCCAGGGAGTAGGTAAAGAACCCACTTTATGGAGAGGCCAAACACTCTGGACAGGTCAGGTAGATCCAGAGGTGAGTTACCTAAGGGAAGGATGAGGGCAAAGCAAAAGAATGGGAAGGAGGAAACAGAATCTCAGTCAGAAGCATGAATTGGTAGTAGCAAAGGACCATAAGAGTTTAAAGAGCATGAAAGAGATTCAAGTTCAAAGAGGTTTCAGGTACCCAGAGAATAAGAAACTTCTGAACTTTTCAGAGAGCAGGACAATTTGCCACATCTTATAGGCACATGTTTATACAGCCCTTCATACCTTCCAGCTCTCCCTGAAGGCATTTCAGCTGGGACAGCTCCCGGACATTCTTCGTTGAAATAGTCTTTGGGAAAATAGCAATTTCTAAGCGGTAATGGACACCTGGACAAGTAAGTCACTCTCTCTAGTTGTCGTGAGTATGAACTGAAGCAATTTATATGAAAGTGGAAATTTATGGTACTTTTAGCCCAGACTTTAGACCTGTTAACCTGTAAAGTGCTTTGAAAACCCTAAAGTACTATGTAACTCTTACTGTTGTTATTTTATATCCCCAGTAGAATATAAACTCACTGAATATTTGTTAAACTGAGGTCTGCGAATATTAAAAAACATTTTCCATAACTGCATTCAATATAACTGGCTTCCTCTGTAATTGTAGGTATTTTAAGATACAATAAAAACATTTTAAAAAAATTTATATAAAAATAAAAGCATTTAAAAACATTATTCTGAGGAGGTCATAGGCTTTATTAAACAGACTGAGGGAAGCATCCTTGGCCAAAAAAATTTTTTAAACAAGGATATAAATTCTCATCTTAGAGCCTTGCACAAGACTTGGTACATACTTAATAAGTGCAAATTATTCTTGTCAATTGATTTTACATTCTTTACACCTCTTAGTTCTGTACTAAGAATAATAATAAAAAAAACTCATGGTAAAGTATAACATTTTAAGGTTTGCAAAACCATTTTCCCCACATCTAATCTGCAAGATTGACAGCATTTGGAAGATGTGATTTGCTGGGGACAAAAGTACCAAAAAAGCATACTCAATACTTTTTCATGCTTTCATCAAAAATAACTTGGATGTATACAAAGAACATTCTTATAAATATTTTTTGGATATGAAAAAGTAAGCATAATGGCCAGTTATGGCTAATGTCTTTTAAAATTAAATTATTTATTTAATGCTTGAAATTGAACTGGAATACAACTGTTCTGACGCAGCTCTCTTCAAAAAGACAATCAAGATGATATTGTCATGACCCCAAACTTCATTTTGCGGGATATGGTTCTGCTTTATTTCTCTTTGTTTTATTTCCTAAAGATCGTTTCATATGGCTTTGTATTTCACATATTTCTTTGTCTTAATTGGGAGTGAGAGAAGGGTGTAGATCTATGATTTTGTTGATGTGGGGAAGTCCCAGAGCAAAAACTCCCTCACTGTTGCAAATATGCAACTCCTCTGTAACTTAAGAGTTTTAGAGAGTTCAGAGTTACACAGGTCAAGTGACTCACCCATAGTCACCCAGCTAATACGTGTCAGAGATAAGAACCTCCTGATCAAGTCCTCCTGATTTCAATTCTAGTCCTCTAGTCATTATATTATGCTGTTTCTTAATTATATTACACTATTTCCATTAACATAATACAGTTTATTTAACCATTCCCCTGGACTGTTGAACCTGTACTCTTTGAACAAGTAGCACTCTTTTTATTTGTTTGTACTGATATGTTCAGGGCACATTCCCTCAAATGATTGCTGAACCATGGTAAGATCTTCTGACTGTTATTTGGATATGATTGTGTGACAGCACTGGCTATTATTTTTTTCCATTCTTATAGAATCTCTTGAAAAATAGTCCAAACTCCTCTAAAATTGATTTTCCAATACATTTCTTGTATATGTAAATTTAACTGGGGTGGGGGTTGTATTCAGTGCTCACTATATAAATGTAATCTTATGACAGTCTTCATGAAGAAAATATTTATAATATACAAAGGTGAGGCTTTTGAGTAGTCTATGACAGAGATATCAAGCATGCAGCTCACAGGTCTGCTGTACTGCAACCCACAACACTCCCCAGTGGAGTCAGATTAAAATATAATTGGAAATATTTAATAAAAATATAATAGAACATGGCTACTATTAATATGTGATTTTCTAGGTCACTATACAACCTGCAGGTATCCTTATATAGGGTTTGATGGCCCCCATTTCTATTTGACTTGACACCATTGGTCACAAGGCTTTGTTTGGATCTTTCATTCCTTGGTTCTGAATCTGAAAAGAAAACAAAGAAATTAAAGATAGAAAAGATTTGTCAAGATGTATAGCAAACTCTTTTCTCCATCACTGACATAATAGCATCTGCCATATTTGGACTGTAATAGCAGTTATAGTTCTCATCTGTACAATGAGCTAGAAAAGGAAATGGCAGATCACTCCGGCATCTTTGTGAAGAAAACCCCAAATGGGGTCATGAAGAGTCAGACACAGCTGAAATGAGTGAAAGGCAAAAAGTTATTACTGTTCTCATCTGTATGGAGCTGGAGAAAGAAATGGCAAACAAACCATTTTAGCATCTTTGTCAAGAAAACCCCAAATGAGGCCACAAAGAATCAGGTGAGACTGAAATGACTAAACACCAAAACTCAGTTACATTCACATGGGAACTCTAATGTGCCACTTGAAATAAAAATGTCACACAAGATAAACAAAGACGAAGGGTGGTTAGACTTGAACTAAGATACGTAAGTCCACACTAGAGGAGAACCAAGTCTGAAGGCATTAAGGGACTGATTCTTAAGCTCTGTGAAAGAAGGGAGTATATCAAATGCTTGGAAACATTCTTGAATATGATCATTACCCAAAAGGCAATCTGCAGAATATCAGTAAGGACTTATTCATACTCCTACTTTTCCCTCTCTACACAATCTTTATGAGAATAAGAAGGTGTGCTCCATGAAGTCTGGAGAAGGGATCAAGCAGACTTTTCCAAGTGATATTCAACAGAAAAGCAAATCTTACCAGTTGTACAGTTCACCAAAGAGTCAAAGAATATCAACTGCCCCTGTGTATTCTTTGTTGATTATAAAAAAAGAATTTTATAGAAGCACAAAATTTGAAAGTTGGAAGGGACCTCCACAACCAACTACCCCAAACCGTACATGAAAGGGAGACAGGGAAATTTTGTTTGTGCTACTGTCTCACACATTTAAAAAAAAAAAACAGATCAGTTTTAAATTAATGATCAATCTAGGGATATGAAACATCGGTCAACTGATTTGCAAGTAGAAAAATCCATAAAACATTTTTGAGAGACTGAGGGACTCCAATTTGGACTTCCCTTTAAAAACTTCAATACAAAAATACATTATTTCCAACTCTATGCATCTTGGACAGTCTTACAGTAAAAAACCACAAAAAGTCCAATTTTGTCATCTTTATCACTAAAGAGAAACCTGAAAAGAACACTAGAATTTAGGTGCTTTTACTCATATACACACTCTCAATTCAAAGATCAGGGAAACACATCAGAGTGACTCTAAAGGGGAAAAAAACTGGCAGAAAAAAATGCTCCAAATTACTAATAAAGAAATGCAAATTAAAACAAATTAAAGCAACTCTGAACTTTTATCTAATACCCACTAGATTGGTAAATATGATGAAAAAGTAAGGAAACAAACATTTATTAAATATCTAATCTGTGCCTAGAGCTTTATAAATATTATCTGATTTGACCTCAAAACAACCCTAAGAGGTAGATGCTTTTATTACCCTTATTTTGTAGTTGAGGAAATTGAGGCAGACTGAGGTTAAGTGACTTGCCAAGAGTCACACAGCTAGTAAGTTTCTGAGGTCAGATTTGGAGGTCTTCCTGACTCTGGGACCAGAGCCCCAACCACTGTGCCAACTAACTCTTTCTAACATCTGACAAAAAAATAAAAATGATACATGCTGGAACAGCTGTGGGAAAATAGGCACACTAACATACTACTGGTAGAGCTGTGGATTGGTCTAACTCTTCTGGAAAACAACATAGAAATATGCCTCCAGAAATCACTAAGCTATATAGTCACACTTTGATCTAGTAATATCCTTACAAGGACTACATCACTAGTATAGGAAATCAGAGAAAAAGGAAAAAGATACGTAGGTACAAAAATATTTATAGAAGTGATAAAAAAAACCTGGCCACTTACAGGGTGACCATCTCTTGGGGAATGGCTAAACAAAATGACTATATATAAACTAATGGAATGTTATTTCACCATAAAAAATCATGAAAAGGACAGTTTAAAAAAAAAAACTTGAGAAGACTCATATAACCTAATGCAGAGTGAGATAAGCAGAACTGAGAGAACAAGTATACAGTAGTAATAAATTTGAAAAACTTAAGATATCTAATCAGTGCAATGAGAACCAATTACAAAGGACTAAATGAATGCTCGATGGCTCGCTCCTGCCAGAGAGGAGTTGGATTCAAAATCCAGAATGAAATGGACATTTTTGGATGTGACCAATGTGGCATTTGTTTTTTCTGGACTAAGTATATTCTTTATCAGAGTTTTCTTTTTATTCTTTCTTTTGCTTTACTAGAGAGAAAACAAATGTTTGCTAATTAGCAAAATAAATAAACTTTTTTAAAAAAATGCCTAATAGGTTTTCTTGTAAGCCTAATTATGTAAATATATCAAGAATTGCTTTTGTGATGAAGTTTTTCTCTCAACATTTTATTTTTTAAAACAAGAAAGCATAATTATACATTTCATATCTTAATATTTCTCATACATTTAAAAATACAAAGGTAAATGACGGGAAATCCTACGTGAACACAGGAAAAAGAAACTAGAGAAACTTCTTTAATGCTAACTCGGGAGGGAGAAAATTAAATATTGTTTTATTTTATATTTGATTCCATTCTGTAATTGAGTCTATTCTGTAATTGCCCAAGTCTTATTTCTTTGTCTCTGAATCAAGTTCAGAGGGTCAGCTTTCCTCTTTGAGCTAAGTTGTTCTATAAGTCACCTTAGTTCAAAGAAATATATTATTTCTACATATTTTACTGCCCATGTACAATTGAGACTTGTTATTTTATTAATGAGCTTTGCATATCCATGTAGAATTAAAGGAAATCTGTTATCTTGCTAACAAACCTTGCAAGAAGCAAGTGGGCACCAGAAAGTCTGTTATCTCTGCAACACTGACCGTGCCACTAACTAGCCATGCAAGTGGACACCACTGCTGAGCTTTCCATAGCAACAGTAGAAGGAGGGGTTGTTGACACTCCTGCATTCCAGACTTCCATCCCATTGCATTGTTTTCCATCATTTATGATACTTTAGACTTTGTAACCAATCATATTGTTTTCCATATGTGATGCTTTCTGTCCTTTGTTCTCTTGTATTTCCAAAAACTAAATGAAGATTAGCAAGCCCTTCCTAGTGGTCTTTTGGCTTACTAAGGAGCTGAAAGAACCATTTTATTGGTAACTGCCAGCCTTACAAATAAATTGAACATGCTTGGAATTTTTGCCTCAGTTTACCTTAATTTTAATCCAAATTTGTAGTCATGCCTTGAGTTGTTGAAAGGAGAAGAATGAAGGAAAAACTCAAGAAAGAACATGTTGGATAAAACAAAATACCTCATCTATTGATGTAAAAAGATGATAGAGAAAGGAATAATACAATATATAATAAGGAAGAAGCAACTGATGTCCCAAAAGTTCTCTTTAGGAGACCTGTTTCTGAGATAAGGAAAAGAAAGCCTTGAGCTTTTTGGCTAAGCTTCATCTTTATGAAATCCATCTATGTTCAACACTCAATGTGAGTTTGAGTTATTTGTGGAGAATATAGAGGGAGCTTACAACTTCCTCTAGTATCAGTGATGAAAGATGATAGCTTGATACAAAATAATTTTTTAATCTCCAGAGCTTTGCTTTAGAAGAGATTCAGTGTCACATTTTAAATCACTTAAGTTGGGTCAGTAGGGAAAAATATGTCACCTTTAAGGCTCTCCAATAAGGTGTCATCCATTCATGTGTCAAAATTACACTTGATTCCTGAAAAGATTCAACAAAAGAGAGAATTCTATTCTCCCACCTTCCAATTATTCATAACATGGCATCATGGAAGGAGAGGTAGGCTCACCAATGTGGCTAAGGGAATGAATGGAGGATTCTCCAGATGCTCCTGTTTGGGGAAGACCTTGTGCAGATGCCATCAATTCACAGAATACTAAAAAAGCCTCCTACAGGAGATTTATTAGCAATCAAAAATTTCGCCTCTATAACTCCAGTCTGAAAACCCATTGGTATGAGACTCTTTACTCATTGGTGGACAGCAAAAATGGGAGGCCAAAAGAGTTAGAAGTATCAAGAGTAGGAGAGTTTTCTTTAAGTTTTTCAGTTTTCTTTAAGTCTTTGGACCTTCTTTGAGTCTCCTTGGGCTTCGGAGGCTTCTAGCTTTGAGGGAAAAGATGGAAAATGCCAACCTCACTTCAGGTTACTGAAGGAAAAGACTCTAGGTGGAAGCTGACATGAGAGCAACTGGCAGTCCCATCATATCCCTAGACTAGTTTGCTTCACTAGGAACTTTGGGGATCTTCCCTTTGTGTGAGACCTGGGCTTGGTTGAGCTGAGTTACCTTATTCCCAGTGGGAGAGGCCCTTCATTCTGTATTGCCTGATATATACTCTCTGAGGAGAGCAGAGTGTGCTAGTTTCTGGCCCAACTTCTTGCTTTTCTTCCAGGTAGGAAGTAAAGTCTCCCTTGAAGAAAGATGGGAGAGAATAGAGATGTCTTTGAGCCAACCCACAACACCTCCATGCTACATGTGGAGAACAACCCTCAAAACACCTAAGTGATTGTAGAGATTCCTCCTGGGTGGGAAGGCAGTTGATGATGATACTAAAGAGGAGGAGTAGAAGGAACAGGAAGACAGAGAGTCAGTGTCATCAGGAATGAGGAGGACTTGAACTCAGATCCCAGCTCTAATGACCTTGGGCAAATCACAATTTCTCTGAATCTCAGTTTCCTCATTTGTAAAATGAAGAGGTTGAACTCAACAGTCTCTGAAATCCTTCAAGCTCTAGATGGAGCTATGACAAGCAGAAGACAATTTTTGTCCTTTGTTCCAGAAGGGTACCATGATATCGGACAGATGATGCCATGCCATGCAAATGAATTGGATTTAAGTGAGGGAGGGCTGTGCAAAGTCACGAGCCTCACTTTCTCTTTTTTGAACCTTGCTCAGGGGATGCAAATGCCTTGCCCATCTCTATACTTGACCACAGATTATCAGATGAAAGCAAACTTCATAAATTTTTCATTATTCAATTCAGGAAAGATTTACTCTGCGTGTGCCCTATGCAGGAACAGAACATTGTTGATTCCAAAGAAATGAAATTGGCAATCGCCCAAAGGATGATGGAGAGGAACATGGTGGATGTGAGCAGGTTGGGACCCATCACAAGTGAGGAATTATGCAGAAGCAGTTGTGGAAAGGATGTCATCAAGGAAATCCCTTACACAACTGCTTCCGTGGAGAATGAATGAAAAAGAACAAACGAAAAAAGGCTGCCTGCTAGGAGTGGGAAATGACCAAAGGGGACTCTAGGAGGCAGGATGGTTCAGTGGTAAGGCACTGGACTTGAGGTCGGAAGATTTAGGTTCAATAACTGACTCAATCAACAAGCATTTATTAAGAGAAAATAAGCCCCTTTCAAATAGTGATTGGGGCATTCTTTTGTCCCCAGAGCCTAGTGCAAAGAAGGCACTTAATGAATGCTTGCTGACTTGATTGAGTAATTAACAACTTACTATCTTTGGAACTGGGTTAAGTGCTGGGGGTATCATGAAACACAAAAACAATCCTTGCCTTGTTTCTGTGCCACATCCTACCAGTATGACCTCAGGCAAATCATTACATCTTTCAGCCTCAGTTTCGTCATTTGTAAAATGAGTGGATTGCATTAGGTGGTTGAAGTTCATTCTGACCTATACATTCTATGTGGTCTTGAACAAGTCACTAAACTACTTGGGCTTCAGTTTCCCCAGCTGTAATACGAGCAGTTGGATTAGATTACTTCTAAGGTCTTTCCAGTTATAATCTCCTATGGAATCCTAGAAAGATAAGGAAAACATAAGGAAGACAGGAATATACTGGTAAATATTTAACAACAGGTTGGGGAGTGGGAAGAGAAAGTGAGCTCCCAACACTCTTTTGGGCTTAATCTGCATTATTCACATTTTCTCCATCATTTTCTTAAGTCTAGGCAACCAATAGCAACAACAAAACTGAATCAAGCCCTAGTTTGTAACATTTGCAGATTTCTATGGTGGAACTGCTCCTGCTGAAATTTCAACCCTGGGCTCCGTGGAGCCAGTACAAACTAGCTGTAGCCCCAGAGGTGTAAGGAAGACCCATAGCACATCAATGGAACTCTCCGTAGCAAACTTAACGGAGGACATAGACCAAACATGCTCAGGGTAGACAGGGACAGATGATTTGTAAGGTTCAGTCAAGTCAACAAGCATTTATTAAGCACAAACTTATATTGAAGGCTCTGTGCTAGGCACTCGTGATCTCTCTCATTGGAGGGAATGCTTGCATCATTGTTTATGTCAAAGACTCAGAATGTTTAAGGCACTGGGGATACAAACCCCAAAACAAACAACTTTAAAGAAAACCAGTCCCTTCTCTAAAGAAAACTACCAGAGAATACAGATGTGATAATAGTTAATATTTCTTTAACATTTCATGGTTTGCAAATCACTTTACATAGGTTACCCCATTTGAACCCCATTTTACAGATGAGAAAACTGAGGTTGAAGTAAAGGGACTTGCTAAGGGCTCATACAATGAGTAAAGTATCTGAGGCAATATTTGAAACACATTTTCCTGACTAAGTCCAAAATTCTATTTACTTTGTTGCTTGAAAATATGAAAACAGATAAGTCAATACAACTCAGTTTGAGGGACAGAACACTCAAATCTGTTCTTTCATTACCCATAACACAAACGCAAAATTATTGTAAACAAATTTATATAGATGCTGGTTCAATAATTGTTGATTCAACCCAGATGTCCCAGGTGTCCAGAACAGATACATAGCAGGGTCTCCATCATAAAGATGATTCAGTGGGGGCTGAAAAACTAAATAAGGCTTCTAGAAAATCAATTATACGTGTATATGTCTCAGAACTTTGATCAATCACTTCAGGCTTTTTAAAAAATTCATTTTCTTTGTTTTTCCTTTTTTCCCCATGATAATTTGTGTATGTGTATGCAACTCTGCATGTGTGTGCGCCTGTGTGTGTGTGAAAGTGTGTGAGTGAGTGTGTGTGTCTGTGAGTGTGTGAGTGAGTGTGTGAGTGAGTGTGTGGTGTCTGTGAGTGTGTGTGTGAGTGTGTGTGTTTTGGTAGCTTGATCACCGGAAAAGGTGAAACTACATACAAAAGTCTCAAAAAAGTGAGAGTCCTCCCCCAGCTCACTGTTTTTGTCTTTCTTCACTTGTTACAAAAGGATGTAATAGGATTTGTTGAAGTCACAAAAATAATTTGATAAGCAAAGCTATTTTAGAACATACCACTTAATTACACTGAGTATCAGGCTGAAGTGGTTTCAGTTCCCCAAACCATTTTGCCCGTAGCTTGACATTCTCTAGAAAAGGAGCGGGGGAACCAGTAGCCTCAAGGCAACACAAGGCCCTTCATGTCCTGAGGGTTTGGTCAAAAGGCCACACTTGAGGACCCAGAGGGTCAAATATGGCCTTGAGGCCATGGGTTCCCCAGTCCTGCCCCTAGTACAGTAGCTCCCTTTTAGTGGTTTGCAAACCCCTTAGAGATAGATCCTTCATTAGACAGTCCAAGGGGTTTACACTAAAAATTCCTTAATAATGCCTTAAGCAGTAAATAAATGCAAAATATTGAGTAGCACATTAAAGATTTTTGTTATTCAGCTGTTTCAATTGTGTCTGACTCTTCATAATCCCTTCTGGGGTTTTCCTGGCAGAGATACTGCAGTAGTTGGCCATTTCCTTCGCCAGCTCATCTGATAGATAAGGAAACTGAGGCAAACAGAGTTAAGTTAACTTGCCCAGAGTTTAGTAAGTGCCTGAGGCCAGATTTGAACTCAGATCGCCCTGACTCCAGGCCCAGTGCTCTGTCCACTGCTCTATCCAGACGAATTAAATTACCCTGAGAGTTCTACGCACTTTTTTTCTTGGTTATTGTTAAAAGGTGTCTAGGGAACAAAAAATATTTGGAACCGCTACTCTAGTATCACTTACTACCCTTACAAGAATTAAACTGTGAAAACTGTGTGGTGGAAGGAAAGAGAATTTTTAAATAACATGTACTTTTGTATAATAAATAATATAGTTGTGTGTTATTTATATCTTATAACCTATTTTTAAAATATATAATTTATATTGACACATTATAAGTTTTATCAATATATTATCATATATAGGAGGTTCTAATATAAAATAAATAATAGTAACCTTCCTCTTCCTCCTTACCTTCTCATACAGAGTTAGAAGGGATTACACAGAATATCTAAAACAGTCTCTTCATGAGAAAACTGAGGGCTGTCAAGGTGAAATGACAAGTCCAAAGTTATGCAGACAGTAAGAACGCTTGCCCTTGACCTCACATCCTCTTCCTCCAAATCCAGTGCTCTTTCTACAATCTTACACTGAACATAATGCCCAGCCAGTATAGTTCTTAGACTCAGTGGATACTCCAGTAAATTCCAGAAACATACAGGCCAGGGAAGGAGTTTAGATGTCATCTGGTCCAACCCTTTCATTTTACAGATGAGGAAACAGGCCTAGAGAGGTCACCTTCCCCAAGGTCACAGAGGTAGTGAGGGCTGGGATTTGAACTTAGGTCCTCTAGCTCCAAATGCACATTCTTTCTACTGTTCCATTCTTACCCAGTCCCTGAGGAGTGATATACTATTCTAGGCTAATTATCAGGAAACATGATTTGAAAAAAGGTCATAATAACTGAATGAAGTATTGTTTTTGTGGTTTTATACTTAGATCCCGGCAGCTGGAAGTCATGGGATCACAGGATCACAGATTGAGAGCTCAAAGGAAGTTGGTTGAGGACCATGATTCATTTTTAAACTACTCAGAATTCTGCTTCCTTTTATTTTTTTTAATTTTTTTCCAATTACATGTAAAAACCATTTTTTAAACTTTTTTTTTATTTTAAGTTACAAAGTCAGCAATTTGTCAGCTTCCTTTTAATAACCTTTTCATTTGCACCGTTGCCAACATTGTATTTCTCATTCTTCAGGGTCTGTTTCTTTCACTTTGTGTCAGTTGACTAAAAATTCCTCCTATTCATCATTTCTTATTGTATAACTGTATTGTTGCATTAACATTCCATAGTTGGTTCAAACACTCCCCAACTGATAGGCACCCACTTTACTTCCAGTTTTTGGATACTACAAGAAGTCTAACTATGAATATTTTTAACTCTGGGTTCTTGAAGGCTCTGCAATGAAGTCTGGAAAATCCAAGAAAGTCATAAGGGTTTCTAATATAGGCCCAGCATTAAATTATCTGTTGTCTGAGAACCAGTTTAAGTTCACAGAGGCTCACTGCCAGGTTAACTAGTAGGTTATTCATATTTTCAACCATGACAACTCACAAAGAGTATCTACTTAAAGTAGGGTTTCTCAGCTACATCTATAGAGGAAGACCTACTCCCAGTAAAATCATTCAAGATTTATATGTAAGGCTATATATCTAGATCTATATCAAGATAGAGATACATATGTGTTATTTATGTATATATGTTCATATATATGATATGAATATTATTTACTTGAAAGCATTGAGTAAGTTATTAATATATGAAATGGCTAATAATAGTGATGATGGTAAACTTTAAAAAAAATATATGATCAAATTCAAGGAAAATGGGTATCTACTATTGACCAAAAAAAATGAGGATAGCACCTAATGAAAATAAGGATAGTAATCAGAAAGAAATGAGTAAGAAGGAAGGAATAACCATGGGGCAAATAGCAGAGAAATCTGTCTTGTTTCCCAAACTCTCAGAGGTTTAGCTCCAATCCAAGTCAAAACTTAATATTCACCATGGAAGCTATGTGCTCAAAAAAAGCAGAAAAGAATACTTCCTTGAAGAACCATTCTGTATTGAAAAGAATACTATATTTGTTTGAGGTGGGTGGGGGCAGTGGAGGCAATGAGAGTTAAATGACTTGGCAGGGGGACACAGTTGGGAAGTGTCAAGGTGTGAGTCCAGATTTTAACTCAGGTCCTCCTGACTCCCGGACTGCCACTTTATCCACTGTGCCACCCACCTGCCCCAAGAATACTAGATTTGGAATTAAAGGATTTGAGTTCAAAACCCTTCTCTGCTACTTATCAACTGACTGACCTTGGACAAGTCACTCCATAGGAGAGTGGGAAGGGACCTTCAAAGATCATGTAATCCAATCACATCATTTAATATAAACAAACAAAACCTATTAGCTCTGAAATGATTTACCCTAAGTCTAAACCTCTCTGGATGTGTTTCTAGCACTTGCAACTAATAGTAAGGGCTTAGGAACATAAGATTTAAAGTAGAAAGGGACCTCAGAGGCAATCTAGTTCAACACCTACATTTTACAGAGGAGAAAACTGAGAGGTTAATGGACTTGCTCAAGGTCACATGATCAATAAGCATGTGAGGCAAATATTTGTTGATCAGACTAATAATTGATTTGTTAATTATAAAATAAGGAAGTTAGACTTGACCACCAAAGTAACTCCCAGCTCTAAATCTACGAGTTGGTATATTCAATGCCACAGAATCACATGCAAGAGGCATTGTTTTCTCCAGCTCAAATTCATCACTTTATATAGAAACTCAAACTCCTTCAAATACATACCATACTGTACATATCATTCTAAAATGAACAAAAATCAATCTTTCTGTGCATGCCTCACCATTCCCATCAGTTCCACAATGACTCATTGAATGTCAAGGTGATAGAGAACAGTATAATCTTTTAATCTGTCACTTACCCATCACCTGGTTCCTGGAGCATTCTAAATCACCTATGGGCAAACAATCATTTGGATTTATAATTGTTTGGTTCTAGGAAAAAGCAAGTATGGAAATTATTTAGTGTGTTCACTTTCTATGGTTTTAAAAAAAATGTTCCCATAAGCATTAAATCTGTAAGAAATCAATTTAGATAAATTATTTCAAAATCAATGTAATAAGAGTTATTGACAATCACCCATCTAAATATCTATTTCCCTATGAAGGCTGGTGATGTTAAAATAACTGAGTAACTGGTTATTGATGCTTATTGTAGGTTGTCTGATAGGATGCATAATCCTTCATCATCTCCACTGAGACGGGAATCATGAACCACAGAAAAAGCAGACATGGGTCATCTATTTAAAGCTTTACAAAAGGCATTTATTGTCTTGGGCTTCTAAATAAAGTAAGGTTTTAGTTTTTTCTCTTCAGAATGTTAAGGTAGTTGGTCTGAAAAATGTTTTCTTTTTTTTTCCAACCATCTGAACTCATATTAAATTAAATGAAGATAGGATTATAGATTTAGAAATAGAAGAGGGCCTTAAGAGTGATTGAATTTAACTCTCATTTTACAGATAAGGAAACTGAGGTTTAGAGAAGCTAACTTGCTTGCTCATAGTCATACAGCTAATAAGTATCAGAGATAGGCTTTGAACCCAGTTCTTCTCACCTCCAAAATATAATCCATTAAGCCATATTGCCTCTTGATTTTAGACAAGAGGCAATGAACCCTACTTGTTTCAACACAAGGAGCTCTGGACTCAAAGTCTAAGGGCTTGAGTTCAAATCTCAAGTCTGCCTAACTGTAGGCAAATCACCTCATAAGATCATAGATCTAGAACTGTCAGAGAACTTTAGAGGTCAAATAATCCAGATTAGTCATTTTACAGGTGAAGATTCTGACGTACTAATTATTTTGAATCTGACTTTAAATATGATGTAAGTATAACACCTCTTCTGGGGCTGCTTCACCAAACCTCCACTCACATCCTGAAGCTGACTACAGACCACACAGCTGCCTACTACTTCCCTTAGAGTTCTATGGTTAATCCTAAAAGGCTGGATATCCTAGCCCTGTCACTCCTGAGCCCCCACCAGTGTGTTCACCATTAACTGTCATCAAGATTCAATTAGCTTTCAGAAAGGGTATTTACAAAGTAGATATAAAAAGGATATTTGTTAGAAAAATACCCCAAACAAGGGGCACATTCTTCTCTAGTATACACTAAGTACCTAAGAGAATGGATTCATACTTAGAGAGCATATATGGCCAAAGAGTAAACTCCAGAGTTTCTGGATAGCGGAAATTCTTTTTCCCATTAGTGAAGTTCCCCTTAGAAGAGATAATTTACTAGGATCCAAAGGTCAATGCCTTATGGAGTCTTAAAGCTGCCTTTCTTCCATATGTCTCTCAGTAATCAATACAGTTGCTGCTGCTCTGGGGACACTGTTAATGATACTGATGGGAATTCCACATTTTTCAACATTTCTAAACTCAAAGTTATCATTTGTTCAATGAGGGAGAGAAAAGGAACAAAAAATACTTTATTTCTCCTACCACCCTGGACAGTTTTCTCTCAGGAGTCCTCATCTTGTTCAAGTACTACAAGACAGGTCTACTGTTAGAATGATTGAATTAATAGAGTAGTTTGCTATTTTATCTATAGCCACACAAGAGACCATGACTAATTCTCTTCAACCAGTCACAAGGTATTTCCTATAGTATATCATCTGCTTTCACCCAAAGCCCTTATGATCCTTTTAGGGATTTATTCACACTTAGTTAACTTTTATTTGTTTCATTCAATCTAGATGTCTGGGTCTCCAATGATTAACTGAGGCAGGAGAGAATTCTCTTATTGCTTACTGAGCTGAAAGGAATGAGATTCATTGAGTTCTTGTACTAACGATATAGTATCTTTCAGGAGAAAAAAATCACATCCTAAACCTTGAGTAACTGTCAAAAAGTTACCCTCAGACTTTTCTGTCGATGGAATAAGTGTTTTATTAAGCACTGTCTAGGCACTAGGGATCTAAGCACAAAACTACAAAAAAATGCCTGTTTTCAAGGAGTTTGCATTCCTTTGCTGGGGAGATAACATGCAAATAGTTAAGTGTACAAGGTGTACACTTGATGCAGAAGACCTTGGACCTGAGATTAATCCTGGCTCACTTACTCACCATTTGTGCGACTCTATGTGAGCACACATTTAAGCTTTTTAAGGCTCAGTTTTCCTTTCTGTAAAATGAGGAGTTAAACTATAGATGACGTTAAGGTCACTTCCAGCTCTTAATGTGTGATCCTATGGTACTATGATCTAAGGGTGCTTGTGTTAGAGTGGTATTATCAGTAACGTGGGACTATTACCAATAGCATCCACCTTAACCTTATTGGGTTGGTGTGAGGCTTAAATGAGATAATGTAAGAAAAGCACTTTTAAAACATTAAAGCACAATATGAATATTAGTTATGATCAGTGCTATCAAACCCAATTACAAATGGATCCCTGTGGGCCACATATTGACTTTGTCTATGATGTCTAGCATTGTCTATGTTGTATTATGTGAGGCTAGGTGGTGCAGCAGATAGGAGCATAGGAGCTGAAGTCAGGAAGACCTGAGTTCAAATCTGGCCTCAGACACTTACTAGCTGTGTGACCCTGGGAAAATCACTTAACCCTGTTTGCCTCAGTTTCCTTATCTGCAAAATGAGGTCATTGAACTGAAAATCAACTAAGCTGAACTATTCAGTTTGGGGCCTCATTCCTGGAGTTAAAACCTGGAGAACTGAGAGACAATCAGAAGGAGAACAATAAAAGGAATAAAAGTGTTTAGTGTTAAACAGGAAAAGGCCAAGCGGTTAAGTTTACTTAGCCTGGAGCAGTAAAATGGAAGGAGAACTGCAGAGAAGTCTTTGAATAGGATCGATGGTAAGGTAGTCTTAAAATGACAATGAACAGCTGGACTGATTACCCACAGGAAACAGCTGCCAACTCCACTGGACTTCCCCTCCACCATCTGCCTTTTTAATTCTTTTCCCAATCAAGCCTGGTAGAATGGAGCACCTGGGAAAACTGGGGTGACTTCCCAAAGGGAAGGTCATGAATGACTGCTGACAGGAGAGCAGGGCAGAAAAAATAGGAACAACCTTGACAGAACAAAGTAAGGGTGGGGGGAGAACCTCAGCTGAGCTCAAAGAAACCTAGAGGAAATGATGTGAGGAAGCCGTCTGAAAGACTCAAGCATGGAGAAGTACAGAAAGAAGACAATTTCTGGCTTTGACTTGGGAAATAGCCCTGACCTCATACCAGAAGAATTAACCACCAGTGTAATGAGGCGAGCTAATGTCTAAAAGCACAATAGACAGTGAACTTCTCTGGGGAAGTGCTAATGCTACAGGGAAGGGAAGTTTCAGTCTGGTTCTATTAACAATCAACCAAATAATCCCCAAGCAATAACTTTATGCCAAGGACACTAAGTGCTGAGAGGATACAAGTAGTGGTAGTAGTAGTAGTGGTGGTGGTAGTGGTGGTGGTGGTGGTGGTGGTGGTAGTAGTAGTAGTAGTAGTAGTAGTAGTAGTAGTAGTAGTAGTACTAATAGTAGTTGCTGTTGTAGTGGTGGTGGTGATAACCTGAAAAATTGTTTCTGCCTGTGGATACAGTGTGTATACAAAAAATCCAAGATAAACACAAAGTTTAACCCTAGTTCCTGTGTGAGGGACAGTAGGGGAGTGAGGAGAGATGCCAAATTGTTACTTGCACATTATTTTTTAAGAAGGGAAAGGGACTTGACATTTAAACACAAGAGGCTGCGTAGCTTTTCAGAATGGATTGCAAAATACTAGTGGGATTCCATAGCAAAGGTCAATGGTTTTTGTAAGCAGACAGGATCTTGGAATTCAAAATATGGTTAGAGGTAAGGACAAGTAGACACTTAAACCAAGCACAGTAAAAATCTGGTTGCTTTTGTAGGTAAGTAGGGAAAAGAATGGTAGTCTTGAAAGGAGGAGATGAGCTAAGCTCTGTCTGATGCTTCCTAGCTATGTGTTTCTAGGTAAGCAATTTCATCTTTCGGAGTCTTAGTCTGCTCATTTGTCAAATGGGAACAGTCATGCCAGTCGCCCTTTCCTTCCAGGGCTATTATGAGAATCAGAGACAACATATGTAAAACTCTTTACAAAACTTCAAGAGCTATAAAAATGTCAGCTATTATTCCTAAGAGGTGAAAAATAGCGGAGTCTACAGGCACATGTGCTGATCAAACTCTCACTCTGAATATAGCCACCACCCATTAAAATCAAGGCTTTTAATCTTCTTTGTGTCCTACAGGGCCCCCCCCCCCCCCCCCCCCCCCCCCCCCCGGCTCGAACCATCTGGTGAAACCTATGCACCCCTTCTGGACAGCAAAGTGGCACAGTGGATAGAGTCCCAGTCCTGGAGTCAGAAAGACCTAAGTTCAAAACTGACCTCAGACACTTACTATGGGACAAGTCACTTAATCCTGTTTGCCTCAGTTTCCTCATCAGTAAAATGAGCTGGAAGAGGAAATGGCAAATCATTCCAGTATCTCTGCAAGAAATCCCCAAATGGGGTCATGAAGAATTTGGACATAATTGAAATTGTTGCAGTTTGGAGTTCTGGGAACCCTGTGATGTAAGGGTATGGGGAAGAGGGGTCTGTCTAGAAAGAATTCAATCACTCAAGCCTTCTTTCAGTCAAAGCAGTGAGGTTTATAACACCAGTATGGGAGGGGGGGGGGTGTCCAAACAATGAAAGGCATTAAGTGGTTGGAGAGCCACAGTGAAAAAGCAATTAAAAGAATTATGGAATATTTTAGGTGGGCTGGGATGAACCTTGGGCAAAATGCCAGGGACTAGGTTGTGTGGGGAAAGTTCAAGGTCAAGGTGCTATCATCCCATCAAAACCACTGAACAACAAATTGCAAAGGAAGCTAATTATATTGAAATTTAGTATCACTATTAAAAAAAAAAAGTTGACAGATGCCAGGTTAAGAACCAGACTAACAGCTACTATAGAATTTTACATAGCAATAGAAGCTGACATTTAGGTTTGCTGTAAATATTTTTGTATACACCCTGTAATTTGGTGCTCACAATAATCCTATGAGATTGGTGCTACTCAGATTTTATTCATTTTACAGATAATTATTAATAATCAATAAAATTATTAATAAATAATTAAATTATTAATTTATAAATTATAATTACAACACTATGTACTTGGCCAGGCATATATAAGGGTACTTGTTGGGTCAGGAGGCACCCATAATTCTCTCCTTTCCCTCTAGACCCCTTCAGCTCAAATGGCCATAGTATTTTAAAGAAACAAATACTGGGTAGGGCTACATTTTTCTTAAGAATAGCATGCAAGTGAGACTTAAAAACTATTTAGATTCTCCAGTGAGTCCTTCTTCCTGCCACCTTCCATTATTAGAAGGCAGGATGCTATAGTGGAAAGTTCTAGAATCAAAGAATCCAGGTTCAAATTCTACCACTGACCCTAGAACTGATGGGGTACTCCTTTGAACTCTCCTCGAATCTTCCCACTTGAATTGCCCCAGGCAATTCATCCCACCCTTGATCCTATCACAATATCTATGCTCAAATCTGTTACTAGCCCTCCATTGTCTGTTTCCCTCCCTAATCCCCTCCTCTAGTTAGCCCAGACTACTAGACCACCCCTAGATTCCTTCCACAGTCTTTCTGTATATAAACTCCATCTTGCCTCCATGAAGGTGCTCAGATTCAATCAAGCTTGCTTGTCAATACAAGCCTCACAAATGCTTAGGCTTGGTAAGAGTCAGCCCAGTGTCGGTATTTTAGGGTCCTGAGCACTCCTAACCTCAACAGAACCACTGAAACTAAAATTGTCCATTATCATATTCTCTTAAGACTAGGCTGATTCTGCCTTCCAAGATGACAACTAATTTTATAAAATCATTTTTCTAATGTGTTAATGGGAGAAGATTCTAAGGACTTCTAAGCCATCCATGTGCCATTATAATAAGAGTTTTGTTGAGACAACAATAATTGTTACATAGACTTTCTATTAAATTTGACAGTACAATACAATAGTCTATGTGTTGTCTATTAATTTGTATATGATAAAACAATAAAAATGCATAAACCAATCCAGACAAAAGTTACTATAAAAAAAAACTCTGTAGCATCAAAATACATGGGTGTGTATGTCTTTGTATATCACACAGAGGTGTTTATGTATGCTTTCTGTGTACTGTCACAATCTAATATTGGAAGGGACCCTCAAAGGTCATCTAATCCAACTTCCAAGAGAAAATGTTAAAACAAATACCAAATTAGAAGAATTAATATAACTCAAATCTAATCTATTTAAGCAAGCCATTGATGCTTTTAAAAAATTGGAAATGGATAAAATAACAGATAGCAACATAGACCATTTTCTAAGGAAGTTTAACTGATGTAAATTAGTATCCGCAATAAGAAGACTAAAAAAAAACTTAATCAGCCAGCAAACATTGGAACTCCTTGCCAAGAAAAGTGATGCATGCAATCAAGGGTAATACCAGTTTAGAACATAAACTTGATTATAATGTTTTATGGAGAACAGTAGGTGTGAAAAATATTGCTTCATAAAACAATGAGAAGAAATGAAGGGAAAAACAAATTCATGGAAAGAGTTGGTAAGAAACCTAGTTAGGTCAAATCTGGAAGGACAGCAAGCAGATTTTTTTTTAAATAAAAAATATCTGTTAAGTTTGCTATAACAGTGTTCTTCAACTAGGACAGTAGAACTACCAAAGTCCCCACCAGACTCCTGAAGGAAACAGAAATATCACTTTAAAAAATTAAGATGGGAAAAGCAAGGATGTATTCAGTGTGCAGACATATTTTTGTTTTCATAAAGATCTTATAGAGTTGAGGGAGTAAAGATATGGGGTAGCAGTTTTTGATGTTTTCTTAATGGCTTTTTTTCATCACAATAACACCTGTGATTTTCCCTTCTCCCAATAGTTTTTTATCCCTATCTCTTTTCAAATAATCAGTCTCTGAAAGTCCTTAAAATAATGTTATACAGACATCCTCCATATATAGTTGTTGCCATGAGAATGGTATATCTTATGGTTTATTGACTATAAATCAAAACATTTGTCAAAATCACACACAATTTCTGAAAGATGCACTCAATCAACGCTCATTTATTAAACATTTTCCATATGGTAGCTGTTGGGCTAGATATATGGCTACAAAGGAATACAAAGACAAATGCAAAACAGTCCCTGTCCTCAAGGAGCTTATACTGTATTGGGGAACAAATGACCAAGTCTCTGAAGTCCCTTAAACACTGAGCTTGAAGATCTCTGAGGTAGTGCAGGGTGGAAGCAGCTTCATGGAATATGACTGGGGGTATCAGGGAAAAGAAGGGAATTTTCTTTCCCCTTCCCCCATCAGTCATGGTGCCTAGCAGCAAAACTATTTGTTCAAAAGAATACACCTCACCTAGCAACTCAAGGGTTAGTCAGTTCAGAAGAGTTTAAAGTAGATGGGGCAGAAACAAACACACTCCCTTAAGACACTGATCCAAAAAGGAAATGAATCAAGGAAGAGGTACTTTCACTTACTGTTGTTCATTTGTTTCAGTCATGTCCAACTCTTGTTGGGGATTTCTTGGCAAAGAGAAAGAAGTGGTTTGCCATTTCCTCCTCCAGCTCATTCTACAGATGAAGAAGCTAAGGCAAACAGGGTTAAGTGACTTGCCCAGGGTCACAGAGCTAGTAAGTCTCTGAGGCCAGATTTGAACTCAGAAAGAGGAAACTTCCTGATGCCATGCTAGGCATTTTATCACTGTGTCACCTAGTTGCCCCCCTTTCATTTTACAGAGGAGTAAACTGAAGCCCACAGGGTAAAATGACTTGCCCAAGGTCATTGTAAGTATCTGCAGGAAGGCTAGGGAATCCAAAGCAAAGACAGTTGTCACTCCTGGAAGAAGACTAAGATTAAAGAACTAGATTTCCATTTCCTTTGTATGAAATAGAAAACAAAAATGCAAGCAAAGGCATGATAGCCCAAGAAAGAGAGAAGATGGAGCATGGTACTGTGGAGTACACAAAGACTTCTTTACATGCGTTTTCATTATCTGAGAGAAGGAAAGAAAGAAGGGAAAATTGGGTTGAGGATACATGAGTCACTTAGAGTGTTTCAAGCTCTTTGGCTCCCTAAGAGATGGCCAGATACTCCAAGGATGATTCAGCATGAGAAATTACCAGGCAGGGCAAATGAAAAGTTTGGAGGGACAACAGACATTCCTACCACAGAATGTCATGTGGACAAATGAAAGGAAGGAAGCTTTCACTGCCCACTCAGAAACCGTTGGTGGGGAATTGTTTTTAAAGAGTCAAAATCTTTTGGCTTTGTATCACTATCATTTCCCCACACATCATTCCCTATCATAAAGCCATTCCCTATAATAAAGTAAAAGACGGCGGGGGTGGGGGGATGAACAAACACATTAACGGAATCTGACAATACATGTGCAGTGTTCTGCGGCCACAGTCCCCCACCTCTGCAATCACAAAGCTTTTTCAAGAAGTTGAAAAGAGGGCAGGCACATTTTTTCCTTTTCATTTCATCATCTGGGCCAATTTCAGGCATTATAAATGTTCTGTATTTTGAAGCAGCTAGGTGGTACAGTGGTTAGTGCACTGGGCCTAGAATCAGGAAGACCTCGGTTCAAATCTGACTTAAGATGCTAGTTGTGTGAACCTAAGAAAATCACTTAACCTCTGTCTGCCTCCATTTTATCATCTGTAAAATGAAGATAATAATAGCATCTACTTACTATGGTGGTCGTTATGATCTGAGATGATATTTATAAAGCACTTAGCATAGTGCCCGGAACATAGCATTGCTGTTGTTTCAGTTGTGTACAACTGTTTGTGACCCCACTTGGGTTTTCTTGGAAGAGACACTGGAATGGTTTGCCATTTCCTTCTCCAGTTCATTTTACAGATGAGGAAACTGAGGCAAGCAGGGTTAAATGACTTGCCCAGAATCATACAGCCAGTAAGTGTCTGGGGCCGGATTTGAAGTCAGGTCCTCCTGAAGCAGAGTGCTACCCCCTGGCATCACCCAGGTGACATACAGCAGGCTCTTAATAGATAAATACTTTCTTCCTTTTGTCATTTTTGTTCTTTCTCTTCACAAATACACGGTTATAGCTTGAGCACAGTGTCTTGCACATAATAGGTGCTTAATAAATAAATACTTGTTCCCTTCCTTTTCTTGTTATTTATTACTAATCTTCACATTTACCTGGCTCTAGCACTTAACAGCACCTGGCATACCGTAGGCATTTCATAAATGCTTGTGGATTGACTGTAGCCCCTGTGTATATAGTTTTCAGGGTTCTGAGGGGTGGGGATGGGGGAGGTTTAAAGGAGACTCACTGAACTAGTAACCAGCTTGGATAAAAGCCAACCTATCAGAGTGGGTGTTCAGGAAAGAGCAATGAGATATTTCAGGCACTGTGGTAAATCACTAACTTCAGAGGATTTGAGTCATAAAGAAACCTTCTGACTGTGGCTTGTCTGTACTGTCTTTAGGATGAAAACAAGAATGACTGAGGCACACAATGCTAGTATTTAGCTTGAGCTTTTTTTTTTTCTCTTGTTCTAGAGAATGACTGGCATGCTGGATTTATAGCCTTCAACAACTTCTAAGCAGGGAGAATTGGAATAGGGCCATACTCTTCTTTCAACAGAGTGTAATTTCTTAAAAAAAAAAAATACAAATCCTAATATAAATCATCTTCTCCATCACCATAGCTGTTTTCCAGTTAGGGTTCCTAGAGACCAGGGCCTGGTGTCTTTGATCAGCTCTATATTGCTTCAAGGGAGCTATCAGCTTTGCCCAGACACTCAATAAATATAACTGGATAATGACAGTGGTGGTAGTAGATTTGCCAGCCAGACCTTGTCAAAAGAGATCAATCAGTCAATCCATGAATGGGCATTTCTTAAGAAATTTCTTAGCCTTGTGCTAACTGCTAGAGACACACACAGAATGAGGCAATCTCTACTTTCAAAGAATTTCAGCTCAAATGAATACAAATGTAAATACATAATCAAAAGATGAGAATAAAAAGGAGGTAGCTAGGTGGCCTAGTGGATAGAACATTGGCTCTGGAGTCAGCAGGACGAATTTCAAATCCAGCCTCAGACACTTACTAGTCGCGTGACCCTGGGCAAGTCACTTAAGCCGATTGCCTCCAAAAAAACAAAACAAGGCAAAAGAGGATAAATGCATAGTTATAATATAGTCCATGGGTGGTTTAGATAGACTCTTGATCAGTGATCCACCTCACCCCATCTCCAAGATTTCCACCTTTGTGGGGAGGAAGAGGAGCATCTTGGCTGATATTCACCCTTGCATTCGCCAATCTCCAAGAGGAGTATGCAACTAGAATTTTATCTAGACACCACACCAGGACATGATATCTAGTAGAGGTTCAGAATAAAAGCTACTTTCCCTGGTCCTTCTAAAGGAGAGAGATAACAGATCTCTCACTCTCTACCAGCTTGGTTTCCTCCCACCAGACACTGGTTACACACAAAACAGTCCAGGATATCAAGTAAACACATTTATCTAAGCAAATGATGAAGAGAAGTCAAGGAAGATTAGACAGATTCATAGATTAGAGCACAGAAAACACTCAAAAGTAGATGAGGCTGGAAGTCAGATAAAATCTCAACTCAATCAAAGAGAGAATGATCTTCCGTATGTTCTTGGTAGTATCTAGGGTTGCAGGCACTGGGGGAATCAAGGGACATTTCATTAGGGATGGGAAGTGGGGAGTTGGGGCTGATTTCTCCCACATGTCTGCAACTCCAATAGCCATTCAAAAGTATGCCTCTTATCTCTCACCCATCCCTCTCAAACTCCTGCACTCAAAGACTCAAGGCATTCATGCAGTGTTTTGGGTTCAGAGGTCCCTCAGCTAATTAGAAACCTTATCAGTACATACTGTCATAGAGTGTATCCTTCAGGGAATGCCCGAAACCTAGGCAAGTGAGGAGTTACACCGTTAAATACAAGATGGCTCCACTCTTCACAATTGAACCTCCAACCTCATCACTGAACAGAAACTTCTCCCCTCAAAGTTATCACTAGGTTCATAAAGGCCAAATCTGATCATCTTTGCTCATGCCTCAATGTATCAATTGCATTTGATACTACTGACCATCCTTTCCTCCTGGATATTCTCTCCTTTCTGGGCTTTAATGATACTACTCTCTCCTGGTTCTCATACTACCTATCTGACAACTCTTATGTTAAATCATCCTCTAGCTTGTTGACTGAATGGTTAAATAAATGATCCAAGGGGCTGGTGATGAGAGTCTGAACTAGGGTGGTATTGGTGTGAATAGATAGAATTTGGATGCTAAGTATGCTGTCAAAGTAAAAACAGTAAAATTAGGCTAAAGATTAGATATATGGGATGAGGGACAGTGAATAACCTGTGGCTGGAAATATATAAATATGGAAGTCATTTGCATAGAGATAATAATTAATCCCATGGAAATCAATGAGGTTACCAAGAGTAAGAGAACAGAGAGAGGACAGCACCAAGGACAGAGGTAGGGGGGAATAGCTAATAGTTAGATGGGACGAGTGGTCAGGTTTGGGATGTGATGAGTGGTCAGACAGGTAGAAGAAAACCCAGAGAGGAGAGGGTACCCAAGAGTGTCAAAGAGGGAGCTCAACAGTGTCAAATGCAGCAGATATACTGAGAAGGATGAGAGTAAGAAAAGACCATCTGATTAGGAATTGAGATTGATAGTAACTTTAAATCACTGTCAACATATTCAATAACAAAGTACAGTATTAGTAAGAGACTTTAAGAGGCATAGTAGGTTAAAAGGGATGAGTCTTAAAAATGGATGACCTGGGTTCAAGTCCTGCAACTGGCATATACTACCTGTGTGACCATGGGCATCTTGTTTGCCCTCTGTGTCTCCTGACAGCTCTCCGATCAGTCAATCAGCATTTATTAATGTGTGCCAAGGACTGCACAACTCACTGGGCATATGAAGCAAGATAAAGAACATTACCAGCTTTTATTAAAGTCACAATTTAGAAGTAGAAACAATATACAAATAAATATGTACAAAAAAGATATACTGGGCATAAGCAACAGAGGGAAGGCACTTGAAATAAGAGGAATCAGGATCTGCCTTTCCTGTAGAAGACATGACTTGAAGGAAGTCAGGAAGGAAAGTGAGGAAGGGGAGCATTCCAGGTATAAAGGAAAACGAATGAAAATACCTGTAGTGGGGAGATGGAATGTCTTGGTCAAGGAGAAGCAAGGAGACTAGTGTCACTAGAAGAAAGAATCAAAGATGTGTTGCTGGTGTGCAGGACTGGGAAGTCTTCCTGTCATCATTGAGTCATTTCAGTTGTATCCAATTCTTTGTGACCCTTTTGGGGTTTCTTGGCAAAAATACCAGAGTGGTTTGCCATTTCCTTCTCCAGTTCATTTTACAGATGAGGAAACTGAGGAAAACAGAGTTAAATGATTTGCCTAGGGGCACACCGCTAGTAGGTGTCTAAGGAAGGATTTGGATTCAGGTCTTTCTGACTCCAAGTCTAGCTCTCTATCCAGTTTGCCACAAAGAAGTGACTTCTGTGAATAACTTGACATCCCAGGCCTTCAACATCCTCCTATCCCTTGACCTTTTCTCTCCAGACTACTTCATTCACAGACAAGAATGTTTCTACCTCAGACCATCCCACTTCCCAACTGAACTTGTCCTGGGTGCTGAACTTCCTGCTTATGGTTTTGTAGCTTATGTGATTTATAGCTGAAAGGGTCTTTAGAGATCTAGTGTAACCTAACCTCCCTAGTTCTAAAAAAAGAAGAAATCAGCTCAGAAAAGCCTCTTCCTTCTATAACTGCCTTGAGGTAATGAGCCCTTCCTTTTGCTAAAAATCCATTGTTGTCCAAATATGTGTACATTCGTGCCAAAAGTATTATGTTATGATTGGTATTTCATAGGCATTTACTGCTCGAAAGGGGCTCTGTATGTGATTTCCAGGAATCAGTCTCTTAACATACACAGCCTCAGATTTCTCCTTCATAAACCTTATGCTTAACTCATCTTGCCTAGAGAAGACTAAGGTATTTGCATGTTACTGTTGTTTTCTCCTCCTTCAGATATAAATGGTCCTGCAACGAATCGTTATCTTGTTACTCTTTTATATTTAATTTCTGAAGACTAATGCTCAGGTGGATAAAAGAATAACTGCTTTTTTGCAATTAATAATAACAATGGGCAGCTAGGTAGTGGATAGAGGGGAAGACTCATCTTCCTGAGTTCAAATCTGGCCTCAGACACTTACTAGCTGAGTGACCCTGGGCAACTCACTTTCCTCAGCTATAAAAGGAGCTGGAGGAGATGGCAAACCACTCCAGTATCTTTGCCAAGAAAACCCCAAATGGGATCCCAAAGAGTCCAACATGACTAAAAAACCCAATAAATGAACAAGAAAAGTAATAACAATAAACTAGCATTATATAGTGCTTTTCTTAAGGTTTGCAAAACACTTTATACATTATCTCATTTGACCCTCATAACAATCCCATGAAGTAGTAGCTATTATTAGCCCTATTTTACAGAAGAGGAAACTGACACAGAGAGAGGTTAAATATGGGTAATAGGTGTCTGAGGCTGGATTTGAACTGAGACCGAGCCATCTAGCTCTCTCCATTTATTGTCTCTATATTTGAAAATTGTTCGTTCCACTTGTGATACATACCGGTTCTGTGAGTCTAAGAAAGAGTAATTTCTCTGATCTTCATTTCTTCATCTGTAAAATCAAAAGGATGAACACAGTGAACACTGAAGTCATTGCCCCCAGGTAATTTCCTGAAGACTAAGCAGAAAGGTGCTGACTTGCACTGATAAAAAGAGAGACAGTTCCCTATATCAAGGTAATCACAGGTCCTACCCTATCTGCATGCTTTTCATTCCAAATATCTTGGAGAGAATAAATATTGTACGGCATATCTATTTTTTTTTAATATTTGTTTTCTGGAGGCAACTGAGGTTAACTGACTTGCCCAGAGTCACACACCTAATAAGTATGTGAGACAAAACTCAGGTCTTCCTCACTCCAGGACCACCCCTGTATCCACTGGGGCTCCTAGCTGCCCCTTAACACCATAGATCTAGAGTTGGAAGGGACCTCAAAGGACACATAGTCTAACCCCCTCAGTTTACAGATGAGGAAACTGAGGCCCAGAAAGTTGTGACTTGTCCAAAGTCCAACAGGTAGTAAATAAATAGGATGATAGGACAATTGATTTAGAGCTGGAAAAGACCTCAGAGGCCAACTAATCCAATCCTTTCATTTTGCAAATGAGGAAACTGAGGCCTAGGTAAGTAAAGTGATTTGTCCACAGTCAAGAAGACAGTGCCTATGTTGCACGATCCCAATTATTTCCTTGTATGGTCCACATCCGTCAATGAGTATTGTTAATATCACTGAATAATAACAAATTCCATCCCATAGATTCACTTTTCCTCAGTTCGCATTCACTCCTACAGGCTTCTGTGTAGTTACCAGACTGGCATTCAGGATCCAAATGAATGAAATCCACTGTGAGGTTAAGCAGGGCAGGCTCTGTGTGCGTTCAGCGTTTGGCTCCCAAAGGAAAAGCTCTGACTCTATATTGCTGGCAGAGAGGGAAAATAAATCTTAATGAAAGGCTTCAGTTTTCCCAGTGGGAAACTAGACACTCAGGCTGATTCAGAAGCTTTCTGAGAGGCCAGTCTCGTGAGCTAGCAACCTCAAAAGTATCACAAGAGGCAATCAGGTAGAACAGAAAGAGCAACGGATTTAGAGAAAGAATATTTGGTTTTAAGTCCAAGCTCTGCCTCATACAAATTAAGGGACCCTAAGAAAGATATTTCATCTCCTTGGGCCTCAGTTCCCTCACCTGTTAAAAAAAAAAAGCATTTGAACTCAATTTTCTCTAAAGTCCTAGATGCAAGAATTTATGATAAGGTAGGGACATAGCACCATGGAAAGAAGGCTGGATTTCAAGGCAAATGACTCAAATCCAGAATCTGACACTTAGCAATTAACCAATCCTCAAGCATTTATTAAGCACCACTATATTCCAGCCACTAGGCTGGGCAGTCAGACAAAGGTCAAAGACAAACGTTCTCTGTCTTGAAGGACCTTACATTCTGCTAGGGGAGATAAGAAGCACACATACACACACGTATGTATATGTATATATGTGTGTGTGTGCACAAGGAACATGTAGTTGGGCTATGGCAATGTAGATAATGGCTCATATATGTGTGGCATGTATCAATCTCTCATCTGGCCAATCCTTTCTCCAAGGGGGATGATGATCATTCATAACCCGGCCCCCTCCTACTTTTCCAGACCTCTTATACCTTAGTCACCCCCATACACTCTGTGTCCTCTTGACATGGGCATCTCTGCTGTTCCTCCTGGAAAACAGTTCATCTCCTGACTCTTGGTGAGATTGGCTGTCTCGGAAACGCTGGAATTCTCTCTTCCTTCTCATCCTCCTATCAGATCCCACCTAAAATCTCATCTTTTAAAAGAAGACTTTCACAATATTCCTTAATGCAGTGCCTTCCCTCTGTGATGATCTCCAGTTATACCATCTACATCTTGTTCGTACATGGCTATTTACAGCTTGTCTCCTCCTTAGACTAAGAGCTCCTTGAGAACAGGGATTATCCTTTACCTTTTTTGAATTCTCAGTGCTTAGCACACAGGAACAGCCTAATAAATTCTTGAACATTGATGGACTGTATCAGGGGAAATCTCTAGTCAGTCATTGAAAAGTCTGCACTTGTCAGTCTCAGCTGCCTTTCCCCCAGGCTTTCAACAATCTAAAGTCTCTCATTTTTGCTACACACAGCATCTCAGTCTCTGAGATCCCTCAGCGACCTAGGAGTCATGTCCCTTTTATGGTGTCACAGGGAAACTCTCCCAGGCATGGCCAGAAGAGGGGTCACATAAGTATATACAGTAAATGTTTACAGAATAAATTCAAAGAAATTAGGAAGTGAGAGCACTAGACTTTAAGGGGACAGGAAAGGTTTAGCATAGAAGATGATGTTTTACCTGTACCTTGAAGGAAGAAAGGGGACCCTTAGGCAGAGTGATCCAGGTTCATGGGACAACTAATGCAAAGGACAGACATATGAGATAGTCACAGAAGGCTCAGAGATAAGGCCAGTTTAACTGGATCACAGAGTGTGGGAGAGGCAGCTAGGTGGCCCAGTGGTTAGAGTACCAGGCCTACAGTCAAGACTCACCTACCTGAATTCAAATCCACTTACTAGCTGTGTCACCTTGGGCAACTCACTTAACCCTGTTTGCCTCAGTTTCCTCACCTGTAAAATAAGTTGGAGAAGGAATGGCAAACCACTCCAGTAACTTTGTCAGGAAAACCCCAAATGGGGTCATGAAAAATCAGACATGACTGAACAATGAGGCAGAAAAGATAGGTTGGAGCCAGTTGGTAAAGGGTTTTAAAAGCCAAACAGAGGAGTTTAAATTTTATCCTAGAGTCAGTAGAGAACAACTTCAGTTTATTGAATAGGGCTATGTACAAACACATATGTATGTATAATGTATATGTGTATGTACATTATATTGTTTGACTATGTGTGTGTACATATACATGCATAGCATGCTATATATGTGTTTATATACATATACATAGCCATACTATAGATTGATTGATTGATAGATAGATCCATATATCAGTTCTTTCTCTAGAGGTGAATAATATATTCCTTCAAAGGTCCTTTGTAGTTGATTTGAATGTTCATATGACTCAGAATAACTTAGTCATTCACAGGTATTCTCTGAACAATATTGCTGTTACTGTATACAACATTCTCTGGGTTCTGCTCTTTCGCTTTTCATTATTTCATTCAAGTCTTTCAATATTTTTCTAAAATCAACCTGCTTACTTCTTACCACTCTGTAGTATTCCATCACAATTATATGTCACAACTTGTTTAGCCATTCTCCAACTGATGGGCATCCCTTCAATTTCCAGTTCTTTACTACCACAAAGAGAGCTGCTATATAAATATTTCAGAGCATATAAGTCTTTTTTCCTTTCTTTAAAATCTTTTGGGGATACAGACCTAATAGTGGTATCGCTGGGTCAAAGGACAGACACAGTTTTCTAACTTGGGGCATAACTCCAAATTGCTCTCCAAAAGGGTTGGACCAGTTCATAGTTCCACCAACAGTGCCCCAATTTTTTCACATCCCCTCCAACAGTTGTCATTATCCCTTTCTATCAGTTTAGTCAATCTGATAGGTTTGGGATGGTATCTCTAAAGTTGTTTTAATTTGCATTTCTCTAATCAATAGTAATTTTGAGTATTTTCTCATATGGCTATATGTAGCTTTGATTTCTTCTTCCAAAAACTGCCTGTTTACTACCTTTGACCATTTATCAATAGTGGAATAACTCATTCTTATAAATTTGACTACATATTTGAGAAATGAGGCCTTTATCAGAGAAACTGTCTATAAAAAATTTTCCCCAATTTTCTGCTTTCTTTCTAATCTTGGTTAAATTGGTTTTATTTGTACAAAATCTTTTTAATTAAATGTAATCAAAATTATCCATTTTATAATCTTACAATGCTTTCTATCTCTTATGTGTTCATAAATTCTCTTATCCATAAATCTAATAGATACTATATCCCACGTTCTTTTTTATTATTTTTATTTTATTTGTTTTCAGTGTTCTACAATCACTTCCACCTATCTTAGATTTTTTCTCCTCTCTCCCTGAGTTTTATACAGATTTATATAGGTTCTACACGTATATTCCTATTAAATACATTTTCATCTTAGTCATGTTGCATAGAAGAATTAAAATGGATGGGAGAAATCATAAAACAAACCAAAACATAATTATGTTCCATGTTCTTCTAATTTACTTATGATGCTTCTATCTAGGTCATGTATCCATTTGGACCACATCTTGGTGATTAAGACATTGGTCTATAACTAATTTCTGCCAGACTGTTTTCCAGTTTTCCCAACAATTTCTACCAAATAGTGAATTCTTATCCCCAAAGCTTAAATCTTTACATTTCACAAACACAAGATTACTATAGTTATTTAGTACAGTGTTTTGTATATCCACTCTATTTCACTGTTTGACCATTCTGTTTCTTAGTCAGTACCAGATACTTTTTTGCCAAATACTGCCTTATAATACAATTTAAGATCTGGTCCTTCTAGACCTCCTTCCTTTACATTTTTCCCCCATCAATTCCTTTGATATTCTTGCCCTTTTGTTCTTCCAAATAATTTTTTTTAGCTCAAGAAAATAATTTTTTGGCAGTTTAATTGAGATGGCACTGAATAAGTAGATTAGTTTAGGTAAAATTATCATTTTCATTATATTAGCTTAGCCCCCCACAATGAACAATTCATATTTCTCCAATTATTTAAATCTGACTTTATTTGTATAAAAAGTGTTTTACAATTATGCTCCTGTAGTTCTTGTGGTTTTCTTGGCAGGTATACTCCCAGGTATTTTATATTGTCTATATTTATTTTAAATGAAATATTTCTTACTATCTTGCATGGCTCTGCTGGTAATAAATAGGAATGCTGATGATTTATGTGGGTTTATTTTATATCCTTTTACTTTGTTTAAATTATTATTTCAATTAACTTTTTTCATTGAATCTCTAGGATTTTCCAAGTATACCATTATATCATCTGCAAAGAGGAATAGTTTTATTACTTCAGTACCCATTCTGTTTCCTTCAATCTCTTTTTCTTCTCTTATTGCTACTGCCAGCATTTCTACTACAATATTGGGATAATATTGGTGATAATGGATATCCTTTCTTCACTCTTGATCTTACTGTAAATGCTTCTAGCTTATCCTCATTACAAATACTGCTTGCTGATGGCTTTAGGTAGATACTTCTTAACGTTTTAAAGAAAAATCCATTTATACCCATAATTACAAGGGTTTTTAATAGGAATGAGTGTTGTATTCTGTAAAAGCTTTTTCTGCATCTGTTGATATAATCATAATCTTTGCTACTTTTGTTGACATAGTCAATTATGTTAATAGTTTTCCTTATGTTGAACCAGCACTGCATTCTTGGTGTGAATCCCACTTTGTCACAATGGTATAATCTTTGTGAAATATTGCTCAAGTCTCCAAGCTAATGTTTTATTTAGGATTTTTGCATAATGTTTATTAGTGAAATTGGTCTATAATTTCCCCCCAGTTTTTGCACTTCCTTGTTTAGGTATCAGCACCATATTTGTTTAATAAAAGGAATTTGGTAGGACTCCTTCATTGCTTATTATTCCAAATAATTTAATATTGGAATTAGTTTATCTTTAAATATCAGGTAGAATTCACTTTTAGATCCAGCTGGTCCTGATGCTTTTTTTCTTAGGAAACTCATTTATATCCTGTTCAATTTCTTTTTCAAAAATAGGCTTACTTATTCTGTTTCCTTTCCTCTTTATCTATGCAGTTTATGCTTTTGTAAGTATTCTTCCATTTCACTTATATTGTTAAATTTATTGGCATATAATTGGGCAAAATAACTTCTAATAATTGTTTAAATTTCATCTTCATTGGTGCTACATTCACCCTTTTCATTTTAGATACTAGTGATTTTGTTTTCTTCTCTTTTTTAAAAATCATATTAACTAATGGTTTATCTACTTTTTTGTTTTTTTCATAAAACCAACTCCTAGTTTTATTTATTAATTCAATGGTTTTCTTACATTCTATTTCATTATTCTCACCTTTAATTCTTAGGATTTCTAATTTGGCATTTCATTAGGGATTTTTAATTTTATCTTTTTCAGTTTTTTTTTAAACTGCACACTCAATTCATTGATATGCTCTTTATTTTATTGATGTAAGCATTTAGAAATATAAATTTTCCTCTGATTACTGCTTTTGCTGCATCCCATAAGTTTTGGGATGTTGTCTCATTACCCACCTCTTTAATAGAATTATTTAGTATTTCTATGACTTGTTCTTTAACCCACTCATTCTTTAAGATTAGGTTATTTAGTCTCTGATTAATTTTTAATCTGTGTATCTATGGTCCTTTATTAAGTGTAATTTTTATTACATTATTATCTGAAAAAGATGCATTTAATATTTATGCTTTTCTGCATTTAATTATGAAGTTTTTATGCCCTAACATATGGTCAATTTTTGTAAAGGTGTCATGTACTGCTGAGCAAAAGGTATATTCCTTTTTATTTCCATTCAATTCTCTTCAGATATCTATCATATCTAGCTAATCTAAGAGTCTATCTATCTCCTTGATTTCTTTCTTATTTATTTTTTTGGTCACATTTAACTAATTCTGACAGGGAAAGGTTGAAATCCCCCACTAATATAGTTTGGTATTTCCACCTGTAATTCATTTACCTTTTCCTTTAAAAATCTGAACGCTATAACATTTGGTACATATATGTTTAGTATTGACACTGCTTCATTATTTTTAGTTATCTCAACATAATATAGTTTCCCTGTTTACCTCTTTTAATTAAATCTATTTTAGCTTTAACTTTGAGATCATGATTGCTATCCCATTTTTTTATATAAGTTGAAGTATACTGAATTCTGTTTTAGTAGTTTATTTTTTACTTTATGTGTGTCTCTCATTTTTGAGTATGTTTCTTCTAAACAATATATTTTGGGCTCTGGTTTTTGACCCATTATGTTATCCGTTTCCCTTTTACAGGTGAGTTTATGTCATTTACATTCAAAGTTACAATTACTAGTTGTTGCATTTCCCTCCATCCTATTTTTCCTCACTCTTTATCCTTTCAAGCTCTCTCTCTCTCTTTTTACCCTCTCCCTCCTCAGAAATCTAATTTACTTCTGACCATGGCCTCCTCAAGCCATACACCTTTCTAAAAGCTGCTCCCTTATTCTACCCCCTTGCTCTCCTATTTCCCTGTAAGTTAAGAAGGCTATTCTACCCTAGTAGATGTCTATGTTATTTCTTCTTTAAAGTTCCAATGGGAATAAGGTTCCTATACTATCTGTCCTCCACCTTCTGATCCCCTCCACTGTAACAGTTCTTTCATTCATTCCTCTTTTGTATGAGATTATTTGCTTCACTTTACCTCTCCCTACCCAAATTTATTTTTTAGGATTATCCCATCATAATTACTTCAACTCCAAGACTTCTATCTACGTATATTCATTTAAAATATCTCAGAAATGACAATGTTCTTAAGAATTACAAATACTTTCTCATATAAGAGGTAAACTTGTAATGTTATTAAATCCCTTATAACTAGTCTTGCATATTTACCTTTTTTCTCCTGATTCTTATTAATCATCTTTTCTGTTCAGTTCTGGTCTTTTCCACAAAAATACCTGAAAGTCCTTAAATTCATTAAATATCTTTTTCCCCCTTGCAGGCTTTCCTTCAGCTTTTCTGGGTAGGTTTTTCTTGGTTGCAAACCCAAGTTCTTTGTTCTGTGGAGTATCATGAGCTTTGGTTTTTTCATATAGAAGCTGCTAAACCTTATGTTATCCTGACTGTAGCTCCACAATATTTAAATTGTTTCTTTCTAATTGCTTGTAATATTTTCTTCTTGACTTTGAAAGCTTTGAAACTTAGCTACAATGTTCCTGTGAGTTTTCATTTTGGAACCTCTTTCAGGTATGATGGGTGGAATTTTTTCAATTTCTATTTTACTCTCCAGTTCTAAAACTTCAGAGTAGTTTTCCTTAATAACTTCTTGAAGGATCGTGTCTAGATTCTTCCTTTTAGCATAACTTTTAGGTAGTCTGACAGTTTTTATATTAGCTCCCCTTGATCTGTTTTCCAGATTAGGTATTTTTCTAATGAGATGTCACATTCTCTTCTATTTTTTCATGTTTTTTTATTATTATTTCTTGATGTCTTATGAACTCATTAGCTTCCCCTTGCCCAATTTTAAGGACTTGGCTTTCTTTTCATAAATTTTCTTGTATTATTCATGTCTTTTCCCATTTTTTTCCCTCAATCTCTCTTACTTTTAAAGTCCTTTTTTAAGCTCTTTCAATAACTCTTTGGAGGCTTGGGATCATTTTATACTTTTTTTCGAAGCTTTACAAGTAGCTATTTTGACTTCATTATCTTGCGTTTGAACACTGATACTCTGTCACCACAGTAGCACTCTACAGTGAGGTTCTTCCTCTGTTTTTTTAACGGCCTATTTCTTGGATGTTGACTTTATATTAGGGTCAGGCTCTGCTCCTGGAGTATGTAGATAATGTCTCAGGCTTCAGGGTTTTTCGTGCTGTTGTTTTTTGAGCTCTGAGGCCTTTCACCTCTTGGTTCTTCCAGAGTTCTAGAATCCAAGCCCAGCTCCTCCAGCTGAGGTCCTCAGGCACTCCACTCTGCCCCCGAGCTGCGACCAGGGTCCCCTAGGTTCTTATTCCTACTCCTTGTGATCCTCCGGGGGTGGGGGGGGGGGGGTGGGTCAAGCCTCAGCTCACTCTTCTGCCCCCAAACCAAAAGCAGGGACTTCCTCTCCTGCCACTGCCCCCTATCAGCAGGGTCCCACCCTTCTGGGACCACACTTAGACCTGCTACTCAGCACACCTGGGTGCCAAGTCTCCACAAGCGGAAAGCTCCCACCATCTTGCCATAGCAGACCACACCTTCCTTAGGGTGAAAGTTCTCGAAGCCGAGGCTGCCCAGGACACAACAGCCCCCAAGGCTGGTTGTGCATGGCTCTGTAATTTGCCCAAGGCGTCTCAATCCACTAGCCACCACCCTTGGAGGTCAGGTGTTTCCTATCGTCTTACTTCCCAAGCTTAGGATGTTCATCTGCTTTACCTCGACTTTTAATTATTTCTCCTGTCTTAAAATTTACTTTGAGTCATTGTTTTAGGTAATTAGGAGAGAGGAGGAAGAAACTCGGGGGAGAGAGAGCAGGAATTTGGGGGAGAGAGGGCAGGAATTTGGGAGAGGAGGTAATTGCCTACCGTCTCCTTCCGCCATCCTTCCACAGTTCCCTCCAGACTTGCACTTTAGGAAAAAGTCCCTTTGTTGGCAACTCTGGGGAGGATGGATTGGAGAGCTGAATGATTTGATTCTGGAAGACAAGGTAAGAGGCCGTTGCAGTAACCCAGGTGGGAAAATCTCAACTAAGAAGATAATCATGTGAGAAGAAAGAAAGGCATTGGTTTCTGTGTGGCCTCAGGTCAACCACTGAGCCTCTGTGGGTCTCAGTCTTCCTGTCTGTAAAATAAGGGGTATGTCCCCTTATCTGATATCCGTACCTGTAAAATAAGGGGTATGTAGTAACTGGCCTCTAAGATCTTGACCATTTTAAATGTATGACTCTCTGGCTGTGCTATTTTTATATTCCTTTGTGCCCTTGGCACCTAGCATAGTAACTGGCAGATGGAGACACTTAAATTTGTTTCTTCAATTCCAAAAGAGTGTTATTTTTGGTTTATCCTTCACAAAATGTCTTCCAAGGAAAAAATAGTTCAGTAGCTAAACTTATTCTGGGAGACTGAATTGATGCACACCTATTGTGTTAGGAAAATCAATATCCAATTAGGCTCATGTTCCCTTGAGATGTGCTTTTATTGACATTCTGTCAAGAGGGACAGACATCCTTTGAATTATAACAGTCAGTGTAGGCTATGGCTCACATAGCACTTAGCACAGCCTGCCTTGACTTACGGTTATTTAATTTCAGGACAGGAGGGATATGTGGTCTGGACCTATGATTTCAGCATGTAGGAGACTCCCAGGGAAGCAAACTCCTTTCACCAATGCAGATCACTTAGTCTTAGAAACTTGCTTGGGTCACCTAGATGAAGTGACAAAGGCCACACAGCTTTTGCAGCCTTTGCCTCCAAATCCAGGAGTTTTTCCAGTACTATGTCCCTGCCTTTAGGAAAACTGAATTCTTCTGATATGAACAAGTTCAGACAGTATAATAATAAATAACTCACACATAGCAGGGGTCTTTTGCTATGGGTCTTGAACCCAGGTCTTGACTATGAGGTCAGTTCTCTCCATAGCACCACCTCTCAGTTATTTAACTTTTTTTTAATTTAATTCATATTTTTGCCCATTTATTTAATAAACTTAGTGTCTTTTCTTTGTCACTTACCTCCAAATTATCCCCTACATAGCTAGTCTGTATATGTCTCCCCCGTTAGACGGTGAGCCCCTTGAGGACTATCTTCTACCTGTTTTTGTATCCCCATCATAGTGCCTGGCACATAGTAGATGCTTAATCAATGTTTGTTGACTAACTCAATTGGATTAAATTTGTATCCATTGTAAACTCCCTCTAAAATAATAATCATTAGATTTGAAGCTCTTTGAGATCAGAAACTTTGTCTTGCTTTTCCTTGTATCCCCCATTGTGCCCATTGCTTCAGAGTTCAGGACTATCTACCTCCAAATAGACTCTACCCTTTGGTCTTAGATCTGCCCATGGAGCAATGTAGAATGGGTGCCCTTTTCCCATGAGTCCTCTTGCCATGCCTCATTATGGTGACTCCTCAAAGGTTCTGCCAGTGGTGTACAATCTTCTAGCATATCATGTAAAAGTGGAAAGGCTTCAAGAACAGGATGGGTGATAGAGTGTATGTATGTCATCTGAGAAACCAATGAGTAGAGAAAGGTATATCACCAGGTTAGATGTAGGTATATGAATTTTCTTACACTGCAACTCTTTTTTTTAATTGTGTATTTTATATAAATTATTGATTTATGTCCCTTCCCATCCACTACCCTGCAAGAGGATCCTCCCTTATAGCAAATAATCTCCACACAAACAAAGGAAAACAACACCTCAATAACGTCTGACTACATATATAGCATTCTGCTCCTGTAGTTCACCACCTCTTCATTTGCAGTCCTATTGAATTAAGTTTGGTCATTAGCATTCAAATCCCACACTCAGTATCCCCAAGAAACTCTCTAAGACTAACCAATAAGCATTGGTGAGGCACATTTGCTCACAAGGAGTTCCCTATACAATGACATCATAGGTCCAGACCACACATCTGGTCCTTCCTCTTTCAAATTTAATAACCACAATACACATCAGTCTATGATGAACAACATGTGAAAAACTTCAAATACTGACAGCTATAATTCACTAAAGTCATGTCCTATCTGACAGAACGACAATAAAATTACATTTCAATGGAAATTAAGTTTAATTGAATATTGATTTTAACACTATAAGTATCCATTAATTCAGTCCCTTCCCACTCCCCCAAATAGATTTAGCTACTGAATTTTTTTGCTTTGACGATATCTTGAGAGATAAGCCATAATTAATATTCTCTTAGTGTAAATAGGCTGGCTGCATTGCCCTGAGCAACTTACCTCATTTTGCAGTTCCATAGATAGAGCTCTGAGTTATCTGTAGAGTTGCACTGAGAGAGAAAAACCCTCACTAGAAGCTCCTTTCACAAATAAGCCACATATCAAACCCATATCCCTATCTCCTTATGTTAATCTGAATTCAGATATCTCAGTGTTCTTTTCCTTTACATTACTATAGTCACTGGGTACATTATTCTCCTGGTTCTGTTTTCTTGCTCCACATCAGTTGATGTCCTTCCATGTTTCCTGAAAATCTCCATATTTATCATTTCTTACAGTGCAGGTTACATTTCACAGTTTGCTTAGCCACTCTCCAATTAATCTACCTTTGCCACAATGAAAAAGTGCTTCAATCCATATCTTGGTACATGTGGGTCAACATGGGACCTTCCTGTTCTTGATCTGCTTGGGGCATATACTCGGTAGCAATTATCTGTGTAGCTTGTGTTGTCTCTTCCATTAGACTGTGAGTTTCTTGGGGGCAAGAACTGCATTTTGACTTTCTTTGTATCCCTAGCACTTAGCACAGTGTCTGGTCCTTAGTAGGTATTTATCAAATGTTTATTGACTAACTAGTGGAATCCCTGTGTCAAGGAGGATGAACAATTTAGTCACTTTTTTCATCTATTCCAAATTATTTTACAGAACAGTTGAACTAATGTATCACTCCAATGATATATTATCATGTCCACTTTTCCACAGTCCTTGCCAACATTGACCATTTCCATCATTTTATCCTTTTTGACAATTTGCTAGGTGTGCGGGGAAGCATCAAAATTATTTTCATTTGCCTTTCTCATATTATTAGTGATTTTACAGGAATGTTTAAAGGCCATTTACTAAGTTAGAAGGGTTGCAATGTATCTGTCTAGAGGGAATAGCCTCACCTGTAAAATCACAGATCCTTGAGGTATTGCAGTACCATATCTCCCTACCCCCAATCCTAACCCTATTTTTTTTCTGATCCACACATGGAGTCTTCTATAAGCTCAGCATTTCTAATTCCTCCAGCTCTTTAGAATAAAAGATAATTTCCAAGTTCCTTGCCACCTTGGTTGCTCTTCTCTACATACTTAAACTCAATGATCCAGGTATAGCCTGAACAATACAAGCAAATTGATTGACTATTGATGCTCAAGATCAGATCACTATACTTCCATTAATGTAGCCTAACTTTGCATTAGGTTTCTTAGCAACCATGTAACAACAGTGTTAATTATCTAAATGCTTCACACATCATAAAAATAATTGTAAAACAAGAACTCACACTTACAAAATGCTCTAGAACAATGCTGTCAAACTCATAGAAATGGGGGTCACTACATAAGCCATACATAAGGATCTGCAGGCTCCATATTGACTTAGAAAACCACACATGGTTATGCGCTTCATTTTTTATTAATACATAAATACACTAAAATCAGATAGGAACTACATTTTTATCTGGTTCAGACCATATTCAGGAGTGCTGTGCCTGTGAGCATATGATACCTCTGCTTTAGAGTATATGTGAGTAGAGGGATAGGGACTGACCTTTGGAATTCATTGATATAAGGACCTTTCAAATAAGGAAACTTCCTTTCCTCGTGCAGAATAACACATTGTCTAAAACTTATGTCCTTAGAGTGTCCTGAGGAGATGAAATTACTTCCTCAGAGTCCCACAGCCTACTGGCATCAAAGCATCAAAGGTGGGACTTGAACTCAAGTCTTTCTGAGTCTGGGGCTGTTTGTCTCTTATACTACATATCTGCAAGTATATCTAAGCTTTTTATTTACAAAACATGTATTATTTCATCCTCCCAACAGCCCTGTGACCCCACATCTTGCTAGTACCTCAGTACAGAACTTGTGGTTGACCTGAATGTCAAAATATTTATCATATGAGTTGCTTCCAGGTTTTTGCCATATATTGTATTAATAGCCTGTGCTTTTGGAGTTTAGCTTGGTGTTGTCTGCCAATTAAAGCCTCTATTTCTCTCTTTAGTTGATTAAGTAAAAATATTGACTAAAACAGGGCCATGAGTAGAGCCCTGTGGCCAACCATTAAAGACCTCCCTCCAAGTTAACATCGATCCATTACTCAATACTTCTAGGGTACAGTTATTTAACTAGTTATGAATGTGCATTACAAACAGATCATCTGATCCATAAAGATGTCTGGAAAGACTCTGCCAAAAATTTTGCTAAAATAAGATGGTTGGTCAGTACAGTTGATTTTCTCTTGGTCTGCCAGTCAAGTAACGCTAGCCAAAAAGCTTACATTGTTAATATGGTATGACTTTTTGTTTTTAATGAACCAATATTAGCTCCTAGCAAACAGTCTTTTCCCCACAAATCATTGGTAATTGATTGTAAAAGTTTTCTGGGGACCTAAATCAAGCTTACCAATCTATGGTTTGCAGAATTCACTGTTTCTCTCTTTTTGGAAATTAGCACAGGGAGACAAGTGACTCTGTTTCTATCAGGGAAGAAGGGCAAAGGTCCCCAGCCCCACCTAGCCCCTTTCAGTCTTTTTCCTAATGTGAGACTTGCCCAAACCATGATCGGCATAGGGGAGTTGTTGTGGTTCATCAAAGAGAATCGTGACATCTGGAAGGTGAAGCTATGACTTCCAAGTGAATTGGATTTAAGTGAGGGAGGGCTGTGCAAAGTCATCAGCCTCACTTTCTCCTCCAAAGCCATCTGGGTCCAGTGGCCAGATAGAGATCAAGACAACTGGAGATGACTCCTGGCAAAGGAATTAAAAAGAATTTTCTTACTCTAAGTCAGAGAATATACTGAATTCACCAACTAGGAGCCTCAAAAAGAAACAAGGGAATTGATAAGGCAGACTTAAGTGTGTAAGGTTTTCTCTAACTAGTTAAGTAGATACAGCCATTCCAATTCTAAATTAGAGATCTGAAAAGCCTTGGACAAGTAACTGAAGAGTTGAATTGGCTCCTCCCACCAAAGGAAAAGGAGGCTACATATCAGCTGAAGACAACCAGATGGCAGCACAGAGCAGCATGGCAGACAGAGGATTAGAAAGCCTACGAGTTAATGGAGATAGTCTATATGTCAGCAGAGAAGAAAGCACCTTGAAGTCCAACATCATCATCAGAGAACATTAGCAGCCCTGCAAAGTAATGAGCAGTAAACGCTGATGGTCCAGAGCTTAAAGTCACATAGAAAAAGACTGGGATTCGGGTCAGAGTTTGAATTCAGATCCGGACCTTTTCTTTTTCTTTTTTCAAAAATTTATTTATTTATTTGTTTTCAATTTTCAACAATCACTTCCATAAGTTCCCCAAGATGGCATGCAATCTTATATGGACTCTACACATACATTCTTATTAAACACATTTTCACATTAGTCATGTTGTATAGAAGAATTAAAATGAATGGGGCAAAGCATGAGTAAAACTAATCCAAACCAAACATAACAAAGGAGAAAATAATTCTGCCTCATTCTGTGGGCTGACTCCATAGTTCTTTTCCCATGTGGATGGGATTTTGCATCCTAAGTCTTTGTGAATGTTTTAGGTCCTTGCATTGCTGTAAAGGGATAAGTCTATGAGAAACAGTCCTTGCACCCCATGGCTGTTACTGTGTTACTGTAATGTTCTCCTGGTTCTGCTCACTTCACTCAGTATCAGTTCATGTAAGTTAGACCCAGATCTGACTCCTCTGCTCAATTTTCCCCTATACCCCCCTCTCTTTCTAATAGTTATGGAACCTGTATTAAGAGAGTCAAAATGCAGATATTATGAGGGAGGGATGAAATGTCTAGTCACCAATGCCTGAGCTTCTGTGAGGCCAAGCAAAGTAAGATCTTTCACTGTTTTTGTTTTAGTATAATCAAGAAGTATAATGCTTCTATTTGAATGTGATTGAAGATCTTCCCAGACCACTGATGGACCTGCCCATTGAGGGAAGCTTGATCAGGTGAGTTGTTTTGTAGGAGGGTTCCAGGTACCTTTTGTTTTTTCTCTTGAGGCACTCGGTCAGAGCATCATGCCCTCTGGCTCTGAAAAGTGTATGTTTACTCTGAGGGTGAGGTTTTACTTTGGGGCTTACTGAGTGGAAGTTTTTGTTTGGCCAGACAAGGTCTCCAGGAAGCCGCAAAATAGCCCTCTGACTTTGAAAACCCAGATGTTGGTGCTTCTCTCTCTGGTAACTGTGGTCAGACAGTTGGACCTGTCTATTGAATTGCGATGTATGTACTGATTATGGTCAGACAGAGGAAGTCATGTCTGTTGATCTTTGATTTCTCTGTATTTTCTCTGAAGTTCAGGGTGCTGCCTTTTTCTCCTGAACTAAGTGAATGATACATGTATTAGATTAAAATGATTGTTCACCCCTCAAAAGTTGTCTTTCCTTTTAGAGAAGCAGAACAAAGAACCTGTGATAGCAGATCCCCCTGTATATGCCAGAGTGCTTACTGATATAGTTTCCTATTTTGTTTTTCAAATTAACTAACTTAGGCACCTCATAATGGACAGAGGATGGAACATTATGTAGAGGATAGTTTGGCTCTAATACATGAAGGGCAGTAGCATCTAATTGGAACTTAGACTGGAAGGAATTGTGTGGAGCTCTCATTGCTAAACAGACATATATTTATTCCTCATGGCCATAGGGAGCCATGGAAGTTTCTTGAGAAGAGCAGTGACATGGTAAAACTTGTGCTTTACAAATATTAACTTAATAGTTATATGGAAGATGGATGTAAGGGGAGAAACTGAACACGTAGAAATCAATTGCTTCAATAACCTAGATAAGAAGTAACGAGAATTTGGACTAGGGTAATTGTGATGTGAATAGACAGAAGGGCATTAGTGTGAGAGATGTTGAGAATATATGTTCAACAAGACTTGGTAACTAATTAAATCTGGAAGGTGAGGGCAAATGAAGAGTCTCAGACATAGAAACATATGTGTATGTATTTACATAACAGATGATAGACAAATATATAGTTATGTATATATAAATACATAATGTCAGAATGTTATAGTAGAAACATTAGATTTGGAGGCAGTAGACCTTAGTTTAAATCCTTCCTTTGACTATATGACCTTGGGAAAAATCATCTAATCTCATTGGGTCTCCAGTTTCCTCATATGTAAAATCAGGAGGTGAAACTATATGGCCTCTGAGGTCCTTTCTAGCTCTATATCTGTGAGCCTATGACCTACTTAGTAGAGGAAATTTCCTCAGATAAACTAATGAGATCACAAGATGGTTAAAATAAAATGTTTCTAAAGAACAGTCTGTGCGTACCTCCAAAGAGTATCCTTCAGGAAAATATGAGCAAGGAACAGGAAGACTTTTGCAGATGATTTCCACCTCCACAGCCCACATCTTCCCGTTCACACAGCTGACTGAGAAAGATAAGGAATGTAAGATCCCAATGTGCTCGTTGTTCATTAAGTACAAAAAAATGGCATTTGATTCAGTTATAGTAACAATAACAATAAGTGGAGTTGGCATGTATGTGGCAAACTTGCAAAACACCTGTCACTTTTCAACACTCAGTTCGATACCAAGTTCATACCCAAGAACTTTCCACATGGTAAGACCTGCCATGCTTGAACTTTGAGAGTGCTGCCCTCATGAAATCAAGGTCACCTGCAAACCATAAAAAGGCACCAAGTAGGATGCCAGTCCTGCTTTTGCACTGGTTTTTTATTTTGTTTTGTTCTTAACAAATCTGTTATTCTAATAATTCAGAAGACTCCCAATGAGAAAACCCCATCCACCAGAGCTGATTAGGACCTGCTCTATAACCATTTTAGAGAGTTGCCAGAGGCATTGACAGAGGTGAGAAGTGACTTGTTCTGATCCCCAGAACTTGAGAACCGAAATTTTTCTGACTCTAGGGCCAATTCTCTATCCACTATATCATGATGACTTTCTAAATCCCACACATATTTGTGTATGTATGTATTTGCATGATGTATAACTGTGTATTTTTTGTAATATATGTGAGCATATAAACACATGTAAACAGTCATATATAGTCATATAAACAATCATAAATATATACATAGCTATTCATACCCATATGGAACATTAATTTTGTTTGTAGATGCACATATATGCATATGCATGCTCAGACGTATACATATAATACACCTATACATGCGTATCATACACATGCACATATGTGTGTATATATATACATGTATATGTGTACATATATGCATATATATATATACACAGATAATTTGTAAAGAAAAAAAGGACCTGCATTCTCTGAACTTCCAAAGTTGTACTTTACCTTGGCTATACATACGGGGGGCCTCACTGTTTTGTAGCTACTCATGTGAATATCTTTGCTAAAAAATAATTTTCTATTGGATAATTATTACTGGGAAGCATACCAGTCTTAGCAGAAGCCTTCCATAGAGTACTTTAGAGGCTGTGAAAGTAGCAGCTTCCTGACAGAGAGATAGCCCAGAGAGACTGCTACACCATGATAATTTGAGGAGGGATGAGAGACCACTGACAGCCATGGGGATCAGGAAAGGCTTCCTATAGAAAACAGCACATGAACTTAACCTAGGAAAAAGCTAGGTATTCTATGAGGGGAGAATGAAAAGTGTGAATTTCGGGTATAGGGGGCATCCCATAAAAAAGCAGAGAAGTAGGAGATATAATTCTGAGTTCAGGGGAAACACTAAATAGGTTAGTATGTCTGTAACTGAGAGACAGCTTGAGGGAAAGGGGACAGATATGAAATAAATCTGAAAATACAAGCTGAAATCAGATTGTGAAAAGTTTTAAACGTGAAGCTCATTTTTGCTTTTTATTTTAGAGTTAATAAGGAGCCATTGAAGGTTCTTGAGCAGAAAAGTTGCATGATCAGCCTTGGGCTTTAGGAAGAGTATTAAGGTAGCACAAATGGATTGAATGAGTTGGAACATGGCGAAGGATGAGGATGGCTCAAGGCCCTTCCTTGGGAAAATTTAAAGGAGCTGCTGGCTTCCTTTTCTCCAATTATGGCAATTACATCCTTAATCTAAGCCAGGGCCAGGATGCTGCAGGAAGAGTTCCTATTCCTTAAGGGCTTTGATATACTGTGTAGTCAATCCAACAAGTATTTATTAAGTGCCTGCTGTGTGCTGAGCACTGTGCTAAGGATACAAAGGAAAAAAGGAAATAGTCTCTACCCTCAAGGAGCTTACATTCTCCTGAAATGGAGGGAGGGATAATGTGCACACAAATAAGTAATTAATCAGCAAGCAGGTATGACATGCCTGCTATGGGTCAGGCTTTCTGTGTGTATGTGCTTATATATGTAACAAGATATGACCCTACTGCTGGCCCCAGCGGCCTGGGACTTAGTGCTCCCTCCATCACACTAAAGGGTCCTTGCCAGCTCTGGATCTGGGGCCATGGCCTGGTTTCAGCCCTGGGAGCCTGACAACTTACAAAAAGAGCCAGGTACTTGCTCTCTCTCTCTCTCTCTCTCTCTCTCTCTCTCTCTCTCTTTCTCATTGTCTTTTTGTATATTCATCCCCAAGGGAAAATCACTTAAGCCTTCAGTTTAGCTCCTATCTGGGGTCTCCCTAAAAAGGGAGTAGAAAAGTACTTGATGCATAGTGTGAATTGAGTATGGGATAGCGATTTTTTTCTTCTATGCACAAAGAAAAATGTTAAAGATATATTGGCAGAAAAGAGAGAGAGGGAGGAAGGAAGGAAGGAAGGAAGGAAGGAAGGAAGGAAGGAAGGAAGGAAGGAAGGAAGGAAGGAAGGAAGGAAGGAAGGAAGGAAAAAAGAGATGGAGAGAGGGAGAGAAAGAGAGAATATAGAAGAGGGAGGGACAAAAGTAAAGGAGATAGAGAAAGAAAGAAAGGAAGGAAGATATATATATATATATATAGATAGATAGATAGATAGATATAGATATAGATACATATATACGTATACATATTATATATATGTATACAAGATATCCAGGTGATAGATTGATTGATTGATACTAGATAGATTGGTAGGCAGGCAGAGAAAGCAGAAGGGTTAGCCAGAGGTCCAGACTCATGTTTGCCTACCTGAGCTTGTTTCTTGCTGCCAAATGAGAAGAGTTACCATGATGCCAGGGTGGAGAAGGTCAGCAGGTCAAGTCCCAGAGTTATATAACATCACCTAGTAGAGAGCTGAAAAAAGAGGGAACACTAAAGTGTAGGGCCACTTTTTCTTAAAGTCCACTTCTTTCTGCTCAGTGGCAAATAAGCCCTTTCAACATTGAGCCACAGATTTCCAGAAACTTGCAAGAGAACTCCAGAGAAAACTCTATAGGATGGTTCCTATTAACTTATTCCCATCCATGCTCCAAAAAATGCACCCCCTCCCCCAACCTACACACACACACACACACACACACACACACACACACACACACACTCCTTCTCAAGCTGAAAGTTTCCTTTACAAAATTCATTCCTTTCCAAATATATAAATGTCACCAATGTGCTGAAAGCGCCTATGAATTATGGGAAATAAAAAGCTCCTAGGTAACATGAAATCAAATTGTAGTTGATATTTGCAGGAGGTTATTATGAAACATTATCCACTTAAGGAGAGAGGTATGAAGCAATCTGGTTACTGGACAATGATGATATCACTTTTTTGCCCAGATATTCATTGATGGCTCATCTCCCCATTAACTCTGATCTCCCAGGAGACGCAGGATAATAGCACAGGGGCCTTTGTTTATTGCAGACAGGGCTGGTTTTCTATATGACACAACAAGAATCCTTTTCCCTTAAGCAAAGCGTTTGCAAGTTAACGAATGAACAAGGACTTACTAGGCACATATCCGAGTGTGTCAATCCCCAGCTCAGCATCCCTCATAGGCTCCCTGTTGGTACTAAAATGAAATAAAACTCCTTATCCTGACATTCAAGAACCTCCATAATTTAGCTCCAACCAACTTCTTCCAGACTTAATTTCATAATATGGTGCACTTGATATTCCCCAACCTCATATTCCATCTTCCAGCCATTCCTCTACACCAACCACATACTCCCTCCTCATCTCCACCTCTTCCTTCAAGGCTCAGCTCAGATCTCCTCTCCTCCATGAAGCCTTCCCTTATGCCCCCAGCTATTAGTGTTCTCTCTTTATCATATTTCCCTAGGGCACTTCATCTGACCTCTCCTTTTCCCTCCGCTTCCTTATACTTATCTATTCATTTTATATCCTTGGAGTACTTGGGCTAGAGTCTTGGAATTAGGAAGACCTGAGTTTGAATACTGCCTGTGACATTTAATAACTGTGTGACCCTGGGGAAGTCAGTTAGATTTTCTTGGCCTCAGTTTCCTCATCTGCAAAGAGAGGACAATAATAGCACCTATCTCACAAAGTTGTTATGGGGATCAAGTGAGATAGATAGAAGGGCAGCTAGGTGGTGCAGTGGTTAGAGCACCAGTGCAGGAGTCAGGAGGACGTGAGTTCAAATCTCACCTCAGACACTTGACACTCACTAGCTATGTGACCTTGGGCAAGTCACTTAACCCCAATTGCCTCATCCTGGGTCATCTCCATTCATCCTGACGAATACCTGGTCACTGGATACAGATGGCTCTGGAGGAGAAGTGAGGCTGGTAACCTGCATAGCCCTCCCTCACTCAAAATAAAGTCAAGTGCAAGTCATGTCATTGTTTCTCTGCTGGCATGGTCTTCTTCAGCAACAAAGCACAAACACACACAGATAGATAGTTGTATAGATATAGATTGTACATATCTCTATATAAAGCAATTTGCAAAATACTTAAAGTACTTCATAAACACTAGTGATGATGATGTCCCCATCCCAGATCAAGCATCTTTTATATGCCAAACTCAATGCTAGATAAGAGGCATACTAAGAAAAAAAAATAAAATGATCCCCACCCTCAAAAAGCTTCCATTCTACGGGGAAGGTAAAATGTCCGTGGATGGGTATATTACGAAATAGATACAAGATAATTTTGTCAGGGAGGGCAGTAGTCACTAGGAGAACTGAAATTCCTAAAAAGTAGAGGGTAGCTGGCTTGTCTGCCTCGTACCTTGCATGTAATAGTCACTCAGAACAATGCATTTGTTGGCTTGACTGTACAGCTATATCCCCATATTCTACTAGGCACTATGGGAAACAGAAAAAAAACAAAATAAAGCTTCTGCCACCAAGAAGCTTACAGATAATTACTTTTTTAAAGGGGAAGAAAGGACTGCAAAAATCATAACTGCTTTTTACTAGTGAGCCACAATCCTGCTGGAAATTGATGCACTGGGTAAGTTTTTCTTGTGCATGAGCATAAAATGATTCAGGATCAATTAAATCCAACAAGTGACTCTCCTCCAGATCCAGGGGTGTGAATCCCACCAGATGTGGGCTTTATTCTTGAACTTCAACTCTGGGTAACACAAAAATAAATGAACCTCTAAAATTCAACAATTGATTACCTACAACCTTCCAGGCATCATTCTAGGCACTAGGAATCCAAAGATTTACAAGAAAACAGGTCCTGACCTCAGAGAGCTTACATCCTACTGGACAGGATACAACACAAACAGATAATTAAATACAGAATCTAGTGGGACAATGAATTAGTGGAGAAATCAAGACCTCTTGTGGGAGGTGGAACATGAGCAGACTTGAAGGGCTTCATAGATCCTGAGTCATAAGTCCAAAGAATTGAAGTGACCTACCCAAGGTCATATATGTAGTAAGCTTCAGAGGCAATCAATAATAAATAGTCAATATACATTTATTAAGCACCTACTATGTGCCAGGCACTTTGCAAGGGCATTTGAGCCCATCCATATCCCTTGGATCAAGAGGCAGTGCTCTTTCCACTGAACCACATCCAAAAGTATGCAGGAGGCAACTAGAATTGGTGCCTGAGAGATAGAGCCATTACTAAATTTTTAGTGGAAGCATCTACACCTTAGAAATGGGCAAACAGTACAAAACAGGGCTTGATTTATTGGTTTTTGATTGTGTAGACTTAAGAAAGTGATGGAGAAAATGTTATAACAGAGACTAAAATTAAATGTGTCATTTGTTCATTTTTTTCCCCAAGAGTCAATTGTTAAATATTTACTAGGATGCCACTAACCACATCCCCAAGCATAGCCTAATAAACATTTCTAAAAAACAATCGTTAAATCTGGCAAATCAGGTGTAGTCAACCTTTTTCTAAGAACCACTAGCAAGACATCAACTTGGAAGGTGGAAGGTGATACCTGGAACACAAAAGAGCTTTATTCTACACAAGAGCAAAGAGGACAAAATGGCTTTGAATGCCCAGACCAGAGGTTATAAGATTCTTATCTGGCTGTCTTAGATCCAAGAAAATTAAGAAAATATACTGGTGTGACAAACAGCTTAAAAACCCTAGTTTGTAGGCTTTGTAGAACTGCATTTACACAGGTTGAAACTCAGCTTTGAGTATTAAGTATGAAGGGCTCCCCACATCCTTCAACTGGTAGTTTTTCAATACAATATTTAAACCAAAAAATGTATTGTCAACTCTGAAGCATCTAAGGAAGATATAGTACAGAATGATGGTTTTTGTACTCAAGGAGTAGATGATCTCATTCACATGGGTAAGTACTTATCCACTTTATAGAGGTTATTTCACCTTCACGATGGTTCTTCATGAGTTATTGAAGAAAAATATGACTACCTGGTGCCAAACCTCAGTTAACCTATCCCCTCTTAGTGAGGGTGGATCTTGAATGGCAGAGAAAGTTCAACACCAGGCTTTTCCAACTTGGTAAGATCTGGTAGAGCTTTCCGTCCACTGGCACTGTCTTAAAGAACTCAAGGTCATCCCTGTACCATAGTGACTCACTGGAGTTGGACATTGGCAGGGACGTGCAAAATGAAAGATGAAAAGGATACATTTTATAGTTGGCTCTGAAATTCATTCTATGATATTTTTCACCTTTTTAACAGCTTTAGCGTAATAATTGTGTTTCACTTTAGGCCAGGATTAAAATGAATCCCTGCTAGCCAGATGGCAATGTTCCGGCTACATGCTCCAGGGTCACCTAGAGCAGTGGAAAATCAAATTTCAGGGAGAGTGAGGGAAAATCTAGAGTTAAAGACCATGTGGGGTAATGAAAGATTGGTCAAGATTGGAGGAAGGTAGAGAAGAGTCATGGAAAATCAAGAATTAATTAACCTGGATGTTTTCCATTGAATTTAATGTTTATTAAATATATGCCACAGGCAAAGCACTGGATTAAGGGCTAGAGATAAAAAGGTGAAAACCAGTACTACCCCTGGCATGGAACTTAAAATCTAATAGGTAAAATGAGAAATGTACACAAACTAATAGAATGTGATAGGAGAAAAAGAGAAATCTAGGCAAAGTAGTAATGAAGGATGAGAGAATAAGTGAATGAATGAGTGAAGCATTTATTAAGCTCCCACTGTGTGCCAGACTATTTGCTGGAGACACAAAGACAAAAATGAAACAGACTCTGCTCCCAAGAGGTTTACACTCTACTAGGCCTTGGCAAATGACTCAATTTCTTAGGCTAAATGGAGGTAATAGATAAGGTTATTTGTTACTCTAGGAAATACAATATGATGGTCATGTTCTTTCTCTATACAGAAGCCATACTATGCTTAAATGTCCTTTGGTCTCATTGTAAATGAAAAATTAAAATGGCCATGCAGTGCGGTGACCTCTGGTGATTGCTTTCTTCTCTGTGGCTTTGCCCTACTCTCACAGTATTTCTATATTCTTAAAAGAGGGGAAAAGTGGACTCTCATCCCAATTTAGCAATTTTCTATCACCTATTTTAAACTGCTCCTTCCCTGACATCTTCCTCTCCTTCCCTAATGACCTCTGGGTACTGCTTTCTAAAAGGGGGAGCTGATTCAAGACCCAGGGACTAGGAAGGTGAAGACAGAAAACAATGATACTCAAGAAATTCCTTCCTGGAACTGTCTTCCTTATAGGAAGAGGCCAAGAAAGAGAACTCTTCCCCCACCCCCCAAAAAATTATTGCTTATTATATTTCTCCTGCTACCAGATCCAGGGAATTTAGGTACAGTAATCCCTGTTATTTTTGAAATGGATGAGGTCTTGTTTGGGGACCTTGATGACAAAGAATGGCCAACTGAATCATCATCCCGTCTAAATACCCAATTCGACTGGCAGAGAGAGAACTTTAGGGAAAGCAATACACATGCATTGTGTCCAGGGCCACATGTGACCCTCTAGGTCCTCAAGTGCAGCCCTTTGAATCAAAGCTTCACAGAAAAAATCCTTTTCTTAAGGATTATAAAGACTCTGTGGCAGGTGTTGCTTGGGGGGAAGGAGAAGTTTCAAAAGCAAGAGAAAAATCAATGTTGAAATAATAAGGAGAGAGGAGGTCTTGAAGTTGGAAGAACTGAAATTGAGCCTAGACTGTGATACATTCTTCCTGTAGGACCCTGGACAAGTCACTTAACCTCTGAAATCTCTAGGCAACTCTATAAGACTGTAAGTGGCAGGAAAGGAGTTGACTTGCAGGGGAAACAGAATTTGCTCAACTGAAAGTTCCCTATACCAATGAAATCACAGGTTCAGCCCCTTTCTAATAAATTGCTATGGAATTTTTGCTAGGATTTTATTCAAAATTTCTGAAATTGTAATCACTAGTGATATTAGCCTGTGGTTGTTTTTGTTTTGTCCTTATTTATTTAATGTATTAAAATTATATTGTATTAGTCTCATGAAGGTAGTTTGATAGGGTTTTCCTTCTTAATTTTTGTGAATAAGTTCTGTAGAATAACTGTTCTTTAAATATCTGAAAGAATTTGTTTATGAATCTGGAATAGGCTGTTTTTTCCTCTTTCTTTAGTAATGCTTTTACATATAATTCAAATTTATTTTCTCAGATTCCTCCTCACTTCTCACACACACACATACACACACACACACACACACACACACATCCCACCTTTTGAAAGTATTATGGGAATTTTAATCTTGGACCTTCCATTCACATAAATGAGCTCGAACAAGTCACTTCATCTCTGGGAGCTTCAAGTTGCTCATCTGTGAAATGAATGAGTTGGACTTGATGAGCGTTGAGATGTCTTCCAGCCACAAGCCTCTCCAAACATAGAGATAGAAGACAATTTTATTTTGAGAAGTTTTTTATATTTCTTATTTTTGAGAATTCCATAAGATTGTTATAGACCTTTAGAGAATTTTGGTCGTCACTATTCAAGCTCTTTCCTCCCCAAATTCCCCTGGCATCTTGCAAAGATTTCTGATATTATTCTTGAAAAATTACTTTAGCTTACAACCTCACAATTTCTTTCCTCCCTTCTTAGATTTCCAACTTATAAGACAATGAATTCCAAAGTTTTACAAGGAAGGTCATTTTTTTATTAGGATAATATTTCTGAACTTTGGTGAACACATTTTCCACACGGAAACTCATTTTCTCCTGGCATACAATAGATGTAATGGGTCTCAAATGAATATTTTTATAGGGGTAACATATCTTAAAGGTACAAGACCCACAGCCTTGACCGTTGATTTTAATCTGTGCAGGACAGCAGGGAGAGTTAATTACATGGTTTTCCAATTTCTATTTTTGAAAACTATTGTAGGAGAAACATCCAAAGTCACATCCTCTACAACAATAGTTGGGGGAGGGGGGAGGGAAGAGGGAACTTTCAGCTAAGTTCTGATATCCTTATATAAGAACAAGTTACTACGACTTCCCTTGAGAAAAATTTGAAAGTCTGAAGACAAAATGAAAACCACTGGCATCTTGAAAAAAGAAGAGGGGGGGATTTGTGATTTTTGGAAATGCCATTTGCCAAATCTTGTTGATTCCATTTCCACATTTCTTTCAACCTTTTCCCTCTCTCCATTCACATAACAACCCCACAGTTCAGGTCCCCATCACCTCTTGCCTAGACTGTTAAGATGGCCCCTTAATCAACTTCCCTGCTTCAAGTCTCTCCTTCCCCAATCTGCCTAACCTAGTTACCAAATTTAGAGTCATTCAAAAAGTATTTATTCATTTATACAAGCATTTATCCCTTACTTTTCTTTTTCCACCTCATCCCAAAAAAGAAAAAGAAAGTCCTCATAAGAAATTCATAATACAACTAAACAAATGCCCACATTGACCATGTCTTAAAATGTGTGTCTTCTGCATTTTAAGTCTGTCACCTCCCTGCTATGAAGTGGGTGGTGTGTTTTATTTTCAGTCTTTCTCTACTCTTGGTTTATCATTGTATTGATCAATGTTTCAAAATTTTTTGGTTGTTTTTCTTTCTTATGTTGTATGTACATTGTTCTCCTAATTGTTTGAACTCTTTCATTATTTCTTATGGCACAATGGAATTTCATTACATTCCTTTACCATAATCTGTTTACGCATTCCTTAATAGATGAGTATTTCCTTTAGTTTCCAATGTTTTGCTACTATAAAAAAGCTGCTATAAATATTTTTGTACATATGGGTTCTTTTCCAATTTCTCTGATCACTTAGGTATATAGGCCTAGTAGTGGTATGGCTGTGCCAAAGGGCATGTACAGGTATACTACCCTTTAGATATTGATTTTCAGAGTGGCTGGACCAGTTCATAGCTCCACCATATTAGTAGCCCTTCTAGCATTTTTCATTTTCCTCTTCTGTTATCTTTACACATTTGACAGATGTGAAATCTCAAGAGTTATTTAATTTATATTTCTCTAAGTATTAGTAATTTGGAACATTTTTTCACATGGTTATTGATAGCTTGGATCTCTTCATTTGAAAACTACCTCTTTGGAGTTTTCAGAGGGAGAAATTAAAGGTATCTATAGTCATATGAAAAAAATGCTCTAAATCACTATTGATTAGAGAGATACAAAGCAAAACGACTCTGAGGTACTACATCCCATCTATCAGATTGGCTAACCTGACAAAACAAGAAAATGATAAATGTTGGAGAAGATGTGGGAGAGTTGGAACACTAATTCATTGTTAGTGGAGCTGTGAGCTGATCCAACCATTCTGGAGAGCAATTTGGAACTGTGCCCAAAGGGCTTACAAAAATGTGCATACCCTTTGACCAGCAATATCGCTTCTAGGACTGTATCCCAAAGAGATCATAAAAATGGGAAAGGGTCCCATATGTACAAAAATATTTATGGTAGTTCTCTTTGTGGTGGCCAAGAACTGGAAACTGAGGGGATGCCCATCAACTGGGGAATGACTGAACAAGTTGTGATATATGAATGCAATGGAATTTGTGCTATAAGAAATGATGAACAGGAAGACTTCAGAGAGGCCTAGAAGGACATATATGAACTGATGCTGAGTGAAAAGGAGCAGAACCGGTAGAACTTTGTACACAGCAACAACTACAGTGTGAGAGGAATTTTTCTGGTAAACTTAGCCCTTCACAGAAATGCAAGGACCTAAAAATGTTCCCAATGAACTAGAGAAAGAACTATGCAATTGGATCACAGAATGAAACACACCATTTTTTCTTGTTATATTTTGTTTTGTTTTCATTGTTTCTCCCATTCATTTTAATTCTTCTATGCAACATGACTAAGGTGAAAATGTATTTAATAAGACTGTATGTGTAGAACCTACATAAGTTTGCACGCTGTCTCAGGGAGGGAGGGAGGAGAGAGGGTGAAAAATCTAAGATCTATGGAAATGATAATAAAAAACTGAAAACAAATCACTTAATTAAAAAAAAAGAAAACTATCTTTGACCCTTTACCTATTAAGAAATGGGTTAGTCTTATGAACTTGAATTAGTTCCTTATGCATGTTAGAAATGAGAACTTGGATCACAGAAACTTGCTGCAAAGATTTCCTCCCCAAGTTATCTATTTCCCTTCTATTTTTACCTCCATGAGGTTTGTTTGTGCCACAACTTTTGACTATTATATCTTCTGTCATTCTCTCTGTCACTTACTTAGGCATGAGCTCTTCGCCATTCATAGATCAAAAGGCAATTTGTCTTTGCTCCCCTAATTTGGTTATTGTATGATCTTTTATATCTAGGTCATGTATCCATTTAGAGTTTATCTTGGTGTATGGTGTGAGGTGTTGATCTAAACTAACTTACAGTTTTCCCAGCAGCTTTTTTCAAGGAGTCCTTCCTTGAGTAACTGGGCTTACTGAGTTTATTGAACCACAAGCTACTGTGTTCTTTTGCTTCTGTACATTGTGTGCCTAATCTGTATCACTGATTAGCCTCTATATATTTTGTACCAAGACCAAATTCTTATTACTGCTGTGTAGTATAGTTTGAGGTCCAATTTGGATAGACTCTTCCTTCCCACTTTTTTCATTTTTATCCTTGAGATTCATGACTTTTTTTTTCTCCATATTAATTTTTCCCTACCTCCACAAAGTAATCCTTTGGTAGTTTGACTGGCATAGCACTAAGTAAGTAAATAACTTTAGATAGTATTATCATATTTATTATACTGGTCCCAACCTCCTTTGTTCAGTCACATCTAATTCTTCATGACCCCATGGACCACAGCACACCAAGGCTATTCATGGGTTTTCTTGGCAAAGATACTAGAGTGATTTGCCATTTGCTTCTTCAGTGAATTAAGGCAAACAGAAATTAAATACCTTGTCCAGGGTTACACAGCTAATAAGTATCTGAGGCTAGATTTGAACTCAGGTCTTCATGATTCCAAGCCCATCTCTGTATCCACTGAACCACCTAGCTTTCTCTATTAACCCCAGCCAACTAGTAAGCAATTAGTATTTCTCAAAATATTTAGATCTGTCTTTATTTCTTCCTATTGGATCTTGCTAGTAGTATAAGGAATGTTGATGACTTAAGTGAATTTACCCAGTTGATTTTCCCAAGACACAGGTCTGAGCATGTCAGTTCCCTGTTTAAGAGCACCAGTGGTTCCCTCTTGTCTCTAGGATAAAACATAGACTCTACTTTTTGGCTTTTAAACCCCTTCACAGTCTCACTCTATTCTGTCTGTTCAAGATGGTTCATACATTACTCTCTTTTACTCATTCTACAATCCAGCCTAACTGGGCTACATGCATCAGAGTGTCATCCGTCCTCTGTCTCTATGCTTTTGCATGGGCTAGTCTCCCTTCCCTCCTCACATCTGGCACTCAGAGTCTCTGCTGTGGTTGTTACTACTGTTTGTTCAGTTGTTTTGGTTCTGTCTGACTCTCCATGACCCCATTTGGGGTTTTCTTGGCAAAGGTACTGGAATGGTTTGCCAATTCTTTCTCCAGCTCATTTTACAGATGAGAAAACTGAGGCAAACAGGGGTGAAGCAACTTGACCAGGGTCACCTAGTGTCTGAGGCAGGATTTGAACTCGAGGGTTCCTTACTCCAGGTTGAGTGCTCTGTGCACTATGGTGCCACCTAGCTGCCCCCTAGATACCCTAGTTCCCTTCAAATCTCAGCTCATGTCACCTTCTACATGAAGGCTTTCCTGATCCTTTCAATTGCTAATGCAATTTCATGTCTTTTTCTGTCTCCAAGTCGCTAGCTCAAAGCCTGGAATTTGATACATAATATGTTTGCTGGGTGACTGAATGAAATAAATACTGAAGTCTGTCATCACGAAAGATGACTGTTTTGTTTGGTTTTATTCTAGAAAATCTCTGGAAAACTGCTGTTAATCAAGTTTTAACAGGTTGATCTGTTGGAGAATGATGATAAGAATGCCCTGGTGTGAGGTTACTCATACACAATCTTTTAAAATAATAAAAATGTGCTGGGTAGATTATGAGGACAACTTCTTTTGAGTGAGACCCCAAATTATTCAGGGGCTTGATTCAGTTACCACAATTTTATCTAGAATAAGGAGAAGCTGGATTTCTTTATTATCTGTAGGCAATCCCACTTCCATTTCAATCTTGCAAATACCAACATGGTGGTGAATCCCCTTGGTTTGCATATATCTCCCTGTTTTATGCCTTGCTTGATATTGACAATCAAAGGATTATTGAACTAAGTTATCTCCATGACTGCATTCATCAAGAATGAATCTCAGTGTATACATGGAGACACATTTTGGGGTGAATTGTATAAGGTTGTATTTTATCCTAACAAGTCATATTTAAAATCAAAGCAAAGAATAAACATAATGGTTGCTTATCTCCTCTTTACCTTTCAGTCAATTGAACTTCACCATCAATGGTGTGTCTGTCTGCCAGTAAACAGGAAAAGGCAAGTTTGTATGCTATCAAAGAGTTCATCTGGTCCAAAGAAATTCATACCTTTTCAGGAGACATAGAGGGGAAATTTAGGTTTGGCATAAGGAATATCTTCCTAGTAATTTGGCCTGAAATAGAGAGCCTTGGCAGATGAGGAGTTCCCTTTTGCAGCAAACAATAAGGACCTCCAGCTTCATGATGAAGTCCATGGCTAGCTAGTCCATACAATTAAGCTTGGGCTTGACTTTTCAAAGGAATTCCCCATATTTGAAGACTGGACAAAGAAGTGAGACAGAGAGGAGAGACTTAGCTCTGCAGAGAATCCCAAGCAGCCATTAACCATGAGTTCCAAACATACCCATTCAATAGCAGAATGATAGAGGACTCCTGCCCTTAGCCAACAACCTGGATTAGCTTGGAGCCAGAAGATCTGTGACAAGGAAAAGCAAACCTAGACCTTAATCATTCATGACCACCATGAATCATGTGAATTGCTGAATTCCTTGGCAACCTCTAATTCTGTCCCTTTCCTAGAGGAGCCCCTCCCAGGATCATACTGAGATTATAGATGGCTCTGTAGGACTGTGGGAATATAGTGGCCCATATTAGGGTTTCCCTAATTCTGCATAAACTGGTGCAAGTGTTTTGAGGGGTTTTTAAAATAGATTAAATAATAACTGTTCTTCACTTGATGTTTTATTAGCCTAGATGCTTACATATATGAAATTCTAATTTTCCTAAAGGAAATCCTGAGTGGGGTCACAAATCAGAAAAAGATCTTCCAAGACAGAAATTTGGTAAGGGCAAAATGAACTATAGTGAGTAATTAGTCATTCTTGGAAGCCTCCAAGATACAAACCAGAGTCTGTGTAAATCCAGAGTTGCTTTGGGACATGGGTTGCAAAGCTACCTATGTGAAGTATTTTTGTAACCCTTAAAAGAATTACATAATGTCAGCTCTTATCATTGAAAACCCCCTTAAAATGTATCTACTTAAAATTTTAAAATAAAATAAAAATGTATCTACTTATCAGATAGAAGGAAACTTGTTTGATCAAACTGTTAATCTGCTGACATTTTCAATTCACACTCTACTTCTGATTAGTTGTGTGGTCTTGGCATAGTCCTGGAAATGCCAGGGATTTTCATTTCTTCATCTCTAATAGGCAACAAGAGAGGATTGATTATGTGTGGCGTTATCTAAGGTCCCTTCTAACTCCATGAATCTCTGATACAGTGATCTTTGAACAAAGACTTGACTTTGTGTGTGTGTGTGTGTGTGTGTGTGTTTGGCAGCTTTAATTTCACCATTAAGAGCAATGAGTAAGTACAAAGCAATGCTTTGTTAAATTAGCCTTGGACGAGACCCCGCCCTCCTGGTTTGCAGCCTCAGAGGGAAGCTATTGATGCAGACCTGCCCAAAGAACTGGGCAAACACAGGAATTAAAGCAAAGGTCTGGCATTATGGGTAGACAGCTTTCTGAGAGTACTGACTGGAGGGTAAATCCCGGGACTATATTCAGCCCAAGTACATTAAGCCATTCCCCCTAGAATTCTTCCCCAACCCTGCCCTTCTGAAAAGAAAAAAAGGGAGCACAGATTTGTGAGATTAACAAGCATTTATTAAGTGCCACCTGTGTGCCAGCCCCTGGGAATACAAAGAAACAAAGAAATGAAAAACAAGCCCCTGTCCTCAAGGAATATACATTCAAGTAGGGGAAACAATATTCAATCACTCAATCAAGAAGCATTTATAAAGTCTCTGCTGCATGCTAGGAACTGATCTAGGTGCTAGGGATACAAAGACAGAAAAAGAAACAAGCTTCTGCCTAAAAGGAGCATACATTCTATAAGGGGGAAATCAGTCCACAAACATTTATTAAGCACTTACTGTGTGCCAGGTATTGCGCCAGATGCTAGGGATAAAAAGACTAAAAAAAAAATGTAAAAAGTTCCTTGTTACATATATACATTCTACTGGAGGGAAATCAGTAATCCACAAACCTTTATTAAGTACCTACTATGTGCCAGACTCTGAGGCGCTAGGTGCTAGAGATACAAAGATAAATGTTCCTTTACACGGATGTTCACAGAGACATGAATGCTAGGTCATTTCAGAGCAGAGCAGTAACAACTGGGGAAAGTCAGGAATCACTTTTTGGAGAGAGCACTTGAACTGGAGAGACTGAAGAGAGCAGGAGATCATTCAGTCCAACTCTCATTCTAGAGATGAGGAGCCTGAGGTCCAGAATGTGCCTTTGTCACTCAGTCCAAACTGAGATTTGAACCCAGATTCCCTGACTCCCACATCTAGGAACTCATTCTGCTCCGCTCTGCTACCTTTGTTTTGGCAGTAGTTCCCAGAGCAGAATGCAGCAGGCTTCTTAGAGGGCCCCCAAAAAGGGTTTCTGGGTTAAACTCTTAAAGAAAAAAAAAGCTTTAAAATGTTTTTTCAATGGACAAAAATCCATTTTCTCTCTCTCCCTCATCCCAAAGGAAATAACAAAAGCTAAATCTTTGTAACAAACATGCATTGCCAAGCAAAGTAAATTGCTATATATTGGCCATATCCGAAAATAAAAATCTATTGAAGACTTCAAATCTCAATTCTTCATCAGGCAGAAGCTTGGTGATTGCTGTGATTTATAAGGTCTTTTCCCATGGTGTCTCAAGAAAGTGTGGAGGGCTTTTCATCTAAGACAGGATTGAATAATGTCAGCACTTTCCCTAACCAGATTTATCTTTGTCAACACAAAGTTTGTCTGGAATTTGTGACCCTAGAGAAAAAGCTAAGATCTCCTCTGTCAGACTTTGTTGCCCTAAAAATTCAGGCGTGTGGATGAAGGTTGGCACCATCTGGCTTCCACATGCCTGACCCTCTCTGAAGGTAAACCACAGTCAGGCGACTGTCACTGGAAATTTTACCACCGTGGAAGGTGCTGACAAGAGACGATATGATACCTTAATGAGGGACACCAGCCCGGGCATCTTGGATAAAGACAAAGAGAGCGTAGTTATCCAATTTGCAGGTTCCCCTTCGTGGGGAGGGATAGCAAACTTACTACATGATAGAGTCAAGATCCAAAAAGATCTCCAGAGGCAGAAGAATAGGGCTGAATCATTCAGCAGGAAAGGATGTAGAGTCTTACACCTGGGACCAAAAAATACACCAGAAGTACCGGGATGGAGGAGGTAGGGGGAATAATCAGTTGGGGGGAAATATCTAGATGTTTTAGTGTACTTTTGCATCAGCCCCCTTCTTTCTCCTCTCACAGCTACTACCCTGGGTTATTTCTTCAGCAGCTGGATTGTTCCCCCTACACACCAAGCCTCTCCTCACACCAGTTTATCCTCCACACAGGTGCTGCAGTGATTTTCCTAAAGCACAGGACTTACCTGGGCAATCCCCTATTCAGTAATTGAGCAGTTGGGTGGTACAGTGGACAGAATGCTGGACCCTAGCCTCAGGAAGATCTGAGTTCAAATCTAAGCCTCAGACACTTCCTAGTTATGTGACCCTAGGCAAGTCATTTACCCTCTGCCTGCCTCAGTTTCCTCAACTGTAAAATGGGGATAATAATAGTATCTTTCTCCCATAGGGTTGTTCGAAGGATCAGATGAGATACTATAAAGTACTTAGCATAGTATCTGGCATTTAATAAATTCACCTTCCTTCTCTCAAAATCCCCAGTAGATCATTTTTTCATTCCCTGGTCTGAACCCACCATTCCTTCCTCATTCTGCATTACCTCCCCTTATATGTACTAAGGACCAGCCAAACTGACCTTTGGTCTATTTTTCATACATGTTACTCTGTCTCCCATCTCCATGTCTTAGTATTGGTTATTCTGCATGCCTATAATTCACTCCCTTTTCATCTCTTGGAATTACTTGTTTTCTTCAACACTTACCCCAAGGTTCACCTTTACACAAAGTGTTTCTTAACCTTCCCCTCACTTCCTGTTAGCTGCTGGTGCCCTCATCCTCCAAATACCTTTTTATTTATTTTACATAAGTTCAGTATCTGAAAGATAGTATGACAAAAGGCATAGAAAGCTGGTCTCCCAGCCAGGAGGATCCAAGTTCAAGTTTAACCTCTGACACATACTGGCTGTGGGGCCCAAGTCATTCTGAACCTCATTTTCCTCATCTATGAAATGGAAATAATAATAGAATGACAGATTGGTAGCTGGAAGGTCCTTAGAGGTTACACAATTCAACCTCCTCACTTTACAGATGAGAAATTAGAGACCCAATGTGGAAATTTTTTTTCTTGATTATGCATATTTGTTATAAGAGTTTTGTTTTTCTTTTCCTTTTTTTTCCAATGTGAGGGGAAGAAGGAGAGTTGGGTTGGGATAAGGTAGTCTCTTCTCAGGCTTCCTCTCCCTTTCATAGAAAGAAAAAAACATAGAACAGAAAGATGGCTATAAGGAATCACAAACAACCAGGAGAACTCTGAAAGTCACATATTAAAATTTATTATATACTGCAAAATAAAAGCACATTCTACAAGGTAGATTTATAGTTTTGTGAGCAATTCTTTTTGCTCCACAATATACTATATATGAAAATAGACATTTGATTTGGGATGTGTTAAATTCATAATAAAAATTTAAAAATCAGAGGCCAATGGAAATGGATGTATCCAAGGTCATAGTGCTCAATGAATGGCAAAGCCAAGGTTCCAACCACATCCTTCTTCTGGGACTTGAAATCCAGAGCTCTTTTCATACCCTCATGCCTTTGGGACCTGATAAAGATCAAAGGGGATACTAAAAAGTTTAAAAGGTATTGTATTATCATCATTATTATTACCACAAGCCTCAGAGACACATAGGACTAGAGGCTGGACTTGAGATTTCATTGGCATGAAGTCCTACCTTCTCAGCAATTTGATTATGTGACTCACATAGCCAGTACGTATCAAAGGCAAGATTTGAACCTAGGGCTTTCAACTTCAAGGTATGCCAATTTGCCTCTCCTATAAAGCTATACTTCTATTAATGCAACCAAAGATTGCAGTAGTGTGTGTGTGTGTGTGTGTGTGTGTGTGTGTGAAGTGTTTTAAGCAGCCCTGTCACATGCTTGGCTCCTATTTTACTTGTGACCAACTTAGATCCTCAGATCTTTATCCACATGAACACCTGCCTAACCACATCCGCCCCATCCTATACTTACACAATTGATTTGTTTGAGCCCAAGTTTAGGACCTTACTTTTATTTCTGACATATTCACACAGTCCCAGAAGAAAGATCTAATCTCAGGCAAAGAAACGAGTACCATTTTTATGGTAGAGAAATTCCCTGCCCTGGTGTTGCCAGTTATTCAAAGACTTGCAAAAATTTTTACTCACCCCTTTAAAAAAACTCCACTTCTGCTGAAAAGAGACTTCACAGTCTTTCCATAAATTGGAGGGGAGACTATTTTTTTAAATGAACCCATTTCATGAAATCATATATTTGCTAAAAAGTCACCTGGGGGGCTTAGCTCTAGAATTTCCTGATGAGCTGAACCCAAATAAAAAAAGTTAAAAGGAAGCTACTTGGTGTAATTGATAGAAGGCAGGAATGAAGGAAAATCTGCATTCAAGTCCCACCTTGGATGCTTACTGCCTGATAGACCTTGGAAAAGTCACTTAAACTCCCTGAGTTTCTGTTTCCTGACCTGCAAAAGATGAGGGAAGGACTAGATGGATGACCTGAGGTCCCACCTGGATCCAGATCTGGCTCTATGCTTTCTTACCACATTAGGTTTGTAGCCACAAGTAAGGGTTCTGAGCTGCAGACAATTTCCTGAGCCATATTTACTAAAGTAGACATAGGTAGTAGTCTATGGGTAGCAGGGTTTCTGACTTTAATAAGCTCTTAGATCCTAGCCTTATTGATCAAGCTAAAATAGACACTTTTCTAATCTACTCCTCATGAATGGGCTAATAGGCAAATAGAAGGACTAGGATTAGGGACAATTTGAAATATAATAGAATTTGAGAGACAAAAGGAACTTTTTGTTGTTGTGTCATTTCGGTCTTTGGCCAACTCTTCATGACTCCATATTGGGGTTTTCTTGGCAGAGATACTGGAGCCCTTTGCCATTTCCTTCTCCAGCTCATTTTACAAATGAAGAAACTGAGGCAGACAGGATTAAGTTGCCCATGGTTCCACAACTTCTAAATGTCTGAAGCTGGATTTGAACTCAGGAAGCTGAGTCTCACAGGTTCCAAGCCCAGGCTCTATCTACTCAGTTCCACCCCCCTTGGTCAAAACTAGAAACTAGATAGACTAGATTTCAGGGGTGGGAAACTTGTGACCTCAAGACCACAGGTTTTGGTCCTCTAGGTCCTCAAGTGCTGCCCTTTCACTGAATCCAAACTTCACAAACAAATCCCCTTAACAAAAGAAATTTGTTCTATAAAACTTGGACTCAGTCAAAAGGCTGCACCCAAGGACTTAGAATGCCACATGTAGCAAGTTCCCCACCCCTGGACTAGATAGATAGGGTCCTCAAAGGAAGGCCTCTTTACCTATGAGGAAACTCAGATACAGGAAGAAGTCAGAGTCAAGGAGCATTTATTAGGAGTCTACTAAAAACCAAGCCTTGTGCTAATGAAGGAGACAGGCAGATAACTGGGTACATAAAAGATACTAAGTGATTTGTCCTGGGTTATACAAATACTGAACTTCAAATGTGGGATCTGAACTCATGACCCTATAAGGATCAGAGGAACTAGAGTCAAAAGGGATCTCAGAAGTCATTTAGTCCAATACCCTCATTGCATAGAAGAAGAAATTATTGTGACTGGGTCATATCAAGCCAAGCAGTAGATGCCAAATTTGAAACCACATCTCTGACTCAATACACTTGCCACTTTCTCCAAAGAAATTGAGACTCCCCCCTCAAAGACTAAATACTTTACCCAACCTCTCACTGGTAGTTAAAAGAAGATCTAGGATTAGAACTTGGTTCTTACGACTCTTTCTACTACAGCTTGCTACCATATATAAATATAGATATCCCTTGTCTTTAAGCTAAGTAATCAACATCAGATTACTAGCTGTGTGGCCATAGGCAATCCACCGAATCTCTCTGGAACCTAGTCGCTCCTTCTGTAAAATGGAGATAAGAATGCCCCCATTCGCTATCTAAATGGGTTATTGTAAAGCCCAAATGAGATAACCAACCTGAAGCCCTTTGCCAACCTTATAAATGCCAGCTATTAGTGAGACTATTCCATGTACTACTTCTGTGCCATGAGTGACTATCCCTGGCTTGCCTTATGCCATATGTTCTATTTATTTCAAACATCCAACAGCTCTACTGAAATCTGAGTAGGTGACCATTTACGTATTTTGTACTCACCACCCCACCCCCTTCCACCCACCAGAACAATTTTCTTGGCATGAATTTCATGCTGGGGCTATTATGCCCTATTCTGCATCATTTGGAGAAATGGGTAGCTAATAATAATAGTGATAATATTTTCACAATTTATTATTTGTGAAAGAATTCATTCATAATTTCACAATGATCCATTTGTGGAAAACTAGAAGCTAGAAAGCCAGGTCCTAGGAAAGGGATGTGGGCCAAAATTCAGCAATCCAAGGGCAAGTCATAGAGTGGAAGATAAGTAAGTAGAACTTTCCATTGTTTCTGGAACTCCAGACCCGCAAAAGAGGGGAGATATCTTGTTTTCATTTGGGAAAGTTCTTCCAAGGAGTTTCCCTACTGTCCTTCCCTTTATCAGCCCACAGACTCTTCCAGAAAATGGTAAGAATACTGTGTCCAAAACTGATTGAATTTGTGGGATACAATGGTAAGAGCATTGAAAGTGGAATCAGAAACTATGGGATCAAGTCTAGGCTCTGCCATCCACTAATTCTGAGACTGCAGGTAATCAGGGCAGCTAGGTGGTACAGTGATTAGAATGCTGGATCTGGAGTCAGGAAGTCTCATCTTCCTGAGTTCAAATCCAGACTCAAATACCTACTGGCTGTGTGACTCTGGGTGAGTCACTTAATCCTGTTTGACTCAGTTTCTTCATCTGTATAATGAGCTGGAGAAGGCAATGGAAAACCACTCCAGTATCTCTGCCAAGGGGTTAAACACAAGGTAATTTAGTGAGGGAGGCTTTGACTTTTGAAGGGATCAGGAGAGGTTTCATGCAGAAGATGAAGTCTGAGCTGTGTCTTGAAGGAAGAGAAGAATTTTATGAGGAAGAGGTAAGGAGGAAGTGCATATAACACTTGGGGATCGCGCAAGCAAAGACATGGAGATGGGAGATGGAGAGTCTCATATGAGGAACAAGAAAGGTGGTTTGTCTGGATTGCAGAGCTGGGGGTGGGAGGAGGTGGAGGGAAGCAATAATATATAATGAAGCTAGAAAAATAGGCTGGAGCCAAATTGTATAGGGTTTTAAAAGCGAAACAGAGAAGCTCTATTTTATCCTAAAGGCAGACAGCAAAGTTTATTTGAGTAGAGGAACATAGATCTTTGCTTAGGGAAAATTATTCTAGCAGCTCCCTGGAGGACTGAATGGGGAGAAACTTGGGGCTAGGAGGTAAACCACTTAACCACTGTGGCCTCAGTTTCCTCATCTGTAAAATGAGCAAGGCAGTTTCTATGATTTTTAAGATTCCCCACTCTAAATCTGTGATCCAAAGGCAGTGGTGGACCAGGGATGGGGGAAGGTAGACTGGGTCAAGATGAGCTCTAGCAAATTCTGGGGGGACATCTGTATTTTAGCTAAAGGACAGAACACATAATAAATGGATATCCATTGAAGCTTTATGAGTAGGAGAATGCCATGGTTGGACCTTTTCTATTTCACAAGCATCCATCCCTCTTCTCCCTTTAGATTTGCTGTTTTTTTTCATAACTATATCAAAACTACTTCTGTGGTGGCCAAAGAAAAATGTCATGCTTCTATTACATAAAAAACAAAAAGAGTCCAAACTGTCTTGTTAACTACTGAGTGGATATTAAGCGAGGCTGTCAGAATTCTATTTCAGTTTGTGTTGGTTTAGATCAAAACTTCTTAATCTGGGATCCCTAGTACATATATGAACATGGATGGGAAAAATTATCTTTATTTTTACTCAAATTTAGCACTTCCTCCAATTATTAAAAAAGCATTATTTTTAGAAAGAGTCTGTGGGTTTTACCAGACCACCAAAGGGGCCCAAAGGTAATAAAAGGTTATAAATCCCTGGTTTAGATGAATATGTTAAAAGGACAAATCTAGGGTTACCAAAAAGCTACAAGGTATAAAGCTTTTCTACTCTCAAACAAGGGGATGTTCTGAGAACATGGATCTGCTGGGAAAACAAGCAGAGCTGTGCATTCCAAAAGGAAAGAGAGAAGGAATAAAAATGAAAGGAAGGTGACCTCAGTCCAAGACATCAGAAACAGTATGAGAAAACCAGACTTGGTGCCTGTGATCAAATGGCCTCCCGCGAAGAAGGTTTAGGGTAATAGATCTGAGTTCAAATTTGACCTGAAACACTCACCAGCTGTGTGATTCTGGGCAAGCCACTTAACTTCTGTCTCCCTCAGTTTCCTCATCCGAAAAATGGGCATCGAATGAGATAATACTTATCAAATGCTTAATATAGGACCTGGCACGTAAGTGTCGTTCTGTCATTTCAGTCATGTTTGACTTTTTATGACCCCATTTGGGGTTTTCTGGGCACAGATACTGGACTGGTTTGTCATTTCCTTCCCCAGTTCATTTTACAGATGAGGAAACTGAGGCAAACAGGGTTAAGTAACTTGACCAGGGTCACGCAGCTGGCAAGCATCCAAGGCCAAATTTGAACTCAGGTCTGCCTAACTCCAGGGCTGGTGCTCTATCCACTTAGTAGCCCACGTGAGAAGTAGGTACTTAATAAGTGCCTTTCCATCCCCCTTCCTAAGGTCTCTCCCTGTTCACAGGATCCATGACTCAGCCAACTTCAACCACATGGGCAAACTTCACTGTGAAAGGCTGCCTTCAAGTACATTTGCTTCAGGCAAAGCAGCAAGGTCAGAGAGAACAAATCAGGGAAACCTCCAGTGAGGTGAGGGATCTCAATGCACAAGCCTTTCCAGTAAGTTAGATAAGGAGGTGTGTAGATAAGCTGTCTAACAAATGCTGGTTCAGTTAGTATATGGTCGAATGGTCGAGTCTTTTCCATGCAGGGATCCAGGACTCTATACTTCTGGTGAATGCAGTCTAAGATTACATTGGCTTTTCTGGCTGCCACGTTAATTACATTTTTGACTCCTGGCATTTACTCCTGCAGTCTTCTGAACCCTCCCCCGCAGGTCTTATTTACCTAAATTGCAACCTGGAGCATGTTTCTTTTAACCTGTAATTCAGCTGTTGGCTTTTGGAAATGAAGCAAAGTATTTTCTATTTGCTTCCACTAAATTTATCTGTGTTTGATAGGGCTCATTGTTTCAGCCTATGGAGGTCTTGACATATTCCAATTCTGTCATCCAACAAGTTGGCTACCTCTCTTAAGCTTTGTGTCATCTACAAATTTCACCCATCCATTCATATGCCACAGACTGGCCAATGCACCCTCTAGTCTCGGGGCTCCCCACCCCAATCCCCCCCCCCCCCCCCCCCCCCCCCCCGCCTCCTCTGCCATCTGCCCTATATCTGAACCATCTTGCATGTGACATCACTCCTTATTAGAGCTAATCAATTGTTATGCAATGGAAGGAATGCTGAATTTGGAGTCAGAGAAGCAGGGTTAAATTATCAGCTCTTTCTCTTACCACCAGCATAACCTTGGGCAAGTAATGTAATCCCTCCGGCCTTCAGCTCAGCTCATCACTGAAATGAGAGGGTTAAAGTCAGTGACCTCTAAGGCTCCTTCCAGCTGAGGTCTAGGATCCAATGAAATTACTGGAGCAGAGGCCAATGATGATAATTATCCTCAGGGTAGAGTATTTATGCTGAAGAGTCTGTTTCTGACTCTCTGCCAATGTCTAACCCAAAAGAATGTTGCTAGAGAAGAGGCTGCTCCTTCACATACAAAATCTGTTCTTGTCTGTCACTTAAGCATTCAATCATCAAGCATTTATTAAGTGCCTTATGTGTACTTGACATTATACTAATCTCTGGGGATACAGCAAAAGGCAAAGGCACAGTCCCTGCCCTTAAGGAGCTCCCATTCTAATAGGGGAGACGACATGCAAACAATTTTGTACATAACAGATGGGTGTAGGGCAACTAATATACACTGGCCATGGGGTGATGTGGGGGACACCCAGAAAGACCTCTTGTGAAATCTGGGATTTAAATAGAGTCTTCAAGGAAGCAGAGGTATGAGGGTGAGCCTTCCAGGCATAGGAAACAGCCAGGGAAAATGCCCAGAGTTGGGGACGGCAAGAAATCTAGGGTGCCTGCTCATAGGGGACATAGAAGGCTATAAAGTGTGTAAAGACTGGAAGGATGAAGTAGGAAGGGGCAATTTTATAAAGGACTTTCAAAGATACTGCATAAAACCTTCATAGTTCTTTGGCTCCACTTGCCACCTAACTATATTTATTATACCCTTTCCCATCAGAAGATCATTTTCCATAACAGGAAAGACCAAAATAGAAATTAAGAAATTAAGATGTTCCGCTCTCTCTCTCTTCCCCCTCGACTCCTGTAAATATGACTTTGTCTACCCCCAAGCAATGAATTTGTCCTTTTCTTGTTCTTGACTCGAATATAATCTTACTTTCAAGAGATTCCTTATTATTGACCTTAATAGTTTTGGCAAACTTTGACCTTCCCAATATTATTCTTAGAGATTTGTCACTTGGGGTATGCCAGAACCAACATCAACAGCTTGAGTCAATTGTTAAAATTTCAGGGTGAACATTTACACCTCAGAAATTGGCAAATGTTACGTATCAGAGCTTGATTTATTGTTTCATTGGCTTTCTAGAGTTAAGAAAGTGATGGACAAAAAGTTGATAATGCAGACTCCACTTAAAAGTGGGTCATACTCAGAGAACCAGGGGTTAAACATTTATCAGAACACCTGTCTGTACCACTTTTACATGCTCCTGCTTCCGTCTTTCCAGCAGTGTCTGATAAATCCTTGCTAATTTCATCCCTCAGAAGGTAGAGGAGGCAATGGAAGGAATTGCTACTTGAAAAATTATTGATATTGTTTTGTTCCTGTAACACATTCATTTCAGAATATGCACTTTGCCTTTAATAGAGTTTAAAAAATCAAGCAAATTGGAAGAACTATCATTCTGAACTGAATTTTGTTTTATAAAATTAAATTTTATTTATTTGCTTTTAGTTTTCAACATTTACTGCTATAAGATTTGGGGTTCTAAATTTTCTCCCCCTCCCTAAGATGACCTACAATCTGATATAGGCTATACATGTACAATCATATTAAACATTATGCTTTTATTTATAGGAGATCCCTAACAGATATGACCCTATGATCCTAAGTAATTGCCCGTTGTTGCCATGTCACTTTCCAGGCAATGGGGAAAGTGTTGGATTTGGAGTCAGGAAGACCTGAGTTCAAATATGACTTCACACTGGGCAAGTCACTTACCCTTTTCCTTAGTTTCCTTTAGTGTAAAATGTTGATAATAATAGCACTTACCTCGAAGGGTTGTTGGGAGAAACAAATGAGATCATATTTGTATAATGCTTTGTAAACCTTAAAGTGCTGTATAAATGCCATTACTACTACTACTACTACTACTACCACTACTACTACTACTACTACTACTACTACTACATCTTCCCCAAGTCAGATTTGTGACCTGAATCACTGACTCATCACCCACTTCCTTCATTTGGTGGGATAGTCCACAACATGATGCCACAACGATGACATTTCTGTTTCTCTTTCTTTTCTCACCCAAATGGTCTCCTTGGTCCTTCCCCCACTGGTTCTGTGTGTTTCCACCTAGGTGTAATTCTTCACTACCTCCTCCTCTTGTTCCCTGCCTCTGAGATAGTATAACAAAAGATAAGGTCAAAACAGAGTGTCCCAGAACAGTCTTCCTCTCTAGATCCTGCCTGCTTTTAAAAGTAAAATCACCAAGATACAGAGTGAGTCATACATTTATGCTCACAGTCAACTTGGGGATTTGTTTTACTTGGCTACACTTATTTGTTACAAGGGTTTTCTTTTTCTTTTTCTTCTCTCCCAGTCAAAGGAGAGGAGGAAGTAAATGCTTATTGATTAAAAAATAAAAAGAAAAGCTTTCAAAGAAAAAAAAGTCATTGTAAGAACCATTCCCCAATGGTCCAAGGACAAGACCAGTTTTCAAAAGAACTGCAACCGGAAAGACTGTTCCCAGTCATTAAAGATGAGAGAAATGCAAATGAAAACAATTCTTAGGCATCACTTTACCTCCAGCAAATAGCTAACAATGAAACAAAAGTTAGAAATAATCAATGTTGACTGAGTTTTGAGAAGTCAGATGCACTAATATGAGGCTGGGGGGAAGGAGAGCTTTGAATTTATCTAATCTTTCTTGAAAATAAGTTATCCATAGACATCTTAAAGTTAACATGTTCAAAACTCAACTCATCATCTTTTCCCCAAGCTCTTACTGTCATCGTAATTTCCCTGTTTTTGTTGAGGACACCACCATCCTCCCAGTCACCCAAGCTCACAGCTTTGACTCCACTCTGCCCCTCCCTCCTATTAACAATCAATTATCAAATCCTATGGATGTCTCTTGAATACAGCCTCTTCTCTCTTCTGACACTGCCACCATCTTGGGACTTGAATTATAGCAAAAACATTTTTGATTGGTCTCCCTGCCTCAAACCTCTTTCCACTCCAGTCCATCCTCCACTCAGCTGTCAAAATGATCTTCTAAAAAACACAAGTTTGACCATAATACACACACCCATTCAAAAAACTCCAGTGACTCTTTATTACCTTTCAGGATAAAATATAAAGTCCTCTCTTTGATTTTTAAAGCATTTCATAGCCTGTCCTCTTCCTATTTTTCCAGTTTTCTTACATCTTACTCTCCTACAGGGGCAGCTAGTAGCTCAGTGGATAGAATCAGGAAGACATGAGTTCAAATGCAGCCTCAGATATTTTCTAGCTGTGTGACCCTGGGCAAGTCACTTAGCTCTGTTTGCCTCAGTTTCCTCATCTGGAAGATGAGCTGGAGAAGGAAGTGGCAAGCCACTCCAGTATCTTTGCCAAGAAAACTCTAAATGAGGTCACAAAGAGTCAGACAGGACTGAAAAACACTGAATAACAACTCTCCTGCACGTACTCCGTAATCCAGTGACAGCGGTGGCCTCCTTGCTGTTCCTCATACATGCCACTCCCCCACCCAGCTCTGAGTGTTTTCACTGGCTGTCTCCCAGGTCTGGAATGCTTTCTCCCTTCTTCTCTCCACCTCTTAGCTTCTGTAGCTTCCTCCAAGTTTCACCTTTCCTGGTCCTCCTTAATCTTACTTCCACCCCTCTGTGAATACCCCTCAATGTATACTGTCTATATCTTGTTAGACATAATTATTTTCCTGTTGTTTCTCCCATCAGTCTGTGATCTCCTTGAGAATAAGGACTGTTTTTGACTTTCCTTATATCCTCAGTACAGTGTGGGCACTTAGCAAACACTAGGGGAAGGTGTCTGACAAGAGTATGGAATGAAATTAGAAATGAGGAAACTGAGGCCCAGAGAGTCTATCTGTCCCCTGTGCTGGAATGCTGTCCTTCCTCTCCTCTAGTCTAGTTCCACTGACCTCCTTCAAGATTCAGCTCCACTTCTACCTTCTTCAGATGTCTTTCTTAGGTCCTTCTCAATTGTCTCTGCTCTCTCTATATTCCATACATACCTACTTCTTTACAGGTTGCCTCATTAGAATGTGAGCTCCTCAGTTTGAAACTATACCCAAAGGGCTAGAAAATTGTGCTTACTCTTTGATCCAGCAAAACCCCTACTAGGTCTGTATCCCAAAGAGATCATAGAAAAGGGAAAAGGACCCACAGGTACAAAAATATTTATAAGCAGTTCTTTTTGTGGTGGTCAAGAATTGGAAACTGAGGGGATGCCCCATCAACTGGGAAATGGCTGAGCAAGTTGTGGTATATGAATGTAATGGAATACTATTGCTCTATAAGAAATGATGAGTAGGTGAACTTCAGAAAAACCTGGAAAGACTTCTATGAACTGATGCTGAGTGAAGTGAGCAGAACCGGGAGAACATACACAGTAACAGCCACTTGTTCGATGACTGGCTTTGATAGACTTATCTCTTCTCAGCAATGCAATGATCTAAGACAGTTCCAAAAGACCCATGATGAAAATGCCATGACATCAAGAGAAAGAACCATGAAGTCTGAATGCAGATCAAAGCAGACTATTTTCTGTTTGTTTGTTTGTTTCCTCTTTCTCTTGATTTTCCCTTTTTGTTCTGATTCTTCTTTCATGACATGACGAATGTCAAAATACGTTTAATATTATTGTACATGCAAAAGCTATCTCAGATTGCTTTCTGTCTTGAGGAAGGCGGGGAGGTTGGGAGAAAAATTTGGAACTCAAAATCTTATAGAAATGAATGCTGAAAACTAAAATAAAATTTAAATATATATTTAAAAAAGAATGTGAGCATCTGGAGGGCAAGGGTCACATTTTTCTCTTTCTTTGTATCCCGAGTGCTGGAAGTAAGTTCTGAATAAATGTTTATTGACTGACTTGTTAATCGATACAACGGTCGGTAGCAAAGCCCATATTTTAACCCAAGTCCTCCATTTCTAAATCTAGCACTGATAAAATTTTATATCGATGCTAAGCTCTTCTGCAAGCTGTCAGTTAACTCAGACAGGAGTTGGTGGCCTCAGGTCTTGGGTTACTCTGGGAAACTCGTAGGTAATATGGCAGCAGTTGTGTGTTGGACTTAAAATTGGGAGACCTGAGATTGAAACTTGGCTATCACTATACTATTACAATGATCTTGGATAAGTTACTTCTTTTGATGTTGCTGTCTAGTCATTTTAGTCCAGTCCTACTCTTTGTGACCCCATTTAGGGTTTTCTCGGCAGAGATACTGAAGTGGTTTGCCATTTCCTTCTCCAGCTCATTTTACAGATGAGGAAACTGAAGCAAAAAGATTAAGTGACTTGTCCAGGGTCACACAGCTTTTATGTGTCTGAGGCCAGATTTAAACTCACATCTTCCTGATTCCAGGTCCAGCACTCCATCCACTGAACCACCTAGCTGCCCCAGGTAACTTGCTCCCCTTTTATTCCTCCATTTCCTCATTTATATAATAAAAGAACTAGATTAGATGACTTCTGTCTATCTTAGTTCTGAATCTATGATCTTATGAAAATAGAAAATGATGAGAACAGCACAACTTATGAAACTGGTTACTGATTCAAAAAGATAAAGAGACTGGATAATAGGAGTTGGCATCAGGTCCTCCATAGACAGTCACTTACAAATAACCTGCCCAGTTACCTATGGGGCTCAATCCAGGAAAGAAAGCTATCCATATTACAAATATCAGTGCCCCAGATGGTGCCAACAAAGAGTGGTCAACCCTTGGTATACTCTGTTTGGTTGAAGGCCAACATGGCTCAAACATTTGAGTTTCCAGAAAGGTTGGTCCAGTTATTTTTGCCAGCAACGAACTGCCTAAAAATAGGAAGTAATGTTTACTCCTGCTGCTTTAGGGATTGGCTCTGACTTGGGACTCAACCAACAAAAGACTGCTTGATCAACAGCATCTAAGTCTCCTCATTTCTAGATACTGTTTTGATTTATCCCAGCCATAGAAAGGGTTGAATTATCTCTGTGAAGCAGGATTAGGAAATCTTCTTGATCCCCAGCCATTTGGCAGAGTTTCATCAAATTATAAACTCATAAATTTCTAACTGAAGTGAATCCAGAAGTTAGCTAGGCCAATTCCCTCATTTTGTGGATGAAGTCTCAGCAGTAGTGACCTACCCAAGGACATACAGAGTAGTATGGTATAGCAATGATTTGAATCCAAGTCTTTGGACTCTAGATTTTCCGACTCCAAATGTAGGACTCCTTTTTTGCTATGTTGTCTTCCAAGGATGGCAAGCAAGAGCGTGTTGGAGCCCACTCCTAAGGCCTTGAAAGAATCAATTGTTAAATTTTCAGTGCCAGCATTTACACCTTGGAAACTGGCAAATGCTACAAATTAGGGTTTGATTTATTGTTGTGTTGATGTCTAGACTTAAGAAAGTGATGGGGCAAATGGTAATAATATAGATGAATTTTAGAAGTGGAAGGGATCGAGTTGTTAAATGTTTACCAGCACATCATAGAGTGGGTGTCTTTTTCCAACCCATTTCGCCACAGAAAGGCAGCCCTGGGAAGCATGCCTAGCCAGTTAGATTCACACAGAAGCCTTCCAGTTCAGAAAGGCTGGGGCTGGGCACTGCAGTTGTGTTTTGAGGTAAGGATCGTGACCCATAGAGAAGCATGCAGCTGGGTCATTGTGACCCAGCAGAGTTTTCCAGTCAGGAACAGGACTGTGACCTAAAACCATGTACTAGGACAGGAAACACTGATTACTGACAAGCCTGCAATTCTGCTGGACTCTACAGAATCTGCCAAGGTGCCAATAGGGTCTAGGACCAGCAGCTATCTACTGAAGCTCTGACCAAGACTGAGCCTCTAACTATGTTGTTCAAACCTCAAACCAGGAACCTGAAAAGCTCAGACCAAGAAGACAGAAATCAAACTCTGTCCTAGATCGGATCCCCATTGGTCACTTAAAGTTCGCAGCCTAATGATCTGAGCCAATCCAACGTTCCTTGAAGAACAAAGTGCTTAATACCTAGATTAAGTACTGACAGCACCCCCGGATAAAACAAACCAATACCAGAGTCCCAGTGTTTCCTTTTTTTTCTGTTTCTTCATCTTTTTAATTTTCTAATAAAAAATTTGTTTCGTATTTTATTTTCCCCAAATTACATGTAAAAACAATTTTTAACATTTGTTTTTAAAACTTTCAGTTCCAAATTTGCTCTCTTCCTCCCTCCTCACCTCCCTTATTGAGAAGGCAAGCTATTCAATAAAGGTTATACATGTGTAGTCATGCAAAACATATTTCCATATTAGTCATGTTGTGAAAGAAAACATAAAAAAAACAAAGCTAAAAAAACGTATGCTTCAAACTGTATTCAGACACCATCAGTTCTTTGCCTGGGGGTAGGTAGCTTATTCTTCCTTAGTCCTTCAAAGTTGTCTTGGATCGTTGTTTGCTGAGAACAGCTAAGTCATCCACAGATATATCTTACAATATTGCTGTTACTTTGTACATGGTATATTTCACTTTGCATCAGTTCATGTAAATTTTCCAGGTTTTTCTGAGAGCATCCTGGTCATCATTTCTTACAAGTACAAGAGTATTCCATCATAATCACATACCATAACTTATTCAGTCAATCCTCGGTTGATGGGCATCCCTTCAATTTCTAATTATTCACCCCAAAAAAGGGCTGCTATGAATAATTTTGTATATAATTTGTCCTTTACTTTTTGGTTTTTTATCTCTTTTGGAATGCATACTTAGTAGTAGTATTGCTAGGTCAAAAGGTATACATGATTTTATAGCCCTTTGGGCATAGTTCCAAATTGTTCTACAGAATAGTTGAATCAGTTCACAACTCCACCAACAGTGCATTAATGTCTCATTCTCCTCACATCCCCTCCAATATTGGTCATTTTCCTTTTCTGTCCTATTAGGCAATCCAATAGATATGTAGTGGTACCTCAGAATTTTTTAATTTGCACTTCTTCAATCAGTAGTGCATTAGAATATTTTTTCATGTGACTATAGATAGCTTTGATTACTTCATCTGAAAACTGATCATATCTTTTGATCATTTATCATTTGAGGAATGGCTCTCATTTATATATATTTGACTCAGTTCTGTATACATTTGAGAAATGAGGCCTTTGGCAGTGAAACTTGCTTCAAAATTTTTTCCACAGTTACAATTACTAAGTGTAATTTCCCTCTATTCTATCCTCCTCTCCCGTTAATTCTGTTTTCTCTCTCTTTTCACCCTGTCCTTCTTCAAAAGTATTTTCCTTCTGATTACCACCTCCCCCAATCTGCCTTCCCTTCTCTCACCACCACCCCCTTTGTCTTATCCCCTTCCACCCTGACTTTCCTGTGGGGTAAGATAGAGTTCTACACCCAATTGAGTGTTTATATTGTACCCTCTTTGAGCCAATTCTGATGAGAATAAGGTTCACTCATTCCCCACTCCATCTCTCTCATCTTCATCTTCACTACAAAAACTTTGTCTTGCCTCTTATAGATGAGATAATTTACCCCACTTTACCTATCCCTTTCCCTTTCTCCCAAGATATTCCTCTCTCACTCTTTAATTTTATTTTCTTAGATATCATCCCTTTGAAAGCCACATCTGTGCCCTCTGTCTATATATACTCCTAACTGCCCTAATAATGAGAAAATTCTTAGAAGTTACAAGTATCATCATCCCATGTAGGAATGTAAGCAGTTTAAACTTATTAAGTCCCTTATGATTTCCCTTTAATATTTCCCCTTTTATTCTTTTCTTGAATCTTATATTTGAAGGTCAGATTTTTTATTTAGCTCTGGTCTTTTCATCAAGAATGCTTAAAACTTCTTTATGTCATTGAATGTCCATTTTTACCCCTGATGGATTATACTTAGTTTTGATGAGCAGATGATTCTTTGTAATCCTAATTTCTTTTTCCTTTGGAATATCATATTCAAAACCATCCAGTTCTTTAATGTAAAAACTGTTAAATCTTGTGTTATCCTGATTGTGGCTCCACAATAGTTGAATTGTTTCTTTCTAGGTTGCTTGTAATATTCTCTCCTTGACCTAGGAACTCTGGAATTTGACTATAATATTCCTGGGAGTTGTCATTTTAGGATATCTTTCAAGAAGAGATGAGTGGATTCTTTTAATTTCTGTTTTACCCTCTGGTTCTAGAATATCAGAACAATTTTCCTTAATAATTTCTTGAAAGATGATGTCTAGGCCCTTTTTTTTGATCATGGCTTTCAGATAGTCCAAAAATTTTTCGATTATCTCTCCTGGATCTATTTTCCAGGTCAGTTGTTTTTCCAATGAGATATTTCATGCTGTCTTCTATTTTTTAATCCTTCTGGTTTTGTTTTATTGTTTCTTGATTTCTCATAAAGTCATTAGCTTCCATTTGCTCAATTCTAATTTTTAAGGAATTATTTTCTCAGTGAGCTTTTGTACCTCCTTTTCTATTTCATCAGTTCTTTTTTTCAAGGTATTCTTATCCTTACTGACTTTTTGTACCTCTTTTACTGTTTGGCCTTTGTCTGTTTTTTAAGGTGTTATTTTCTTCCAGATTTTTTGGTGTCTCCTTTACCAAGCTATTGATTCATTTTTCATGATTTTCTTGCATCACTCTCATTTCTTTCCTCAATTTTTCCTCTACTTCTTTTATTTGATTTTCAAAATCTTTCTTGATCTCCTCCATGACCTGAGACCAATTAATATATTTTTGGAGGCTTTGGATGGAGGAGCTTTGACCTTCTTGTCTTCTGAGTGTGAGCTTTGTTCTTCCTTGTCACTAAAGTAGCTTTCTATGGTAAGAATTTTTTTCTGTTGTTGCTCATTTTTCCAGTCTATTTCTTGACTTTTAACTCTTTGTTAAAGTGGGGCTTTGCTTCCAAGGTGGAGGGAGAACTGTCCCAAGCTTCAGAAGTTTTGTGCAGCTGCTTTCAGAGATACTTCTAGGCATCTATAAGTTTTTAGTTCTTCCAAGGTGATATGATCTAACAAGAGGTATATTTGCTACTCTCCTACCCTGTGCTCTGGTCTGTGAGTGAGCACTCACTGCAAGTGAGCACATAAGCACTCTTTCCTGCCCAGGAACTGTGATGAGGGTCCTTGCTCTGCTGTCACTATAAGCTCTGGTGTGCTAGTGCTCCTCCTCAACCTGTGAGGTTGTGACACCCTGTGATAACCTGTGACACCCAGAACTGCAACTCAGGTCTGACTACGGGCAAAGTAATAGAGTTTTGCCCCCTGTGCCAGAAAAGAGACCCCTTTAATCTCCTTCTGATCAGTTGTTCAACCCCCTTACCATCTGTGGGCTGAGAGCTCTGGAAGCAGCTGTTGCCATGCCTGATTCATTGGCTCCCAAGGCCTGCCCTTGATTTGCTAGGGCTGGGGCTGTGCTAGTGTGGCACTGCACTGGACTGTGCTCCTCTCTCACTCACAAGCATGATAAACCTTTTGCTGACCTTCTAAGTGTCTTTGGCTGGAAAATTATTTAACTATATCATTTTATGGGTTCTGCCTCTTCAGGAATTGTTTTATGACCTTATTTAAAAGTGTTTGGAGGGTCTGTGGAGAAAGCTCAGGCAAGTTACCACCTTTTCTCCACTATCTAAGCTCTTCCTCTAGTCCTAACATTTACTTCAGAAGTATGAAGGGCCTAGTCCTGACACAAAATCCCAGTTCAACAAATGAAGGTGAAAAAATGAGCGAACAAAAAAGACACCACTGATAAAGTAATATTATGAATACAGGAATTAGGAATATAGGAATGCCCAAGACACAAAGTCATAAGAAGCATCCACAAGCCATAAGCATCTACAAGCAAAGCCTCAAACAAAAACACAGCCTGGATGCAAGGTCAATTAGAATTCTTAGAAGAAATTAAACAAGAATTTAAAAGTAAAATGAGAGCTCTAGAAGAAAGACTTGGAAGGAAAATGAAGAGTTTGGTAAAGGAGCTGCAGAACTTTACCCAAGTAACAGACTCTGTGGAAATTAAAATGTACCTAACAGTAATCCATGAGACAGCCAAAAATAACTGGAACAAAATCAAGAAACCAAAAAAAACCCTGAAATTAAAATGTTAGGTATTTTCTATCAAAAATTAGTTGACCTGGAAAACTAACCAAGGAGGGGGAAAAAATCTAAGAATCATCAGGCTGTTGGAAAATTACAGTCACGGAATAAATTTTTAAAATCCTGGATATCACATTTCAAGAACTTATGAATGAGAAGCTACATTATAAGCTTTTCTAATAAATACAAGAATAAAGGAAGGATATCCACTCTCCCTACTACTTTTTGATATAGGTCTAGAAATTTTAGCAATAGCAGCAAGACAAGAGAAAGAGATTGAAGGTGTAGAAGAAGGCAAAAAGGAGATAAATCTATCCCTATTTGATGATGGTATGATTTCTTACTTAGAAAACTCTAGGAAATCAAGCAAAGAAAATAATTAAAATATTATCTTCAGCAAAGTTTGAGGTCAAAAAAATTAATAGCATTTCCATAAAATAACAACAAAAACCAAGAGACAACAAACAGAAAGGAAAATTACATTCAGATATAATTATAAAATGCAGAAAATATTTGGAGATCAGTCTATCAAAGCACACAAAATACTTGTATAGATTCAACTACAAAATGTCCCTTTTTTTAAAAAAAGTACAATTTAAATAGCTAGACGAATAGTCAATGCTCATAACTGGGTCATGCCAATATAATAAATGTGACCATACTCCCAAAATTAATTTACAGTTTTAATGACCTACCAAAAGGACACTTTGCAGAGGTAAATAATAAATTCATTTGGAAGAAAAAAGGATCTAGAATATCAAGGGAAATAATGGGAAAAGTTAGGAATGAAAGGGAAATAGCACTTCCATACCTCAAACCATATTATTAAGTAGCAGTCATTAAAAAAATGGAATTGGTCAAAAAATAGCAAACTAGGTCAATGGAACAGACTAGACAAAAGACAATCAGAAATTATGGGACTCAAAAAACCCAGTGTTCAATAAAACCCTCTAAACATAAATTACTTAGGAAAGAATACTATTTGATAAGAACTGCCAGGAAAACTGGAAAACAGTCTGGTAGAAATTAGGCTTAGACAAAGAACAATACATAATGAATAAAAAATGAATTCAAGATTTGAATATTAAAGATAATGTTGTAAAAATTATAAAACAAGATCATATATACTTTGTAGATATATGTAGGAGAATAATTATTTTAACCAAAGGATAGAAGCAATTATAGCAGATAAAATAATTTTGATTGCATGAAACTGAAAATCTTTTGCACAAAATTAATTCATCTAGGTTAAGAAGGGAAGCATTTGACTAGGAACACATGTTTGCATCAAAAGAACTTGATATCCACGAAACACAGACATTTAACAGAAATGTATGTAAGACCAAATGCCATCCTTAACAGATCTGTGATCAAAGGAGATGAATAGTTTTCATCTTGAGAGAACTATTTTCTTCAGTGAGCTTTTGAAACTCTTTTTCCATTTGGCTAATTTTGCTTTTGAAATCATTCTTCTCCTCATTGGCTTTTTGAACCTCTTTTGCCAATTGAGTGAGCCTATTTTTCAAGGTGTTATTTTCTTCAGCATTTTTTGGGGTCTCCTTTACCAAGGTATTGACCCGCTTTTTCATGCTTTTCTTGCATATCTCTCATTTCTCTTCCCAGTTTTTCCTCCACCTGTCTAACTTGATTTTCAAAATCCTTTTTGAGCTCTTCCATGGCCTGAGCCCACCGGACATCCACCTCGGATGTCTGGGATAGAGAGGCCCCAACCTCCACGTCTTTCTCTGATGGTAGGCATTGTACTTCGTCATCAAAAATGAAGGGGGGAAGGAACATCTCTTCCCCAATAAAGTAGCTCTCCAGGGTCTTATTCTGCTTCCTTTTTCTGGGCATTTTCCCAGCCAGTTACCTGACTTCTGAGATTCCTCTCCACTCCTGCCTAGATCTGCCCAGCTAGTGCTTGGGGTCTGAGATTCAAATGCTGCTTCCCAGTCTCAGGGCTATCTGCGGTGGGAGCGGCTGCTATTCAATGTGAGCTTAAGTTCTGGTGCTGGGGTGGGGGCAGGGCCACCTCCCAGGCTCAGTTCCCTCAGGGGCTTTATGCAGAGACCTTCAGTGATGGAGCAGGTGGGGGCAGGGCCGCCTCCCAGGCTCAGTTCCCTCAGGGGCTTTATGCAGAGACCTTCAGTGATGGAGTGGGTGGGGTCAGGGCTGCCTCCCAGGCTGAGCTCCCTCAGGGGGTTTATGCAGAGACCTGAACTTCTGCATGCTGCTCTGGGAGTCCCGGGCCGCCACTGCTGCTTCTGCCGCTGCCTCCCAAGGGGGCCTGAGCCACGAAGACACCCCGCTCCCCTCTCGGCCAGCCCAGACGTCTCTCTCACTGACCTGGAGCGTCTGTGGGTGGAGGGACCTTCCCAGCCGCCAGAGATTCCATCCCTGAAGCCTGCTCGGAGCTGCTCCTCTGGGGCCACGGTCTGGGCAGCACTGGGGTGGGTTCCACTTTCTAGGGTGTGACGGACCCTTGGGGACGGCTCTCCAGGGCTCTCTGAAACGGAAATCTCTTCCACTGTGTTTCTGTGCGCCTTGCAGTGATCCAGAATTTGTGGGGAGTTCTTCTTGCAGGAAATATATGGGCTGTGGATTTGGAGCTAGCATACGTGAGTCGTTCTACTCCGCCATCTTGGCTCCTCCCGGATGAATAGTTTTCAAAAGAAAAATTGTAACTATTAATAACCTTAGGAAATAATGCTCCAAGTCACTAACAGTAAGAGAAATGACCATCAAAACAACCTAATATTAGACATGAGGAAACATCTAGATGGCTAGAAACATCTAGGTAACTACATGGCTCAGTGGATAGAGCACTGGACCTGGAGTCAGGAAGATCTGAGTTCAAATCCAGCCTCAGACATTCACTAACTGTGTGACCGCAGGCAAGTCACTTAACCTTGTTTGGCTCAATTTCCTTACCTGTAAAATGAGCTGGAGAAGAAAATGGCAAGCTACTCCAGCATCTTTGGATGGGCATTAGAATGATTTCATGAGTATAGGAAACTCTACTAATACAGATCCACAGAGCTGCCTGGGGCCTTGAGAAATTAAGTGACTTGCTCAGGGTCACACATCTAGTAATAGTCAGATTCAGGACTTGAACTCAGATCTTTCTGGCTCCTGGTAGAACTCTTAATCTACCATGCCACTCTGCCTAGAATGAAGACTAGCCTTGGAGCCAGAGTTTGAGTTGTGGCCATTCCCTTGACTAGCTGGGTGACACTAAATAAGTCACCGTCTCTCTGCTCCTGTTTTTCATCTGTGAAATGGGGCTATTGATACTTCCCTACCTCGAGATGTTTTTGTGAAGAACAAGAAGATAATACATGCAAAGGACTCTGAAGCCACAAAGTGTTATGTTAAATGTGAACTATTATTATTATCATTCAACTCAGTCACACAGAAGAAACAGAAACTATATCTCTAAACCCTCATGTTGTCACTGTGACTCTTCTTTCAAGGGATCACCTCTGAGTCCCTTGTGGGATGTCTTCTGTTTGTCTTATAAAAAAAAAAAAAAACCAAAAGCTCTTAGGGAATGCTTTCAGAGACCACAAGTCAGAAGAGTCTACTAGGATCACATCAGGGAACAGTGGAAAGAGTGTTAGATATGGAACCCGAGTGCTGAGTTCAAATCTCACATCCTCTTCCACTTACTACCTGTAAGTAGTAGAACCAGGAGCAGGACAATTTTACCTCTTGGGACCTCAGTTTCTTTATATGTAAAGTAAAAGGGGGGGCGGAGCCAAGATGGCGGAGTAGAAAGATGCACGTTTACAAGCTCCGAACCCATAGCCCATAGAATTAAGGTAAAAAGAGATCCCCATAAGTTCTGAATTACTGCAGGGGGTGCATAAACATAGTAGAAGAGATTTCCGTTCCAGAGAGCCCTGGAGAGCCGTCCACAGAGTCTGTCGCGCCCCAGAAAGTGGACTCCACCCCAGCGCTTCCCTGGCCGCGGCCCCAGAGAAGCTGACCTGAGCAGGCTTCAGGGACGGAATCTCCAGTGGCCTGGAAGGTCCCTCCGCCCACAGAAACTACAGGTCAGTGAGAGAGACAGCTGGGCTGGAGGAGGGGAGCGGAGTGTGTCCGTGACTCGGGCCCCCTTGGGAGGAAGCCGGGCGGCAGAGACGGGGGCAGGAAGCGGCAGAGGCAGAGGTGGGGCAGCGGCAGAGTCAGCAGCGGCGCAGCCGTGGTGGCCCGGTACTCCCCCAGCAGCAGGCAGGATCTTCATTACTGAAAGTCTCTGCATAAACAATGTGAAGGAGCTGACCCTGGGAGATGGCCCTGCCCCACCCCGCTCCATACTGAAGGCCTCTGCATAAAGCCCCTGAGGGAGCTGAGCCTGGGAGGCGGCCCTGCCCCCACCCCAGCACCAGAACTAAAGCTCACATTGATTAGCAGGCGGGCGGCACGGAAAGCCCATTTGAATCTCAGACCCCAAGCACTAGCTGGGCGGATCTAGGCGGGGGTGGGCAGGAATCTCAGAAGTCAAGTAACCGGCTGGGAAAATGCCTAGAAAAGGAAAGAAAAATAAGACTATAGAGAGTTTTTTCAAACAGATGCAAATGATGCCGACTTTTGGATCTGACGAGGAAATAGTCTTACCATCAGGGAAAGACGTGGAGGGTGGGGCCTCAGTACCCCAGACATCCCAGGGGGATGTCGGGTGGGCTCAGGCCTTGGAAGAGCTCAAAAAGGATTTTGAAAAGCAAGTTGGACAGGTGGAGGAAAAACTGGGAAGAGAAATGAGAGAGATGCAAGAAAAGTATGAAAAACGGGTCAATACCCTGCTAAAGGAGACCCAAAAAAATGCTGAAGAAAATAACACCTTGAAAAATAGGCTCACTCAATTGGCAAAAGAGGTTCAAAAAGCCAATGAGGAGAAGAATGATTTCAAAAGCAGAATGAGCCAAATGGAAAAAGAGGTTCAAAAGCTCACTGAATTTAATAGTTCTCTCAAAATTAGAATGGAACAGATGGAGTCTAATGACTTTCTGAGAAACCAAGAAATCACAAAACAAAACCAAAAGAATGAAAAAATGGAAGAGAATGTGAAATATCTCATTGGAAAAACAACTGACCTGGAAAATAGATCCAGGAGAGACAATTTAAAAATTATGGGACTACCTGAAAGTCATGATCAAAAAAAGAGCCTAGACATCATCCTGCATGAAATTATCAAGGAAAACTGCCCTGACATTCTAGAACCAGAGGGCAAAATAAGTATTGAAAGAATCCATCGATTACCACCTGAAAAAGATCCAAAAAGAGAAACTCCTAGAAACATTGTGGCCAAATTCCAGAACTCCCAGCTCAAAGAGAAAATCTTGCAAGCAGCTAGAAAGAAACAATTCCAGTACTGTGGAAATACAATCAGGATAACTCAAGATCTAGCAGCTTCTACATTAAGGGATCGAAGGGCATGGAATAGGATATTCCAGAAGTCAAAGGAACTAGGACTAAAACCAAGGATCACCTACCCAGCTAAACTGAGCATAATACTTCAAGGGAAAATATGGTCTTTCAATGAAACAGAGGACTTTCAAGCATTCTTGATGAAAAGACCAGAGCTGAAAAGAAAATTTGACTTCCAAACACAAGAATGAGAAGAAGCATGTAAAAGTAAACAGCAAAGAGAAGTCTTAAGGGTCTTATCAAAAGTGATCTGTTTACATTCCTACATGGAAAGACAATATTTGTAACTCTTAAAACTTTTCAGTATCTGGGTAGTTGGTGGGTCCATACACACACATGTACACGCATGCACGCACACACACATACACACATGCACACACATACAGAGATAGAGAGCACAGATTGAACTGAATAGGATGGGACCATATCTTAAAAGAAATTAAGGTAAATGGTGAGAGAGAAATGTAGTGGGAGGAAAGAGGGTGAAATGGAATGGGGTAATTATATGTCATTTAAGAGGCAAGTAGGAGACTTTTTAGTGGAGGGAAAAAGAGGAGAGCTGAGAAAAAAAAAACAGGAAGTTTACCCTCATCACATTTGACTAAAGGAAGGAATAAAATGCACACTCATTTTGGTATGAAAACCTATCTTACAGTATAAGAAAGTGGGGGAGAAGGAGATAAGCAAGGGGGGGGATGATGGAAGGGAGGACAAAGGGAGGAGGGAGCAATTTGAAGTCAACACTTGGGGAGGGACAGGATCAAAAGACAGAAGAGAAACAATGAGGGGCAGGTTAGGATGTAGGGTAATTCAGTTAGTCTTACACAACACGACTATCAGGGAAGTCATTTGCAAAACTACACAGATATGGCCTATATTGAATTGCCTGCTGTCCCAAAGGGAATTGGTGGGGAGGGAGGGATGGGGAGAATTTGGAACTCAAAGTTTTAAGAACAACTGTTTAGTATTGTTGTTGCTACTAGGAAAGAAGAGATACAGTTAATGAGGAATAGAAAGTCATCTGGCCCTACAGGAGAAAAGAGATGATGGAGACAAGAGAAGGGAGGGATGACAGAAGAGAGGGCAGATTGGAGATAGGGAAAATTAGATTGCTAGGTGTATTGGGGTGGGGGGAGGGGATAAAAAGGGGAGAAAAAATTGGAACCCAAAATGTTGTGAAAATGAATGTAAAAAGTTAAATAAACAAATAAATATAAAAATAAAGTAAAAGGATTTGGCTGCATGGCCACTAATATTCTTTCTACCTCTAAATCCTTGCCTCAATATCTCCAGTGCATACCTAAACACAGAGCTACAGAAGGAACATTCCCTTCTGGCAGAATATAACCCCTGTTGAGTTTGTCTCCTGGGGACCAGGACTTAATATTGAGAAAGCAGCTTGGATCAAGCCACCGAGCCACAAGAGAAAATACTCTTCCGTTTGAGATGACATGCCCCCAAAGAGAACAGTACTTGCAAAGAAATGATCTGTATCTACTTTCCAAACCATCAGGAAGCTTTACCATTATTTTCTTTTTCACAGTTGCCAGGTAATCTTTCCAATCAACCTGGTTAACAAATACTCTAGCAAAAATCTTATGTGCTTGTGTAGATACACATTGGGAAAATGACTGGACCTAGAGTTAGACGCCTGAGTCAAATTCCACTTTATGATCCTAGGACAGTCACTTAATCTCTGTGTCCCAGAGAACCCCTTATAAGTTGCAAAGACAGTTGCTGAACTGCATTTATAAAGGTAGTTTCCTCACCAGGAATTCCCTACAATAATGAAATCATAGGTCTGGAACTAAAAACTCTGAATATCAATCAATCAGTATCAGTCATTAAACATTTATTAAGCATCTACTATATGCCAGATGAGCAGTTAGGTAGCACACTAGGTAGGGAGTCAAGAAGACTCATTTTTCTGAGTTAAAAACTGGTCCCACACTCTGTGTGACCCTGGGCAAGTCACTTAATCTGTTTACCTCAGTTTCTTCATCTGTAAAATGAGCTGGAGAAGGAAATGGCAAATCACTTCAGCATCTTTGCCAAGAAAACCCCAAATGGTGTTGTGGAGATTCAAACATCACTGAAATAGCTCAACAACAAATATACCAGGCACTGTGCTGAGTGATGGGGGATTCAGGGGAAATGAGGGAAACTCCCTTCTTCAACAGAGGAAGAAGTTTTCAAGGCTCAGAGACTTTTTCATCCCTGAAATCCTGGGCCAACTGGACATGATGATTTTTTTCAGATTACTGGGCTTTATTTTCTTCATCTGTAAAATAAGAATTCTAATAATTCATAGACTCCCAGGACCATAGGTTTGGGTTTGGAAGGGACCTTAAGTCAAATCTGACTCCAAAGCCATCATCAAGAGAGGGTGGGCAGTATCAGGTGATCTAAGCTGACTCCAAAACCCAAAGCCAGAGATGCCCACATAACTCATTCCCCAAAGTCCACTAAAACATCCACAGACATTTTCAATGGCTGGACTGTCAGGCCAGTACCATGGACAGACCACTGCCTTTCATCTCTGAATCTTACTGGCTTCATGATATTGGGTAAATTGCAGAACCCCCTTAGGCTTCAGTTTCCTCATCTATAAAAAGAGGAAGTTAAATTAGTCTCTAGATAACAATGATAATGATAGCTAATATCAATATAGCATTTTACCATTTGCAGTGCTTTGCATGTATTATCTCATTTGATGCTTGCCTCAATCTTGAGAAGTAGATACTATTATTACTTTCATTGTACAGATAGGGAAACTGAGGCCCAGGGAGATTATGACTTGCCCATACTTGCCATAATATCAAGCTCCTTGAGAGTTGGAATAGTTTCCTTCTTTTGTCTTTTTTACCCCCACTGCCTGAAAGAGTGTCTTGCACATAGTAGGTACTTAATCTGACTCGAATTAACTCTTATCCAGATTCTTCAATCAATTATTTGCCTGTATCATCAGGCATGGTTTTTAAAAATTTCTTGGACTCAACAATTATCAAGAAACACAAACATTTCAACATGAGGAGGAGGTGAAGGAGAAGGAAAAGGAGAAAAAGAATTTGGCAAAATATTTTTCAAAGGAAGTTTGTGAGCTCATCTCCCCCTACATTGGAGCTAAAGGGAAAATGTCACTTGGTTAAGTTCTGCCTTTCAGGTGGTCATTATCAGGCTCATAAATACAAATTTGGTACAGTATCGTCCTACAGAATAGCAGGTCTTTGCTTATTCTGGTAGATTTCATCAGTGTTCCAAAGTGACCAGTCAGGAAAAAAGCACAGTCTATTTATTTTACTTGCTAGGAGAAATTTGAAAGTGGCTCTCTGTAGAGAGGTGGTATGCATAATGGTTAGAACACTGGCTTCAAAGTGAGTCAGATCTCAGTTGGAGTCTGACATTGACTGCCCGTGTAACCATGGACAAGTTATTGCTTGGGGTTCTAAGTTTATGAGCTGAAGAAAAGGTGCTGACTGGCATTGATTTGAGGGAGTTGCCTCCCCTAGGAATATAAGGTCTTTGAGAGCAGGGACTGATTTTTTGGCTTGTATTCGTATCCTTGGCACTTAGCACAGTACCTACAAAATATTAACTGTTTCATAAATATTCTCTCTCTCTCTCTCTCTCTCTCTCTCTCTCTCTCTCTCTCTCTCTCTCTCTCTCTCTCTCTCTCTCTGTCCCTCACTTCTCTCCTCTATCCATCCATCTATCTATCTATCTATCTATCTATCTATCTATCTATCTATCCATCCACCCATCTCTCTATCTACCTATCTGTATCTCGGTCTCTCTCTGGGAGTTTCTTGCGCCCATGACATCACAAATCCAGTTCCCATTCCTCTCCTGGAGAGAGGTCTAGTTTGTAGAATTCCTTTCTTTTACCAAAGTGGTGGTGGTGTTTAATCTGTTCTTGAAGAGAACGAATGACATCCTGAGGGTGGATTTAAGTGCTGAGGGTGGATTTAAGTGAGACAGAGCTGCTCAAAGTCATCAGCTTCACTCTCTTCCTGAGTCCTTGTCCAGTGACAAGACACAAGTCAAGACTACTGACCAAAGCACAGGATGCTGTGGGTGACCTTGGCCTTCCTTAATTAAGTTTCTCCCAGGTCTCAGTTTTTCCAAGGCAATGCCCATTCAGTAGCTTAGGGCTAGGTAAGAGTGAAGACAAATACATCAGTGGTAATGGAGGAGATAGACTCATCGACTAGGGTCCTTAAAATTCTGGCTTCCAAAGAAGCCAGGCATACTCTATGATCAGTAATTCTGATTATAAGGATTTTTTAATGTGAAATGGATATCAATAGGATCCCAGATTTGCTACTATGGAGACAGATGTTGAATCATTAAAGGTTATATGTGCTTAATTTTTAAATTTACATTTACTATTTAATTTCTTAACCTCTAAGTGGAAGATCTAGGGAGGTAGAATGGAGGAAGAACTGGGTTCAAATCTCCCCTCTGACATTTTGCTGGCCATGTGACCATGGGCAAGTCATAATCATCTAATTTCTCTGGGCCTTATTTTCTTCATCTGTAAATAAGGATTATAATAATTATAGCTCATATATATTAAGTGAGGTTTGTAAACTTGAAAACACTATAAAAATGTCAGCAATTTTTGTAAGAAGTGAATTTCAGGTAAAATATGTAAGGGAAAGCAATAAGTTATAAAAGTATGACTTATTATAAGTATATTTTGAAAAACCAGGATGTTGCTGGCATGCTCAGGAGCATCGGAGTAACTCACTGGTATATTGGGAAATTTTTCATAAATACTAAGATTTGGAAAAGATTATTTTATAGGGTCTTGAGGAAGATAAAAAGCTAAAAGAAAAACATCCAAGGGTACAGAGACTCTCATTTCTAGAAAATATTTTTGTTTTCCTTTGAAACATTTTAAGAGAATTTTTTTTAATTCTAAGAAGGATAAGACTATAATCTGTGAAATTTTAATCATATTTAGACTGATCAAGGAAAAGAAATTGAGACTCAAGGTAAACTCAATCAGTAATTTTTGCTATAAATCAAAATAGGAATAAATCATGGTCACTGTTCAGATCATAAAAATGTCTGCAATATGTGAAAAAGTAGAAAGGATTTGGATTTTGGAAACAAACATATTTTCTTTCCCTCTCCTCCCCCCCTCCCTGCTTTTCCCTCTTCTTCAAAATTCTTTTACTTCAAAATGCATAAAATTAAATAAGGCTCCCAGGTGCTTCCTGAGACATTTCCAAAGCATTCCAATCTAGAGACAAGGTAGAATAAGCTACATTTCCCATCCTTTTCCCTTGCTGCTCCCAGCTCTCATGGGGAACACTGGTTTGAACTCAAGAAGGTCAATTTAGTATGTCTGGCCTCTCCTGTTAATTTCCTTTCTTAAGGCATAAACCTCCATGTGGTTGTGATATCCCCAGAGAATCATACTGCAGATGGAAAACAAAACAGTCAGGGTAAATGAATTTGAAAACTTGGCACTCAGATTCTTTTCTGATGCTATCTCTTTTCCTTTCTTTAAAATAAAAATGTTTAAAGGTAGTAGATTTGGCTACTTTACCACTGGCAAGGGAAGGTGGATGGGAAGGGAGACTGTATAAACTGATACATCACCTATCTCAAACAGCAGTTTTTTTCTAACATGAAGTATCTGTTTCATCCATACCACTCTTAATAGCTTTTTGAAATTCCTCCAAAAAAGAGGCTCAAGATTTTTTTATGTTAAATCAACAGGAAATTTAAAAATTTCAGCAGGTATTGATGCCTTAAAGCTGCTATTGCTATTTAAAGTCTTGAGTTGATCAGATATCTCCTCTTGGGGCAGATTCAGGATAAATCTTAGCTATTTTATCCTTTTCCCACTTTCCTCCTTCATTATGCTCCCAAATCTTATCCAAGGTTGTAGGAAGGAGACATAGATGATCATTCTTGCCAACAACCCACTGTGGTGGGGGAGTGGTTGACAGGTGTAATTAATAATCATTATAACTGGAATTTATATGTGTGTGTGTATTAAAGTTTGCAAAGTACTCTACACCCATTGCCTTGACAAACGTGTGAGGTTATCACTACTATTATTATTAATTTCTTTTTTACAAGTTAGTCAATAAACATTTATTAAGTGCCTACTATTTTACAGGCACCATACTAAGTGCTGGGGATAGAAAATAAGTCAAAAAGATAATCCCTGTTCTCAAGTTGCTCACAATCTAATGTGGGAGATGATAGGGAAACCACTGTGAACACATAAGATATAGACAGGATAAGTTAGAGATCATCCATAGAGGAAAGGCTCTAACACAAGGGGAGAATCAGAAAAGGTTTCCTCCAGAAGGTAGGATCTTAGCTAGGACTTGAAGGAAGCCAGGACTTGCCCAGGGGCACACAGGTAGGAAGTGGTAGAAGCAGGATTTGAACCCAGGTCCTGTAGACTCAGAAGCAAAACTCTAACCCAGGTTTACCAGACTCCAGATCTAACATTCTATCATGCTTCTGTTCCAACAACAGTAACTGTGCGTCTAACCTCATTTTCTTTATCTGTAAAATGAGGGTCTGACTAGATGTTAAGGGTCAACATTTACCTAAGACTCCAAGGTCTACAAAACAGTTTACGTGCATGAAACAATTTGGAGTTGGAAGGTCATTCAACTTTAAAGGTCATCTAGTTCCACCCTTTTTGCAACTGAGAAAATTGAGACCCAGGGAAATAAATGACCTGCCCAGGGTCTCAGAGTTAGTAAACATCAGAGGTGGGATTTGAACCCAGTGGCTCTGACAACAGTCAGTGCTTTTCATCTTTGCACGGTCCAAGCATCTACAGATTAGAGGTCAGGTAAGGTCAGCTGTTATGGCTACAAATTAGAACTGGTGGGTGACTTACTATGGAACCCTTTGAACCCAGGATACCACTGCCTTCCCTAGGTTACTTGAATAACCAAGTGCCTTGTTCAAGGCATCATGTTGAGTAACCAACAAGGATCAGATCTAGAGGTGGAAGGAACTTCTAAGGCCATGATTTTCAACACTCCCCCATTTTACAGATGAGGAAGCTGAGGCCCAGAGAGGGTGTAATGACTTTCTCAAAGTCAGACAGGACTGTAAGTTTAAAGTCTTTGGGCAGCTAGGTGGTGCAGCGAATAGGGCACTGGGCTTTGAGTCAGGAAGACCTGAGTTCAAATCTGGCTAGCTGTGTATGGGCAAGGTACTTAACACTGTTTACCTCAGTTTCCTCATCTGTAAAATGAACTGGAAAAGGAAATAACAAAAACATTTCAGTATCTTTGACAAGAAAAACCCAAATGGCATCAATCTGACCAACTGTAACGACCAAAAGCAACATTTAAAGCCCCTTTCACTGTATCAATCTGTCTTTTTCTATGGTCTCTTCTGCTTTACATCCTGTGATTATACATTGTAACTGTCTGTGGTTGGGAGGGGATGAGGGTTGGAAATTTTTGGCTCAGGAACCTCCTTATTTTGCCCGAGGGGGTCATAAGGCAGAACTTCTTAACAAAAAACAATGCCCCAGCTGTCATTCCACATGCCCCACCCATCCTAGCTGGCACTTCTGGGGGCCCCCTCCCCACCTGCAATGGAATTCTAGACTGCTTCTAAAGGATTCAACTTGGGTTTCTACTCTATTATTGTTCCACTTCTTAGATCTCAGTGACAACGGTACAATTTCATAGGATGAGGTTTTTCTGAGAGAAAAAAAGTCATATTTGACACACAGCTCCCTGGAGCTCCTTTTGGCAGGTATCTTTTGATGCCACCAAAGGGAAATAGCATCCAGGTCCCACAGGTCCCAGGAATAGCAGGCGGGCTCTTCCGAGGCACCACGTGGAAACCATATGGCTGTGTCCTTTTTTTTCCTTTACGCCGAGACAAATAATGTGACGTAAACAGCAGCTAGCATGTTAGACATTTTACTAAATGTAAAACACAGCTGTTTATTATAAATACCAAACCCATCTGATGTGTTTCCAAGATTAAACATTTTGGCATCCATTCGTTTAACTTTTTAACATTCTCTTTTCGGCATATGCTGCATTACATAATGTCAGGAGAACAGGCAGCTGGGCAGATTCTAGAAAACATTTGGGTGGGGTTCTCTAGGAGCTATCAATCCGGGTAGAAATCCCTTCCTAGGGTGCCTTCCGATGCAAAATTCAGTTACATTTTTTTAGTTTAGTTTTTTTTTCCTGCATCACCAAGTTTTCTAAGACTGGATGGTGTTTAAACGACATGACTTTAAACTACATGGTGTCTGTATAGATAATTAGATCTTAATGCTGGGGAAACTCCATTTTCAAGCAGTTAGTAGAACTGACATTAACCAGATGTTTGCATCCCTGCCTCCCTAGCCCCTAATGGTTTTCCACAACCTGAGTTTTCCCTTAATTAGTCTCTAGAAATATTCATAAAGTTATTTTATGTCAGGCCCAGAATGAGTGAATGATGGTTCTTCTTTCTTTCAGTCCCCTCAAATTCATATTTTTTAAAAAATTTACTTTATTTATGAAAGAGAGGGCATATGAGAGCTGGCCTCAGAACCAGGAATATATAGGTTTGAAGACTTGCCTCTGACCCTGATTGGGTGCCTCTGAGTAAGTCTCTTCTAGGCCATTGGCTCTCAAACTATTGTCTAATGTCTCTCAGACCCTTTCTAAGGATCAAAACTGTTGTCATAATGATTGCTGTTTTTGTGCCCAAGTCTTTGTGACCCCATTTGGGGTTTTCTTAACAAAGATACTAAAGTAGTTTGCCATTTCCTTCTCCAGTTCATTTTACAGATGAGGAAATTGTGGTAAACAGGGTTAAGTGACTTGCCCAGGATCACACATCTTGTAAGAGTTTGAGGCTGGATTTGAAATTAGGAAGAGGAGTCTTCCTAACTCCAGGCTCAGCACTCTGTCCTCTGTACCACCTAGCTGCCCCCTTCATAATGATACTAATGTATTAACTTCTAACATGATAAATATCAATAGATATAATCCACATAAACAAAAGCTCTTGGTGGGGGACAAGTTTCTCAATAGTTTTTAAGATTGTAAAGGGATCTCTGGGAGGGAAAGGAATACATGGGGTGACTATGGTTATATAAGAAACAGGAAATATCAGTAAAAACTTTTTTTTTTAAAGAATGAGACCAAAAAATTAAGGAACCACTGCTCTAGGCAACTTTGTAAGAATAAAGGATACAGAAAGCATCTACCTCTATTGGTAAAGAAAATTTTCTCATTTGGGAATTCCCAATCTAAATTAAATCATAGATCCAGTGCCTATTTATAGAAAAGATTCATTGTTTGTAAGTTTAAGTCAATCAAGATGATAATTTAAAGTGATATCTTGTATATATGTTAGGCAGGCAACTTCCCATGGACCTGGAGGTGAGCCCTGACTCAGTGAGAAGTACGCTGGCTTCTTGAAATGTGCATGTGCATCCATAGAAAGCCAGAATGCATGTCCCCCTCCAAGGGACACAAAAATGATTCTGTCAGAGTATAATGTTTCTTTTTCTAATTTTTCCCTCCTTCCCTTTCTTTGTGTTCCCAGTGCTTAGTACAATAAGTTCCTGCACATAGTAAGTGCTTAATAAATACCTGTTGAAATCATAGAAATATTAATTGCTCATGGGTAGGCTGAGCCAATATAATAAACACAAAAATTTTACTTAAAGTAATTTATTTACTCAGTGCCTTGCCAATCAGGCTACTAAAAATGGTAGAGAGCTAGAAAAAATAATAACAAAATTCATCGGAAAAACCAAAGGTCAAGAATATCTGGGGAATCAATGGAAAAAAAATCAATGGAAGGTGGCTTCACAGTACCAGATTTCAAACTATATTACAAAGTGGTAATCATCAAAACAATCTGGTACTGGCTAAGAAATAAAGCAGTAGATCAGATTAAGTACACAATACACAGTAGTAAATGACCATCAGTAATCTAGTGTTTGACAAACCCAAAGATCCACATTTTGGGACAAAAAAATCAGTATTTGACAAAAATTGCTGGAAAACAGTTTGGCAGAAACTAGGTATAGAGCAACACCTCACATAGTATATTAAACCAAGATAAAATCAAAATGGGTAATGATTGAAACATTAAGCATGGCATCATAAGCAAATTAGGGGAGCATGGAATATTTTATCTTTCAGATATCTGGATAAAAGAAGAATGTATAACTAAACAAGAGATGGAAAGCAATATGGTATACAAAATGGATAATTTTGATCACATCAAATAAAAAAGTTTTGCACAAACAAAACCAATGCAGACAAAATTAGAAGGAAAGCAGGAAACCAGGAGAAAATTTATAGCAAATTTCTCTGATAAAGGCCTCATCTCTCATATATATAGAGAACTAAGTCAAATTTATAAGAATACGAGTCATTCCCCAATTGATAGATGATCAAAGGATATGAACAGGCAATCTTCAGGTGAAGGAATCAAAGCTCTCTATAGTTACATGAAAAAAATGCTTTATATCACTGTTGATTAGAGAAAGTTAAATTAAAACAGCTCTGAGGTACCACCTCATACCTGTCAGATTGACTATATGACAGAAAAGGAGGGGATATGGAAAAATTGGGACACAAATGCACTGTTGGTGGAGTTGTGAAGTGATCCTACCATTCCGGAGAGCAATTTGGAGCTACGCCCAGAGAGCTATAAAACTGTGTATACTCTTTGACTCAGCAATACCACTACTATGTCTGTACCCCAAGGAGGTCAAAGAAAAAGTATGTGTATAAAAATATTTATAGCAGCTCTTTTGAGGTGGCCAAGAATTGGAAATTGAGGGGATGCCCATCAAATGGGGAATGGCTGAACAAGTTGTGGTATATGATTCTGATGGGATACTGTTGTGCTATAAGAAATGATGAGAAGGATGCTCTCAGAAAAATCTGGGAAGACTTTTTATGAACTGATGCAAAGTGAAGTGAGCAGAACTAGGAGAACATTGTACACAGTAATAGCAATATGGTACAATAATCAACTGTGCATGACTTGGGTATTCTCAGCAATACAATGATCTAAGATAATTCTGATGGACTTGTGATGAAGAATGCTCTCCAACTCTAGAGAAAGAACTGATGGAGTATGAATGCTGATTGAAGCACACTATTTTAATTTTCATTATTATTCTTGGTTTCAATCCCTTCATTTTACAGACAAGGAAACTGAGGGTTGGGGAGTTGCCCAAGGTCATGCCCAAGTAGTAATCATCAGAAGTAGGACTAGAACCTAGGTCCTCTGACTCCCTGGACATACTATTTCCTTAGAGGACATGGAATCATAGTGTTACAAAGAGAAAATGGGATCATAGATCTAGACCCAGAAGGGACCTTAGGGGGACCCCTAATTTAACTGTCCCATTTTAAAGATGTGAAAAGAGTCTCAGACAACTGAAGTGGCTTGCTTGAAGGCATACAGGTAGTAAAAAGTGGAAAAGGGATTTTACATGACAGTCCTCTACCTACAACATCAGCATTTTTTTATACTGAACTGTTACCTGATGGAATCCTCCAATTTTATAAATGGAGCAACTGAGAGCCAGTGGTGAAGTAACTTGTTCAAGGTCACACACAGGGAATAAGCTGCAGAGCTGAAGTCCAATCCTACTGCCCCATATCTAGTGCAGTTTCCACTTTTCTATAATTTTTACTTTTTAGAATCAATTTCAGAGGATAATCAGTATGTTAGTAAATATTTTCTGTCAACAGGTATTTATTTTTTCACTTAATTTTTATTTTATTTTTTCTCATTTATCTGTAAATAAACAATTTTAAAATCTGTGGTTTTTTAATGTTGAGCTCCATAATCTCTCCCTCTCTTCTTCCTTCCCCTCCTTAAGAAGGCAAGCAGTTCTATATAGATTATAGATGTGCAGTGCTTTAATACATTCCTTTATTAGTCATGTTGCAAAAGAAAATGCACACCAAAAAAAAAAAACAACCCAAGAATAATACATATGCTCTGGTGATTGCAATATTATTTCCCTTGATTTCCTGTAACTTAGAGGTGAATTAAATGAATAAAATGTTTATTTCAGTCAAGTCAGTCAATAACATTTAAGTGATTAGTATATTTCAGGCACTGTGCTAAGCCATGAGGATACAAAAAAAGCAAAAGATAGCCCCTTCCCTCATGGGTACTTCAGGGTGTGATGGAGAAGTCCAGAGGCAAACATATGTGTATATACACATAAACACATACACGTATGAACATGTGCATATATACATGATCCATGTACACGTATACACATATAAATAAATAAATGTATATTATATAAAATAAATTTTATATATTTTTATTTAAATATATGAATTATATTTATATAAATATATAAATTTTAACATATTAATGTGTTTTACATCAATACACTAATTTTAGTGCATAAATTGTTTATAGATTTTGATACATAAATTATGTCTACATTTAACATTATATATTTGATACATCAATATGACACATACATATATATGTGTATGATTATGTACGTATACATATATGCATCACCAGTATTTGTGAAAAGGTCTCTTTCAGAGAGCTAATCTGCCCCTCTCTACCCTCCCTCTTTCCCTCAAAAAAAAACCAAACAAACTAAAAGAAAACCAACCAGGAATAGTAAGCCACTAGTCCTGTAGTAACATCAGGGCTAACCCCAGGGTAGCCCTGTAGTAGATCTCTAGTAAGCAAATGGCTGATTTTTCCTGAGAGAATATCCGAAATATCAGTTCAAATGATAATTTGCTTTCTGTTCATTACTTCACAGAGTGCCTAATTTATGACTAAATTAGAAGTCTTGCTCTTCTCTGAGTTAAGGTGCTTTCTCATCTTCAGTTTTAGAATTCACGAATGTCATAGCTCAAGGGAACCCATAATGAATGCTTTTTTTTCCCTTTAAAATTTCTTTTCTGCCCACTTATGAGAAAAAAAAGCTTCAGCCCTCAGCTTAGACAAGCATGATACTGAGTTCTTACAAACCAAGCTGGAGACATCAAAAGAAGTTTTTTTCCTCGAAAGTGTGCCAAGGTAAGCCAGCCACCTGTTTGTGCTGGCAATCATTGCAGCAGACCTGACCTCAACACACTACACATCCTTAAATCTCCCAAGGAGTATCTGGGCTCAGTGTATATAACTATGGTTCCAGAGTCAGAGGAACTAGATTCGAATCCCATTCTGACATTTATGATGTGTATGACCAAGGGCAAGTCACACTCCCTGAGCCTCAATTTCCTCCTCTGTTAAATGAGACCAAATGGATTCTGAATGTTCTTTTAACCCTAGTTCTATGACTCTTAATTTTAATTATCCTTAATAATCCTTAAATAAAAATCCTAACATTTATTCATATGTGTGTGTATATATATATATATAAAATTTTGCCTTCACAATAACCCTAGAAAGTAGATATCATTATTATCTCCCTTTTATTGATGAGGAAACTGAGGCAGGCGGAAATTAAGTGCCATACCCAAGGTTATAAAGATAGACAATATCTGAAGCTGGATTTGAACTTAGGTCTTCCTGACTTTAATTCACTCTGTTCACTCAGTGCATCTAAATATTGGCAGCTCTGAGAGAGATGTTCTCATTTTTCAGAGTCTTCTCTGTGCAGGGGTGTGCTAGTAATTGTTTAACCAATTCACATGCACACACAAAGAAGTATGTAAGATACACTTTTAAAGTCTAGATAATCAATAAAAAAAAGAAATCAAAATCTGATTTTGCCAGTTTATAAGGTCTAAGTGCTCACAGTGAAAATTTAACCATTGACTCTTGCAAAGAGGTGTGAGCTCAGTCCCGTATGTGCCTGTCTCCACGGACAAGTAACACAGCAAGGACTTTTCAAACTCAGCCCACCACCACAACACATTATGTTGTGAGATGGGGAGATGAAATACAGCGACTTGCAGGAGATATCTGAAGGTTGGTTGCAGAATCCGGTCGCTCCCATAATATCTTCTTTATTCGCAGAACGATGTGATACTGCGATAATTGATAAATTATAATACGCCCCTACGGTATAGCTCTTCAGAATCTCCACCTTGGTGGTTGTTCAATGACTGAGCCTCAAAAATAGACAATAACAATAACAGATGTAGTAATAATGATTTAAAAAATTATATAGCATCTATTATGTGCCAGAGGAGTTCAATGACTAGTCCCAAAAAATTGATAGTAGTATTAACTACTATTATTATTAAAATAATAAATAATGCCTATTATGTGCCAGGCCCTGTGCTAAGCGATTTACAAATATTACCTCATTTGATTCTCACAGCAACCCAGGAAGGTAGGAGCTATTAATATCTCCATTTTCCAAATAAGGAGTTAGGGGCAAATGGAGGTTAAGTGACTTGTCCACTGTCATACAGCTAGTAAGTATCTGAAGCTCTATTTGAACTCAGATCTGCTTTATTCACTACACTGCCTACCTGCCTATTAAAACTAATATGTCATCAATAAGTTGGTCATTATTAATGCCATTAATAAGTTGATGTCCATACGGTGGGAAGTTTCCAGTTGGAGTGCACCAGGGACCTATCCATGGCCCAATATTCCTCCATATTTTTCATCAGTGACCAAGATGATGTCATAGATAGCACTCTTATCAATGCTGCAAATGACATGAAGTATAGAGTGAAAGGGAAACACGTCAGACATCAGTCAGGATCCAAAGAGAGCGCAACAGGCTACAGCATCCAAATGGGGACAAAAAAAAATCTAATGCTTTCTTGGGCTGTATAAAAAGTCCAGAGTGGGTTAAACAAAGGAGGGGATCTTTCTGCTGTCTCCATTTAGGGCTCATGTGCCCAGTTCCTGGTGTTTCATTTTGGGAAGGACTTGGAGTAGGCTCAGAGAATGATGACCAGAAATGGTGATGACACCATATGACAACTGATCATAGAAACCAGGGGTATCAAGCCTGTAGGAGGAAAAGATTTGTAGGAAAGTGCCCGTATCTGAATGGTTATCATATAAAGGAGAATCAGATTTGGTTCAAGAGAGAGAGAAAAAAATTAGGTGCAATGGGTGAGAGGGACAGAGAGATGGAACCCTTTTGGGTTGGGGGCAAGTTAAATGAACTGTCCAAAAGCAAAATGGGTTATTGCCAGAGGTGGTGGGTTTCCCATCATTGAGGGTTTCAAGGATATCCTCAATGAATACTTTTTGAGAGACATTGTAAAAGGCCTTCCTGCCCATGGCCCTTTCAGCTCTGAGATTCTGCAACTCTGTAATTTCCTACCAAATACAGAATTGAATCACAATGTGGAAATGAAAAATTTGGAGCCATTAAAGTCACGTGAGAAACCTAAGGAATCATTTCATTCAGACAATAAGGAAGAGGCTGGTAAAGGGGGAAGCATGTCTTGGCTCCTGTGTAGATACTACCAGGAGGATGCTTCTTCTGGCTTAAATATTGCAGCATTCAGGGCTGAGGATGAAAAAAATCATGAGATCTAAAGGACAGGGAAATTTGGAAAGACTTATACACAGTCTTAGGCCACAGGATCTTAGACTTCAGAACTGGAAGGGACCTCAGAGGTTTTCTGATCTAATTCTCTCTCTTTTTCTCTCTACAAATGAGAAATTTAAGGCTCAGAGACATTAACTTTCCCCAAGTAACACATCAAGTGATCGGATCTTGCACCCAGGTCCTCCATCTCTAAATCCACAGCTTTTTCCACTGTACAATGCAATGGCAATGCCAGAAACTTGGGGACCACAGATAAAATGCCTAATAAAAAATGTCAATTAAGAAATGTTCCCTGGACCCAAGCAGATCTATTAAGGAGTCCGGAAAGACTCAGAGAGAAGAGGAGCCTGGGATTCTCTTTGTGCATACTGGCCCCTTTCCTTCCTGACCCTTTCTTTAAAAATATTTTTTTAAGTGATTAAATAATTAATTGTAATAATAATTAATAATTAAATAATGATTTAAAAACCATGGATAACCAGTTCCCCTGTGGCCAAGAAGCTGCTTGGGTGGTATTTCTGATGTCTCTTTGGAGCAGGACATGACAGGCTTCCTTCTCCTGTTCTGACTTGTTCCCACTTCTGCACCTTTGCACAATCTTCCTGTGTCCCATCCTCAAAATACACTCCCTCCTTACTTTTACTTCTCCGAACTTCCATTTTTCTTCAAAGCTCATCTTAAGTGCTACCTTTTCCAGGAGGCCTTTCCTGATTCTTCCAGATGCTAGTACTTTCTCTCCCACTCCACCCACCAATTATCTTATATTCATATATTTGGCTTAAGCTTGAGTTTAAGGCAGACAAGACATATCTATATAAATATACTTAAAATATAGACATGTTAAATATATACATACAAGATAACTGGGGGGTTAGGTAGGGGAGTAAAGATACTACTTGGTACATAACAAATATCTGATAAATGTTTAATGAATGATGTTGATTGATTGACCAATTATTAACTCATTTTATAGATGAAGAAACTGAGGCACTGAGAAGACAAGTGACTTAATGATGGTCTTTTGACTAGTAAGTATCAAATGAGAGGATTAGTTTAAACCCAAGTCTCTCCTGATTCCAAGTCTAGTGCTTTCTATAATATTATGTTCCCTCTCATGTAGCTTTAGTAAGCAAATTCCTCCTTGGAAGACAGTTTCCAAAGGCCAGCATGTAAACGTGGTAACCCACAGACCTCTGTGAGAGCTGTGCCCCTTAGGGAATCTGCTGAGCCTGAGAGAAATCAATTAGCTTTATTTCCAAATCTCCCTGACTCCTGGAGGTCCTCCTGCCTGGGACATCTGTCTGTGCCCTTTTCTAGGATGCTTTGACAATGACCAAACCTGACAATTTGACAGTGAATAATGGGGCTAAAAGTTTGGATTAAAAAAAAGAAAACAGAAAACTAAAGAAATGAAGAAGACTAGAACCCAAGGTAGAAATACATACAATTGCTGGAACATACCTTCCAAAGTGCCTCCTTAAAGCCATCTGAGGATCATGCTTCCAATTAAAATATCAGTTGTGAAAGGAATTATGATTTTTTCAATAATCAATGTGCTATATGTAATGAATATATGAATAGATTAGATTTTCAGAATTGCCTCTCATGAGTCAGACTCATAATTTGGGAAAGATGGGCAGGGACAGTAAAGAGTTGGCCTTCCAAAGATTGTAACAGAAAGATCAAATTTGGAGTCAAAAGAACTGGGACCCCAGTCATATGACCTTTTAGGGCCTCAGTTTCTCTCTCTCAATAGACTATAAGCTCCCCAAGAGCAGGGACTGTTTCTATTTTGTCTCTGACCCCTCCTTAGTCTACTAACATTTATCAAACTTCTTCCATATGCCAGGCATTGTCCCCCAGTGCCTCCAACTTTGCAGGGCACACAGTAAGTGCTATATAAATGTTAGCTAGAATTATTATTACTATTGGGGGAGAAGGAGAAGGATTTTAATAAATGCTTGCTGATTGGCTGAGCTACAAAATGCTGGAGGCTGCCTAATTGATTCTAAGTAAGGTACAATTTAATAGTAAATCACACGAAACTGGGTCAAACGAAGGAATATTCTTGCTATTTTCTAGCCTTACTTCCTTGTTTTTCCACTTTGTTTTTCATGATATCCTCAGCTCCTGTGCCCAACATAACTGTGATAATAACTCACATTTGGATCTGGCTCATTAAACACTTAATTGAATCTGAAATTTCATCTATGCGAGTACTTCCTCCAAAAAGGCAGACAGCAGCCCACCCACCCATCCTCTGCAACTTTTATCCATGCCATCCAATAAATCTTTCACAGAGTTCCATCCAGCTCTCTTTGAGCCTTCCTCTACTCTAACTCTCCTTAACATTTTTTACAGCATAGGCATCTCTGGCAGTCTGGTAAAGCCTAGGGACCCCTACTCAGGATCACCTTTGTTGCCTACAGTCATAGTGGAGGGAAATGATAAATTTTAGTTGAAGGTTAGTGAAAATAAAGATGTGATATTTTTCCCATCCAATTTCATAGACCCCCTGAAATCTATCTGTGGAACCAAAATTAAAAACCCCTATTCTAAATTTGTTAACATTACTAATGGAATAGTCAGGCTGTGCCTCAGTCATCCCTTGACCATACAATTGTATACCAATATATCAAAAAGCATTTATCAAGTACTTACTATGTTCCAGGCACCATGCTAAGTACTTGAGGTCTATAAAGAAAGAATAAAAACATCCCCTATCTTAAAGAAGCTTATATTCTAACGGAAGAGGCAACATAAGACATAAATTAGTAATAGAAGGCAGCCTTAGAGGAGAAGGCACTAACATCTGGGGGGACCAGGAAAGATTTCTTGAGAAAGGTGATGCTTTCGAGGTCCTTTATTTTTTCAAGGGAAGCAATTGGGGTTAAGTGACTTGCCCAGGTTCACACAGTGAGTATCTGATGCCAGATTTGAACTCAGGTCTTCCCAACTATCCACTGTACCACCTAGCTGCCCCCTTGGTATCAGTCTTAAAAGAAGTCAGGGATTCTAAGTCAGAGGTGAGAAGGGAGAGTATTCTAGGCATGGGGAACAGCTAGGGCACAGAGACAGATGTGTTTGAACCATCTTATGTCCCTATGTCTTTTATATCACCTCTGGCATGGGATTCTTCAGTGGTAAAAGACCATAACCTATTTATATCCATCATGCATCTTTCCGCTCCCTTATGAGTGAAGCATTTTTAATTCTTAGGAGACTGTGCTCTTCTGTGATTGGCCAATTGTTCAATCTAGGATTTGCTAGGGGATAGATGGCCCAGAGAGCTATTACAAGAATACATGTCTTGGGTCGATTGCAAATGGATAATGAAATGAAGAGAATACACTAGGTATGTGGAAATGGAAAGTGACTTGGTGCTCCTAGTGGCCCCAAGCATTGACTTGAAATAGAAGCTCACCTTTATAAGACCAATATTCTTGACAGTGAAGCTACATGGCTATATAGCATGGAACCATGGAACTGTCATGGGTACAGTAAGAGCTGACATTTACAAAGAACTTGAAGGACAGTAAGTCATGTTTTCTTACATTATCTAATTCTAATCCCAATCTAAACAATGCTTTCCCCAATTTACAGATGAAGAAACTAAACCTCAGATAGATTAAGTGATTTACTCATGGTGATAGTCAGAAACTCGATTTGAACTCAACTCATTCCAGATTCCAGGTAATAGTGGTTAACTCTCCTATAGAACTTTAAGCTTTATAAAATACTTTTAATATTTTATTTTTTCCCAATTGCATGCAAAAGCAATTTTTAAACATTTGTTCTTTAAAATGCTTGTGTTCCAAATTTGCAAAATATTTTAAAATGTTTAAATTAATTTGAAAATGTTAATAAAATATTAGATTTAAAAATAAATAAAAATTTTAAAAATATTTCATTTTATCCTCACAAGCAAGCTAGAAGGTAGGTGCTATTATTATTAACTGCATTTTACAGGTGAAGAAACTGAGCCTGAAAGATGAACTGGTTCAGCCAGAGTCACACAGCCTCAGTAAAACAAGCGACATGCCCCTGACTTCCCTTCTGGCTTTATATTTATGACCTTATGAGACTCTGGTGACATTTACTGCCTTTTGCTGCTAAATCCAAATGAGAAAATACCTCCTCCCCTTCTACCAGAGACGTGCAACTCTCAACAAAAAACTCTCCATAGAAGGTTCCAGGGGAGTCAGAAAAAAAAAATAAAAAGAGTCCCTGCTCCAAAAGAACTTACATTCTAATGGTGGAGATAATATAAATACAAAATTAGTACACACAAAAAGAAAGCAGAAGATGCTAGGCTTGTTCCTGCTTGTATGTTACCTCCTCAGCACCTAGGACATAGAAGGTCACACTGAACCAACATATTGCAGTATTTTCTCCCAAAGCAATATAACTTTCTTTTAAAGCAGGGGTTCTTAATCTCAATCTATGTTCTAGGACCATGGACAGATTTCAGGGAGTCTGTGAACTTGAATGGGAAAAAAATTGACTTCTTCATTTTCACTAACCTTGGATTTCCTATGTATTTTATTTTATGAATTTATTTTATTGTATTTGTAACATTATTTCCTATTTATGCATTTAATTTAATTTATTTTATTTTATTGCATTATCTTATGTATTTATAACATTATTCTGAGGAGTCCATGACACAAAATGGTGAAGAATCCCTACTTATAGCACCTTCTCATTCTACTACTGATTAGAGGACACTGGCATGGACCTTTATCATAGCTGTGATGATTTATTCTTCACCCTCCCCCTTTAACCTCTCTCATTTAATAATGTTCATCCTTTGTAGTCAAAGAAGACCATGCTATCAGAGAAATGATGACATGACTTGCACCTGACTGTGTTTTGTGTGAGGGAGGGCTGTGCAGGTCACCAGCCTCACTTCTCCTCCAGAGCCATCTCAATCCAGTGACCAGATATTCATCAGGATGACTGAAGATGACCCAGAATGAGGCAGTTGGAGTTAAGTGACTTGCCCAAGGTCACACAGCCAGTGAGTGTCAAGTGTCTGAGGTGAAATTTGAACTCAGGTCCTTCTGACTCCTGCTCTGGTGCTCTATCCACTGCACCACCTAGCTGCCCTTAATAATAACAAAGTATGATCCTCAAAGGCTCATAGCCTGTCTCTGCAGGACCACTTTAACTGGTGTTGATTTCATTCCCACAAGGCTCTAGGGCACATTATGCAAATTTAGTATGCTCATGAGAAACAAAGAACCTCACTCCCAAATTACTAAGGGTTACATCAAGAAACAAATATAAAAATACAAATGCTACATTAGATATTATGTTGCAGGCTTCAAAGCCTAGAGAGAATGAGTCAAAGAAAAAAAAATGTAGCCTGAACCTTCAGGTGTTCTAAATCACCCAATTACTTACTCAAAGAAAAAAAACATAATTAGCCCTGCTCTCAGCTGGAGCACAGTCTTGACAGCTAGGCAGTATCAGAGACTCCAAAATGTCAACTTTGTGATTCAGGGAGGAGAAAATGTAAACAGAAAGAAACTATGCTATTAGCAACTTTGAACTGGTGACAAGGAGGATGTAAGTCAGGGAGGAGGAGCCAGTTACGACGGACACCCAAGGAGGATGGGTGTCACTGTCTGTCTCCTCTTTACATCTAGCAGAGTCCAGAATGAGACCACAGGGCTGTTCAGGATGGGTCTGAGAGCTTGAGAGAGCAAATTTGGACAGATTAAGGTCTCTGATGAGTCATAAGTAAAATCAGCCCAAGAGATCATGGAATCCAGCCAAAGAGTCTGCTGGGAGGGAGAGTCCAAAATCATCTCTTGTATTCCCCCTCCCCCAAAGTCCTGGTTTCTCAATTGACAGTTTAAAACATTGCCTACTGTATTTAAATAGCTGTCACCTACAAGTGATAGAAACGGTAGACACAGGTAGCGCCAAATTTTCTAATTTTTTTTTTAAAGAGGGAAAGGATATGGATTTCATAAATTTATTTTATCAAATTTTGTTGTATAGTTGTTTTCAGTCATGTCCGACTCTTTGTGACCCCATTTGGAGTTTTCTTGGCAAAGATACTGGAGTGGTTTGCCATTTCCTTTTCCAACTCACTTTACAGAGGAGGAAACCGAGGCAAATAGGATTAAGTGACTTGCCCAAAGTCACACAGCTACTACATGTCTGAGGCCACATTTGAACCCAGGTCTTCCTAAGGCCAGGCCTCGTGCTCTATCCACCAGCCACCACATTTTATTAAATAAATACAATCAGATTCAAAACAGCAAACACTAAGTGCCTACACAGCGTACAAGAAACAAAAAACACTGAGAATATGGGTTCAAATCCTGACTTTGCCACTTACTATGTGGATGACCTCTTATCTGTAAAAAAGAGAGTCAAATTCTATATTCTCTGAGGTCTCTTCCAGCTCAAACTCTATGATCCTATGACTTACTGACCTCTGAGGTCTCTTTCAGTTCTGAATCTATTAAGTTCACTATGTCCCAGACATAGTGCTGCACTGGAATAAGAAAACACAGAAAAAAACAAAATAAGTCTCCCCTATCCTCAAGAGGGATCCGAATTCTAGTTCTGGTTCTGCCATGAGCTAGCTATGTGATCTTGAACATTTGGGTTCTTGGGGTAGAGTCCCTTCCTCTTTCCAGATGTCAGTTCCTCTATCTGTGAAATGGGATGGTTGGACCAAATGATCCCTAGGGATACTTTCCTCAAACCCTAACATTCTACAGGGGTAAAAGCGGATGGAGCAAAAAGCAGGTCAGTTCTGTAATTAAACGAGAGGTAAGGAGAGTTTTATCTCTATCCAGAGGTCTGGCTCCTATCCCAAAGATCATTAAGGGTTTGTTAAAGAATGTCAGCATGGTTACTCCTCCCTGACCTGAGTGTGCTAGATCTGGACCAGCCATCTAGAAGGAAAAGTTCTTGGTGTCAGGACATCCCATCCCTAGAATTTTTTTTAGAACGCCTTCTCTGTGTGATCTTTGTACCAGGCACAATTTTCTAATACTTCTAGAGACTCCAAAATAAATTGACTTTCTAGCCAAAATAATTTTACTTTAGCCCAGATCTGTGTGCCATTTGCATGGACTCAGGCATGTCACCTGTAAGATAGGGAGAATGGATGATGAAATAGCCTCTAAGGTCTTTTCCAGCTCTAGATCTAGGATTCTTTCAGCCTTAGTTTTCTCATTTATCAAATGGGGGAGGGGAGTTTGGACTAGATGGTTTCTGAAGTTCTTTCCAGTCCTAAGCCTACAATCCTATGATTCTCAGTCTCAGTTTCCTCATCTGTAAAATAAGGGGATTGGACCAGATGGCCTTGGAAGTTTTTTCCAGCTAATCCTGTGAACTCAAGATCTTCTCAATAACATACCCAGCAAGAAAGGTTGTCATTAAACTGAACTTGTTTATTGACATTTTAAAGTGCTCCAAAATTCCGACATCACCAAAACAAACATAACAAAAACAAAACAGGTTCTAGGTTTTGTTTTAGCCTAGTTTTAAAACTAGACCTGAGACTAGCCTCAGGAAGAACACCTTGGTCAGCAGAAATGCAAGACAGGTATATTTCAGTCTTAAAGGAAATCTGCATTTTCTATAGTGTACTATTCAATAAATACCATGGGTTTGACATAGCTACATTGTAAACACGAAGTTTTGAGAGCTGGACTCTAGCACTAGTTAATTGTAGCACCTTGGAAAAAGAATTTTTACTTCTCTGGCCCAAGTTTCATCTGTCAAATGAGGTCACTGGTCTATGCCATAGCTGAGGTCTGATATGACTGGACATTGTGTGAGCATAGTATAGTAAGGAAAAAAATGTTAGATATTTTCCATAGTTCTTAAACTTTCTCTATGAACTCTGACCAATCCTTACCCCTTCTTGCCTCCATCTACCAAACAAGAGGCCTCAATGCTTTGTTACCAAGGTAGCATTAGAAACTTCAGCTCCAATAACTAATGGGGGCAGCCAGATGGCACCATAGAGGATAGAGTGCTGGGCCTGGTCTCAGGAAGACTCATCTTCATGAGTTCAAATCTGGTTTCAGACACTTATTAGCTATGTGAACCTGGGCAAGTCACTTAACCCTGTTCACCTCAGTTTTCTCATTGTAAAATGAACTGAAGAAGGCAATGGAACACCACTCCAGCATCTTTACCAATATAATCCCAAATGGGGTCAGGAAGACTCATCTTCTTGAGTTCAAAACTGGTTTCAGACACTTATTAGCTAACCTGAGCAAGTCACTTAACCCTATTTGCTTAGTTTCCTTATCTACAAAATGAGCTGGAGAAGGCAATGGCAAACCACTCTAGTATCTGCCAAGGAAACCTCAAATGGGGTCACAAAGAATGGGACATGACTGAAAACAGTAAAAAAGGTTTCTAGCCCAAATCAACAGAATTTAAGAAGAATTCACAACATATCAGTGAGTTCATTGTGCTATCCTGGACAAGTGGCTGTGGTAAAATGGCTTTTATAGCCTGCTCCAACTTGTTCACCTAGACCTATTTAAAAATACCCAGCAGATCATTCTGGAGAGGACTTTTCCAGGAACCCCAGGGCTAGCTCATGATTGGAATGCCTCTTAGATCTCAAATCCAAAAGGCTTCTCCCCTGCCAGGGGAGGGGAATTTGAAATAAGAGAACAACCAATTTCCAAACACATGGCAAAAATGGGCTGGGTATCAGGAACCCTACACTATCCCCCACCCTGCTCGACTCTGACGTGCTCATCATTCACTTGTCAGCATGACACAAAACTCTGTTCATCCCTTCCATTGGGTACTTCTGCCCAGCAACTATTAAAGGCTGTATTGGAGCAGCAAGTGGTAAGGCAGGTCTGGTGTCCAGTCAGCCATGTACCCTCCCAACCCTCAAAAGAAAAAAGAGGGGAAGAGCTACAAAAGAATATGAGAAAATAAAATAAAACTACCTGGCACAAAATTGCCCGACTACCGTTACAAACATCCCATGTCAGACAATTCAAGGATCCAAGAGGGGGAGATATAATAAACTAAACATGAGTCCTACGTTCTAACAGTGGAGATGTTCCCTCTACAGAAGGGAAGAGGGTTCGTTTAGAACACAAAAGACCTGGGTTCAAATCTTGACTCCAAAACTTACTACCTATGTGGCATATCATAAAGCCTTAGTTTCTTCATCAGTAAAATGAGCTTGTCTAGATGGTCTCTTCCAGTTCCAAATCTATAATTCTAGGACCTGGATTCAAATCAGAGAGTACTGTATTTGGAGTCAGAGGGCCTAGGCTTGAATTCTGATCCAGTTAGCTATTTATTATCTGTGTGACCCTGAGAAAGGCAAATAATTTTTTTGAGTTTCAGTTCATCTCTAAAATGGGAGGACTGTGTGTGGAGGGGCAGGAGTGGGGGTACAAGATGGCTCCTAAGGTCCCTTCCAGCTCTGAATCTATGATTCTCTACATATTCTCAAGATCATATGAAACTATCTCATTTTAACTATCAGACACAACTTAAACTCCATATAAATCCTTCAGAGCAAACCCTTTTGTTGAAGAATGCTATCCGCACATGCAGAGGTGAATTTCCCCCGACCCCACAGCCCTTTATAAAGAAACATTACTCACAGGAGCCAAGGAGGATTGCAAAGGGAAGGTGTCATTCAACCCATTTCAAAGTTGGAAATACAAGGAAAGTAACAAGATGTTCTTCTCAAAAGAATTTAAGCTCATTGAGGGTAGTGGGCATTGCATTTATCTTTGCATCCCCTGACCCTAGCACTTCGCCTGGCACATTGTATGAACCTAATAAATAGTTGGTGACTGACTGATAAACCTACCCTTAGCACCATAGTGCCTAACAGCTGAGTACATCATGATTCACTTACCACACAAAGTAATAAATCAGGAAGAGGAAAAGGGGAACTGTTAAGCACCACAACTACAAAAGAGTCTTGGGGTGTACAATAGTCAAAGTGAGACCATCTAGAGAAAGTGACTGGCAACTTTGGATTTTTATTTTACTATCAGAACATCTATTTCTATTAAGTTATTCTATTAATTATTGTATTCTATTATTTTCATAAATATTTTATTATTATTTTAACATCCTATCTACGGTGTTTAAAAAAATGACATTTCTCTTGTTCACAGTTAACAACCACAGAATATCAGGCTTGAATCGAGGAGAAGACTCGGGTTCAAATCCTGCCTCTGATACTTACTAGCTACGTCAACCTTAGGCTTGCAAAGTCTGTCTCCTTATCTATAAAATGGGAACAACCACAGCACCTGTTTCATGGGACACTTGAGAGGCTCAAATGAGAAAATTAGGTAAAGCAATTTGTAAACCTTAAAGTCCTTTATAAACATAAGCTGCTATAATCATTATTTTGAAAAGCCCCATCCACACGGAGCTTTCCAGAAAGCCCTTTTCTCTCTTTATTTCTCAAAGCCTGTTTTGCAGTGTGACCAGGATGGAGATCGTACGGCCAGAATTTATTTCTGTGTCGGTGTGATGTTCTCTACAATCTCTACAACTCAGAAGGAAGGAGGGCAGTTTGTAAAAGGCGTTTGTTTTATTTAGTACATTCTAATCAAAGTTGGATACTCAGTAACAGCCGTGTATAAACACTTTGGAAAAAAGAAAACAAGTCCGTTTTCCCCTGCATCTGGAAGAAAATGAAGTCCAAAGTACTCTACAGGGTAGAAGGCAGACAACTGCCGATTCTCTGTGGTTAGACAAAGTTAGACAATTCAAGAATGACCGGGGCACTGATTTGAGAGCCATTTCCAAACAAGTAAAAATGGCTGCAGGTCGGGACCTGGCTACTTCAGCAGAGATAAAACATTGTTTTCATCACCAGGGTCTGAGTTGCACCTGTTGAGCGTGACATTCTTCTATTGAGCCTTTTTTTTTAAACAAAAAGAAAACAAGGAAAATCAAGGTCCATTTGCACCAGTTTGAAATGTTTCTGAAGTAAGGCTCCTTTTTGAAATAAAGGGCTATAGTACTCTCCTACTCACACAAGATCGTTGGCTGTATGGAGTCAGAAGACAAACACGAGATTTCACGGTCACTCTTTTGGGTTTGGTGAATGGTATGAAACAAAAGATAAATACTGACAAGTATGTTCTGTTTAACAAGAACAAAAAAAACTCTAAACAAGAACACCAGAATGTAAAATCAAGTCACCCTAAGACACCTCTTGACCATCAGGCCAGTTAAGTGGTGGACAGCCCCATCTCGGCTGGACACCTGGCAGCATGTACCCTTGACTTCCCAACAGCTAAGAACTCACACACAAAAATGACCCATTAAAAAAAAAAAGGTTCAGCAAATGTACCACCGAACACTCAATCATAAAAAAAGGAGAGGGAGCCTTGGCGTCGGGGCAAAGTCCCTCAGATGAGAATACTGTTAACTTGTTCCCATCCCTCCCCCTCCTACTACCCCCCTCCCTCCCAGCCTTCCTTGGACACTTAAATTAGTGTGACCGCAGTTGTTCCTACAGGGAAATCCCATTTTTGAGCTGGACTCGAGGCTCACCAGGGCTATGATGACTGGGCTGCACTCAGAGAAGGTTCTATACGAGGCATGTTTAGAAAAAAGAGAGAAACTTATACCTGGTACTGATATTCTTTCAAGTAATCTTTTAGTCTCGTTGGTAAAGGCAATTCCCAGATCTTAGCTGTACATTTGTTTATAGAGAGTCTACAGAGGTGCTGAAGGCTCGGAGTGGAAGAATAGAGGGGTTTTGTCAAATACAGATGCACAGTCCCATTCCGAGGGGTTTCGGCACCCGCCCTCTTGTCCTTGCAAGTTCGCACGTAGTATTCAATTAGATGGACGACGCTGTCAAACTGTTTCAGCCTGGATTTGACGCAGATGATGGAGTCCAATCTAAATTTCCCATCCTGGTATTCAATTCGAAGATTGGTCGGGCCTGCTGAGGTCTTGACAGATATAGTGAGCAAGTAGTCCGAATGAGAACTGTCTCTGATCAGGAATGTTCCTTCGGGGGCGTCTTTTAATTTTTCTTTGGCTTCGTTAACAGTCATGCTTCCCCAGTACCACCCTGAGGTTAGTGTTTAAAAAGAGAAAAGGAGAAGAGAGGTGAGTGAAGAATTCTAACCAGTTATCACGGGAGAGAAATCGCTGCTAGGAAAAATCTTCCTCCCTTCTGAAGAAAGTTTGCAAGAGGAGAATGTTTCCTTCAGAGGCTGCCAGAATTTCAGTTTGGGAGAACTTTAAGGAAGTTTTGAATCTGTTTGATTTTTAAGGATGCCGAAAGGAGATTGTATTCCTCTAAATAAAAGCCTTTGCCTTACAGACAAAAAAAACCCCACAGAACTTCAACACAAAGTTACTTTTCTTCCTGAGAACCTACAACAGCCCCAATGCTTTTCCTACTTGCTTTTGTTAAGTTAATAAGATCAAAATTCAATAACACGTAGGCACAAGGATTCCAATTTCCAACATGGGTAATTCTGTTTAAGACCCCCTGCCCTACTGTATGATCAAGGAAACATTTCACATTACCTGTGCTTTCATCTCTGGGGAGAATACTAAGTTGTTCTATTTTCTCCCTGAGAACGTTTTAGCTCATTCCTGTCTTTATCTGAGGGCTGAAGCTCATTTCTTTAAGCATATCTCCCCGCCAAAGATTTGCACATAAAATACAATGCACATTATTATTATGTTATCATACAGTCTATATATCATGTACATACATATTATACACATATTAGAGTGAAAGTGTAGGAAACCACTCTTTATTATTACTTTAATTACGGCCACTTTTTAAAACAGCCTTATCACTCAGCAAGAAGAAAGCCAGTGTGCAGCGTCACAGAAATCTCAGTACTTCCCTAGGAACACTTTTATTCCTTTGGACTTTGCTTGGCTTCATCTCTTGTAAAAGCTTACAGTAAACCAAGGCGGTCTCCTCCTTTTATCTGCCTGCACCCAGTCCTGCTTCTATGACAGAGGTAAGTCAGAGTCCCTCTGTGGTATGGCAAGTTTGGCCTCTGTCCCTGCTCCCCTCCTTGGCAGCCTTTCTTCCCCTGCTGGAGGCTGACCACCCTGCCTGATTTGCAATGGAGTGGCTGCAGCGGCAGCTGGAGTGGCTGCAGCGGCAGCTGGTTCGGCTGCAAGATCATCTACCTCTCTCCCGGGTGCTGCAAAAGTCTCCCTAGACCTTGGAAAGGCAGACTGCAGTCAGGCCTCCCACCCCACAGTCAAACCAAATACTTGGGCTCAGCCAGGGGCAGAAAGGGTAGGCTAAGGCTGGGGGTATATTGAAAAATAACCACCTCTGTACGTACAAATCTTTTTGCTTTCTCTTTGATGCCAAGGGGCGATGGAGAGCAGCACTTCACAAAGGGGGTAAGGGGTCAGCAGCTGGTGCTGAGAAGCATTGGCTCGCCCTACTCTCCCCACCCATACAACTTCATCACCCCAGTCCACCACGGCCTGACCACTGCCCCTCGTCTGCTGGGCCCATCGGGCTGGCTCCAGCTCCAGCCCAGGAATTCGGCAGCAGCCTGGAAGCCGAAACTCCAGGGAGAGCCAGCACTTCCCAGTCAGCTCCCAGGCTAGGCACACGCCAAAGGGGCAGCCAGTCACCAGAGAGACAAGCTAGGCAGACGACTCCTTCCTGCCCAGTTTCAGATTTATTTCCGTCCCCTCCTGGACACAAGATTCCTTGGGGAATGAGGCTATTCGAGGTCGAAGGGAGGGCACAAGGCTGCTCTGTTTTTAAGTAATTCCCTCCCATCCCTGAGTCCTTCCCCAGGACCTAATCGCTCTCTGTCCCTTTCCGGATACATCCCCGAGAATCATGCTTGTGCACCTGAAAGGAACCTTAGAAACAGCCCATCATTTTGCAGAAACTAAGGGCCTGGGAGTTTAGATGATTTATCAGAGGTGGGACTTGAACCCAAGTCCTTAGCCTCAAAGTGCTTTTTCGCATGTACCCTGGATGAAGCTGGGGAGAGGAGGACATCTTTTTGCATTGCCAAAAGATAGGAAAGGGGGCCGTCTGCACCCTCCCCCACCTTCTCCAGGCTCCCTTGGTGTGGAGGGTGGGGTGTCGCCACAAGGTGAGGGGTGCCTGAACGCCCCCTCCCTCCCTTCACACCTGGATCCCGTTTCTCGGGCCGGCCAGCCTCAGTTTCCCGGGATGCCGACGTCTCTGCCCTAAGACCGTCCGCCCCGGAGCTGGGCACCTACCTGCCTGGCTCAATTCCCGCATGGCTGTGGCCAAACGCACCACCTCGGGGGGCTGCTCCTCTGCGGTGCCTGCCGCCCCCCACCGGCTTCGAGTTCCTTCCGCACCATTCACGGTGGACTCGGGGGACCTTAGGGTCATGGGGAAAAGGTCACCACCACGAAGAAGCTGCCCCCCAAACCGGGGCTCGGAGGAAGACGAGGTAGGGTCCGAGCGGGCCGTCTGTCCTTCCTTCTAGGCGAGGGGATCCTGCAAACACCTCCCGGGGAGGGGGAGGGGATTCCGGCAGCCTTCCCTCCCGGCGCCCCGTCACCCTCTAAGCGCCTGCAATGAGAAAAGAGGAGAGGGGACAAAGGGAGAGAACGAGGGTGAGCCCGCCTCCTCGGGAGGTCAGACCGCTCCCCGCACCGCAGCACCTCCAGCCCCGGAGCCTCCGGATCCCCCCGTTGGGGGCAGGGGCAGGGACCGGAGGATGGGGCGCTGAGGTCCGGACAGTCACCTGCAACCTGGGCGGGATTTCCAGGGTGGTCAATGGAGAAAAGGGGGCCACCCCCCCCACGCCCCAGCAGCTCGGCCCCCACTGGCAGCGCCGCCCCCCTGGCAGCGCGCCCCCCCCCCCACACACCCTCCCCGCCCCCCCGGCAGCGGGCACCGGAGGAAGCCCGCCACGAACCTGGTCCCCGGCCCCGAGCCCTCGGCGCTCTGCCGGACACACCAGGGCGCCAAGCCTCCCCAGGGAGGGGGACAGGGAGCCCATGACATTGAGGAGGGCGGGCGGTCCCAGCCCTGCCCGAGGCTCTTCGGCTCTCCCCTCCCTCCCCCTCCCCCCCTCCTCCTCGCGGGCGCTGTCGAGGAATCGACCCTCCCCAGCACATGGGGCTGGGGGAGCGGGAGGCGCCCGCGCCGAGCGTGCGCCCTGGACACCACAACGGACGCTGTGCCCTTACCTCGGCCGCGCCTTCCTCCTCCTCCTCCTCCTCCAGCCGGCGGACACGGGGCGGAGGGAGAGGAGGGGTGTCTGCCCGAGCCCCCCTCCCCTCCCCGGAGATGCCCCGGGCGGTGGCAGACCCGGAGCGTGGCAGGGGCGCGGACGGCGGCTGGAACTCCCTCAGTGAGCGCCGGCCCGGAGCCCAGGGGACCGAGTCCTGCCCCCCCCCCCCGCCCCCCTTCCCTCCCCCTCCCTCCAGCCGCTTCCCGGGTTTCCCTCCGGCGGTGGGTGGGAGGGGCGGGAGGTCCGGGATTAGCGGACTATTCACTTGAATGGGAATTCGGAGCCGGGGAGGGGAGAGGAGGAAGCTGGTCCAGCCGGCCGGGGAGCCCCGCGCCCCCTCCCCGGGCGGGGCCCTTCGGGAGCCCCCCCGTACCTGGCAGCGGCCCCCGCCGGAGCGCGCACCACCCCGCGGCGGGCGCGGGGGCGCATGCTGGGCCCGCGAGCCGGGCTCGAGGCCTCCGAGGCGCGCGCCCGAGCCCCCCGCCCCGGCCCCGCCCCCTCCCCTCCCGGCTCCGCGGAGGAAGGGGCCGCTTTCCAGGAACTTTCCAGGAATCCGCGTCACGTGGCCGCTGCCCGGCCGCCGCTTTAAAGAGGCTCGGAGCGGCCGCCGCCCAGCGCGGGGAGCGGGAGCGCGGGGCCGTCCTCCCCGGCGGCCCGAGGGCCGGCTCGCTGCCCCCGGCTCATGCACGGTCCGAGGCGCGGAGGGAGGCCCCCAGGCCGGCCCGCAGCCTCGCGGGGGCCCCCAGTCCTCCTCCAGGACAGCCGCCCTCCCCTAGCTCCCAAGGCCCCGGCTCCGGGCTGGGAGAGGGCAGAGCCCGAGGCCCCGGCTCGTGCGGGGTGAGGGGGGCCTGGGACGCGGGTCCGAGGGAGCCCCGGAGACGCGCGCCTCCTTAACCCGCCCCACACGGGGCCGCCCCCCCCCCACGCCGGCCACGCCCCCGGCTCCGGCCACGCCCATCCGCTTCTCACCTGCGCGGGGGCGGGGCCACGCCCACCCCTCCCCGGGCTCCCGGGAGGCCCCGACGGGACGGGCCCGGAGCCCCGGGGCCTCCCGTCCCACCTCTCCGTCCTGGATCGGATGCCCCGGGGCTCCGGCTCACCCCCACCCCCGAGGGTGACCTACTTTAAAAGTGACCTACTTTTGAGAGCCCCAGCCCTCTCACGGGAAAACCGGATCCAGATTCAGATAACATTTTTTTCTTTGAAATATCATCCTGTTGCATCACTTTACTCCGGCTCGAAAGGTCAACAGCCACTTTGGGGGATGCTGCGGGGAAGGGTCCGGCCGCAGCCGTGCTCGGCGCCCCCCCTGCTGGCAGTCCGAGGGCTTGCAGGGGAGGCACGGGCTGCGGACCGCGAGACGCGGCCAGGGAGTCAGGGTCCCCAGAGCGAAGAAACTGAGGCAGGCAGGGCCGCCGCCCCCCTGGGTACTGAGGCTGGGTCTGACTCCGGCCGTCCTGGATCCCTCCGGGGCTCAAGCCTTTCATCTGTGAAGTGCCAAGACGGCACTAGACTGAAGGAACGCAGGGTCGCGGACCGCCTCCTTTCACACTGGGAAACAAGCCTGGCAATGTCAAGTGACCCGCCAGAAATCCTAGGCTGGAGTAGGACTTGAACCCAGATCTCCTCGCTCTAAGCCCCTTCCCAGGGACCTGTCCTCCAGCTCACCACTGCCAGCTGCCCGCTAGAGCCCAACTGTTTCGGGAATAAACATGTTCTCTTTTCCCGTATCTTTGTATGCGTACCCCTCAAATCCAGAAGACATTATTTGGGATTGCCTGGGGGCAACACATGACGTCATCACATACACACACACGCAAGCCCAAGGAGAACACAGAAGATATTAGGAGAGGCCAAGTATGAAAGCAGACAGACAGCTGTCCTCAATGCCAAAAAGACATGATTTCAAGTGTTGCCTTTGACACAGAATGTCTGTAAGCAAGTTACAACTTCTCCTCAGTTTCCTTATCTTGAAATTGGGAATCAGAACTCTTGCCTTAACTATTCACAGTGGAAAATATAGGTGGATGAAAAGTGCGTATTGCTTAAATTGTGACTTCCCATCAATATGTCAGATCATAGTTAGAATTAGAACATTTTCTTAGACAAGAGTTGCCAATGCATAACACCCTGGGCCCAGAATAGGAGACCAAGCTGATAGCTACTCTATGATGCAAGAACATCTTTTAAATATTAATCTTTCTTCCATAATGCTACAGATCATAGAACAGTAGGATCAAATATAAAATCCTGCTTCATATCTTTCCAGTCTTCTTATACCTTTCTCCAACAGAGTGATACGGACCTGTTTGCCGTTCCTGAGACAAAGCACTCCATCTCTCCGCTCTGGGCATTCTCCCTGGCTATCTCCCATGCTTGGAATGTTCTTTCTCCTCATTTCCTTCCTCTGGTTACTTTCAAATCTCACTTAAAAGCCCATCTTCTACAGGAAGTCCTTCCAAATCCTTCTTAACTCTAGGGCCTTTCCACTATTGATTATTCCCTGTTTATCCTCTACATAGCTTGTTTGTACATTCTGTTGTTTTTCAGTCGTGTCCAACCCTTCGTGACCCCATTTCTTGGTAAAGATACTAGAGTAGTTTTCTTGGTAAAGATACTAGAGTAGTTTGCCATTTCCTTCAATTGTACATAGTTGTTTACATGTTATCTTCCCCCGCTACATTCTCAAGGGCAGGGTAAGTCTTTTGACTTTCTTTGTACCCCCAGCACTCCACATATTACCAGGAGCATTTTAGGCACTTAATAAATGCTTACTATCTGACCAACAATGAGTGAATGATAATCTTTGAAGAATTAGGTACTGCAGTATGGCAGATGTCCATATTTTAGCCCATTCCCCATGACTTCCAGTTTGGAGTGGTGTAAAAGGACACGTGACCAACTGAAAAGGATATGGCCGGTCATGTAGCATGAGTTAGGGATGGTCAGCCCATGAGTTGGACTGATGTCAACAGATCCAGAGTGAGGGCAACCAAGCATCAGGTAAGTAAATCTAAAGTCTTGGTTTCGTAGTGAGATTTCAACATGTAGAGATGGAGACTGGGAAGGAGGATAGATGTAAGTAACGTATTCACTACACTCTTTGGGGTCTCACTTTTCATGGGGAAAGCCTCTATGGTTTTCTCTGCCTATGATGAAGATGGAACAATCTTTATCCTTCATCGAGGCTTTTACTAAGCCTTAATAATTCTTTTCTCTGAAGCTCTTTAACTTTTTCAAAGAGCTTCCCTCACAATGATCCTGTGAATGCAAAATTCTTCCAAAGGTTCAATGTCTAGCATAGTCTTGCGTACAGTAGGCACTTAATAAAAGTGTGCTGAATTGATTGATTCTCAAGAGTGTGGGTACTCCCTGTATCAATGCAGAGCTTAACTACTACACACCTTTTTATCCAGTGTGACTTTCATTGTCTTCCCATATTTTCCATAAACAATCTATTAACTTCATTATATTGCAGGATGGTGCAAAGTTAAGTAGGTACATTATAATGGTATACTGAAGAATTTGGAAGAATTTTCTTTCCCCTGCGGAAATTTTGCTCTAGCCCAACCTGCTGTTACTGTTACTTGTTTTTCCCAAATGTCTTCCAACTCTGTATAATCTCTGCTTGCTTTTTGTCTTCCCAATTCAGTTCAAAAGACTATAAAAATGTTGAGGTTTTGTCCAGTTTTAGAAGGAACTTGGCTACCATACCCACTCAAATGCCTGTAATGTGACTCTTCCCTTACAGCTTAATAAAGAAAAAAATCCTTGGCCAAACAAGAAAACACTGAGTACTGAATCAGCTCTTCAATACTCTCTATCCTTGATGGCGCAGTTCAAATGCCACCTTCTTCATGAAGCCTTTCTTTGACCTACGATACTCCCAAATATGGCCAGAACCAGATTAAAATGTAAGTGGAAAATATTTTAACAAAATAAATAAATATACAATACAATATAGATAATGTTAACCTGTGATTTTCTAAGTCAATATGAAGCCAGGATGGATCTGTTTCAGTTTGAGTTTCATACCACTGTTGGGGGAGAACTAAAGAACCAGAGAAAAGACAAAGGTGTAGCAGATGGCAATTAACAAATGCTTCTTGATTGATTAATAAAGGTCACTGACTCTGTACGTAGCAGATCTTCTTGTCCATGTTTGAAAATAGTGCTTATGTCCCTTCATAGTTGGATTAGAGTTGGCGAGCATTTATTAAACAAGACTTGTATGCAGAGAAATATACGTAGAAAGAGCCAGAAGAATAATTTATACAGTGACAGCAACACTGCAAAAGCAAACAATTCGGAAAGACCTTAGAATTCTGATCATCTCAGTAACTGGTGATGAGGAATGCTAGCTTCCATCCACCTCCTCACAGAGAGGACGTGGATTCCATATGCAGAATATGAGATGATACATTTTTGCACATGGGCAATATAGGAATTTGTTTTGCACAACTGTGCTTGTTTCTTATAAATGTTTTCATTTTCTCTCTTCCTCCCCTGCTCCCTGAGTGTGGGGTGGAGGGAGAGGAGGAGGAGGATGGTAAGAGGAAGCGAAAATAAGAGTTTAATTAAATTAATCAATAGATCAATAAGCAATTAGATGAGTGGATTGATATGAGTAAATGTAAATGAATGGATAGATACACGTGAATGGATATAGATTTAAAAATAAGCATTCATTAAACATTTGCTGTGTGCTAAATACTGACTGTTCAAAAGCCAAAACTTAAATAGTCTCTGCCCTCAAGGAGATCACATTCTATTTGAAGAGAGATCGCCTAGTCCAGCTCCTTCATTAAAAAATAAGGAAACTGAGGACCAGAGAAGTTAATTAACTTTTCCTAAGCAGCAGACATGGTATTTGAAACTACATCACCTGTCTTCAAATTCATTCTTTTCATTATAACCCTCCATATTCCCACCTGCACTAGCTTTTCTTCTCCCACTAATAACTGAAGAAATGTCGCAGATTTTCCCGTGGTGTTGTCCACCAAAGTTTATTTGTCCTCACTTTCTAGTTTAGATAAGTTCCCGAAATGCTGTGGGACTCATTTTCCTTTGGGCATGCTAGAATTTCAGGCCTGAGGGGGAGCTGTCAGCAGGGAGGAGGTGTACTGCAAGAATATATCACCCAACTGTATGAGTAGGAGGAAAATATGACAAATGATCTTCAACGTAGGCAAGAGAAAATACATTTAGGAAAAAAAGAGCACAAATGTGTTCTTGTGATAACTAACATCTGTGTTGTGCTTCACGGCTTGCAGAGTGCCTTAAAATTCCCTCAAATTCATTGGCTCTTTGTAACCCTATGGGGTAGGGCCTATTGATGCTATTATCATTTTAACAGATGAGGAAACTGAGGCATGGAAAGAAGTAACTTTCAAGAAGCAATGTGAAGTGGAAAATGGGCTGGATTTGGAGTCAGACCACCTTGGTTCAAACTCTGGCTTTTGTCACATGTGTGAACTTGGACAAATTATTTTAGTTCTCTAAGCCTCGGTTTCCTCATCTGTAAAATGAGTGGGTGGGAAGAGATGATTTATAAAACCTAGAATCCATACTTTCTAGGATATATTTGAGGCAGGATTTGAACCCAGGTCTTCCTTACTCCAAGTCAGGAAGCCTTTCCATTAGGCAACTAGGTGGCCAAGTGGATCAAGTACTGAACTTGCAACTGGGAGGATCTGAGCTTGAATCCTGCCTCAGAAACCATGTGACCCTGGGTAAGTCACTTAACCTTTGTGTACCTGTTTCCTTATCTGTAAAACGGGGGTAATAATATAATAGCACCTACCTCCCAGGATTATTGTGAGGATCAAATGAGTAAATATTTGTAAAGTACTCTGTAAACCTTAAAGTGCCAAATAAATGCTAGCTATTATTATGCCAAAACTCTCTCTCCTGAGATGAAAAAGATTTAATAGTTATTATAGACATGAACACATATGTGCTTGTTGTATATTCTAACATTGTTTGGACCCACACAGCGTGGGGAATTTACTCCCTCACCCTGGATCTGGTATCAAGACCTAGTTTGGATTATGTTCTGTCTTGGGGGAGCCTGCCTCTCATTACTAGAGTTAAACTATCTATCTTCACATTCAGTTCATTAACTCCCTCATCCCTGTGCTCCAATGATGGTTTTACTTCTAGTATTATGCCTCGGAACTCTCCAGAAAAGGAGGAATAAACAAGAAATTTCAGGTATGGGACAGGTAATTTATTCCCACACACTAAAGAAATGCTAAAGATAAAAGATGAACATTCGTTAACAAAACAAGATTCAGACACCTAACTTATACTGTTACAGTCATCTGGAAGACTATTTGAATTACATTAGAACATAAAGCAATTTGCCAATGAGTGAGGACTTCTTCAGGCTCTCCCAGCTCTACATCAGTGCCCTTTTGATAATTAGAAGGTATCAGAAGAACCTAGATGTGGGTTAGAGAGAGGAAAGACTATTAATGGAACCATTTAAGAATGTACATACAGTCCAGCTGATGGGTAATGACAGGGTAGTAGCAATGTGAGTAGAAAAGGAGACTGAGATGTTGTAGAGATAATATGGACAGAACTCAGCTATTGGTTGATTGTATTTTCCAGGGTGGATGGTGAGAAGAGGAGTGGGGAGGACCAAAGGAAAGGGAAGTAAGAATCAAAGGTGACTGGGGGAGATGAGAGCATAATTAATATAATCAGGGAAATCTGGGGAATGGGTTGATTAAGAGGGAGAAAGGGAAGATAATGAATTCCATTTTGGACATCCATTTGGACCAGTAAAAGACATCCAGTTGGAGCTGTCCAGCATACTGTTGGAGAGATGTAAGACTGGATCTCTGGGGAGATAATGGTTATAGATATAGAGAGAGTTGTCAGTGTACAACAGACAACTATTAGTTCAATATAGGAATACAGGTAAAATTACTGAAGGAGAGAATGGAAAAAGAGAAAAAAGTCAAGGGAGACTCCCATGCTTAGAGAAGAGGAAAGGGATGATAAGCTAGTAAGGAAAACTAGAGTGGTCAGACAGGTACGGGGAGATCTAGGAGAGAGTGGTGCCACCCAAACCAAGAGAGGAGAGGATGTCTGAACAGAAGGAATGGTCAACAGGGTTGAAAGATTCTCAGTCATTAAGTGGGATGAGGACTGATTGATCTCCAAGGAGTAATGACCCATAGCACCTTTATTAGATTTAGTTTTTCTCTCCCTCAGTCTCTCTGTTAATTAGTTAATGATCTACAAAGCACTTCAGTACCCCAAGGGCAGCTGTGATATGTAATTTATAGGCTAGGCGTCCTCCTCTCTTTCAAGTACGTTCACATTTTAATATTCTCACATGGGGCATCCATTCATTTAAAAGCATCGATGGAGTATCTACTATGTGCCAGACACTGTGGTAGGTGCTTGGGGGAGAATAAAGACAAACCCTGAGCACTGCTTCACCTTAGGCAGCTTATATTGTATTAGGAGAAAACAACATGTACACAGATAAGTAAATACAAACTACATACCAAGTAAGTTCAAAATAATTGGAGGGGGAGGGCAGTTGAGGATATTGGAGTAGGCTCTGGGGATGAGGTGGCATTTGGTCAAGGCCTTGGAGGAAGCTAGGAAATCTAGGAGGTAGAGCATTCCAGGCATGAGGGACAGTCTTTGCAAAGACCCAGAGAGGAGATAGCTACTTAGGAATAGAAATTACACTATTTTGGCTGACACATGACAAGGAGTAATGCATAATAAGCCTGGAAAGCTGGGCTGGAGCCGGCCTGTGAAGGGCCTTAAATGCCAAAGCAAGGAAATTTGCATTTTATCTTAGAGATAATAGGGAGCTATAAAAGCTTCTGGAGCAGAGTTACACTGGCAAATTCTCCCCAGGATCGACAATTAGTCACCGCACGCCACTAGAATTCTGGAAGTAAACAGCTGATAGAAAAACTTCCATCTTTATTGTAACTGCCAGATTCTGACGTTTACATCATAGTAGGTATAGAAGTACACTGGGCATCACCCCAACCTCTACAATGTACTCACTGACCTCCCAGGTGACAGTTGATACCATTAACAGACCTGTGTTTGGGGCAGTTTTGAGTCATTGTTAGGTTTCAAGGGAGGTCAGGGAGATCAAAGGTTGTTATTGCTAGTGCAGTAAACAAAACAGGCAGAGTTAAACCTGTCAGTATATAGTGAAGTTCAACTTCTGGCTGAACAGATAAATTCTGACAAAGTTCTGAAGCGGTTGAACCACCTGGCTTTCAGCAGTCAGCAGGGATGACTCACTTTAACCAAAAGAGCACAGAACATCCAGAAAAGCGGAATGTCAGAGCTGCCTCGGAAGATTCTGACTCTGGAAGCAGGCACTCACACCCCAAACCACAGGCTAATTTTTACATCTCTCCAAGGTGGAAAACACGGCAGATCATACATTTGGGCAGTGAGCATTTTCTAACATAAAAGAACGCAGTGGTATGGCTTCTTTTTTCACTCCTATTTTTACCTGATACACACAATGCACTTCTCACCTCACCTGATAAACCCTTGAGCTTCCTGCAAAGCCCAGGTGAGTGTGACTTTCCACATCGGACCTGAACTAAGTTTCACGGTGGTTAGCACTCACTCCTGTCTAGGTTATCATTCTCTGCATCCGACGCAATGAATCACTCAGAGTCAGAAAGTCCAAACAAAGCAATCCATTGAATAAAAATATATTCAAAAATCCCCTCCCCCAAGTAAAAGCAGTTCCCAGGACACATAGAAATACTAGAAAGTTTAAAACCACCAAATCTAGTCCTTAATAATTCTCTTATACTCTTCTTAGCTTGGTCAAAGCGTTCCACCCGTGAGGGAGGGGGAAGAGGTGTGTATATAGATTTAACCCCACCCATCCCAGGTCCGTGCCACTGCTTCTTGGCTCCCAGCACTCAGGGCTGGGAGACTCTCCTGAGTTCCCTTACAAGAATGCAAGTTCCATGCTCGTCAGTCTGTCTCCAGCACCCAGTGCAACGTCTAGCATTTTGTACAGGATCTATCTAATAAGATTTCAGTGACTTACCTCAGGAAGATAAGTTACAGAAGGCATAATTATCCCCATTTTATACAATGTTTGTTGAATAAGATCTCAGTGAATTAGCTCGCTAAGATAAATTATAGAAGGCATTATTATCCCCATTTTACACGTGAAGAAACTCAAGGCAAAGAAGGTTATCATGGATCTTAGTATTTTCATTATTCTCAGAGTAACAACTTATGTTTCAAGAGTTCTTTAACATTTTCAACTAGCTTGTGGAGTACATAGGATGAGTTTTATTATCTTCTTTTTATAGGTGAGGAAACAGGTCCAGAAGACACTTCCGTCTCTTGGATTCAGGAATTTTCTTCAGCTGTTCATGAACCAGACACTTCCATCTTTTGGATCTAGGCATTTTCTCTGGCTGTCCCCATGCCTGGAACACTCTCCCTCCTGCATTCCATCTACTGGCCTCTTTGGCTTCCTATTAGTCCAAACTAAAATCTCACCTTCTACAGGAAGCCTTCTGCAGCTCCTCTTAATTCTAGTGACTTCTCTCTGTTAATCATTTCTTATGTATCCTGTATATAGCTTGCTTTATATATATATATTTGTTTGCTTATTGTCTCCTCCGTTCAATCGTAAGCCCCTTGAGGGCACGGAAAGCTTTTTGCCTCTTTTTCTAGCCCCAGCACTTAGTCTAGTGTCTGGCACATAGCAGGAACTTAATAAATGTGTACTGAATTGAATTGAATTGAACTTCTCCAAAGCCACACAGCTATGAACTTGAACATACCTCTTCTTGTCCTAAAGCCAGTGCCCCCTCCTCTCCATACCACACTGTCATTCATCTCTAAAACAACAGTGCAGGTTACAATGCAGAGTCTATCAACAGATATAAGCAAGGGTTCAATGAAGGCAACTTTTACTGGCTTCCAAGAAATGGTTAAATTACCAGGATTCCTATTAGCCCCTCCGAACACTGGAAAATGCTGCAAATCAGGCCTTAATTCATTGTTTCATGGTCTAGACTTGAGAAAGTGTTAACACAGATTTAACTTAAAAGTGTGTCCTACATACATACCCCACCCCGCAAAAGGCTGGTGTTAAACTGGTTAGAGCATTATAATGGCCTCTCTTTTCCATCATGGCTGTTCTTAGAGCCCTGAGAGGATGACTCCTCAGTGTCAAGTAGAGTTAGAATGGGAACTCCCAGAGACTATGTGGACTATAGGAAAGGCTTCCTCTGAAACACACATGTACACACACACACACACACACACACACACACACACATCCCTCTGCATTTGCAATATTACCCACCCAAGATTTTGTTATTGGATACCATAAGATTTTAATTGTTCATGGACTGATGTCTGTTATGTTTCTGTAACCAGTATGAGTATTGCAGTTAATATGAGAAGTATGGATTCACATCCCTAAAATACTGATGACTACTTGATAAATATATGTGTATTTCTTTTGATCTTAAAATGTCCTAGAGTTAGTAAGCAATATCTATACTAACTGACCTATCTATCTATACCAATGTATGTATATGTGAGTATATATGTACATATATGTATTATACATGTGGATTTTATTTATCTATGTGTTACATGTAATATAAAAGCCTCAAGCACAATCCCAGTGACAGATTGTCTGTTGCTCATCCAAAGGATAAAGAAGCTGTAGTTGGAATTTTTGGTTCTTGATTTCTTTTTATTAAATTTTATCATTTGGATTCATTCCTTCTGCAACTTTTGGCTAACTGCAAACCTGTTTTCTATTAATATTAACTTCAAATGACAGAACCTGTCCCAATGGATATGAGAGTTTACTTAAGGCCTTAAACATCCCTTAGATACCAAGCTAGAGGAAGAACCTCAGCTGTCCCTGACTTTTTCGCAGACATTTAAATCTACCCCTTGAATCAGACTATTTGTGAAGCCTCTGAATGTAGTTTAATTTATAGCATGACTGAGTTTACCTATAGACTCTGTTTAACTTTTTTGCTTATATATGAGATTATGACTCTGTTTAAATTTGTTTTAACTTTTATGACATTGAAAGAAGCATGGGATCATGAATCTGTTGTCTCTTCTTTAACTTTTTTGGCCTAAGAAAAATAAACAAGATTGCAATATGTAATATATATATATATATCCGTCACTCTGAGGTCTCATTAGAATATAAATTGGGGTTCAGAATTTATTATTTTGTCTGAGTTCTGAACCTATGCTTAAGCATAAGAAAACCTATCTTTTTCTTACCTCCTGTTTTGAGAATTTATTATGGTTCGGATTCGCTCCTGTAAGTGACACTTGGACACAGCAGTTAAAAATAAAAGTAAAATTTAATTATGTACAATTATATAATACTGAGAAAATGGATAATAATAATATGGGAATAGCTAAACTATTAAAATAACGAGTAGCACTTCGAGATTTAAACAGAAAATCATACCAATGATAATTAGTATCAGAAGTAACTAAATGTGAGGCCTTGAGAAGTTGATTTACAACTATGTGAGTCTGAATTCAATGTTCGTTTAAGGCACGCTGATTAGACTCTAACATTCTTTTCAGGACATAAGATAGATTGAGAATATCTATTAAAGGTTGTAAAGATAGAGAAATCTGAGGGAGAGATAACATTTTGGGTACCCATGCTAAATTCTGAACAACATCTGTATCAGGGGAAAAAGTAAAAATCATCACCCTGCCAGAGTAAAAAGGAAATATTAGTTAAACAACCAGAAGAAGGATTCTGAACAACATCTGTATCAGGGGAAAAAATACAAATCATCACCCTGCCAGAGTAAAAAGGAAAATACAAAGGTTAGAAGAATGCGGGAGAAGGCAGGGCTCCAACTGCCAGGTACAATCATTTAAGGTATGAGTTACATTTTTTATACAAGGAATAGGTTGCTTACAAAGACACCAAATACCACAAGTAACAAGAAGTATACACAATATAAGAAGAATAATAGAGATAGGTAAAGAAAACATCACCGATTCGGGGGAGCACCAACTCTAACAGTTACGGCTGGGGAATCCCAGTTCATAGCCTTTGAGTCCCGAACGGGAAGGTCCCAGGCAGATCGTCATCTCCATGGGTGAGATTCCAAAGAGGCTCTGAAACTTGCTAACTAATATAGGTCTTTAAACAAAGAAGGCACTCAGCCAACTAGTTTTAGCAATAGGATTCTGCATATGTGACTTAAAGTGGGAAATAAGTCAATCAACTATTTGAGTGGAGTGTTATGGCTTGGTGCAAGAAACAGACTGCTCTTTGATGTTTTGACAAGATTATGCAGGAGGGGAGTAGCCAGATCCCCTCACATAAACCATTCCAGGAGGGGCTAGTTCCTAGAATCACTATCTAGGTCTGTTAGCTTGAGCCAAGTCATAAAGTTCACAGAGCGGTTAAATTCTCAGGGGCCTGCATTTCAGTTTCTAGTCCTCATATCAATTAGAGTGAACTTATTTTATATAAGAATTTCAATTCTTTATTCACCTCCATAATTTTTGTTTTGTGGTAAGTTTATTTCAGGAGCAGCAGCAGTTTCATACCAATTGAACATACAAGAGGAGATATTTCTCTTTTGACAAGGCTCATCTCAGGGTTGTCAGGTACTTACACGTAGTAAAAAAAAAGAAAGAAAGAAAGAAAGAAAGAAAGAAAGAAAGAAAGAAAGAAAGAAAGAAAGAAAGAAAGAAAGAAAGAAAGAAAGAAAGAAAGAAAGAAAGAAAGAAAGAAAGAAAGAAAGAAAGAAAGAAAGAAAGAAAGAAAGAAAGAAAGAATACCTACTTCCATGTCTTCATCTGTAAAATGGGAGTCATGATAGCAACTAACTCCAAGAGTTATTGTGAGGATCAAATGTGATAACTATAAAGTACTTTGCAAACCTTAATGCAGTCAATCAACTCACATTTATTAAGTACCTACTATGTGCCAAGATGATGAGTTATTTGGCCACAGCCACACTCAAATAAGACTGCTTAACCATTTATAAAGAACTGGCCATCTACACTGATCAAGGGATCACTGGTATGAAGTGGTGAAGTCTACAGAATGAACATCAATGCCAAGTGGGCAGAGTGGAGGAGAGAGTGAGTCATGGGGACATACAATCCAGTCATCAGAAAGTTATAAAAGCCCCTTAGTTGTTTGGAGAGCAGGAGATTAACACTGGAGCAGAGACTGTAAGAAGTTGAGTAAAACAGGGGATGGGTAATTAGGCATAGTCTTGGATTCTGTATCTGATAGCCTTTGGTGAGTTTAGAAAACCAGCAGCCTCTCATCTCTTTCACAGAGGTACCTACAGAGCCCAGTGCCAACTGGATGTCCCAGTGGATGGAACCCTGGATCTGCATCAGGAAGACCTGACTTTAAATTCAGCCTCAGACACTTACAGGCTGCGCACCTTAAGCAAGTCACTTAACCCCTGACAGCCTCAGTTTCCTCATCTGTAAATCCATCCCAGGATTATTGTGAGGACCCAATGAAATATCTTTAAAGTGCTTAGCACCGCACCTGGCACAGAGTAGGTGCTTAGTAAATGTTTGTTCAAAATTTTTTAAAAGATAAAAGAGTCCTAATCTGGGATAAGTTAACTTTAAAAAAATATTTGATAACTACTTCAATATTGCTGGTTTCCTTCATATTTCAATGGATTTTCTTTTATACATTTAAAAATATGATTTTGAGAAGGGATCCATAGGCTTTGCCAGAGGGCTACATGACCCAAACAAGGTTAAGAATCTTGCAATACAGTTCTCTTTGTGGTGGCCAAGAATTGGAAATTGAGGGGATGCCCATCAATTGAGGAATGGCTGAACAGGTTGTAGTATATGAATATAATGGAATACTATTGTTCAATAAGAAATGGTGAACAGGCAGACTTTAGAAAAACCTGAAAAGACTTGAATGAACTGATGCTGAGTGAAAGGAGCAGAACCAGGAGAACACTGTACACAGTAACAACCACATTGTGCAGTGACTGACTTTGATAGCCTTATCTAGTCTCACAACTCCAAAGACTTATGATGGAAAATGCTCTCCACATCCACAGAAAGAACTTTGTAGTCTGAATGCAGACAGAAGCATAGAATTTATTCTCTTTTTTTTTGTTCCTTCTTTCTTGTAGTTCCTCCCATTAGTTCTAATTCTTCTTTACATCACGATTCACATGAAAAATATGTTTAATATGAATGTATAAGTAGAGCCTTTATCAGAATGCACACTATCTTGGGGGTGGGGGAAGGAGATGGAGGGGAAGAAAATTCAAAACTCAAAATCTCATGGAAGTAAATGTTGAAAACTAAAAGTAAATTAATTATTAAGAAAAAAACTACTTGTGGGATAAAAGAACCCTGCTGTAGATCAGAGACTACTAGATCTAAAGCTAAAGGGCACCTCGGGATCCTTCTATCCCACCTTTTCCTTTTACCGATGAAGAAACTGATAACCCATGGAGATTAAGTGACTTGCTCAAGGTCACACATGTAATAAGTAGCAGAGGGTTTTTTTTAATTAATAAATTTCTTTTCCTCTCCCTCTTACTTTTTTCCCAATTAAAAAAAATAGCTAACATTTATCTAGTGCTTACTATGTGTCAGGTACTTACACATAGTAAAAAAAAAAAAAAAGAAAGGATACCTACTTCCATGTCTTCATCTGTAAAATGGGAGTCATGATAGCAACTAACTCCAAGAGTTATTGTGAGGATCAAATGTGATAACTATAAAGTACTTTGCAAACCTTAATGCAGTCAATCAACTCACATTTATTAAGTACCTACTATGTGCCAAGCACTGTGCTTAGTGCTAGGGATACAAGGAAAGACAGGAACACTACATCAATCCTAGATTATTGTTACAATATTATTAATAGTCTTTCTGACCCTTGCCAGTTTATCCTCTAAAAATCTATTCAACAAATACTTGCAAATGTTTGTTGTACAAGATGAAAGGCAGCCTAGTACAAGGAATTAAGAGCCTGTCTTGAAGCCAGGAAGACCCAGGTTCGAATCTTATGTCTGACACAAACTATGCAATGTGAAACTTAACTATTTCTATTAAGGGCAACCCCAAGTCATGATCAAAGATTTAAAATATATTAACAGTAATTTTCTATCCTCTAGTCAGATAGTTGTCTGGGATTAAGGACCTCAAGTCCTAAGCAGGACTTTTTGCGGCTATAAAGAATTGTAGACAAAGTTGATGCCTATGGTTTGGGGAGCAGCTCAACAGTTGGGGTACAACAAAAGGATATTATTATGATGTAAAAAAAATGACAAATACAGAGAAGTATGAGAAGACTAACACAAACCGTTACAAAGTGAAGAAAGCAGAATCAGGAAAACAGCATACAACAAAGATTACATGAGTATGTCAAGGGAATGTTTTGAAATCAACAAAGAATATACATGACCCCAAAGAAGAGATAGAAGACACTTCCCTCTGCAGAGGTGAGTGCAACATTGCATGTAATAGGTTTCTATATGTACATATACATGCATACATATATTCATATATGTGCTGGTTTTTTTCACTTTTTAAAAAAATTGTTACAAGACATGACTCTCTGGAAGGGAGAGGGAAAGGAAGAGATACAAGGGAGAAACTTGACAAACAAGAATAAAATACACATATCTAAGAATCCTAGAGAGGCTTGGAGTTACTGCCTTGCAAGGGGGCCCAGGTCACTAAAGAGTAAAAGTGAAAAGGAAAAATCTATTGTTTTCCTTTCAAAAGTACCCCAAATGAAAGAGAAACTGTCCTGCTTCTCTCCCCTTGGTTCCCCCTCCAACCTGGCATTAATTGGGTACCCCTTCTATACAAAGGAGAAGGAGACTCTTGAGAGACAAGAATTAGGCTCCAATTTAAAAACAAAACAAAAAACAGAATAAATGAAAAGAACCTGGAGGTTCCTGGAGACCCTGTCTCATCCGCCTACTGCCAGTAAAGGGCAACGTGATGGGTGCTTAGAGTGATGTGATTCTCTCCAGCTCCTCTGTGAGGATCAAGTTAAACACTCCCCAAGTGTAAACAAAAGTGGCAAAGAGAAAACAAATATATTTTCTCCCCAATGGGATTAGCTCTTCCCTAGAAGTGGAGTTGGTGTGGAGCCCTTGAAGGTTTTCATTAAATTAGCCCCCTGACATAAAACAAAGTTGCTTATCAACCTCTGGCATTTGCTTGTCTTTCTGTCCCCAGTGTGAATTCTCAGTAATGTGGGGAAGGCTGCTCCCAATGGAAGAGAGCCAAGCAAGGTTCCTTCACCTTGTGTTCTTGCCATGATGATCAAAGTGTAAAAAATGGTGGCATCAGAAAGCAGAAAACAAACTGGCAGTAAGGAGGGAGGGCAATCCAGACATGGGCACTGTCTGGGCAAAGGTACAGCAAGTAAACCCTTTAACAAATCCAGGAATGCAGTCATAACCTTTTGAAAAGTGAGTTTTAAAAACTAGTTTGTTTCTAACAAGATTTCCTACAAGTTGGAACTGACAAACAACTCAGTTTTACAGCAAACATTGTACTTCATGGCCATAGTGCACTTCAATGGCATCCTGGTTGGCATTAAGGTGGCCTTTTTCCTTTGTTTTTTCAACATTGGAAGAGCTTTGACTTGGAATCAGGAGACTAGACCCTACCAGTAACTTCTTGTCTTTGGGCAAGTTCCCTCACCTCTGAGAGCCTTATTTTCCTCATCTACAATATAGGAAAGTGGAATATGCATTTATTAAGCACCTACTACATTGCTGTTGGTTGTCCTTTGTTCTCAAAGAGCACTATGACATCAGGGAGGTGATGCTATGACTTGTAAGTGAACTGGATTGAAGTGAGGCAGGGCTGTACAAAATCACCAGCCTCACTTTCTCCTCCAGAGTCATCTGGGTCCAGTGGTGAGATATAGATCAGGATGACTGGAGATGGCCCTGGATATGGTGGGAGACCTTGGCCTTTTTAAGCTAAGGTCTTTCCTAGATCTTGGTTTGTCTGAGGTAACATGCCCATTCAGTGATTAAGGCTAGATAAGAAATGAGGCAAAGAACGGCCTCTTATATCTAGTAAAAAAAAAAAACATTTTGGGAGAGGAATGCCCTCAGTGATTCTGGCCAAAACAGAAAGAAATTGCTACTTACATTCACTCTGAACAATGCCCAAATGAGGCTTGAGTTGAGACACGTTATTGGCCAAACAAAGAGAGCAAGAGTGCTTTGGGTTTAAAGTTTGGTCCTTAAAAAAGAAATCTAGTCTGTAAAACCCCAAAAAACTTTTGAGATTTCAGCAAACAAAATTGATATTCTCTGAGCAGAGTCTTTGAAGGTGAGTGTATGATTTCCTATGTGGAGAGAGGAAGAGGAGGGAGAGAAAGAGGGAAGGATGAAAGGAAGGAGGGAAGGCACTGTACTGAGTGCTTTGCAAATATTATCTAATTTTATCCTTAAAACAATCCTTGAAGGTTGGAGATACCTTAGAGGTAGCTGCTATAACAATCTCCACTTTGTAGCTGAAGAAGCTGAGGCAGACAGAGGTTAAATGACTCATCCAGGGTCATAAGTGTCTAAGGCTGGATCTGAATTCAGATTTTGCTGACTCCAAGCATTGTGGAGCCATCTGGCAGCATCGAATACAGAGACAATTCAATTCAATAACAAACATTTCTTATATCCACTATATGCCAGGTAGGAAGTAGAATGATAAGAGAGCCAGCCCTTGAGTCAAGAACACCACAGAACAAAACCAGCTTCTGATAAATCATTTAATAGCTCAGTGCCCTTGACTCTTAAGCAGCCGAATACTTCTGATTCTCTGTTGGCAGAGGGAGTTTTCTTACCAAGAATTCCCTACTCTAATGAAATTATAGGTCTGGAATCTGACACCCCCTGCAAATGCCAGGTACTGGGTTCAAAGCTTGCTGATGACTAGAGAACCAGAAGAAAGGCAGCATGCTAAGAAGGGTGGGATCAAGACTATAGTACTTGGCATAAGGGAACCATATGGAGTATGGTATAGGGGGATAGAGGGCTGGTCTTGGAGCAGAAAGACCTGGGTTCAAATTCTGCATCTGACATATACCCCTCTCCTCCCTGACTTCCTTAAAGTCCCAAATAAAATCTCATCCTTTACTAGAAGTCTTTCTCAATCCCTCTTAATTCCAGTGACTTCCCTCTATTAGTTATTTCTTATATATCATGAATATAGTTTGCTTTGTAAATATTTGTTTGGCATGTTGTCTCCCCCTTTAGATTGTAAGCTTCTTTAGGGCAGGGACTGTCTCTTGCCTCTTTTGTATACCCAGCATTAAGCATGGTGCCTGGCACATAGTGAGTGCTTAATAAATATCTGTTGATTGATTGATACTAGCTTTGTGACTGTAGGTGAGTTATTTAACTTCTTGGTCTACTACATCATTCTCCCAGCAATACTGAGAGTGCTGCATCTGGAATCAAAAGACCTGGCTTCTAGTCTCAAGGTCTTAGTTTTCATATCTGTAGAATGAGAAGACTGGAAGAAATGACTGCTTAACGTCCCTTCCTGTCCTAAATCTTGTCTTTTACTGGGGTATTTTACATTTCGGTCAGAGATAAAGCCCTTTTTGAGTGAAGCCAAGGGATGTTGAGGTATCTGTGAGTCTGGTCAAGGAATTCAGCTTGGGTTTTCATTGTGGTTATTGTTTTGTTTTTAAATTAGCAAGATTTTATCTGCTGAAATAATTTTCTTTAATAATCTCCTGAGAATAAACATTAAGCTGAATATAAAACAGGAGAATGTGGGATCATCATTTAATTCTGGAAGGAACCTTAGCACTTTCCTCAGTTTCCTCATTGTAAAATGGGGCTGCTGTGAAGGTCAAATGAGTTACTATACGTAAGTGCTTTGTAAACCTTAAAGCATTATATAAATACTAGCTACTAAAAATTATTCAGGACCACCCCCAAATAACTTTTGTCCATGTGACTTATATCCAGGGAGCATGGTAGTAAATATTTAACAATAGGCTTCCCCCCCAAAAAAAAACCCCTGTATGAAGAACATATTTTTTATTTTAATCTGCATTATTATTAATATTCCATCACTTTCTTAAGTCTAGACAATCAGCTAAACAATAAATCAAGACTTGATTTGTAGCTTCTACAGATTTGTAGGTTAGCAATCAGCTCTCGGGAGCTAGGTGGAGCTGGCTTCAGTAAACCCCTGGTAATATCTATCAAATGTGCCATATTGGAAGAGAAAGCATCTTAGTATGATTATGAAGACAGTTTTGACCACAGATATTGTTATTCAGTCATGTTTTGATGATGTCTGACTCTTCATGACTTTTGGGGATTTTCTTGGCAAAAATACTGGAATGATTTGCCATCTCCTTTTCCAGCTCATTTTACATATGAGAAAACTGAGGCAAACAGGATTAGGTGACTTAATGAGTCACATAGATAGTAAGTGTCTGAGGCCAGATTTGAACTCAGGAAGATGAGTCTTCTTGACTCCTGGCCCACTGTTCTGTGTACTATGGTGCCACCTTGCTGCCCTGTTTTGACCTCAGAACCCTACTGTAAAGGGTTCCCAGATCACACTTGGAGAAGCACTGTGTTAGATAACAGTATAATGTGAAGGATTTGGAACTGCTGAGCAGATCATTTACAAACCTGTAGCAACTGACAAGGAGTTCTCTAATGGAGTGTCCTAGGATCTGTCCTTGGTCCTGTTTTCTTGAGCATCTTTAGTCAGTGATGCTTTAAATGAAGGCATAGTTGGCATGCCCATCAAATCTGCAGATGACACAAAGCTTGAGGGGGCACAGATGACATGTTGGATGATAGAGAGCAGAGACAAAAAGGCCCTGACAGATTAGATTATTATGGGACTCTGCAAACTACAGCCAGCAGCCCTGTTTCTGTACAGCCCCTAGGCTAAGAATAGTTTTTACATTTTAAAATATGATAAAACTTTGTTTTAAAATACAAAAAACATTCTCAGTTCATGGGGCTGCACAAAAACAGCTAGTGTGCCTACCTCTGGAGAATAATGCATCAAACTGGACATAATGAAATTTAATGAGGATAAATGTTAAGTTCTACATTTGGGTTTAAAAAATCAATTTCAGAAGAGCTCCAACCAGGTAATGATCATGCTCCTCAATGCACCCTTCATGAACAGAGGGAAGTGAACAAGCATTTATGAAGTACCTACTATGTACCAGACACCCTTTACAAAAATTATTTCATTTGATAGATAAAATATCATACTTTTAAAAAGAGGAAGGAGGAAGATTAAGAGAGACAAGGAACCTAAAAAAAGTAGCATCTGCAATAAGGAATAGGAAAGCAGAAGGAAATGAATGAGCAGCAGAAAAAAAAAAGAAGTCCTTTTGATTAAGGAACAAATTAAAAGACTCAGAAGTAGAATCTCCTCTGAATAAGAAGAAAAACAACAACAAACTTCAGCTACAGCCTGGAAACAAGGCTGGAGCAAAAGGACAAAATGGTCGACAATGACAGTACAGACTCACAAGAGTCATTTTGTGGGATTCTCATTCGTGTTGTTCCAGCGATCTTCCAGATCTTAGCTCATACGTTCACCAAATACACCCAAGAGCCTTCCTCTCATTTTTTTGGCATTGAGAGAATTCAGTTGGTCATCTTGCTTTTTCATTGTGTGATCAACCTATTGCCGCCCCACCCCATCCCCACTCCAGATACCTAGATATAAATTTCTTTCTATCTCTTTGTCTCTGTCTCTCCATGCCACATGGCTTCTCCTTTGCAAATTTTGATTGGTAATATATTACAACCTGCTCATGGCCACCATGCTCCCCTCTGTTGCCTTGTGGGTGGCCCTTAACTTTAAATTCATTGGACACTGGTATTCATTCTATAGGGCAGCTAGGTGGCACAGTGAGTAAAGTGAAGTAGAATCAGGAAAACCTAAGTTCAAATCTGATCTCAGACACTCCCTAACTGTGTGATCCTGGGCAAATCATGTAATCCTGTTTGCCTCAGTTTCCTCATCTGAAAAATGAGCTGGAGAAGGAAATGGCGAACCACTCCCATAACTTTGCCAAGAAAATCCCAAATGGGATCACAAAGAGTTGGACATGACTAAAAAGTGACTGAACAACAAAATTCATTCTATACCCAAGATGCATCCAGAATTACAAGAATTTAGTTGTTAAAAAGCTCTTCCTTTGGATCTGCGAAGTAGTCATTGCTCATTTCAAGTGATGGAGCATATGAAGACAAGGGGAGCGATACTCATGATTAGCTCTAAAAGAAACACCATTAAAATTTGGAGTCATTAAAAGAACTAGACAATTTTTTAAAGGCAAACCAGCTCATTCTCCTACTCCTAGTCCACTCTGAGCCCAATTCACTATATCTTCTCAGTCTTCCCATGATATATCTAGTCAATACTAAGTAAGTATTTGTAGAATTCATTAATTAGGAATGAAGCCCCATGATAAGCAAAACATAGTGCTAGGCACTGAAGTACATAGAAAGATAAGTATTTGGGATGGAGCCAAGATGGCAGGAGTAGAAAGATGGACCTACTCTAGCTCTCCTCCCAAAGCCCATAAAATACCTGTAAAAAATGACGCTAAACAAATTATAGAGCAGCAGAAGTCACAAAACGACAGAGTGAAAGAGATTTCCAGCCCAAGACAGCCTGGAAGGCCAACAGTAAGGGTCCATCACACCAGGCTCAGAGTGGAGCACAGTCCGGCCTTGACCACATTGCACCAGCAGGGACAGGACTGGAACTGGCTTCAGCACATGGAATTATGGATAGCAGCTGTGGTTCCCAGATTTCTCAACCCACAAAAGCCAAAGACAGCTTCAAAGGTCAGTGAGAAAGTTTTTTCACCTGGGTTGGAAGTGTCTGGCCATGGCCCCAGGGCAGGGGTAGCTGCCATTTTAGGAGCCCTCAGTCTAAAGCCCCTGGGGGAATTTCCTGGGATTTCCTGAGAGAGATCTGAAAAGAAAAATTCCTAGGAATATTGTAGCCAACATCCAGAGTTCCCAGGTTAAGGATAAAATGTTGCAAGCAGCCAGAAAGAAAAAATTCAAGTGTTGTGGAAATACAATCAAGATAACACAAGATCAATCAGCTTCTACAGTAAGGAATCAAAGGGCTTGGAATATGATATTCCAGAAGTCAAAGGAGCTATGATTAAAACCAAGAATCACCTACCCAGCAAAACTGAGCATAATACTTTAGGGGAAAAGTGGTCATTCAATGAAATAGAGGACTTTCAAGGATTCTTGATGAAAAGACCAGAGCTAAATAGAAAATGTGACTTTCAAACACAAGAATCAAGAGAAGCATGAAAAGGTAAACAGGAAAGAGAAATTATAAGGGACTTACTAAAGTTGAACTGTTTACATTTCTACATGGAAAGATAATATTTGTAACTCTTGAAATTTTTATCAGTATTTGGGTAGTTGGAGGGATTATATACATATATATATATATATATATATATATATATATATATAGACAGATGTCACAGGGTGAGTTGAAAAGGAGGGGATGATATCTAAAAAACTAAAATTAAGGGGTGAGAGAGAAATATATTGAAGGAGAAAGGGAGAAATGGAATGGGGCAAATGATCTCTCATAAAAGAGGGAAGAAAAAACTTTTTCAATGGGGGGGAAAAGGGGGAAGGTGAGAGGGAAAAAGTGAAGCTTACTCTCATCACATTTGGCTTAAGGAGGGAATACCATGCACACTCAATTGGGTATGAAAATTTATCCTACACTACAGGAAAGTAGAGGGAAGGAGATAAGTGGGTTATAGGGTGTGGGAAGATGATAGAAGGGAGGGCAAATGGAAGGAAGGAATAATAAGAAGTAATCACTTTAGGGGAGGGACAAAGTCTAAAGAGAGAATAGAATAAATAAGGGGCAGGATAGGATGGAAGGAAATATAGTTAGTCTTTTACAACATGACTATTATGGAAGTTTTTTGCAAAACTACACATATATGGCCTATATTGAATTGCTTGCCTTCTCAGTGGGGATGGGTGGGGAGGGAGGAAGAAAGAGAAGTTGGAACTCAAAGTTTTAGGAACGAATGTTGAGAATTGTTTTTACATGCAATTGGGAAATAAGAAATACAAGGTAATGGGGTATACAAATCTATCTTGCCCTACAAGAAAGGAGGGAAAATGGGGATAAGGGAAAGAAGGGTATGGTAAAAGGGAGGGCAGATTGGGAAAAGGGGTAATCAGAATGCACCATGTCTTGGGATGGGGGAAAGGGAAAGATAGGAAGAAAATTTACAACTCAAAATCTTGTGGAAATGAATGTTGAAAACTAAAACTAAAAATAAATAAATAATTTTTTTAAATCATGAACTTTACAAGCACAAACATTTCAATGTACAAAATACACAGAAAAGTGTATTTGTAGGAAACTTAATTTCTGTTTATATACAGTTTGTTTTGAAATGTATGTTATATTGAATAAGGAAATAATAAAAATTTGCTTGTCTCTCCCCCCCCAAAAAAAGAAAGATAAGTATTAATTTTTTCTATCAAATGAACATTCATTAAGCACTTCTTGTATGCAGAGTATAGTGCTGAGTGAGACATGGTCCTAGTCCTAGTTATTAGTCTGCAACGAAGGTAAGATACACACACACAAATAATTATAACATGAAATAGAAAGAGAGGCACCTAAGTGAAAACACGGGGTTATAGGATTCCTAAAAAAAGGAAAATTCTAATTATTGTTAACTTCATGGAGGACATTAGATCTGAGCTGAGTCTTGAAATATGGTAGAATTTCATCACACAGAAGGGATGAGAAGGGTGGGGTGGGAGGAGCACTACTCCAGTCACTGGGAAAGGTAGATGTGAGAAAGTATGAGAGTTTTTACGTAACAGGAGAAGAATAGATTGCCTGGAGTATGAAATGGAAGCAGAGAAGAAAAGTGAGAATGCCTAGAAATGTAACCTGGGGTCTGTTTGTGGAAGGTTTGAATGCTAGACTACGTAGTCAATCAACATACGTTTATTAAACACCTACTATGTAACAGACATTGTGTTAAGCACTGGGGATATAAAGACTATTTTAAAAAGCAAATAGTCTCTGATCTCAAGGAACTCAGAGTCTAATGGGTACTTGAAACTGTCTCCTCTAACTTATTCTCTGTCTCTTTTCTCTCTCTCTCTCTCTCTCTCTCTCTCTCCTCTCTCTCTCTCTCTCTCTCTCTCTCTCTCCCCCTCTCTCCCTCTCTCTCTCTCTCTCTCTCCTCTTCCCTCCACTTCCCCTCACCTCCTTCTTCCCCTCTCCTCTCCTTTCTCTCTCCCTTCCCCCAATTTTCCATCTACGTCTCTTACACACACACACACACACACACACACACACACACACACACACACACACACACACGTGTGTGTGTGGATGTGCATGCACATTAGGGCTAAACAATATTCCATAAGATAAAAGACATACGATCTCAGGTTCAGTCACTATTTTGTTTAGATATAGTTTGACGTTCCTGGAGGTTACCTCACCTGGAAAGTATATCAGAATTAGGAAAGAAAATATTTCCAATGAATTAATTTCCTTTCTTGTTCATAATGCTATGGGTTTCTAGCAAGTTCTCCTGTTTGCACTTGCAAAGCTTACAACTTCAAAGCGGCTTTATCAGTACAGGAAGGCACTGTTGGTTGGGAGTGGGAGGGAGGTGGAGGTGATGATCTCAAAAAGTCACATAACAGGAAATCCTAAGCTCAGCTGTTTATGGTGAGAAATGAAGGAGACAAAGAAACAGGCGAAGATAAAATTGATGCAAAGTCAAATACATAGAGGAAGGGGGAAAAGAAACAAGCATTTATTAAGTGCCTACTATATTCCAGGCATTGTACTTTACAAATATTATCTCATTTGATCTGAGCCATCTGAGACAGAACCAAGAAAACAATAGTACACAATGACTACAATAATGTAGATGGAAAAAAGCAATAACGAAACAACAGAAAATGAATGTTTCAATATGATCATAAATAAGCTTGGCCTCAAAGAAGAGAAATGAGAAATCCTATTTCTGGGGGAATGTACATATAATATTTTTTTAAAAATTTCTGCTATGTTGTTCTACTAAGTTTTAAAGACTTGTTTGTCCTTCCTCTCTTTTTTTTTCATTATCTGAGATGGCTCTTGTGGAAGAGGTGGGCAGAGGAATGCAGTGGAAAATGTATGTGTTGTAAAAATATCAATAAAAATTTTTTTAAAAAGGCCTAAAGGAAAGAGAAACTGGTTTTTGAAAGCATCCTGTTAACATCTGGCACACTCAGCTATTTGCTTCGATTTATTTAAGAGGCATGATAAGAGTATTGGAGTAGGTGTGAGGAAGATCAGAATTCAAAAACCATCTCCAATTAACCCTGTGAACTGAGTGGGTTACATCCATGGTAAACCTCAGAGTTCTTCATCCAAACAGTGGCCATATTAGTGGGTAGCCTACCTCACGGAGTTGCTGTGAAGAACAAATGAGAAGTGGAAAGGATATTGCAAATGTCCACTATAATTACTAACATAATCTCATCATAATCATTATTATCATTACTTTATAGTGGTGCCCATTTCATGGAGACATCCTTGGTAAGTGGCAACTTGGGGTTCCTCCCTCCAACCATTTTCTATAGCTTTGGGGAGCCCTGCTTTGCAACAAGAAGCAAATACAGTATCCAGAAACTGGGCAATAATTGAATTCTCAGGACTGAGGGCATTTGTATACCTAGTGCTGAAAAAAGTTCCGAGGCTCACATCCATCCATCTGAACTTATGACAGCTGTTGATCACTTTTACCTATCTCCATTCATTAAAAAAAATGTGCTGGCCTTAAACATTCCTGATAAAAATCTGACATCCAAAATCCATAAGGAAGTGACACCATAAGGTCTATTTCCCTATAGATAAAAGTAGTTAAAGAATAAGAACAGGTGGTTCTCCCTCCTCCCCAATGCAAGTTAGATACAACCACATGACAAACTTTCCAATCTCTAATCATCAGAGAAACACAAATTTAAACATTTCGAAATACCATCATCCGCTCATTAAATTGGTAAGAATATGTAAAAAAAACAATAAAAATTCAATGCTGGTGGAACTATGGAGAAATAGGCATGCTTTGCATGAAATGATGTTATCTTTTTAGAATTAAACAATAAAATTATTCACACACTTTGACTCAGTAATTTCACTATTAGGTATGGCTTAAAGACATTATTTGTTAGTATAATGCATATGTACTTACATACATACTAAAATTTTTAATGAAACTGGTAGACCCCAACTGTATCATTTCCATATACAAAGAAAAACATGCTTATGAAGTCAGGCTTTTCAATTACATTCAGCTTTTTAAAAAGTATTAAATATATTTAATATGTTCATTCTAATATTGTCTTGCTTTTCTACTCCTTTCTGATCTTCTATATATTTGGTAAATATTACATTAGTTTTTTCCCTTTTTCTCTTATTTTCTGACATCATTATTACTTCTCTCTTGTTAATTCCCTGCCCCACCCAATAAAATTCTTCCCTTGCAACCAATTATAGTTGGACAAAACAGATCCACATATTGGTCTTGTCACAAACGGTATTTTTCATTTGGACCTTCTAGACTAGTTGTGTCAAACTCAAATAGAAATGGGTTGCTAAACAATAAACAAGGATCTCTGCAGGCTATGTACTGACTTATTTTAAAATATAATACTATCTATTTTTTATTGTATGTTTTACTTATTTTGTTCAGTATTTCCCAGTTATATTTTCCTCTGGCTTGGGTCACACTCAGGAGTGCTATGAGCTGTGTATTTGACATGTCTTCTTTTTCAAGAGGCAGGAAGCATGATCAATCTTCAGAAGTCCTAGTTATTCATTACATTGACCAGGGGTCTAAAATCTTTCAGTTATTTTCCTTTACAATGTTAGAGCTATTAAATAAATTGCTCTCCTGGTTCTGATCATTTTATTCTACATCTGTTCTTATAAGTCTTCTCAGGTTTCCCTGAATCTGTCCCTTTTCTTGTTTCTTACGGCATGGCAATATTCCATTACCTTTATGTACCATAATTTGTTCAGTCACTTCTTAATGGATAGAAACATTCTTTCCTACCAATATTAAGAGCTGCTAAAAAGTACTTTTGTGCATGTGTGCTTTCTCTCTTTCTTTGATCTCTTTGGAGTATAAACATGGTAGTGGTATTGCTGGTTCAAAGGGTATGAACAACTTGGTGATTTTCTTTTTTGGTATACTACCAAATTACTTTCCAGATTGATTAGACCAATTCACAGCTCCAACTAAAAGTGTCATTTTCTTTCTCTTTTATTTCCTCCTCCTCCTTCTTCTTTCAATTGATGGGTATAAAGTGAAATCTCAGAGCTGTTTCAATGTGTATTTTTCTAATTAGTGATTTGGAGTATCTTTTCATATGTCTGTTAATAGCCTGGACTTCTCTTTTTGAGAATTGTCCATAAATATCCTTTGACCATTAATCTATAGGGAAATGGCTTTTATTCTTATACATTATATATTTAAATCAATGCTCTACATACCTTAGCTATTGGGGCTTTATTAGAAAAGTTAGCTACAAAGACTTTTCCCAGTTAATTGTCTCCCTTCTAATTTTAACTGTACTGATTTTCTGGGGGGAAAACTTTTCATTTTTATTTAATCAATTTTATCCATTTTTCCTTCTGCAATTCTCTCTATCCCTTGATTGGTTAAGAATTCTCCTATCTAGGGGGGAGGAGCCAAGATGGCGGAGTAGAAAGACTCACGTATGCTAGCTCCGAACCCACAGCCCATAAATGTCCTGTAAAAAGAACTCCCCACTAATTCTGGAGCAGTGGAAGCCGCAGCAATGCAGTGGAGGAGATTTTTTCCAGAGAACCCTGAAAAACCAGAACCAAAGGTCCGTTGCACACCGGACAGCGGAGCCCAGCCCTGTGCTGGCCTGGCTGCGTGGCCCCAGAAGAGCAGATCCGAGCAGGCTTCAGGGACAGAATCTCCGGCAGCCGTGAAGGTCCCTCCACCCACAGGTGCTACAGGTCAGTGAGAGAGACTTCTGGGCTGGCCGACAGGGGAGTGGGGTGTCTCCATAACTCAGGCCCCCTCGGGAGGCAGCAGTGGACAGGGTCTCCCAAAGCAAGCAGGGGCTCAGATACATTATTGAAGGTCTCTGCATAAACCCCCTGAGGGAACTGAACCCTATGAGGTGGCCCTGCCCCCACCTGATCACCAGAACTTAAGCTCACATTGAATAGCAGCCGCACCCACTCCTGAAAGCCCTGAGGCTGGGGAGCAGCATTTGAATCTCAGACTCCAAGCACTAGCTGGGCGGATCTAGGCGGGGGTGGAGAAGTCAAGTAACTGACTGGGAAAATGCCCAGAAAAGGGAAGAAAAATAAGACCATAGAAGGCTACTTTCTTGGGGAACAGATGATGTTTCCTCCTTTCATTTCTGATGAGGAAGTACAATGCTTACCATCAGGGAAAGACATGGAAGCCAAGGCCTCTGTACCCCCAACATCTGAAATAGATATCTGATGGGCTCAGGGCATGGAAGAGTTCAAAAAGGATTTTGAAAATCAAGTTAGACAGGTAGAGGAAAAACTGGGAAGAGAAATGAGAGAGATGCAAGAAAAGCATGAAAAACGGGTCAATACCCTGCTAAAGGAGACCCAAAAAAATGCTGAAGAAAATAACACCTTGAAAAATAGGCTAACTCAATTGGCAAAAGAGGTTCAAAAAGCCAATGAGGAGAAGAATGTTTTCAAAAGCAGAATTAGCCAAATGGAAAAAGAGGTTCAAAAGCTCACTGAAGATAATAGTTCTCTCAAAATTAGAATGGAACAGATGGAGGCTAATGACTTTCTGAGAAACCAAGAAATCACAAAACAAAACCAAAAGAATGAAAAAATGGAAGAGAATGTGAAATATCTCATTGGAAAAACAACTGACCTGGAAAATAGATCCAGGAGAGACAATTTAAAAATTATGGGACTGCCTGAAAGCCATGATCAAAAAAAGAGCCTAGACATCATCTTTCATGAAATTACCAAGGAAAAACTGCCCTGACATTCTAGAACCAGAGGGCAAAATAAGTATTGAAGGAATCCATCGATCACCGCCTGAAAGAGATCCAAAAAGAGAAACTCCTAGGAACATTGTGGCCAAATTCCAGAATTCCCAGGTCAAGGAGAAAATATTGCAAGCAGCTAGAAAGAAACAATTCCAGTATTGTGGAAATGCAATCAGGATAACACAAGATCTTGCAGCTTCTATATTAAGGGATCGAAGAGCGTGGAATAGGATATTCCAGAAGTCAAAGGAACTAGGACTCAAACCAAGAATCACCTACCCAGCAAAACTGAGTATAATACTTCAGGGGAAAATATGGTCTTTCAATGAAACAGAGAACTTTCAATCATTCTTGATGAAAAGACCAGAGCTGAAAAGAAAATTTGACTTTCAAACACAAGAATTAGAAGAAGCATGAAAAGGTAAACAGCAAAGAGAAGTCATAAGGGACTTACCAAAGGTGAACTGTTTACATTCCTACATGGAAGGACAGTATTTGTAACTCTTAAAACTTTTCAGTATCTGGGTAATTGGTAGGACCACACACACACATACACACACACGTACACGCATGCGCACACACACATACACACATGCATGCACATACAGAGAGCACAGAGTGAATTGAATAGGATGGGACCATATTTTAAAAGAAATTAAGGTAAATGGTGAGAGAGAAAAGTAGTGGGAGGAGAGAGGGTAAAATGGAATGGGGTAAATTATCTCTCATTCAAGAGGCAAGCAGGAGACTTTTTAGGGGAGGGAAAAAGAGGAGAGCTGAGAAAAAAACATGAAGTTTACCCTCATCACATTCGACTAAAGGAAGGAATAAAATGCACACTCATTTTGGGATGAAAACCTATCTTACAATACAGGAAAGTGGGGGAGAAGGAGATAAGCAGGGTGGGGGGATGATGGGAGGGAGGGCAATGGGAGGAGGGAGCAATTTGAAGTCAACACTCTTGGGGAGGGACAGGATCAAAAGACAGAATAGAAACAATGGAGGGCAGGATAGGATGGAGGGAAATACAGTTAGTCTTACACAACATGACTATTATGGAAGTCATTTGCAAAACTACACAGATATGGCCTATATTGAATTGCCTGCCTTCCCAAAGGGAATGGGTGGGGAGGGAGGGATGGGGAGAATTTGGAACTCAAAGTTTTAGGAACAACTGTTGAGTATTGTTCTTGCTACTAGGAAATAAGAAATACAGTTAATGGGGAATAGAAAGTCATCTGGCCCTACAGGACAAAAGAGAAGATGGGAACAAGAGAAGGGAGGGATGATAGAAGAGAGGGCAGATTGGTGATAGGGAAAATTAGAATGCTCGGTGTATTGGGGTGGGGGGGAGGGGATAAATGGGGAGAAAATTTGGAACCCAAAATTTTGTGAGAATGAATGTAAAAAGTCAAATAAATAAATTTATATTAAAAAAAAAGAATTCTCCTATCTATAGTTGCAAAAGGTAGTATTTCTCCTACTCCTCTGATTTGTTTATGATATGATTTCTATGATAAGATCTCTGGGCTATGCATTGATTTGAAGTTTTTTGTGATATATGGTCTGACATGATGGTCTAAACTTAATTTCTAAATTGTTAGGAAAGAAGCAGCCAGTGACTCAACAATTAGATAATTGCTGAATAAACTATGGTATATGAATGTAATGGACTATTCTCAGAGGATAATAGAATTTTGGAGTTGGAGAATATCTCAGAGGCCATCTAGTTCAACCTATACCTGATCAAAGATCCCTTGGACAAGTGGTCTTGCAAGTGGTCATCAAACCTGTTTGAAGACTTCAAACAATGTGGAAACCCACCACTCCTTAAGGAATCTCCCCTCATCATCCTCACCTCTCTTCGGAGTACTTTCCAGTTTATCATTATCTTTACTAATTTAACAGGGGAAATGGGTTCATGTCCTTCTCCAACGCACTTACAACATAATTCCAGATAAGAAGTTATAGTGGGGCCACACCCAGTAGGGTTTTAATGTCTAATGGATCTTTCACCCGAGCATATGAAACATCCCACTTCTCTCTGGATTTGGCTCTCATCTTGCTGCCATATCAGCAGGTCAAAGTTTCCAAAGATCAACCACCACCACATGGTTACATTTAAGTTCTCCGAGGATCTTAGACGTAGTAACCTTGCTGAAAGGAAATTGACTTTCTCAACTTAGCACTCTAGCTCTTGAGCTCCATCCGAGATGATTTCTATCTATACAACCAGTGACTCACAATTACGACATTTTTAGATCTTAATAATAATAAAGGAAAAAATATTATAGATACTAACCTGTTAAACTAAATACATAAATAATTTAAAATGCATAAAATACAAAACATATTGTTATATATTATAATTTTAAAATTATAAATTTACAATATTATAATTCTACATATATAGACCCAGATTATACCCTTCCACCAATGTACTCAGTAGGTATGGGGATATATGGGCACACAGTTATGGGAACATGGCAGGAAAACTCATGTGCTTAAGGCAACTCACAACTTCAGATTGCAGGCTTCAATGTTACTGGTATCTTTGGGAACATCTGCCCACTAGTATCCGACTCTCTGCTGACTGATTGACTTTTGAGCCTCACTGCTCTTTAGCTGGGGGGACCCTTTATCTGAACACAGCCTATAAGCTCTTTCAAAAAAAAAACCGCTTAAAAGCAAGTTTAGAAAGTGAGAGCTCTTAATGTAAATAGTAGCTCTTAATGTAAAAAGGCAGCCAAGTGCCATAGCTCATCAAACTGGGTTTCTCTAGGCAATAAAAACCAGACCATGCAGCTCACCAGGATGTTGCCCTTTCTAAGGAGCTCACAACTCAATTCAAGTTCACTCTTTAAGCCTTCTCACTCAGCTCTGCAGGAAGGAAGGAAGGAAAGAAAGGAAATAAGGAAAAGAAGCAAGGAAGGAAAAGAAAAAAGGAAGAAAGGGAGGATTCTGGGAGTGAAGTAACTTGGTGAGGAGAGAGCATAAGCCTGAAGAGAAAGAGAACATGGATTTCTATACTGGCCCTAAAGTCTACTATCTGCATGGCCTTGGACAACACCTTTCCCTGTTCTGCCCTGTTTCCTTAATTGAGATGCTGTCTAAGATGCTCTCTAATTCTAAATTCTAGCATCCTGTGGTTCATTCCAAGTTCAATAGCATCTCCAGGGATTCCCCTAATTTTTTTTCTCTCATAATTCTAGTAATGTCTAGGCCATCCCCCCATGGGTCATCTCATCAGCCAAATCAAAGCTAGACTAGGTGACAGATAGGATCCTAGTGATATCTCCCCCCCGCCCCCCTTCAAGCTGCTAACTCCTCTGTTTGGCTCATTTCTCTTTACCATGCCCCTGTACCCTCTGGTTGGTGGTTATTGTGTTTTTTTTGTTTTCATTTTGTTTTGTTTTTATACAACTAGAGCACAAGTAAGTAGGGAGCCATTTTTTAAAGGAAAACATTTTAATTCTTCATTTTATAAGGATGCCCATCAGAGGCAGTCTTGGCTCCTTCACGAAACCTTCCACCATCCAGCCCAGTCAATAATGACCTCTTCCTCCATGGATCCCATAGTGGGGAACAGCAGAAAGAACCCTGGATTTGGACTGAGAGGACCTCGCTTCAACTCCCAGCCTGTTTTACCCTGAACAAGTGGCTTCCTTCCTCTGGGCTTCTGTTTCCTCATGTAGGAAAATGAGGGAGTTTGGACTAGGTGACCTCTAAGGCTAAAATCAAAGATCCCCGATACAACAGTTCTGGAAGAATCACCTCGTTCTTATTCCATGTTACTCTTTCATATAATTTACCTGCATGTGTGTCTTATCATCCCTTGGCATCTGGACTACAATGTCCTCGAGGGCAGGGATTGTGGGTTGTTGCTTTTTTTCTATTTCCCCTAGTGCTTGGCACAGTTGACTACACTGCACCTCGAAGTAAGGAATAAAATAGCACCATCTCAGTAGTGGAAGAGACCTCAGAGATCACAGAGCAGATGGTTTTCTGAATGAACGGTTGAATGAATTTCAGTTTCCTATCTGTAAAAAAAGGATGCTGAAGTAGAATCAGGCGTTCTTTAACCTGGCGGGGGAGGGGGTGTCTATAAACTTGTATTTTTAAAAAATCTTTTGATAACTATCTTTTGGTATATTAGGTTTTCAATCCTGTGTATTTTATTTTATGCATTTAAAAATGTTATTCTGAGGGATACATGGTCTTCACCAGACTGCCCAAGGACAAAAAAAATAGTTAAGGGGACACCTAGGGCAGGCCATCTTGAAGGGCCCTCCCAGTTCTAAATGCTATGAGCCCCTGAATGAATGCTGAGTGGGACATATTCTGTCTAGGTCTCTTGGTAAAGAAGGCTTTCCAAGTAAACTCTTCATTGAATACAACACAGAAAAGACATCTTCAGCATGTCAGAGTTCTATGATGACAGACTGGCAGAGAGTTAGTTCACAGCAGCCCATACATGTCGCCCATAAAGCAGGAAAGGGCTAAGGGGGTGTTGGCAAGGCGGCTTCTATCAACAATCTTGTCAAATGAGAGCAATCATCAATTAGCCCTTTGGTGTTTTCTGTGCTTAAGACTCCAAGAAGCTAACAGGTCATTGGCAACCTCTGAAAATGCACATGGCTGGTTGTGGTAGAATACACCTGTAATGCCCAGGGCCAGCAAGGCAGAGCTTGGTGGATCTTCTGAGCTCTGGAGTTCTGAACTGGAATGGGCTAGGATAAAGGACATCTGAAGTAAGTTGGGCATTAAAATGGTGAGCCTCAGGAGTGGGAGCTCATATGGCTGCCTGAGGATGGACCACATTAGAAAAGATGGAGGTCAAAGCTCTTCTACCAGTCAGTAGTGGGAATCAGCCTGTGTATGACTGCCATACCAAATCTGGGTGAGATAGAGAGACCAAGTCTTTAAAAAAGGGGGCAGGGGAAGGATGGAAAGAGAAGGGAGAAGAGAGAAAGAGAAACAGAAGAAAAGGAATGAGGAAGGGGAGATGCGAGAAGGGAAGAGAGAAGGAGGAAAAGGAGAGAAGAGAAGAAAAGAAAACAGAACAAAGAAAAGAAAAAAAAGCACCACTAAAGCAGAGGTTCTTAAACTTTTTGTGTCTGGGATCCCTTTCACAGTGTCTGGTCAAGTTTATAGATCCTTTCTCAGAATCCTGTTTTAAACAGTTGAAGGAAATGCTAAATTTCAGCTGGAGGTTAGTGAAAATGAAATGTCATTTTTCCCCCACCTGCATTCACACACTCCAGGTTAGTCCCTTCTAGATCAGAGTATTGGGGTAAAGCTCATTGAAAGGGGTTGAGGAGAGGCTGGGGTGTACAAAAGCAGCTTCTGATGAAGAGGGGCTCATGTCCTCTTTAGGGCTGTTGGCAACAGATGCCCTCCTGCCCACAAGTTGCCCCATCCTCCATCACCATCAGTTGTCCTACCTTTATTGGTAGGTACAAGGTTCCTACCTTGTACTAACAGAGCAAGTGACAATTAGCAAAGTGTTGCTTAGGCAGAACAATGACATGACAATATTAACAGGGGAATAAGTGATAAGATCTAGGCAAAGTCAGAGAATTTGCAAGAAATAAGTACACCAATCCATTTTAGAGAAAAGTGCCTAGGGGGTTGCAGATGTGTTTTTTCCTGGTGCTTACTGGAAGAGCCCTCAACCTTGGCCTACAATCAATATTTTTGGCATGGGTTTTTTCTTTTTTTTTTCTTTTTTTTCTTTTTTTTCAGAAAAGTAAATCAAGAGGAATTTTCAAGGACCTAAAATGGCTTTTGTCTTTGCATACATTCCTTCTTCATTTTTCTGGCAGGCTTTCCAGTAAAAAATATTTGAATCTCCATTGAGCTAAGAACTAACACCCCTCCTCCAAGTTAAAGGTTGGCAAATGAATTAATGAATGAAAATGCATTTGTTAAATACTCTGAAGATACAAATGGAAAATGCTACACAGAGTCTCTACTCAGGGAGTTCACACTCAGACTAGGGAGAGATAACACATAAAAGAATGGTCAGCTAAGGGGCAGATGGCAAGGCCCAGGAGTCCTTAAGCTATCTGGATAGTCTGGAGAGTACAGGCACAGGATAATAAGGCCTGAAGAACCTTAGGAAGTTGTAAGGCCTGGTGGTGATCCATCTCATGGAAAGGAATAGAACTGGTGACTCATCTCATTCAAACCATGCGAGCAATCAAACAGCCAAGAAGGGTCCTAGGCAATCCAGGGCCAGGGGAAAAGGAGGAAGTAAGCATTTATATAATGCCTTCTATGCACGAGGCACTATGCCAAGTGGTTTTTTTTTCTTACAAATATCTCATTTGATCCCCAGAACAGCCTTGGGAAGTAGATGATCTTGATTTTACAGTCAGGGAAACTGAGGCATGCTGAGGTTAAGCGACCCAAGGTCACATAGCTAGTAAGTGTCTGAGGCCGGATCTAAACTCAGATCTTCCTGCCTCTGAGTGCTGAGCTCTATCTGCCATGCCACCTAGTTACCTCTAGGGTAAGGACGGAGGGCACCCACAGTGGTAGCTGTTCTTCATACTTGGCTCTCCTGGATTGTCATCCTGCTTTTGATGAATTCACTGATTCATAAGTTGCTTTTATTTTCTAGTGAACAATGCCTATGCTTGTTTATTTGTCTGTTCTGTTCATATCCCCCTGATCATTTTCAGATTAAGTCTAGAAGTCATCTCAAATATACTCTAAAGCTCAGGAGGTTTACGTTCAGTCTTCCTCTCACTGCTATTGCTCAGGGGAGGATTGGAAGGGACCAGCGCAAATAAAGCTTCACTTAGCAAAGATGCTGAGTATTTTATCCCAGAAATTATTCAGGAAAACAAATGGTTCTTGGTTTGAACTGGGAGGATCACAGCTCTGGGTTCAAATCACAGTTCTGCCATTTATAACTAGTGTGAAACCAGGCAAGCAGTTTAAATATTCCTAACATCAGTTTCCTTATCTGTAAAATGGGGGTCGGGTGGGGGTGAGGAGGGGCTGGGACTAGAGAGTCTGTGAGAAACCTCCCAGTTCTGAATCCATAGGCAGAATTTCCTAGTGCTCAAGTTGGAAGGGGTCCTTAGCAATCATCTAGTTGGACTGCCAGGGCTAGAACCTATCCACCCTCTCATTTTATACATAAGGACACTGAGGTCCACAGAGGTGATGAGGCTTGTCAATATAGAGCTCATAAGCAGAAGAACTCGGGTCTTCCGACTCTTAAGAACATCATTCTTTTCACTATTTCATAGCCTTGTTTCATACCCACAAATGTGGGTGTCCCTCAAAGTTCTGTCCTGGGCTCTCTCTCCATTTCTCTCTCTAGACTCTCTCAGTGAACTCATCAATTAGCATGTCCCTGCAGATTACTCCTAGATCTCTATATCCAGCTTCAGTCTTGTATCAACAACAGCCAAGCAGACATTTCCAGTAGGATGAACTGTGGGCATCTCAAACTCAATATGTCTAAAATAGAACTCATTTTCTTTCCTCAGAGCTCTCCCCTCTTCCCAACTTCCCCCTATAACTGTCAAGGGTACCACTACCCTCCCAGCCCCTAGACCAGCAAGCCATGAGAGACTCCTCATTCATTCTCGTAGACCTAATCCACTGCTAAATCTCATCATTTCTACTTCCACAGTACCTCCCATCTATGTCCATTTCTCTCCATTCATACAGCCATAATTCTCTGTTCAGGGCTTCATCTCCTCTCTCCTGGAGGGGTACAAAACCTTCTAAATGACACCTCTGCTTCAGATCTCTCCCGACTCCTCCATCCTCCACTCAAATGACGAAGTGATTTCTCTAAAGTCTAGGTCTGACCGCCTTGCCCCACTGCTCCAGGAGCCTCAGTGGCTCTTTTTCTCCAGGATCAAATAAGAAGCCCTTTCCTGAAGTCAAGAAGACCTTGGATCTCAGATACTTATTAGCTATGTGAGCCTGGGCAAATCACTTAACCTGTTTGCCTCAGTCTCCTTATCTGTAAAATGGGGATAATAATTGCACTTACCTCCCAGAGTTGTTGTAAGGATCAAATGAGATTATAATTGTAAAGTGCTTCATATAGTGCCTAATGTGTAGTAAGTGCTATAGAAATGCTAGGGATGATGATGATGACAACATTGATGAAGGAAGAAGGAAGGAGAAGAAGAAGAGGGAGAAGGAGGAGGAGGAGGAGGAGAAGGAGAAGGAGAAGAAGGAGGAGAAGAAGGAGGAGAAGAGCCTCAGTATCCTCACTATAAAAAGAGCTATTGAACTAGATGCCTCTAAAGGAATGGATATTTCATTAAGGCAGAGATGTACTTTACAAATAAACACCAGGGAAATGGTTCAGCCTCATTAATAATGAAAGAAGTTCAGATGAAAACTACTGCAGGGATGTGATCTTTATCCCATTAAATTAACAAAAGTAAGTAAGAACCATGAAGTCCAAGGTTGGCTGTGATCTCACCCGGTGCTGGTGCCAGCACAGACTGGGGCAATTTTTCTGGCAAGAGCACAACAAGAGTATCCATGTCCTTTGTCCTGGGGCTTCCATAATTGGTAATATATCCCGAGGAAATCATGTGGTCCCAGAGGGGCCAGGGGATAATAGCAAAATATAAAGTAGGTCATGGGATCCTAGATTAATAGCTAGAAGGCACCTTTGAGGTCACTGAGTCCAATTCTGAGGCATAAACAAATTAAGTGCCTTCCCCAGGATCACACAGCTGGTAATAACCTGAGGTGGGATTCGAACCCAGGTTTTCCTAAATCCAAATCTTGTGCACAATCCACTAAAATCATACAATAAAGGTAGGTTTAATTTCTTAATTGATGTGGGAGGATTATAGAACTTTGACTACTAGATGAAGGCAACTGACACCAAACACAAAATATGATTGGTTGAGAATCAATCGTGCCCCTTGGGCCTATATTTAAAAAAAAAAAATCATTCATCAGTGGACCCCTGGGGGGATAGTGGTGCCCTTGACAGTTATAGAGGAAAGTTAGGAAGAGGGGAGGGCTCTGGGGAAAGAAAATAAGTTCTACTCATTCAGCATTATTACACAGGAAAAAGAAAAGATGTATAATATGCAAGGAAGGTTCTGAATTACACAAAATAAAAATATTTTAATAGAATAAACTAGAAAAGACCCAAATGTCCAACAGTTAGGAAACAGATTGTAGGTTCACAGTCTCAGAAGGCTCATCTTTCACCAGAAGAAAAAAGGCTTGGGAAAGGCATGGGATAACCTGGGAAATTTCATGTTTTCTTTACTTAATTCATTTTTATCCCTGTGTCCCTGGTGTCTAGCATAAAATCTGGCACTCAGGAGGTGATCTATAAATATTTGCTGATTGAGTGGTTGATTGTTGCAATAAATATCCCCCCAAATGAGGCTCCATCTGGTTTCCACTATAGAAGATTTGGCTCTACACACTGGTCTTGAGCATATGATGTCAATCATAGGTGATGGAGAAGCAACAGCAACAGGGGATCACTAAAAGGACCTTAAGGGTCTGCCCGTTCCAAGCCCTCCTTTACCAATGAAGAAACTGAAGCCCAGAGGGATGAAGTCACTTGCCCAAGGTCAGAGGTTGTAATGAACAAGCCTGGGATTGCGGATGAGGTGCTCTGATTCCAAATCTAGAATTTCTTTTAAAATCATGAACTTAACATATAGGGATATTTCAACACACAAAGAACAAAAAAGAACTATGTCTAAAACTGTGCATCTATTACATACAACTTGCTTTTTTCAAAGTGTATATGAAACTTAATAGGCATGAACCCAAGTTTAAATCCAGTCTCAGATATTGTGGGACCTTGAGCAAGTCACTTAACCTCCATTTGCCTCAGTTTACTCAACTGTAAATTGAGGATAATGACTTATTTCCCAGATTGTTGTAAAGCTCAGATGAGATATTTGGAAAGCACTTGGCACAGTGCCTGGTACACAGTAGGTATTAAATCAGTGCTAGCTGTGATAATGATGATGATAAAGAATGAAACATTCAGTAATTCCTAAATGTAAATTCCACATCCTATTCTTAAGGAGCTCCCATTCTGATAAGGGAGATAACACACATGGAAAGTTGCAGCTACCAAAATCCCATTATCTAGCATGCTAGTGCCAACATTGTCCTCTTTGCTTGTGTCAACTTCTGAACTACTTCTGCTCTCTTCTGTACATTTTTAAAAATGGTCCGACACCTTTTTCATTATTGTCGCTTTCCTGCCTCCTCAAAAAATATAAGCCTTCTCACCTAACAAAATAAGTACAGTCAAGGAAAACAAACCATCTTTTGGCTGCATCTGAAGAGTCCATCCCTGCCCTGTTGAGAGGTGAGTGGGTGAATTGCTTCCATCAACCATCTTCTTGAGTTTTAATTCGTTATTGCAGCGATCAGAGCTCTTAAGTCTTTCAGTGTTGTTATCTTTTAAATTGTTCTCCAAGTACTTTTCATTTCATTTAGATCAGTTCACACAAGGTTTCCCAAGTTTTCTTCTGAATCTGTCCCTTATATTATATATTATGGAATAATAATATTCAGTTTTATTCATATGCCAGAATCTGTTCAGTCATTTTTTGCTTAATGGATAGACACCTTCCTTTGTTTCTAGTTCTTTGTTATAAAAGGGCTGCTATAAATATTGTGAATTTGTACATCTTTTCCCTTTTAATTTATCCTCTTAGGCTATATGCCTAGAAGCAGCATCCCTGGGTCAGAGGGTATGTGTATAGTTTAGTGACTTTTTGGATTACTTTCTAGAATGGTTAGATAATCCACATCTCCATCAACAAGGCATTATTCAATTGGAGAAATATTTATTCAGCACCTACTATGTGCCAGGGACTGTGCTAAGCACTGAGGATACAAAAAGGGACAAAAGACAGTCCCTGAGCTCAAGGAGTTTACAAATAATGGGCACTCGATCTCCCACAGCCCCAACAATTAGCCTTCTCCCTTTTCTGTCTCAATCTGATGGAACCTCACTTTCACAGACTGCATTTCTCTCACTGTTAGTGGTTTGGAGCATTTTTCTTCCCAATGACTGTTGATGGTTTGTAGTTCCTCTTCTAAGAGTTGACTGTTCATGTTGATTGACCGATTATTGATCAGGGAATGACTTCCATGGATCTTTCCACTGCTCCATGAAGCCCCCTAGGTGCATCAGGTGACCTTATGCAAAGCACAGGCCAGATACTTTCACAGAGGATGCAATGGGGACAGTGTGTACATTGCCCTCTGGCTTTTTTTTTTCTTGGCAGTTAATTTTAGGTTGTGAAGCCAGATTCACTAGTGGGGACTAGAGGGGCTGCAGAATCCCTTCTTTCCTGTCACTGTCTCTGGCTCTCTCCTTTTCAGAGATCAAATGCCTGCTCACTCTCTCTGTCTCTTTGTCTCTGTCTCTCTCTCCCTCCCTCCCTCCCTCCCTCCCTCTTTCTCTCTCTCTCTCTCTCTCTCTCTCTCTCTCTCTCTCTCTCTCTCTCTCTCTCTCTCTCTCTCTCTCTCTCCCTTCCTTTCCCTTCCCTTCTCTTTCCTCCCTCCCTCCCTACTGGAGGTCTCCCTTTCTAAAGCATATTTTCTATATATTTTCTCCTCTCTCTTTTTTTCTCCCTCTCTCCTCTTTTCATTCTCATGATTTGAGATCTAAAAGTTGTCACGGGGCTTGCCGTTATTCCAGCTGACAGGACCCTATGAAATGCATCTATTTAAAATCCATTTCCATTTGCATAAACATGCCTGAATGAATTTTTAGGATTTTGTGTTGGAAAATAGATTGTTTTTATCCACTAATTTTTTTTCAGATTTTCACATTTATATTAAGCAGAAACGCCTCTGAAACACTTGATCTGTATGTTAGTTGTGTGTGGGTGTTCATATTTCCCCTCTCTTTCAAAGAGATCTGTATTATGGGGTTTGGAGAAGGGGCGGAAGGAGCCAGGAGCGTGCTACTAAATATTCAGTAACTGACTCTGAGGGGAAAATGTACAGCGACACACTTATAACTCCAATCTTCATTATTAACATTTTTCCATCACCTTTTAAAGTCTAAAAAACCAAAATCATACATCAGGCCCTGATTTGTAGCATTTGCTAATTTTCAAGGTGTATATGCTCATAATGAACATTTAAGAGTCACTCAGGAGCCAGTAAGAGCTGGCTCTAGTACATCACTGGGGCAGAGAAGGGGGGGAGTATTCAAGGGAACAAATCTGTTAAAACATTTTCTGTCCAATCAGCGTAGAGTCTAAGGGCACCAGGCTGTCTTCTTAGGAGACCCAGGTTCCTCAAGCATTCTTTGTAAGAAATGGTAAAATGACTAGACCTTCACCTCACCTTAATAGTGTTATAGCAAATCACCCTTACAGGAAAAGGCAAACATAAATAAAAACAGCAACAGCCATCGAAAGCTGACCGTGCTGATCTTTATGACTGTACAAACACACTTCTATGTGGTCATAATTATGCCTACACTACTCCCAGGTCTATGGTTGTTCAGACGGTATGATTGGACAGCACCCGTTCCATTCTCAATGCTAACCCACTTAGCCACTGAGATGCTGCCTATTACAGTCTTTCCAGAAGCACAGAGACTGGGAGCATTCCATGACTGCAATATCCACCCTTGGGACAACATAGTGAACATGCCTTACGAGGCACCTGTCAATGTAGGGGCGAACGTGGCATATTGAGTGGACATTTTACGTGGAACCAGTATTTTTTCTTGTAATGACGACAGGGTTGTTTTGTTTTGTTTTGTTTAGGTGATAACCCCGTCTTTATTTAGGTTTTGAGACCCTTTCTCTTAGAAATCTCATGGACTCCTTGGCAATCTAGTGAAGTCTATGGACCCCTTCCTTTTAATACAAATAAAAAATACAGAGAATTTAAAAGAAACAAATTATACTGAAGTGTAGTTATCAGAACACTTTTTTTTAAATGCAATAAACAAGGTCACATAACTCAGGTTAAGAATCCCCTCCTCTAGGCAGTTTTCCTACCTTCAAATCCTCCCTTACGTTTTTCCATGATACGCTCTCATGAAACTGCAAGTGAGACCTTGCTCCTCTGGATTCCCAGGGCACCCTATCTGGATCTCTTATATTTATTCGTCACATTCAGCCACAGCCATCTGTGTACGTGCAGGAACACAGGCCCTTGTGGGTGTGGCTGAGACAGGAGAGGGGCACGGTGGACCCAACTTGGGAACATGCCAGCATGGCAGCGGCACATAAGGCAGAGGCAGAGATTGTAAGAAACATCTACAAGACACCAAAGCTTTGGGGAGATGGGCTGCTAAGACAACCAGTCAGTTCCTCCAATGATCCATGTCTCTTGCTTCTGAGCCCAGAACCATGAATTCCCTTTACAAGTTTTTCCAGTATCTCAGTCCCTTATATTTTGGCAGTGGGAAGGAGTTGACATTTTGCTTTCTGCTTACTTGGCTCCAAGTTTGGACCCTGGGCTCTTGTTCCCTAAGGCATGAAGTACCCTTTTTGCACCTCAGTGATTGGTCTAATTTCAAGGACCAGCCTTTCTGTCTCCATAAATAGGGGGTCCACTATGTACCAGTCACTGTGCTAAGTGCTGGAGATACAAAAAGAGGCAAAAGACAGTCCCCTAATGGGAAGATGACAAGGAAACAATTTTGTAGAATCAAGATGTGTACAGGATAAATTGGACGTAACAGAGGAAAACGGGGAAATAGCAGAGGGGAATAAGAAATTAACAGAAGGAAGGCACCAGAATTAAGAAGGATTGAGAAAAACTTCTTGTAAAAGGTGAGATTTTGGTGTGGCATCTGAAAAGAGCCAGGGAAGTCAGCAGGTGGAAGTGAGAAGAGTGTTCCAGGACTAGGGGACAGTCAGAGAAAATTCCTGGAGCATTAAGTAAGGAGGAAAGGCCTGCTCTGAGTCCCAGCTGTGGAGAGACACCTCAGGCTTTACTTTTCCCCTTGGCCAGCACTATGGGACCCATGAGTCCACTGTAGCTAGTATTTCCTGCTCTTAGGCGATGGCATATCCGATTAGGCTATGACCTCATGAGTTTAGAAAGATCAGGGAAGGTGGTGGTCTGCCAGAACAACACAGAGGAGTGACCAGGACCCACCAGCAGCAAACTGGCCTCACTGGCACGATGCTAGACCCTAGAAGAGGGAGGAACTCCTCCACCAACCAGGCCACATTCCGAAGTGAACCTAGGGCAGCAAATACGTTGCAAAAACATACGTCTGAGCCTCAGGGAAGAGGAGGAGGTGGAAGAGAAGAAAGATAGGAAAAGGGAGAGGAGGAGGAAAAAGAGAAGACAGAAGAGGAGAAGATGACAATTCTGCCCTTACCACAGATCCCTGAATACCATCAGGTCCTGGACATCCATCCCCTATTTGAGACCAACCTAATATAGCAGCTGATGGGCATGGCTGGATGTGGAGTGAAAGGCAGAGGGCTTTTCAAACCTCACACTGCTTGGCCTGTGCAAAGTCATCTCCCTGTCCCTGTCTCAACTGGTCTTTCAGGGATTCGTGAAGGGCTTTTTCAAGACCTGCCAGCCTAGAAAGCAGTGGTGGAGCTGTTCGGTTGTCTTCTTCTGTACTCCTGGGACCAGAGATGCCACTGTGCCAGATGCCACTCTCTTCCATGGTTTGTGTGGGCAGGAGGGCAGTGACTGTGTCTTGGTCACCACCCCTATCTCCCCTAGGGCTGAGCACAGGGCTTTGGATAGAACAGGTGCTTGGCACACACATTTTGAATATTTGGAAGCAATGGTGGAAATGGCAAAGAGGCTGATTTAGGCCTGATGTCCCCCAAAAGTTTTCTCACAATTAGAACCATCCCAAGGTAAGAGGGGCTGCCTTAGGAGACCAGGGTGCCTTCTCCTTGGAATTCTTCAACCATGAGACTGCCAGACCACTTGTCAAGAGGTGACAGCAGGGATCCCTCTGGTGTATGGGCTGGACTAGACTCTCTAAATCTGTGATTTTGTGTCATCATCCTTATAGATGAGGCTGGAGGAGACCTTAGAGGTCATCTAGACGTAGAAGCATAGATTTGGAACTGGAAAGGAACTTGGAGGCCATTAAATCCAAACCCTCCCCCCATTTTACAGACAAGGAAACTGAGGCCCAGGAAAACTAATTGACTTGGTCAAGGTCACACAGCTTGTACTTAACAGACCTGGGACTTGAACCAAGTTGTTCTAATTGGAATCTATTCCTTTTACAAGTATGTTAACTGAGGCCGACGGAGCTGACTGGTGATACCATCCAAATAAGGCAAGAAGGTGATGAAGCAAGGAAAACCCTCATAGCAGAGCAGTGCCAGAGCTAGGTGATGCCTTTCCGACCTGGTCTCGGTTTAATTTCTTTCTTTTCTTTTATTATTCCTCTGATAGGAGACTATAAAAGGTTAATGACTGACATTTAGAATAAAAGCTAACATTTGTAGAGCCCTTTAAAGCTTGTAAAGTACTTGACAAACAATATCTCATTTGATTCCCCAATTTAAGGAAGGTGCTATTATCATCCCCATCTTACAGATGACAAACTGAGGCAGAGAGGCTAAAAGACTTACCCAGGGTCATCCAGTCTGACAAGCTTTTGAATTCAGGTGTATCTGGCTTCTATTCACTCTGCTACCAGGCTGCCAAGTCTAAACGTAATCACTATTTTAAAGTTTGCCAAGCGTGTGGAAATGTCATCTCCAACAGTAACCCTGTGAGGGACGCAGTGTAGTAAAGATTCAGGATTTGCCTTCAAGATTTTGGACTCCAAATCCAGCATTCTGTCCTCTGCACCTTTGCTATCTTGAAACAGCTTTGGATTCAGAGTCTAAAGAACTCAGGCACATTTCTGCGCCAATGCACCAATTCTGCACTAATGGGTGCTAGTTATTTTCCATGTGACCTTGGCTATGTCATATCACTTCTCCAAGCCTCAGTTTCTTCTTTTATAAAGAAGAGGGGTTTAGGCTAGATGACTATAGAAGTCCCTTCCAGTTCTAAATCTCTGAATTCACTTCTTTCAAAAGCCTTGAGGGTGATAATAAAACCTGCTGGAGACGCAAATGAAATAATGTGTATATATGTATACCTGCAAGATCAAGGAAGAGCTTGATAGGAAAGAAAAAATGAAGAAATAAGAGTAAGACTCAATACAAAATATATCACCTAGTCCAAGAAGCTTGCAAACTTGTTGATGCTCCGTCATTTCAGTCAGTTCAGATTCTTTGTGACTCCTTTTGAGGTTTTCTTGGCAAAAATACTGGAATAGTTGGCGTTTCCTTCTCCAGCTCATTTTACAAATGAGGAAACTGAGGCAGAGTGACTTACCTAGGGTCACACAGCTAATAACTATCTGAGGCCAGATTTGACCTCAGGAAGATGAGCCTTCCTGACTCCAAGTCTTGCACTCTATCCACAGCACCACCTAGAAACCCTTGTAATCATAGGGCCACAGATAAAAGATTTAGAGGCAGATGGGACCTTAGGGTTCATGTATTCCAACCCCTCCCCCACTTTTATTTTCCACTTCAGGAAATTGAGGCCCAGAGGGGTTAAGGGACTTCATTACTGTCTCACCTTCTTTGGATTTCAAGGCTACCCAGAAGAAATGTCAATATTTATAATAAAGCTGCTACCTAGGTCTGCTCTGTTACTTACAGTGAGCATGACATTTCCCCTCCCCTAAAATCCAGGTGGAACCTCTTTTAGTTGGTCATAGAGTATGGTAGAAGTCCATGGTGAGAATATTGGAGTTTCGTGTCTCCTCAAATTGAGTTCTAACCAAGTAGAGAAGAGTCATGGACTTGTACAAACTAGCAGGAAAAGCAATCACCCAATTAGAAGAGAAGCAGAAAGCTGGGAAATAATTTTTATAACCAGAGTTTCTGATAAAGGCCTCATTTCTACAACATATAGAGAACTGAGTCAAATTTACAAGAACAGAAGTCATTCCCCAATTGATAAATGGTCAAAGGATATGAACAGGCAATTTTCAGAAGAAGAAATTAAATCTATCTATAATCATATGAAAGAATATTCTAAATCATTATTTATTAGAGAAAAGCAAATTAGGACAACTCTGGGGTACCACATCACGCTGATCAGATTAGGTCACATGACAAAACAGGAAAGTGATAAATGCTGGAGAAGATGTGGGAAAATTGGAACACTAATGAATTGTTGGTGGAGTTGTGAACTCATCTAACCATTCTGTAGAGCAATTTGGAACTATATCCAGAGGTAGTTATAAAACTGTGCATACCCTTTGATCCAGCAATACCACTTCTAGGTCTGTATCCCAAAGAGATCATGCAAATAGGAAAAGGACCAACATGGACAAAAATATTTATAGCAGGTTTGGTTGGGTTTTTTTTTTGTGGCAGCAAAGAATTCAAATTGAGGGATGCCTATCAATTGGGGAATGGGTGAACAAGCTGTGGGATTTGAAATGTAATGGAGTACTTTTGTTCCATAAGAAATGATGAGTGGGCAGACTTCAGAAAAACCTGGAAAAACCTGAATGAAGTGATGCTGAGTGAAGAGAGCAGAACCAGGAGAACATTGTACACAGTAATATGGTGTGATAGACTTAGCTTTCTCAGCAATGCAAGGATCCAAGACAATTTCAAAAGACTCATGATGGAAATGGTGGGTACATCCAGAAAAAGAACTAAGGAGTCAGAATGCAGATCGTTAGTATACTATTTTTTCTTTTTTTCCTCTTTCTTGTGGTTTATCCCTTTGGTTCTAATTCTTCTTTACAACATGACTAACGTAGAAATATATTAATATGATTATACATGTATAGCCTATATCAGATTCCATACCATCCTGGGAAGGGGAGAGGGAAGAGGAGAAAATTTAGAACTCAAAATCTTACAGAAGTAAATGTTGAAAACTAAAAATAAATAAATTTTTTAAAAAGATAGTGACCCAGTGTTTTATGTGTTTATGTGCTTCACCATTATAACCATTAGTACGGATATCTTCAAACATTAATCCTTCATTCTAAGTTAAATATAGGATCTGAAGTCAGAGGACCTGGGTTTGCTTCCTGACTCTTCTACTTATTTTCAGATCACATATTTAGAGATGGGAGGGCCCCTACAGGACATCAAGTCCAACTTCATTTTACAGATAAGAAAACTGAGGCCCAGAGAAGATACGCACCTGGACCAAGGTTCTACATGAACAATAAGAACTATCAACGCCCCATGGGGCAATGAAACACACAGCAAATGAGTGTCTGTGGCAGAATTCAAACTCAGGTCTTTCTGACTCCAAGTTCTATGCTCTGTTTATAACTCCATAGTACCTCTTGTCAGTAAAATTGCAGGATTGGGTTAGATGATCTTTAAGATGTCCTTCAACTTTCAACTAGGTTCTTAATACTTCAAAATTTCAAGGACCTATGCCTGTCGGTGTGGATACTCCTTTCACCAATGCCCCTTCATTGCCCTTTTATGCTGCCAACAGATTCGTGTCCTCTGGGACTCCGTGATGACATTCTCTAAACTTAACTAAGCTGGTCTTTGGCCAAGAGGTCTATGGACTGATAGGTGGTCCATCTCTGAGGCCTCTCCAGCTTGACAGGACCTGCCAGAGCTGAGAACCAGGAATCCATGAAAACTGATGAGATCAGACTCTAATTAGTGCAGACAATACACATAGCAGGATTTAGATTTGGGGCTGAAAGTTCAGGTAGTTGTTAGGATTCAGGGAATGGGTGATAAGAGACCTCAGAAGCTATTGCCTCACAGAATCATCAGTTTAGAGCTGACAGCCTTAAAGATCTTCTACTCCAATCCCCTCATTTTATAGATGAGGAAAGTGAGGGCCAGAATAGGTAAAGTGACTTCCCGGAGGTCACACATGTAGCAAGTATCCAAGCAGAGATTTGAACCCAGGTCTTTTAACTACAGAGCCAGTACTCCTTCTACCAAGATAGTCTGTCCTGAAATAAACAGGAGATCTTTTTGTAGTAATTTACAATTTCCAAATCACTGTATTGAAAACAACCCTAGAAAGTAAGAGAGGCATTATTACCTCCCCCCTCTTCCTTTTTACAGACAAAGAAACTAATATGGAGTTCAACCAATACAGCCTTACTAACCCCAACTACAATTTTGTCCTATTATTGTGCAAAATTGTTGGTGAGTAGAAAGGCAAAGTTAGCTTTCTAAAGAAGCTCAGTAATTGTTGGCAAAAGAGCTAAGGGGAGAAAGGTATTGTATGAAACTTTCATGCAGGAGGGTTTTTCAGGAACAGATTAAAAGGAACCAAGTCTTTTGTTTAAAAGAAAAAACTCTTATCTGTGTTGAAAGCTTATGCATATGTCACAGGGCCTCTAAGATTTTTTTCCACTCTTGCCTCCCAGGCTTTTTACATTTTCTCTTGAAATGAGGTAATCCCATAGTCTAAGGAACAATCACAGTGACTCACTGGAAGAAATGATCTTTTACCCATATTTGGAACTGTCAAAGCCAGCAAATGCCCCAAGAAGACCTAATTTCTCTATACCAGTAAAATCACAGGTCAAGACCCTATCCAGTAGTTATCACAAGACTTTACTTCTATGACCATGTTGTCTCCTCCGATTAACATAAGTTCCTTGGGGGCAGGAATCAGTTTTTTTTTAATTTGTAATCACTGCACCATGCATAATACTTGGTATGTAGTGGTACTTAATAAATGCTTGGGGATTTAACTTTTCTGATCCATTAGAGAGCTGGTTTAGGGGACCTCTATGGCCTACCCATTCCAATTTTAAACCTATAAAGTACTTTACCTCTTTGATGTTTACTTTTAATTTATATTTATTCCACAAATATGTACATTTATATAGACTATAAATATATACTATACTCCTTGATTGGTAAATTGTCCAAATCTCAGGTCAAGTGTACTTATATACATACGTGTAGTCTCCACTGATTGACTATATGCTACCTGAGGGCAGGGATTAGTTTTTCTTTATGGTCACAGTTCCTAGCACAGTGAGATCAAGTCCAACCCCTTCATCTTATAAACAAGGAAACTGAGTCACAGAGGAGATAAATAACTTGTCCAGAGCTACATAGCCAATCATAGTCTTGAGCAGGATATGAAACCCAGTCTTCTTGACCCCAAATCTAATTGTTTACCAACTATGTCATGCTGGCTCCCTACTCTATTTTCACAGATTACCATCTGTACATGGTCTTCAAGAGTTTTGTTGGCCAAAAACATGTATTGACTCTCCAATGATGAGCCTGTCAATGCTGAGTCTTGTCCCCTACCAACAGAAGACTGGTCCTTGAAGCCATTTGAGTTTGGTGGGACCTTCAGGAGATGGCATTCCCCTGGCCTGGCCTTCGAGAACACAAGGCTCACCTCCAATCCAAGATGAGGCACCAGACAAGACATTAGTGAAGTGTAACTCAAAAACTCCAGGAAACAGTTACATTTTTTGCAGTGGCAAAGAACTGGAAACAGAGTAGGTGTCCATCAACTGGGGACTGGCTAAACAAACTGTGATATGTGAATATAAAGGAGTATTGCTGTTTAATAAGAAATGATGAGTGGGATGATTGACTACAGAGAAGTCGAGGAAGATTTACATGAACTGATGCAAAGTGAAGTAGCAGAGCTGCTACAATGACCATAACAAAGGAAATAGGAAGAACAGTCAAAAATAATCAAAAGCGATTTTTGCAAAGTTATAAAAACCAACATGGCTCCAAAGAAGGGACGCAAAAAAATACTTCACCCCACTCTCTGTGGAGGTGGGAGCTACGCTGTACTTCTAGACCTTTTTATGTATTAACTAATATTACATTTTTCCTCTTTTTTCCTTAAAAATACTATTTATTATATGGGATGGCTCTCTGAAAGATGGAGAAGGATCCTTGAGGAATTTTTTGTGAAATTAAAAAGATATCCATAAAAATTTATTTTTAAAAAATTAATCAATAATGCATACATCTTATCACTCCTACTAGAGTTCCTTGAAGGCCACAGCTGTTTTGCTGATTTTTCCCCCAAAGCACCTAGCACAGGGGTCTGCTTATACAAGGTACCAAATAAATGCTGAACATAAAGTATGCAATGAAATTAAACATATCTCATGAGAACATCATATTAATAAGCAGGATCCCCTTGCAAAAAACTCATGTTTGGAAACACTTTGCCAACAGCTGTCTAAGCTCTGTGGTGATTTTGTGCCTGTGTCCTGTTCCAATGAGGTTCACTAGCAGCTGGAAAGATATTTTTATACTTTGATGGGCTATGTTGGGCTTAAATAGAAACATTAGGGAAGGGAAAAAACTAGAATTATTTATGGTCACTCCTCTACATGCTGAGGATTTCAAATAGAAAGCCCCAAACTAAGAATTCACCAAACTGATTAGCTTTTTCTTGGATAAATCGAGTTACCAATGGAAGGAAGACTTTGTCAATAGCCAAGAAAGAGTAATGGTGGAGTTCCATGTATGGTTCTGAGACAGCCCAAACAGTTGCAGCAAAGCATGGCTGCTAGAGCCTACAACAACAATGTGTCCACTGAGGCAGAAAGAAGAAATGCTTTTTGGTGCAAAAGCAGTCGATGGTGGCAAGAACCCCTGGTCTACCCATTGTTGGCAGCAGTGAAAACAGTAGCCAAGTGGAAATGCAAAGGCAAGCAGATGCCTCCAACATTAAAACAGGAGTGACGTATTGACATATAGGTAATGATGTTTCAGCCTGGATAGTGGGACGGAGGCACAGCACTGACTCAGACAAGTTCCTAGGGACAAGGACAATTCCAGAGCCAGTAATTGTGAATAGATCTATGTGACTATGTCAGAACACTGTCTATACTCATTCATCTTGAGACCAGTTCTATTAGTTCTAGAGAAATTAGAGGAGCACTGTTGACATATATTGTTGGGATATTGAGTCAGTATAATGAATATATTTGAAATCAAATGTATTTGAAATATATTTGAAACTCTTATTCATGTTGATATGGGAGCTGGCATGGCCCCAGGATCTCCCTGCATTATGTTCGGATTTCAGTAGGTAGGTGATGTCTGTCTATGTTCTAGGGAAAACAGATCTGAGATGTGTTTGCTATGCTCTCCATGGATAATGGGAGCATATGTGACTCAGTCTTTTCAAACCACAAGGGGAACAGGCCTCCTAGCCACAGGCTGAAATAAAGATTTTCCCTTTATTCCTAGAGAGGGTAGTATTAACCCTGAAGAGTCCTTGTCAAATCTCATTCTTTTGCAAATCACTGACATAGTTCAGTCGTTTTTCAGTCAGGTTGGACTCTTTGTGACCCCATTTGGGGTCTTCTTGGCAAAGATATTGGAGTGGTTTGCCATTTCTCCTCCAGCTTATTTTACCGATGAAGAAACTGGGGCAGACTGGGTTAAATGACTTGCCTAGCATTACACAGCTAGTAAGTGTCTGAGGCTGGATTTAAACTCGGGAAGATGAGTCTTTCTGATTCCAAGCCGACTACTCTACCACTGGGTCACCTAGCTGTCCCCAAATTCTACATTCTAATCAAACTGACCTGGGTGTTGTTCCTCCATATACATTAAATCTCACTCTTCCATGCCTTTGCATAGGCTCTTTCTCCTACCTAGAATGCCCTCCTTAGTTATCTCTGTTCCTTGGAACCCTTAGTTCTCTCTAAGGTTCAGCTCAAAGTGCTAACTCCTTCACCTCCAGGGAGAAAACTGATGAACTCTGAGTGAAGATTAAAGCATACTTTTTTACTTTATTTGGCCAACGGGAGGTTAGGAAGGGTATGCATGTATGTGTGTGTGTTTTCTTTTACAACATGGCTGATATGGAAATATATTTTGCATGACCTCACCTATATAATTGATATCACATAGCTTGTCTTCTCAACGGGCAGAGAAGAGGCAAGAGAGGGAGAGAATTTGGAATTCAAAATTTTCAAAAGTGAATATTAAAAATTTTGTATATGCAATTGGGAAATTAATGAAATAAAATACATTATGAGAAATGACTATAACTTACAGATAAATCATGGCTCTGCATTTCTGGATGGATTTTCCACACCAGGAATTCCCTGCACCAATTTCTCGTACAGGTGAAGCCTAAAAGAGAAAAAACAGACTGTCACATTAGTGGGATACTTCCTCCTTAGCTGTTAGCCAATACCCAGCAAACATTTGCAACAGTCAAGTCAGGCTCTTCAGGTTGTCCAGCCCTGGGGTGTCAAACTCAATAGAAGTGAGGGTCACTGATCCACATATAAGGATCCCTGCATGTTGATTTAGCAAACCACATGAAAGGCCCCACTGGGCTCATGTTTGACCCTGGAGTCCAGCCCATACATACATCCAGAGACAGAGAGTTATATCACATCATAAACATCACTTCATTGCCTTTATTTTCACTATATTTATGAGTATCCTATGCTCATGATAGCTAATCTAGCTGTCAGGAATATCATATGAAATTGTTAAGAGATCCTCCATGGTCACACAGTGTCAAAGGTGGGATTTGAATCCAGGTTTCTGCCTCCAAGTCCAGCACTCTACCCATTGTTCCATGTTGTTCCTCAAGAATATATTACATCCACTAGATAAAGAAAATGGCATTCACCTGATTTATAGCACAGAGAACATCCCAAAAGAACTTTGAGCTTCCTGCATCAGGAGAATTGTGTATTCCTGTCCTAACTTGTTTTGAGGCCATAAGTTTCCTCACCTATAAATTGAGTCACCAGCTTAGAATGACATTGGGAGACCTGAAAGGCAGTTAAGGGCTTTTTGGGGCAAGAGTATGAACACTAGGAATTATCATTAACTCAAAATAAATACAGGGACAGATAGGTGGGGCTATATTGCACTACACTTGAAGTCATTAAGACTGAGTTCAGGGGGAGGAGCCAAGATGGTGGAGTAGAAAGATTCACATATGCTAGCTCCAAACCCACAACCCATAAATTTCCTGTAAAAAGAACTCCCCACAAATTCTAGAGCAGTGCAAGCCACACAGCAATGCAGTTGAGGAGATTTCCATTCCAGAGAGCCCGAAAAACTTACCCCAAAGGTCCGTTGCACATCAGACAGCGGAGCCCACCCCTGCCCTGCCCTGGCTGCAGGGCCCCGAGAGGAGCAGATCCGAGCAGGCTTCAGGGACAGAACCTGGGATACAGAGGCCCCGACCTCCACGTCTTTCCCTGATGGCAAGCATTGTACTTCCTCATCAGAAATGAAAGGAGGAAGAAATATCTCTTCCCCAAGAAAGTAGCTTTCTATGGTCTTATTTTTCTTCCCTTTTATGGGCATTTTCCCAGCCAGTTACTTGACTTCTGAGATTCCTGTCCACCCAGATCCACCCGGCTAGTACTTGGGGTTTGAGATTCAAATGCTGCTCCCCAGCCTCAGGGTCTTCCATGGCAGGCAGGGCTGCTATTCAATGTGAGCTTAAGTTCTGGTGCTCAGGTGGGGGCAGGGCCACCTCCCAGGCTCAGGTCCCTCAGGGGGTTTATGCAGAGACTTTCAGTAATGGCTCTCAGCTCCTGCTTGCTCCGGGAGTGCCTGGCCACTGCTGCCTCTGCTGCTGCCTCTGCCACTGCCTCCCGAGGGGGCCCGAGTCACGGAGACACCCTGCTCCCTTCTCAGCCAGCCCAGAAGAAAGAATGCTTTCAAAAGAAAAATTAGCCAAATGGAAAAAGAGGTTCAAAAGCTCACTGAAGAAAATAGTTCTCTCAAAATTAGAATGGAACAGATGGAGGCTAATGACTTTCTGAGAAACCAAGAAATCACAAAACAAAACCAAAAGAATGAAAAAATGGAAGAGAATGTGAAATATCTCATTGGAAAAACAACTGACCTGGAAAATAGATCCAGGAGAGATAATTTAAAAATTATGGGACTGCCTGAAAGCCATGATCAAAAAAAGAGCCTAGACATCATCTTCCATGAAATTATCAAGGAAAACTGCCCTGACATTCTAGAACCAGAGGGCAAAATAAGTATTGAAGGAATCCATCGATCACCGCCTGAAAGAGATCCAAAAAGAGAAACTCCTAGGAACATTGTGGCCAAATTCCAGAACTCCCAGCTTAAGGAAAAAAATCTTACAAGCAGCTAGAAAGAAACAATTCCAGTATTGTGGAAATGCAATCAGGATAACACAAGATCTAGCAGCTTCTACATTAAGGGATCGAAGGGCATGGAATAAGATATTCTAGAAGTCAAAGGAACTAGGACTGAAACCAAGAATCACCTACCCAGCAAAACTGAGTATAAGACTTCAGGGGAAAATATGGTCTTTCAATGAAACAGAGGACTTTCAAGCATTCTTCATGAAAAGACCAGAGCTGAAAAGAAAATTTGACTTTCAAACACAAGAATGAGAAGAAGCATGAAAAAATAAACAGCAAAGAGGAGTCATAAGGGACTTACCAAAGGTGAACTGTTTACATTCCTACATGGAAAGACAATGTTTGTAACTCTTAAAACTTTTCAGTATCTGGGTAGTTGGTGGGACCACACACACACACACACACACACATACACACACACACACACACAATGTACACACATGCGTGCACACACACATACACACATGCACAGACATACAGAGACAGTGAGCACGGAGTGAACTGAATAGCATGGGACCATATCTTAAAAGAAATTAAGGTAAATGGTGAGAGAGAAATGTAGTGGGAGGAGAGAGGGTGAAATGGAATGGGGTAAATTACATCTCATTCAAGAGGCAAGCAGGAGACTTTTTAGGGGAGGGAAAAAGAGGAGAGCTGAGAAAAAAACATGAAGTTTACCCTCATCACATTCGACTAAAGGAAGGAATAAAATGCACACTCATTTTGGGATGAAAACCTATCTTACAATACAGGAAAGTGGGGGAGAAGGAGATAAGCAGGGTGGGGGGGATGATGGAAGGGAGGGCAATGGGAGGAGGGAGCAATTTTAAGTCAACACTTGGGGAGGGACAGGATCAAAAGACAGAATAGAAACAATAGGTGACAGGATAGGATGGAGGGAAATATAGTTAGTCTTACACAACATGACTATTATGGAAGTCATTTGCAAAACTACACAGATAGGGCCTATATTGAATTGCCTGCCTTCCCAAAGGGAATGGGTGGGGAGGGAGGGATGGGGAGAATTTGGAACTCAAAGTTTTAGGAACAACTGTTGAGTATTGTTCTTGCTACTAGGAAATAAGAAATACAGTTAATGGGGAATAGAAAGTCATTTGGCCCTACAGAACAAAAGAGAACATGGGGACAAGAGAAGGGAGGGAGGATAGAAGAGAGGGAAGATTGGTGATAGGGGAAATTAGAATGCTCCGTGAATTGAGGTGGGGGGAGGGGACAAATGGGGAGAAAATTTGGAACCCAAAATCTTGTGAAAATGAATGTAAAAAGTTAAATCAATAAATTTATATTAAAAAAAAAAAAGACTGAGTTCAAATCCAGCCTCGGACACTTATTAGCTGTGTGATCCTAGGTAAGTGACTTAACCCCATTTGCCTCAGTTTCCTTATTTGTAAAATGATCTGGAGAAAGAAATGGAAAACCACTGTATTATCTTTGGCAAGAAAATCTCAAATGGCATCACAGAGTCAGACACAACTGAAACAACTCAAGAGTAACAAAACGAATACTGTCCTCTCTTGGTCATAGCAGAAAGTACATTAATAATCTCTCTGATTTCCTTTCCAATGGATTGTAACTTATTCTCTTTGTGAGAGGTCAGAGCACAATAGAAAATCAGAACAGTGTCCCAATTGCTAACATATTATTAAGTCAATTTTTTCTCCCATTATAATATTCAATTAGCAAATCATTGGGGGGTATTCAATTCAAGGCACAATGTCTGAAAAAAATTCTAAACAGGAACCTCCCCCCCACACCATGTTTAAATGCAATGGAGAAATACTTCTTTAATATTAATGCCATCAGAGCAGGAGAACAATACTATAACAGCATTGTAAAAATAGAAAATTTTGAAAGACTTAAGCCCTCTCATCAATGCCATGACCGATGACAATTTCAGACAACAAAAATAGGAGAATGCTACCCGCCTCCTTATATAGAGGTGATGGACTAAATATGCAGAATGAGACATATTTTTAGGCATAGACCATATGGAAATTTTTTTTTGCCTGACTATGCATATTTGTTAAAAAAGATTTTTATTCTTTTTTTTCTTCCACTGGGGGTGGTGAATGAGAGAAAATAGATGCTTGTTAAATGAAAAAAATAAGAAATGGAATTTAAAAAAGAAAATATTTGCGACTTCAGAAATTAAATAGTCACATTTAGACATCCTTTTTGTAACCTATGGCACTCAATTATGACTAACTCCGAAAGTTTTCTGTTTGTTGATTTTTTTAAAATAGTAAAGATCATGTGCCAAGGAAGCCAGATTCCTGGGGAACAGGAAAGATGAAGCGTGCCAGAAGGCAAGAGGAAAGAATTACTGCATGTTTTATCTTCTTTTATTTGTTATCTAAGAGGTCTTTGCAAATCAATATCATTACCCTCAGTATCAATGCCATTTCTGACATGCTAGACTGCAAATAAATAAAAGTCAAGTAGAATGATGAAAGAAGGGTGAGGGCAATTTATTTTACATAAACATAACAGATTATGTTTATGCTTCTGCCCATGGTGGCTTCCACTGAAGTGAATGAGGATTCTTTAAAGGAAAATGGTCAATCAAATGTATGTATGGGTAGCCATTAAGAGCAGCTAAATGGTACCATGGATAAAGGATGTGGCATGGAGTCAGGAAGGCTTGAGTTCAAATCCAGCCTTGGACACTTATTGGTGACCTTGGGCAAGTCACAAGCTCTGTCTGCCTCAGTTTCCTCCCCTATAAATAATACTAGCCCCTACCTCCCAAGATTATTGTAAGGATCAAATGAAATAATAATTGTGAAGAATTTAGCATAGTTCCTGGCATATCTTTAGTGCTATATAAATGTTGGCTATGATTATTATGACAAGTAAAATGCCAACAGTTGGCCCTGAGAATTGGGAGATTCTTGGTGCCTTCAGCCCCTTTCCCTACCACATTAACATGGAAGCAGCAATGCACAGACCTGGGGCTGTTTGGGTTCTTTCTGTTTCAAGGAATTCCATGGCTCCCCAAAATTGGCCAGTGTTCTGATCATGAACTTTTCTCTATTTGGTTGAGCTGGGTGTCAGTCAAGTCACACAGTCTGTCATAAGTTCTATAGTTAAGTTACAATGATGATATTAAGTGATTTCTATGTGCAAAGTATTCAGAAACAGAAAAGTAAGGCAGTCCCTGCTCTTGAGAGGGAAACAAGACAGATGAAAGGTTTCAGCTGTAAGACAGACAGAAGGTCCCATGGTGCTTAGAGGGCAGCAGCAAGGGAGATGGTGAGGAGGTCTTGAATATCATTTCATCTCATGCTGAACTACTTGGCAGTGCCAAGGTCTTTGATGGAAAGAAGTTTCTCTTCTGGGTCTTCAGGAATGAGGGTTATATGGCAACTTATTTAAAAGCCTTTCAACTTTGGTAGAACCTGCTAGACCTCAAAGAGCTTTTAAGAAAATGGGGTTAGAAAGCAGGCCATGAATTAAAATCTTGGCGCTGGCATTCATCCATGTAAATTCAAACAAATTATTTAAAGCACTATAGAAATCAACTCACTCATTTTACAAATGAGAAAGATTATGATAAGACATAGCTAGAGGGCAGTTAGGTGGCACCATGGTAAATCAAGCACCAGGCCTGGAGTCAGGAGGAGTCATCTTTGGGAGCTCAAATCTGGCCTCAGACACTTATGAGCTGTGTGACCCTGGGCAAATTACTTAACCATTTTCTCATCCATAAAATGAGCTGAAGAAAGAAATGACAAACCACTCTAGTGTCTCTGTCAAGAAAACCCCAAATGGGATCACGGAGCATCAGATGCGACTAAAAAAAGTGAACAACGTAAGTTAAGGAGAGAGTGTAACTAGGACATAGAACCCCTATGATCCCTAGTTGGAGGTGACTCTTTCCATGATGCCAAGAACTGTCTGTGGTTTTATCCTGTATCATTACAAGTCTTCAACTAGTCTGCATCTGATTGTGTCTTAGCTGGACTGAGAATCAGGAGCCCTTAGCAAATCATCTTACATCTTATAAGCTTTACCTTCTTCATCTGGAAGGAGGGAGGGTTGATCTAGAATAGATGACCTTAAAAATCCCTCCCAGTAATCAATGTGTGATCTTATTGGCGTAAGGACTGATTCTCCTCACCTCTCCTTGACTAATTAAGTTCCTTAGGGGTAGGGACTTCACCTAATTCATTTTTGTGTATCCCACACGGCGCCTAGAACAATGCCTTCCTTGTGTATGGCAGGCATTCAATATTGACAGAATTGAATCGAGTCATTTTCAATTTTCCTTTTCTGATTAACTTTCAATTTTTCTTCCCAAAAGGAACCTAGTTGTTCAACTGGGTTTGCATAAAATCTACATACACTGGCAAGTCTGAGATATTTCAGCTGTTCTCAAGTAACTCACTTAGTAATGTCATTAACACAGGATAAGGCAAACTTGGTTCTGATAAAACTTTCCCAAAAAGCTTTTATATTTTATCAGAACACATTATATTTGTAAATGACATTTAAGCCAAAAATTTAACAAGATTTTTAGACAGTCATTTAAAGTGGCTTGATCACAGAGTCTTCTCTCCGTATTCCTGGACTGTTAATTTCTCAAAGTGCAGCATTTTCCTTTTCATTGGCAGCACGTTAATCAGCCACATTCTTGACATGGCAGTGATTGCAAATTTACGGCAATAAAATATATGGGCAAGAGCATATCATTATGTAAAACTTGTCAGAATAAAATATTTTATTTCTAAATTGAGTGCTTTATCATGCCTAGCATGAGACCATGCATATATACCCTGTAGGCAGTTAATCAATATTAATCTAAGGCTATGAATATTTACCCAACTAAGAGAGATATGGCCAAAATTTCTGAATAATTTAAAATCAGATGTAATGAATAAATTTATTATTCTTACTCCCATGGTGATAAAGGAAAAAATAAAGAAAAAACTGGAGATAAATTTAAGATTTATGATATGGATGGGAAGAGATAAGGCTTACCTAACAAAGAGGTTAGTAAAACATTAACAACAAGAAAATATAATCGGATTTTTCCTTCCTCATTCTGTATGACTTCTTTAAATGATTTTAACTCCATCATCAACTCTCCAACTACACAGATGTGCTTATGTTCACTCCTTCCATCATTTAAAAAATAAACATTTGGGGTGATTGCTGCCATATTCATGAAGTCTAGGTCTTAGCTATAGACAGGATCCTGCAGCCTCGCTTTAAGAGAACAAATAGACTACGCTATAGCTGCCTTGAATTTGGGCATCAACAATCGGTAAAAAGTTTAAAAACCTAACTTTCCCATCACATCTTGTTTCTTCAAAGATATAATCAAATATCTGTGGCAACAAACCTGACAAATATAAAAGGAAAAAGTTTCTGTCTGTAGCTGGATAGGCTTTTTGAGACTCTAATGCGAACTTTGCTTAGAAGTCATTTCATTTCCCCTGCTCTCAGTATCTTACTCTGCAAAATGGGAGGCTAAGATTATTCAGTTCCAGGTGCCATAGTTTAAGGACACCATGAAAAATATCAGAGGACAATAGGGATGAAGAGTCTTACGGGATCTGTTGAAGAGAGTGAGGAGGTTTAGCTTGGAAAAGAGAAGTCTTAGAAGGGTTGTGGTAGCTGTCTTCAAGTAACCGAGGGGCTCTCATAGGAAAAGGGGAACAGAACCAGGAACCATGGATGAAAGTTTGAGACGATATCAGGAAAAACAGCCTAATAATCAGGACTGTCCAGAAGTACGACAGGCTGTCTCCTCTGGCAGAGTCCTCCCTCACTTTGGCAGTCATCAAACAGTTAGGTATGGTGGTGGTGTTATCAGGGAGGCCTAAGCTCAAATGCTGCCTCAGACATCTAGGAAATGCATGGTCCTGGTCAAGTCTCTTAACCTCTCAGGATCTGTCTCCTCATCTGTAAAATGATGGGGTTAAATCTGATGGACACTTTGAAGTTTCCTTTCTAGTTCTAAATCTACGAGTGGACGTTCCTTTGACCATGACATGATTGCATGGGGGGTATCCCTTTCAGGTATTGGTTGAATTAGATACTTTCTGACTCTCAGACTCTGTGATTTAATTGCTAAAAGTCATTTAACCCCCAGAATCCAAGTGATTCCCAGCTATCTGATTTGAGTCAATCAATCTTTACCAGGCCTGCATCATGTTTGCTTCGTGGCCCTCCCCACCGAGTATTTAATCTCAGTGAATATCCAATTATTCACAATCAATTAAGACTACTATTGAAAGTGACGTATTTTTCGATCCTATAGCAGAGGCTGAGCACTCACTAGATGAGGGTGCCCTCTGGTGGCTCATGTGACATTGGACTCTTATTCAGTCAAGGAAAAGCCATGTATGTTAGCCGGTGCCCACTCTGGCTTACCTCAGGTCTTTCTGGAGATTTTTAGACAGCACTTAACCTGAAATAAAACTCAACATTCCTTTTCGGGGTCAAAAAGAAATCAACATTTCAAGTACGTACAGCAACTGTTTGAGCAGGTCACACCAACAACTCAAGTTTTCTATAGCAATTTAAAGTTAACAGAGGTTTCCTTAAAACAATTCTGTGGGTAGCTACTGTTCCCATAGGTTAAAGTGAAGGAAACCGAAGCACCAAGAAATTGGTTTTTTATCCAGACAAATGATTCAAATATCAAATTTGTTTTGGAAGCTTGAAAAGTCACTAGTTTTTTTCTTCAGTTTAAAAAATATGTAGATGTATTTGATTGATCTAACAAAAAAAAAATCCACCAGGTTTTTTTTTATACTTTTATTGGCAACCAACTAGAGCAGAGATGTATTTTCGCTGTTATTTTCCAATCACTGTTCCTGACTTTAATTCACCAAATATTTTTAACTGCCTATGACTTGCAAATCTACAAATTATTTATTCAAACTAGGTATTAAGTATTATTTTGGTAGATGCTGTATTACATCTAAGTCTGAGTATACAAGCCACAAACATAATTTTCCTTTTCCCATTAAAAACTTTTCATTTTAGTTTTTTTTTTTCAGCCCTTGCTGAGTTTAAATATGGAACTTTTTCTGCCTCTTTGAAAGACAGGTTATCGAGAGCATGTTAACAAGCCCTTCCTGACTACGGAAGACAAATGGGGTTGTAATTTTACATTTTCATTAAAAAAGGCAGTGAGAAAATTTATGTTCTAACCACAGAGTTACAGAAAACACTGTGATTCTCTACACATTTTTCTTAAGGCAGTAAAATGCTATGATGAGAGGGGGAGTGGAAAGTATAACTTGAATTAGTTAAATTCCTTTCCAAAAAAAAAAATTCAGCAGTTACTTTTTTTTTCCCCAGTAAAGTAGCAGGGAAGGCATTATCTCAGTGAAGCAATCACATTCAAAACCTAAGGAACAAGAAAGTAGATTTGTGGCTTTTCTACTGTACTTTATGAGTTATTTTCAAAGGCAACATAAGATCTTTTGATGAAGAGTAGCCATTCCTCATCTAAAAATTGTTTTTTTCTCCATGTTTATACCACCATCATGATAAGACTGAGTGGTGATTATCTTATAAAATGCAGTAGAACGTGACAAGTGGGAATTAACTCAATCAGGTGTTTTTTAAATCACAATGCTAAGCCTGGAGTTTATTTGATATGTGAACAAAAATAAAATCAAAAATCTAGAAAAAAATTTTATTAAAATTTCCCCATAAAACATCAGGAAATACTTATTTCATTGCTTCAAGCAGTGAGATAAACAAAAGATGACGTTTTCCCTTTGACTGTGAATGATGACGATATTAGTGTCTGAAAATCATCTCTCTTTGGGAGGATTGGGTTTTCTGCGCCGCTGATGATACCTTGAAAAGAAGAAAAAATATCCTGGTAAAGGTGTGTTATTTTGGATTGGCTATCCAAGAAAATTTAGATTTGTTTGCTGTGGCATAGTTTCTTTTATACACACATATGTACATATACATTTATATGTGTGTGTTTCTATGTATATATGTAAACATGCATATGTCTATAAATACAGACACGCATATACATAGAGATGAGTAAAACAATAAGAGTTACATATGTGTACATATCTATCTCTCTCTCTCTGTCTCTCTCTCTCTCTATATATATATATATGTACACATACACATGTATCTCCAGATAATCATCACAGTAGGAATTCTGGGGAAATGTATTCCCTTCTTTTGGGTCTTTGGGTCATTAAGAAAGTAAGAACCTCAAGTGCTGGAGGGCCTTTCTCACTTAATCTTGCCATCTCGGGGACACCGATGGAGCACGCCCTGCCTCCACCATGTGGCCAGTCCGTGTTTTTGCACCTCACATTTCCCTGAAGACGTTTGATTGCCCTCTTCTTCCAAGATCCTCACCAGTTACATACTGGGGCCTGCTCACAGCCCCCAGGTCAGGGCACCCCAATGCCCTCTGGGATATATTCCTTTTCAGCTCTTTGCTGATGCTGTGTGCCATGTCTTGTAGCCATGCAACACTGGGAGAATCTTTAAAGAGACAATTTTTTTGTTTCCAGGAGAAACCTGGGGTGAACAAAGGAACTCTGCAACTCCCTAATGGTAAACCACCCTGCTCTCCCCCTCCTCCTCTTCAATTCTGAGCCCAGTTTGTCATCTATCTGTTGTCCATTCAACTGCACACAAGCTGAACAACGGACATTCACACCATCACTGATCTTTCCTGTCAGATTCTTTCTAGTGGTCACAGATCTCTTCCATGAGACTCAACAATGTTCTAGTTCCAGGGTTTGATGCCATCTGAAAACAGGAGCATATGGAGGCCCTCACCCTCCACAGGAAATCCCTCTTCAACTTGGACTCTCTTGGATCTCCCCTACCACACGGTCAAACACTGTGAGAAAGTAGACACCCTGTTTTATGCTTCACATGACGCTTCTTCACATGATGCAGAGGTATCAATAGGGATTCAAGTAATAATCCTGAAAGGTTTTGGTGAATGAACGAGAGGTACCTTGTTGGAAGAGAGCCTCACCTACCGAAACAAACGATGAACAGAAAGTCGCTGGAACCTGTTTTCTGTACATCTTTCAGTCAACAGTACAAGTTAAAAGTGGTTGACTGGAGACTTTCCTGCTACATATAGTGTCCATTCCCAAAATCCTACTAACCCTACTGATGACTTGCCCTTATCAAGGCTGCCCTTGATGACATGCACAAAGCAGACACATAGGCCCTGACATTGCCAGGGTCAACTGTTTTTCAGCATAAAACTCTGAGATTTTTCTCAACAGCTCTAACACCTGCTACACTTTCTTTACTTTGTAAGCCAACCCCCCAACAACTCTTTCATCTCCTCTGTATGAAGTCCTTGTCCACTGAAGCTGTTTTTCCTGTCTTTCTTCTCTTTCTGCCGCCTTTAAAAGAACACTGAGGCTGTGACATTAGGTCCCAAACGTGGTGGTTCCATTGCCCTAGCAGGTGAAAACATTTGTTATAAAAATCTTTATGAACCTTTTTCCATTTTTCTGGTCTACTGTCCTCCTCCTGTCTGCCTAAAATGTCCTCAGGACACTGCTTTTTAAAAAACTCCTATGACTCTTCATTACTTTTCTTTGCTGTTAGGCATCAGCTGCCTGGGTAAGACTTTATGCAAATACATATATAAGTTAGACTGGTCGTGCTTCTGACCATGACTACTTCTGTCTGCTCAGTGAGTCAGGTGACTGCTATCTCTTGAGGGTCTCCTGGTATGCGCGTGATGGCAGACTGGTTTATACGGGTAACACTGCACAGCTTGGTTTTCTCATCCCTTACTCAGTACCAACTTCAATGTTCAGCACTGAGTTGTTTCGAGTGTATGCCATATGTTTTTCTCATTATTCTTCTAGCATATTACTTGCTCTGATCTTGGTCCTGATGAGTCAGTAATTTGAATGTAAAAATAGTTGAAGTGGACAAGAAATTATTAAGAACAGAGGCAGTGTAGAGGAAGTCTGGGAGAGCAAAGCATGTATGCTGGAGAGCAATGAATATGTGGCTAGCCTGGGCTCGTGTTCCTTAAAATGAAGGCTCAGGAAGGAACCAGCCAATCAGAAGAAGAGGCTGCAGGAGCAGGGGGAAACTTCCCATATGTGAAATCTAGGAGACATGACCTTCCAGGGTGAAAAGTTTTTTGAGACATCGTGGAAGAAAGCTAGAGAGAAGCCTTCAGGAAGAAGGTGGACCCTGAGTGGGCTGTGAAAGAAAACAAGGCTTCTAAGAGACTAAGACAAGGAGGCAACACGTTGAGGGCAAGGAGGATGGCATGGGCAAAGCAGATTGGGACAAGGGATGGAGGAGTGTCAAGAATCACAGTCATCACAGTAAGTACAGCAAGGACCCCAGCTGAGAGGCACAGGGGAAGAACAGCGGTGATTCAGGAGCACGGCAGCTCAGTCCAATACTCACTGCTCCATGTGACAGGCACATGGTAGGAAGTGCTACAAGCAACATACAACCACATTCTCTGATCTAGCATCACTAGAACCCAAAAGCCAAAACAAAAACCCTTCAATGTAAAAGTCCTCTGGTCAAACTAGTAGTGACTTAGAAACATACAAACAGGTAAGATTTCATGTTCCAGACTTGGACTCTCAGAGCCCTGGGCTCCTGGCCAGAGACGGAATAAATCTCCCAAGGACTTGGAGACTGAAGACTCTAATCAAGAGGGCTTTAGGATGAAAAGAGAGGAGAGAGGGCAAAGACAACTGTTAAATGGGACACTGTACTACAGAGGAAAACAAGCATGACACTGGGGAAAAATAGTGAATGAAGAGCCCAGTCATTAACAGGAGAAAATAATCTTGGATCAGTGCTGGGAACAGTATTTTGGCCTCATCTACTTACAGATGCTCAGAGCATGGGACACAAACTGAAGTGGGGAGGCAGCTACAGTAGGCCAAGTCGGAGAGGGCCTGGACTGGGACAAAGGAGTCGGTTATGTCAACATTAAAGAAAGGGACAAATATGAAATGAGGTCTGAAGGAAGGACAAGCAGGACCTCATAACGGACTGCATATGAGAACAGGAAGGACACGGCTTTGTGACCATAAGGAGTTCTACAAAAACAAAGTATTTCCAGGTTTCTCGCTTAAGGGTAAGGCAAGTCAGTGGCTTAGGCTGTGTACAAAGAGACTAGAAAGGGAAAATTTCTAGAAGGAAAGAAAGAGGTTATGTTTGCCACGATGAAGCTGATAGTCAATTTAGGAAACATTTCTCAAGAGCCCACCTTAGCCACTTTCCTAAACACTGGGGATACAAACATGAAAACAACACACAACCTGCCCTCAAGGAGCTCCATTCTCCTAGCATGTACACAAATAAACAAGGAAAATTGAGAAGAAGGTCATCCCAACAACAGGGATGACCAGGGAAGGCTTCCCAGAACATGGCATGCCTTTGCTGAACTTTCAAAGAAGATGAATGGGGAAGTAGTAATATTTCCCAAGGCCCTACCCCATATAGGCTAGGCTGCTTTCCTTTAGGAATACTGAAACCATCTCTAAGACTTAATTAGCCAAGAGGATCAAGATTTAAAACTTTGCCACAGCTTTGGCTTCCTGGTGGCCTAAATACAAACATGAGCCCACAAGGACTCAGGAGTTCCCAAAGCAGGAAAGCTGCCCCAAAGGCATCAATGCTGTAGCCTTGCTGAGTATCCTTTCCATGCTATGGCTTAATAAACTTGCTTTTGTTAACTGTTAAACTGATCTAGGACAATGGTGTCAAACTCAAATAGAAAGGGATCCCTGCAGGCTGCATACCGACTTAGAAAAAACCACAAGCTAATTTGTTAAACATTTTAAAATTACAATTAATCCAGGTTCGGGCAACCCTAGAATTGTACGACATCTTGCAGCCTGGTCTCAAATCTGATACCTCTGATCTACAATGATATCATTTCACTCCAAATTTAACCCCGAGGCACCAGACAGACTACGCTGTATCAGGTCCAGCTTATGTCAATTTATGTTATGTTATGTTATTTTGGGAGTCAGGGAGGAGCAGGCAGTGTATGTGGGCATGTGCCTTGAGTGAAGACATCAAGGCAAGAGATGGCGTATCAACTGATGGAACAGCTTGTAACGTGATGTGGCCAGAGCACAACAGAGTGATATCAAATAAGGCTGAGAGGTAGCTAGGAACCTTAAAATATCAAGCTAAGGATTTCATTGTATTTCCTATAGAATATGATATTTGGAATTTGACTGAAAAAAAAAAGAAAATTGTTGGAGAAACAACATGAGGATGTGATCGATCAACAGACATTCCCAGCTATGAGCATGAGTTTCACCAGGACATGAGATACAAGCAGAAAATTAGGCTCAGACCTGAGTCCTGAAGGATCTCTGTCATTAGGAAGCATTGGAGGGAACTTTCCATGAAAGCTTCCCCAAAACCTCTAAGATGAAAGCTAGTTATGACCAGCACCCGTAAAAAAGGTCAGACAGGATGCCGAGAGGTGAGATAACCAAACTGAGAATTAGCAAACATGAGGGCAATGTCCTAACATATGTAAAGTCTTGTTTTCTCACTCAGTCATCCAATTTCTTCAATTTCTTGATGTATTCTTGAAAATTCTTAAAGCTATTATGGATAGTAATGAATCAATTCTCTGTCCATTCCTGAGTCCTCCCCAAGCCCAAAGCCTGCTGTCTACAGGATGCTAAAAACATCATCTCACTAGGACTATAAATCATTTACTAGGGAAATGAAATAAAATAACTTAAGTACTAAATAAATATCTCACAGAATTTTAAAAATAGAAGTCCTTTTTATCGTCAAGGATTTTTGCCAATTTCCATTACAAGCCTTGGCAAGATTCCGTTATAAAATTAAGAAAAACATTATTCTGACATTTAGCTTCAGCTGTCATGTTTAGGCTAGTATCTAAAAGTTACTGCTACATGCTGAGATTACTTCTAGTTTTCCAGAGATTGTCCCAAGTCCCCCCTCCTAAACCACAAACACTGGAATTGATGGGGTCCAAGTTCTCCACAACTCCTCATTCTCACTCACCCGTGGGCCAGATCCGGCCTTCCTACCTCCACAACATCTCCATCACATCCATCGCTTGCTGTCCACTCTCATGGCCTCCACCCTAACTAGTTCAGGACCTGGCTTCATGCAGTGACCTCCTTTCCTGCCCAAATTCTCTGCCTCCAGTCTCACCCCCCTCCAACTCACCCTCCAAACAGCTGCCAAAGGGATCTTCCTAATGCACAGGTCTGACCGTGTTATTCTGCTGTTCAGCATATTCTAGGGACTGCCTGTTTTCCTCTAGATCTCATTACAAACTCTTCTGTTTGGCACATAAAGGCCCTCACAACCTGGATCCAAACCACCTTTCCACATTATAATTACTGCCCCTTCTCCAGCCCCACAGGTCTACCTGGCCTTCCTGTAGCTCTTCACACAAGATACTCCATCAGAGGCTGCCCCCAACCATGTGTTCCTTCCATCTTCATACCTAAGTATCCCTGGTTTCCTTTAAGGCTCAGTTTAAGCACTATCTTCCACATGAAGTGTCTCCCAATTCCCCAGCAGCCAGAGCCTCTACCTCCAATCTCTTGCCAAAAGAAAGGCCTTATACTGATTTATTTATTTTGTAATGTAAGTAACCTAAAGTCAGGGTTTATTTCATTTGTGTATATCCACAGCACATGGCAGAGCATAATAGGTACTTAAAAAAGGCATGTGGATAATGATCATATTTCACTAGAACTATACTACTACCTTGGTTTTCTCAAGTGAGAGAATACTACTTCAGCAAAAAAAAATCTTTTAGGCTGTAAAACATTAATGCGATAACTACCGAGTATCATTCTTTAGTTCATCTAGATTATTAAGGGAGGATCATTTTTGTTTTGTTTTTTAAAGAAAATACTTACTGTCCATAAGGGTACCAGCGGTGTTTGGTTGTGAAGAACAGTTCACACAGCTCCTCCATCATGGGTCCTTGCTGAGTAGTATTACCCTCTGCTTGTAATCTGGCTTTCAGCATTTGATCATATGTTTCTCCTTGGTTATCCACAGGATCTGGTCTAACTATAGGCTGCAAAATATGAGTTCACCATATCAAAATAAGAGAAACTTGAGCCATTATTTAATAACTTCCATCATTAACCTGTTGATTCACTAGGTTATAGTGTTTAAGTGGTAAAGGTATTTTCCTGATAAAGCAGTGAGCACAAACTTTTAGGATATGCCTAATTTCTCAAAGAATCAGAAAAATTTTTCCTTTTCATACCACCATCTTATCTGTTGAATTTTTTCAAACGAAAAAATTCTTATTACTTGAATTTATACTTATTAAGGATGAACATAGATTGTTTTCTCAAAAGCAAAAATTCTCATTGAGATGTGAGACTCAAACTTAAACCTGTTGGTAATATCGAAAAAGGCACTAGGTGGCACAGCAGGTAGAGTGCCAGGTCAGGAAGACCTGAGTTCAAACTCAGCCTCGGATACTTACTAGCTGGCAAGTCATTCAATACTGTTTGCCTCAGTTTCCTCCTATGTAAAATGAGCTGGAGAAGGAAACAGCAACCCACTTCAGTCAATATCTTTGCCAAGAAAACCCCAAATGCGGTCTGAAACACGTGAACAATAGGACCAGTAAACTTCAATGATTTCAACTGTACGACCGATATTTATCCTTCACAGAAGATGCCATGATTATTACCATTATTATTTTTGTAATCAAAGGCATTAAACGTAAAAGAGAGAATCTATGGTTCATAGGAGACCTAAGGAAGATTCCCCTCAAAAGATATTATTCCCCTACAAGGAAAAATGATCATCTGTATGTAAAGCACAAAATGATAATGCAGATGAAAAACTCATCACAAAATCATTCTGAAAAACTGTTTTAAGAAAAATCAGATACACTCTGATGCAAAAAAAAAAAAAAAGTGACCATGAAAACGTGGCCCAGTTTTCCTTGAATTTACAATTACGTGAATTACAACAGAATTCTTCACTTTGCCCACAAAGCACTTAAATGCCAGGTTAATGGCACACAGTAACTGTGCTCAATGCTACAAGGCCTCCAGGACACAAGGTTACCACCTAGTTAAGGGATTACGAGAAATAGACATCTGTATTTCTTTATTTCACCACATCAGTGTGAGAATACCCACCCAGGTAGCAATTGCCTCTCATTCAGAAAAAGTCTTGGAGTTGCTGTTGCAGAATTATTCATAGCCCTGCCACCAAGCTGGGCCTCAAACAACTTCTATGCTGTCAAGCCTTTCCCACCCAAGGGGGCTCTGCCACAAGGGGCTCTCTGAGGACAGAGCCTTCAAGAACCCAGGGTCTCCTCAGGACTTCAAGGAGACAAACAGAGGAGAGAAGAAGGAAAGGCTACCAGCAAGTTGATCCATGATAAAAGGGTGGAAAGTACATGACAGAGAAACACAAATGAAGGAAAGGCCAATGGGAGGGGAAGGCTTCTTCATAAGGGCTGTCCTGGAACCCAAAGGACAAGGTTGGGGTTATGAGAAAAGGCAGGTGGCCCCTTAGGCGAGGGTGAATACAATGGGGAGAAGGTACAAAAAAGGCAGGAGACCCCAGGAAATCACCAGGAGTCTGGTGGGAAGAGAAGGGAGGGAAGGGACACTGGACCTGACCACTTCAGGACAAGACCTTTGTGCCTCCTGGGGGAGGAGATCCTGAGTCATGAGAACAAGCAGCAGAGAGAGCGCTAAGGTCTCCTTGCTAAGGTGAGATGGAGTGTAGGGGCACTGGGCCAGACCCTGCTGGGGCTGGCTGCCAGGTGCAAGGAAGGGCTTCAAAGAGCCGATTCACTCCATAAAGGAACATTTTCCTCTCCATTCAGCAGCCGGATTGGCCCAATATATAACAGATCTCCCTAACTGTAAGATGGGAAAAACTTTTAAATAAAGATACAAACACAGTGATTAACGATTTGTTTAAAGTCACACAATGAGCCTCTGGCATACTCAGAAATCAAACCATTATCTGATTCTCAGGCACTGTCTGCTACTTGGCTGAATCTCAAAAGAGGCAACATGTGAAAAATTCTGGTTAAATAGGAGAAAGCGGGGAAGGAAAGAAAAACATTTATATAGAGCCTATCATGTGGGAGGCACTGGACTGTTTTTACAAATGCTTCTTTACAATCTTTTAAACATTTAAAAAAATTTTACAATGATTCTTTTTAACAAATATGACTTCACCTGACCCTCGCAACAATCCTGGGAGGGAGATCCCCATTTTACAGCTGACAGAAACGAGGCAGACAGAAGTTTAGTGCTTGCCCAGGGTTGCACAGCTAGTACATCTCTGAAGCACGACTCCAGGCCAAGTGCTCTAGCCACTGCACCATCCAGCTGCTCCTAAAGCAGTCAGTTGAATGCTGGCCTTTAAAAAATTGCAATTCTGAAGTTTTCTCTTTTAAAACAATTTTCTATGTTCAACTCCATGGTACATAATTCTGCTGACCTAATAACTAAAATAGTAAAGCCACTCTTTTTCAGTTATTTACTGTTCTCAGACTAATAATTTCATTTTCCTAAAATACGAGAACTGGAAAAATTCTTTTGAGCATTTGTGTGGCCAAAGGCACTCCAGCTTACTTTAAAGAAACACACTGGGAGCACAGTCCAAGATGGCTTATTAGAAAGAAAACATATGGATTAATCAATGTTTTTTCAACTATGATTTACTGGTGGTTAAATGAACAGCACAGATTTATTAGGTGATTGAGGGATGAAAATAATGTTTACTATAACAAAGTCATTTATCTTCCCTACTTTTCACCAGGGTTCAAGCTTGGGGGCAGGAGGAGGGGAGGAAAGAAGGGGAAAAGGCCAAGAGGATTTAGGATGCATATTGTGGATCATTGAGACTCAAAATTCAAAGTCTGCAAATAACAGTACAAATATGAAGGGGCAGAAACCTAAAGTTAAACGCATAAAACTCACACTCAAGATTATTTAGAGAAGTGTTGAGCCTATAAGGGATCCCTTCTTCTAAAGCTAATCAGAAGAGGAAGACAACCCTGCTTTTGCAGAACAAAAAACGTCTAAGAACTCTAGCTGGACAGAGGAATTTATGTCCTGCTTACTGCTTACCAGTCTTTACCCTGGCTAAACAAATACCTCCAGGCTCCTGTAAGGAGTGCTCATGAGGCGTGACTGAAGACCGCCCCACCCTGGCTTCATCCACCTCTGCAGACTCCTCACACACTTCTGGGTCTACTGTGCTCTGCCCTATCTCTACACCTTTGCCCTCTCTTGACTTGCTGAGTTCCTAATTTCCTTCCAAGTCCAACGCTAATGCGACCTCTTGCACAGACCCCTCTAGGATCTCCAAGAGTAACAAGCTCCCCTTGGAGTCAGGGAGCTCACACTCCTCTCTTCTCTACTTGATCTATCTTTTCCATTTACCTACAAACATGCTCCAGATTCCCCCCCCCCATGCCAAAAGAACCTTCTCTCAGGCCTGGGGGTAACTCAAGCTATTGTCTCCTCTTCAGGATAAACTTCCAGAAAGAGGACCTGCCCACTGCCTCCCTGTCCTTAACACTCACCCCTCAAACCCTTTCAATTCAGCTTCCAACTTACCAGCTCTACTGAAACTGTTCCCTCCAGGTCCAGAACAATCTGTTACACAGCCAGTCCATGACCTTCCTTATGCACCCTGACCCTTCCACAACACAAACTGCATCCTATCTGACAGTCGCCACCCCTTACTACTCCATTCTCTCCCTTCCCTTGGAGTTCACCAAACCGCTCCCTCTGGAATACAGTCTAGGTTGGCCTCCACGGGCTCCTCTGATGGTCTTCCTCCCAGCCTGTGATGGGACACCCAAGCATGGATACACCTCAATGTTTTCTGGCCTCAGCTTTCTCTTCTTCCCCTCTCAGAGGTGGCTCTCCTCCAAGGCCATGCTTTCAATAATCACCTCTGCACAGATAGTTTCCAAATCCCTCTCTCACCCTGAGCTCTGGTCACTCGATGGCTTGCTGGACCCTGCAGTCCGAAGACCAGGGTCAGCCTCCTGGCTCTGGGCCAGTCAAAGCATCTCTCCATCTCAGTTCTGTCCTGAAGGAAATCACCTCTGCTGTCCCATGGACTTGCAGGTCTCCTTATCCACATTCCTAGGAACCTGCCCCGCTCTGCCCCTACTCTCCATTCCGTCTACCACCCACCACCGTGCTCACCCTTCAGTTCCCTCAAATTCAAAACCTGCCGTCTTTGGCTTTTCCTTCTCCCTTGCTGCCTACATCCAACCGGATACAAAATCCTCTTGTTTTGCCCATCACCGCCTCTTTGGTGCCCAATTCTTTCCTCTACATGATCCCTCTCATACCTGACTCTGCACTAACACTGCTCACATGCTTCACAGGGTCTGGAGGTGACTCTGGGTTCTTAAAGGCCATCATAGCAGGAGATGGGTTATAGTAGGTCCCATTAAGCAGGTAAGGTTCCACATATGCTGTCAGGAATGGGCTGTATAAGTGTCATGCAAATCTGAACCCAGTTAAGGTCAGAGACATCACCAGAGGAATTTCTGGGTTCCAGAAACTCATAAAAGGCATGGAAAACAGGGGTCTATGTCTGTGGAGTACCCACATGAACAAACCTTGGATCCCTTGTACTGAAGTACAGGTCTGTGTAAGTCACACCCCTGCTCAAAAATATTCAATCCCTTACTGCCTGAAGGTTTAAATTCAAACTCCTTTACACCTGGCTCCAACCTAACCTTCCTGTCTACTTACATTGGTCCCTATTGTACCCTCCACTCCAACCAAAGTCTACCACCAGCTGTTCCTCAGTCTCACCGTGTGAAGCTGCCTCATGTCCATCTGCTCCCATGCCACCTACTCTGGTGTCTAGGCTCCCCAGCTGCAATCTCAGAAGGATCTCTGTGGGCATCTCTTCTTTCTCTGCCATGTTCTACAGCATATCATGCCTGTGCAGGTCCATGTCCTAGCTCCCAGTGGCCTGGGCTCCCAGACTGTTTTTCCTATTTTAATTTCAGGGCCTAGCACAGCGCTTTTCATACACAAGACCCTTAAGAAAGATCTGATTTCTGATTATCTTATAATACAGTGTATTGTCACTACTGCTGTCCATGTCAGCTCCCTAGTAGACTAGAAATTTGGGAAGGGTAGAAATTGCCATGTAAACTTCTTGTCTTCCCTCTGCCTTGACAGAGGTCTCTACAGAACAGGCCCAAACACATCACTAAAACGTGGCGACCAACATGGAACAGAGCACTGCAGATGCAGCATGACGAGGAGTCTACAGAGGAAGTAGAAACACCTCTGTTCTCGAGAGCGCATTTCCACGAGTGCCATCTTGAACTCTCAGTAGCTGCTGTGACATCACTGATGTTAGTCTGATAAGCTCAAAGCGGAGAACCCTGCCTTCCCTCCCTCACCCGCTGCTCCCACCCATACTTCACTTTCTTCTATCACAGGAAGACATGATTTTAGGGTGATTCAGAGTAAAAAGTGCAGACCTACTTCGGTGTGCTCATAGGGCACGTCCACAGAAGGGTGGTAGCAGACGACGGTTCTGCCATCTGAAGACAACGCGAGCTCCACCTTGCTATAAGAGAAAAGCATTTTACTGTATATAGGACATAAGAGATTCATGCTGGAAAATTAAAAGGGATGAATCTAAAATTACTTGATGAGAAAAAAAAGCTAAATGAGCAGTTAATCCACTTGGCCCATATGAAAGAGGACAACACATCGGGCCACATCTACGAAACCACCCTGAGATCAATGACTATCAAAACTGGTCCAAAACTAATCTGCATTTTTGTCCTCTTTATATTTAAAATGTTTATAGTTCTAAACATACCACCTTGTGGGAACAGAATGCCAACGTGTACTAACCATGGTAAAAATGTCCTCTATTTGTTCCAGACCTACTTCCAACAGTTTCCAAGATGTCGCCCCTCATTCTAGTCATCTGTGATTTGGCAAAAAGGACCTTACCCACTCTTCCATGATTCTATGGAGTTTGTCCCCCCTTCTTAGGTAAGGTGAGTTGTCCTCCTTTTTTAGCACATTCTAACAGAGCCACTCCCATCCCCCTGGAGCCTTCTTTGGACTTACTCCAGCTTCATTCTCTTTCGGGAGGTCTGGTGACCAGAAATACCACAATACTCTAGGCACAAAATCACTTAATGCCTCACCATATGAAAAACAAATGACCAATATCTTTCTCCTATCTCATACTGCTTCCAGGCCTCTACACTTACCCATTGTATTATAAAAGAACACAATTTTTATACAAAGAATGTCTTCTTTAGATAACGTGCCACATTTTGACTCCAATTACAGGAGAAACCAGTGTGGCTAAGAAGTAACATGAAAGATTAAATGCTAAAAACAAAAAATTATTTTAGCCAACTGAAGACCACAAAAAATGAACTACGATGTCAGAATGTCTCATCACCATTCCAGGAAGGAATACTCCAAAATGCTGATCACATAAACACTAATTTTGGCAAAAAATGTTTAATGAATTGATCTGAAGCAGCTTTAGACTTAAGAGTTATATCCTTCCAAGAAAGGCCCTGGAGTAGTGGAAGGAGAACAAAATTTGGAGTCAGAGGATCTGAGTTTGTAATCCCAGTCTCCCTGACAGACCAGTGTGAGACTGGGAAAGTGAATGATCCTTTTCTCCCAGCCATGAAAAACAGGTATTGGACTAGATGATACTTAAGGTTCCCCTCTCTTGCTCTCAATATAGTATTCCAAATGTGCAAAAACACTCATGAGAAAACCTGAAAATGATAAAAAGTAAATGAGCTTTTGAATAACAGCCCAAATTCACATTTTTAATGGAGTATAGTTAGTATTCCTACTAAAAACAGTCACAAAGGGTAATCTATTTTTATTGATATGTATTAAAGTAAAATGCTCAATAAAGTACATAGATTAGTTCCTAAATGTTATGTAATTATTAACTGTTCAAGCATTTTTACCTACTAGATATAAACTAAAATTGGGAAATTAATTTTTCCCCAAAGCTACAGTATTGTGGCAAAAAGAATAAAGAGGATTTCTGGCGGTATATTTATGTCGTAATAAATTGAGCATTCAGTAAAATACAATGGCAGTAATTTTTTATTAACAAATGCTTGTAAACATATGCTCGTTCAAAAACCACCATAATAACTATTGAAAAGAAAAATAATGGGAAAAATCTGAGGAAGAAAGCGGTAGACACCAAAACAAGTAACTCAATTTGGTTATTTCTAAGATTCCATTTAAGGCACAAATAGAAATTAAGGTATTGTTCTTGTTTCATTTGGATTATAATACATACCAATTGTAGTCTTCTGGAAGAGGCGTGTATGTTGATTTGTGACAAATACAACCCAGAGCTCCTTCTGGAAAGACCCAGACCACAGAGATCAAGTCAGTCAGCAGCTACACATATATTTACATCTCCTACTTGAACGGATCTGTGATATCAAAGACATGGATGCTCCTTCTATTAATCCCTTGGCACATCCTCCATCCTCTGTAGCTCGCTCATGCCTCTAACATACTAGAGACCTTCTATATGTCTTGTCACTGCATGGATATCTAAGGAAGCCCCCCCCAGTCTATCTCAGGGATAACACAGAAAGATGTGATCCTTTATTCCGACTGCACAGACTTTTGGGGGTGGGGGGAGGAGAAGGCAAGCCTAGTTAATCAGACTTACTCAGAGCCACACTGCTAGTGTCTGTGGCTGAATTTGAACTCAGGTCCTCCTGACTCCAGGGCCGGTGCTTTATCACTGTGCCACTGAGCTGCCCTGATTATACAGGCTTTTAAAAATTACTTTTTTCCTTCATACAAACCCAATCAAAAAAGCTTCTTTTTAAAGCATACTTTCCACATTACCTACTTACCAACGTAATTTGGATCCCAGTTTTTTAATTTGAATCTTCCTAAGGTTATTTTTTTTAAACTTCTGAAAACCTTTGATATAAAAGAAAAACTAGAAAATATGATAAATCATCTTTTTTAAATAGTCAATTTTCAATATTTGTTCAAGTTAATTAGTAGTCAACCAGTCAGAACAACAATAGTAACGAGACAAAAGCAAAGGCCTGATTCCTGCGAGGGTCATTTAACCAGAACACTTCTAATCTGTCCTATACAGCTTAGCGTTAATGACACCTTCAAACTCACATTAAACACACACGCAGAGAATGCTTTTGCCTCATTCACAACTGTTTTTATAGAAGTTATCTTCCCAACTCGACTGTAAATCTCTGGAAACCAAGGGCATTTTCTGGGAGTATAACCCTCTTTATCCCACAATATTTGTTAAATGCTTGCTGTGCAAAGAGCCTTTGCACACTAGATGAATACTTGTTATAAGTGTTAATCACAATTTGTTACTGAGGGTAATTTGCTACTCATATTTGTTATTAATACAGTTAGGGAATTCCTCCCTTCCACAAATCTAGCCCTGCTCTTTCTTACAGATGAGGAAACTGAGGCCCAGAGAGATAAAGGACCTTTGCACAGCAGACATGTAACGAATACTGTGGTGTTTTAAAGACGGTTATACTCCCTGAAAATGTCCTATGTACCACCCCCACACCTCAAAGCATGCCAATTCTAACATGCCCCTGCCTGGTGTAGAGTTTAGTGGAGAGTCCCTACTACTCAGGGTGGACCTCTCTGGTCTCATTCAGCCTCAAGACAGGAGGGAGGAAGAGAATGGGGACAGGAAGAGGACAAAGGAAAGGAGTCTTAGCACCATTTGTGCTGACACAGGTTTAGTGTCAGGTCCGCTATCAAGCCTTTAAAACCCTGTGGCCTATTTAAAGTAAAATACGTGGAGTCCAAAATGCTGCTTACTCTGCAGGGTCACTTGCCGGCTGGAGGTGGCTGCGTGGGCCAGCACTGCTCTGGAAAAGGCCGACCTCACCGCTGCCAGGGCCATAGTGCAGAGGGTGCAGACAACGTCTGGAAAGGAAAGTAGCTTTTTTAATCTCTCAAAGCACTTCCTGTTACCACTGCGAAGGAGAAGAAAACAGAGTAGGCTACAACCATTTAAACTGAATGGGACCCCTATCTTTTCAGCCTCATGCCAACGCTAGCCCAAAGTAGCCTTCTCTCTGTCTATCCCACCCATTTCTGTGCCCCTTCCCTCCTCATGTCCCATACAAGACACGTTCTTCTTCATCTCTATCTCCCTGAATCTACTGTGTATCTAATATGTGTACTTAGAGATGTACATGCTGCCTCCTCTGATAAAACACCAGCACCTCAAGAGCATGGAAGGTTTTGTTTCTTCTCTGAATCTCCAATTCCTGGCAGAGAAGGCACTTAAGGCTTGCTTAATGATTAATTAAGAGACAGTGAAAGGCTCAAAGGATCTTATAGCTTCATTAACATTTTTGGTGTGATTTTCCTATTGCACAAAACATAAGTATGAGGGAAAACTGTTCAGATATAAGACCACAAGACCTAGATATAAGAGCCATTTTCAGAATCAGGCCTTGGGTATCATGTGGTCAGTGGTTTCTAACTTTTTGAAGTGTGAAGACCTTTTCTACTTCGTGGCCCTATACACAACAGTGGTGATAGTCTTGGCATACAAGGACTGAGAAAACACTATGGTAAAGAGTTGTTATCAATTAAGCATAGACTGGACCAGCAACTTCACTAGTACAGGGAACTCTGTGGGGATGAAATTCCCTCTACCAAGACAAGCAGACACATTCTCCATACCTTAAGAGGCATTAAAAGGTGCCCAGGACATTGAAAAGTCAGGGACTTGGTGTAAGGTTATACCACCACTTCTACTTGGGAAGTAGGAGCCTAACTCTTCCTAAATCCAAGGATGGTCAGTCAGACAGTCAGTAAGTGCTGATTCAGCACCTACTGTGTACTACACAGTGGGTTACAAAGTCAAAAGCCAGTGCCTGCTCACAATCTAATTGTCAGTGCTCCTCCCACTATACCATAGTGTCTCTCAAAAATAAATTCAATAATACTTTTGGATAAATTTGACTTTTATTAGTTATACTGCATCCAAATACTTGAGAATGCTCAACTGGTAGGTGTAAGTCATCATTGTTGCATCATGGTGTGCTGGAAAGAACTCTGGCTCGAGTCCAAGAATCCATGCTCAGATCCTGCCCCTGATATGTCACTGGTCACTCACGGGACCCTGGGCAATCCACTTCCTCACTGAGCATCATATTTCTCATGTGCAAGATGAGGATCATATCCACCTCACAGACAGAAGAGTTAACATATGTGAAGTGCACTGCAAACGTGAGAACGTCAGATCGACGTTTGTTATTAACGGCAGTAGGGAATCCCTTCCTTGCAATAATATTCCTGCAGGTGGGACCCACTGATCTAGGTCTCCTCTTCATCTCACAAATGATGAAACTGAGGCTACTGGAGATAAAGGGACTTTGTCTTCCCATCCCTCTCATGCCTGGGACGCACCTTCTCCTTTCCCTGGTTTCTTTCAAAGTTAAGTTCACAGGGCACCTCCTACATGAGGGCACCTAGGAGTGCTATCCCCACAAGGGAGAAAAACCTCATGTTAATTTCATACTGATTTATACACTGACACATTGTCTCACCTGATAGAATGTAAGCTCTCTGAGGTCAGGAACTACTTCATTAGGAGCTGTGGATACAGATACAAAACGTCACCATTCCTCTACCAATGAAATCACAGTTCTAATCAAAATCAATATCGAGTATTCTCCCTCCTGGTGCCCCCAACCTCTCCCTCTGTGGCTTGCATAACATAAAACTACTTTCTCTTGCTCTGTATTAATTACACACACACACACACACACACACACACACATATCAAGACAGAGCAATAAAAGTTATCTACATACAGTACCTACATCAACTTATATCGATATAGATATAAGTACTGATAGATCGATATAGAAATCTATGTCAATGGACAGATAGGTAAATGATTAAGTTAAGCAGATAGCTGGATAAAGAGATATAGATGAAAGGTAAGGAGACACCTGGATGGTTTGATGGATGGATAGATAAGGAGACAGACAGGTGAACAGAGGGATAGATTCCGCACAGGTGCATGTGTATGTGTCTGTGCATGTGTGCGTGTGTGTGTATAGAAAGAGGAGAAAACACACTTTGAGGGGTGCCCCCGACCTTGGTCCCTCCGCCCAAGGAGCCTTGGTTTCCTGACCCGTACAAACGGAGGCGGCCCGGACCCGCGTGCCTCAGTTTCCCCGCCTGTAAAATGGGGAGGATAACAGCCCCGCCCTCCCAGGGAGGTGAGCAGGCTTCGCTAAATAAGGCACATAAAGCACCTCACTACGACCATTAATTATTGTTACCGTTAGTATCGCCAGTACTCCACCCCCGCAGCCCGGAGAGAAAGTGACAGTTACCTCCAAGGACACAATCTCCGTCTGCCCCAGGAACGCACTCCACGTTCCCCCTCGGCCCCTCATGCGCCTGCGCAACAGTCACTTCCGGTCGTCGGCGCGCTTTTACACGCCCGTCACGCGAGGCGTGCTGGGAAATGTAGTCCAGCTGGAGAAAGCGTCCGTAAGGGCATTTGAACATCGGAAGTCCGTCCATCCGTAGAATTCAGCCTTTACCTGAACCCAAATCAGCTCTGCAGCCTTAGGCGGGGAGATGGGGATGGAATATAGGCGAGGGAACGGGATGTGTAGACTTGAGTCCAGATTCTGATTCTGAAATTTACAACCTCAGTGACCTTGGATAAGTCACAGCCTCCCGGCTGCATTTTGCTTAAGGGTCAAATGTAGCCCTGATCTCCAAAACCTTGCCCTACCATAAATCCTATGACCTCTAATACAGCTGGTTATCCAAATAATAATAAAAATAGTAAACAGTAGTAATAACAGTAATACTAAATGAGGGGTAGCTACATGCCATAGTGGATAGAAGTGCCAAGCCTGCAGTCAGGAAGACTTGTGCTTCTGAGTTCAAATCCAGTCTCAAACACTTACTAGCTGTGTGACCCTGGGCATGTCACTTCACCCTGCTTGCCTCCACTATCTCTGCCAAGAAAACCCCAAATAGGGTCATGAAGAGTGGGACATAGCTGAAAAACTGAAAAAACTGCACCATACAAAGGGTGTGCTCATACCCCGTTATAATCTCCCTTAACAAAAGGCTTCATTTAGCCTCCATCATCTTACCACTGTGTGTAGAGGATGTGGAGCAGCAAAGAATCATCTTGTTCAGCTCTCATAGAAATGAAGAAATAAAGGGGCACTGCATTTATTAAGCACTTAGTATATGCCAAGTTGAGCTCAGTGCTGGGGACACCAACAAAAAAGATGTTCCTTGCTCTCCCATGGGGGACATAAAGGATTTGGAACAGTTCAGCTGTAAGTCAGATGGAAAAATCATTCATCTTTGGGGTATGATGGCCAAACAAATGGTCATGCTGCTTCTTTAAAGAATAAATAAATCCTTTATAAGGGGATATGTTCTGTGAAGTTAGGATTCAGTCAAAGGGCCACACTCGAGGACCTAGGGGGCCACATGTAGCCTCAGAAGGTTCCCCACCCCACTGATCTAGTCCAATCCCCTATCCATAGCAATAAGACTATTCTTCACAAGTAGTTATACAGTCTCCAGCAAAAGATCTCCAGTGACAGGGAGCTCACTACTTCCACCCTTTCAGGCAGAGGCAGACCATTTTGGGGAAAGGTTGCCTTATATTAAGCTGAGCTATGACTCCCAATTATTTTATACCCACTAATTCTAATTCTGCTCGCCAAAGTCAACCAAAACCGTCAAATCCTTCTCTTATCGGATGCCCCTTCAAGCATTTCATAGCAGCCTTCCTGTCACCCTGGAGTGTCTCATCCAGATGAAACCTCTGGAATGTTTCCAGTCACACAGCTATCTGGGTTGCCCACTTTTGGCAGTGCTAGCTCATCTGCATCCCTTCCTGAATTCATGGCTTCCTGAGCTGCCCCCTCTTCCCCCCCCCACCAGCTGTGCCCTGAACAGAAACAAGCCCCAAAGTGCCACCCCCTCCCTCCCTTTGGGCACAGTGCTTCTCCCATCAGCTTTTCTGGCCTCTGCCTCACTCTACTGATTCATATTGACAACCTCGGAAAATCCTTTTTCCATAAACTGTTTTCTAGTTTTACTTCCCACATCCTGTATGCATACAACTGATTTCTTAAAAACTCAAATGCAGTTTATTTCTCCTACATATCACATTGTTACTTTCATCGAATAGTTCCAATTGGTTGGAATATCTGGGGGGTCTCAGTTCTGCCAACCAACATATTAGATAATCCCCCAGGTGTCATTTCATGATAAACATGCTCTGTATTTTTTCCTCCATATCACTGATAAGAATGCTGAAAAAAATCACACCTTTTTTCCAGGTTGACATAATCCCATTAATTTATACTGGAAGAGACCTAAGAGATCACTCAAGCTAACTCCTCATTTATGTTGTTATCCAGTCATTGCAGTGTTGTCCAACTCTTCATGACCCCAATGGAAACCGAGGCAAACAGGGTTCAATGACTACTGAGACCCAAGCACATTGAGCCCTCAAGGTCACAGAGGTAGTTACTGAGCCACAATTTAAAGCAGTGTTCCTTCTTTTTAAAATTAATTTATTTGTTTTCAGTTTTCAACAATCACTTCCATAACTTTTAAATTTTTTCTCCCCTCATTCCCCAAGATGGCATGTAGTCTTTTATGGGTTCTACACATATATTCTTATTTGTGAAAAATGAATCCAACAAGCCCCCAACTGTGAGAAATGTGCTCACCTTAAACAAAGAAAAATATTTGTTGTGAAATCAGGAAAGCTTTTATTAATTCTATGTTCATTCCCCCTGAATAAACAGGTAGCTCCCAAGGAAGACTACAATTTGTTCAGACCAATGCAAGCCCTTTGTATTTTACCAGGTGTTAGAAATACTCTTGCCACTAAAAAAGTATTAAGGAAAATCTATCACAGCAGAGTTCAGAGGAATTGAACACTGACCAAAGCGGACCCCCACCCTCTTTTCAGGAGGAAGCGCTGAATACAGAAGTGAGATGAGCTATATACTGTTAGTTCAAGACACATCCTCCCACCAATAGATGGACTGGTCCATTCTCCATTAGGTCACCACCTTCTGTACATGCCCATTACATGACCACCCTTGGTGTGATGCCCTCTCCCAAACATGCTCTAACATAGGACCCATGATCAGAAAATGGAGAGAGGATTTTATGCAGGATGTGTCTGCTTATATGCATGAGGTTCATTAAGCAAGCACAGTGAAGAAAAGTCTTCTTCAGGTAACTCTAGGTCATTTTTCTTCGCTAGTTCCAGCTAGCTGTGGATTTGGTTCCTTTATCAAAAACTGTAATTTTCTGAAGACCATTGTCTGCCTTTTGATTGGTCGAGCCCACCTGCAGTCTGCTGGCCTTATTTAACTTATTCTCAGTGACTTCGTTAATTAACAATAACATACTGTGGAAACTTAACTTTTGCTGTCTCTCACACAGGTGTGAACTTCCCACTAAGCCATCTATTGGCCAGGTGCAGCCTCCTGAACACCTCACTTCATTTGTCCTCTCTCATAGGCTTCCCCCAAATGGCTCATCAAACCTGCTCACAAGTTTCTGACCTTTTACCTGATCATGCTAGGTCCCAACTCTGATTACCTGCTATCACTTAAACCTGGGAGGAGTTCTAATCCTGTGGAAACTAAGTTCCCTTTTTGTTCCCCACATTATTAAACACATTTTCACGTTAGTCATGTTGCATAGAAGAATTAAAACGAATGAGAGAAACCATGAGAAAAATAAAACAACACATAACACAAGAGAAAATAGTTCTGCTTTATTCTGTGTTCCAATTCCATAGTTCTTTCTCAGGACGTGGATGGCATTTTTCCTCAAGAGTCCTTTGGGAATGTTTTAGGTCCTTGCATTGCTGTGAAGGGCTAAGTCTATCAGAAACAGTCCTTGCACCCCATGGCTGTTACTGTGCACAAAGTTCTCCTGGTTCTGCTCCTTTCACTCAACATCAGATCATACAAGTCTTTCCAGGCCTCTCTGAAGTCTTCCTGTTCATTATTTCTTACAGTACAATAGTATGCCATTACATTCATATACCATAACTTGTTCAGCCATTCCCCAATTGATGGACATCCCTTTGATTTCCAGTTCTTGGCCACCACAAAGAGTGCTGCTATAAATATTTTTGTACATATGGGACCTTTTCCCATTTTTATGATCTCTTCGGGATACAGCCCTAGAAGTGATATTGCTGGGTCAAGGGGTATGCATATTTTTATAGCTCTTTGGGTATAATTCCAAATTGCTTTCCAGAATAGTTCGATAAACTCACAGCTCCACCTACAACGAATTAGTGTTCCAACTCTCCCACATCTTCTCCAACATGTATCATTTTCCTGTTTTGTCATGTTAGCCAATCTGATAGATGTAATGTCGTACCTCAGAGTTGTTTAGATTTGCATCTCTCTCATCAACAGTGATTTAGAGCATTTTTTCATATGACTATAGATAGTAAAGCAGTGTTTCTTAAACTCCATGTCTTGACCATAGTTTAAGAAGCACCAAAGGGATTACAAGTGGATAAAGTTTAAGAAGCCCTGATTTAAAGCTTCCTACTCCAGCCCCAGTCCTCTTCCTACTCCAACAGGTCACCACTCTTCGAGTATGGCAGGGCAATCATTCCAAACATACTATAACTGTACTAACACCCAGGCTAAATCTTCCCCATGTTACTCACAAACATATATTGAAATAGCCAAATACCTGGCTGAAGTCCAGATATAATACACTCATGACCTTCTCCCTCCTTGGGGAGAAAAATCAACTCATTTGAATAAAAATAGTTAGAAGCTGTCCCTGGGGTTGAGGCAGGGAATTTTAAAGACACAAGGGACACAAAAGATATGGCAGAGATAGAAAGTCTGTTTGAGCTGAAGGGGAGGAAGGGAAAGCCTCTGTTGGGAGGCACTTACAAGAAATATAAATACTTGGATGAGGAATCTTGCTCTGCTTCTAGAGGCAATATGGAGACATCGTAGCTGCAACTAATACAAGATGACCAGGGTTTGACCTCAGGTGCTGAATATCTGGGGAGATAGGGGCCCACTTCCTGCCTGCCCAGCTCAGCTTTGTCTGACAACAGATCAGCTTCCTGGGTCAGGCACTCCCCCAAAACACCCCAGAGCCCCATGGCTTTCACACCTCTTTTTTGGAGTCATCATCCTACTGGGGTGGACTGCCTGAGTCCAGTTTCTTGGCCCTGATGTCCGTGATGTATCTGGGAGACCTGGAATCCATTCACTGGACTGAAAGATTAACTCCCTCATCCCCCCACGGTAATTTCTCTAAGAACAAGAACAAGGACTCACACCTCTCTGTTAGCCTCCCTAGCAAAGAACACTGTCCTACAAAGAGTAAGCACTCAACGTTCATCAACAATAATGGTGGTAATTGAGAGATTGTGGAATAGTGGAAAGAGATCCTGTCTCAGAACTGGTAGGACCTGGGTTGGAGTCCCATCTCTGACACTTCCTGGCTGTGTGACCCCAGACAGGAAAGAGGCAGCTAGATGAAAAAATGGATAGAATGGCAGACCTGGAGTCAAAAAGACCGGCGTTCAAATCCAGCCTCTGACACTTAGTAACTGTGTGACAAGTCACTTAGATTCCGTGTGCCTCGGTTTCCTCATCTGAAAAATGGGGATAATAGGGAGTTGTGAAATGAAATAATACAATGCCTGGCACATAGTAGGAACCACTATATAAATGCTAGCTGGTATTATTATTTCATCTCTCGGTGCCCCCAGGCAACTCTACCAGAAGCCAAGTTGCAGAACAGGTATTGATCTGCATAAGAATAGGGAGTTGTTTGGAGGGAGCGCCCTGTTCTAGGGAAACCAAAGGTCTGTTCAAAAACAAAATAAAAATTAAATAAATGATAGTGATTGATGTGTGTCCTGTCAAACAAAAAAATCACACATACACACACACACCTTTGGAAATCCAAAAAGGGGGTCTCCTCCAGAATCAGGATCACCACAGGCCCTTTCGTTCTTTCTGATCTGAAACTTGGAGCCAAGTGAGCTCCTCAGGACTTGGTACTCCCTATGGAGGATGACTAAGTGATTCCTCTCTCTGTTCCTATAATCCTGTGATTCAGAACTGCTGCCTGCCTTCCCTCCGCTGTCATCCTGCCCCTCTCCACCCCACATACCTTGTCCCTATAGCCTTCCTCACCATGGCACCCACTGGAAACCCTTCTCTATTAACAGACTCATCATCATTTTCTTCCTCTGGTGCTCCCTTCCATCTTCTGGCATTCACTGAAACCTGCTTTGGCCTGGAGACACAACTTCTCTTGGAAACTCCTCCAAGGCTGGCTGCTCCTCTATCCCACCTGCCCCGAAAAGACAGGCGGAGGAAGAGCCTCCTTGCTCCCCACTGCCAACGTCCGACCTTCCCTCTGCCATCACCACTTGGCACCCACTTCTCCTCCGTATCTTTACTGCTCTCCTCTGAGGACCTCTATATCACTTTCTCACCAAAAAGCTCAGTACCTGTCTCACAGTCTTCTCTAACCCAAACCATGTCCCCTTCGAACATTCTAGTTTCCCAGCTCCTCTATCACCTCAGCTCCTATGACCCCTCTGCCTCTAGTGTCCTTTAATCATATACAGTTCAGTTGTATCAACTCTTCATGACCTCATTTGGAGTTTTCTTGGCAAAGATCCTAGAGTGGTTTGCCATTTCCTTTTCCAGCTCATTCAAGGATGAGGAAACTGAGGTCAGCAGGGTGAAGTGAGTTGTCCAGGGTCACATAGCTAATAAGTGTCTGAGGGTGGATTTGAACTCAGGTCTTCCTGACTCTAGGCCCAGGGCTGTATCCCTTGAGTCACCCAGTTGTTCACATACAGTAGTGGTTGGTATCAAACTCAAAGAGAAAGTAGGCCATGAAACCAACCATACATAAGGAATCCTGCAGGCTATGTAGCAACTAAGAAAACTACATGTTAACATTATCTATATTCTATTGTATTTTTATTTATTTTGTTAAATATTTCCCAATTACACTTTAATTTGATTCCAGCTGTACTCAGGACTAGAATGGGCCACAGTATAGTCCATAGGCTGTATATTTGATACCTCTGATAGACAGGAGTGAAATTAGGGCATACACACGCACACTCATATAAATATTCAAATCTCATCAAACTACTCTGTCCCAAATGCTAGAACTCACATTTACAGCCCCAGGGACATAGAAGTTTCCAAGCATGGGTAGCACAATGAAAAGGCAGCTTCAGGAAGACAAGGTTCAGTAGAGGCAATGGGATACTACTGAGAAAGGATGTACCTGGAAGTGGAAGACTGAAGTTCAAACCTCAGCTGTGCCATCTTTGAATCTAGACAAGTCACAGAATCTCTAGGCTCACATCTGAAAAAGGAGGGGCCTGGAGTGGAAGAGCTCTTGGAGAGCTACCTTTATTAAGCACCTGCTATGTGCCAGGCACTGTGCTGGGAGTTTAGGATGCAAACCCAATGAATGAAACAATCTCTATTCCCAAGGAGCTGGCGGGGAGGTGGGGGCGGGGGGAGAGCAGAGGGAGAGACAACAAGTGCATGTATACATATACACACATACATATGTACACATATATGTCTATATTTCATTTGCACAGACATATATGAGTATATAGGAACAGCTAGGCAGCACAATGGATAGAGTGTTGGGCTTAGAGTCAGGAAGACCTGAATTCAAATCCAACCACAGATACTTACTAGCTATGTGAACCTGGGAAAGTTACTTAACCTCTGTTTGCCTTAATCCACTGGAGAAAGAAATGGCAAACTACTCCAGCATCTTGGCTAAGAAACATGAACAGTACTGGCACGCTATGGTCCAAAGAGTCACACATGACTAAATCACTGAATAAAAACAACATACAAGTATTTTTTTATTTATATTTGTGTAGATATATTTGTGTATGTATATGCAGATTTGCCATATGTCCATGTAGACATGTATAGAAGAGGAGAAACACAAAATAGTTAAACACAATGTCATTTGGGAAGGAAGACACTAATACTTGGGGACGTCAGGAAAATACTTCAGATAGAAGATAGAAGTAGAAGAAGATTCGGCTTAAGTCAAATTTGAAGGAAGAAAGGGATTCATTCTATGAGTCAGAGGTGAGAAGATACTGCATTTCAGGCAGGAGGGATGACCAGTACAAAGTCACTGAGGTGGCAAATGGGATGGAATGGAGAGAAGACCAGTCTGGCAAAGTGTAGGAGAGAAAGGCATATATAATGAAGGTAGAAAGATAGTTAGGGACAGATAAACAGTTTATAATTTATTCTAGAGGCAATATGGGGGTGTAAAAGCAAGCACCCCAACCTACAGAGAAGGGCCTGCTGTCACAGTTTCTTTGATCTGCTTTTCTAAAAGGAAAGGCAACTTTTGAGGGATTAACAATCTCCTTTAATCAAGAACATATATCATTCACCAATAGAGAAAAAAACAGGAAAAGAAATAAAGACTAACAGACAGGTTTCCAACTGAATGATCATAAGCTATATATATCACAGACCAATAGACAGGTCCAACTGTCTGACCATAGTTACCAGAGAGGGAAGCACCAACATGTGGGTTTTCAAAGCCAGAGGACTCAATGCCCACCCAGAGTCTCATCTGGCCAAATAACATTCTTCCAATGAGTGAGTCCCAAGGCAAAACCTAACCTCAGAGTATTCATTAGCTTTTCAGAGTCTGAGGGCATGACCTTCTGACCCAGTACCTCAACAGAAAAAAACAAAAGGTATTTGAGACATTCCTACAAAACAACTCCCCTAATCAAGCTTCCCTTAATGGGCAGATCCATTAATGAGTGGGGAAAATCTTTAATCACATTAAAATAATTGACAATACAAATACATACGCTGTTTCTAGTTTAAAAAAAAAAACTTCATTTCTGTACTTTACTACTAGTAAAGACTCTTGGTTGAAAAGAGAGATTCAATCAGAGGCACTTGATTATACTCAAACAAAAACAGCAAAAGATCCTATTTGCTTGCCATTACAGGGGCCACTGGAGTTTACTAAATATGGGAGTGAGATGGTCAGATGAGCTTAAGGAAAATCATTTTAATAGCAACATGGAGGACAGCCTAGAGTAGGGAGAGACTTGAGGCAGGGAGACCAACTAGGAGGCCAATGTAATAATCTAAGAAAGAGATGATGAGGGCATGGAGCTACCTGTGAGGTCACTTCTAGCTCTAGATATCTACGACTCTCAGCCTACTTAGGATACACATATATGGAAGTATCCATAAGATAGATTATAGGCTTGGAGAGACTGGTGACAAAAATTCATCTGGAATAAAGGTTATTCTACTAATTTGAGAGATTCAGGCCATGAATACTTGAATTGTTGTTGGAAGCAGTGTACAGAGTTAATATTAGAAACATTTGGAGTGAGCGTCAATGGAATTTGTTGGTCCTACATAGAAAAGGTAAAGGAGAGTAAGGGATAAGTAGGTCAAAGATGACTCCAAGAATTTTGGGGCATGAGTGGCACTATTGCTGAACCTGCTGTAGGCTGAAAGCATGTCCCACGTGGCACTAGATAAGAATAGTTTGCATTTCCACTAGTATTTACTAGTGCTTTTCCTTCATCTGAAAGACCATGAAGCATAATGGATAGAAAGCTGGTCTTTTAGTCAGGAAGACCTGAGCCTGCCTCGAATACATTCTGGCTTTCTGTCCCTGGGCAAATCATTCTAGTAGACTGTAAACGCCTTGAGCTCAGGGACCGTCTTTTGACTCTCTTTGTATACCTAGTGCTTAGCACAGTGCCTAAAACATAGGAGGCATTAATAAATGTTTGTTGAAAGAGTAAGAGAATTCATTTCACCTAATAGTGCCCCAGACATCTCTTTAAGACTGTTATAGAAGAGTTGATAAACTTTCTTCAGTGGAAGGGATTTCTACACTTAAGAGTTCCCTACCTGGAACTCTTTCCCCTTTAATTCTCACTGCATAGCTTCCCTGACTTCCATTAAGTCTCAGCTAAAGTCTTAGCTTCTGCAAGTATCCTTTCCCAGTCCTTAATTTTTTGCATTCCCTATCTGATTATCTCCACTTTATCCTGTCTATACCTTCCTTGTACATAGTTTTTTTAGATGTTATCTCCCCAATTAGAGTATGAGCCCCTTGAGAATAAGGACTTATCTATCTACCTATCTATCTATCCCTCTCTCTCTATTTCTTTGTATCTATATCTATTGCCTTTCATTGTATCCCTACCACTTTACCACTGTCTCTGGTACATAGTAAATATTTAATAAGTGCTTGTTGATTTGATTTGACTATATCAATGAAATCACATCTGAAACCAAAAAAAATTGCCATAAATCAGGTTTCCAACTCTGGTTAAAGTACCTAAAACTGTTTCAGTTTTAACTACTTTTTATTTCATGCCTTTTTGAATTCTCAGACTAATATTTTACAATCTCCTATAACTTAAAAGCAGTGAAAATTAAAGGTTAAAAAAAAGACCTACAATTTCCTTTATTATAAGCAAATGAAACTGTCAATCAAATGTGTCTAGCAATTGGGAAGTGGTCTTAAGTGACCTCACTTTAAATTTGCAGTGCTATCCTAAATGCCTAAAATAGCTTATTTTGAGCCATTTTTAGGCAAATTAGAAATCAAAACATTCCAGTCATCTTCTTGTCAAACTCCTTGGGGTGTGTGTAATAGAAACATTGCAAAATCTGATCTGCATTGAGCCCGTTTATAGACCATGAACTCCATCAATCATTTACATTAGTTAAGCTATAATCACAAAGACATCTAGTTCACTTTGTACCTGAGCAGGAATCTAGCCCAACCCTGCCAAATGACTGGGCAGCCAGTATTTATTATGGGTCTCTAGTGAAGGGAGGCCTACCACACTTCCTCTGGAACCAGCCCATTTCATTTGTGTACTGTTCTGGAGGTAGCTAAGTTGCTTAATGGATAGAATATTGGGCCTACAGTTAGGAAGACCTCAGGTGAAATCCAGCTCCGAAACTTACTAGCTCTTCGACCCTGGGCAAGTCATTTAAACTCTACTTGCTGTTTTCTCATCAGTTAACATGAGGATAATTGTAGCACCTAGCTCCCAGGTGCTACAGGTGTCATGAGACCCAAATGAGATAATCATCATAAAGTGCTTAACATGGTGCCTAGCACAAGGCAGGAAATGAATAAATCCTTGTTTCCTTCACTTCCTTTGTTTCTCATAAATACCTATGATTAACCTTTCCTTTTGTCATTTTCTTGGGCTCCTTTGTTCACAGCATGAGGGTGTGGAACAATGTTGGGAGCCATCAGGTAGAAAGTGCCCTTTCCTGGACAGACCTGGGATCCCAGCTCTCCAGAGCACTGTTAGAGTCTTCTCTCTCTTACTGGCAGCATAATCTCCAGCCCTTTGTCTCTTTCATGACTATACTTCCAAGGGCAGATTTACTATAAACCCAAGCCTTTCAATCCGCTCCACCAGACCATGAGCCTAATCTGTTGACCCCCAGAGTTACACAGATGGTAGTCTGTCACATTGCAACTGTGCCAGAAAAAAGTGAGGGCTCATCCTGCGGAACAATGCTTCCCAAAGGGGGTGCCATGCTGTATGCTACATGCCATGTGTTGCAAGTTTTCTCACCAGGTGTACCACAAATTGTGCCTGGGCCTCCTGACTCTGCCACAGAGTGCCCTGATTCTCTGAGATGAGCAAAAATGGTGAGAATCCTGGCCCCAGAGAATCTAGGCCTGGTTCCCCATGATATGAACAACTCCTGGGCCCTTGACCCTCTAGTGTCCAGGATGAGGAGTGTGGTAGGGGAGGCAGGTAATGCTTTCAAAAAAGGTGAACCTTGAGAGACACAGGACATTGTGATGTCACATGGTACAGGGACTGAAAACGACTGGAAAGCACAGGTACCGAGGGCTAAAAAGGCCTACAGAGGAGATGAAGCATGACCGCCAGTAGCATCACCCCACTTAGAATTCTACTCAACTCCAGAAGGTTGGCCACCAAGTGATGACTTATTTTTCACTAAAGTAATTCATGACTATTTTGTAATGTAGAAGGAAAGAAAGAAGTAAGGGATGGAGGGGAGGAAGGAAGGAAGGAATGGAGGGAGGGAAGGGAAGGAACATAGGAGGAAAGAAGGGAGGAAAAATGCTGTTCACCTCCAGAGAGAGAGCTGATGAACTCTGAGTGAAGATTAAAACATACTTTTTTTACTTTCATTATTTTATATGTTTTCTTTTGCAACATAGCTAATAAGGAAATGTGTTTTGCATGACTTCACATGTATAACTGATTCCATATTGCTTGCCTTCTCAAGGGGTGGGGGAGGGACAGGAAGGAGGTAGAGAATTTGGAACTCATGTTTCAAAAATGAATGTTAACTGCTTTACCATGTAACTGGGAAATATTTAATGAAATAAATGAAAATTAAAAATAATTTTTAAAAGGCTAGCCCTTTAGGCATTTCATTATTAGAAACTAGGTCCTTCTCTGTGATCCGTAGAAAGCTAGGGATTAAGAAAAAAACAAAACACCAAATCATGTTTTAACAGCTTCATATGCCAAACATATCCCATTGTACACAATAGAAATCACCTAGGGAACCACTTGCATTTGAAAGTCACTTGATAGAAAAAATATTTTTTTGGAACCTTAGGTGGTCTCTTTTAAAGGTGTTCAGTGCACCTTATTAGTAGAAATAGCATTTAACCCCAATCATAATTACATCAAAAGAAATTGAATGGAGAAACTGGCTGGCAGCCAACCACAGCGATGCAGATTGCTAACAGTTCGAGGAAGGGCAGCTTCTCCACTAAGTCTTGGAAGGATTCTCTTCCATTAAAATTTACTGAGTGCCTGAGCTTTTCATTCTAAGACTTTATTAAATTTCTCTGGGGGCCTACAAGCCCCTTAGTGGTATTGACAAAGCACCCCCCCCGCCCCCCCCCCCCCACCCCGCCCGGTTAGTGGTGCTGATTAGTTTAGGTAAGGAAGTAATGAATTAGCCTAGTCACTTAATATTTCTATGGGAGATGTGAAATTAAAAAAATATATACATATATGTATACATATATGTATACATATACGTGTGTATGTATGTGTATATATTTTATATATATATATGCATATGAGAAAAGGCAGAGTCAGATGAAACAGGAGCCAAACAATCTAAATGCAATAAAATTCAAGGTAGCTGATGGAAGGGGCTCACACTGGGGATTACTCAACTGATAAAATCAGACGCTATTTATAGCTGCAGTATCCGGCCCCTTTGGGAGCAATGAGCCCAAGCCGTATACAAACACAGCAGCCTATATTTAAACTGAAGATTCTTTCCTTTTCATTTCTCCTTTTCTATCTCTCTCCACCAGACCCAACCAAAGGCAAACTCATATTAGTTTATCATAGGTTTTGGATTCTTTGGCTTCAGTATATTTCAAGAATCAATGATTTCATCAGTGGGAGTTGTCCTCACACCAATGCAGTTTTTCCATCCCCTTTTTCTACTTGAGGCCCCGTGTATGAGGTGTCTTTTCCTGTTAGAATCTCAGCTCTTTGAAGTGTCTTTGTAACCCCAATGCTTAAACACAGTGCGTGACACAGGGGAAGTAGTTGAAATTAATTTATTGATCCCATCCAGGATGGGATCGATGGTTTTTGAGAGGAGCTACCGTCAAAAACTTCCATTAGTAAGGCAACAAGCATTTATTAATCACCTACTATGTGCCAAGAGTGATGGTGCTGGAGTCAGGAATAACTAAGTTCAAATCTGACCTCAGACCCTAGGCAAGTCATTGAACCCTGTTTGCCTCAGTTTCTTCATCTGTAAAATGAACTGGAGAAGGAAATGGCAAACCACTCCAAGATCTTTGCCAAGAAAACCCTAAATGGGGTCTTGGAGAGTTGGACACATCTAAAACCACACCACCAACAACATAACAATAACACTATGTTCCAGGCACAGTTCTCAGTACTGGGAACACAAATAAAGGCAAAGAATAGTTATTGTTCTAAAGAGCTCAGGCTAATGTGAGATAATATGTAAACAACTATGCAAAAAAACCAAAAATACCAAACCAAGATATAGACAGACTAAGCTGGAGGTGACCAGGGCCAACCTGATGATATACCTCTGAATTTAGGTTGGCTCTTTGCAATAATCTCAAAGTTCATCACCAGACCTATGCCTGAAGCACTGTAGACTTGTTAGGACCTTCCAGAACTTCTCTTTCATTGGTATTGACTTTAAAAACTCAAGGTCATTTTGAGGCAGTCTCTTCTACCCCTTAGACCTCTCCGTTTCCTCATCTATAAAATGAGGGGTAGACCTGATGGCCTCTGAGCTTCTCTACTCCCTCCCCAGCTCTAGATTCAGGAGCCTATGAATTCCCCACCTTGATTAAGTATTAAAAGAGGATTTGGGAAGAATTTTGTTATTTTTGATGCTTTTTGTTTCCACATCATATTAATTTCCAAATAAATTGTCCCTCACCCACTCCATGATTACATCTTCCCTTACTAGATAATAGCTAATATTTATGAAAGGTTTTAATATTTGCAAAGTATTTTCCACATATTCCCTCCTTTAATAATGAGTAGGAAAAGGCATGAGGGTATGGGTTAAGAGGGAACATACTATCTGGGAGAGAAGTCACCAGCAAATCAAACATCCTGATTCAGAAGAGGCATAGGAAAGAAGAAAGAACAGAGATCTGGAGCTGGGAGGTACTATAGGTGGCCTCTTAGTGAGGGAATGGCTCAATAAATTATGGCATACCAACATAATGAAATATCATTGTACTGTTGTTATTTAGGCATGTCTGACTCTTCTTGACCCTATTTGGGATTTTCTTAGCAGAGATACTGGAGTAGTTCACCATCTCCTTCTCCAGGATGAGGAAGCTGAGGCAAACAGGGTTAAGTGACTTGCCCAGGGTCACACAGCCAGAAAGTGTCTGAGGCTGGATTTGAACTCGGGTCTTCCTGACTCCAGGACCCAGCCGCCTGTCTTATACTGTTAACAAATGACAAAAGAAGCAATTTCAGAGAATCTTGGGTAGTAGGAACTGATACAGAGTGAAGGAGAACAAATTTATGTAAAGATAGTGACATTTTCAAGAATAACAATTTTGAACGCCTTAAGAACTCCTTGGTCGACTGATCATCCTTCCATGGGACCTATGACTAATCAAACACTGAGTAAATACTTACCATCCGCCAGGAACTGTGCTAAATGCTAGGGATACAAAAAGAGGCAAAAGACAGTCCCTGCCTTTAAGAAGGTTACAGTGGAATGGAAGCTACAATACGCAAACAACTATAGACAAACAAGCTATATGAAGAATACGTTAAATTAAATACGTATTGATTATTAGATAAAATGTATGAAAGAGCTTTTTAAAGTATAAGTCACTATACAAACCCAAGGTATTGTTACCATACTCCCTGACAAATAGTTGAGGGACCCTGGGGAGTTTTGTAAGGGTCCAAAAGGAATCACAAGAGAAGTACCATATTATATCAGAACCTGAAGATCTCTAACTCAGAAAGGCACTCAAGCAAAGCTATCCTTCCATTCAGTCTTTCTCTGACAATATTTTGTTCTGCACCAAATAGGTCATCTTGTTCCATAACATTCCTGATTCTGTCTCTGGGTTTTGAAGTAGGCCTATGTGCTTAACTTTCAAAGCATATTTATCTAAGCATATCAACGAGGAATGCAAGGCATTTCAGAAAAGTCTTGGCAGAAAAAACTAGAACTAAGTAGAGTACAAGGCAGGGGGTGATGATGGAAGTGTATGCTATGGATCATCTATCTACCCTGGTTTTTTTCTTTGATCCCCCAGCTTCCTCATGACCCATGACCTCTGCATTCTCATTTTGTTTGAAATATAATAATGCAAGCCAGCATTTGTATGGTGCTTTAAGGTTTACAAAGCACTTTACAGCTATTATTTCATTTAATACTCACAGCATCCCATGAAGTGGTATTATTATTATGTCCTTCTTACAGATAGAGAAACTGAGGCTGAATTTAAGTGGTATGTCCAAGGTCACACAGCTGGTAAGTGTCTGAGACAGGATTATGAACCTGGTTCTCCAAGGCTGGTTCTTTATTCACTGTGCCACCTAGAAGCCACGTACCATTGTAAGATGATATTCTATCTGGGAGTTAGGTTGGTAGTAATAATAGGAGCAGGATTGTGAAATGGTTCTAAGGGATGGGTTAGAACCAGGTTGCATTTTTCTAGGAACTCTTCATTGTTTTGTTATGTTTCAGGTACACAGTATATTTTTAATATGAGAGGCCATGCAGCATAACAGAAAGATGTAAGAAGATCTTCATTGTTTTGTTATGTTTCAGGTACACAGTATATTTTTAATATGAGAGGCCATGCAGCATAACAGAAAGATGTAAGAAGATCTCAGTTTAACAGCTCCCTTTGACTCACAATATTTGTGGTTTTTGTCCTTCATTCTCAAATGTACATCCCTGGAAAGCACACTAGCAAGGTAAGTGAACTTATCCACAGCATTCAAAACTTCTCCATTTGTTGTAACTGATGGTTCCACATATGAATGGTGTGGTGATGGCTGATGGAGCACCTATGTTTTCTTGGTGTTAATTATTAGGCTAAAATTAGCACATGTAGCAGAGAACTGATCCATACTTTGTTGTATCTCAGCTTCAGAGGCTGCATTGAATGCACAATCATCTGCAAACAGAAAGTCATACACCAACACTCCCTCCACTTTGGTCTTGGCTTGTAGCCTTTACAAGTTGAAGAAGTTACCATCAGTATGGTAGTTGACCTGATGCCATGTTCATCCTCATTGAAAGCATTTGTCAACATGGCTGAAAACAACATTCTAAAAAGCATGGGAGCAAGCACACAGTCCTGTTTCACTCCACTGGTGACTGGGAAGGTACAAGTGCATCGTCCATTATCCAGTACCCGAGCAAACATGCCCTTATGAAGTTGATGTACAATATTGATGAACTTTTCTGGGGCAACCAAATTCTGACATAATTTTCTATAAGCCCTCATGACTAACAGTGTCAAAGGCCTTGATCAGATCTACAAACGTTGTGTACAGACGTCTATTCTGCTCCTGGCATTTCTCCTGGAGTTGTCAGGCAGCAAACACCATATCGACTGTTCCTTGGCCCTTTCTGAAGCCACACTGACTCTCAGGTAGATGACCATCATCCAGGTGAAGGATCAGCCTATTAAGGAGGACTCTATTATGAATTCTGCCAGCAATGACTAAGAGAGAGATCCTCCTGTGATTGTCGCAGGACAATCTATTCCCTTTACCCTTATAGGGTATCGAGGCATCCTTGAAACTCCTGGGGGATACCCTCCTCTTGCCATCTAACCTGGCAAATTTCAGTCAGCTTTTGTATGAACAATGGTCCCCCTACCTTGTAAATCTCAGCTGGAATAGAATCAACTCCAGGTGCTTTGCCACATGAAAGGAGCCTAATGGCCTTCAAAACCTCTTTTTCAGTTGGAAGTTCAGCTAAAGAGGGATTGATTTCAACCAGAGGTAAATGGTCAATGGCCTCAGCATTCATTGAGGATGGTCTGTTAGAACACTATGGAAGATTCTTAGTCACATGACTGGGACACTGAGAAGAAAAGTGACTGGGAAGTGACTGAGAGACTGAGTTCCAGATACACAAATTGTCAACTCTGCATTGGTGAAGGGAATTTTCACACAGGGGAATCCCTAAACCAATGAAATCATAAGTCTGGACAAAAAAAATGTCATAAATTTCAAATTCTAACCCTAGTTAATGGGCCAGATGATAATTTTCCTGTTTAATGGGCCAGATGATAATTTCCCAAATGCCCCCTTGTAATCTCGGATATTTTACAATCCCCTATGAATCAGAGGCAACTAAAATTATTTTGGAGAAAGAAATGGAGAACCAGTCCAGTATCTTTACCAAGAAAGCCTAAATGGAGTCATGGAGAGCGAAACATGATTGGAATGACTAAATAATACAAATTATGTGGTGTTGCTTTAATCTTATAATGCCTTTTATTCATAACAACAAATCAGACACTGTATAAAGTGTTGGAAATGGTCAGGGTGGTTCCTACATTTCCTGATTTCAGTCTGTCCTCTCATTTAAAAAAACAACTTTAGAATCCATACAACAAAGACTTGGGTAGGAATTTCTTTCACTGGCACAAAAGTCCTCCTCTGATGCCTTATCATGGTCTGGAGATCAGCTCTTGCGTTTTTGGAAATTGTGTCTTCATGCTCTGACAGATGGCAAAGCTTTTACATGTCAGTCTGGGAGCTGACTCTGTCTGCTAGTTCATGGGCTGGTGTAGAGCAGTTCATCAGCTGATTGACTAGGGATGAAATCTGTCAACCACAGCAGCTCTCTGAGACCATGTAACAGGATAGTGACAATGGGTCACAGGTTGCAATTTGCACTGGCAAAGACAGTACCCTCAGCGATAAGTGTACAGCTCTTTGAAGATAAGTGTCCTAAAGAAATTATATGACAGATGGCAAACATAAGTAATAATGACACATTTTTCTAGCACTTCACAATGTACAAAGCACATTTCTCATAATAACCTTCGGAAGTTAGTATCATAAGATTTAAAAATAGAAAGACCCTTTAGGATCATGTAGTCCAACCTTTTCATTTTTACAAATAAGGAAACTGAGGCCCAGAGAGTGGAAATTTATATGGTGTTTAGCGCACAGTCTGGCACATAGTAAGTGCTTAATAAATGTTTATTGATTGGTTATGGATAACAGGATTCAGGATGTAAACATAGATCTTTTGAATCCATATCAAGCATTCTTCCCACTGTACTACACTCAGAATTGTCATTACTGCTAATTTTTAAAATGAAGAAATTATTTTAAAAATTATTTAGTATTTTATTTTCCCTAGTTACATGTAAAAACAATTTTTTAACAATTTTCAAACTTTGAGTTCCAAATTCTCTCCCTTCCTCCCTCCCCACTCCACCTTCCATTGAAAAGGCAAACAACGCAATACAGGTTATACATGTTTAGTCATGCAAAACGTTTCCATAATAGTTATGCTGTGAAAGAAAATATGGACCCCCCCAAAAAAACCTTCAAGAAAAATACAGTAAAAAAAAGTTTGCTTCAGTCTGTATTCAGACACCATCAGCTCTTTCTCTTGGAATGGATGGCATAAAATGAAGAAACCTGAGGCTAGCAACTTGTCTGTTGTCACACAGCTAGGAAACATTGGATCTACAGTCTGAATACCAATCTCCTGACGCCATGTTTTGTACACTTACTCCACCATGGTCTAGAGTGCTATAGGACCTCAGAAGCAGCGAACAAAGGGGCTGCAGTCTTGATTCCACTGAGCGGGTGAGTTCACTTGGGCCCTGAAGAATCATCCTTTGGAACACTCTGCTTTCAATCACCTCAACCTCTTGGAATTTCCAGCTTCCTTTAAGAAAGTTCAAATGGTGCCCCAGCCACTGTTTCTCAGATTCCCCCCAATTGCTAGCATCATCTCCTAGAAGCTACTTTCTAGTCACTTAAACTCTGTCAGCCTCAGGTTGCCTCATCTGTAAAATAAGATAATCATAGTACCTACCTTCCAGGTTTGTGGTGAGGATGATAATGGCCAGCATTTAGAGAGTCCTGGATGTATGTAATCTCATTTGATTCTCACCACCACCTTATGAAGTAGGTAAGTATCATCCCCATTTCAGATGGAGGCTGAGAGATGATTATGAACAGTGCAATACAGTCAATATTTACCAAGTACTGTCTGCTAAGCCCTGGAAATGTCACTGCTACTCCTACTACCATACTACCATTGTTACTACGATCATATTATTACTCTTAGTATACTACTACTATTACTAATTACTACTACTACTATGATACTATTGCTACTACTACTGTTATTACCACTACTACTACTTCTAAACAACTAACATTTATAAAGCGCTTACTATGCGGGGATATAAGTAAGAAAGGAAAACTAGTCCCTGCCCTCTCAGAGCTGATGATCTAAGAGGGGAAGACAACATGCAAAAGAAAGCTAAAAGACGGAGAGGTGCAGGGGGAAGATATCCTGTACAAGGGCAACTGAATCCAAGAAGCGAAGCTGGGGGAAATGAAGAGTCGGCTGGGTTTCTGGAGCCTTGACAGAGGGATGCTTTCAGAGGATATTTTGTGCTCCCTGCCCCAGCTGTCCACTCACTGGAGCAGAACCAACGAAGGGTACTGATGAACGCTGAACATGGCTTATGTTACCACATGGTAATGGGCATGCTAACAGGTGAGTCAAAGCCAAGAAGCGTAGCTGGTGGGAAATGAAGGTAACCACCATGAGAAGTTACCAGAGACAGTAACTTCTGTGGGAGGTCACCAGGAAAGTCTTGGTGTGAGGGGACACGCAAGCTGAGTTTTAAATAGAGCTAGGAATGCCAGGCGGCAGAGACGAAAAGGCAGCACATGCCAGACACGGAAGACAGCCAGGCCAGGAGTGTAGCAACAAGAGATGGAGAAAAGCTGATAAGCCAGTTGGGCTGGAATGTATAGGGTGCACAAACATGAAATGACACTGGCAGGACAGGAGGGAGGCAGATTGTGGAGGCCTCTAAGTCTGTGCTTAGAGATGAAAGGCTGCTTCCTGAGCAGGGGAGCAACATGTTCAGGTTTGTGCTTTAGAGATATTAAGAAAGAGATAAAGATTAAATTGCTAATATTTTGACAGAAAAGAATCAATTGAATACTAACTGAGGGGTTATTTCTGAATCATCATTCTGGGTACAACCAGAACAACAATTTATTAGATTGAAGATCAAAACCCTAAACAAACTAGAAGAGTAGTAAAGTTTAGAAGACAGGACATTCAATTGAAGCAACTCCAACTTGATATATTTAAATAAAGAGCTGATGCTGAAAAATGGGAAATGGATAAAGGAATTCACATTGACATAGATTATTTTCATTTCTTCAAGAAGTCTAAATGATATAAATACATCTTTAAGGTGGGAAGACCAGAACCCTCGAAGCTGCCTTAGCCAGAAAACCCTGGGTCTCTTTGCTAAACATCTCAGAGAAGTATTCTGATTTAGAACGTAGAGAGTTCTGTAAAATCTTACAGAGGAAATTGGTGGAAGATTATGGGCATTATCATTTCACAAAACAGTAAGAAGTAAATAACGGAAAAGCAATTACAGAAAGCTTGGCAAGAGACTTAAGTGAGTAAAGTCATCCCACAGGCATTTTGGAATGAAACTGAAAGGAAGAAAACAGACAGAAAAGGAAAAAATCAGTGAAGATTTTAATAACAAATTCTTTTTCCCCGCTGACACTGGGACCATCACATTTGGCCTCTGACATAACAGGTCCAGATGTGCTTCCAGATGTAGTGTAAATGACTGTGAGGAAAACAGACGCAGGAAAACCAGCTAGACCAGACCGATCATGAACAAAGGAGGCTCACGCTGGGTGAAAGTGGCATGATCTTAAGGGCACTGGGGATCGTTGCTCAAGGCATTCTAAAAGAAGTGAGGGCCCTAAAGGCTTAAAAAACCCAGACAGCTCCCTCTTTATTTGTCTTCTCAAAAGGCAGTCAGGAGAACTGTAATCACTACCATCTACATTTCAATTTCCTTTCTCTGCGAAAAAACCACACAAAACTCCTTGAAAGCCGTAACAACAAAAATAATTTTGCTTGATGAATATATGATTATTAATATCAAATAAGCACAAAAGAGGGAGGTGTATGTTCAAGGTGTTGGCATGACCAAACAAGGAGAGTAGATTCTGTCCTTAATGGAGTTCAAATGGAAAAGCAGCTCCCCATAGATGGTGAGGTTATTCACATACTGCTGTTTCTGGCACATTGTGTTATTCCATCAAATCTGGGAACATTGTAGAGGCTCCTGCATGAGATCCAGAATCCCTCCATAAAGTTAGACCTAATAAAATTCAACGAAGGTAGACTAAGGCATATTTTGTCTGAACAAGATATTTTATTAACAGGAGTGCCAAAAGTTAACTAGGGTAAGGACAACATGACTGGACAAAGCTGAGGCTTGCAGGACAATATAATTGTTTGGAAGTTGGGAACAACCCCCTCCTCTCCTCCTGTGACTAAGAAATGTTCGTTGTTTGAGTCTACCTGCAAGGTCGGAGAGAGTGGACCACCTTGAACAGCAAAGCTGACAAACTCGAAGGACAGCTTGGTGGTGTAAAGATACTGGACTAGACTCCCTGGTGTCTACCCTCATCCCCTGAGGATAACAGACTTCCTTGAGTCAAGAATACAATAGTGACAAACAGAAAAACTGGATGTCTACATTTAACTCATTATAGACCAGCTGAATTTCTGTACTCAGTTCAGAGACAAAGAACTGTGACTTAGGCAGTTACAAGATGAAGTCAATTAACTGTAAATAGGATCCACAAAAGATGATACAGAATCAATTTTAATCTTCTCACTATCCATGAAGAAATCCAAGCTGATGAATCTTCCAAGCTATCGACCAAACTGTGTGTGTGGTTGTGGTTTGTCCCTCGTTCTCGAAGAGGACCATGACATCAAGGAAATAGTGACATGACTTGCACTTGACTTTGATTTGAGTGAGGGAGGGCTGTGCAAAGTTATCAGCCTCACTTTCTCCTTCAGGGCCATCCGGGTCCAGTGATCAGGTATCGATCAGGATGCAAGATGCAATTGTCCAAGTTATGAAATGCAGTTGGATGGATAACCCATAGAGTGTTTCTGGAAGTACACATATCTTGGATAGACACTGTCTAACTTGAATAGACACTATGCCAAAGCTGGGCCTGGAACTGAACAGGAAGGGAGAACAGGCTGAATTGTTTTGGGGAAATTTCACAATGCCTTTCATGGCCATCATCTTTTTCTTAGACCAAAGATCTAGATTTTTAACAACAATAATTTCTAGAGATGTTGTATGGCTACAAGTCATGGAAGGCCATAGTTCCAAAAGAATTCAAGTCAAATCAAATTTATAAGAATACAAGTCATTCTCCAATTGATAAATGTTCAGAGGATATGAACAGGCAGTTTTCAGATGAAGAAATTAAAGCTATCTATAGTCATATGAAAATCTAAATCACTATTGATTAGGGAAATGCAAATCAAAACAACCCTTAGGTACCATATCACACCTATTAGATTTGCTAACATGACAAAACAGGAAAATTACAAATGCTGGAGAGGATGTGGGAAAACTGGAACACTAAAGCATTGTTGGTGGAGTTGTAAATTATTCCAACCATTTTGGAGAGCAATTTGGAACTATGTCCAAAGGGCTCTAAAAATGTGCCTAACCTTTGACCCAGTAATACCACTTCTAGATCTAAATCCCAAAGAGATCATAAAAACAGGAAAAGAGCCTACTTGTACAAAAATATTTATAGCAGCTTTTTTTGTGGTGGTCAAGAATTGGAAATTGAGGAGATCAAATGGGGAATGGCTGAACAAGTTGTGGTATATGAATGTAATGGAACGCTACTGTGCTATAAGAAATGATGAACAGGCAGACTTCAGAAAAACCTGGAAAGACTTATATAAACTGAAACTGAGTGAGGTGAGCAGAACCAGAATATTGTACAGTTACAGCCACATTGTACGAAGACTAACTTTGATAGATTTAACTCTTCTCAGCAATGCAAGGATCTAAGACAATACCAAAAGGTTCATGATGTGGTCCACATTCAGAGAAAGAATAGCAGTCTGAATGCAAAACGCAGATTGAAGCATACCATTTGCTGTCTCTCTCTTTTTGTTTTATTTTGTTACTTCTTTCTTGTGCTTCATCCTATTTGTTCTAATTCTTCTTTATAACATAAAAAATGTGAAAATATATTTAATATGAATGTATATGTAGAGCCTATATCAGATTGCATGCAACCTTGGGGAGAGGGAGTCAGAAAAAAATTAAAACTCAAAAGCTTGTGGAACTGAATATTGAAAATTAAAAATTAATTAAAAAAAACAGAATTCAAGTTGAAGGTCACCAAAAGGTGCCAGTGAAGAATTGAGTATGAAAAAAGGCATGAAAGATAGTGTCACAACTAGAAAAGATGGTGGGCTATTGGTGTGGTGAGAGGAAGGGAAACCCAATTGATGGACAGTCCATGTGGTGTCTGTGCAATATTAAGAAATTGACAGCATGGGTTCTTAATTTTTTTTTTTGTATCATGGATCCCTTTGGAAATGTGGTAAAGTTTACTGGTCCTTTCTCCGAACATTTGTAAATGCATAAAATAAAATACCCAGGATTACAAAATAAAATAATTATGAAAATACAAATGCCATTTTTTTCCCCCTGTTGAAGATCATGGACTGTGAAATCTATACACAGACCTCTTGGGTGTGATGAACCCCATGTTAAGGAGCTCTGGTCTATAGGAAGGTCTCCAGAGAGTCACATGGGATGAGTGGGTTGTGTTTTGCATCTTTTGAGATCCCAGACTCATCAAAATAATAACAGAATTATTGAGCACAAGCAGGTGACAAAGTCTGGATGTTGGATAAGGACAGGGAAGAAATAAAGGTATAATTAAGGCACAAAGTTCCTATTTTTGGGCTGACAAAAATTCCTGTCTCAGAGTATTTTGCAAGGAACAAGAGTGCAGGCTGCCCAAGATTGCGTGCTGTTTTGCTCTTGTGAGAGAACCCCATATTGGGAGGAAACACGATGACCAACTGAAGAACAATTCTTCATTGGGAGAAATAGGTGTGAACTGAGAAACTCTGACTTATGTGGGTGGAGAAGACAATGAAGACAGGAGTGTTCTGATAAGTAGTTAGGGTGAAGCATGTGAAGGGAAGGATAGATTTTAATGGGGAGACTTTCTCCCTAACCAGGACAGAGGGAGAGAGAGGAGATAAATGGACAGGATAGAGACACAAGGAGAGAAATGCAAACAATAGGTCCCTAAGCCTAGATGATAAAAGCCAGATGGAAGGGCAAAGAATCCCCTTCCCAGATTTCCTGTTCTATTTAGGCATATGGCCAGATGTCATGAATCACCATCACCTGTCAGTTACTCAGTAAGTATTTATCAAGCACCTATTACTTGTCAGGCACAATGCTAAGTAAGTGCCTGGATACACTCCACTCCCTGCTCTCAAGAAGCTCGTGGTCCTACAGGGAACACAACACGCAAATGCTTATGTACAAACAAGATACTGACAGGATAAATTGGAGAAAATCAATCAGAAAGAAGTGCACTAGTAGGTTGGGGAAAGGCTTCCCATAGAAGGAATTGATGTTGGAACTTGAAGGAAGTCAAGAAGTGGAGATGAGGAGGAAGCTTCCCCCACTATTTGCAGGGGAAGAAGCGGGGAAATGTGAGTGCATATGCCTCAAAGTGACTCCTAGATAAAATGAATATAACTAAGGGAAATACAGTATGGATAAATGACTTTACAAAGCAGTTCTAGCACATGATCTCAGTGGAGCCTTACACAGTGCGGAGGTAACTGACTTCAAAACCAGGAAGGGACTAGGTTCAAATCCTATCTCTGACACACACTGGCTGGGTGACCCTGGGAAAATCTCAATCACCCAGTGCTCCAGGCACTGGGAGCCAGGACAAGTCTACTCCGGCTTCCTGGTGCTTTAGTAATAGCAGGCAGGTTACACTATGATTGTGATAGCTGGATCGTGTCTTTTTTAAATTATTATTATTCAGTATCACTGGCTAGTGCTACCTCTGACATTTCTAATGAAGAATGCCTTCACTTGGAGCAAGATGTTTAGGTTGGGTGGCACCAGTTGATAGATTATGGTGGTGCCATGTGCCATAGGCTGGTAGATGACTTCAGAGAGCTGGGTCTGAAGGACCCTGAGCAACTCACTTAACGCTCTTAGGTGATCAAGAAGTCCTATCAGTATGGCAAGAGCCCATGAGGAAACAGCTTCAAGAGATGAGTGGCTCGAACCATGGCTCCTTAGGACAATCAAGATGCTGGGGAAGGTTTTGTCACCTTTTAGTGGAAAATGAGGCTAACTCATGTTGTTTGGGAAAGGGAATAGAGTGGATGTTGTTCCTATCACAGAAGGGGTAGTAGGATCATACGTGCAAAGCTGGAAGGAACCTCAAACATCACCTAATCAAACTCCTTCCTATTACAGATGAGGAAACTGAGGACCAGTGAGGTGAAATAACTTGCCCATGGTAGTGCTGGAGGAACCGAATACACGGGTGAGTTTTGGAAAATGCTGCCATGTGGAATTTGGCACCTAAGTTTGCCGTCCTATACCTAGGATTGTCTTGTTTTGTCAGACCACATCTGGAGTCTTGTGTTTAGGTCCTGGTGCTGTTTTTTTTCCCTTCAACTTCTTAACCTATCATTTTTTTTTCAACCAATAAGAATCTTCTTTGCCATCTCCCAAAATGAGAATAAAAGAAAAACAAAACGTGTCACAAACACGTAGAGTCAATCAAAACAAATTTTCACATTTGGCACAGAACTGCATTGTAAAAAGTTTAATAATGATAAGCTGAGAAGCATCCTGAGGGTGGGTGACCAGGATGACTCTCAAGATCACCTGAGGATGATTTAAAGGAACTAGAGACCTTTGGCCTAGACAAGAGAAGACTTGGTGGGGACAGGATAGATGTTTTCATCTATTTGTCAGGGAAGGGAAGAAGAAAAAAGTGTTTTGCTTTAAGCAATAAAGACCTAGAGAGAGGCTGTATTAGGCTTGACGGATGGAAAAGCTTCTAACAACTGAGCTGCCCCAAAATGGGATGGTGTGCTTTGGGAGTTAACTGGATCCCTCTCCATGGAAGTCACTGGATTGATCTGAGATTGAGGCCTATAACGAACCTCAGAGGCCACAGGTGTTGCATTATAGGTAAGGAAATGAAGACTTCACTACGGTTACTCAGGTAAATAGGTGCAGCTAAGTGGCCCAGTGGAGAGAGTGTTGGGCCTGAAGTCAGGAAGGCTCATCTTCCTGGGTTCAAATCTGGCCTCAGGCACTTTCTAGCGGTGTGACCCTGGGCAAGTCACTTAACCCTGTTTGCCTCAGTTTCCTGGTCTGTAAAATGAGCTGGAGAAGGAAATGACAAACCACTCCAGTAGCTTTGCCAAGAAAACCTCAGATAGAGTCATGACTGAACAAAAACATTCAGGTAATAAGTAATAGAGGCAGAATTTGAACCCAGGACCTCTTGACTCCAGACTCAGGGCTCTTTCCACTGTACCACACTTGCTGGTCATCAAGTAGAAAGAGGATGAGCACTTCTGGTGTTTTCTGTAGAGAAGAGTCTCCCAAATGGGACTAGGTCACTTCAGAGAGTGTGTGATCCTATAGCTTGCATTGATAGTATCAATTCATGCCACCTATTTTTTTCCACTGAGGCTGAGGAAAGAATGACATATACCATTGGAAGTCATACCTTTATACCGTAATCCAAGTTCTAGGTCATAGTACCTAAAGTACTATGGCTGCCACATACCTTGGGATGGAAACTTCCCATTCAATGTTTTGGGTGACTAGGACTCTCAGGCATGTTTCTAAGTTGGGACTCAGCTTTGTGCCAACTCTGGTATTCTGGTAAACAGAACATATCCTGTTTAGCAGGATTTATATCAGTCATCATTGAAAATTGTTTTTCAGTGACTGCTTAAGAAATATAGGGGAGAGGCAGTATAGAGTGACAGATGGAAAACTAACCTTAGTTCTGGGAAGAGTCCAAATCAGGTCCCTTCCCTAACACAGGCTGTATGACTGTGGGCATATCCTTTAACCTCTCAGTTCTCTGCTCTCTCTATAGACAGATACATATAATTACATATATACATGGGTGAGTGTATATACAGGCAATCCCACTATTCTTACATCAGTTTTAAGCATTAATAAAACCAAAGGAAGACTTTTGGGATGTTGTGTGTGTGTGCGTGTGTGTGTGTGTGAGAGAGAGAGACAGAGAGAGACAGAGAAATATGCATGTATGTCTAGATACCTATATACATTACAATCTTATATGTATAATATGTCATATATTTAAATGTATGTATGCATTGTGTGTAAATATGTATGTGTATAGATATATGCATATATGTATATAAACATACATATACACACATATATATATATTTACACACATATTTATTTATATCTATCTCCATTGTAATTTACCAACACAGATTCACTGAACTTTGTTGGAAAGAATAGCTGTAGGGGATCTAAAAACCAAATATGCAGTATTTCTGTATGCCTTCTATATTTAAGAATAAGAGTTCAGATTTCTATGGTATTTTAAGGTTTCTAAAGTACCTTCCTAACAACAACCCCCTGAAATATGTAAGGCACATCAGTATTACCATTTTACAGATGAGGACTCTGCTCTTGGCATTGTGGTATAATGAACAGAGGGCTGGGTTTGGATCCAAGAGAGTTTTGAATATTAGCTGTGTGACCATGCACAAGTCACATAACCCCTCTGGGGTTCGATTTCCTCATCTGAAAAATGGGGGCAGGGGTTTGGACTAAATGGCTTTTAAGTTCAAAATGGCTGTTTTTATTGGGTGTAAGGGGCAGTTAGATGACTGCATGGATAGCATGCCCAACCTGGAGTCAGGAAGACATCTTCCTGAGTTCAAATCCAGCCTCAGATACTAGCTGTGTGACCTCATGCAAGTCCCTATTTTCCTCAGTTTCCTTATCTGTAAAATAAGCTGGAGAAGGAAATGGCAGACCACTCCAGTGTCTTTGCCAAGAAAACCCTGAAGTGGGTCATGAAGGGTTATACATGACTGAAGAACCAAATTAGTGACAGGATTCTCAGTAGTGTTGGGCCTTATAATCTGTGAGGTCTAGACCAGTTTGGAGATTCTGTAATACACTTACATGCTAGGATCAATCAGTACATGAGCATTTATTAAGTATTTATTATAGCGTAAGCCAAGCACTGTTCAAAGTGCTGGGAATAAAAAGAAAGTTAAAAGAGAGTCCCTGTTCTGTAGGAGTTCAGATCCACAGGGGAGAAAAAAGGCCAAACAACTATGTATGTACAAACAAGGTATAGACAGCTAGGAAGTGTAAGATGTGAGTTTTGAACCTAGCTCTTTTGACTCCAGAGCTAGCTCACTGCACCGGGCTGCATCTTACACTTGGCACTGTTTGTATTAAAACAGAAAAACCTGTTTCTTTCCACTCTAGAATGGGCCATTCTACACAAATCTTGCCAACTTTAAGAGTGTTTTGATAATAATAATAGATAACCTTCATATATCACTTTAGGGGTTGCGAAATACTTTACACCTCTTATTTTATTTGATCCTTTCAACAGCCCAGGAAGGTAGATGCCTTTATCGCTCCCATTTTACAGATATGGAAACTGATGAGTTTGCACATCTGTAAAGGGACTGAGAAGGGTTCGGTGACCGGCTTAGGGTCACATAGCTAGTAACAGTGTGAGGCAAGATTCAAACATCAGGTCTTCCTAATTCCAAAGGCCAGCCATCTATCCATAATGAAACCAAGGTGCTTTCTAAACCAAACCTTCCTCCCAGGTTGTTGCTCTATGAAGCAAACTGATCCTACTGGATAATTTTGGGAAGATGAAGCAACTCTGTCCAACAGGACTACTGAAGAGTAGTAATTCCTTAGTGTGAAGGAAGCATCTCTCCACTAATCTCCTTTTCACACAGCCTGTCCCATAATCCTCTTTGAGTGACTGGGCTTTCTCTTTTGGTAATTCCCCTTTTAATGAATAAACTTAGTTCTGAAATCTCCTTCTTTTTACTGATTTGGGCAGGTTATTCATATAAAATAGAATCCTACTTATTTTAAATATAGCATTCCTTTTCAAGAGAGGCAGCATGGAGCAGTGTATTCGGAACTAGCCTCAAAGCCAGGAAGACCTGAGTTCAAGATCTGCCTCTGATACTTGTTGGCTATTTGACCTCCAAAGAGTCATTTAACCTCTTAGTACCTTGGGCAACTCATGAATGCATGCAGCATTTATCAAGGGCTTACTGTATGCAAAGGAATGTGAAGAGAGTTGATGACATAAAAAAAGGGACATTCATTGCTTTAAAGGAGCTCACATTCTAAGTGGGGGAAGACAAAACATTTAGAAAGTTGCAACTGCAAATCAGATGGAAAAATCCATTAGTCTTTGGGGTATGATGGCTGAACAGAGGGCAATACCTTTTCCTTAATGTTATTTCCACTAATAAAATTGTACCAGTTTCTAGGGTCGGCTAGGTGGCACAATGGATAGAGCACCAGCCCTGGAGGCAGCAGGACCCAAGTTCAAATCTAGCCTCAGACTAGCTGTGTGACCTTAGGCAAGGCACTTAACTCTGATTGCCTCCAAAAAAAAAATTATGACAGAGTGGTCCAGACCCATTCCAGGCCAGTTGTGGAAAATGTCATGGGACAAACTACAAAATTCTCCTTTAAGGCTTTCTTCTGAATGACCAGAAACACGTACAACTAGTCAGTGACGCTGATGGTGGTGATTTATAGAGCATTTTAACATTTGCAAAATTGTCAACAAGCATTTATTAAGCCCCTACCATGTGCCAGGCACTATGCTGAGCTTTGGGATTCAAAAAAAGGCAAAAGACAGTCCCTGCCCTCAAGGAGCTCCCAGGCTAATGGAGAAGTCAACACGTGGGTAGCTACAAGTAAACTAGATCTATTCAGGATAAAATGGAGATCATATGCAAAACGCTTTACATACCAACTTCTCAAAAACCCTTTGAGGTAGAGGCCACACTCACTGGTCCTCTTATTTTTATAGATGAGGAAATTGAAGGTAGGTGACTTTCTGGGTCATTTGCCTTCTAAGAATCAGTAGAATATGAAGACACAGTTACCCTTAGGTCCTACCCTCCAAAAGCTTGAAAATCACTGGGAGAAATAAGTCATGAATGTAATTAACCATGGTAATACTAAGAATTCCTTTTATCTCCTCTACTGGACCCATAACCTTTTGGTATCTTAATGTATCTGATCCCATTTCTATCTCCTTAAGATGAGAAGGTTGGGATAGACCAGGGGTTCTCAAGCTCCACTGAGATGCGGACCCCTTAGTGTCTATTATATTAATTATTTATATTTATTATTATATAAATGTCCTTTGGACCCCTGCTCTGATAGTGTTTTCAAATACAGAAAATAAAATACATAAGGGAAAGGAAATCAATTACATTGAAATATAGTTATCAAAAATATACTTTAAAACAAATTCACAGATTTTCCTGTTATGAACTCCTTTAATAGATGATCCCTAAGATACCCTCTATTCCTATGAAATTTTAGTTCCTGTCTATTTTCTCAGATAGGGAAACATTTGCTAAAAAAGGGGTTTAAAATTAGAACAAGCTATCTTGGGAAGGGTAGTTATTACTTGTCATTGGGGGTCTTTTTTTGATGGGTCTCCAATAGAATGCAAATGAGTCAAGGGAGGTTTTCCATGTCTCTGGTACTAAAGTGCCTGGCACACACAGTAAGTGTACAGTAAGATGTAGCCAGGTGGAGAATTGGATAGAGCCCTGGGCCTGGAGTCAGGAAGATCTGAGTTCAGATCTGTCTCAGACATTTCCTAGCTATATGGCAACTCACTTAATCTGCTGGCCTTGGTTTCCTCATCTGAGAAATGGGGATAACAACATGACCTGGTAGTTGTGCGGATCAATGAAAAATTTGAAAACAAGACAAAAAACTGAACCAAACCACTTACTACAATGCCTGGCACATGGCAGGAGCTTAATAAATGTTTCCTTCCTTCTTTAATATGTGCTTTATGATTGACTGTTCTTGTCTGTCACTAGAATGCATCCCTTCTCTGACATTATGAACCCCTAACTTCCTTAAAAGTTCAGCTCAAAAGCCACTGCCTACCTGAGACCTTTCTTGAGTTCAAACCCAGCCTCCACCACTTAGGAGCTGTGCAGCCCTGAGTAAGTCACTTAACTTCCATTTGCCTCAGTTTCCCCATCTATCAAATGAGGGGGTCGGATTGAGTGATCTCCAGGGTCCCTTTCAATTCTTTCACTCTATGTTTCCCGGGTGCTGGCCCTCCAACACTAGCTACCGGAAGACCCAGATCAGTCCCGGGGCCCTCTCTGAGCTTGAATCCTCAATGACCTTCTCAGGGCCTCAGGATGGGGTGGACGAGGTGGCCTCGGAGGTCCATTAAATTAGAGTCCATATGACTTTATGAATGAATGAAGGGAGGAAGGGAGGGAGGGAGAGAGGGAAGGACGCGATGGAGGGATGGAGGGAGAGAGGGAAGGACGCGATGGAGGGCTGAAGGGAGGGATGAAGGGATGGAGGGAGGGAGAGAGGGAAGGATGCGATGGAGGGCTGGAGGGGCGCGATGGAGGGATGGAGGGAGGGAGAGAGGGAAGGATGCGATGGAGGGATGGAGGGAGAGAGGGAAGGACGCGATGGAGGGATGGAGGGAGGGAGGGAGGGAAGGATGCGATGGAGGGCTGGAGGGAGGGAGGGGCGCGATGGAGGGATGGAGGGAGAGAGGGAAGGACGCGATGGAGGGATGGAGGGAGAGAGGGAAGGACGCGATGGAGGGATGGAGGGAGGGAGGGAGGGAAGGACGCGATGGAGGGCTGGAGGGAGGGAGAGGCGCGATGGAGGGATGAAGGGAGGGATGAAGGGATGGAGGGAGGGAGGGAGGGAAGGATGCGATGGAGGGATGGAGGGAGGGAGGGGCGCGATGGAGGGATGGAGGGAGGGAGAGAGGGAAGGACGCGATGGAGGGCTGGAGGGAGGGGCGCGATGGAGGGATGAAGGGAGGGATGAAGGGATGGAGGGAGGGAGAGAGGGAAGGACGCGATGGAGGGCTGGAGGGAGGGGCGCGATGGAGGGATGGAGGAAGGGAGGGAGAGAAGGGCGCGATGGGTGGACCGAGGAGCGGACAGATGGAGGAAAAGATGAATGGAGAGGGAAGGGTGAATGAATGAGGGACAGTGAGGAATGGATGGATAAATGGGTGGAGAGAAGGATGATGACTGAATGGATAAGGAATGGAGGGAGGGAAGATGGATAAATGGACGAACAGATGAATGAATGGACGGAGACAAGGGTGAATGGCGTGAGGGAAACCTGAATGAGAGCACGGCGGCTATGGCCGCCTCCCCTCCAGCCCTTCCGCAGAGCAGAGCCGGGGGCAGCCGGATTTCTAGAGGTCGGCCCCGCCTCGCTGCCACGAGGGCGGGGTCCGGAAATAATGGGGAGAGGAGAGGAGAGCGGAGGAGGGGAGGGAGGCGAGGGGCCGCCCCGCCACTGCCCCGCTGGGCTTACGTCATTTCCGGCTCCTACTCCCGGCCGGGAGGCGGAGGTAAGCGGCCCTCGCCTACAGCTTCGGCCGGCCGGGACTCCATTTCCCGTGGGGCCTGGCGGCAGCAGCGCCCACGACGGCGCGGTGGCGTCGCCCGGAAGTGAAGCCCGGGACTTCCACTCGTGCGTGAGGCGAGCGGAGCCGGAGACGAGACCCCGAGGCTGAATTCCGGATCAGACAAGATGGCCGGGCTGCCCCGCAGGATTATTAAGGTAACTGCCGCGGCCGTCCCCCCTCCGCCCCCCTGCAGGCTCTCCGTCTTCGCCGCAGCTCCTCCTTCAGCCCCACGGGGCCGGCGGTGGCAGCCCGGGCCCGGGGCCTCACCGGGGCCGGGAGGGATTTGGCCGGAGCCCGCCGGGGCAGGGCGCGGGAGGCGCCGGAGACTTCCGGCGGGGCGCGGCGGGCCGAGCGGTGGGGCCGGGGCCCCGGCTCGGGCTCCCGGAGGGGGCCGCTTCGGGCCTGCATGCGCGCGCCCGCGTCCCGCGCGCCCCCGCCGCGGCGTCCGCGCGCCCCCGGCGGGCCCCGGGCGGGAGGGAGCACGCTGCTGGCGGCGGCCGTGGCGGCGAATGAATGGGCGCGGGTGGGGCGTCCGCGCGGGGCCTTCGGCTCCCCTGCCGAGCTGCGCCTGGGCAAGTAGCCCTCGTGGCGCAGGCGGGGAAACTGAGGCCCGCGGCGGCGAGGCGGGCACCAGCTGCGCCCCGAGGTCGGATTCGAACCCAGCCCCGATAAATGGGACGGGCCGAGCTCCCCCTCCCCCCCACTTCCTCCCTGGTACTGGAGCCGGACGCTAGAGTTGATGGTTCCCGCCGGCCAGCCTGCCCCGACCCCCGGGCCGGGCACCCAGTAGGCTCTTTATGCGAGCCCCCTGGAAGCCTCGTCTGATGGCGAAATGCGTTAAAGTGATGGTGATAGGGCGCCTGCTGGATGCGGAGCACGGCCTAGGGTGGGGGGAGGTAACGCAGAGACAGCCGCCGGTGTACACGCCGGCATAGACAAAGAAGGCCCGGAGAAAGAGCAGACGGGCCAGGTTCGAGCCGAGGTCAGGGAGGGGCAGCCGGATCCTGGGGTGGTCAGGGTCTGCTTCAGTGCCCTCCTGAGATCTCGTCATCGCCTGCATCCCGGGGTGAATCAGCAAGCATTTATTAGGCTCCTGCTGGGTGTCAGGCGCCAGGCCAGGTGATGGAGGAAGCCAGGGACCCCCTTGTCCCTCCGCTTGAGAGCCGTCTTTTGATGGAAGTAGAATCGTTTTATGCTTTGTGGTATACCAGTTCTAGTGGACATACAATGTTTCTTCTTGATGGATGTATTGAAAAAAAGTTGCTGTCCTCGTTTAACTTCTTTCCATCCAAAGTTCCTGCCCTTTTCGGAGGTTGCCACTTGATTGCCTTACCATCACTCCTGACCACTCTCCTTAGGCTGACAGAGCTGGAACCAAGTGGGACCTTATTGCTTTGGCACCTGCCACGGTGCCTGGCACATCAAAGGAAGAGACGCAATGAGTGCTTACTGACCTCCTGACCTCGGAGTTCCTCTGGCCATGGGGGCATAGATGTGGGATGGAAAGGGGAGATGGAGACTGTGGAGGCCAGAACGGAGGCCCAGAGCGGGAACAGTAAGGGGCTTGGTCTGAGACAGGCCAGGAAGGGGCGTCTTTACGACTCTCAGGACTAGTGCCCTCTTTAGATTAAAAAAAAAATTTTTTTTTTGTATTACATTTTATCATGTAAATTTGCAGTTTTTCCCTGTCAACCTCATAAAATAAAAATTGACCTTTTAGGTCTGAATATCACCATCTTGATGCCATTTGAGCTGACTCCAAATGTGATTGAGGCAGAAATATTTTGCTCACGTCTTAGCTTATTTCACTTACAGCAGTGAGATGTGTGAAAGGTATGACTACTTTACTCAACAGTAGTGTGGCTGATTCAGGCTTGTTTCTTTTAGTGGTACCTGGTGAATGAATGTTTGTAATCTAATCAGTTTTTGATTTCTCGGGACAGAAATTACAAAATAAAAGCCAGTTAAGGATACCTAAATACTTGCTGATAGCAAGAACTTAATGAAGGCCTGCCATACAGAATAATGTATAGTGTATTTTGTTCCCTGATTTTATACACAGGAATACATAGGTAATGCTGTTTTATATTTAATCAACACTGAGAATGTATCAGGTGTTAGTTCAGTAGTTTAAAGCCAAAATGTTAAGGTCACAATTTTGAAACATTTTTCAAGGGCACAGAATTCACTGTAATTTAAATTCATCTTGGATCTGGTCCAAGGTAGTTTAGTTGCCAGAAACCCCAGAGAGGTTTTTGTAGTGTGGTCTCACCTGTAAAGCTGTCATGTGGCATGGACTTCAATGATCATCTTGCATTTGATTTCAATTTGATTGGAAACCAAATGAGGGGAAATGGCAGGTGAGAGAACTGCACCCCCCCATTCTCTAGAGAGTCTATTTATTCTTAACAACACAGCTTTACTACAAATGCAAATTAATGTGCAAGAGAGTTCTGAGAAATACAACTAGTTGGTGTAAGATTATACATGAATTAGTCTGCCCAAGTTGTGGTTTTTAAAGCTTTGCTGTGAGTGATATGAAGGCATCTGAGGGAAAGATTTTTATGCTTTAAAGTATAGATAATATCCATTAGCAGTTGACATTTTTCCAATTGTTTATTTCTTGTTTCATTTATTCATTTTTAGTTTTCAGCATTCACTTTTATAAGAGTTTGAGTTGCAGCTACTTCCACACCCCCCTCCTGGATGACATGCAATCCAATATAGGCTATACGTGTACAATCATATTAAACATATTTCCACATTAACATAGACTTTTTTAAACTGTAAATTGATGTTTATTGGTTCCAGTCCTGGCCCTGTTAATGGTCCTTGGTTACTCTCATTTAATTTTACAGTTAAATTTACACTTTTTTACATAAACTTGGAAGGTAACCTCCTTGGAACTGTATAGTTTGAAAATACTAAATGTCCCTTAGCCTCCCTTTGGCATAAAAAATGCCATTCTGTTTTGTCTGTTCTTTGAAAAAGATGACTTGGTGTTTTTATTAAGCCAGTAGAGTTTAGGGGAGGAATTTTAGTATTGCAATCCTACTAGCAATATAATTTTTCTCCTTGGAGTATGTATTAAAATAGGGTGCTGTCATTGTTAGATTTTGACCACTATTAATATAGTATTGCCTATCTCACAATTTCTGTTAGGATCAAAAACTTGTGAAAAGTTTTAATTATAAAGTGCTATGGAAACAAGTATTTATTTAAGTGAGTTGAGCTCTTCAGAAGAAAAGTATGGTGGAAGAATTGGGTATAGTCTATAAGTAATAGTAGACATTTCCTAGTGGACTTAAAAATTCTAATCTTAATTAGGTTAATTAAGAGTTTATAGGTGAATTTATCTCTTATTGTACCCCTCCCTCCAAAAATAAAGTTCCTTCTTGGTAGACTTGAGTGAACTTGAGTTGGTCACTTAAGATCCTTAGGCCTCAGTTTTCTGATTTGTAAAATGACTGGGTTGGACTAGATTTAGATTGCCTCTGAGGTCCTTTTAGCTCTAGGTCAAAGATTTAATTTTCTCTTATTTTCTGGAATTTTCCAGCTTTATACCTATTTCCGTCTAAAACTCTGTCAGAGGTCTACTTTGCCTTGGGCCCTAGTTTTCTTGTAAAAATACTTGACAAGAACAGGTGGCTGAGCAGTATATTATTACATGGACACCAGCCTACAGTGTCTCTGCATTTTATCTAGCTAATGGGGCCATTTGTAGATAGATAGGCTTTATTTGTTAAATGTATCCACCATATTGTGAGCTGATGTAGTGGCCTCAAGGAGTGAGTGACCTGGCAGCCATACGTTTTTGAGTTCTGAGTGTATGTATGATGAAACTCAGCTTTGCAAAAATATGAATAATTGAGATATTGGTGGCCCAGTCCTTTTTATGCAACACGTATCAGGAAGGGCCAGGTATTCTGACACCTAATTTAAATAAATGAAATTATGTATCACTAAGAACAATAGGAAAAAGTTCCTTTAAGTTGGAATTGTTTCATTGGAATAGCAAAATGACTAGTCTTTTCCAAAGTAGTTTTAATTAAAACAACATCCAGTTGTGATCATTGACAGAGGCAGCATTCCTGCTGGAGAGCAGTGATTTTGTGATGTTGTAGGGAAAGTTTGAGAGAACGGCCAGCCCACCACAGTGAAGGTTTATCCCAAAATTGAGCCCTTCTTTAGCCTATAGAGCAGTAGATTTAGATCTCCAAGGGATTTACCCATTGAAACAGTTGTTCAGCCCCCTGGAGTTGAGGCCTGGAGACCTTTGAGCAGTGCTTGCATTCATACAGATAATGGGACAGAACAGGGGTTCAGACTTTGTGTCCAGTACTTTTTCCACTGCAGGCTATCTTCGTTTGGTGTACTGTTTCTAGTTTCAAGTCCTTTTATAATATTTTTGATTTGATTAACTTTTGGGTTAATTAATTGAGTTTGGGTTTACTTTTTATTTTGGTTGTTGGGAACTCTAGGAAATCTATTTCAGTTTTTGCCTGTGAGAATGAAGGAGCTATTCTCAGTATTAAAAAAAATATTTATTTAATTTACTATAGTCACAAGATGGGTTGCTTAGTGAGGAGAAAGCTATTTGTAAAGATTCGGCTGAAAACTCTTCTGGCTTATTTTTAAATTATTACTGTTTTTTAAAAGGTATGGAAAGAATGACTAATGTAATAATTGAAACTAATAATCTTATTGGAATTTGAAATTATTTTTAAACCGATTCATTCTTTTCTCATAGGCCTCTTCTTTGTGATTTATACTCTTATCTTAAAAGATTGGATTATCTTGTTAGTGTCAGTTAAGTAGATATTTATGTGTAATAATGGCATTTACATAGCATTGTAAGATTTGCAAAATGCTTTGTGAGGATTATTTAATTTTATCATCAAAAACCTTAGGAGGCAGGTGCTATTAATGTCCCTATCTTAATGTCCCTGTCACATGTCTGGTAACTTGCCCACCGTAACACAAATCTGTTCCCAAGGCCGCATTTGAACTCAAGTCTTAGCTTCCTTTTAGTAGACTGCAGTGTGACCCTAGGCAAGTCACTCAAATTCTGTTTGCCTTGGTTACCTCCTCCATAAAATGGGGATCATAATAGCACTGACCTCCAGGGGTTGTTGTGAGAATCAAATGAGATGATAATTTTTGTAAAGTGCTTAGCACAGTGCCTGACACATAGTAATAATCATAAATTGCAGTTAAGTTAAAATGTCATTTGGGTATTTGATTGAGATAGAATGTGTCCAGTACTGTGAAGGATAGTCCCTATTTTCTCTTCCTATCTAGTTGCCTTTTAATGATCACCTAGGGACCAGGATTTGTTCAGTAACAATAGTTGTATACAAAGTTTTACATCTGTTGTTTCATTTCAACTTCACCATGGTCCTGTGAGGTAGGCGGAACTGTTGTTTTTTTTTCCTCTGCTAAGAAAAGGAAACTGAGACTCAGGAAGATGAAGTGACTTCCTTCGGTAACAGAGCAGGTAAATGTTAGGCGACATCTGAATCGAGATGTCTCCTGACAGGTGTCTTTGCACTGTGCCACACCTAATAAGTAGAGAATAGGCATAGAAAAATAAGATATTTCTGATTCTTTCTAATTACATTGTAGGAGTCAGTTTTATATTTAAAAAAAACCAGATTAGGGTCTTCCTCTTTAAAATCAAAGTTTGGACTATGTAGATTAAACATTTTACATACTTGCTGGAGATAACTTATGTTTGATTAGTGAATATGAGGATTTTTTTATAGGCCACATGTGTGTGTTCCAATTCACTTTAAATACCTTGATTTCTCATGGGTCAGTAACATTTATTATGCTCTTAGCATGTGCCAGACATTAAACTTTGGGGATATAAAGCAAGTTAAAAGACAGTTGTGCTCAAAAGAAGTTCACAGACTAAGGGGGGAGACAACATCCAAGTAACTTACACAAACAAGGTATATACAAGATGAATTGTAAATCATCAATTGAGGGAAGACAACGGCATTAAAGGAACTTGGGAAAGGCTTCCTGTAGAAGGTGGAATTTTAGCTGGGACTTGGAGGAAACCAGGAGGTGGAGATGAGGAGGGGAGCATTCCATGCATACGGGACAGTCAGTGACTGCTTGGTGTCAGGAGAGAGTTTGTTCAAGCCATAGCCAGAAGACCAAGATGACTGAATTGAAGAGGCTATTAGAAGACTGGAAAGGTTGGGGAAGCGGGTCAGGTCATGAAGGACTTTGTGTGCCAAAAAGAGGATTTTATGTTTGATCCTGGAGACATTTGGGAGCCATTGGAGTTTACTGAATAGGGGTGGGTGACCTCAGACCTGTACTTTTTAAAAAGATCACTGACCACTGAAGTGTGGCAAGATTTGAGGTAGGCAGATAAGTCAACTGGATGTTGGCAGTAGCACAGGTGGGAAGTGATGAGGACCTTCACCAGAATGGTGGCATGGCCAGAGGAGAGAAGGGGGCATCTGTGAGTGGTCGCTAAGGTAGGACTATAGCATATGGCAACTTACTGGATATGGGGAATGAGAGCGAGGAGTTGAGGATACCTACATAGTGATTCAGGGAGGGTGGGGTGGCCTTCACAGCATTAGGGAAGTTTTGGAAGGGTTTGAGGTAAAAACTGTGCAGTTCAATTGTGGTCATATAGAATTAAGATGTCTATGGGACATCAGTTCAAGATGTTTAATAGGCAGTGGGGGATGTGAAATTGGCGGGCAGCAGAGAGATCAGGGTTGGATAAGTAGATTTGAGAATCATCGAAAGTACAGAGATGATTGTTCATTGAATCTATGGGAGCTGATGTAAACTAGTATAGAGGGAGAAGCTTTGGGAGTATCCAGGGTTAGCTGGTGTGATCTGGATGAAGATTCAGCAGAGGAGCCTGAGGAGGGATTGGATAGCCAGGAGAAGCACTGTGAGAGAGAAGTGTCATCAAATCCTGAAGAGAAATAACAGGGAGAGGTCACTCCACAAGCTGCAGATAGACTGGCATATGTAGTTGATACATATTTTTTGAACCTTTCCTATGGAAAAAAAATTGTTTCCATGGAAAAACAAGGAAAAGAGGAAGGTTTTTACCTTCCTTAATAAGGAAATGAGATTTCTACCCATTATCCCATTATTTGTTGTATACCCATTTTCAGTTGTGTCTGACTCTTCATGACTCCATTTGGGGTTTTGTTGGTTTGTTTTTTTACTTTGGTTTTCTTTACTGGAGCAGTTTGCCATTCTATTCTCCAGAGCTCATTTTACAGATGAAGATACTGAGGCTATCAAGCCTAGAGTCACACAGTTAGTATTTGAAGCTGAATTTGAACTCAGGAAGATGAGTTCTGGATTCCAGGCCGGGTATTCTATCCACTGTGCCACCTAGCTGCCCCTCTACTCAGTAAGGGCAGAGGTGTTATCCATTTTTTAATAGTTATATTTTCCTTCTCTTTCATCTCAGGATTTTTGTGAGAACAAAATGAGACAATCAAAAAACATTTTCTAGGGTTTGGAAATGAAAAGATAGTTAAGATGCTATGGCTCCTGGTGATCTCATCAGCATCCATGTATTCAATTACCTCTGCTGATAATTCTCACTTCCTTGTTGTTTTTTAAAGCTTTAGGCTCTCTTCTGATCTCCAGTCTCTCCAACTTCCTATTGGACATCTTGAGCTGGAAATCCCTATAGACATTTTAAATGTAGCACATCCAGAACTCCTTGTCTGCCCCCTCCCCCCAGTTTCTAAGATCCTCATAACTCCTCACTCTCTTGCCTCACCCGCTTCTCTTATCCAGTGTGTTGCCAAGTCTTGTCAGCTCTGCATACACCGCAGCTCTTGAATATGGCCCCCCATCCACACCCAGCTGTCAATCTGGAGCCCTCAGTATTTCTTTCTTGGACTGGGTTGATCTTTCCATACTCTAGTCCATCTTCCCATTTGCCCATAGTGATCTTCTTAAAGTACAAATCTTGACCATGTCACCTTCTTCACACTCGGTGACTCAGTGGCTTAAGTATAGCATCCTTTGTTTGCTTTTTAAAGCCTCGTTTCTTTTTACCTTTCCAGTCTTCTTACAAGTCATTCCTTTCTAAGTACTCTGCAGTCCAGGGACCTGAGCCTCCTGGCTGTTTCTCAAATAAGATACTTCAGCTTTACCGTCCCGTGTTTTTGCACTGCTTGTTCCCATGCTTCAGATGCCCTGCCTCCTTATCTCTACCCCTTCCCATCATCCTTCAAGTTTCAGCTCACATCCCACCTTCTTCAAGCAGTCTTTCCTGGTTCCCTTTAATACTACTGCCTTCCCTCTACGATTATCTCTTGTTTACCCTGTGTAGATCTTGTATGTACTTCCCATTAGACTGAGAGGTCTTTGAGGACTTGGCACAGTACCTGGCACTAATTAATAAATGTTTGTTGACAGAAAATAAGACTTATACATAAATAAATGGTACAAAATAGAATATAAAGTTTAGTGCCATAAGATTAGATGATGGAGAATAATATCTGTTGGGGGAATCAAGGAAAGCTTACGGAAGAGATGGTATTAGAGTTGAGCTTTGAACAATGGATGGTAGCTGACAACAATATGTTTGTTTTTTAGGACTTAGAAATATTTGGTACTATTGTTACCTTCCTGAAGTATTTTTTTTTATGCTCTTAAACTGAGATTAGTTTGTTTCCTAAAAATGGTAGTCAAAGTGTCTGTACAGTGCTATTTGTCCCTCCCCAAATGGCATGGACAAGGCTTGCACAAGCAAAGAACAATTTTGAATTGCTTTAACCAAGTTTTCATACTATGCTAACATTAATTCTCTTCCTCCAAGGATGTTCAGTGGGAGTTTTAATTTTCTTGTAACAGATTCAAATGCTATTTTCTTAGTGTTTTGAGAATGGATTGTTAGGGCGAGAGTGGATGGACGTAGGAGATGTTTCAGAGAGGCAGTTGCAGTAGGCTCTACACTAGGCTGGTGGCAGTTGGAATAGAGAGGAAGCCATGAATGAGAGTAACTGATGATATGGAATGAACAGGACCTGGGCCCTGATGAAGCATTTTTTCCACTTCTCATCTCACATCCCCAAATAACTGCAAAGTTTCAAACATGGAAGCCTGGATGAATAATGGGCTCACTGATAGAAATGATGGTGGCAGCAAGAAGAGCCAGTTCAGTAGAAAAGATAACAAACGTCCCTCTTGGACGTGTTTAAAATTTGAGGGGCCAGTAGGTTTTCCAGTCATTAGTCAGTAAGGCTTCCTATGCACCAGGCACTGTGGAGCTCACAGTCTAAAGGAGGAGACAGACATGAAAGTCACTGTACGCACCAGATATGTAGAGGAAGGGAAGTGAATCGGTGTTTGTCTAGCCCGGGCTATGTGCCTGACACTGTGTTAAGTACTTTACAAACATTATCTCATTTGATCCTCACAACAAGCTGTGAGTGCTGTTTTTATTGTCCCCATTTTACAGATGAGGAAACTGAGGTAGACAGTGGTGAAATGACTTGTGTAGGGTCACACAGCTAGTAAGTGTTTGAGGCCATATTTGCATTCAGGTCTTCCTGACTCTGGGCCCAGTGCTCTATACACTGCACTGAGAGTTATCTTCTTGTATACCTATACCAAGTGGATAGGAGGTAAGCACTTAAGGGTACGTATTAACAGCTGGGAAGACTAAGGAGGACCCAGGTAGATGATGAGATGTGAGTTGAGTCTTAAAGGAAGTCTGGGGAAACTGAGAGGTCAAGGTGAAAGGGCATGAGGGACAACCAGCGAAAAGACACAGATGAGGGTTGGAGTGTCATGTTAAGGAACAAGTAGGTCAGTATTGCAGAGTTTTCTGACTCTAGGAAGTGGAGGAAATGTAAGCAGATTAGAACTTTAGGTAGGGCCCCAGTGATGAAGAACTTTACAAACCTTACTGAGGACTTTCTGTTTTATCCTGGGGGTAATAAGGAACCACCAGCACTAGTGGAAAAGGGAGTTTGAAGGTCAGACCTCTGCTTTAGAGAAACCACTTTGGTAGCCGAGTGAAGGGTGGTAGGTTGAAATGAGAAGAGACTTAAGGCAGGGAGTCCAGATAGAAGAAATCTGTGCCAGTTATCCAGAGGAGGGTTGGTGAGGATCACAGCTAGGACTGTTGCTGTGTGAGTATAGAGGAGCCAAATAGGAGAGGTGTAGTTAAGGTAGCAATGACAAGATTTGTTAGGGGATTGGTATGGGCAGTGAGTGAGAGCCGTGGAAGATGATGCCAACGATGGCAGGGTGGTGGTGCCCTTGGCAGTGGGGTGGAAGTTTCAGAGTTGGGAAGGTTTGGGTGCATTGAATGTGCCGAGTTATGAAGTGCTTACTATTGTGCCAGGTTATCTGCTAAATATGAGGGCATAATGGAGCAGACATGCCAACAACTGGGCACTGAGGGATCAGCAGACAGAAGGTGCTAGCATTAAGGGGTATTGGGAAAGGAGGAGGGAAATTCCTCGCATGGGGAACGGCCACTGAAAATATCTAGAGTTAGTAGATGGACAATCTTGTTTGAGGGACAACAAGGTCTGTATGAAGAGTATGAAGTGGGGAGGGAGAGGGTATCAGGTCAAAGAAGAGTGGCAGGGTAGGCTAGGGACCACTTCAAGAAGTCTTTATAAACCAAGCAGAGGATTGGATTCTGGAGGCAATGAGGTGCTATGGGCCTTATTTGCATAGATAGATGACGTGGTCAGACTTGTACTTGAGGATCCCTTTTGACAGCTGAGTGGAGGGTAGACTATATTGGGGAGAAACTTGAGGCAGGGAGATGAACCAGGAGGTTATTGCAGTAGTGCCCCTGTGAAGTGGCGAGGTCCTGCACCAGAGGAGAGAAAGGAGCATATATGAACAGTTTTTATTAAGCCAGAACTGGTAGGATATGGTAGATGAGAGAGAGTTGCGGGTATTACCGAGGTTGTGATTCTAGGGGGATAATGGTGGCCTTGCCAATGTTAGGAAGTTTGGAACAGGGGAGGAATTGAAGTGAAAAATGTTGAATTTAGAGTATCTGTGGGATATCCGGTTCAAAGTGTCTAAGAGTTAGTAGTTGAAGTTTTGAGACTGGAAGTCAGCAGAGAGCTTAGGGTTAGACAGATAATCCTGAGGATCATCTCTATAGGAATGAGAGTTGAATCCATGGAAGCTGATGAAATCACCAAATGAAATAGGATAAAAGAAGAGAAGAGGACCCAGGAAAGAACCTGACTTGGATGAAGATCCAGCAAAGAAAGCTGAGGAGTGGTCAGAGATGTAGGAGGAGAACCAGAAGAGAAACCCTGGGGGGTGCAAGGGAAGAGGATCCAGGAGGAGGTGATGGATAGCTTCACAGGCTGAACAAGTGAGAAGGATGAACGTTGACTTTGGCAATTAAGAGATCATCGGTAACTTTTAGAGAAAGTAGTTTCAGTTGAATCAGGGGATCAGAAGCTGTACTACAGTTATGAGAGAGGAGACTTGAGACAGCCCTATTTTGAGAAGTAAATTGCATAATTTCTTTTTGCTTTCACTTGTAAAAAATTAATGTTTCATAGCTAGAGAAGATTTACAGTGATAAAACTTAATATTTAGATACTATCAAGCTCTTCCCTTAGGGAATATCTCTTCTCAGGCAAACTCATCTCCCCAACTTTGTCTTAACTAAGATAAAGGATTGAATTAAAGAAATAACCAGTAGCCCCTAGCTGCTGGATGAAAAGGAGTCAAACTCTCTGCCTTTCACTGCATGTGGAGTAGAATAGTCCCTGTGGCTGAGCATCTCCACCTGGGACACATGAAAAGGTCAAAGACAGTCAGATACCTTCATAGGATGGATCCAGCAGCCTTACTCCTATGACCCCACCAGGCATCTTCTAGGAAACCTGTCATTGGTCTACAAGAGAAAGCCAAATGGCCATCTTTTTATTAATTATTTGCTAGTCATAATTAATAAAATGATTCCCTAAGAAGCTATATCTCAGGAGTTTTTCATACAGCCTACAGCCTTGTAAAAGATTCTAGAGTTGGGCTTAACACAAGCTGTCCAGCCTTGAATGAAAGAAATACTGAATGTAAATACTATATTTCAATCATTTCACAAATTACTTGTTGTTCCGTCTTCCTTTTCACAGCCAAACTCTTAGAAAAAGTTTATACTCACTGCTTACATTTTCTCACCTCCCACTCACTGCTAAATCCCTTTCAATCTGCCTTCAGTCCCTGCCATTTGTCTGAAACTGCTCTCCAAGGTTACCAGTGATTTTTGTTGGTTAAATCAAAGGGCCCTCCCTCTCTTTATCCTTCTTGCCCTTTTTGAGGCGTTTGACTGTCATGAAGAGCCTTACTGCTTCTGAATACTCTTTCCTTCCTGAATTTTCATTACTCTGCTTTCATCTTTCCCCTCTATCTCCTTTACAGATTCTCCATCCTGCTTCTATGCACAGGTGTTTCCCAGAGGTTTGTTTTAGGCCATCTCTTTCTATACTCTTAGTTTGGATCTCATCGACTCAAAATAAATTCAGTGATGCAGATGACTCCCAATCTTTATGTCCAGCCCTTGCTCTCTGCTGAACTCCCTGGTTGCCTGCTTGACATCTCCATCTGGATGTCCCAGGAAGCATTCAGTTTCAATATATCCTGTAACAGAACTCATTGTTGACTCCATACTCAGCTATCCTTCTAACTTCTCTGATTCTGTTGAGGGCAACACCATTCTTTTTAGTTTTCCAGGTTCACAGCCTGGCAGTGATTTTCTACTACTTAGTCTCACTCACCCCACATATCCATTCCACTTCAACATTTTTTTCATCTGTGCCTTATCTCACACCATAAACACCTTAGGCCAGACCCTGGACTGTGGTAGTAGCCTCCTAATTGGTCTCTTTTATCCAGTATTTCTCCTGCCCAAGAAGGAGCTTTGTTGTCTCCTCATTGCTTTTAGGATAAAATACAAACTCTTCTTGTAGTCTGGGTCCAGGCAGTAAAGAGATTTAAATGCTAAGCCAGCCCGCTTGCTATCTTATGTTTGGAGTGTTCTTTCTTCACTTCAGACCTCTTGGCTCCTCAAGAGTTCTTAACTAATACTGGAGTTAATGTGGTGTCCCCTCAACCCTCATCACCTCATTTATTTTGTAATTTCTATTCTTCTCCATTCCTTCCCAGTAGAATGTAAGGTCCTTAAGAGACTAGTTTTCATTATGTTTTTCTCAGTTGCCTGTTAAATGGATGCTTAATCAATTGCTTGTTGATTGTTGAAATCTTTACATCTTTCCTCCTTTATCTCACTCCCATCCAATATACTGACCTATCTTAAGTGGGATCCCCTTTGTAACTATTCATGTTTAAAATTCTGAGCTGTGAACTTTTTTTTTTAAGGAATGAGAGGAATTACTGAAGCAAGGAGGATTTTAGGAGATATCCAATGTGGTGAGAGTTTTGTCATCATCAAAGTAGTCACCTCGTGTGGTTGTGTACTTCAGGATCTCCCTTGTTAGAAAGAACCCAGCCTCCTCCTTCCTATCTACTTTGCTGTCAGTTTGCAGATCCTGTGTTTGGAATTGCCTATGGAGCCTTTGGCACTTTCACCTAAATAGATTCAGAAGGGATGAATCTTTTTTGATGATCGGAATTAACAGTCATTTATAGCCAGGTCTGCGAAATATCTGGGGAGGGGCAGGAAGCCAGGAGACAAGATCTGCACTCCACCATTACTAAGATGCACCTGTACATAATCAGTGGGGAGAGAAGTACATACATAAATATATACATAATAAATATGACGTGAATAAATACCAACACAAACTAGTTAATATCAGCAGTTGGGATGTGCTTTGTTTGTGTCATCAAGGAAGAGAAGAACTTTGAGGGTGCAAGAAGTAGGAAGTGAATTCTGTTCCAGACATGGAAATGTAAAGGCTGTGGGAAATAGAGATTATGTATAAGGAACAGAGAAGGCTAGACATTTGCTTCATTTCCTCTGTGGATATTTTGTAGTCTCAGAGGGCAGTCAAATCAGTCTTTCAGTAAACATTTATTAAGTGTCTTCTGCATGCCAGATGCTGTTCTAAGTGCTGGGAACCTCCTAGCAGCTGGAGGTACCAAGAAGACCTGCAGGGAGGTGAGGTTGGAGCGTATACCTGAAGCCAGGGAGCATGGCATTTATCTTTGGGCCTTGGTTAATACCCATCCCTACCCCTCCCCTTCTGTCCCTTCTTGCTCAAAACTTGCAGAAGTCATTGCGTTTGTGACTGAGCTAGGTAACAGTTGTTTTGGTCAACAGTCCCCAAACCTCACTGACAAAAAGATAATCAAGCCTGATTTTCTTGTATAGCTTATAAACTGCCTTTGACCCTTTAGAAAAAGAGTTGATATCATGGCAGAAATACCTATATATATATATATAGAAAGCCTTCTTTGCTGACTACTTTGGAGGATAACACCTAACACTAGAATTTATTTAGATGGATATCTAAAAGCATTTGTACCATTTCATTGTCACATCTGGCAGATTTTAGTCAACCTTGTTAATCGATTACTGTGTACATTTGGATGGGTTGCTTTTATTTAGTAAATGGTTAGTGAGAATCTCAAAGTTTGTTCTTTATGACCATTATATTCATAAATAGCTAATGGTGCTTTGCCGCTGTAGATCATAATCTCTTTTACTTGTTAGAGTGAAAAAAGCAAATAAAATTTCACTGAAAAATATGCTTATTTTTTAAAAGACATTGATAGGACTTTTGAAGAAACATTGTCATTTTGTATCTAATATTGTTATAAGTATTCCCTGGAGATTGAATGCATTGAATAGTCTTGTCTCCTTCAAGTTAAAGGGAGAAATAAGAATCTAATCTAAATGTTATCTCATTTATCCTTAAGTGTCATTATTAGCTCTAAGCATTTGGGTACAGTTATTTGGTGTAGCAGAAAGTGTATTTGAACACTGCCAAGAGACATTGATTTGACTTGTACCATTTTCTGCTGATGATCTTGTGCGTAGCCCTGAACCTATCTGATGAGACTGATAGTTGGTCTACACTTTGAGGGGATTGGGTTAAATGAGCTCTAAGGCCCCTTACAGTTCTTCAGTTAATGATTGTTGGTTGTCAGACATAGGTACAGGATAAGGGTGAAAGAGAGAGGAGGGAAAAACAGAGGACCCAATAAAGGAAAAGGTAAGAGAAGAGGAAGGAGAAAAGAAGTTATAGAGTAGAGAGTGGTTGCAGTGCGACCCTGATAAGAGCTTTTAAAAAATAGATCAGTTCTCTGGAATGTGTCTGTGATACATATTGTTCCAAACGCTGTGACTAGCACATCTTAATCTTGGTCAATTTCTATAGACGCTGGAGGACAGGTAGTTTTTAAGACCTGCGTCAAGCCAATGAAGTTTTCCTACTTGTTCTACAAACTGGTGATGTCAAACTGAAATAGAAATTGGGCCCTTGGACTGTGCATATGGATCCCTGCAGGTGCATTTTGACTTGGAAAATCATGTCATCGTTATCTTTGTTTTAGTATCTCCTTATTTTGTCAGATATTTTCCCATTATTCTTTAATCTGTTTGGGCAGCATTCATGAGTGGGACTGCATTATTTACTACACCTGGTATAAGCTGTGTAACTCTTAACTTCCAGGTTTTTTCTTACTGTTCAAGATAAAATTAATATTTTGTGTAAGTAGCTGGTTAGAGATAAAGATTCAAGCTGGGGTAGGTAGCTCTTCTATCTCCTTAATTGTTGCTAGTGATGGAGATACAACCCAGGATAGGCTTTTTCTGCCTTCGGATGCAACCTGACTTTTACTTGGTATATGTGGTAGCAGATATCACCATTCTTAAGGTCAGTAGATAGGCACTCAGCTTCCCTTTAGGTGTGTCATGGCATTTAGAAATTTACCAATATGATGTTAAATGAAAAAAGTAGGAAACTTACAACTAGCTTATCTTTATCACTATACTGTCAGTAACATGGAATCTTGAATTTTTTTTAACAGCATAGTGACTTATACTTTACTATTTCAAAGTATTACATAAAAATATCCCCTCTTTGTCTCAGTGACATTTTCAAAGTACTTTTGCTTAATTTTTTTTGATCTTTAAAACTATCGTAAAAGATATAGTTGAGGTATTCAAATGTATTTTACGGGTGAAAATCAGGCCCACAGCTATTGTCTGGCCTTGCTGCTATGAGACTGAAAAAGGGCACTAAAATCCAAGTCTTCTCTTAGTTCTGTCTACTACTAGGTTCATTCTTTTTTAAAACATTTTATAATGCATTACATTTTAATAATTTATAGGTTGGAGAAGTAGGGTGGGGCCAGATCTTGGAGGGTTTGAGAGGTAGAAGGGTGGGAGCCATTGAAGGTTTAAGGTTAGGAGAGTGAAATGACAAAACAGTTACCCATTAGAGGTAAGCAGGTTCCTGGAGTTAAGGAAAATTGCAGTCAGGATGATCACAGTGAAGAAGATAGTAATGGGAACAGAGAAGAAGGAATAGATGTGAGAAGCAATTCAGAGGAAAAGTCAGCAGAATGTGAAAGAAAAAGGTGAGTTGGATATTTGCCAAAGTTTCAAGCCCAGAAGATTAAAAATGCATTAGGATTTTTAATCTTTCCTTTTTCCTTTTAAATTATTTATTTCTTTTTAGTTTTTAACATTCTCTTCTATAAGATTTGAAGTTATAAATTCCTCTCCCTCTACTACCCCCACCCCAAGACAGCATGCAATCTGATATAGGTTATACATACTAAACCAGACCATACTGAACATATTTCCACATTAGTCACGTTGTGAAAGAAGAATCAGAACGAAAAAGAAAAAACAATCCCACAAAAAGTGAAAATAGTAAACTTTGATCTGCGTTCAGATTCCATAGTTTTTTCTCTGGATATTGGTATCATTTTCTATTGTGAGTCTTTTGAACTGTTAGCTCAAAAGAACTAAGTCTTAACAAAGTTAGTCATAGCACAGTGTTGCTATGTTCTCCTGGTTCTGCTCACTTCACTCAACATCAGTTCATGTAAGTCTTTCCAGGTTTTTCTGAAGTCCACCTGCTCATCATTTCTTATAGCATAATAGTATTCCATTGCATTCATAAACCACAAAATGTTCAACCATTCCCCAATTGATGGGCTTCCTCTCAATTTCCAGTTTTTTGCCACCACAATAAGAGCTACCAGCTTCATTCTAGTTTAACTTTGGTTGATTTATCAGGCCAAGAAAATTGTAACTGTAATTGTTGATAGAATAAGAAGACAAAGTTGACCTTAGAGTTATTTTTTTAAATGTTGTAATTTTTGTTCTTTATGTGTAACATAGGTTGGAAGAGACCTTAAATGGCATCTGGTCAAACCAATGCTTCTAATATGTTCTCGCTATTATCTGCTATGCCTTACTAACAAAACCTTTGCTCAAACAGTTTGAGTGACAAATGATTCACTCCCATCTGAGGCAGCCCATTCCATTTTTTGTCACTTCAAACTGTTAAGGAGTATTTTGAACTGAAATTTGTTTCCTTGTAACATCTTCCCATTAATCCTAGTTTTGGCCTATATATAGTCCTACACTGAAATCTTATCACTTCATTGAATAGCCTTTTAGATAGCTAATATTTAGAAATATGAACTGGATTTGGGAACTCTCTGGTGAGGAAATTGCCTCATCTATTATGCCTTCTTTGCAACTTAGAGTCTTAGAGAAATACTTGGAATTGCCTAGAGCATTGGGACATTAAGTGACTTGTCCCTATAGGTCATACAGTATACTTCAGAGGCACGACTTGAACTCTTTGAAGATGGTTCTCTGACCATGGTGCCATGCTAGTTGTCACATTAATATTTATGTATATTAATACACTATTCACTTAATGTCTATTTTGTTGTGTTTTTTTTTTAAACCCAGAATATTTTGTTTTCTACGAATGAGTTGTCTGTAGCAAAATCTAAAGTCTTAGGCCTTTTTTCCTTCCAGTCAGAATTATTCTGGAATTCATTGCTCTGCCATTAGAAGTTGTGGTTATGGAAATTTAATTTAGAGTATTTGAAGTATTAGGGAGGAGGAGTTGGGGGAGTTTGCAGATACAGATGCCTTTGTTATTCATCTAAGCAAAACAAATTTAGGGGAGCAGAAGTCATTCATTAACATTCAAAGGTAAAAATGTGTATGTATGTATACATACATATATGTATAACATGTATACATGCATACTTATATATGTATATTTGTTTCATGATTGCTGATTATCCATTTCACAGTAAGAGATAGTGGAGTTAACAAATAACATCCAGTACCTGAAATGGCATGCAACATGTATCTTGCCAAATGACTTATGAGTATTATGAGTTTTATATATGTTTATAAAACTAATTATTAATGAAGTTTTCCTAATTCTGATACATTTCAATTAAAAATGTGTGTGGTTATAAAGATTTGAGATAACTTTTATATTTCCAATAAACACACATAATGATAGTATATCTCCTTTCATTTCCTTCCCAACCCTTAGAGTTTTCAGATTAGATTCTCTCCTACTCCATTTAGAACTCTTAAGGATATAAATGGCTAAATTACACTGAGTATTGTACAAGTAAATCTTCAAGTTTTTATTAGTAATTCTTTATGCATTTGCCTAATTGCTTTCATATGCACTTAAAACCTGCAGTGAAACATGTAGTCCTGTGTCAGTAGGTCTGGGGACTTTGGAGGACACCTGAGGTAGATTGGTTGGCTAAGGTAAGATGATAGGAGTAGAGACCTGTGAAGTGTGAGGCAAATTTACTTTTCTCTTCAAGCCTGAATTCAGCATGCAGAAATCCAGTGATCCTGCTGCCTCCTGGGGCGGTCCATTCATTCCACTTTTAGATGACTCTTCAGTTCATCCTTAGATCAGACCTAAACTCAATCTCTTTGCTACTTCCATCCGTTGCTCCATGTTGTTTGCCTCAGTTGTCCAGAAGGAATGAGAGATTTGATTGGGAAGATTGGTAATTTTGTGGGGTTTAGCTAGATTTTCTATTTTAAAATTTATTTAAAATGTTTTTATTACTCATATTTTTTTCTGCAAAAAGCCACCTTTTCTTTCTCTCACTTGAATTCAATCCTTCCCAATTGAGAACAAAAGAAAACCAAAAGCCCTGTTACAAACGTGTAGTCAAGCAATGTCAGCATTGACCATATCAAAAAATGTGTCTTCTTGTCTGCCCTGATCTTAACCTTTATCAGGAGGTTCCATTATCTGGAATTGTAGGTGCCATTACACTTGATCAGAGTGCCTAATTTTGTCAGTTGTTTGTATTTAACATTATCATTGTCATTATCCAAATTGTTCTCCTAGAGCTGTTCACTTGACTTTGCATCCACTCATAGAAGTCTTCCCAGGTTTTTCTGAAACTGTCCTGGCATCATTTCTTACAGTACAAATACTATTCCATCACATACATGTACCATAACTTGTTCAGCCACTCCCCCCTCCCCCCATGTTAGCTAGATTTTCTGTGGATGTGGGGAATTAGAATGCTTCAGAAGCAAGTTGTTCACTTGTTTCATTCATGTCTGACTATTCTGTGATACCATTTGGGGTTTTCTTTTCAAAGATACTGTACTGGTTTGCCACACTTTCTTCTCCAGCTCATTTTGTAAAGCGGAGGCAAATCGAGTTAAATGACTTGCCCAAGGTCACTTGGCTAAGTGTCTGAGGCCAGCTTTGACTTCAGGAAGGAGTCTTCCTGGCCCCACTGAGCCACTTAGCTGCCAGGGGAAGCAAATGATGTGTACCACTTACTAAGTGCTGGGCACTGCGCTAGGCACTGTACCATGATTACCTCATTTGATCCTCACAGTGTCCCAGAGTGGGAGGAGGTGCTGTTATTATTGTTCCTGTACTGCAGTTCAGGAAACAGAGGCAGACAAGTTAAGTGGCTTGCCCATGGCAAGTCTGAGAGTCTTAGGCTGGATTTCAGCTCTAGTCTTCCCAACTCAAAAGCCTGCCACTCTGTCAATTGCACCACTTAGTTGCCCCAGCTTGTTTTGAAAACAGGTTTTTAAAAGTCACAAGTTGACTTGTTTGGTTAAAACTAAAGTTCTGTAACATTATTAGATGTTTAATTAGCTAATGTTGAAGTATAATAAAACTTAGCTATGCAGTAAGTCTCAGACATATTCCTGAGAAATTTTGTGCAAAATGAATTTCTTAAGATGAATTCTACAAATAAATTCCATTCATGTGATTACATATAATCATCAGCATGAGTAGAAGAGGTGGATTGTTCATGTGATAATAGCATAACTAAAAAGCCCATGTCCACTGCTGATATCCATGAAATACTAAAATAACTAAAGAAAGGCCTTTAGTGTGTTGGGTGGACCTTCTTTGAAGGGTTTGTAAGGCACATACAGAAATTTTTTGTTGATTTATATGCTAAGTATGAATCCATAGTGATTTCTGTATTGCTGTAGGAAGTAGTCAGGACAAACCCAAGCAGTAAGTAGCACCTCCCCTCTGGTGTTCTACCCAGGGGAAGGTATACTCCATGGTCAAAAGCTGCCTTTATTCTGGGTTTACTGGCTACATTTCTTGCTCAAAGATCAAGCCTTAAACCCAATTCACTCTGGACCTCATAGACTGGACAAGTCCCCACCCATGTAGCACAGAATGGATATAATAACTAGTCATTGTTTCTCTTTTAACCAAGAACCCTGAGGGTCCTCCCCTCCCAGTTTGATTTTTATTTATTTATTTATTAAAGGGGCCCTCCCTTGAGTAACTTAAAGAACATTCATTGAATGTGTGTATCTCACTCTAAGTGAGAGTGTGATAAGATCTAAGCCTGAACCAGTGAGGGTCTCCCATTGCGTCCTGGGCCATCTTCTGTCATCCTGATGAATATCAGGCCACTGGACCCAGATGGTTCAGGAGGAGAAAGTGAGGCTGGTGACCTTGCCCAGCCCTCCCTCACTCAAATCAAAGTCAAGTGCAAGTCAGGTCATCATGTTGATGTCATGGTCCTCTTCAAGAATGAAGGACAAACAAAACACAAGCCATATTAGTGAGGTCAATCACGAATTTAAAAAGTCCTATATGCTAGGCATTAAAGTTTCCAAAGACAAAAATGAAGCTGTCCCTAATCTCAAGGTGCTTGCATTTCTATTGGGAAGACAGAAGAGTTAATACAGTGTAGTTTAGCAGAGAGGACAGTAATAATTGAGGAAATTCTAGATCTGGGAAAATATATAGTTGAGTAAAATAGTTGCTTAGTAACTTCAGTGGTGGAGGAGGCTATGAGAGAATAGATGGTTGGGCTGTTGATTAAAGCCTTTTATGAAAAACGTATGGTGACAGCCTTTTCAGTCATTCAGCAAGCATGGATTAAGTGATGAGAATACAAAGAGGCAAGTGGCTCACATTCTAAGAAGGGAGACAAACATAAAAGGAACTAGGTACAAGATACATACCAAGCTGCTGGATGGTAATCTCAGAAGGGAAGGCATTGGTAGCTGGGGAAGACCATGAAGAACCTCCTGCAGAAGGTGAATTTCATCTGAGTCTAAATAGGAGCCTGGGAAACTAAGAGGCCAAGGGGAGGGGGCAGGGCATTGGAGAACCTGAGGGAGAGCTGGGGCAAGGGCATGGTGATGAGAACTGGAGTGTCACGTGTTGTTGGATCTGAGAGCCTGTGAGGTGAAGTGTAAGAAAGATTAGAAAGGGACCACAGAACTTTATCTGATCTTAGAAGTAATAGGAAGCTACTGTAGTTTAGTATTGCATGAAAGGAGGGTGACATGGGAAGATCTCTGCTGCAGGAAAAATCACTTTGGCCCCCGAGTGAAGGGCGAACAGAAAAGGCTGTTGGGATAGGCTGGGCACGAGCTGGTTAGGGTTCTGAACCAGGGGTGTGGCTGTGTGAATGGATAGAAAATTGGGCAGTGGGGTTGATTGACTAGGTACATAGGACCAGGGGGAATGAGGGCTTGTGAGGTAACACCAAAGTAGCAGTCTTGTTCATGGCTTCTCTTCTGTTGTTCATGGAAAAGTGAGGGCCTCAGAGTTAAACTGTTCAAAGCTAGTGTAAACTTGAAGGAAATTTGGTATAGTGTAAAGTTTTTTAATGCTAGTGGATTCTGTTGTGGAAACCAAAACTTTGTGAATGTCTTACAACCCAAAGCCTTCTTTTTCAGGATCGCTGTTTTGAGGCTCAGTGTTTCAAAATCAAATTGCTGGCAAATTATTTCCAAGTTAATTTGTTTTACAAGACTCAAGAACTTTTAGTCCTTTGAAGTTTAAAAAACTTAGAAGGGCTATAATAGCTGAAGGTAGTAACTAAAATAGTAGCCACTGAAGTTCTTTCCACATTCACCTCTTTCACAAGTGTATTTTCACTAAGTATCAGAATTAAAGATAGCTGTTTCCATCTCGGTTCAGATATCTGGACTATTGTTTCATCTGCCCACAGAGTTCGGGTGTGTTTGTTCTACTGTGGGTTATCAGTCTGTGAGAATCATGCATTGATTTTTCAGATGATAGACTGCCTCCAGTCTTCCTGAAATTGCTGACCATCTAACACAAGTGTTCTTACTGTGTTTTCGGCAGACCACTTTGTTTCAGTGGGTTGATTTCAGGGAGTTAGTGAAATCTAAGAAGTATACTAGTACATGTGAGCCATTAGTTGGAGACAAATGCCTTAAATAAAAATCTGACCCCCACAAAATACTGGAACACAAATTTAACTGTCTTTAAAAAAAGAAAAAAGACTCGACTTTTCATATTTTTCATGTACAAAGCTCCAAATAAGGAGTAGTATAAAGAGAGGGAGAAAGAGACTAGCCAAGGCCTGAACCTGCAATGCTGTCCCACGACTGAGACAAAATCCAGTTTGTGTGGCAGAAGGTGGTATACCCAGTCCCGTTCATCCCATCTGATAGTCTGGGAGACTGAAACACACAGGACCAAAGAGGCCTAACTTTTCCAGGAGTGCCGGAAGGCCCCACCCCAAGTACATAATTCCAAAGCAAAAACTGACTGAAAATGTGTAAATAGAAGAAAATACTGAACACAATTAAATGTCTAAGAGGTAAACCCAGAAGGGTAACTAACTCCTTAACAATTATAATCAGAGCCTCATGGAAAGAAAATGGCTCAGCAACAACAGCTACAAGAGTGAGTGGGAGAAATGAAGCCAGGTATTTAAAAAATAGTGATTTGTGGAGAAAAAATGTGAAAGAATAAATAACTTAGAACAGAATGCGGAAAAGCTTCCCCAAATGGTGGACTTTATGAAAAAACAAGATGGAGCAAACAATTCATCGATTCCTTGGAACAATAGGACATATTGGAACAAAGTCAAAAGATGAGATTAAAAATAGTTGACCTGGAAAATAGATCAAGGAGAGATAGTATAAGATCCGTTGGATTACATTAAAACTGTGACTAAACAAACCTGTACAGGGTTTTTAAAGAAATCATTAAAAGAAAATTGCCTGTGTTTACTAGAACCAGAAGACCAAGTAAAAGTAAAAGAAATTTTCTGACCACATCTTGAAGGAAATGCAAAGCTGAAATTCCCTGGGAATGTTAAAAGAAAAAAATTTTTTAAGCATTCTGAAAGAAAGAGCTCAAATACCTAGGAACCAGTCAGAATCACAGAAAACTTGACTTCTCTGCTGAAGAGAAAATCTCGAAATATGATAATCCAAAAGACAAAAGATAATGACATAAAACCAATACTAGCTGAACAGAGAAACTGAGTATAATCTCGAAAGGAGGAAATAGAAGATTTAGCATTCCTCATGAAAAAGACCAGAACTGAGTAGAAATTTTAAAATGCAGACAAAGGAGTCAAAGGAAATCTAGAAAGGTAAATTGACCTGAGTGAATGATAATGAAGTGCTTATATATTCTAATGGGGAGAAGAAGCAGATTAAGAGTATGTGGGTCAGAGACCACTGACTAAAATGAAAATCAGAGACTTTTCAAGGTAGAAGCAAAGCAGCAGGATTTTATTATGATCTCGCAAGAAAGGGCATCTCCTCTCTGCTAAGTAAGCAGGAGAGTGAGGTGCTTGCAGAAGATGAGAACAGAGATTATACAGCCGCCCTGCTGGCCGTTACTCCCATCGGCTGGGAGGCAGGCTCCCAATCTAGACTTGGCCATTTACCTTAGCAATAAGGAGCATGGAAGTAGTGGGACAACCAATGTAAATCTAGCACAACGCACGGGACTTTATTTGGCATGCAGTGCGCTGAGGTGGCACTTCAAGGAGGGGGTAGGGGTGGGGTTGTTTCAAGTTTCTGCAACGTCATGTCATTTCTGGGAGAAAAAAATTTAGGGCTAACCTCCTACTAGAAGCCTGTTGTCAAGTACTGAGAAGTCTTCACTGACTCTCACTCAAGAGTCTTAATGTCTTGAATATGTATTTTTTTAAATTTTTCAAGTAAGAAAATGTAAAAAAAATCTGTCTCTTCTATTTGCCTTTTCCCTCATTGAGCACTTGCCCACAAGGCCCTAAATCCCTCAATACATATCCACATAGACTGACAAAACAAATCCCCACATTAACCATGTCAGAAGGTGTGTGTGTGTCTCCATTTTTAGTTCATCACCTCTGTCAGGAGGTGAGTGGCGTATTCCATCTTCATTCTTTTGGACCTGTGTTTTATAATTATGTTGATTCAGATTTTAAAGTCTTTCAGAGTTTTTCTCTGTGTTATTGCTACATGCATTGTTTTCCTAATTCTGCTTTCTTTGCTTTGCATCAGTTCATAAACGTCTTGCAAGTTTCATCTGTGGTTTTCCATTTCATCATTTCTTATGACACAGTATTCCATTACATTCATGTAACACAATTTGTTTAGCCATTCCCCAATTGGACAGCATATGTATGCTTTCACTTCTCAAAAAACATTTTTTTAGACTTAGTTGTGGTATAACTGGGTCAGAAAATATATCCTACTTGGTAACTTTCAAGAATGGTGGGACCACAGACAATGTAAAATACTTATAGTTCCTGGGTTTCTCTTGGCAGATAATTGTTTTTACAGGTAATTGGGGCAAAAAATTATTCATTAATAAGAAAAAAAAGATGCGACCAATTTACAGCTCCACAAACAGTGTATGTAGTAATGTACCTGTTTTTCCCATAGCCCCTTCAACATTTGTCATTTTTCTCATTTGTCATTTTTGCCACTTAGGTGTGAAGTGGAATCTCAAAATTGCCTTAACTTGAATCTCTTTACTATGAATTCAGAGCATTTTTCCCCAACTGTTAATAGATGGCATTTCCTTTAATCCTTCTATTTCAGGCAGAATCTTAATGTCTTTTAAAGCTTCACAGAGGAAGTTAAATGAGACATATATTGAATCTGGGTGTGATTTTTGTTCTGCTTTTTTGGTTTTAAAAAATGAAAGAAGAATGAGAAGAAAGGAATGTGCTAGAGAAGAAATGAGGAAGCAGGGAGAGGAATTTACCCCTTAGAAATGAAGTTCACGAGAAGATTCTGTAAAGGTGGATGAAGGAGTAGAAGAAATAATCATCCCTTGACCACATTTTACCTGAACTCAGTAGAGAAGGATTGAATGCTCCCCTCCTTCTTCTCTCTCCATCCCGACCTCCTACAAAGAATTTGATGTAGAAATGCATTTAACCCACTAAGGATACTGGGAGAGGTAGCACAAATTTCACCTTCAGAGAGCTGATCATAAAGCGTGATAAAAAAGAGAAAGCATGTAAGAAACAAATCAGGTTCTGGGCTTGGTGAAAAAGAGCAGAAGAAGAGGAAGGGGCTGTTTCAATTAGAGGTGGGTAGTCTTGGCAGATTCCTTCCTTCAACTCCTTTGTAAAAATGAGGCTAAAAAGATAAAAATAAAAAGATACAGGAGAGAGAAATATACAATTCATTCATAAAAGTGAACGTAAATGAGATGAACTCACTCATAGCACAGAGGAAAGTACCAGAACAAGATTAGGAAGCAGAGTCTTAACAATGTGGTGTTTTTAAAGAAACACATGTAATAAAGATTCCCGTAGCACTGAAGTAGCGGTGGAGAAGGATTTATTATGCTGTAGGCAAATTCAGAAAGTCCAGGGGAAAAATTGTGAGTGCAAGTAAGGTGTCAGTAGAAGTTGACATGGTTAAAGCAGAAGCCTAGGATCCCAGGTGAGAGTTGAAAGCATTAGGTTGGAGGTGCAGACTGGAGTGCAGGGACGAGATGGCACAAAGATGTGGTGCTTCTGGGCCCAGGCTACCTATATTGGATCCTCACCACACAATCAGAAACTTGGGATCCTACGTCTCAGCCATTTGAGAGGTATGAAAAGAAAATGGTTCAATAAAGAAAAAAAATGTAGTGATGGATTGCTGACAGCTATTTCTGGTCTGTCAGCAAGTATCTATTAAGCACCTAGTATATGCCAGGTCTTGCTAGGTGCTGAGGCTACAAAGGTAAAAGTAAAACATCCTCACTCAAGATGCTTACGTTCTGGAGAAACATGTAATCAAACAAAAATCTAAGTTCCATTTTATTTCAGGGGGTTTGGGGGAGAAGTATTATATCTTTGCAGAATTTTGTGTTCATAGATTGCTATACTTCATGTATAATGTCAAATGTATTATGAGTGAACAATTTAACACTGTGGTATAGTGAGAAGAATACTTAGGTAAGAGTTAGGAGACCTGGGTTTGAATTATGACTGCCATTTATTATTGCCTGTGCAGACTTGAGGAAGTAACTTGACCTTTTTGAGCTGGAGTTTCTTCATATATGAAACTAAAGGGATTGAATTAGGTAATATATAGTATCCCCTTCCCAGGTCTTAAGTTCAGTGATAATTCTTCAGAAAATTAAATTCTTAAATTGACCTGTCAGCCAATTACTTTGAGAGTTCCTTCCAGTGAAGCATTTCTCAACCTGTTCATGTCTGCTGTTTTGTGCCCCTCTCCTGCATGTTGTTTTAAGCTTGACCTCTTCTGCCTCTGAGGAGGGTAACTTAGTGGAGTGCTTTGGCTGTTTGCCTGTTGTCCATCATTCTTGCCAAGCGATCAGCCTTTCTTTACTTCCTGTCATATAATTCTTTGACTATTCCTTTCTGTCTTACTGTAGTCATTAGAATCCTTGGCTTTATGTGTTGAAGCGTACTCACATTCACATCTCTCTATTGTCCTCTGTGTGATACCTCATTTTTAGTTCTTTGGAGGCAATTCCATGTGTTGCTGCCATATAACAACTCTGTCAGAATGTAAGTACTGAAAAGTTGAGTATCTTCCCTTTTATGGGAAGACTGAGTAATAAGTAAAAGGGCAACTTGGCTTTGGGAAACTGCAATGTTGGATAGTCCTGTTCAGCTCTGGGTCTAACTCTGTGTCCACCTTCACTCACCCAGATGTAAATGCTGGTGAATAAGGTTTGTGAGGAGTGTGTCCAAATGTATGTTGAAGCCTGACACTTTGTGAAGACTTTCTTCTTCCCTATTCATCCCCTCTTTGAAGGATCTTTTGTAGATGATAGTGGGGTATAGATGGGCAGTTTCTATTTTCTTGGCTCTTTTAGGTCCCTCAGTCCCTATTGCTTCCACATGCCTTTTACATTGGCCCTTTAACTCCTTTACAACTGTGTCATTACTAGCATGGAACTCTGCTATATTACACATTTAGTTTAATTTGGCTTCGTAATGTTTAGAGCATTATTGCTAGTAGAATGTCCTTAAGCAGTACCTGTAATGAGCAGTCTCTTGGTAGCTAGCTTTCTCTCTTTTCTCTTGGTTACTGATGGGAATGATGTAGTAGCACTCCATTGGCTGGAGGATTGAAAGCTGGTAGCTGAAGAAAGAATCTAGTGTGTTGATGTGCCAGATCTCTGTATAATTAGCTAGCTGAATAAGTTGGGCCAAGTGGTTTTTGTTTTAATGAACTACAAGTCAAATGAGTGATTTTTTTTTCCCCAGACAACTTTATAGAAACTGTAAAAAGGTTGTATAAGACTTTGTAAGAATTTCTTTATGTTCTTGTCTTTAATTCTATTGTTATGAATCTTACCAAGACACTTTTTATTTCATAACTTATAGATTCAGGGAGGGAAGAGAATTTTACTGCATTCACTCTGAATGAAAAGTAGGGAAATAAGAAAACAGTGCCTGTTTCTGTATGGTGAACACTGACATCTTGAGCACAGATAGAACTGGTAAGGGCTTGCACTTTCAAAAGTCCCTTTTAATTTGTGAAATATTTGGGGCCAGATCTATTTTTAGTTCAGTGTTTTTGTCTATAGTTTTAACTGGTCATTTAGATTTAAATTCATTTTAAGGGGGTTTTGGTTTTTGCATTTTATCCTAATCATTTTCAGAATTCTCTGGTCTTATCAGTAAAAAGACTTATTGACACTGGCAAAAAAGGGAGCAGTAGATTCTTAGGTTATCCATTTGGGAGGTATCTTAGTTTGTATTTGATTATTCAGGTCTTGACTTTCAGGGGGCGTATAGCACTAATAACTTCAAGCCATAAAATCAGCCAACAAGCATACATTAAATGGTTACTCTATGGAAGGAACTAGAGAGAGTCTTTGTCCCAGGGAGCTTACATTGTAATGGAAAAAAGAAGTTGAAGAGGGTGGGAGTGGGAGGGACGCAAAGGCAGGGCAAGTCTGGGATAGCTGAGGAATGACTAGCTAGGGCACCCTCCTTAGTTAACTAGAGCTTCTGGGCAAAGTCCTCCAATCAGGAAGAGGCAGCAGGGGTGGAGGGTACCTGGAATCTGGGAATGCCAGTGCAAGAGTGAGCTCCCAGGATGCAGGGAGGATTTCTGGAGAGGACCCTCATATCCTTTTCCAGCTCCCTAATGGACTTACTGTCCCCCTCACATTTCTAAACCTTTTCATTCCCCTGTAACTTCCCAGGGCTCCTCTTTCCTCCACCCTCTCATCTGAGATTTTTGTTTCATATTTCACTGAAAAAAAACTGAGACCATTCACAAGCACTTCCTCTTCTTTACTCCTCCTCAGCTCATCTCCCAGACGACTCTGCCACTCTCTCCACCTTCATCTCTTTGTCACATAGTGAAGTGGCCCTTCTTTCTAAGGCAAACCCCTCTCTCTATGCACAAGTGATGCTGTTCCATCCCATCTCCAGCAAATCACCGAATCACCTATCGGGCATCCATCCCCCACTTACTTCAGTCTCTCCTTGTCTACTGGCTGCTTTTTGCTTTTACACATTCCTGTCTCTCTCATTCAGAAAAAAAACCCTCTCATTTCTTCCATTCACCCACTGTAGCTATTTTCTCGCTGAACTCTTCGAGAAGACCATTTACAATAGATGCCTCCATATCCTTTTTCTTACTCTTTTCTTAACTTTCTGTGGTCTACCTTTACACCACATCATTTGACCAAAAACTTGTTTTCGGAATTATCAAGTCTCTTTGTTAAATTTAATGGCCTTTTCTCATTCTTCACCCTTTTTGACCTCTCTATAGCATATTTTACATGATTGATCACCGTTCTCCTTGATATTCCCTTCCACAGGCTTTTATAATATTTCTTTCTCTTGGTTTTTAATCTTCCTTCCAAGATAGGAATTCAGTTCATGTCTGATAACCTTGGGTGTCCCCCAAGACTCTTCTGTGTCTATACTATTTCACTGATCCCATCAGCTCTTCAGTTATCTCTGTACTTCTAGTGATTCTTTAATCTCTTCGTCCCACCCAAATTTTGCAGTTGATCTTCTAATCTTGCATCTCCAACTGACTATTGGACATTTAAAGCTGGATGTCCCAAAGACTTCTTAAATCCAGGTGTCCAAAACAGAACTTAGTATCTCTATCCCCAGACCCATCTTCCTGACTTCTCTGTTACCTTTAGTGGCACTACTATCCTCCCAATTAGCCAGATTCAAAATCCAGGTGGTATCTTCATGACTTCACTCTTTAGGTCCTCTCCTGCCCCAGTTACCCCCGGTATAATCAGTTTTCAGCTCTTACCATTTCTACTTTTGTAACAGTCAGTCGGTAAACATTTAATTAACATCATTTATATACGCTCTCTCCTGTCCCCTGACACTGCTACTACCCCAACTTGGGCCCTTATCAAACCCCACACCTGGACTTTTTCAGTAGCCTATTGCTGTCACAAGTTTGTTCCCTGTTACTTCAAGGATCAAATATAAAACCTCTCCAGCATTCAAAGCCACGTATAACCTGCATGCCCCTCTGCCAGATTGTGCAGTCTTCTTACACATTACATTCCTCTCCTCCACCCTCAAAGGGCTTTGGATTCTACCGTACATTATGTCATCACACATGGAGGTGATGAAGAGAGAGAAAAAGTACAAGACCCCATTGTACTTATTACTACAGGTTTTCTTCCAACAAGTTGTTTCCCATCTATACTTCATAATTGAGTCTTTGAAAGGCATATAGCAACAACCCTCCAATCATAAATATCAGGTAAGAAATGAAAAGGGTTTTCCCCACCATAATGGAAGGAGGCTCTCACACAGCGTCCCTCCAGAAGCCCTTGTTTGTGATTGCTTCAAGCCCAGCAACATTGCAGACGCACCTGCAAGAGATCTAGAACCACTTAAGAACTTGGCCTACCTATCCATATGGGAAAAATCAAATGGGTGATGAATATCTATTCAAATTATGATGCAAGTAAGTAGATGGACAATAAAGTGGCCCGTGGTTAAATGGGAGGAGGAACTTGAGCTGGATTGTCTTCTGTAAAAGTCCATGTTTTTAATGCCAGAATTCTTCAATGATTATGTATCACAGAAGACTTCAGACTGCAAAAAAATTCAAAATGCTAATACAGAGAAGAGCAAGTGGGAGCAGGTTGCAACTTAGGAAAAATAAGGAAATTAAAAAGTGAGTTGTCACATTGCAAGAGTGAAGGTATAGCTGGTGGACAGCCTTGTGTTCTCCACAGGCATCTTTGGAACGTCAGGAGAGGGCTGAGATCCCTGCCCCCCACCCCTATCTCTCCATCCCTCATGGGGGGACTTTGACAAGACTTGTACAAGATGATGACTAGGCATGAATGGGTTGATTTAATATTGTTGGAGGGAACATCTAAATTGATGATATAGGTATGTGTGTATATATATATCAGGTGTTTTGAATATTTTTTGATATATTCCACCTTTTTTTTTTCTTTTCAGTAGATTTCATTTTGTGAGTGTAGTCTGCATTTGGGGCAGGCAAATGACATGTAAGTTTCTCTGGAAAACTGCATTGGTACAGTGGAATAATACTGGACTGAGTTAAAACCTAAATTTTTTTATCTTTCGCTTTATCCCCTTGCACAGACATTTAATTTTTCAACCTCAGTTTCCTTTTCTCTAAAATGGAATACTTACTGCTCTCACTTATACTAATGCCCTGGTCCACCAGAGATGAGATGATATTTTTAAGTCAGTACTCGTCTGAAATTTAAATTACTATGCTTTGATGTTTATTCATTAATATCTAATCATTCCACCATTAAATTCTCACCATTTTTTGATTTTGTTGTCTGTATAATGTCCACTAGGGGGTAGTGTGAAATTACTAAAATGAAATTAGTCCCTAGCAAAAAAAGTAACCTCCTTAGATTTATCATTAAGCCTAGTTTGAATTCTGAATTGTGCTTTCTAAAATTTGTTTTTAATTAGATTTTTAATTGGACTTTTTCAAAAGAGGTTCTTGTGGTCTTTAGTAGAGTTACTGATGTGCATGTGTCTGAAAGGGCTTAATCATAATGTCAGGTGTTTATAGTCCATTTCCTAAAGTTATCTTTCCCATAAAATTGAGCTCTTTTATGTTCTAAATTTTGCTTAGTGCTAACAAGTATAATAGGTTTGAAAAGTTACCTGGGTCTGTTAAGTCTCAACATTAGAGTACTTGCAATATCTGTAACTATTGACTTCTTTTTCACTCCTGTGTTTCCTCTTGATGCACTTCTCCAGTGTGGCTTCTCTTCTGCTACTCTCACCCTTGTACCGAGTACTTGTATTTAGGTATCTACTTAATCCAGGTGCTCAGGATCATTGGACTAGCTTGTAAAGTAAATAAGAACCTTATTACCATCTGGCATATCATAGAGGCTCTATAAAATAAATCATTTTGGGACCCTAAAGTCGTTTCCTAGTTAAACCAAAACCAGAAAGCCAAATTTAATGATTTCTAAATACCATGGGGAAAGTAGGGATGTTCTTATTTATAGCAAACATACAGGTTTTGAAGGGCTAAGTTTTCCAAACAGAAGAGATTTTAAATTTTTAATGGGAAAGTTTCTGAAATGTTACATACTTTTACAGCTATCTTGAAAAGAATATATACTAAATATTATTTAATTTTTTTCTTTCAACACAGTCATTATGAACAAGTCATTTTATTATACTATCTAATATAATAGGCCCTGCAGGGCCTACGAGGTAAATATGACTGTATGCTTACTTCATACTGCTATGCTTTTTGAATACTTGCTTTGGTTTTTAACAGATTCCTGTTTTTCAGTCTCCTTATTGCTGTTTGTCACTTTCTTTGTTTGTAAAGCTGCCATGTACATTTGAGAAGATTATAATCCTTTTGATTCCCAATAAGTAATCACCAGAGATCCATCATATAAAGCATTGATACTTCATTGCTTGTGATGGCTTTTTAAGTGTAGTGTGGTTTCCCATTTATCTTTTAAAATCCTATTTTCACTTTTGCCTTTTCTGACATGATTACTACCCCTGCTTTTTAAAATTCATTTCAAGCTTGACAGATACTGCTGGAATTCCTTATTTTAGCTCGTGAATCTTACTGTTTCAGCTGTTCCTTGTAAACATATCCTTTTGTTTCCTGATGCCATCCTTTTCTTCATTTTCTTGGCTTGATTGTATTTTACTTTATGTGTTGACTCATTCCTCCTGATCTGCCTTATCTGCTAATATCTTCCTGTTTTTAAACTGTATATATTATGTGCCTTCTTAGAGTTAGAGCGTTTTCACCTTTAGATTGTGAAGGCAAGGATTGTTTTTTGTCTATTTGTAGCCTGAGTTTAGCACCGAGTTTTACTCGGTGTTCACTGACTACCCTGCTCCTTTTGCTACTCCCATCCCCTTTAAAAAGAGGAAGTCTGTAGTGAAAGTAGGAGTGTGACACTGGCTATACTGCCCCACCTCTCTTTTTCCTCTTGCCCAAACCCCACTTACTAGTTTGTTTTTTTCCCCTTTTTAATCCATACTTTATGGTTTAGATTTGTTTTGAGTCGACTTCCTCCTTTTAAAACTCCTTTCTCTCTTCTTTTTGTCCCTGCCTGTTTTCCTGTTGACTTTTAATTTCTTCACTAAATCAGTCAGCAATTACTTAAGTGCTTTCTGGCACTGTTCTAAGTGGGGAGATTACAAGTATGAAGGATGAAATGATCCCAACTCAAAATGGATAGCTGTGTTTTCTAGTCTTCTTTGCCTCATGCAGATAATAGTGAAGTCCTGTGCCTTTCTTTTCCCCGTCTTCTGGGTTGGTGTATTCCCATACATCTGATTATGAGAAATAGTAAATTATGTTCCCTATCACCTTTCTTCCATAATTTGTCTTCTTTCCTTCCTTATAGCCATCAAGATAGAACAGATCTAAACCCCCATCTTTTATTTGACTTGTTTAATTCCTTCTGTGACTTTGAAGACATTAAGGTTTCTACACAAAGACTACTCCCCCGCCGCCCCAAAAAATAAACAAACCTTAACCAATTTCTAGTTCTCTGCAGCACCTGACTTCATATGACTTGTGTATCTTGAAAAGATAATGAATATTATTGGTGAATATTGAGCCCGGATGTGACTAGCCATTGTGACCCATATCGTTCCTTTTTTTTTTTTTTTGTTTGTTTCTTATGTTGCTGTAGTATGACAGAAGAATGAGTTATTAACTAGTTAAGTGATTCCTGCCCCCAAAACATGTTTAACTTTATCTAGACGGTGGTAGAAAGAAAAATAGAGTTGTACACCTGATACTTTTTCTTCGGTTTTCTTCTTTTAAAGGAAGAAATAGTTGACCAATAATGAAAGGAAGGAGGTGGGTGGCACAGTGTTGGGCCTGGAGTAAGGCTTTTCTTCCCCAGATCAAATCAGACCTTAGACACTTAGTAGCTGTGTGACCCTGGGCAAGTCACTTAACTCTGTTTGCCTCAGCTTCCTCATCTCTCAGATGAGCTGGAGAAAGAAATGGTAAACCACTCCAGGATCTTTGTAGAGCAAACCCCAAATGGAAACAGGTAGATTTCTTCAAGGCTGAACAATAGTTAAAGGAAGCAGAAAACATCTAATGACAGGAACTTGTTCCCCTGGTCACTTTGTGTACGCTCTTCCTTCTCTCCCCTTTTAATGTCAGCATTTACCCAGTGTTTACTACTACTGAATCATGATGTTTGGATGTTGAATGTGTCAACAGTTTCTAGGATTGTACAGTAGCTAAAATGGCTAATCCAAAATGACAAAGTCCTTGCCTACTGAAAGCTTATAATTGACTGGTCAGGTGATTCCTTCACTTAGTCAACAAGCAACTGGTAAATACCTCTGGGCAAAGCACTAAGTGAAAAAGCCTTTATTAAAAATTTACTAAGCACTGTTCTAGACACTTGGGGGAGAAAAAGATTAAAATTAGGACCTGTCCTTGCCTTCTACCAGACCAGTCTGGGGTGGGCACTATGATACATAGAGGAGGACATAGAAGAGGGGAGAGGAAACAGTATTATATAAGGAGGCCTTTATAGAAGAGGCCTCATTTGAACGAAACTCATGAGGGTAAGCAGCATTGCTATAGAATGGGCTCTGGGTGGGTAGGAGGAGGCTTGGAGTCTAAAGGAACAATGAACAAAAGGCACAAAGGTGACCTGTTTGGCATGGTTTGAGTTTGCATCAAGTAAGTGGGAGATTGGAAAGCTTGAAGAGTTGAACCTTAATTCTGTAAGGTACTAGGGAGTAACTGAAGGGCTTTGAGCAGAGAAGAGAAAGGAACTGATCTTTGCATCAACAAAAGTTAATTTGGTCACTTTGTAAGGGATGGATTGGAGCATAGTGAAGTTGAAAGACTTCTGAAATAGAGCTCGAGACATCCTTTGATACCCAGCTGTGCCGCTAACTGTGTGACTTGGGACAAGTCACTTCTCTGGGTATCAGTTTTCCTAATCTGTAAAAGGGAGGAATTGGTATTCATTAGGGAATTAGAGAACTAATTGCAGTATAGGATTGAATTGGTATGAATTAGGAGAAATAGGAGTAGGAGGGAAGGCTTGCACTGACTGATGAAGAACCAGGATAACAAAACTTGGTCTCAGAGCGCAGATAAATGGGACACTATAGAGAGACAGGTAAGCAACTTAGAGGTGTAGAATGGGACATGTACCGTGTCTCAGGACCTCAGTGAGGGTTTTACTTGATTATGCAAGGGAGCATTTCTGGTGATGGGGATATACTGGGACATGATTGATTTAAACACTTCAAATTTTTTGTGTTCCACATTCCTTCTCTCTAGTCTCTTCCCCACCTACTGAGAAGAAAAGTGATATGATACCTATTTTATATGTGAAATCATGCAAAACATTTCCATATTAGCTGTGTTGTTAAGAAGAAAAGAAACAATGATAAAGTTTTACTTGAGTTTGTACTCAGAGTTCATTAGTTCCCTCTCTGGGATCTTGCATTCTTTGGGAACATCTTGGATCATTGTCTTGATCAGGGTTTCTAATCTTTGACAGTTGATGATCACAGTATCGCTAGTACTGTGTACAGTGTTCTCCTGGTTCTGCTCACTTCACTTTCACCTGTTCACATAGTTCTTCCCTGGTTTTTCTGATGCCCTCCCCCATTATTTCTTACAGCACAGTATTCCATCACAGTCATGTACTACAACTTGTTTGGTTGACAGCTACCCCATTAGTGCATTCGTGTTAAGGTTTTTCCACGTATTGCCAGCATTCATTATTTTTCTTTTCTGTCATATTAGCCAGTCTGGTTAAGGGTGGAGTGGTGCCTCAGAATTGTGATCAATAGTAATTTAGAGCATTTTTTCACATGACTATAGATCTTTGATTTCTTTTTTAGCTTTGTTTTTTAAGGGAAGTGTTGAAATACTTCCAAAAAAATTTGCTCCGACTATCTCAGTGTATTATTGGTTTTAGTGTAGCCAGCTTCCTTTATCCCTTGCTCCTTTATTCCTGTAGGGGGCCTTTGTGTTATTTTTCCTATTAATTATAAGCTATTTGTAATTAGCTGTTAATTTTTTTCAAACAAGTAAGATGTCTCTGTGATCACATCCAGAGTCTCTTACACTGTAGCTTTTTAATTATATTGTTACATTCCAATATTTAGAAAATTCTTGCTTAATAAATACAACTTGTGAGCTTTGTATTTTGTACCTAGCTAACAGCATGTCTCCTAAATTTGCCTTTTCATGATATTCTGTAGAAAGGAATTTGATTATTTTTTTGTGCCTAAATGACATTTATTACATATATTTTGTGTGTTTTTTCTTTCTTAGGAAACCCAGCGTTTGCTGGCAGAACCAGTTCCTGGGATAAAAGCAGAACCAGATGAAAGCAACGCACGTTATTTTCATGTGGTCATTGCAGGCCCACAGGATTCCCCCTTTGAGGGAGGGACTTTTAAACTTGAACTATTTCTTCCAGAAGAATACCCAATGGCAGCTCCTAAAGTACGTTTCATGACCAAAATTTATCACCCTAATGTAGACAAGTTGGGAAGAATATGTTTAGATATTTTGAAAGGTAAGTGATATCCTTATCCCAGTATTGACATTCCTCCTTTCCTTTTAAGTATGGCACATTTAGAATCCTCCTTAAATGAATGTCTAGATCTATGGGAGGAAAGTACATGAGCACTTTGGGTGGCTCTTATGTTTTTATAATGGTCCGAACTGCTGTCTCCTTAGATAAATGGTCTCCAGCGTTGCAGATCCGTACAGTGCTGCTCTCAATCCAAGCTTTGTTAAGTGCTCCCAATCCAGACGATCCATTAGCAAATGATGTAGCCGAGCAGTGGAAGACCAATGAAGCCCAAGCCATAGAAACAGGTATTGACCATGGGATGTTGTATTGGGAGAGACATTCTGACATTTCCCTGAGCGTGGATCAGATCTCATCACACCAAAACAAACAGTCCAGCAGCCTCCTAATCAGATTTGTTGGCCTGCTTCTTTCACACATTTGACACAGCAACATTTTAAAGCAACCAAATAATTGTTTACTCAAAGCTTATTTTCAAATGCATTTGGCCTCATTCAATCCAACACCTGAGTCCCAACCATTTATGTAGTGTGCCAAATGGAACAAAGTTTAGCATTTTGTATCTGTTGCGGTTGTAGAATTTCATTGACGTTTTTAGGACAAAGACATGCAAAATCTTAACACCCTCTAGAAAATACTCACATATTTCTGAAATATTGCTTCTGTTTAAATATTAATTTCAATTTTTTAATTTTAAATTACCTGTCTTAGTTAATATCTTTGGAAAATAGTATATTGAACTAAGTAATCTATGATTGTGTGTTTGTTTTTTCTTTACAGCCAGAGCATGGACTAGGCTATATGCCATGAATAATATTTAAATTCAATCTCAACATCAAGTGTGCATCACTTCTCCTGTTCTGCGAAGACCTCTTCCTTTTTTGTTTGCATTTAATGGACACAGTCTTAGAAACATTACAGAATAAAAACCCAGACCATCTTCAGTCCTTTGGTGATTAAATGCACATTAGCAAATCTCTGTCTTGTCCTGATTCACTGTTGTAACGCATGAGCAGAGGCTAGAAGTATCATCTGGATTGTTGTGAAATTGTTTAAAAGCAGTGGCCCAGCTCTGCTTTTATTCATTTCTCCCATCATGGTTTAAGTATCAGCACTGTGAATGAAAGTAGTTGTCGGTTAGCTGCAGGGATGTGTCTTTTTTTTCCTTCCAGTTTTGTGGGCTCCTTTTCCCTTTTTATGGTGATGCTAATTGCATTGGTTAAAGCAGCTAACCAGTTGTACTTTAGAATATGCCCTCTAGCCAAGTCTAACTCCTTAGACGCTGTAGATGGACAAGCTTGGTTGTTTGGACAAAAATGGGAACATTAAACATCACAGCCCTCACTAATATCGTGATTCTGCTGTCAAGTGTAGAAACCTCCCTTCGAGAAAAGCTTGTGACCATTTTGTATGGCTTGTCTGGAAACTTCTGTAAATCTTATGTTTTAGTAAAATATTTTTTGTTATTCTACTTTGCCTTTGTACAGTTTATTTTGCTGTGTTTATTTCGTTTCCCTAATGTGACAATCGTATTTGAAGATTAAAACTAGTCTAGGACATTTTATGTTTTGGGTCTTCGCCATCTGACATTAGATAGTAAGACATGGACTTTGCCAATTCTTTTCATTGATGCAGATATGTGATAAAATGCTGCTAAATGAATACTCATAAATTGATCCCAGGAATACCGAAATCTCTAAAGTGACTGACATGTTAATTAAAATAAATCTAAAGTGTACAAAATTATCACTGTCTGATCGGTTAGATGACAATTGGTATCTAGACCTCGAATGTTAGACAATTACTGTTCAGGGAAAGACTGACAGCAAGCAGCAGTTGTGATTGGCAAATGTGTAACTTTTCTTTTGTGCCACATCATGTCTGGCATTGATATGGATATTATAATTTTGTTTCTTCCCAGTTTGTCTGAATTTAACACATGACCTTTTGTATTTTATAGGACGACAATGATAGATTTGCTAATTCTTCAATATTTGCTAAGCCATTTATTACAATCTTATCTACAGACCAGATGAACAAAAATATTGACCAGCTAAATTGAATTATTAGAAAGTTTTTCTTAATTTGAAAGTCCTCAATTTTTAGTGTAATATAAACAATCTTTAAAGTTTCTGCATAATCATTTCCTGATGATCCCATAGATATCCCTTAAAGGAGCTCCCCTCAGCCCCTCCCCTGCTTTTTTTTCTTCTTTAATTTGATTTCCCATGATTTTTTTTTAGTTGTCCTATCTTTTTCTCTTTGCACTTTTCTCACTCTGCATATTTGATTTCTTTTTATTTTTAAGCCAATCATATGGCCAGTCAGTCTGAGTTATGTTCATGTTAATTTGCAGGTGGAACTTTTGTCTCTTGCAGTTCAAGGTGATGGTTATGTAGCCCATCTGAATTTTCCCCACTCTTATCTCGTATCATCTGGAGTTTCTTCAGAATGTGGTGTATTTTATTGTGCTCCTATGTAAGATGAAGAATTATCTATTAAAATTACATTTTCAACATACAAATGCTTTTGATGACTGGTAACTGGTATACCTCAAAATGTCTTGCATGCTAACAAGTGTTAGGACCTGAATCCATAATTAATTTCTGTAACCCTGCTATAAACTACTACTGGAATTTGTGATGGATGACAACCTAGGAAAACCTATGCCCCCTAGGAGAACTAATAATTATCCAAGAGAAACAGTTACATACCACATACACCTGAGGCATGAGAAGTAGACATATGATTGTATTTCAGATTTGTAGCCTTTCCATAGCCAGGTAATTTTTAGAAGTATTACAATTTAAGTGGATTTTCACCTTTACAGTGCTTGAAATGATAAAAATAAGTAAAATCACAACCCAGCAAGCTCAGTGGGGCATTAATTTTCCCATTGTTATTAGAACAGCATTCTCTACAGTAAGTGGGAAGGAAACAGCAGGTGTTTATCCCCCACAGTTTGTCCCTTGACATTCTTTTTAGAGTGAAGCGTTGTTAGTTGGACTAGCTCTGGAAGAGACTGATGGGTAGACTCAAGTCTGGAATACAGGAAAATTTATTTATAGCAGTAAAGTCTCCACTTGGGAAGTTTTGTAGTCTTCTTTTAGTAAAGGCAGGGCATATTAAACTTTCTGCTTTTGGCCAGCCCTCAGGCAGGTCATGAAGCGCATAATTCCTGCCACCGTGTACTAAGAAGTCATATTTGAGCTCATTCCAAGGTTTAGTTTGGTTAGAAACAAGTTCAATCCAGAATTTTTAAAAAATGGTAGATTAAATTGGGTCAATTATGTATACATCTCAAAAAGTTATTTGGTACTTCTGATTGTCTAAAATGGAGGGGGAAGGAAATGCATTACTTTGGGTTGTTCAGAAATCTAATGTAGATTTTCCTTGTGCTTCCATTTTGAAAACCCTCACCCTGAATTGAGCTCTAAATTTTGGATTGTCCTCACTGTGAGGGTTGTAACTTTTTAGCTTCTGCTTCCTCGAATCTTGATGCATTCATGCTTTCAGTAATATCGATGTCTCATCTTAGGGAGGAACAAAACCTTTGTGAAGGAAGGAGTTCCAAGTGGTAGCCAAATTTGGAATCCAGTTTACCTGGATTCTTCCATTTAGCTAATTTCCCATTTTGACTCAGCCTTGTTTCTTCATCTGTAAAGGAAGATGAGTGGATGGTTTAGTGGATGGGGGAATTGGGGGTCAGGAAGACCTGGTGTCTGTCACCTTTTAGTTTTTCGGGCTGCTCTGGCTGTAAACTTTAGCCGGTCTGAATCGGGAAAGGAGGCCCCATAGCAAAGAAATATTAGATTGCTGAACCTGTCCCATGGAATAGGAAAACCTTAGAAACCTTAAAGCACTCTATAGAAGATTGGAAACCTTTTTTCATCATAACAGTTAATGTGAGGATAACCATCATGTGAGGATCATGTCAGTAACTGATATAACTTCCTCACATGTTCAATCAGCAGTTCGCTCCCAGAGTTGGCTCTTTGAATGCAGAGCTTTCTTACTGTAAATTTGTAATGGACCGAAAGGCTTCAAACCTAATTGCATTGTAGACTTTCCCAATCTGAACTTTTTTTTTCTACCTCTGGAAACAAGTTGTATGGAATAGTTACTGGCATGAAAATGGCTGTTTTAGTATATTTTGTCACTTCATCTTTCTGATGTATAAATGGGGGTGGAAATGGGTACTTTTCAAGCCGTGGCCTAAGACTAAATGATGGTGATAAAGGATCCCATTTCAACTGGCAAAGAAACATTGGCAGTCATTTCTTTGATTCTTCTCCCCTCTGCTGCAATCTGTTGTAACAGCATCTGCTGAAGAAAATGCTTCTGCCTCTTAATTACTCCTGTGACCATTCATGGACTTAATTACAGAAGGGATACTTCCCCTCCATTTGACGGTATCTGACACAGTTTCCCAGGTTTTAAAATATGCCAAATCTGTAGTCCAGATTTGCTTAATAAAATCACTGTCCCAGTGAGTTTAGAAACTCTTTGCCAGCAACATATACGGCCTCTTCTGTACACCACAATTGATTCCACTGTGTTGTAAAAAATGGTTTAGCATAGTATTTCAGTAACCAAATAGCTTGATAACATGCTGAATTATTTTCATTTCCCTGATTTTTAAAAGATGCTACCTGCCTTTTTATTCCCTTGGCAGTAATGGTTGTCACTTTAAATTCGTCTTCTAGACATGCTGTTAAAGGGTCAACTTTCTTAGAGTAGTGGTGCTTGTGATAAGACTGAGAAAGATTTGCAATATGCTAAATTCCTCAGGGATGAACTTTGCTGTGGAGAGATCAGTTGTCTATTTATGTTTTCATCAGATTGGCCTGGAATTTATTGGACTATCTTTTAACAGTTTTTGTTGTGATGTGCTAGGTATTAGGAGACTGTCATTAAGAAGCCTATAGCAAAAGGGATGGTTTAATAAAATGGGAATGTTTGAGCTTGTTTTTATGTGTCTCATAATGCTATGTTCAGTTATCTTCAGGGGAGCGCTTCCTCTCTGTCTCCACTTCCATTTACAGTAGAGGAAAATCTATTCAGAGTGTGAAGAGACATGAACCAAACCCTGTTTGTGAATGTGCCCACGTGCACACATACAGAATCTGGCAGTGTTTCTGACAAGTTACTGCGAAGTAACTCAGTCTGGTACTTTGGGGAGACTTGCTTGTTTAAATGCGTTCGATATCGATGGAACTGTCACCTCAGTGCTTGGGACTTTGGCCTAACTTGATTTATAAATGGGAAAATGTCTAAATTAGTTGGTGAGCATGCTGTTACAGGAAGGTACCAGAGCTGATAGATTTTTATGGTAACTGTTGGACAGGTTTTTTTGCATATCCAAAAGCTCTGTGCACTTCTCATTTTACAGCTGAGAAAGGGCAGATTCCCTAACTGGGGAAAAGACTAACAATGTGACAAGTCAGGAAGCCCAGCCCCTAGCAAAAGTTCTTTTACCCTTGGGTCTCTTTCGGTTTGCTTTTTTTTTTAATTAACAACTATAGTTCTATTGTTGGGGGAGGTGGGGTGGCGATCAGGGTTAACTGACATACTCAGGGTCATCAGCAAGTAAATAAATGTCTTGAGGTCGTATTTGAACTTGGGTCCCCTGCACCACCTAACTGCCCCTTTGTAACTATTTCAAAAAAATTGTTTTCCTTTATAATCTTATATATTTAATTTTATGTCTTTACTAAATACTACTTTGAGAAAGTGGTCCATAGGCTTCACTGAACTGACAAAGGATAAGGATGTGTATCCTCAGTTACTTGGTTCATCTAGTGCTTATAGCCGATAATAGAGTGAAGGGGATTCTTCCAACGCAGTCTCCAAATTTTTCCTTCCACGTTTCCGTTTGCTGCCATCCTGTATGACCATGGCTTCAATACCAAATTATCAGCCTTTTGCCTAAAAATTAAACCTCATCAGGGTTTGGGGTGAATTAGGCATGTGCTGAAAAACATGCTTTTGGATGGCAGCACCTTCCAAGGCCTATTTACCTTTGTGATTCTCCATGTCTTTCTGTAGATCCCGAATAGAAATCCACGTATGGTGTTGGGGGTGTATGTGTGTGTGGGGGGGTGGTTCTTAGTTCTTTGTGTTTATTTCTTGGTTGCTGCTGTCCAACTGTGATCATTACTGTACCATTCTAAGTCCAGTTCCTTCTGCAGGCGTATGTGTCCTGGTTTCACATTTCTTGGGCACATCATTATTATTAATATGCTGCAGACTGCCTTGAGCCCAGCACAGCTTTCCAAAGCTCTTTGGGTTACTGTCTTTGGACTTTTCTACAATCCCCATGAGTCAGTTATAAAACATTGTGGGAGAAAAGATGGTCATTTGGATCAGTAAGCAATTTGTGATCTTTGAAAGCATCAGTTTCCAAAACATTATCCAGCCTGGTCTCTGTTCATTGTCTGTCTGGTGCCTGTCCAAGGTAATCTATATGGATGGGCCAACTCACTGAAGTGCATATTGTAATCTGAGAAATAAGCGTTTTTCAATCACTTTTTCCATTGTGCTTGGTCAGGCCAGTCATTGGAATGATGCTGGATCTCACTGAGAGGGATTGGAACTAGATGGAATTAGTACGTTGTCATTTGTGAAAGGGAGCATTTGGAGAATTAAATTCAGTAAGCATATATTAAGTACCTACTGTGTGAAGGATGTTGCTAGGTAGCTGAATGTGCAAAGGAAAAATTATTTTCCTCAGAGTCTGCATTCTGTGGGGAGGCAGACAAATTATCTAGTAAGTAGTACAAGATGAACTGAGAACACACTGACAACTAGTGGGAGCCAGAGAGAAAAGCCTTCCTGAAAGAAGTACTGGAGCCCACCTTTGAAAGGAGGTAGGAAATCTAAGGAGGGAGAGAAGTGCATTCATGGTGTGGAAAGAGTATGGAGGCAGGAGATGGAATGTTCATGCTGGCGCCAGTGAGCTAGACTCAGATTGTGACAAATGCCTCATGATTCTAGTGTAGAACACTGGGTTGTCTTATTTCTTGCTTGGTGTCAATATTAATACTCAGTGGACTGATTTCACATTTTACATAGATTCTAGGATAATTTCCCACGTCTTCTAAGGAGTCCCTCTTGCTTCTAGAATAAAAAACAAACTATTGTCATTTAAAGCCTTTCATTACTGGCTCCAACCTGTCTTTTCAGCTTTGTTGTACATTCCAGCAAAACTGGTTTTGAAAAATGCTCTTCCTTACATGTGACACTCCAACTCATCTCTTTGCCTTGTAATATTGGCCCCCATGTTTGGAATACTCTCCCTCTCCACCCACCTCTCTGGATTCCTAACTTCCTTCCAGCTCAGTACCTTTATTTGGTACTCATGGAATTTACATGTGTACCTAGTGCCTAGTGTTGGTCCATTTGTGAGGGCAGAAGGTATTTATCTACATAGATAAAAATACTTCTTTGAAATTAAATAGGAAACACATGGATCTTTTCCCAAGATGTGCTTTTCTATTATTACCTGCCCCTTTCTCATTTTTGTGAGAAAGGTGCCACTTGGGATTGGTCATTGGTTGGTTGCTTTTTTTTCATCCTGATCTTTTCCCATTCTTTCAATCTTCCTGTCTTGGAGATCTTGAAAACTGATCCCCAAGTATTTTTTTTTAACTGTATTGTTCCCAGAATGGGTTTTTTTCTGCTTATATTTCGTCAGGTCAGAGTGTTCTTCATCTTAATGGCTACTGCCACTTCCTCCACTTGTATTTGGGATCCTGAAGTGGTAAATGTACTGGTTCTGTCATTAGTGATGAGAAAGGATTGTAGAAATCACCAATGTCATGGTTTAGAGCTGGAAGGAACCCTAGTCATTTAGTTCAACCTTTTACTGATAAGGAAACCTAAGTAAAATGTCATCATAATTAGTATAGTTCTTCATTTTGCCTAGAATGGGCATTCTCATTTAATCTTGAAAACTTTCTAAATATTATAAATATAATACATTTATCTTCCTACTTTTCCCTCCCCAATTAAAAAAGGAAAAAAATCCTTATGATATGCATGCTCAAATGAAACAGATTGTCTCTGCCCATAAATATATCTCATTCTGCACCTTGAGGCCATGCTTAATTCTAAGTCCTCCATTGAGTCATTCAGAGCTTTGTCATTACAATGTTACGTTACCATAGTATGAAATGTTCTGCTTACTTCACTCTCGGTTCATACAGGTCTGTGTAGATTTCTCCCAAACCATCCTTTTCAACATTTCTTATCTCTAATTATTTCATTGCTTATTTCTGTGATTTATATTTATACACCATAATTTGTCCAGCAATTCTCCCCCCCACCCCTCCCTGACCCCACCCCACCCCCGGTACAGAGGAATATAATATTTTTATGCATATGGGTCTTTTTCCTCTTCGATCTCTTTGGGGGTAAATCTTGTGTAATATTCACAAAGACCCTGTGAGGTAAGTACTACAGGTATTATCTATGATTTACAGATGAGGAAATCAGCCCAGTGATGCTAACTAAGATTCATGGTCACACAGGTATTAATTGTGAGCCCCAGGTTTGACCCATTCCTGAGCTCCTCCCATTTACTTAATACTGCTGCTTTTCGTATTATTTTGCAGATGAGCTTTGTGCTCAGTGTTGTCCCACTTGGAATTTGGAGTTACTTAGAGTTGACCATATTTTAAGGCAGGCTGGGTTGTAGGTAATGAACATTAAGTGTCCGTTTTGTAGTTTTGACAATTCTTGAACATTCAGTTGACTGTGATCATTGCTTTCTACTAGTCTTTGGCTCTGAACAATGGAATTCTCATTGATAAGCCTGAGGATTCTAAAGACATTCCCAGTCCTAGGATCTAATCTTCCATTGGCCATCCTTATCTTTTTGTTCAAGCTAACAAGCTTCTTTATCTTTAATACAAATTTTCATACATGAAATTAACCATATAAATGTCAACTGTGACCTTTTTCAATTTCAAAGAAATGTACTAAGAATCCTGGTTGGTCATTGTGTTGACCAGAATTCCCGCGTCTTTCCAAGGGAGTTGTCTGTACCAGTTTGGTCTTCTGGTCCTACTCATTTCCCTAGCAGAGCTAGGTTATGAATCCAGGCTCACTGTCACAAGCCACATGATTTTGTATCCTTTCTTATGATATATCGTCTTCACCACTGCCTGCTCCAGGAACAGTGACTGCATACAGCATACGTAGCCTTGGTTTGATGGTGGACAGAGGGAGAGGCCAGAGCCTGTCCCCACATCAACCATGAGGCTTGCAGATATATTTCCTGGCTAGGTGCCATCTGTGAGGTCACCCTGATTTTCTCTTCAGACCTCTCCAGCTGGAGGTGTTTCCACTGTCTTTGTTTTCCTTGAACACTTTAGATCTCTCCTTTTCACTGTATTTATATCATATTCTGGGCTGTACACTAAACTCCTGGAGCCCAGGGACCACTGAATCTTTATTTCATCACCAACTGATAAAGTCAACAGGTGAATGAACCTCTTTAAGCTCATCTAGCCAGGCAACTGAGTCTTGTTGCTAGGACTATACCCCAAGCTAGGGGTTCTTAACCTTCTGTGTGTCATGTTCCTGGTGAAGCCTGTGAACCTACTTTCAAAAACATTAAAAAAAAAAACATAACGTAATGAAATTGGCAAAATGCATGGCATTAAAAACAAAGATGTAAGGTTTTTTTGCTTGTCCAAGTTCACACCCCTCCCCCCCAACCTTTGCTCTTCAAGTCCTTCTCTGGATGCCTTGGGCATTCACTGACCCTTGGTTAAGAAGCCCTGCTCTAAGCCTTTCCAGTGTGCCCAGGCTTCATTGGTATGATGAAATGAAGCACTATGCATTGGTGTGGAGCAAAAGGTTTCATGAAACTGAAATACAGGGGCTTGAGACAGATGTGGAGTTAGTTACCTAACATACTGCCTGTGTGCTAAAGTAGCTCAGCACATTGGGATTCCTTCAGTCACCAGGGCTTACATTATTTCTGTTGGTCTGTCAAAACAAAAAGTTCTTAACTTGGGCCATGAGTAGATTGCAATGTGCCTGTGAACTGGGATAGCAAGTGGGACTGGTGGCACATCTTTATTTTCACTGATCTCAAAATGACGTTTTGAATTATTTGTGCCAAAGGGCACATGTAATGCACTCATCTTTTCATCCCTTTATGATCTGAGCAAGACTTAACTTTCTAGGCATTTCAGTATTACATCATTTTTCCTTTGAAGAGATACCTCAAATGGAACTACATACAATCTGTGGGGGGTAGGCTGAATTGCCTGTTTCCTGGGTTTCTGTGCTTAATGAAGGCACTGACCGTTGTTTGAGAAGCAGAAATGTATGGTTGTTGCATTCATTAACTGGTGATAATTTTTGTTAGCCAACCACCGTAACTTCTTTGATCTGCTATGGTGTACATTTGTATTGGTTTCCTTGTTTTTAATTTTAACATTAAGGTATTCTGTTCAAGAGCAAATGGTACATTTAAAAATAAGATGTTTTGCTTTAAAGTTCTATTCCCCACCCTACTGCCCTCTCCATCTCCCTCTCCCTCTCCCTTTCTACTAAGGAATTCACAATATAGAAAACCAATAAAGATGATTCAAACATTTCTTATGTCAGGATTGTTTTAGATCATCTGTTCATAAATAGATGTGCCATAAGTCTAAAAAACTTATGTAGATAAGGAGTTAAAGTAGTTATGCCTTTTTGAAGATTATCTGATGCAATGTCCAGGTTAAATGCTTGGCTCTTAGTGACAATGAATAGGAAAGTATGCAATTCTGATAATAGAATGCTGTAATATCTGGTAGTGTAAATAGTTCAAACTCAAAAGAAACTTCATTTATTTCTGTAAACTCATCACTGGGTTAGCTTATGTTAAACATGAGAGATTCCATTGATACTGTATCTGGACTGGGGCACTCTTGGAAAAAAAGGCACTTTTTATTCATTCCATACATTGAACTCAGCTGGAATGACACTGGCCCCTTTTGTGGTATTCCAATGCATTTGCTTAAATTATTGTAAATACCATCTTTTATGTGCAAAATGTAAAAACAAATAAACTTCGACATTGAAGTGTTGCATTTCTCCATCCTTTGTCATTTCAGGTAAAAAGTACTCGATGATTTTCTAGAATTTCAGAGAATTTGTGATTTTTGCAGAGTATTTTATCTTGTATTTGTATTTTTGAGTAGCTGTAATTTGAATGTATTTGAAAATAGAACTCAGTCAAGAAACTATTTGTAAGTGAGGATCACTCTGTGAAGTGGTCCACTGTGCTAAACACTGGAACCTTATAATCTGCTGAGGGTGGGGGTTGGAGGATGAACATCAAGCACCTGTAATGAAAATCAGATAGTCAAGATTTGGAAAGGCAGAGTCGGATAAAATGTCTTCAGTGTTTCTGGACAAGGCCAGAATGTAATGTCATGTCAGATGTAAATATATTATTACATTTTTACTACATATTATTACATAATGTCAGGATTTCCTTTTTTGTGATCAGTTTAACTGGAGAGGAGAGCAGGGGGAAGTCAGAATGAAAAGGGGGTGAGGGTGGGAGACCATTCATTAAGAACCGTTCTCTAATGATTTTATTCATATCTTTTGATTACTTTTCTCAAGGGCATTGAAGCCAAGCCCACCTGAGGACTAGCTTATCTCCAGCAAATTATACAAGATGACCAGAGGGAAATAAGTTCCCAAGGCCACCAAAATATTCAAAGGAGCCTAAGAGTTAGAACCAGGCCTTTAGAAGCCAGTCACTGCATGAAGGTCTAAAGTTTAGTTAAAGGTCTTGTCCAACATCAAACAGGTAGTAGTTGGCTGAGGTAGCACTTGAATCCCAGACCTCTCCCACATCTAGTACTCCACACTCAAAAGCAACAGCTTTTATAGTAGGAAAGAACTGGAAACCAAGTATGTGCCCATCGATTAGGGGAATAAAGTAGGCCTGGAGTACTACTCCTCTGTGAGGAATGGGAACCAAAGGATAAACAAATTTATACCCACAACTAGAAACTAAGAGGATATTACACAGCAACAAAGACCAAATAAGCAGGCAAGACAAATTGGGATAGGAAAATAATTGGCTGGTCATACCACTGGGTGAGTAAGAAATTCTGACAGCTATGGAGATAAAGTGAACACAGTGGAACCAAAAGAACACACAACTACAATATAAACAAAAACTACTAAGAAGGGCACCTAAATTCCTTTTTTGCTGTGAACGATACTGGTTTCAGCGAGGGCATGACATCACAAAGACTGGCTGCCAAGCGCAGCATGCGTCAAGCCATGCTGAACTGCTGTTCTTTGCCCTAAGTCTCAAAACGCCTCCTCCCTTAGATTATAATCATGGCATGTGCCATCAGACACGATGTTTTGGCTTGGCTGGACTTTAAAAATCTTTCCTATGAGCAGTATTACATTCAGAAGTGAATCTAACACTATATACCGGGATAGTGACACACATAAAAAAGTCACATTATAAACAAAATAGGAGAAGCAAAGAAATTATTTTCTAGACTGATGGGAATGTGACCACTCCACATCTGAGTTACTACAGCCTATTGGTTAGTTTTCCTGGCTCAAGTCTCCCTTCCACTCCCAGTCCATTCACCACTCAGCTGTCAAATTGTATTCTGAGGACGGACCATGTCACCTCCCTACTTAAAGGATCAAATTATATGACAAGATTACATATAATTTAAAAGGTTTTCATGTAAATGAAACTGGAAAAAAAAACCTGACAAGCTTCTCTGGTAACCATCTCATTTCCAAATGAATAAAAGAATCAGATTAAGTTTAGAGTAAGAGCATTTCCTGATTGATACAAACAAGCAGTTAAGTTTTCAAAGAAAGAAATCCAAGCTTCCAACAGCCAGATGAAAAATGGCTCCCAATCACTTCTCCCCAAAATCAAAAAACATTTGTTCACAAGCTTTAACTATGTACCAGACGCTGACGCTAGGCATATTAAGAAAAAAAAATTTCTTTACAAAAACCAAGAATATCGGAGGGGTTGTGGGTACAGGCACATTCATGCACTACTGGTAGAGCTATGAATTAATTGCCATTTAGACTATGCATAAAAAATTGCTTAATACAGGGCGTACCCCTCCTGACTTAGCAAGATCACTACAGACCATTGGACAGAGATCTGAACTGGAAACTGAATCAGTTATCAATCAGAGAAACTTAGGAAAACTTGCATGATCTGATGCACAGTAAAGCAAAGACTGCCAATGCAATGACCATGGTGATGCCAGGGATATACTATTCTCCCTCCCCTTGACCAATGAGGTAACACTTGGGATCCAGAATGAGACACAAATGGTTGAACTGGGAATGTGCTTTATTTGGCTACTGTGGTGAGGGTTTTTCTTCCTTCTCCCTAGCTGAGGGAGAGGTCAGAAAGGAAAATGATACTTAATTGAAAAAAATTTTAGTTTAAAAAAGGTAATATAAATGCAAAAAATTTTGAAAAATACAGTGGAGTAACATTTAGAACAAGTGTTAAAAACATAGGACAGATTAAAATATATAATTGGGAAATATTTAACCAAGAAAAAAACTGCTACTCAGGGATACCAATTACAGTTTCATGGCCCCCAGGAGTACATTAGAAAATAACTTTTAAAGGCCTAAATAAAAATAGGGAGAGAAGAGGAGAAATCGATGGATAATAAATACCTGTCCTTTCAACAAAGCCACTGTGAGAGGCTGCATGTCCTTTCAGTCATCATTTTTATACTATTTGGCTTCATTGTTAAGGTACTGTAGGAGAATGAAATGAGCAAATAGACTGTCACAAAATTTATCAGTAAAAACTGAGGGAATGGGACACTGTATGATCTCTAAAAATCCTTTTAATGATGCTTTATTAAGTAGCTGTGACTTTTTTTAACCTCTACAAGCATGCCTAATTACTGTTCTTTCTATGTCTGCCAGATATTGAGCCACAAGTCTCCAATGGAACTGTATCTTCATGAAGGAGTACCCATAGAATCACACTAATTTTTTAAAAAAGTGATTGGGCATGTTTCCAGGTTGTAGTAAAGAATTCTATCTGTACTGTTCAACATCATGTTAAGTATATGTAGAGGACAAAATACAGGCATTCGGCTTAATCTCTCTGAAATCTTTGAAAAGAACACACACCATATAGTAAAAGCATGCCCTGATTAAGGCCTCATTGCTGTCAGATCTTCTTAGGGGAAGTGACAGCCAATTATTAACCCAAAGCCAAATTAAGTCAAAATTTTCTGGTATACAGAGAAATGAGAATGGGAACCTTTGCTACCAGCATTCTATGTTGTTCTGAAATCCCCAAATCTTTCTTTTCTTATATTAAGAAATATAAATTTACTCAGAGATGGGGAGATCCATTAGTTCTTCTTGCTCATTTTGTGGATAAAGATGATGACTGTTCCCAATTGATAAATGGTCAAAGGATATAAACAGGCAGTTTTCAGAGGAAGAAATTAAAGATATCTATAACTATATGAAAAAATGCTCTAAATCACCTTTGATTAGAGAGAGGCAAATCAAAACAACTCTGAGGTACCACATCACACCTATAAGATTGGCAAACATGACAGAACAAGAAAATGATAAATGCTGGAGAGGATGTGGGAGAGTTGGAACACTAATTCATTGTTGGTGGAGCTGTGAGCTCATCCAACCATTCTGGAGAGCAATTTGGAACAATGCCCAAAGGGCTACAAAAATGTGCATACCCTTTGACCCAGCAATGTCACTTCTAGGACTATCCCCAAGAGATCATAAAAATGGGAAAGGGCCCCACATGTACAAAAATATTTATAGCAGCACTCTCTGTGGTAGCCAAAAACTGGAAATCAAGGGGACGCCCATCAACTGGGGAATGGCTGAATAAATTATGGTATATGAATGTAATGGAGTACTATTGCGCCATAAGAAATGATGAACAGGAAGACTTCAGGGAGACCTGGAGGGACATGTATGATCTGATGCTGAGTGAAAGGAGCAGAACCAAGAGAACTTTGTGCACAGCAACGACCACAGTGTGTGAGTTTTTTCTGGTAGACTTGGAACTTCGTAATAACTCAAGAACTTAAAATGCCTTCCACACTCAGGGAAAGAACTATGGAATTCATTTGCAGAACGTAGCAGATCAGGTTTGTGCATGTGTGTTTGTGTATTATGTTTTGATTTGTTATGACTTCTTCCATTTATTTTAGTTCGTCTACATAGCATCACTAGAGTGAAAACATATTCAATGGGAAAGTATATGTAGATCCTATATGGAATTGTATGCTGTCTTGGGGAGGGAGGGAGGTGCTGGGGCGTAGGTGTGGGAGAATTTAAAATAAATCTAAATTTTATGGTAGTGATTATAGAACATTAAAAAAAATTAAATTAAAAAAAGATGACTGTTAGCAACACCATCTGCTACTGAAGAGAGCTCGCCTTCAAACACTGTCTTTGCTTGGCCTTTTTATTCTCCTTCCTCCAAGAACACCAAGTGTCAGGCTCCCTTTCACTCTTAAAAATATATTAAAGTCTTTGTTAGTCTAACCTCAGGGCAAAGATACATTTACTGTATCTTTTTACTTATGTTAATATGCAGACCCTCCCCCTCCAAGTTTTCAGTTATTTTCAGAATCAAACACTGTCAGAGCTGTACGATTAGCCACAACACAACAAGCATTAAACAAGAACTGGCTGTAACTATAAAACTCTAAATTTTCAAGTAGCTCAGTCACACAACTTTTATTTAACTTTTATTCTGATATTTTATCTCAAATATAAAAAGTCAAAATTCTTACACCAATCTTCAAAAGAAAACCATGCAGAACAATTAGAAATGTTTACAGCCTTTTGTTTCCTTAGTTTGCTTCTTTATACTAGATTTTGTCAACAGAACAGACTTCTCTTGAAAAACTCCACACTGTCAGGCCAACCCTGGTCCTGGTTCATCTTGATGGCCAAGACAACTGCCTTAGTGGTCTCCAGCACTCCAAGTTCTTAAGTGTTAACAAGTATGGCACTTACCCAGCTGGGAAGCTTCAGCTGTGGTTTAGAGAAGGGGCACAAAACAGCTTTCTCCTAATATCAACAAGTCACAATTACCAATGGTCTTGTTCTGGAGGTTACCTTTGTTTCTAATCCTAAGTAGGCATCCTGCCCACTCCAAGATAATTTAGGGCACAAGAAATCAAAGTCACTTGTGAACCTTTAAGCAAGACCACAAGTAATGTACCAATGAGTAACTGGCCCACTATCTGATGACAGTTTAAAAAACAGGATTTACTTTAGGGAATGAGAGAACACTTGGCCACTTCACTGTAGCCCATCTCTATTTGGGCTGAAAGTGTCTTCAAGTCTCCTCTCAACACAGAATGCTATCTCTTCTTAGGGTTTTAAAAATGCATTTCTGCTAGACCAGTCTGAACTATTTATATTTAGCAAGAGCCAACCCTGTGGCAATACACTGTTTACTCTGAAATATGACAACTGTAAAATGTTCTGTTAAATTATACAAAGAGAAACATTAGGAATCAAAACTAATTAAAGGAATTTTGCAAGTTGCATAGACACTAAAGAGATCTGTACACTGAACAGCTAAGGAATCCTGATATGGCACTACTAAGCCCAAATGTTCTGACCAAAAAAATTATACAACAAAATATTTATAGGCTAACAACTCTTATGAGTTGGTTAACATCAATACTGTACATTTTTACATTTTATCAAATACATAGTTTGAGTTACAAAATAAGATCATGCACTATTTACCTCTAAGAATACCATGTACAAGCTTTTTTTTTTTTTTAAAATCCCCAGTGTTAGAATGTTAAGTAGGAGTAGTTTTATGTACAAAAATTGCATCCATAAAACAAAAATCCAGTTTCTTTTGGCTGTTTGTAATTCAAAGAAACTTCTCAAATGGCTAAGTTACTCTGAGAAATATCTAGTCCATGAGATTTTTCTAAGTTAATTTATGGGATGAAAGGGCTTGCCCAGAATGTTTTTTTTTAAAAGATGTTTAACTTCCTGTACAAGGAGAAACAACATTTCTCAATCAAGTTACATAATTTAGAATAGGAAATTCTCCAAATGTCCATTTTCTACTTTCTTCATTTCTTTTGGTTAGCAGTAATGTGTTTTCAAAACCTGTTTTTGTGTGAGTTAGAACTTGTACTTAAGATTTGGTGTGTTTGAATGGCACAAGATCTCATTTCAAACTGTGGCACCAATAATTCCTAAAAGTGTAACAGCACTCAATTTTAATTTATAGCAGCATTTTACACAATTGTGTTTTAAAAGTAGGTTAACGATTTGTGTACTGAATAACAAAGTGTTTAAATTACATGTACTTTTCCACTTTACACTCACTATTTACCATTTAGAATATTTACAAATGTTGTAGAAGAATGATTTTTAACCCCATATCTCTTCAAAATGCTAAAGGTTTTTACACTTAAACCTCAGTTCTGACCTGATTAGGTTAAGAGGTATTTGCATTTTAGATGAGATTCTTGGTTTTAGGTGTCTTAGAAGTTTTAAGAGTGAAAAGAATTTAAAAACCCCAATCACAATCTTTTTTCCAAATGAAGAGATGCAAGTGTTCCCACTCCTAAGTTTTTCAGTAGGAGTGCAATTTGAGGGGTTTGCAGAACATTTAAAAGGTTCTAAAACAAAGTGAGCTCCCCATCATAAACCTGGGCATTCTAAATTCTGTTGGCTATTGTTTGCCAGGAAAGGTAACGAATGGAGAGGCTCCCAGGGACTAAAAGGAATGGTAGAAACTGAATGAGAAAGGGTTTGAGCTTGATGCCGGTGTGCTGTTTGTGCAATAATGAAACCGACCAACTAAAAGAGAGTCCATGATGAAAATGGTGAATTGGAGAAAGTAGGTTTTTTCATTAAAAACAATAACTTATGCTTTTCCTAGGGCATTCTGCACAAAGGGATGATAAATCAAAGGGAGGCTGGAGGTGAATCTTAATGCTGTTTTTCATGAACCTATTTTGTATTATTTCCAGGGTACACATATTCTGAGGTGGCATCCTTGGCACTGGAAAAAACTCCTAAGTTTAAGTCTTAAGGAGGGAAAAGATACCACATGCATAGGAAACAATACCCTCTAATAGAGAAATGATGTTTAATATACATCTATTCTCTCTAAATTCCAAGAAATCATGGGGGCTGTAACGTATCTGAAACAAAGTGGCACTATAAACATTTTAATCTTTTGAAATGAGCTTTAAAAACTAAAAACCACTATAAAAGGCTTGCTTTCAATGGGTCAATACTTTAGGAAAGTACCTAATCATCTCTCCCCTTGACTTCCTTTAAAAAAAACAAAACAAAACTCCAGACAACCACATCAGTTAAATTGGTGTGAAAACCAGAATGCGGAGCAGTCTGAAAAACAAAATCAAAATGTATTTGGGGAAAGGGAGAGGGCACACAGTTAAGGCATCTTAAAAAAAAATCCATCTGGCTTTGGTTTACTGAAATGTTTTTACACTGTTAAAGAAAAAGGGAAATATTTCAAAGCATCTGAAAAATATGAAAACTGCCTGAATACATAATATATGACAATTCATATAGTTTAAACATGTGGATATCAAACACAAAGGCCTTATTCCTGTGAAACTGTGTGGTTACCTAGATCTTTATCTTACAGAAGATGGCAGCCCCGAAGTCTGTGCAGAAGTTACATACAAAGAATTGTTGTCTGGAAGGGTGGGAACCATGGAATTTCCATTGGTTGGGGAGCAGCCCAACTTCAATTTTTCCAAATACTCAGCATGCACAGGCTTATGACACTGAAGAACTTTAATGGCATCTTCAACCTTGAACCATTCTCTCTTCCTTCCTGAGGGGAAAAGATTACCATAATAAAAAGTAAAAACCCATTTTTAAGGCAGCTTATCCCTTACCACCCTTAACCCTTATCAAGCATTAAATACATTATGAGTTCAATGCCTTCTTAATGGGACTACAGGACTAATTGCTCAGAATTTAAATAAAAATTATCAAATGCCAGGTTGATTTGAAGACTGTAAATGATTGCTAGACCAGGGAATGACTTCTAAACTACGCTTTTGTCTGGCAGTTAACTAATATAAAAACAGGAGTTTGTCATAATAAAATATTTAACTCTCGGTCATTTCATATCGTGCAAAATACCTAAATGAAGGTGAAGTGAAGATGGCAAGAATATGCCTGGCAGAGGCAGAAGGCATGGTCCAAAGACACATCTGTTGGCAGAATGCTTAATTTGCTAAAACTGCAATATACTTTTACTCAGCATGATAGATATTCCATGGCTAAAGTCAGAATGCCAGCAAACATTAAAATAACGTACAGTATTCCCTCACCAATCAGCCAAACAGAGCCATGTAAAGTCAACCTGCCCATTAAAACATAAAGATTGTCCAATAAATATATGGATGAGTTTTGAGTCAGCCACATATGCTACGTGACATGATTAAGGCAGCTCCAAATATTAAATGGCATGCATTTTGGGAATATAGATGTGAGAGATAAAGAGCCAGAAAAAACTGGAAAAGCAACTCAGATACATTCACTCACTACCTTTAAATCCTCCCAAACTGTGTTTATGCATCATGAATTTAGTCAAACTAATGCCTGGAACTAGTTCGTGGGTATTATCCGTGTATAGTTAATTCTTATTTGCTTTTTCAGAAATCTTTTAAAAATATTATAACAGGATTTCAAAAACATTTACCTATGTTAACAGAATCCTCCCAGTCTTCCAATATTTCAGTGACAGTAAGAACATAAACATAAGTGCGATGCTTGCGGTCTTGATTCTGCTTGAATATGAAAAAGATGGCATTTTAATTTACAGGCTCATGCTTTAAGAATTAAACAGTATCTACCAACAGTAACATCACAAAGAATTAAAGCATTAAAATTAAGTATATTCACATCTTTATCAACAGGTATATGTACTTTTTGATGGTCTTGATGAGAGAAATGTAATTGTTGGTATAAATCATCAGGAAACTGAAGCCTAAGGTCACATGAGCTGCCATAAGAAGAACAAGGCCAACCATCTTTCTACTAATGGACTTAATAATCCTTATAAGCCATTTACAGAGAATTTGACCGAAGTCAGTGCTGTATCAAGGTAGAAAAAGACTAACGTATCAAAACTAAGTGGCAACTAGGCATATAAAAACCAAGAGTGGAGCCAATATTGGCTCCTTGTGAACTTTCCCCAGGTGAAAGTATATTACTAAGGGCATCTTTAGAACAAATTATAGCATATGAACAAAATGGAATGCTACTGTACTGTAAAGAAATAAGAGGATGAAGTCAGAAAAACCGGGGGCAATTGTACGAACTGATGCAGTGAAGTCATACACTGAAACCCAAAGACAAACTTTGGCACTGATGAATGATAGATCACATTTCCATGACTCCTGACTGAGGGGTGGGGTGAATGGACTCAGGTTGAAGACAGACCTTTTTTTTGCAGTTGGTCAATGTAGGAATTTCTTTTTTTCCTTGACTATGCATGTTTATTATGAGCGTTTTGTCTTTCTTTTTAAATGTGGGAGGGATGGTTTGGGACAAGCTACCTTTAAGATGTATTTTTAACAGTTACTGATTAGAAGTTCTTCAGTGACATTAATCTGTGGGAAAAATGAAGTTGGGCTGCTCACTAACCAATAGAAATCAGTGAATTTTAGTTAACTAAGAAAATATGAAGGTCATCACCACAGCCATAGTTTCATCAGAACAACTACTCTGATTCTTGTGCATGCACTAACTTAAAGCTTAGCGGGGTGGAATGTGATGGGAAAGAAGAAGGGTTACAGACCCTTCCCCCTCAAATTGGGTTAAAATATCCCTTTTTACTTAGTAGTCAAGGCTAGGTGTTAATCTTGCCTACATCCTGCTCTGCTTCCTCATCACCATATGGGTAAGGGCTAAGGTTCTTGATCATGGCAGTGGAGTGCAAGTGATAGCCATCTGAGGACCCAGTGACAAATTCTTTGGCCACAAACTAATTACAACCTGTGCCAGTGACAGCAAACCACGGTAACAAAATCAGAAGTGCTCAGTGTATGAAGGGTACAAGAAAACTTCATCGTGGGACAACTTGGAGGTTCTGGAATTTGTTAAAATGATGTTTTTATCTATAGTAACTTTCTGTGAAAGGAGATATGGAATTATTTCTATTTAGCATAGATAAATAAATTCTTTTTATAATAATTTAGCAAAGGTAGGTGCCATTGATTAAGTACCAAAGTAACTGAATCTAAGTCACCTCAGTGGAGAATCTATAATACTAAAGACAACAAAGTCCCCAAACAAAATTATTAATACTGACCAAAATCACTAAACCAAAGCTGTTAGATGACGCTGTAACACTATTCTGAATTGAATACACAAGTCTCAATGTATAACAAAAAGAAGCAAAGTCAACTTCCAATGTTTACCAGAAGATGGAGCTATTTCATTATTCAAGTATTAGTCTTAGGCTAGAAACTGAGGGGCAGTTATTTAAACCCTTGTGAAGAAATGAAAAGGTTCTCAGAGAAAAGAATGCTATTTTCAAGACAATCTAGAAGGGAGGCTGTTCTCTTAGGACTGTGAAATGTAGCAGTGGCCAAAATTAATGTTCCAAAATAAAGTTATAAGACATGTATTCTGTGTGCTACAAGAGGGAATTAAGAGTTTTATCTGAAAAGATTGTCAGAAAAGCAGTATTAAATGCCAGATGGATTCATTCTGAGATGTAGAACAGTTGGGGAAGGCTTGATGAAAAATTTGGAGCTAGGTCTCAAAAGGAATGAGCTATAATTGGTTAGGGAAAGGGAGGTACTTAAGTAGGGGAGTAGAGCTCTGTGAAGACCCCCAAGTTCAGGTCTAATGATGGAGTCTATGTCTCATAAAACATAGTCTTTCCAAAATGACAGTGGGAACCTGACTGGTTCTCTGCTGTATAGGAAAATGGTCAGTCATGAAACCTGGCACACGAACAGTAGCGTAGGTCCTTTGGGTCAAATAACTGAATGGTAAAGAGAACACTTCTAAAAGTACAAAAGTTTGAAGAGCTTTTGCAAAAGGGCTAACTAGAGAGCTAGGAATAACGTGAACAGCTTTTAATAACTATTTTGATTATTAAGATTATGACAAACCCATTCCCCTTGACATAAGGGTATAATTTTATTCAGGCAACCAAGGACTTATTTTCAATTTTGTCCAGAAAATTTTATAGATCAATATTTAAATAAAGTAATAAAACTTCCAATTAAACAACTATGAAAAACAATTTCAAAAGAAGAGTTCCTGTCCATGAAGTTCCTTGCTTGCTTGATTTTAAACTACCAAAGACAAATTATCCAGGAATTAGTTTAGTATCTCTTGTCTCTAAGCTGGTTCCTCTGTGGCCCCCATTCCTCTTGCCTGTAAGCTTCCTGCTGCCTTTTTGGGCAATTCTTTTAGTTTCTCATTGGATTTCTTGACCAGAATTCAGTCTGGTGTGAATTTCAGCTTTTAATGGAGTAGATTTGCAGGAGCTAAGCTGTCTGCCTCCATTCAGGTAGCCATCTTCACCAGAAAATAATCAAAGAACATGTTTCTAACAAGGATTATAGCTATAGGTCCTTCTTCCTCCTTTTATTTTTTAAATTTTTAGCAACCTAGTCTTCCAGAGTTAGTGTGGCTACAGTCAACTTGGAATCTCTTGTCACCTTAGTTGGCCTATGCTGAGAAAGAGATATGGTATATTTGCTTTGTCCATCCTTGAAGCTATTCTGGCTTGGCTAGGACCTGCCAGTGTCTATAACTTTGTAGGCATAGCCATCAAGAACCCAGTCTCACCTTGATGAAACACTTTCAGAAGGCCAACTCTATCAAAATGGAGCTTAACAATTTTTGGTGACAAAAAAATCACTTTCTGGTTCCGAAGGCATATAGCTTCTTCTAGCTATGAGTATGCCTTTGCCAATGCTGTCTGTGAGCCCATGTGAATTTTCAAAACCCACAAGGGTTGTAGCTGGTATACAGCACTCCCTCTTCTCCAGGTCCTTGATATGTTTATATTTAGTCCTTTGGAAAGAACCTCAAGCTTCAAACTGGAAACAATCTATTCAAAGCTGGCAATGTGGCAGCCTCTTGGCTACTGGGCTTGAAGAAAGCCCTGATTTGTGTCTGCTTGGAAAACAGCAATTTAAACAACATTAAGCAGCTCAACAGTGGTATTTTTAGAACTCACCTCAAATATCCCCAGAAGTCTGCCTAATTTTCCTCTGACACCAGCCTATAAATAAATAATAAGTTAGCTTCTTCAAAATATCAGAACTTTCTTATCAAAATTTTTTCACTTTAGTATTTTATAGCTTTGTTTCCTCCTGAAATGTTTTAGTTAATATATTGAATGTGAAATGATGCCATATCAGTTCTCTGGGAAAGTGAAATGTCAAACATACTATGTAATTCACAATGTAAATATTATGAAATGAAATAGGCTCAAGTATCCCTTCACTTATGATGTATTCTGAGCTACTCTGCATTCAACATTTCACCAGGCTTTGCATAATGAATCTAATAAACATGCCTAAATCAGGTGGTAGTGACTAAACATAGCTGTTACTTGTTTGCTTTTAAAAAAGCAATGGTTTATTTCATTCATTCATACACATTTATTAAGTGTTTGCTACATTTCAGAGCACCATTCAAGGAAAAGTCTAAAATCATATCCTCTGACTCAACAGGACTATCTAAACAATTCTCCCCATAGGAAATCTCTCTGTAGCCTGAACAATTGCAGCATTTCCCTTCCTGAGATGTGCCATCACAGAATCCTATTCCCAATAGTATCCAACAGGTTGGGTTTTTTGGCTGTAGCCTATAGTGTTATCTACACACATTCTCTAAGTTCTTTTCCCTCCTGGGAATTGCTGAAAGCTCAGAACTTATTTTCAACTGTGACTAGAATTCTCTCTAAATGTCTTAATATTCATGCCATTCATTACTTCCCCAGAAAATATGGTTTAGGTTTTGTCAGGCTGTGCCTCTGCAGATCTTCCATCATTTCTGTAATTTCAGTTCAACTTGTTACACAGTCACACTCTGTATGGTTATGCCAAATGAGGCTGACTGCTTATAGAACCCTTGGGGAATTTACATTTTTCAAACACTTTAAAGGCTTACTGTAAAGTCTTTCCCACACCAACAATGAGATATAGGCAAAGGTGACTATTACCCTCTTTCCCCAGGGGCCTGAGTGTGAGTGTGACTTGTCCCCCATCATGACGACTAGAATTCAAACCTCAACCTACACTCTTAACCTGACCTTTTCTGGAGGAACAGAAATACGTCCCCATAAAAAAGGGCATGAGGCTACTAGGTTTATCCATGGTCTCACCTCCTCATACACTTCTCTTACTGCAGCTCCACCTGGCTCTTCCTCGGGCTCCATTCCTCCACCAGGAACAATCCATTGATCTGGATACCGACTGCTACTCACTAACAGCACCTGATAGAACATAAAATAAAGCTTTAGTTAAAACTTTCTGTGTCAACGAAATGAATCAACCACAAAGAATATTTAAGCAGTTCTCATTACACCAAAAAAATTACATAATAAGAAGTATTCCCTTTACCTTAAGAAGAACTGGGAATCTAGTTCAACAAAGATGTATGGTCTCCATACTAAAATTTAAAAAAAAGCCACAACTGACTTTTCTTTTTAAAGCACTAAAAATATCTTTTATGTTTTATTCAATGTAATTCTTAATCACCTCTACACCTCCAGGGTATCATGATTCCCCTTTTCTAGATTAGGAAAGCTTAACATTCAGCAAGTTAAGGGTTACCAGTCAGAATTAACATACACAAGTTTCTTGCCTAGTTCAGGATACACCATATTATAGTTTTGCCAAACTGCTTCTTACATTCCTCTATCTCTCACTCCACGTCTTTGGACTAGCTGTGCTGCCCTCCCCTGCCAATGCCTAAAACAAATCCCCTTCTGCATTCTTGTCACACAGAACTTTCTTCTTTTGCAGCTCCCTTAAATCTTTACCTATTCCCTAAACCAGCGGTACTGTATTATTCCTAACTTGCAGGAATCTCCCTTATGTTTCTAACCTACAAACAAGGAAATATCAGAGCCAAATGTTTGGAAGAGGTCAATTCTGCATGGTTTCGAACTTTTTAGTTCATGACCAGTAAGGTTAAGAGTAAACTGCCATTTATGTAAGGTTTTACCATTTAGTCATCAGATTTTATTTTACAAATAAAGGAAAGAGGCTGACGGTTTAGTCATGAATGCCTCTCCCTGCGTTCCCATCCCAAGAGGTCCTCCTAGGGTCAGCTGTGAATGGAGGGAAGGTGTTTTTTAAGAGGACCAAAGACTTGCTCAGGAATGAGTTTCAATGCCTTTTCCACAGTTCAGGGACAAGACAGGCCAGGATGCAGGAGATGATCTTGTATGTCTGACCAAGATCTAACTGCTCCACAGAGCCTGCTGCCTGTCACCAATGGAATAAATTATTCTCATCCACCCATTCATTGCACTGGGGAAAGTCTTCACATCCTCCTAACTCATGGCTAGCTGCCTTCAGCCTGGTTTAGCCAGAGACATCTGATGGTGTATCTGGGGTGTGTCCACTGCATGCTACAGCTTCTTGAAGCCAAGGTGAGAGTTAGGTGAAGATGGACACCAAAGGTGGATGAGCAGCCCTCAAACCAGAAGTGCTAGTGCTCCCTGAAAAATCCATACCCCCTCTCAGCTACACTGAGGTACAATAAACGTGGAAACTGCTAATATGGGAAAAGGGGTAGGGAAGTGGTAGGGAAGGAAAGGTTATGAACCTGGGTGATTAGGCAGATGGAAGCATTTATAATGAAACTAATACCCTGCATGGACTATGCTAACTATTAATACTATCTGACTTCTTTCTGCTCTCCTTCCTCCAAGAAAGTGCCTGGTTATTAAGAACATAAAAGTGGTACGGATCTGTTTGAAATGAGACTTACTGCTACCACCTACTGGAAATTACTGCAAAAAAAAAAAAAAAAAGGCTAAACTTTTGACAGTTATTTTTAAGCTTCTCTTTATACAAGGGGCAGTTCAGCTCAGTTATGCCATAAGTGACCACAGTTCTTCCAGAATTCTGTATCACCCTGGCATGTGAGGTGCTGACTCATGCAGGCACAGGCAGCGGCCCTATTCCTAGAATGCACTCCTTCCTCACCTGACCTCAGGATCCTTCAAGCTCAGGTTCACCACCCTGGTAAAAGCAACTTCTTATGTTCTTTTCCCTTGTATTCCCAAGGTGATCACAACAGCTGCAGCAACAGCACCCCCAGCCTTTGGCCCTAAGCCAGAACTTGGGGCAAGATACACTAGATAAGTTAGAAGCAGACCACTCTGACACATGCTCCAGAATGTGCCCAGCTGTTTGGTATTAAAGACCAAATAAGAGTATGATACCATGGAAGGAATGATGGATTTCTACCCAAGTCTTCTGATTCCAAGCCTTCAATCTCACATTACAATCTGTGCTGACTCTGGGGTAGGTGAGGATCAGTTTCCTTATCTGTAAAGGAGTGATTTATTTAAAAGTTTCTGTAAGCTCAACTTTCACAAACACTCTCCACCTAGATTCTGCTGGTGAACAGTCAGGTAACCATTGAATAAAGTCCAATTAATAGCTGAATCTGTCCAGTGAGATCTTTGAGGTGACTAATGATGTCCTACTTTAGTTCATTTTCATAATTTTATTTCAAAAGCAAAGAACTCAAAAGTTTTTACTTCTGACTCAACTTTGTAGTTAAGTAAAGTATGTCCGTAAGTTTCTAATGTCTTCCTGAAAGTTACATCTGTTGGGAAGGCATGTTTTTATACTTCCTTTTCTGAGTTTTAAAATGTTTGGTCCCTTTTTGCAAGGGGTTGGTACATTTTAAAGAAATGTGATTCAGCCATCTTACCAACCAACTTAAGAGTCATATGGAAGGTAAGATCTGCATACTAGTGTAACATGTGGGTTACCTAATTCTCACTCATATGATCAGTCCACCTCTTTTGTATATATACTTAAAAATCTTTAATGCCTCTTCAAAATTCATATTATGCTAAAACCTACTTTTATCCACCATGCCCCTGGTCTGCTTTATTTTGCAATTAACTTCACTAAACGCGTAAAAGTGAAGGTTATCTATGATTTGTACCTATTTAGCATAGGTGCAAATTTCTGCTTTTATGGCAGTGATCCCAGCTTGCAAACTCCCTACATGCAGTCTAGCTTGCTAGCTAAATCTATTCAAAGTACCTGTTTCAAAGATATGTGTACTGATGAATTAATTCAATAAGTTACTTCAGCCAACTTCAACTCATAATCTGGGGACTTCCTCCATCCCCCTGTTGGTACCTGAATAGACTGGCCATTTAAAAACCCCTCTGATCATAGTTTGTGTTATGGCATCTGTCCTATAGCAGCTTTTCAGAGGATAATGGCATGAATGTCATCTGACTAATGTCATCAACAGATCTTCAAGAGACAATCATCTATAAGCAATTCTATTTGAATTTTCACAGGACATCCTGTACGGTGAATAATTGTATTAAGTAAATATGTTATCAACATTTGCTTGGTCCTGAACAGACAAAATAGTTTTGTTCAACAATCTTCTATCTTAATCTTGGCATAAAGATGAAAATATCTTGATGAAGTTCCTTTAGACAACTTCTTCAAAGTAAAATGCTTTTTTGTGATAAAACTAAAAACAAAGACAAGCACACCACAGGTAGTCTGCTTTATAAAATAGTCAGCAAAAACCAGTTTTCTTCATGTTTTCATCAAGGATACCCACAAATGCAAATATAGACCATTTTCACAGACTTAATAGAGATGAGGGTAATAGATATATAATTCAGTAGTTGCTAATGCTTTCTGAACCACCTTTTTGTCCAATAACGAGCACCTCTCCTTTCTACTCTTTTGAATTTTTCCCTTCTTGTGACAGATTCAGAAAAAAGCATTACCTAAGTATCCTTATGATTACCTTGCTTCAAGTATAAATTTCTTTTAAATTTGTTAGAACCAGCCCTTTTTCCACACTTTATTTTCTAAGGTGCTGTGCATTAGGTAGAAGTGACAGAACCCTCATCTGGTGGTTTCAGTGTTATTAATAAAACTAGAGTCTTGCCAATCTGTTCTGTTTTCACATCTGTTTGTAACCCTTCATGTAGTCTACAAGTCACAGAATGACCTGGTTAACTAGGAATCAAGCCACATTTTCTGCCGCTTCCTTTTACACTTTATTGATTTAATACTCTTCCAAGTCTTCCATCCTCTTCTCTTGTCACACCGTGTAAATGAGTTCACTTAATTCTAAACACGCCTGTCCCTATCAGGAGCTCTTTGTCAGATAAGAAATAACCCCTTAGCTCATTTAACAGAAGTTCAAAGAAATGTTAATGTCTTTACTTCCCTTACTTTTATCTAGTTTCCATTTTTTCCTAGTCAGCTCATTTAAATAGGTCAAGTTGACCCCCAGTAATTACATTCTCTTCTTACCCTTATCCTTGATGCTGATTTGGACCTCTGCTAACAAGGTGATGACCCAACTGCACAATTTTGTGGTTGTTGCTTTCTTGAATTGTTTTTCAGTTGTTTGATCCCATTTGGAGTTCTTGGCAAAGACACTGAAGTGGTTCACCATTTTCTCCTCCAGCTCATTTTACAGATGAGGACACCGAGGCCAGATCTTGACTCTAGACCTGTCGCTTTATCCACTGAGCCACCTAGCTGCCCAGCTGTCTCCATCTGATCCTAATGGCTTCTGTTGGTAACTAAATCATTTCTGAGCTAAGACAGTCAATTTCATGTCCTGTTTTCTGATGTTTGGTGCTACCAGGTTTCAGAGTAGTTCATACAACAACTCCTTCTGGTATCTTAATACCAAACCAACATTTTTCACCAGCCTCTCTCAACCGTGACCATCTGTGCTTGCCCTGAAATTACTTATCATCTAGGTATGTGGTATAATTTCTATGTTCTTCACAGCGTCTTTCACACCTGGCCCTTTCTACTCACACAGCAGCCTGATTGGTCCCTCTCTACTCTAGGTCACCCTACATCCTGAAGCATGGATCACAGATCCCCTCCTTAATTAGCTTTACTAACCCCCTAATACTCTTGGATCAACATCAACTTTTGTTTAGTTTTTATAGCCCTTTCCCAACCTACAATTCCAGCATCATTTTACTATGATCTAGCTAAACTGGCCTTCTCTCTGCTCCTCCCATCTCCACTGCCTCTATAATAGTTGCTTCTCCCCCATACTTGGAATGCTCTCCACCCCTCACCTTCCACTTCACAGAATCCCCCTCCCTCTTTCCTTTTTTTTAATTTTATTTTATTATTTTTTCTTTTAATGTTCTACAATCATTTCCTTAAAAAATTAAGATTTTATCCCCCCACTACCTCCCTACAACAGCATACAATTCTGTATAGGTTCTACATATACTTTTCTATTGAGCACATTTTCACTATAGTCATGCTATGTAGTCACACTAAAATAAATGGAAAAAATCATATAACCCTCCCTCTTGCCTTCAAAGCAAAGCTGAAGTAGGAAACCTCTGAAGATCCCCTGACTGGCTCCACCCTCTGTCTCAGACTATCTTGACTGAACTATTTTGTTTAGTCTGTATATACTTATATAAGTAAGTACTAGGGTGGTATAGCAGATAGGAAGAGTGCCAGCCATCTTCCTGAGTTGTAACCTGGTGTTTTAAGAGCTGGGTGACCCTTGGCAAGTTGCCTCACTTTCCTCATCTATCAAATAAGCTGGAAAAGGAAATGGCAAACCGATCCTGTATCTCTGCCCATAAAACCCCAAAAGGTCAAACACTACTGAAATGAGTGCAAATATAAGTAATAAGTTACAATATAAATATAAGAAATAAGTATTTCTGTCCATTATGCAAGTAAGGAAATTTTCATTTGTGTCCCTAGCACCTACTACAGCGTAAATACCTGTCGATTCTTTACAATGTACATCAGTTTGGGGAACTGAATTTTAGGAATGAAATCTGAAAAAGTACAACCAGTATGCTATGAAAACTGAGCCACAGATCTTCAAAAATGGGATGAAGGAAACAGAGAAATGAAGATTTGAGTAGAATGGGCAGCACTTAGTTAACAAGATTACTAACTTCATATATCTGAAGGGTGGGCTTTCGGGTGAAGATAAAACAATGGGTATAATTTGCCAAGAGGAAATTTTCCAGAATGGTTGCTTTAATCAGATGATGGTCAATCATTCTCTGAATGCTGTAGAGAGTATTTCCACTCAAGCAGATTATTCTTAAGTCCCTCAAATGCTGCACTTCTATGACTGAAGCAGTAACCTGTGCTCTCTACTTACTCATTATACTTGCCCTGCCCTGTTAGAACATCTAATTGAGTACTGAGACATTTATGGATGGCCTGACTGTAGACAAAACAAATAGCTATGTCACCAGTTCAAATTTTCAACTCTGACCAAATGGTGGTTTGTTCCCCAAGACAAAATAAAGCATCAGGTTTAACTGATTTAATTCATATAAAAGATGTCTAAAGACACCCTAGGGTAGGCCATCAAAGTGCACATCTTAATTATTTGATTTGCTCTTTCACTGAACTGTTTCCTGCCCCCCCCAATAAAAAAAAAAAAAAACCATACCCGTACACGTACAGGAGAGAATTTGAATTCTTGAATTCCCTGTAGTTGTAGGGACTGGCATTTTAAACGTGTACTGCACAAGAACCAAGACTTTAAGGTATTAGTGTAAATAAAAGTTGATCCTAGCTTTTGGAAGATGTAAAACTAGAGATGAATGAAATGCTTACCTGTGATTCCACACTTGGTTAAACAACTGATTAAACAACTGATAAAATCTGATAGACAAATGGTTACATTTTTCACTGAAACTTTCAGCTTTTTTCGCGCTTTCCCAAAAACAAAATCTATCAAGTTTAAGTTACTATTTTCTTCCAATTTACTAATGTCCTTTAAGACCCAGGAATCTGGGCTACAGTCTCAATCTATATGGCATAAACAAACACTCATTTAGAAACTATTTACATTAAAACCCCACAGTTATACTCCTCTGTTTAGTGGTGTCAGATATGATTCCTACTACGTTAATTGGAACAGGCAAACTTTTACAATCTTAGAACAAAAACTGACCTCCAGGTAAATAAACAGAAAAAAACAAGGACCGAATAGAAGTGTCTTTCCAGATTAGGAAAAGAATCCTGAGAAGAGAAATCATTACTGTCCCCTTTTGGAAAAATGTGTTAATCTCGTAAAAATTCACTTCATTTTCTGAATAAAATGTTTTAAACCTTGGTTACGTACAACCTTCCTTCATCAGATATCTTGAGGGAGTTTATATTTTATTATTCCACCAGAGCCAAACTGCTCAGTGCAGAGTAGATATCTGATAAATGTTCAAAGTGGTTTCAGCTTTATCCTACCTCTCTCCAACTAGGTATTTGAACCCTTTGAAGCAAGTACTGTTTTTTTTTACTAGTTTAGCACAGAAGTAATGCTACTAAAACACTAATTGAGCTAAATGTCCGTCCTCAGAAGAGCATACACACTAGCCCTGTTTGCTTCCAGCCTCTCAGAGAACTAGTTCGATTATTAATCATCTCTCCTAACGAGCTCCTTTCCCCTAACCCACCAATTTGTCGATGCTAAACCAAAACAGGAACACTTCACATGACTGCTGCTGAGCCTTCCCTGCCTCCATTCTATTACCCAGCGCTGCCACGTTTGCTCCCCACTCACTCTCTGCTATGTTCCAGGATCACTCTGTTCTTCAGTACCCACTGTGTGCCAGTCTTCTTCTCCCAAGTATTCCACGGCACTGATGAGCGGGCCCTCCCTCTTTCCAAACGTTCTTCACTCTCTTTTCTGACCTTAATGCATGGGTGACAGCCCCGTGGTTCTGTTCAAACCTTACACCCTGGCCATAGTGCTAAGATCCTTAGACTGTATTCTTAGAACCAAAGTTTATCAGCAGTTGGGTTTTCTGCAAAGTTTTCAGATATAAGGTAACTGTATCATTACAGTTCTGTGATATTCGCAGATATCCTAAAATCAAAGGGCATTCAAATATTAAGATGACATGAACTATCAAATCTCTTTTAATGTAGAAAATTGTATTTTCAAGACATTGACAAACTTTAGGAGTCTTTTTCTGTTTTACAGGATCACAGCTGGAAGGGCCCTCACAGGACACCCATGTAGTCTAACCATTTAATTTTACAGTTAAGGAAACTTGAGGCTCAGCAGGTAATGTGGCTTGTTTAACTTCTTTAGAGGATTGTCCAAACTAGACACAGATCGTCCAGAGATTGATAGTGAAAATGGCAAACTACAACCTATATGCTACATCTCACAATATACAGGGTATCTGTACTTTGTGGAGTTCAAAGTTTTTTAATGCTGGCAGAGTGGCTAACACACAAAGACTTGTATGCAGTGCTGCTTTTAAAGATACTGCCTAGTTCTTTCTAGGGCAGCTAGGTGGCATCAAAGCACATAGAATACCAGGCCTTGAGTTAGAAGGCTCATCTTCCTGAGTTCAAACCTGGCCTCAGACACTTCCTCGCTGTATGGCCAGTCACTTATCCCTGTTTGCTTCAGTTTCCTCATCTGTCAAATGAGCTGGAGAAGCTCCAGTTTCTCCAGCGGCAAACCAGTCCAGGATCTTTGTCATGAAAACCTCAAATGGGGTCGCAAAGAGTTGGACACAATTAAAAAGCAACTGAACAAAGTTCTATTACCAGAATGTTATATACTAAATTTGAAATATTCATGGTAAAGCAAAACACCTTAAAAAAAACAACAAAAAAACCTTTTCCTAAAAACTATTATATAGGCTACTAGCCTTTTTTCTTTACTAAAATAGGAAAGAGAAGGAAGGAAGGAATTTATTTGGAAGCAGCATGATACAGTGGAAATAACCCTGAATTTGGAGTGAGAGAACCTAGGTTCAAATCAATTTGCTACCTATGTGACCTCATACAAGCAACTCTACTCTCCGTAGGCCTCAGTTTCCTCATCTGTAAAATTAAAAGGCTAACTAGTCTGTGAAATTCCTTCCAACTCTGATCCTAAAAAAACAGAAAAGGAAAAAAAAGAAAGGTTCCTAGAATCTGGCAGTGTGTTTAAAGTATAATTTTCTATATTTAAAAAAATTTGGTAATATAAACATTAAGTTCCCATCATCTTAATATTTGAATACCACTTTGATTTTATATCTGCAAATACCACAGAACTGTATAGTTACTTTATATCTGAAAACTATATGCAGAAAACCCAATTGCTGTTCAGTTTAGGTTCTAAAAATAATGTCAGGGATATTAGCATTATACAGTAAGATAATTTTGGCCTATATTAAAGTAAACCATATCTATAGTCAAATTTGATATGAAAATTACAATATGGATGGAGAATTATAATTCATAGTGTTTCCTCAATCAGTAGAATGAGAAGGTATTCTGCTTAACAAGGGAATCGATTTTAATCAATTTAATCAAATTACTCAATTAGGGAACTAGCCTATTTTCACTGCTTTATCAATTCTTCCTTCCCCCAATTCTCCTATCTTAGAAATCCAAGAGTCTATTTTATTTTCTCTGTAGATGGCAGCTTGTCAAGGAATGTTGAATACTTTTTAATGCCCAAACTCATGATGCAGTTTCTTGAAAGACAAAAGCAAAAAATTCAAATCATTGATCCACTGGACTTCTAAAGGGTCCTTTCCAAAATTTCTAAACATCCAGAGGAGGTCACTGTATACAAGCAAAATAATTTCAACTTAAATGGGCTAAAAATTTGTAACCTACTTAGTTTTAAAACAAATGAATATTCAAAGTTCCAGCTCACAGAATTTCTGAAATCACTTTAAACTTGTGATTAAGTTCTCAGTTACTACATAAGAGCTCCCATCTAAAGTGCTTTAATGTTTACAAATTAATTTTTTCATAAGAACCCTGAAGTAGCAATACTATCCCCATTTTAGCTTGAGTACAAGGAGACCCCGAAGCTACAGGTACCCAGTCACAAATGTAGAATCTGAGAAAAGAATCCAGATACTCCACCACCAAATCTAGTGCTTCTAACCCAGGATCCTTTATTAAGTGTAAGAGACTTTAAAAATTCAAGCTTATGGCCAAATGGATGGATGAATCCCACTCTCATAACAATCTTCAGCATTTGTTTACCTTTCATTAGAATTTCAGTATCTTACAAAACTGTTTATGGAAAAAAAAATAGCACCAGAACTAAACACAGATCACCTCCTCACCCCAATTTTCTAAAAGAAAAACTGAGCAGTGGATATGAAACTGAGTCTCCATTTGTAACATTTCACAAGGCCAGATGAAATAATATCCAACAATCATTTCCTTGTTCATGTTTTTCTTCATCTGTACACACCACTAGAAAATACTTTCCTTTTAGAAAGACACTGTACAAGACTCTTTAAAGTCATGGTTGTAAAAGGGTGTGCTAAAGCAATTTCAGCTAGCTTAGCGATAACTGCACACACTAAAACAGTCACATGCATGACTCTCCTGTAATGAGTATGCGGCAATCCTTTGCAGGATGATAATAAGTGTGCCATGTGCAAAAGAAAAAGGAAAAAAAGAGCAAGATAATCACTGCCTGAACTGGCATCCATTAAATAAACAAGAACCAGAGGTAAGCCTCTAGGCAAGTTGGGTAGATTTTCTGTGACAGAGGAAAATATAAGAATTGCACAAAATGAAACCACAGGGACAGGATGGATCCATGAAAAGGAATACTCATTGACTGCATCATAAATCCACTGAAGTACTGAAGTATATATCACACTAGGACTTTTAAGGGCCCAAAGACTGGACTAGCACACTTATTCAAGGGAAGTCAAGCACAAAACAAAGTCAAAGTGTTTTCAAATCTGATCACACAACAGTTATGGCAAATGTTACTTCTGGTCAAGATATCAATTTTAGCATAAGTCAGTTATTTGTGGTTAAAAAAATCTGGTCATAATTTAATTAGCAAGTTGTGTTCATTTTATTAAATTATTAGCAAGAGTTTCTTAGGTCAAACTTAACATTTTAAATAATTTGCCTACCCACATAAAACAGTTTAAACCCAAATGTATTCTTGCCACACTTAAGAATTCTAATAGACTAATAGAGCACTGGATTCTGCCATTTTTCAGAAAATAACGAGGAGGGTCTTCCTGTGCATTTTTATAAATGCATACATACAACTAGAAGATTTATTTGCCCTCTCCCCTTCTCTCCTCACCCCTTCAAAACTGTTACATGGCTTTTAAGAAATATATTAATTCTGTGACCTGAGATATTAGGAAGTACATCAAGATATTCCAAAATCAGCTACATGCAGCAAGCCACGGAGAGACCTATACCTTTACATCTACGTATATTAGAAGACCTATAAAAAAAATACTAGTCTAAGAGTTCAAAAACAATCTGGGTTTAGTCAGCTATTTTCTACTAATAAGTCATTCTGAGCTCATTCTTATCTGTAAATTGGTGATGACTTACCGGCCTTCTTTGCAAGGTTTCTGGAATAAAATAAAAATATTAAAGGGCCCTGAAAACTATTAAAATGACATGGAAGTTATTTTGAGATCATTAATTCCTCATCTAGGAAAGTGATACGTAACAAGAAAAGTCAATAACTATGAGGTTTTAGAGACAAAATAAGAGTAAAATTGTATTCTAGTAACTATGAATATAAATTTCAGAAAACAGTCAAACAGAACACTTGCTTTAATCTGCCCCACGGGGTATTGTTTCACTATAAAAATTGAACCCGATTTTCTATTCATTCCCAGTGTCCCTGGAGAGACAAACCTGATAATTTTACTAGTTAATTTACTTACAAAACAACCATTGATGGCTAGTTTTTTGGTAACTAGTTTTTATACTTCACCAAAATAATTACTTTTAAAGTAAGGGACAGATATTCAGGTTTGAGGTAATCAAAATCTGTTTTTACAATACAGTGCTGATATAAAATGTCAAATGGCTACAATAGTAGGTTCATCTTTGCCTTTCTAAAGGCCAAACCAGTCATAAACATGCCAGGACCACTCAAATCTACATTTGACAGTCTAATCCTACACAAACTCTCAGTTCTACAACTATTCAAGCCAATTGAAACACTGAATTATTTACTGTAGATACAGCATTAATTTTGGTACTCCAAATTTCTGTCTTTCTACAAGAGTTCCAATTCATTTTAGAGAATCAAGTATCTGGGACAGCTATTGGTTGAACAGTTGCTACACTGTTTCTTAAATGACCTTTCTGAACAATGGATGAACAAAGTGATGATTTTTATTAGCAGTGAAAGTTCAGAGAACAGACATTCCCAACTTCACTAGATACTTTTTATTAAAGAAAACTCGCTAAATCAGAGATCAAAGAAAGCAAAACTGTAATAGTTTAGGAAAGAAAACATTTCTCATGTTTAAATCTAAGTCCCCCCCCTTTTAACTATAAGAATGTTTTTCCATCCTGTCCCCCAATGCATACAACTAGGCACACAGGACATGAAAGATAACTATATGAAAACAAGAGAAAGTACTAAGTATTGCACTTGGGAAACCATGGCTGTGAATCATATAAAGAGAAACCAGAGTTCAACTTAAACATTGTGTTCTAAAGACTAAAAGACTATTAAAAAAAATACCCTCAGAAATGAAAATGCCACTAAATCCATGTAATTCAAAGGAAAAGGCAATTTCGCGTTAGCAACATATCTTATGATTACATGAAAATAAGCCATAATATATGTTGTTCTCAGGCCATTCCAGGAAGCAATGAGGTAAAATGGAAAAGAGCTCCGATTCTTTCTCTTGGGGGGCAAGAAGGTGATGAGGAGAAAGAAGAAAAAAAAATCATTGAACTAGTTGGTGCCTCAGTTTTTTCATTTGTGCCTATGCTATGAAAGATGAATATGTATGGAAGCACTTAGTACACTATATAAAGCAGGTAGTCTATCTCAGGTGCATGCACTTCACTGTCTGAGACTAGAGGTAGACTTCTTCTCATACATGCACATTTACATATTAGTAGTGGTTTGACAAAGAAGCCTTGAGAACACCAGACAGCTCCACTGCAATGGTAGGACTCCATTTTAGCTCTTGTGAAATTCCCATCCACACACATGGCACAGGAGGTGCACAAAGCCACACATTTTTGACATTGTGTTGATGTTTTACTTGACTAAACTTATTGATTACAAGATTTTAGTAGGGAAATGATGAAAAAAAGCTACCGAAACTTTTTTAAATACACAGAAAAGAAATTCAGAAGGAAGCACAATTTTCAAAGTATGCATGTATATATGTTGATTATTGATTATACTTAAAAAAAGCAAGTAGTACAAAATGCAGTATGAAAATATGAGCATGAAAGAGATCCAGTGTGTCACGTACAATCCTCTTTATATTCTGCTCTGTGTGGAGATGCTTTTTTAAAATGGCACCAAGTACCAAGCAGTCTATGTTAGCCACTCCATTAATATCCTTTAAGAGGTCTAGATCTCAGTTTTAAGAACTGAGGTTCCAAATGAGCTGTCTTCCCTTTTATTTTCTTTGAAAAGATGAAAAAATGTTTGCTTTCTAAATGTTCAGGTTGCCTCCAGATTCAAGAGCACACTTGTCAAGCAGTGGCGAGAGCTTGGACATTTCAGGCACCTGGGGTAGGGTCACTTCACTCTTGCGCTGTGGCCTCTGGCTCTTCGCTTGCAAAATACGACGACTTGAACTATGCAAGTGTGTCCTCCCATAAGCCTTGTCCAGAGGCAGGATAAGACAATGTATGCTAGGGTCAGGAAGATCCAGGTTCAAACCCTTTCAAAGACGTTACCCAAAGCTGTGCACACATTAATGAATCTCTCTCTGAGCCTCAAATCTAATTGGAGGGATCAATCATCAGGAGCACCAACGTGACTGGATTGCTTGAGGATCAAAGGAGAATGTTGGGAAAAGTACTGTATAAATGTCAAACATCATGCGATACTTAACTTTGAATGTTTTAACCAAGAAAGGAGACTAACAAAAATTAGGCCATAAATAAGACTATTACAAGTTACACAAGTCTTCTATTTAAAAAATACTTGATATTAAAAACAGGAATGTGATATATAACTAGTCAAAATGTCATTGCATTTACAGAGCATTAATATTCTACATCATACTACAGTAAAATAGTAAGACTTTGCTGGTTTGCAACTTTCAGTCTGGGAAATGATGACAGAAATTGATGGAAAATGTTGTCAGTCCTCATCAAGACCAATTAATGTGTCTTCCTTAACAATCTGATAGGAACTATGATTTGAGCTAGTTTCTGGAAGGATAGGTGGTCAAAATCAGATTTTGAGCAATCACATTCAAAAAAGACCAAAGAAAAACAAGAGTACAATTATTACAACAGGCAGCCCCAGCAGTTTGAATACATTTAGATCAAACGTTGCTTCCCAACACCATTTTAAACTAGTTTACTTAAGAAGTCAAGGATTTGAGAGCATCCAAAAATATTTTCTCCCATAAAACATGAAGGAATTTTCTCCCATAAAATACCCAATTTCATTCTTTTAATGGAAATCTTCTTGACGTATACCCCCCATACACTTTTAAAAATAGTATAAGTTAACACAATTTATCATTTTACTGTTGACTCCAAGTCATCAGCTTTAATGCTCTCAAGGCTTACTGAGTTATATGGGACTTTTTATGCATGTGGAATGGATCAGCACTAGATTTTATACCTGCTTTTTTTATAGTTTATACTTCCCTCAGGTGCTTTTCTAACCAATTTTTTTTTCCTATCTAGATAACCCCAGACTACCAGAATTACATAAAGTACAATCTGGCCAATCAGATACAAGCACTATAATGTGAGACTTTCTTAAGTCTACTTTTCAGGCTTCCTTTGCTTAATTTCTGGCTATATCCTGGGTGAGTGAAATCTTATGAATAAGGCTAAGTAAGATGCTGTATTCACTTCAATAACTTTTGCTCTAATGACATCTATGAAGTGTTAATAGGAACTGGTGATGAAAGACAAAAATCAAATTCCATGTCCTAATTGAAATTATTTGCATTATTACTGTCTTGTGGGGCATGGTAACTCGAGTTAGTCTGGGTTATTTGTTGGAAGTTCTGCTAGTTTTCAAATCAAGGTGGGCAGAGAGAAGCCAATGACTATGTCAGTTATTAGAGAACCAGTCTAGCTAATGAAGCTGTCATTTATTTATCTATAGAGGGAGGAATTTTTAGGTTAATGCTCAAAGACTAAGTTTGGGAAATGATTTATTTGGTATTGGGTGAGGGAGTGCCTCTAGTTATAAAAGCAACAGTGGATCATTAATGGTTTCAATAGACATAGCAGATCACAAAATAATTTAAAGGTTAACCATCTTTCTGTTCCCCACAGGATGGATTAGCCTCCAATAATTTAACTTTTATGTATAAATCAGGATAGTATAAGCAAAGGTTCTTTGGAAATTTTCAGGATGATAGGGGAAAAAAATGAACTGAACAAGTACTAGGTACCTACTCTGAGATCAGCAGGGAGCCAGGTGCCTATAATTGAGGGGCAAGTATGGAACCTCATAAGCAAAGGCATAGTAAAAAAACAAACCAACCCATTAAGATTAACATTAAATATAAGAATGCTTCATGGTAGAGATAACCCAAAGCAGTTTTGTTGTGGTTTTCTGAGAATTACAGAATTCACCAAAATGAATGTGTAACTGGAGCTTTCTCAGGTCTCAGTAAGCTAAGTCATTAGGACCCAAAACTCCCTATCTTCTACATGTTGTTCACTCACATCTGATTTTTCATGATCCCATTTAGGGTTTTCTTGGCAAAGATACTTTCTGAGGCCAAATCCAAACTCACAAAGTTGAGTCTGCTAGATCCTCTATCTACCGTACCACCTAGCTACTTTAGCTGCCTCATCTTCTACATATAAAAGGTCAACTGCATACTTCCTTCCTCTCTCCCTTCCTCCTTAACCTCTCCCTGTTCCAAGTACCAAGAAAAATAACCAAAAAAAGTATGTGCTCTGTATAGCAACCAAGTCTTCCTGGGCGGGTGGTACCACCTGCTGGCTGGCACTGAGAACTGATTCCCCATCCAACACCTGCCCCCCCACCCCACCCCCCAACCCAAGTTTTTCCCTTGTTTACAACTGTTAGTTCTACCTAGAGAGACTTCTCACAAGGAACTTCAGGGAAGTTCTTTCCATGGGCCAAACAAGCAAGCATAACCAGTCATCTCCCAACTAGTATTACTAGCTCACATTTACATAGCCCTCAAAACAATGAAATTGGATAATTAAATTACCAATAGTGCAACACATTGTGAGTACTGTAGATTTTCACGGTTCAAAGCAGACACCTACTATACTCCTCTTTCAACAGGAAAACATTCTGTAAACAGAATCTAGACAAATGATAAATTGACTTTTGGAGTAAATGAGGGACACTTCCTGTACCTGATTATGTATTTTACACAAGGGGAGGTTATAGGAGATGTTTTTAAAAAGTTACAGATGTGCGAATAAAGATAGAGAAACTGCATTTATCCTCCATCTTATAGCTGTTTTTTCTACCTCTACCCACATCCCCTGCCCCACACAACTGCACAAAGTCAGACTCCTTATAAGGTGTCCTTGGATATCTTATACAATCCCCAACAAGGTTCAGGATTTTTTCCACTTGCCAATTAACTACGTTTCATCAACTTGTTGGAGATTGAGAATGTCCTTTAGTGTCTAAAATTGTACTGCAATGTCAGCTTGGAAGGCAAGGACAAGATCTTACCTGTAAGTAGTAACACCTCACAGAGATTACTGAACTCGTCTATAACTACCCAGCACACAAAGAAAAGCACGAAATTGGCAAAACCTTAGAATGTTTGAAATAGATATCACTTTAAATGAGCCCCCCCCAGTGGGACCTCACCTCAGAACCTACTACCCTTATTTTATACACTATACCAACAAACTGGTTACCTGGTCTATAAGTCTACCATACATTAGAAACTGAGCCTCCATACCAAGTTGTCTCCCCAGCACTCATCCCAACTGTTTGTTTGTAGCTAGAGCCTAACTAAGAACTTTGAAAGCACCAAGAAATGCTGATCCCTTACAATGAAGGTAATGACAGAAAAGAACTCAAAAAAACTGAAGCATCTTGGGCCTCTGACTATTGACATAAAGAGCCCAATTCAATTGATTCTGCAGATGCATATGCGCACACACATACACACACGTTTAAAACGTTTGCTGCTTCAGGATAAGCCTCATTTATCTGTAAAACTCATTTATGGGGCTGAATAAAAGGCTAATCTTATTACAATTTCTACTTTTTTCTAAATAGGCACTTTTCCTGCCCGCAATACTTTAAATGAATTAGACCTCATAAAAAACTTCTACAATGTAAACATTCTGTGAAGATTTAAAAATTTTAATTGTAACAATTTTAACGACATGAGGATCTATCTTCTAAACTCCACTGAGATCTAATTCTAAAGCTCTCCAACTAAAAGGTATAGTTACCATCTCATTTTTTTTTACCAGACACTATGAAAAGCAGCAATCTTTACTTTCATCCCACTACTTCCTAATTTTTGTACCTGGGATTACAGAAATTTCTATCATTCTTTCTAAATTTTATAAAATCCTAGTGATTCGAACAGGCGAAAAGCTTACTTTTTCTAGTCATCAAATTCATTATCTCTAGACTCCTTCAGCACAGCTTGTGGTTTTGTAATTTTCCAAAGAAGCTAACACCGAGAACCCTGTTCTTCCTGAAATGGATAATCAAACTCTCAAGTATTTCTGAAAATAAACTCCCTCAATTCTCGGGTGTTTCTGAAATAAAACTAAGGTAGCACACGCCGACTAAAGTATCACCGTAGAGTTACATAGTTACTATAGAGCGAGGGCCACAAACTACCATAACCGTGTACTTCTGGAATGACACCTCGTGGCGCTCCGGATAGAAAGGCTCAAAATAAAAAACCTCTCGAACCCTCAGCATTCAGGGCTTGTGAAATAAAAATAACCACCTTGCCAACCCTCAGCATCCAAGCCGCTCCCCGCTCCCAGCAGAGCGCGGTCCGGGTCAGCCCTCGCCAGCAGTCCAAACACACTGGCACTCCCTCCCCCCGACATCTATCGATCACTCCCGCAGCGCTCAGCCCCCCCCCCCCTCTAATGGTCATTATCCAAGGGTGGCAGGCAGTAAACTACGTTCATCAAAACCGAAATCGACAATCGCTAATAAAGCGGCCCCCGCCCAGCATCGGGTGGTGTCCGGAGCCGAGGACGGGGCATCTCGGGGCGGGGGAGACAAAGGACGCGGGGCCCGCCGAGGAGGCTTCGCCCGGGAGGGTCGGCGGGGGGCGGGGCGCGCCTCCCTAACGGGTCCCTTTGTTCCCTCCCCTCCTCCCCGCGCACGAGGCCCGGGCCGCCCGGCGGGGGCTGGGGGGCACACCCACCTCGTCCTCCTGCTCGCTGCGGAAGCACAGGCAGGCCGCCCGCTTCTTGAAGCCCTCGCGGTCGTAGGTCCTCGTCTGGTTCGGCTTAAACTTCATCATAGAGGCGGATGGCTCCTCCCGCCGGGGCTCGGCCGCCGCCAACCCGTCCGAGGGCGCGGGGAAGGATGCAAGGGAAGGAGGGAGCGAGGGAGGAGGGGAGGACGGACGGACGGAAGGCAGGAGCGCCCGAGGCCCGGAGCCGGCGCTGCGGAGGACGAGCGAGCGAGCGAAGGAGCGAGGCTGCTCCGGAGGCACTAGAGCCCGCGGACCCGGGAGGCTGCGCCGCTGCTGCCGGAGAAGCCGCGCCTCGCCATGGAGCCCGCCCGCCGCCCGCCTGGTCTGTCCGTCCCAGCGGCCGGCAGACGCGTCGCCGTTCGCCGCCTTCGGTGCCTCCGAGTCCGGCGCCTCGTGACCGCCGCGGACGGTTGGCAGCTCGCGCGGCGGCGCGGGCACTGCGGGGGACGGCTCGCGCCTCGCTCTCGCTCTCGCGCTTGTTCCTCCGCCGAGGCTTCTCGCACTCTCTTCGTTCCCTCGCCCAGTCCCTTCGCTCCGCCCCCTTAGACTCGCCGCCACGCCCCTCCCTGCCCTTCTCTGGCGCGGGACCCCTCCTCGCGCGCACGGGATTGGCCCGGAGACCGAAACGGCGCTCCTCCCCTCTCCTAAACCGAACCTCTCATTCCCTGGGCGCGAGGCGGCCCGACTAGGCCCCGCCTCCTCTTCCCCCTCTTTTTTTAATTGAACTTGGCCATAAGCCTGTGAGCTGCACTTGCGCCTGCGCCCTTAGGCGATTGGACGTGGGGGAGGCGGGGCTAGATGCAGCTGGGCGGAGGAGGCGGGTCCTGGAGTGGGCCGCCTGGAGCGAGCGTGCGCATATCTGGTCTTGGGGGAAGGCCTGTGGGCTGCGGAGGGTGAGGGGGTCGTCTGACCCCGGGAAAGCCGCGAAAAAAACCAAGACCTTGTGCGGGTGGTGGGCTGAGCCCTGGAGAAAAGCCATACGGGCTTTGCCCTCTCCTTCTAGTCAGTTCAGGACCGTTTATAAAGCGCCTACTATGTGCAAGAGAGACTGTGGAGAGAGAGAACTAGGCCTCAGGAGAGCAGCAAGCATTTATTAGTCACCTACTGTGTGCAAGTGTGTCTTAGTGGGGAGAGAGAACTGGGTCTCAGGATAGCAGCAAGCATTTATTAAGCACCTACTGTGTGAAAGTGTGTCTTAGTGGGGAGAGAGAACTGGGTCTCAGGATAGCAGCAAGCATTTATCAAGCATCTACTGTGTGCAAGTATGTCAGCTGGAGAGAGAACTAGGCGTCAGGAGAGCAACATGCACATATTAAGTGCCTACTGTGTGCAAGTGTGTTTTAGTGGGGAGCTAGGTTTCAGGGAAGTCAACCAATATTTATTAAATACCTACCATGTGCCTGCCAGGCAGTGTAAGAGCCAGGGACACAAAGAAAGTCCAAAAAAAGAAATGTACTTATTCACAAATGGAGGGTAAACTACAGTCTACTCATTTCTGGAAATTATATTTAATTTCAAGTCAATTCATACAGCATTTATTAAGCACCCACTATCTGCAAGAGAAGCAGTGAATCTTAGTGGAATCAACAGGTATTTATTAAGGACCTACTCACCAAATTCAAAGCCCTCCCAAGGATATTGCAGAATTAGACTATCTTTTTATGAACAGTCACAGCATTTCTGCTACTTCTCAAATAGTTTTGTGAGTTTTTAATTCGAATAAAGAAAAGCAATTATTTTTATCACATCTCCTAAAAAAAAATATCTCCTTTTGGCATCTATAAATATCCCTGTTTAGCATAGTGAAGTATTCCCTAAAAGTCAGGTGCAAATAAAAAAAAAATGGTCAATCTGATCCCTTTAAAATGTCTGGACTCTGGCACTTAATACATGTTTGTTGATGGATTGCTTAATTGCTACCTCATTTGAGTTATAATGACCGAGGTGTGATCAGCATTCCTTGCCTTTTTTTCCCTTTTTTACTAATAATGACTTCTAACACTAGTTTGAGATTTCCCTGATGCCTTACCTCACCAATCTTTCAATAGCATAGTTTAATAATTTAGAACAAAACACATATATGAGGAAATACTTGCACCAAAGCTTCTGATTCTTCATGGTGTGTATAGGGACAGTGGTGGTGGGTTGAATGGGGAATGGAGGAATGATTCAGTTTTCACCTTACTTTTAAGCAAGCAAGCAGCAAGCATGCCTACTATATGTTATGAACTGTGCTAGGCACTAAGGATAAAACTAAGATAGTCTATTCCTGCCCTTATTAAACTTAGTTTTTAGTAGGGGAGATATAAGAGTAGGGGTGGGGAATTTTTGGTCTCAAGGCCAATGTGGCCTCATGGCCATGGGTTCCCCACCCCTGATTTAGGAAGTGGTGACCAGGGAAAGGAATTTGGGTTCAGGCAGTCACAGGGATTGCTGAGGTTCAGGAAGGACAGGTGTCTGGGTGACAGACACAAAACCCTATCCACTATGCCATAGTACCAAATGGAAAAATGGGAAGGGTTTTAATGAGAGATGACCCAACTGATGTAGGTTTGTGGTATTTGGAATCAGAGGATCTGGGTTTACATCCTTGTTCTCTTCCTACCTGTGTGACCTGTATTTGGAATCAGAGGATCTGGGTTTACATCCTTGTTCTCTTCCCACCTGTGTGACTTTAAGCATGTTACTTGAGCCCTCTGACCCTCAGTTCTTCATCTGTAATATTTTGGGATCAGATCAGATAGGTGGCCACATGTAGCTCTAGACCTATGCTCCTGCAATTATTTTGTAACATAATGAATACTTTTATAATATGAATAATCACCGTCTAATTTGTTGGTTTCATGACTTGGGAGTTTTGCATGTCAAGTTTTCTGAAAATGGGTTCCACTTTACATGTAAAAAAAAAAGTTAAAGCAGAGATTTGCCTGACTCAAATGAGAGGATAGAGTCTTATTTGCTGTTTTTTTGTTGTTTGTGACTTTGATTCTTATAACACATCCCAACAATAACCAAAGGTCCCTTCCTAGTATCATTTAGCAATTATCAGACCTCTGTAATATGCTAGTATTGCTCCAAATAGGCCCTATCCAGTGACATCCCCACTTAAACAGACACAGACTTGCTTCACCTCCTTAGAACCAGAAGGCACTGGACTACACAGGCTTGATCCTTTTGAGATCAGAGTCCAATTTCATATTGACCTAACATTAGTCCTTTGACTCCAGTACCAAGAACTTAAAGCACAGTGAAATTTATTGTAATATTTTCAAGCAGTTTAAAATTTCAGAGAAGGAAAAGGCTCTGCACTAAGTATGTCTTAGAGAAGCTTGTTGCTCAGGATTTGAAAAGACAACATAATTATATATTTGAGACTGCCTGGTCTACACAGAGGAGACTGACTCATAGACACCAGAAGCAAGACTCTTAAGTTTCCCTGTATCTTAATTTATTTGCCTTACTGTAAAATGTGATCCTACTAAATGCTCCTTTCCAATTTCAGGGATGCTCTACAGATGAATAAGAACCTCTCCCATTTACAGAGTTCTTTCTTGTGGGAAAGATATATGAGTACTGTTATTTCCATTTTACAGATGAAAAACCTAAAAGATTATCAAGGAAAAAGTGACTTTCTCAGGGTTTCAAAACTAGGATCAGAAAAGCTATGCTAGCACTATTTGTAGCTGGCACAAAATTCCCTCTCAATTCACTTGGGAGCCTGGGATGCCATGAAGTTGCTTCAAAAGGTGGAGGAGTAGGGCATGGACAGCCTGGGAAACGGGTTGACATGGAGTGAGAAGAAAGTTGCCATCTGGTAGTTTCCAATTTTAACTCATTACTCTTGCTAATGTGGTTCAGTCAATAGAGAGCTGGCCTTGGAGCTAGGAAGACCACTAGGTTCAAGTCTACCTTTGATGCATAACTGGCCATGTTTCCTTGGATAAATCAATTAATGTCTTAATGCACTAGGAAACTCTCTAAGATTCTAAGTCATAAAGCAAGTGCTAAACCTATTAGTTTCCTTATCCTGAGTTCCCTAGAACAATGATTTCACAGGTTCAGTGACTATTCTTGTTAACCAGTTGCAAAGACCAGCTATTTCTGTATTGAACTGAAAAGGGCTGTCATAGTGGAAAGGGCTTGAAGTCACTGATTTTATCCTGAGTCAAAGCTTCTCTCACCCAACCCTAGTTACAGTTTCAGTTCTGAGTGTCAGAAACAGAACTCACTGGAAGGCTAATGTCCTTTTGAGTCCAAAATCAATCCTGCCTTCTCAGGTTGAATTTGTTTTGTTATAACCCATGTAAAATAGCTAATTATATGAACAGTAGAATTTATTTCAAATTTGAAATAACACGGAAGAGCTTTTTCTTGGGAGAGAAACATCTCCTCAGGTGGTACAACTGGTAGCAATTACAAGAAGGCAAAATGTGAATTGAAAATAGCTTATACTTTGAACATAATAGGAATTTTATCTCTTTTTATATGTTATCTCAACTGATCTCACAATAGCCCTGTGAGGTGGGTAAAATGATTCCCATTTTACAGATGAGAAAATAGGCTTAGAGAAAGTCAGGAGCCTTTCTTATCATTAGACAGCTAGGTTTATATCTAAGGAAGGATCTGAACCCGTGTCTTCCTGATAGCTAATAAATTATTCTCTAAGCTACATTTCCTCTCATTTATACCTTACAATGTTCAGAGACTAGATGAGAGGGAGGGGTAAATGAAAATTCTGAAAACCTTCATATCGTCATACACACATCAGTCAGCTTTTGTTAAATGTTATTAAAATTTTACTTTTATTGATATTTTTTGTTTTTATATCACATTCATTTCTGAATATAACTCTCCCCCTCAACTCAGAGAGACTTCCTTGTTACAAATATCAACAAGGAAATAAAGAAAAAGCGCAGTTTCCCCCCATCAACACATTGACTGTGTCTGGCAGTCTGAGTATTATCTCTCACCCATAGTGCCCCGCCTCTGCTTCAAGGGAGGATGGTTTTGCTAAAGTTTAAAAACAACTTTGTTATGGCTCAGTTTTGTACAAGGTGTTCTTCCATAAGAAATAGCTTACCAATTTATAGACTTTAAATTTTTTATTTCCTTGAATCACATTTACGGCAGAACAACTTGTTTTGGGCAAAAAAAAAAAAATACTCATGCACTCAATATGTGGTTCACTGTGGCTAGTAAATTGATCTTTGTAGAAATATGTTCCCTCCTTTCCTGCCTTATCATCGCCAAAAGGTATATGCTTCAGTGGTTATCACCTCTTCAAAAACATGACTAAACATTTTGGCTTGTCTCTTCAGACCTTGGTATTTTGGACAACTATTTCACTCTCTGGGTTTGTTCATTTAAGAGCAATTCTGCATTTATGTTCAAAGGGAGAAGAACATTAATTAAGAATGCATGTTTAGTAAGGAATATAATTCAGATGACCACACAGTGAGTCATAGGACTATAAAAATATTAAATGTGTAGTCATAATAACATTAGGCTCTGGGTGATCAGAGGAACTAAAAATACATTTTATGAAGCATACACTATTAATGCTTTCCAAATTGTGAAGTCAAATGCAAAAAATTGCTCACCTATACACACTATATTAAAATGAAGTCAGTTGAAATGATATCATGAATTTAAAAATTAAAAACTCCGAGTTAGAAGGGACCTCACAGGCCAACTAGTGACCTCCCCTTTGAGAGCTGAGGAAACTGGAGATCAAGGGAGATTAAATGACTAACTCAAGGTAAAACAGGTAGATACAGGGAGGATTTGGGACCAGGTTCTTTGACTCCGGAGCCTGTGTGCCTTCCATTGTAGAATGTTGCTGGTTGAATGAATGAATAAATTTGTCTCCTGCTCAGCTCCAAAGGGAGTTAATTACTCATTAGCTGGTATGGAAATTGTCCTGATATTTGTGTTATCTGGCCCTTTGGATACACATACATGTGTGTGCATACACATGCACATATGTGTATGCACACATATGTGAATGAATGTGTATAGACATATATCTATATATTCCCTTCAGGTTTAACCATATATATATATATGGATTATATATATAGGTGTATGTTTATAAATATGTACATGTATATATGTGTGTGTGTGCATACATACACATACAGTATATGGTTAAAACCAGAAATATCACCAGGATCAAAGCTGGGATCTGATTGTCTGAGCTAGATGCAATGTTCAAGATCAGGAAATCTCAAGATGAGTTAGCTGAAAAAACAGATTAAGGAGAATTTAGAGCTGAGCCCACATGCACAAACTCCTAAAACCAAGGACTTGGAACCACAAGCACAGATTCAACAAATACTTGTTGAATTAAACATTACTTATATTTATACGGCATTCAAAAGCTGACAAAGCATTTTTTAAAATGATAATACCTCTTCTCTCCCACTATGGGTGTAGCTAGTTGAAGTGACTCCATTTTTTTACATGACAAAACTGAGCCATAGAGAAGTTAAGAGCCGCTAGTCTCTAGATGAAGGAGATCTGGTATGGAAAACAGATCTCCGGGTGCAGAAGTTAGTTCCGTGTCTACCCCATCACATGGTCTTCTTTAGATTCAGTCAGTCTACAAGTATTTCTGTAAAATACTGTGCAAAGGAACTGAGGACACAAAGAGAAAAACAAAAGGTCCCTAGCTTCAAGGATTACATTCTATCTGGGGAAACATTATACATCTAAGCAGAGATATATACAAAGTAATGAAATTTTGCCGCATGCTTGGCCAGGTTTCAGAAGATAGGCTAGTCCTCCAGGAACAGCTGGTGTGTTTGGGGCAGCCTGGTTATCTAGGGCACAGAGGATGGATGACTCAGAGCCTTTGACTAAGGTTGGCCACACCCTGAGGAGAGTAGGTAGAAAGACCCTAGAGCCTGGGCTCTCGAATTCTATTATTTATCTATTCTGGGATAAATTGCACTGGGTGGGCGTGGGAGTGGCAATTATGTAGCTGAGCTTTTCTTTGATTTGCTGGTTGCCTAGAGTTGTATTTCTTCTTATTTATTATTTAGCCACTCATTTTGCACTGGTTGGTGGGGCTGTGGAATGTGCTATTTGTATCAGAACTGTTCTTTGGTGATTGTCTAGGAAGTTTTATAGAGATTATTTTTATTTTTTTGTTGCTTGATGATTTCTTTTACAGAAATCTTTATCTGTCTCAAAAGTTTCTGGGTATAGGCAACATTTATTTGAACGTTTCCACTCCACAGTTAGTGGTCACAGAGATTTTCCTACATGTTAATGTGTGCTGACCTACATTTCTACAGGGAATTTCCTCACCTTGAATTTCCCTATAATAATGAAGTCACAGGTCAAGTACCTATAGTAATGGTATTAATAGCTGACATTTATTACATCTTCAAAATACTTTGCAAATATTATATCATTTTATCCTCACAACAACCCTGGGAGGTAGGTACTATTATTTTCCCCATTTTACAGGTGAGGAAACTGAAGCAAACAGGTACAATAATTGCCCAGGATCACATAGCTAAGTATCTGAGGCTGGATTTGTACTCATCTTTCTGACAAGGTCCAGCGCTCTATCTACTGAACCACTGCATTGTCTCTTTAGGTAACATTCATACAGTGCTTTAATGTTTGCAAAGCACTTTTATGTGTTAACTCACTTGATCCCTAATCCTTATAATAATAATTATTATTTTATGTATGTGCATATGCACACACATATATTCAATCTTGCTTGTTCAAATGTGGGTTATTATATCACAGAAGTTCACAACAGAGCTGGTGTTTATATAGATAGAGCTTTAAGATTTGTAAATAGCTTTAAATGCATCCTCTCATTTGAACCTCACCACTCTGGGAGGTAGGTGCTATTATTATTTTACAGGTGAAAAAACTGAGGCCCAGAAAGGTGAAGTTACTTGCCTGTTTATCAGAGGGTTTGTGTCTGGGGCAAAATTTGAACTCAGGTCTTCCTAACTCTAAGTCCTGTACTCAACTATGCCATCCAGCTATCTACAAGACAATGAAACCCATTTTTATATTTCCCCCAATAAGAAAAATAAAAACCCAACATTAGTAATCAACGGAATAGATTTTCTCAATATTATGGAATGAACTAATTTTAATTTCGTTCAGCAGCTATTTGAATTAGATAGTAACCTCCCTGAAGGCAGCGAGTGTCCTTTGCCACTTTTTGTATCTCCAGCAGGTGTAGGGTGTGTTCAGGGAGGACTAATATTTTTGGTGTGATGATTGCCAAGCCCTTTTCAGGGCTCTTTCCACCTTTGTTAGTGTCTACTTGTTCCACCTAATTCTCACCTGTGGCTCCAAGAAGCTACACCCCGGTAAACTGTTTTGGCAAACGGGCCAAACCAGGCTGAGGGTAACCAAGGATTCTCAAACTCATTGGTGAGTTAGGGGAGTGTCTACCCCAAGCATATGAAGACTTCCTCTGATGAAATGGGAGGATGAGAACAATTTGTTCCAACAGCCATGAAGATAGATGAAGCAGGTGATGTTTAGCACGTAGAGCTTCCTTAGACACCGAAGACACCCGTCACCCACTGCATCCTGAGCCATTGTCAGTCGTCTTGACTCTGTCCTGCCACTGGATTATGTTGATGCTGGCTGATGACTTTGTGCAACTATGCCTCACTTAAATACAATTTACGTATGAATCAAAAGACATCACCCATACCATTCACTATTATGCCTCAAAGTCCTGTGGTGACAGGCAAGTGATGAAGCAGCAGGTGTGGATACACTGGAAGTAGTCACAACCCTGCACACAGGCAGCCCAGGCCATAGGATCATTTCTCACTGGAAGCAGCAGTAGGACTTGGCAGCCCCCTGGGTGTCTGAGCACCCTTTAAAAGATCACACTGCTCACCTCCTGGTGTGAGGAAGGGGGCTAGAAAAGGTGCCCTAAACATTGTCTGCTTACCCCACCCTGGCCTGATCACCACTGCAGGCAGGGAATCCCACTATGCAGTCAAAACACACAAAAAAATGTACAAAAACATCTGCAAAGATGATTCCACTCACCATCGGTACATGGAACATGTGCACACTAATAGACAACACAAAATCCAATAGATTTGAAAGAACTGCTCATGTTGCAAGAGAACTCAACAGGTATTGCATCCAAATAGCAGCCCTGAATGAAACAAGGTTGGCAAATGAAGACCAGTTTACTGCAGTTGAAGCTGAATACACCTTTTTCTGGAATGGGTGCAGTGAAGGGGAGCACCATGAAGCTGGTGTATGTTTTGCAATCAAAACTAATCTAATCAGCAAGCTGGCATGCCTGCCAAAAGGAGTGAATGACAGGATCATGACAATACAATTGCCACTTGCAGGAAAATGCCATGCCACCATCATCAGTGCCTATGTTCCCACAATGACAAACACTGTTGAGGTCAAAGAAAAATTTTATGAAGGCCTATAGACCCTTACTGTCAATGTGCCAAAAGAGGAAAAGCTTATAATTCTGGGCAACTTTAATGCTAGAGTAGGTTCAGACTACCAGACTTGGCAGGGAGCCCTAGGAAGGAATGGAGTTGGAAACAGCAGCAGTAATGGTCATTTACTGCTGAAGACTTGTGCATCACATGACCTCATCACCAACACTGTCTTCCATTTACCTAAATGCAATAAAACTTCATGGATGAGCCCTCACAGCAAACATTGGCATCTAATAGACTATGTGATTGTAAGGAGAAGAAGAGACAGACAAGATGTGAATGACAAAGGCAATGTGTAGTGCAGAGTGCTGGACTGATCATAGACTTATCCTTTCCAAGCTAAGTATTTGCATTCATCAAAAGTGCCACCCCCAAGACAAAATGACTACTAGAAGAATTAATGTCAACAAATTAGAGCTCTTCTCTGAGCGTGAACAGTTTGTTGCTGACTTGGAGAGAAAGTTGAGCCTACACACAGCTGGCCACAGTGGAGCAAAAAAAGAGTGGGCAGCTTTCAGAGATTTGGTGTACAGAAATTTGGTGCTCATCTGGGTCAGAACACTTGCAAACACCAAGACTGGTTTGATGAAAATGATGGGGAAATTCAGAAGCTGCTAAATGAAAAATGAGAACTCCACAGGATTTACCAGCAGGATAGTTCATCCACCTCTAAGAAGGCAGCATTTAATTCCATCAAAAGCAAAGTACAAGCAAAGCTTAGAGAGATGCAGAATTCCTGGCTCAGTAAGAAGGCAGATGAAATTCAGTTTTATGCTGATACTAACAATCTAAAGCACTTTTATGATTCCCTGAAAGCTATTTATGGACCACAGACCTATGGTGCATCACAACTAGTCAGTGCTGATGGAGCCACATAGGGACATGGTCCTAGAAAGATGGGCTGAACACTTCCATAGTGTTCTCAATAGACCGTCATCAATGAACGCTGAGACCCCTGGCCATTTACCTCAAGTTGAAGTCAGTCGCTGAACTTCCAACTGAAAAAGAGGTTTTGAGGGCCATTAGGCTCCTTTCGTGTGGCAAGGCAACTGGTGCTGATTCTATTCCAGCTGAGATTTACAAGGTGGGCAACCATTGCTCATACAAAAGCTGACTGAAATTTTCCAGGTTATATGGCAAGAGGAGGTTATCCCCCAGGAGTTCAAGGATGCCTCCATGGTCCATCTCTAAAAAAGGTAAAGGGAATAGGTTGTCCTGCGACAATCATAGGGAGCTCTCTCTCTTAGTCATTGCTGGCAAAATTCTTGCTAGAGTCCTCCTTAATAGGTTGATCCTTCACCTGGAAGATGGTCATCTACCTGAGAGCCAGTGTGGCTTCAGAAAGGTCAGAAGAACAGTCGATATGGTGTTTGCTGCTTGACAACTCCAGGAGAAATGCCAGGAGCAGAACAGATGTCTGTACACAATGTCTGTAGATCTGACCAAGGCCTTTGACACTGTTAGTCATGAGGGTTTATGGAAAATTATGTCAAAATTTGGTTGCCTGGAGAAGTTCATCAATATTGTACATCAATTTCATGATGGCACGTTTGCCCAGGTTCTGGATAGTGGACAATGCTATTGTGCCTTCCCAGTCACCAATGGAGTGAAACAGGGCTGTGTGCTCCTATACTTTTTTAGCATGATGTTTTCAGCCATGTTGACAAATACTTTCAGTAAGTATGATCACAGCATCAAGGTCAACTACCATATTGATGGTAAATTCTTCAATTTGAAAAGGCTACAAGCCAAGACCAAAGTGGAGGGAGTGTTGGTGTATAATTTTCTATTTGCAGATGACTGTGCACTCAATACAGCCTCTGAAGCTGAGATGCAACAAAGTATGCCTGTGCTAATTTTGGCCTAATAATTAACACCAAGAAAAAACAGGTGCTCCATCAGCCACCACCACATCATCCATATATGGAACCATCGGTTACAACAAATGGAGAAGTTTTGAATGCTGTGGATAAGTATACTTATCTTAGTAGTGTACTTTCCAGGGATGTACACATTGACAACAAGGTTGTTATACACATTGCCAGAGCTAGCTCAGAGTTCGGGAGGCTCTGAAGAAAAGTTTGGGACAGAAGAGATATTAGACTGACTACCAAACTGAAGGTCTACAGAACTGTTGTGCTGACTTCATTGTTATATGCTTATAAAACATGGATAGTCTACCAGTGTCATGCCAAGAAACTGAATCACTTCCATTTGAATTGTCTTAGGAAGATTCTGAGGATCACTTGGCAGGCTGGAGCTGAACTTCCAAATATTCAAACTATGCTTCAGAGAGTGCAACTTCAATGGGCTGGTCATGCTGTTTGAATGCAAAATGTACACTTGCCAAAAAGACTATTTTATGGTGAACTTGTATGGGGCAGGCGATCACATGGTGGCCAGAAGAAGCGATACAAGGACACTCTCAAGATCTCTCTCAAGAACTTTGAATTTGACTGTGCAACATGGGAGATACTGGCACAGGACTGCTCAGCCTGGTATGCCCACATCAGAAAGGGTGCTGAGCTCTTTGAATAAAGCAGAATTGAGGCAGCACAAAGTAAATGCAGGATGCGCAAATTTGGGATATCCACCCCAAATATTCACATGGTCTATCTGTGCCCAACCCGTGGTAGAGCATTCCGAGCTCATATTGGTCTGATCAGCCACAGTCAAATACACTGAAATTTCACTTTCATTTTGTTCTTCTTTGAAGAGGAAGGACAACAGCCAACCAACCATCTCCAGCGCTTAGCACAATGCCAGGTGCATTTGTTGTGTTGCTGTTATTGTTGTTTTGTCAGTTAATCAATCACCTCTGACTCTTCATCACTCCATTTGGGATTTTCTTGGCAGAGATGCTGCAATGGCTTGCTATTTTCTTCTCTAGCTCCTTTGACAGATGAGGAAACTGAGGCAAATAGGGTTAAGGGACTTAGTAAGTATCTGAGGCTGGATTTGAACTCAGGTCCTTTTGACATCAGACCCAGCACTCTGTGCACCCTGGTGTCTGCCCTTCCCTGGCACATAGTATGTTTATTGATTGATTACTTTATTAAGATAGGGACAGGACCTGTGATTTCACTAGTACAGGGAATCATACGATGAGGAAATTCCCACTGCAGGATGTAGGGAAAGGTTGTCACTTTCTCTGCCACTTAAAATCTTCGAGAAATTCCTTGGCATTGAGAGGTTTTGCCTTTCATGCTATGACGTACTCAGGGTCACACAGACCGTCAGCATCAGATGCAGGGCCGGAACTCAGTTTTTCCAGGTTCTGAGGCCAGTTCTCTGTGCTATGTTGCCCTTACCAGTTATTAAGAACCTGCTTTAAGAATAATAATAATAAATAATAACGATAATTGACATTTTCACACAGCTTTAGGTTTGCAAAAAACCTCCATGTTCTATTTCTTTGGATCCTCATAATGAAACTGACAGGTAAGTGGTACAGGCATTTTGCAGATGAGGAAACTGATCCTTAGAGAGCTTAAGTGCCTTGCTCAGGGTCTCATAACTGCCAAGCGTCTGAGGTTTGATTTGAATCCAGGATTTCCTGACTCCAAGTGATGCTATATGGGTCACACTGTGCCTGGTATTTTGGTAGGGATCTTGTCTCTCACTTCAAGAATCTTACACCCTTTTTGGGAAGCAAGATTTACACATAAGAAAATATAACCTTCAGTGAAGCAACTAGGAGAGGACCACTTGAACTTTGCTCCAGAGCACTGACAATGGGGGTGGAGGGTGCATTTCAGAGAAGGAGATTTGAACAATTACCTTCCACAGCAGCCTGGAGACCACCATTCCCATGTCTCATGTGTCTCACAGTCTCTGGTTGAATTATTCACTGGCCCACTCACATCCCAAGTAAAAGAATATCTAATTAAGTGCCTAGGGACTTACTAAAATTGAACCACATTAAAATCCTAGTTGAAGGACTGTAAAATCTTCGCTTCTCTTTGGATTATAGACTTCAGCAAAGCAGAAGTCTGTTTCCACACAGACCACTGTGTGTCTTCTCTGGCATCTCAATATACCTAGTAGGTACTTACTAATTATTCATTGAATTAAAAAAAATCTTCGCTTGCTCCCCACTCATATACATATACAAATAAAGAGAATGAAAATATGCTTTTTTGGTCAAGCAATCATTCAATAAACATTTATTAAGCCAACTATGTGCCAGTTACTGTGTTGAAGAAACATACATGATATGGAAAGTCACTGTCCTCAAGGAAATTACAATCTAAAGGGCAGTGTGTGTGTGTGCGGAAAGATAATGGAAGGAATCTGACAAGATGAAGGGAAGGCATCTGGCACTGGGGATATGAAGGAGTGCAGCCTTTTAGACCAGGTAGGAAATAAGAAGATGATTACCCTGGACCCTCCCTTTAAATAGAGCTTTAGGAGTTCATGGCTCAGCCCTTCAGTCAGTGGGGCAGAGGGTACTGATGAGGCATGGCTGCCAAGGCTGATTGATCTGGCAAGATGAAATTCCCAATGATGAGATTCTTGGGAGCATGATAGAGAAATCAAATAAATGCAAAAGGGATGAAAGGGGAAATCTTTTCAGCACATAGCAAATTTTTTTTTCATTTTATTGCACAATTTTCAAGTACAGGTAGACATAGAGTATGGTGTGATGGAAAAGTACAACAGATTTATAGTCAGGGTTTTAGGTTAAAATCTCAGTTCTACTCCTTACTACCTTGGGCAAGTACAACTTCTCTGGACTTCAGTTCCTTACCTATAAAATAAAAAGATTAGTCTAGATGACCAGTAGGGTCCCTTTAACCTATGAATCTTTTGACTTTTCCTTCTTTTGTAGAAAATGAGCAACATTTAGGGTTAGGGTATCCAACCTGGCAATTCAGTCTACTCTGCAACTACTCCCTCTGGACCTCTTGACCTTATGATCATATTCTTTACATGACTTAAATCGCTCAGTTTTGGAACCAGAGAGCTGGGTCCATGGTGTCCTGATTGGTGAGTCAACCATTACAGCCCCACATGGCCCACTGTATCTTGTCATTCTCATGTTCCATACTGTGCTTCCCATCTTATCCAACTGCCTTAGGAATTAGGGTTAGAATCTTCCTACTCCTTTCTATTGTCCTTGTTCCAACCTTGTGGAAATAGTTACCAAATGAATACTGAAGTAGCTTCTGGGGAGGGCTTTACAAAGGATGTCCCTATAGTTCCCCTCACCATTAAAATTTAACACACCAAAACACTCCTCGGTAGTCAATACTTCCTTATATATGTTGTCTTTCTCTATCAGAATGCCAGTTCCTGGAGAGCAGGAAGTCTCTTGCTTTTATGTTTGTATCCCTAGTACTACGCAAACAGGATTTGGACCTTAGTAAGTGGTCAATAAATGCTTTGCATTCATTCCTTAGTTCATTCATTGTCATTTTGTCAATTATCTACCTAAATGGAGAATCATTTTCTTTGACCTTGGACTTTTTTCTTTGCCTGAAACTGAGTCTTTTAAATTTATTTTTATAGCATGTCACAAGATATGAAAATGTAGGGCACTACCATGTAGCTGACAAAGAGGCAAATGACACTGGGAAATAATAATTTTTAAAAATTGTGGATTCTTTTCTTCATCAAAGAGATAGACATAATACTTTGCTGATTTACTTCTCCATTAAAAAGCCCCAGTTGAAAGTGTTACCTTAAAGTCATCATTTTGAAACATTTTGAATTCAGAGCTTTTCTTACTTCCCTTTAAATAGTTGACAAACAGCTTGTGAATTTCAGCTCATGTTACAATGTAGGGTAACCAAAATAAGAAATGCTAAAAAGATCTGCTTTGGGAGATATTTGCAAATGCTTAGGGATTGATCCTTCATCCCAATTAGTAATACAGGGTATTTCTGTGTTAGGTTTGAACTTGAAATATGAAGTTATTTTGAATAATGTGAGGAACAACCTCTCTTCCTCCCAGACCCTTTCCCCATGAGCTACAGATTGCTATTATAACTCAGACTGATAACATTCATTTCACTTAACATTATCTAGTCGGAAGAGCATAGACAAAGACTAGACCTCTCTCTGGCTCGTCTATAAAGTGATGTCTGCTCCATCTGTCTTACAGGGTCCTTTCAAGGCTTAACTGAGAGGAAAGAGATGCTAAAACCTTGGGGGAAACTAAACTACACACACTCAAGGTTCTACTGTAATGTTTTAGGGGACAATACTCCTTTAGGTGCAAAGCAAATGAAAATATATTATCATGAGGAAGGATCCCCTTCTCCCCCTCGTCCCTGGAAATTCAGGCAACTGAATAGAAGTGGGGTTTAGAGAAGACTCTAGAGGCATACTATCCCAAGCAGCAACATCTTTATGTTAGAGGTTCCAAGATTATGTCATTTTTGTTCATAAAATGCCGCTTCTGAGAGTCAGCTGGCAATATTGGAGGCAGGGCCTGCTCTTGGAATCAGGAAGACCTGCATTTGAATCCCACTTCAGACATTTAGAAGCTATGGGATCCTGGACAAGTCTCTAATTTCCCTGAGCCTGTTTCCCTTGCAATAAATTGCGAGTTATAATAATATCACCTATTTCATTTTGTTGTTGTGGAGATCAAATGAGATAATGTGTATAAAATATACCCCATGCCTGGAATGCTACCCCTCCTCAGTTCCCAGTATTGGCCTCCCTGATTTCCTGTAAGTTCCAACTAAAATTCCACTTTCTACAGGAAGCCTTTCCCAATCCCTCTTAATTCTAGTGCCTTTCCTCTATTAGTTATTTCCTATATATTCTGTGTAGAGCTTGCTTTGTCTATCATTTTTTTTTGCATGTCATCTCCCCATTAAACTGTGAGCTCCTTGAAGTCAGGGATTGCCTTTTGCCTTTTTTGTATCCTCATCTCTTAACACAGTGCCTCACACATAGTAGGTACTTGACAAATGTTTACTAATTAATGGAAATGTTTGTAAACCTTAAAGTACTTTGTAAATGTTAGCAATTATTTCTCTTGTCAGGAACATAACTTACTTTAGCAAAAATTTGACTTAATTTAAAAAAAAATTGAACTTAAATATCAAAAATAGGGAGAAAACACATCCCCTGAGATGAAATAGGGGATAGTGGAGTCAAGGAGACTTGGGTTTGAATCTCAGTTCTGTCAATTAACAGCTAGCAGACCTTGGGAAACTTATGTTAGTTGTGCGAGTCTCATTTTCCTTCCTTGTAAAAAAGGAATAATACCTTGAAGTACTTAGCCCACACGGGCTAATGAGTCCCAAAAGAAATAATACATATAAGATGGTTTACAAATTTTGAAGTGCCGTATAAACATCAGCTATTAGAGACCTTGGATTTCCATGGTATGTAGAACTCCAGATGAGGAAACTCCCTCTCCCAATGCAGATTGATGACTCTTTTGCTGTTCATAGTCTTAGATAACTGCCAGGGACTGTGAAAAATGAAGTCGCTTGTCTAGGGTCACACAGTCAAAATTCACTAGGGACAGTCAACCTTAAACAAAAGTTTTCCTGGTTCTAAGACCACTGCTCTAATCATTATTCCTGTTGTAGTTTAAAGGACATTTTTAAAAGCAATAATTAATTAGGGAAGAAACATAGGACAGGTTACAAATGGTGATCAGTCTTGGCTTCTGAAAGGGTTCTGCAGAAGGAAGACACAGTTTATCAGAACTCCACCATGCCTTCAGTACTCATGAGAGAAAGTCTCTGACTAAACTTAGAGGATAACAGCTTCTTTGTTCTTCGTTGAAACAATTGGCTAAACACAGCTGTGATTGCCCCTTTCTCTCCTCTCAGGACTTGCTCTATTCATTTATGAACTATTCATATATTTAGAGAACTCTTCTGGGACTTCAGGCTATTTCCCTTAGTCTAACAAGTACTTGTTAGCCCCCTACTATGTGCCAGACATGGTGCTATGCACCGGATGCAAAGACATTTAAAATACTCGCTTCAGTGGGTTTTACCTAAATTCCCAGTATGATCTTGACTAAGAGCACCTAGTAATTAAAAGACTAACTTTTCTTCCTAGCTAATTCAAACCAAATCAATAAGTATTTGTTAAATGCCTACCATGTGTCAGAAATTGTGTCAGAAACTGGGGACAGAAAAACAAAAAGCAACCAGGCCTTGTCTTGAAGGAGCTTAACATCTGCACTGAGTGTGATTAATTCACACATTCCCCAAACAGGATCAAGAGCTATGGCCATTCTGTTTTGGTTCAATGCACATGACAGACCAGTTAAAGCTTCCTCTTTGAACCAAAAGACAGAATTGCTCTTAAGACAAAGCTTGGCCTTAGTTCCTTTATTACAAGCATTTTATCCTTCCTTCCTCCCAAATTATCATTCCTGTTATCAGGTAGTATGTATATACACTTCAGCATAGTAGAAGCTCCCTGAAGGCAGGAGCTGGGTTTTTGTTTGTTTGTATCTGTACCTTGGGTCTTTGCTACCTTTCCAATTTTCTCGTACTTTACTCTGTTCCTCCTTCTCTGATGACATTTGCAGTCTTTCGTAAGACTCTCCATCTCTCCAAACCACACCCTTACACTGACTGTCTCCCAAGCCTGGAATATCTTCCCTTCTGATCTCCATTTCTCGAATCCTTTGTTTCCTTTAACACCCCTTTCCTTCTTCATGAAGCAATTCCTTCCTCATGAAAGTGTTCCTGGTTCCTACAGCTGTTAGGGTATCCCTTCTCCAAACTGTCTTATATTCATCTTATATGTATTCTATCTATATGCGAGCATGTTGAATCTCCCATTAGAAATTAAGCTTCTTGGAGGAAAATGAGCCACATGTACAAAAATATTCAAAGTAGTTCTCATTGTAGTAGCCATGAATGGGATACCTTAGTATCCCACGGGGGTGCCCCCCCATTGGAGAATGGCCAAAGGAATTATAGCATAAGAATATAATAGAATACTATTGTACAGCTAGATAGCTCAATGGATAGAGCACCCACTTAGTGTCAGGAAGCCTGAGTTCACATCCAATCTCAGAACTTACTAGCTGTATGACCCTGGGTAGGTCACGTAACCCTTTTTGCCTCAGTTTCCTCATCTGTACAATGAGCTCAGGAAGGAAGTGGCAAACCACTCCAGTATTTTTGCCAAGAAAACCCCCAAACGGGTCATGTTGAGTCACGTGCAACTAAAAAATAACTCAACAGTAACAAAAATGGTTTCAGAGAAACCTGGGAAGAACTGTGGAGACTGATAGAGAGTGAAGTGAGAACAACCAAAAGAACGATTTATTTAATGACCACACTGAGAAGTCTGATCAGCTCAATGGCCAACCAGAATTCCACAGGTCTGCTGATGAATCATGCTACCCACCTTTGACAGTGGTGATAGACTCAAGATGCAGGATGAGACACATTTTTAGACATGGTCAGTACCGGAATCTATTTTGCTGGATTATGCATACCGGTTGCAAGTGTTTTTCTTTTTTTCATAGGATTCTGGAGAGGTGGGAGATTGGTTCTGAAGAAAATAAATGCCATTTTTAAAAAGAGAAAAAAGAATTGTCCCTAGAGGGCAGAGAGGGTTTGATTTTTGTCTACAACACTTAACAGTGCTTCAATTAATGGGATCAATTAGGCTTGTTAATTGATGGATTGGTGCAGAAGTCTTGCATATAGTAGATGATTAGTAAATGCTTTATAAAGTTGATTGGATTAGACTTACAGATCTGTATTGGTGAAAGGAATTTCTAGACCTGGAATTCCCTGTGGGTAAAATCACAGGGTGAAATTCCTAAATGTGATTCTCATTTAGTGAAGAGTCAGACCACTCAAAATCTCAAGAAAAATTTTCTCTCAAATAATCCTGTATGTATTGGCTAAATTTAATCAAGCGATCAATCACTAAACATTTATTAAGCATTTTCTATATGCCAGGCACTGTGCTAAGTGCTGGGGATAAAAATAATAGCCTCCATTTTTATATAGTAACTGCTAATTGTCAAGCACTCTGCTAACTCTAGCAATATAAAAAAGAACCAAAAGACAAACCTCGCCCTTAAGATGCTCACAGTGGAATGGGGAAGACAACATGTAAACAAATAAATATAAATGGAGCTATATGCAGGATAAATTGGAAATAATTAACAGAGTATAATGTTAATTTGAGAGTTAACCCATTGATGGGCCTGACAGTTAAGGGAAACTTGATTAGGGGAGAGCCATACATTTTGTTAATTTCTAATGAGGTACTGGTTCTTGAGGGTTGTGATGTCCTCTGACTCTGAAAAGTGTATAAATACTCTGAGGTGAGGTTTTACTTTGGGTCTTACTCATTGGAAGTGTTTGTTTGTTCAGATGAGGCTCTGGGAAACCTCTAAGGAGGCCCGCAGCTTTGAAAGTCCAGATGTTGGTGCTTCTCTCTCTGGTAACTATATATGCATAGTCAGACAGTAGAATCTGTCTGTTGATCTGTGATGTTTGTATTGCTTATAGTCAGACAGTTGGAAGCCCTGTCTGTTGGTTGATCTTTGTTTCTCTGTTTCTATTTTCTCTGAACTTCAAGGTGATGAATTTTCCCCCTGAACTAAGTGAAAGATACATGTGCTTGATTAAAGTAATTGTTGACCTCTCAAAAGTTGCCTTTCCTTTTAGGAACCTGTACAGCTGGCCCTCCTGTGTATGTTGGGGTCCTTGCTGTTACATGGAGGTAAGGCACTAGAATCAAAAGGGATTGGGAAAGACTCATTCAGTTAGAAATTCAATTATCTTTTCAGTCAAAGTCAAATTGAGCCAGGCCAAGGAGTGGGAAGTAGTGTCAAGAGACAAGGCTCCAGTTCTTCTGTTGTTGATTTGGGGCTATAGGATGTGAGAACTGGAAGGAATTTTAAAAAGCCATTTTGTCCATAATGTCTCTATTTGAGACATTAGCAAACTGAGTCCCAGATGGGTGAGGTGTTTTGTCCAAGGTCACACACGTAGTGAGTGGCAAAATTAGGATTTGACCCCATTTCCTTTTATTCTAAACCCTAGTGCTTTTTCTTCTCTAAAACACTTTAATTCCTCTGCTAGGTGCACCTTTAAAAGGTGGCTTCTTTCTTTTCTTCCACTCCTCTCTTTTCTAATTTTCATCCTCTGCCTATTTTCTATTTTATTTTTTACTGTTTCCCAAATCAAGATTGGTGGCAGGTGTGGATAGCAGCAGTAGCAGCAACAATGATAGTCAGCATTTCTGTAGCATCAAAGCTTGAAAAGTGCTGTATAAATATTATTTCATCTGATCGTCACAACCACCCTGGGAGGTAGGTGCTATTATGATCCCTATTTTACAGATGTAGAAACTGAGGCATACAGAGGAAAAGTGACTTGCCCAAGGTCATACAGTTACTAAAATTTTGAGGCAGGACCATCAAGCAAGTCCAGTGGAAAAAAAGTTAGTGGAGAACAGATTTGAGAGAAATGAGGAAAGGCATTCAGAATTCTTTATCTTTGCTTTAAACTTTGAAACAGGATACTTCCCACATCACAAATGCTAAGATGTAAAATGCAATATATTCCATGTAGGTGAGCACTCACTTTCTTCAACTGAAGGAGTCAGTGACCTGGTTTAGGTAACGTTGTGAAGGCAGTCTTTTATTTCATTGTGGTACCTGGATGGGCCCTATAGCAGGGAAACAAGAGTATGCAGTGAATATTTACTGTGATGGTTCTCTAGCTAATGCTTAATTCAACAGACTTTTATTAAGCTCTTAGGCAGAAGAGGAATAAGAAAGTCCAGGGAAGACTGTCCCTGACCTCATGTAGCTTTCAGTGTAGAAGCAGCTCTGACATTTACCCAGGTAACTCATGTATAGAATCACTTGATGAAAGGTGTTAGGGAAAGACAAAAGAAAGTGCTATCTGAAGTTCTTCAAAGAAGCCCATTATAACCCAGGGGGACCAGGGAAAGATTTCTGGAAAAAGGGCTTTTTGAGCAGGCAGCATGGTACAGGGGAAAAGAAGTGGATCTGGTAATGGGATGGTGATGGTGGTGGGGAAAGCCCCTTGGTTAAGATACTGATTCTGTCAGTACCTGCGTGACATTAGTCAAGTCTCTTCATCTCTTTGGACCTCAGTTTCCTCATCTGTAGGGAGTCTGACTAGGTGTCTTCTAAAAAGATCAGCTTTAGATCTATGACCCTGAGGAAGAATCACTCATATGCTCATTGGAAAAGTGAATAAAGCACTGGACCTTGAGTCAGGAAGACATGAATTCAAATCCTGCCTCAGAAATTGATGAGTTGTATGATGTCAGGCAAGTCACGTAACCTCTCAGCCTCAGTCTCCCCATCTGTAAGATGGGAATATAATAATAGCACTCGCCTCATGGGGTGCTGTGATTATTCAATAAGATAATTAGGTTAAGTGCTACCTGGACATTAACTATTATTAATTATGTGAAATGGAGCAGGAGCAGAATAAAAGTGCTTCTCTCCCATTTGCCCTGCCTGACTAATCTTTGCCCTAAATGCTGGAAGCAGATGGACAAATGAGAGAGAAGTTGCTTTTTACTCCCTCAGAAGTAAATGAAAGAAAAAGTCATTGAAAGGACCATTGGAGTGTTTCTCACGCTCACCTCAAGCAAGACTCCTACCCAAAAAGTGCTCATTTTTCAGGGCAGTAGCATGACTGCATTTCATTTTCTTGGGATGATTTTGTTTTCTCTCCTAACCTTGTGGCTATTTCTATCATCACTGTTATTAGATAGATGCTTTCTGGCATTTTACCAAGGATGACTCCATGCAAGACATGAGGAAGAAAACTTAATTAAGGAAATATATGCTCAGAAAAGGAGGTGGGTTGGTTACCATAGTGAGAGGGAGAGAAAACAGTTGCATGGTCACAATGTGCACTAGCACCTACGGAATGTTCAGGAAACACCTCCAGAGACTTGGAGGATTAGGGTGGAGGGATAAATAATAACAACAGTGATTAGCATTTATTAAGGTTGTGAATCCTCCTACTTATGTTATCTTATTTGATCCCCAAACAGAACTGGGAGATAGGAGATACTGTCACCCCTGTTTTACAGATGAGGAAATGAAATCTGATGGGTGATATGTCTTGCCCAAAGTCACACAGGTAGTGAGTATATAATCTTCCTGACTTTAAGGCCAGCCCTCTATCCATCTTACCACCTAGCCAACTAGTCAGTCAACAGCTATTTTTTTTAAGTGCTTACTACATGTCAGACACTGTGCTAAGGGCTGGGGATACTAAGAAAGGCAAAAATATAGTCCCTATTCTCAAATTGCTCACTTTCTAATGGGGAAGACAGTAAGCAAGCAACTATGTACATGCCTAGCTTCTGGAAGGGACCTTACAGGACACCAAATCCACTCCCTTATTTTATAGCTGAGGAAATGGCAATCTCTATAAATTGAGTGACCTATTCCAATGTCATATAGATAATAATGATAATGTGGAGGGGGAGGGACATTTGAACCCAGGTCCTTTGCCTCCGATGGATGCCTCTGCCATTGTACCACCCTGCTTCCCAGCCACATAAAGCAATTGTGTTGTTGTTTGTCCGTCATTGTTGAAGAGGACCATGACATCAAGATGATGACATGACTTGCAGTTGACTTTGATTTGAGTGAGGGAGAGCTGTGTAAAGTCACCAGTCTCCTCCAGAGTCATGTAAAGCAATAAGGCTTTTTCAATAGCTAAATGGCCACAGGATATGAGCAAACAGTTCTTCAAAGAGGAATTTTAAAGTATTAAAAGCTACACAAAAGAATACTCCAAATCACTGATAATAAGAGAAATGCACATCAAACAACTCTGAGGTTTTTCTTCATACCCTACAAATTGACAGAAATGCTAAGCACACTAATACATTGTTGATGGAGTTGTGAAATGGTATGACCATTTTGGAAAGCAATTTGAAATTATGCAAATAAAGCAACTAAAATATCCATACCCTGAGAATAAGACTCTGTTCCTGGGTTTTACACCAAGGAAGCTATTGATAAGAAAAAAGTCTCCATATACTCCAAAATATTTATAATAATATTTTTGTGATAGTTAAGAATTGGAAACAAAGTAGATGGATATTGATCGAGGAATGGCTAAACAATTGTGGGACATGATTGTAATGGAATAATACTGCACTCTAAGAAATGTTACATATGATGAATACACAGATACATGGAACTGATGTAGAATAAACAGTCAAGAAAACAATATACATAGTAACTTCAACAATATAAATAATAACCACATGCCAAAAAAATCAGAAGTAAATGTAACAAAATTATAACGACCAAGTGGGATGAGAGATGAGTAGACACCTTCAACCTATCCTTTGGTAAAGCTGGGAGGTATTACATATTACCTATGACACATATGACATATTACAGGTATTACATATGACACGTTTTTGGACTTTTTCAATGTATTATTTGTCATATGAGATGGATCTCAGGGAGGGATACATGGGATACTATGATGACATAAGAAATAGAAAACATTAATAAAAGTTATTTAAGAAAAAATAGTAAAAAGGCAGGTAGATGGTTTGTAATCTACTGTGGGAAGGGAGGTATTCAAGTTGATAACATCATGAATCCAGGGAATTTTTGTTATTAGGTAATTACCTGCATAATTTGACCCAGGAAGAATGAAATTCACATGTTGTGAATTATCAAGCCCAGGTGGTAGAACTGCAGAGATGGGGAATGAGTTTTCCATAAGCTAGAGAAGGCTTATCAGTTAAGTCTGGAAGTCCATTTTAGATCAGTTAGAGATTGCTTTGGGACTAAAATAAAAAGCAAATAATACTCCTTTACTTTTGTAAAGAAGAATGTAAATGTCAATGACTTTTGAGGGTAATCCTTTCCCCTAACACTTCCTGGCATTCTTGACTAGAATTAGAGCTATCCCAACGTGGAATGCACTGCCTTAGGGAGGTAGTGAGTTCCCTTCATTAGAGGTCTCTAAGCAGAGCCTGGATGACTCCTGATTACTGGATAAGATCATACATAGATCTAGACTAGTGGAAAGACTTTAGAAGTAACTTGGCCTAACCCTCATTTTACAAATGAAGAAACCGAGGCACACAGAAATGAAATGACCAGAGGTTTAGCAGTTTCTTGTTCTGGTATGGATTGGATTAGATTACCTCTAAGATCACTTCCAATTCTGAGATTCTATGACTGTGAATTTGCTTCTTTTCCATCAGGGAACTAAGTTCTCCCCATCCTCCCAGTTGGTAATAGGACAGCAAAGTCAACGTGATGAGAGTTAAAAGACGCAGTCATTGCTTTGGATTTTGCTTATCTCCCTTTAGTATGTGTGATCTGCACATCATCATTATCATAAATGTTAATAAATATCATGGTAATTACAACAATTAATGTTATATATTGACCTTCATGGGATAATTTTGTAGTGTGCAAAGCATTTTTCACATATATTCTCTCATTTGAGCTTCATGACTACTCTGTGAGGTCAGTGCTACAATTAACACCAGCCAGTCCATCGGTCAACAAGCATTTTTTAATAAATCAGTTTCAACTCATATCCTTTCTTTTTCTATTTCCTAAAATTCCCCTTGTAGCCTTCCTTCTCCTTCCCATAGATCCATCTCATATAACAAAGAATGTTTTTATAAAAGAAAGGAGAGGAAAAGAAATAAATCTGCAAAACCAATAAATACACTGAAAAAAATCTGACACTATGTGCATCCATGCATTCCTGCCCCACCTCCCCACTCCCCACTGCAAAGGACTGAGGGAAGTGTCTTCTTATATCCTTGGGGTCCAAGGTTATTCTTGGTAGTTTGACGACATCCATTTCAATTGTTTTGTGGTTGCCATTTCTGTTTGTGTTGTTGCGGTCATTCTGTATATTGTTTTCTTGGCTCTGCTTACTACATGTTGTATCAGTTCAAATAAGTGTTTCCATGCTTCTTGATGGCCATTATATTTCTTACAATCCAATAATATTGCATTCCATTCGTGTGCCACAAATTGTTTAGTCTTTTCCCCAATCAATGGGTATCCACTTTAACAAGCATTTATTAAACTCTTCTTACATGCCAGGCACTCTGTTAAGGGCTGAGGATATAAAGAAATGCAGAAGCAGTCCCTCCCTACTTGAAGGGAACATTTTCCATTCATTTTATATATGAGGAAACTAAATCTGAAGAAAGATAAGTGATTTGGCCAGAGTCATGGGGTTGGTAAGTTTCTGAGGCAGGCAAACATTGACTCTAGGTTAGCTCTGATCACTGAAGGACCTCTCTGAGACTTAAACCTTCTCACTCAATAATAATAAATTATAAACGCTTGTTGACTGACTGAATTTTTGATCCAACAAGGTGTGAATACATTAACAAATACCAACTGTCCAAATAGCAATCCAAGCCCCAAGTAAGACGTCTGTGGTGTTCCCTCCTGCCTAAGGTTTTTATTAATGCCTACTTCCCTGGGATGTTTAAGGATCCGAAGAGGTAAAGGGCTTGCAAAGGGTTTTGTAAACCTTAAAGTTTAATATCTATCTATCTATCTATCTATCTATCTATCTATCTATCTATCTATCTATCTATCTATCTATGGCTGGTTATTATTATTAAACAATGACCTCCTTTAACTCCCTCCAAGGCCTCTTAACTCTCTATCTCAAAGAAGAAATACTACCACATACCGGTCATAAACGTTTATTGGGATTTTTTGTTCATCATAGTGAAGCCTTGTATGGAAGGGTTCAATTCAATAGATCAAACCAATTTAGATTATTTTTTGGTACCAAGTACTAAGATCCCACCCAGCCCTTCCCTCAAGAAGCTTACAGTATACCAGGAGAGGGGAGATGTATACAAAAAGGTATACGCTTTTAAAAATTGATAGGTGAAAAAGCCCCAGAGAAAGTGTCAATACCAATTCCTGCTGGGTGGCTCCAGGGCCTGAGAGGCTGAACTATATCACATCATGAAGGAAGGGTTTAATGTCAATGGGCAAGAATGAGATGACAGGAGACAGAAGGGGAGGAAGCAAGGGGCATTTTGGAGTCAGCCAATCTGTCAGTAAATAAATATTTATTAAGTTAGTATATGCCAGACATTGTTCTAAGTGCTGACACAGATATGACAAAGGCTGTAAACCTTCTAGGAGCTTCCAATCTAGAGGGAAAAAAACATACAAAAGGGAACAGAAAAAGGGGGTGATGATAATGGAGAAATCCAAAGGACTGTAGTCAGGTGGGAAATGGCTGATATTAAATGGAGGTCTTGGGAGGAGCTCTGTGTTCTGCCCTCCACTCAGAGAGGTCCCAGGTGCAGAAGCAGCACTAAGCTAGCTTCATGGCTAGATGAGCTAGAGTTAGAAGAGATGTTCATTGAAATAAGGAGCTGTTCTCTTCTCTACTGCTTTGTTGTTCTCTCCCAGTCACCTAGCCTTACCTGTCCAAGGTACTTTTAGGTTTGTTGAGTGAATGAAAAGTTGATAGGTGAGAAGTGGTACCAGAGAGACATTTCTCCTTCAAGAAGACACAATCAAAGTCCAATGCAATGACCTCATGCTTTAACCTTATCAAACTGATCTTGCTGTCCTGGTCACCCTCCTAGTTGGTGGTGGTGGTGGTGGGAACATAATTACTGGCAAAATAATTAAAGGTTTATGGAAAGTCTTGGGCACCAGGCTAAAAATAAACAGAGCTTACATTTAAATAATGCTTTCAGGTTTGCAAAGTGCTATGTATAAATTTTTTATAAATTACCCATATACCAGCCTTATTAACTTTATAATTCCACATATATTTAGAAATCTGAACAATAATGTTTCTAATTTCTAAAGCGATATTTAATTTTGGAACTTAATGATTCTACTAGTGACGTCTAAACCTATAGAATCTAGACTTTTTGCAGAGGTCACTGTGGAGCTATTAAAGGACCACGAGCAGGGTAGGAGAGTGGGGAATGAGGCAAACGGGCTGTGAATATCATTGAGATGTGATCCAAACAAATGCTGGATTGCTAAGGATGGAATCATCATACTGCCCGAGCTCAAGGTCTAGTTTGCATCATCAGCAGTTTAGCTGTTCTGTTTACCACCTCTCCTCTGGTGTACACATTGGAACTAGAGGGTATGGATGTACATTTATCAAAATATACAAACACATTTTAGAGTAATTGCTTTTCTTGGGCCAGTATGTAAGACTATATGCAATATAGTCTTAAATTAAAGGACTATAATTTCAAAATCTAAATTAATTGAGATGTAGCCAAAATAATAATTAAGAAACAAAGTGAATTTCCTTCCTTTTCTATTTTCAACCAAAGACCTGGATCTTTCATCTTGACTCTTGACTGGCCTTTGCTTCTCAGTCATGGCTTTCAATTTCCAGGTAATTTTGCAAAGGTCATTTTCTCATCTGACTGGAGATACTATGAATCAGTCCTGCACCACCAGATTTTTAAAGGCAGGTAATAAAGGACATCTTTAAACTAGCATATACTTTTGATATTTTCAGAATGATTATGAGAAAGCCAGAAATACCATATCTAGGTATTCATCAGCTTGTTGCTGTGTTTTCTAGCAACACAGCTGGTATGTGAGGTTTGAAAATATTCCAGCCTTTCATGTCAGGTCACTGGATGGACTGATATCATCTTGTTAGTATATCATCCCTTTATTTGAAAACATAATTGATATTATCCTCAACAAATATATGCCGTTAGGCTTCCTTCACTTTATGAGGATTACCTTTTTTGGGTTGCCTGCTTTTATTTTATTTTTAAAAGGTTTTATTGATGACTTTTGGTTATTATACCACTTTCATTTTCAGATAGACTCTCTTGACCTCTCTGTCTCCATTGAACACTCACTTTTTGAACATTTTTTCCATTGAACAAAAAATTATGTTCTTTCCCTCCCAATTCCTTCCCCCACTGTAAAATAAGTAAATGAACAAAACCCTTTTAAGTGAATATAAACAATCAATTAAAACAAGTTTGCTGTGTCCCTAAATATATGTTTAATTCTGTACCTCAAGTCCAGTTTTGTAGCATATCTCATCATGGATCTTCAGGGATTGTGCTTGGTTATCTGGTGTTCATCAGAGTTCTTAAGTCTTTCAAAGTTGTTTGCCTTTACAGTATTGTTGTTACTATATAAAGTTGTTCTCCTGTTTCTGCTTATCTTACTTTATATCACTTCCTAGAGTTCTTCTTAAGTTTCTCTGAAACTGTCTCTTTCATCATTTCTTATGGCAAGAAAGAATTCCATTATGTTCATATACTATAATTTGTTCAGCCATTCACTCTCTCACTATAGTGTTGCCACTATAAATACTTGGGTAACTATTAAATCTTTGTTTTTCTCTTTGATTTCTGTGGGATATATACCTAAGAGTAGTATTTCTGGGTCAAAGGTGATGTTAGTAACTTTTCTTCCATAATTCCTAACTGAAACCTGTAATGGTTGGATGATTTTACAGCTCTACCAATGTTTCAATATTCCTGTCTTCCTACAGTTCCTTCTATAAAAGTCTTCTGTTTCAGAGTCAGGATTTGAACTCAAGTCTCCTGACTCCAGAGAACACATCTTTCTCCTGCTACCTCTATGGTGAGTATAAAATAATATTTGTGGTTAGAAAACATTTTTTAAGATAGTTCTATTGTAGTTTCCATTAGTCAAACATCACTTTGATGCCTCATCACAGTGTGGAAGTGACCCTAGGTTACAAATCCAGTGTGCCCCTTTTCGACTGTTCCTAACTGACAGTATTCACTCCATATTTCATTTTATTCCTTTTATGCTCTCATAATTTTTATAACAAGTGAGATATTCAGTTCGAATTCGTTCTTTAGTCCAGTATCAATGAAAATTTCATTGATGTAAAGCACTGTACTAGGAAGCACTGAAGAAGATAGTAGAAGTCAATAAGACTTAGTCCTAGCTGTCAGTCTTGTAGAGTTAAGAGAGTTTATAATATGGTAGGGCAGTTGGTATGGATATTAGGACTATCTCATTTTTGTATGTGAATTCCCAGCACCTTGGATAATGCCCAACACATAGTAGTCATTTGATAACTGCTTATTGATTGATGATCAGATGTCTGATGCCATTTCTAGTTCCAGTACCTTATGATCCATTGATAATGATGTTTTGATGGCATCAGCAGGGTTCTACCTTTGACGTTTGCAGCAAGCTTAAATCAGTGGTGACCAACTGGTATTTATTAATCTCCATAATGTATGTTCAAATCAAATTCAGATTTATGTCATTCTTGAAGACAACATAGGGAGACCATAGTGATAATATCTGCATATGCATTGCTGGAAAGTTTACAAATGATTCTATATTCCTTATTTCATATCAGATTCACAATAGTCTTATAATGCAGGGCTTAAAAAGAGCAACACTTTGTGATTTCATCAATGTAAAAGAAGCACCTTGTAAGAAGCTCTTTCTCCTAATGCAGATTGGCATCTGCTCTGAGAGAATTGCTAAGGTACTAAGAGGTTAAGGGACTTGTCCAGATCTCCTACTCAAGAAACTTCAATATTTCCCTTTGTCTGAAGGATAAGATAAAAAAATCCTCTGCCATTTAAAGTCTTCCTAATCTGGTTCCAATCCATCTCTTGAGGCTTATTTTACAACACTCCCTCTCACAGATTCTATGTGACAAGTTGGCCTACTTGTTCCTCCCCCAAAATGACACACCATCTCCTATGCTTTTAAACAACCTTTCTCCCAAGCCTGGAATGTTCTCCCTCCTTGCCTCTCTCTCGTGAATCCCTAGCTACATTCAAGGCTCAACTCAAGTGATGCCTTTTACCAGATCTGGTCAGACCTGTATTTTAAGAATAAAAACCTAGTGTCCATGTCCAAAATGGTAACAGAGAAGAGAAACTAGAGGCAGGTCTGAAAAGTTTTAAGAGTCTAAACTAGGGTGAAGTGAGTGTGTGTGTGTGTGTGTGTGTGTGCGTGTGTGTGTGTGTGTGTATGTGTATGGAAAAAGGGATTAGGTCCCAGAGATTTTTTGGAGATAGAGTAGACAAGTCTTGGTGACTGATTGGATATGAGGAATGAGAGGGAGAGGGAAGAAATGAAGATTGATTGCAAACTTGGGTGCCTCGGAGGATAGTGATGCCTTTAACAGAAACAGGGAATGTAGAAGGAGGGGTAGACTTGGGGGGAAGTTCAATTGGACAAATATTTATTAAGCACCTTCTATATATTGGGCATTATTCTGGGGATACAACACCAACAATAATAAAAGTAAACCAACCGGTGCCTGCCTTCAAGGAGCTCACATGTCATTAGAAAGACAGTGAATTACACTTGGGGTATGTGAAACCTGAACTTCCAAAGGGACATCCAGGAGAGATTCAGTGGGCAGCTGTCATCCAGCATTACCAGAAAGGGATGAAGGCTGGTGATGGAGATGTGGGAGTCACCCAAATAGATATGATCTCTGAAGCTAGTGTCCTTGATGAGATCACCAGTACAGCATATAGAGGAGAAAAGATGGAACTCTGGGATATATCTGTTCATACAGAGTAAGGGATGAATAATCATCTAGCAAAGCAGACTGAGGAGAAGGGATCGGACAGAAAGAAAGAGAATCGGGGGAGAGCAGTATCATGAAAACCCCAAAAAGGGAGAGTATTCAGTATGAGGAAATAGTCAACTGTGTTAAATGCTGCAGAGATGTCTAAAAGGAAGAGGAATCAGAAAGTCATTAGATTTAATAATCATGAATTTCCTGGTAACACAGACTCAGTTCCCTGGAGAAAGTGGCTTCAAGTTCTTGAGATTACTCCAATGAACTACATGGTCCTAAAAAGAGAGGCAGATGGGAGACATTAGGAAAATGGTGAGGAGCTCCTGGGCCAAGCCAGTAGCAAGTGGAGTGACAGCGAGGAAGCAGCTGGACCAGAGTAAGAGTTGACGCCGGGACCTTGGCATGGTATAAGATTTCTTCTGCTGGATCCAGGAAGATTAATCCAGAATCTTCTTCATCACTATGGTTCATACTACTCTGTTGATTCAGGAAACTTAGAGTCTAGTGGGAGATAAGATGTAAAAATAAGTTGAGAGGCAGTACAATGGATTGGAAAGAACATTGTACCTGAAATTCTGACTATTTAGGTGAGGATGGGTAAAGGGTAGACACTGAATGGGGTTTGGGGGTATATCTAAAGATTTGGAGTCAGGATCAGGGTTTAATTTTTGCTCTGTTATTTAATGATGATATCTAAAATTCTTTAAGATTCCTATAAAGGAACTTTAGAAATCTATACAAGAATTCTCTCTCAGCCTCAGTTTCCTTCTCTGTAAAATGGGGACTCTCCCAGAGTGGTTTTGAGAATCAAATGAGATCATTTTTATAAAGTACTTTGTAAACCTTGAAGTGCTACATCAATGCTATTATTAATATTAAAATATTAATTAAAGTTCCTTAAGGTTTACAAGGTATTTTACACATAGCATCTTATTTGATCCTGTTAACAACCCAGGGAGAGAGGCGCTGTTTTATAGATGAAGAAAATATGCCCCAGAGAGATGAAGTGACTTGCTGAGGGTTACACAGCTAGGATGTATGTGAGGCAGGATTCAAACACTGATCTTCCTGGCTATAAGTCTAGCTAGTACTATGCCACTTAGCTGCCTCTGATTTACTAGCTTTTTGACCTCAGGTAAGTCATTTATTTTTTCAGGGACACAGTTTCTTTATCTATAACATAAAAGGTCTTGGAGGAGACCGTCTCTGACCTACCTTGGGCAAGTCAGTCAACCTTTCTTAGATTCAGTTTCCTCATCTGTAAAATTGGATAATAACCCACCTACAAGGGGGAAACATCAAATGAGACCTTACTTGCAAAGTGCTTTGCAAACCTTAAAGTGTTATATAAATACTATTATTATTTTTAATAATAATGATGATGATGATCTAGGATACTACGAAATAAATCACAGTGATCCCTTCCACATTGTGACTTTCCCCATTGCATTTTCACTATATCGAGGATTGGCATAAGAAGTTAAATAGAAATTTTGGGTAGTTTTATTGAAGCTGCAGAAGACATGCAAAGGCCAGCAGATGATGCAGAAAAAGTTTAGAAACTCAGAAATGCAGAAAATACACACACACACAGAGTATTGTATACTATCAATATAACGTATCTTTTAATACAGTAATAATTCAGATTTCTTCTCTGGTACAAAGAGAGGGCCAAAAAATTTTACATGGATTTTCCAGATTGGGGAGGAAGTGGGGGTGTGAATGTGCCCCTAACAGTTCCCCCACCCAGTGTGGAAGGGGTAATTGAATAAACAGAATAAAATAAACAGAATAAAATAGATTAGTAAGAGATGAAAGGATGTGCCAATAGATATGAAGTGTCAAAAACCTTTATGAGAGAAGTGAACCTTTTCTCACAGGAAGATGGAGAATTGTAGCCTGCTGCTTTTTGCTGTTACCATTTCAAGTTTCCTCTAGGGTGGTTTTCACAGTACACCTGCTAGGCATGCCCTCAGTTCTGTCTCCCACCAGCTGCCTCAGACTATGAGAAATAGTAACTCTCAAAAAAATACCCAAAACAAACAAAACAACCCAGATCCAGCATCAACAAAGAATAATGGTTATCTGTGGTATTTGATGAATGCTTCAGAGTGCCATCATGTAGAAGACAAAGCATTGATTTTATGCAGAAAAACAAAGAAGGGAAAACACCACAATATCATTGCTGAAATGTGACTAGGATAAGGAATTCTGCTAGTGTTCTATTTTCCAAATGTCAGTTTCTTCACTTCTGAGAGAGGCAGTGGGATAAAGGTAGAGAGACCTCTAGCCTTGGAGTCACAAGGCTTGGATCTGAGCCCTTGCCCCATTATTTACTAGCCACGTGATTATGGCAAATCACAACTCCTCTGATCTGTGTGTACTCCTTTGTAGAATAGGGACATGAATTCTTGCCTTGCTCATCTCAAGGGATTGTTACTCAAGTTCAGTTTAACCCAGTTGTTCAGGAACAACCCTACTGAGAATGTTAGTTATTCATAATATTTGAGTACTTAGAGGTGGCCTTCTTCCTTACATGACATTCTATCTCTGTACAGTTTGTTCCCCGTGCCTGGAATGCACAGCATCCTCAGTCTGACTTTTAAGATGCCTAGTTTCCTTCAAGGGGTAGTCCAAGAAAGAAAGAAAGATATGGGGGGTAGAGGTGGGTGGGAGGGGGAAAGGTCCTCAGACTAAACATTGGAGTCAGAGGACCTGAATTCAAATATTATTTTTGTCACTTACTACCGGTATGATCTTGGGCAAATCCCTTAACTTTTATGAACTTCAGCGTCCTTATTTGTAAAATATGGTGTTGTACTAAATCATCTCTTAGGATCCTGATAGCTCTAAATCTATGATAAGATCCTTCAGTGATACTTTAGAAGGACCGAAAATGGGGCACAAGGTGCTAAAGATCACAGTTTGAAAGAATCTATCAGTATTAAGTTGAATTATATTCCAATATAATAAGGGATACGTCTCTCTATAGGAATCCCAAGGAGATTCCTGGTCTTGTTTTCTTTTTGTGAAGTCAGCCTCTAAGGTTTCCATTCAGTGCATTTTGACTTCTTGCATATTAAGTTTTTATAAAAAAAAAAAAAAAGGTGCTTATCTGCCTACTCATCTGCCATCTCTATAGTGGTTAACTTAAAAAAAGATACAGTTTCCTTCCTTCACTCTTATCCCCCCTACTCACACACCAGTGAGAAGTTTTAAAATAATGGAGAAACCTTATTGAATCATTCATAGTAGCTACTAACCTATACTTAAAATTCCTGGCAGGTAGAATAAGATATGAATAAATGCATTATTTAGCTCTCACTTGTAGAGAGGAGATGATTTCTTGTTATAAAAGAGTTAATAACTGGGCTTTTAGAATAGCAAGAGGCCCCTAGAGAGAAAGAATCTTCTAAATATTCCACAACCTGACAAGAGAACAATGCCCATCTTTGCTGAGGTAATATCAACCACATAACATAAAAGCTCTTTTGGTTTTAGGAAGCAGAATTTATAAGAATAAAAGAAGATCACATGCCTCATTGTTTCATTGTTTACTATCTGGAGATTCATTGGAAGAGAAGGTAGAAAAGGTATGCAGGAACCTCACCCAATTTTTCACATTATCCTAATGCCCTCTGAGCCTAGCTTTGGCATGGTCTGCAGTGATATTTATATGCTTTTTCTTTTTCTCCCTATCTTCAATGTGAGGAAAAGGAGATCAACACTTCTTTGAAGCTCATTTCTGACTGGATTGAATTTTATGTTCAAAAAGCAACAAAAGCTATGAGCCATTATACTTCAGGTTTATTTCTATCTTGCTTGCCATGCTGAGCTTTATTGGATTAGAAGACATAACAGTATTTCCCATTCCCTAGGGCCACAATTTTAAAACCACAGGTGCACAGATGCCACACAAACATTGTAAAAATAATATAAGCCATATAACTCTGTTAGAATTTTCTTCCTGCCCTCGCCCATCCTATAGCATTTCTGCTGTTGGGTGGATGATTATACTTTGCCTGTATGCAGTTTGGTAGGAAGGAAGGAAGAAGAGTGCTGACCTGGGACCTGAGTCTGAAGCCATAATCTGCCATTAACTACCTTTTAATTTTGGGAAAGTCACTTAACCAATGTGAGGAGACTGGACTACATGACCTCTCAATTTTCTTCCATCTTTAAATTAGTTCAATTCCCACCTTCTGTAGGAGACCATTCCTGATCCCTACCCTACCCCCACCTTTGGGCACCTTCTCCTATGAGATTTCCTTTCATCTACTCTGTATATATCTTTTTCTTTCCTTCCTTCCTTCCCTCTCTCCCTTCCTTCCCTTCTCCTTTCCTTTCATCTCTTTATCCTTCCTTCTTTCTCTTTATCCTTCCTTCTGTCTTTCGTTCCTTCCTTATATGCACCCAGTTATTTACTTTCTTGTTAGAATATGAGCTATTTTTATCTTGCTTTGTATCCTTAGTGCCTAGCACTGTGTCCAGCACATAAGAGAGACTTAATAAATGCTTATTGACTTGATTGTAATGGAAAGATAGCTGGATTTTAAGTCAAATGACCTGGTACAGTAGTCTCTTCTAGTTCTAAATCTGTGATTTTATGATAGAGAATATCATCAAAAACTCACCTGTGATGTTTGCAAAAAAGTTTCTACCAATCTTGTAAGGTAGGTTGTATGAATGTCATCTCTTTTTTAGAAATAATGAAACTGAAGATTTAGAAATAATGAAACTGAAGGCTAAATGACTTGTAGGTAAGGTAGTATCTGAGATAAGATTTGAACCTTGATCCTGGAGGTGCAACACTCTTATCTGCAATAACACCTAAAACTTGTACATTGATACTGAAATACCTGACATGGACAGTGCTCAGAAAGAAGGACATCATGAGGAGCTGGGTGTGGGAGCCAACAGGAAAACAGAAAAAATAGCATGAAATATTTGGGGGGATTTGGGCAAAAACACTGACCAGGTTTTGCTTTGGGGTCAACTTACTGAGAAGAAAAACAAAGAATGGTAGAACAAGGCTCTGCTTATTGGTTGCCTAATTTTTTGACTGGTATCTCCTAAAGTAACAGAAGGCAAAACCAATACTCAGAAACTAATTTCTGGCCAGAGTTGTCTGGGCACTGAATCTGGGTACTTTAGCTATACATGCTATGAGAGGAAGGCACTGGCTAGAAACAGGGCTGTTTCATCCATCAGCAGAAAAAAGCAAGTGCTAATGCCAATATTTAGTGTTAATGGAGTAGGGAAAGACTGCAGGAATGGTAGAAAGGGAGTAGAATGGACAAGGTTTTAATAGCTGGTTTCCCAGAGTGCTGCAGGGCTGTTTAAATCAGGGTCAATATCAGTGGGAAAGCTGCTTACTTATATGTCAATTTCATGAAGCATAGTTTCATGTGGCATGAATCTCATACAAATTTTAGTGCCAAATGAAAATATTATGCAAAAATATTCAATTTATTCTAAAGTACTTGGGGATAATTATCATTTTTCTGTTACAGGCCAAATATCAGTGTTGCATAGCAATTTTTCATTCATACCAGACAAATATATATCAGAGAGCTTATTTTTCACTCTATATTTTATAGTTATCACAAGATGAATTTTTAATTTTTGAAACAAGTAACTTAGGGGTTGGGTAAACACATTGCATGGTATAGACTATTTAGCTTCATGCTAAGTATTGAGATTATATCTTCAAGGAACCTGATCAGTTACTCAATAAATCTATCCACAAACATTTACTAAGTGTCCATTATGTATTAGGCATTGGAGATACAAAGATAAAAAAAAAAAGGAAACCTTTCCTTAATGAATTTGAATTCTTTGCGTGTAGGAGTGTGGGGTTGAATTATGGAGAATGTACAAATATACATAAAATATAATACAATATGATATCATATAATACACTCTACAAATATACAGAAATATAAACAAAATTGTTTTTCCCACTTCTGATGAGCCTCAGTTTTTTCATCTGTGAAATGAAGGGGCTGGACTATATGGCTCTAGATCCAGACCTATGATTTCATAAGTACAGGGGGCTCCTTATGAAGAAATCACTTCTATCGATGTAGATCAATAACTATTCTGCTACTTATTAGTCTTAGTCGAGGTAGGGGTAGGGGGCTCTGATTGATTAAGTGACTTGCATAGTATGTGTTAGAAGTGAGACTGAAACATGGATCTTTCCAACTCAGAGGTTGGCTCTCCTTGTCACCTCTTTCTGGGTGGTAGGGGAGGGTGGGAGTATGGGAGTAGGAACTCTACCATCTCTATGAAAAAGAAACCCATAAACAGAAAAGAATTCTTTTTTGAGGGGCAGAGGAGAATGGGTAGGGGAAGTCCCAGAATCTAGGAGGATCAGGAAAAAAAGATATCAGGTCTCTTTAAGGTTATGGTTCAGAAGATTTAAAAATCTATTCTAAAGGGCAAGGAAATGGAATTTTGGGGGTTTGTTCGTTTTTATTTTAGAATCAACTTGCTTGGATGTTGATATTCATACCCTTAAAACCCATCACAATAAATTATTATGTTGTTGTCTATCCTTTCTGAAGAGGACCAAAGATGTCATGAAGGTGAAATCTTGACTTCCATTGGGTTTAAATGAGGCAGATCTCTCCTCCAAGATTGAAAATTTTGTGATGGAAAGTAGGCCATCTTTTGTCACAATTTGTCACAATTCTTACCTTGCCCTTAGTCACTGAATTGGTGTTATCTCAGACAAATGGAGACCTGAGAAAGACTTTAATTTAGAAAAGCCCAGGTCATCCACTGTATCTTGGGCCATCTCCAATTATCCTGGCTTTTGTCTTGTCGCTGGACTCCCATGACTCTGGAAGAGGGGGTGAGGCTGATGACTTTATGAAGCTCTGAAATCCAATTTATTATGAGTGTGGTACCTGGTACCCACAATAGTTAAAAGATCTAAGGCAGGGATTCTTATCATTTTTTGTGTGTATTATCCAGCCTTCTTCTCAAAATCATGTTTTTAAATCCATAAAATAAAATACCTAGAATTATAAAGGAAACCATGTATGAGTGTGTGTCTGTGTGTTTGCATTCATATAAAAATCTGTATAGGTGTGTGTATGCACACATACATGGTCACAAACCCCAGGTTAAAAACCCCTGTCCTAGAGAGACAAAAAGGCCTCTAGAGTACCACATAGGCCTAATCTGGATTCATGCCAACAATGGCCAAGAATCACACTGGATAAGAAAGCCTAATTTGCCCTGATGGAGGCAATGGCTAAAGTAATTCTTGACTCTCTTGACACAGGTTCTGGGAGCTTTGGGATCACTTCTTTTCTGGCCATCTGATGGCCTACCACTGAAAAGTCTTCACTTTATAGTATGACATGATAAACACTGAGTGTTTCTTGAGTCATCCTCTCACTACCCCATTAACAGTGTGACTGAGGGAAGGGGTGTAAGCACAAGCCAGATGGGATTTTTGTTGTTTCTATTTTGGAGTTTAGTTTCCCACACTCAGGCTAAATTGTAAACATCTGAAGGATTAATCTCCTTTGAACCCTGATAATTCACAGCTGCACTGAGTCAAGTAGGTTTCGTGTCTTCTGGATGGGAGCCAATCAGGGACCAAGTCTTCATTATATATTCTGAGAGGTTGGCATTTTGCTCACGAGAAGGACCTTTAGATTCCTTGGACCAGACTCTGGGTAGCTATTTGTTAAGAGCCCCCGACTACTCATATGTTGATGCTCATCCAGTCTCGTGGTGTATGTAGATGGTTGTATTATTCTGTTTAGACAGTTGGATTCTCTCTTGGACTGCTTATCTGTACTTATCTATTAATTAAAGTAAAATTGTTAACCCCTTAAAAGCTGCCTTTCCTTTAGAAAAACAGATCAAAGAACCTGTGCTAGTAGCCCCTGTGGGTTAGCATGGTTGTTACTACAAGGGGGTGAGGACTGCATTACTGAAAAAATAGGCAGCTTTTGGCTTAGACTCTTGACTACCATTGTTCTTTATATCAAGTAGTATGATCTTGATTTGGATTCTCCTGTGCACAGAGAGATAGGTGCTCTTCCCCTATTCTGCCATCACATCGACATGGAGAGTGGATGTAAGTGAGCAAGCTTGGGTCTAGGCTTCACTTGGCCTTTTGCACTTTGTGTTCTCTTAAGAGTAGGTGTACAAATATGATTCTTGAGATGGATATGTCCAGGCTTGGAAATGATTTTGTGGGATAGAAAGAAGTCCCAATGAAAGGAGTGGTTGGTTATGGCAGACACAGAAGTGGGCTTGCAGCAAAACATGCATCGGAGGGGATGGCTGTTCACCAGAAGATTGGTTCAATTGGTTTGACTGATCTGGTTATTTTATCAGGAAATATGTTCCAGGAGTTGTTTGGATAGTGCTAAGACAAGGCCATATGTAAAATGCCTGTTTTTTTTTTCCTAATAATATTTATAAGCTTTTTAGGAGATTGCAACAGTACCTTAATTTAAGTTAGTTCATCCTGTTCCATTACTGTCTTCTGACACCAAATTCAGCACCCAATCTGGTACGAAATAGAGTAGCCATGATGTGCATTTAATGAAATTAATATCTCCACTGACAAATTCATAGATACTTAAAATATTGAAGCACTTGACTACAGGAAACATTGCTTTGTCACATTTATTGACCTTATGACTTGTAAGCCTTTTACCAGGTCATTAGAAATTGGCTCTGGCACAAAATCGCTAGCATAAAAGCTAATGGTTTTCTTTTCTTTTTGGCTCCATGGATAATTGCTGTTGGAATAAAAATTAGTGATATATAATTTCCTGATACAAGTTATTTCTGTTGACCACCTGGGGAAGCAAGGTTGGCACGGGGCTTCACTTTTATTCAATATTTACTTTAATGCTATAATTATAAAATGAGATAGCCTAGGATTTTTTCCCTCCTTTACTTGACTTGATAGATGCAGTGCCAGGGATAATTTTGCTCGGTAGGCCTCTCCTTGTTGATATCAAATGAGGCATAAAATGAAGAGCCATGTGCCCATCATGACATGCAAAGTTCAAATGGAAGGGAGACTCTCTACAGATGGTGAGGTTCTCCAGGTCCTTCTGTTTTCAGAGGACATTATGAAACTTGCTTAGATCCCTGGGAAGCTCAGAGCCTCTTCGGTGATAGAGGTATTATGGCAAAGCAGATAGAACACAGAAGTGATGAGACTGAACTCATACAATTTGAGTCTGAATTCTGTCTCTACAACTTACCATCTGAAAGAACCAAGGCAAAGTATTTAAGTTCCTTTAACTTCATCTGTAAAATAGGGAGGTTGCATTTGATACGTCCTGTGGCCCCTCCCATGCGTCTCTTAAAGATTCATGGCAGCTAAAAATAACACACATGAGAAAAACTAAATGGATGAGGAATACAAATTGTCCAGATTTTAAAAGGACCAGGGGATTATGGTTGTAGAGCTAGAAGGGACATCAGAGTCATTTAATTCAATCCCTTCATTTTTCGGATGAGGGATACTGAGGCTTATGAAGGTTGTGCATTCAGTTATCCAGCCCAGTGAGTCGTTTTTTGGTACACGTGTCTTAGCTAAGAATTCTGGAGAGATCATGAGTTGGACTCAGAATTTAACAGGAAGAGCAGAGTGAGATGAATTGCATTTGGGAAGCTGATCTTTACTTTCAATGATGCCAAGTTTCCTGATACTAAAGCATGCATATATATATGTGTATGTGTATATGTATATATGCATGCATGTATATACACGTACATATGCACACACATTATATCTCTTGTATATATAAGATATAAATATGACTGATGTTCTATATCTCACATGTATGTATATATATACTATATATCATATATACACATATGCACACACATACAAACATACACATACATACTATATATACATATATCTCTCTATATCTATCTATCTCTATCTATCTATCTATCTATGAATCATGGAACTCCAGAGTCTCAGAAGAATCAAATTTCCTGAGGAAAGGACAATGGGAAGATACATGGGGGCTGTGGCAATTTATCATCCATAATGATTTATGACCAAGAAGTGGAGTAAAGGGAAGCATCAAAGACAGGAATGATTAGAAAAGGCAGTGAGTTGATAATCTAGAAAAATGAGGCTAGGTTGATAGTGAAGTCCCAGAATATTATAGAAACTTCTCAGTGATCTGTGGGTAAGGAGTGCTTAAAGGGATCCAGGAAATGTATGATTGGTGAAAAAAGGAGATGGGCTTGTCAACATAGTAAGAGGAAATGATAATTTTAGAGCCAGTACTGCACTGTTACCCACAAAATGCAAAAAGATGTACATAAGGGATTTTTAATCTTGAGTCTATGAACTTAAAAGTATTTTATTGACTGTATTTCAATATAATTTAATATTTTATGTAGATGTACATATACACATATGTGTGTATATGATATATATGTATATATACACATACATATGTGTGTACACACACACACACATATATACACACATACACACTCACCTATAGCAATTGGGGTTAAGTGACTTGCCCAGGGTCACACAACTACTAAGTGTCTGAGGCTGCGTTTAAATTCAGAGCCTCCTGACTCCGGGGCTGGTGGTCTATCCACTGTACCACCTAGCTGTTTCATATTACATTATTAATTAAAACAATTACTTATTGATATATTTATTAAATGCCTACTATGCAGAAGGTCCTGTCTAGCTCTGCAGAACATACAAAAATAAATAAGATGTCATCATAGCCCTCAAGGAATTTACTATATTCTAAGTAGAGTTTGTGAAATTAAAAAAATTGATAACTTTATTTAAATATAATTGGTTTGTGTTTTAGTCCTGTGAATTTTATGCATTCAGAAACAATGTTCAGAAAAGGGGCCCATAGGCTTTACCAGAATGCCTGCCAAGGAGGTTTAGGATACACAAAAGGGTAAGGATCTCTCTCATAGGGGAGGAAGACCTCCAGTACTTGGGATAGATCAGGGATCATAGTTCCTGGAGCTACAAGGGATTTCAGGGAGCTATAAGGGACCTCAGAAGCCATCTACTACAGCCTCTTTATTTTATAGATGAGGAAACCAAGGCTCAGAGAAGAGGAGAGACTCACCAAAGATTACAAAGGTAGCATCCATTAGAAGTGAGATTTGAACTCCATGCCCAGTACTCTGATTCAATAGCCAATGCTATTTGTATTTTACCATACTGCCTCCTTAAGGTCTCCATAGCTCCTCTATAGAGCATTTCTAGAAGAGCATGGTCAAAAATTGTGGATGTGAGGAGTTGGTGATGGAGGGGGATCTACATGAATGGAGGGATTTCACATCAATGAATTCAAGAATCCTTTGAAATTTTGAACTATAAGAAAACTCTTGTGCTTTACCGGCAAAACTTTTGAGAATGTCAAGGAAAACCAGAAGGCCAGTGCCACTGGATTGTAGTGTAGGTAGGAGGCAATAAAATGTAAGAATATGGAAGAGGCCAGCTTGTGGAGAGCATTAAATATCAGACAAAGGTAGCATATATTTGATCCTGCAAGAAATAGAAAGTCACTGGAGTTCATCGAGGGGGAGGAAGTATGTGACTTGGTCAGATCCATGCTTTAGAAAAATCATTTTCAAGGCTGTGTAGATGATGGATCTGAGGGGGAAGAGGTAAGGCAGAGAGATCAAACAGGAGGTCATTGCAGTAATTCAGATGACAGATGATGAGGTCTGAACTCAAGGGAAGTCTGTGTGAGTGGAGATAAGGGGATAAATGGGAGAGATGTTGTGGAAGTAGAAACAAATAGGCAAAAATGCAATATTCCCTGCCCTCAGGAAGCTTATATTCTGTTAGGTCTTCAGTACTATCTTGTATTTTGTCCTTTGTATGGGAAATAAGGCTAGAGGTAGTTTTTTTTTTTTTTAATTAGTCTCTCACACATCTGTCAAAATAATTTTCCTTAAGAACCGTTTCAGCCCTCTCATTTCCATGTTCAAAGACTATAGTGGCTTCCTATTGCCTCTGCCTCTGGGATCATGTTCAAGCTCCTCAGTGGATCACTTAAAGCCCTTTACAATCTGGCTTCCCTTTAGCTTTCTTGACTGACTTCGCATCAGTGCCTTTTCTGCACTCAGTGTTCCAGTGTTCCATGCTGCTTCCCTCTCCCTCTCCACCACCCAGAAGGCTCTCCCTCTTCACCTCTCCCTTTTAGAAAGCTTAGCTTGTTTCCAAGATCAGCTTATGTTCCATGTCCTATGAGAAGCCTTACCACATCTGTTCTCCCACTGATTGAATGAGTCATAAGAGAAAGGGAATAGCTGGTTAGAAAGAGTGTTGGCTTGAATTCAAAGTCCTCTGTCCATATCCTGACTCTATTGCTTACTGTATGTGTGGCATTGGTAAGCCACTTTGTCTCCATGGGTCTCAGTTTCCTAATTTGTAATGTGAGGAGGTTGGACAAATGACCTCTGAAATCCCTTCTACCTCCTCTGGATGAACTAACTGATCACTAGTCACGAGAGGTGCTAGAGCGAATGAGAGCATCTCTTTTGTAGGAAGCCTTTCCCAATACCTCTTAACCTTAGCGCCTTCCCACTATTGGTGACCCTCAGTTTATCCTGTGTATACTTTGTATAGTGTTGTTGGCATGTTGTCCTCTCTAATAAAATGTGGGAAAGCAGAGATTGTCACCTAGCATTGTGCTTGGCACCTAGTAGAGACTTAATAAATCCTTCTTGACTGAATAGATCAGGACAAATTTATTTACTACCAAAAGAGGGAAACATTAAAATTTACATCCTGTAATAATCATGAGATTTTTTTTTTTATGCTTAAAGGACAAGAAGTTTTAAATTGAGGAGCTTGTTGGAAAAGTATGATAAACATTTGTATAGTCTTTCACAGTAGAATTCTATTGCTTTTACTTCAAATAAGTCAATGACTAAACCAAAGGTCAAATATATACCAAAGCATTTATAGCAGCACTTTGAATGGTGGTGAAGAACTGGAGAGCGCTGGAGAACTCACTGCTCTATGAGGCATCCCATTCCGTTCTCCCTTGTTCTAATAAAGCAATCTGAAAAAACCCATTTTCCAATTGTTCTTATAAATCTTACAGGACACTCTAAGTTTTCCTTGTATTTTTATAACTGGGCTTTGACTCAACCTTGTGGCCACATACCTGTGTATAGTTATAACTCCCTATGGACCCCTCTGTAATTGCATAAGGGTCCATAGGTCTGCTTTGTACAGGAAGAGGAAAGAGTTGGCCACCAGGGTCCAGGTCACATTGATTTCAAGCATGAAAGTGATTTTCAGTATGATGAGCTTGGGACACATAGTCAAATCAGGCAATTTCATGGAATTTAACCTTTCCTGTGAATGGAGCTTAAGAAAGCCAAGTAGGAATTTGGAATTATGATCTGGTAATAAATTACTGGGCCCAGAGCTCAGCCATCTGTTTTAAGCAAATTAAATGCATGCCCATATGGAATCCATCTTGTAGACAGTCTCATTTTTCCTTTGTCTAAATTTCATAATATTTGTCTGCTTAAAGTATATTCCCTATTTGGTGCCCCATTTGGATTTTACTGTTGCCCCTAAAATTCCAGGCAGTCAACAAAATAGCATGTAAGATTCTGGAGGGCAAGGAAGTTTTCATTTTTGGTTTTGTCTTTCCATTATCCAATACAGAGTCTGGTATATTAAGTCTGGCACTTACACGAATATGTGCAGATTGATTGATTGTAACACCCCCACCCCAGGTCCCCGTTAGGTTGTCTTTTACCATCAGAATATATCAAATATTAAGGAAATATTAAGGAATGTGATACCCCAAAGTTCCTGGAAATCAGGGACAATCATGCTTGTATTAGTATCCTCAACACTTACCCTATTACCTTATACATGGAAGGGCTTAATAATCTTTACACACACACACACACACACACATCCATTTACCTGGTTCTAAATTCTTATGTAGTAAGGAGCTAATTCAAGACTATCCTTCTAACTGCATGCCATAATACATACCTTATCCATTCTTCACCTACTTTATTTTTCCATTGTGAATGGCTAGACTAATTTCTTCTCTGTAACTGTCACATGGCTATTGTTTGGACCTATGTTTATTCTCATTCTTTCTGTTTTTTCCCCTCTCTCTTCATATGTAATGAGACTCTATGTGTATTCCTTCTCTTTCTCTCTGTCTTGCTTTCTTTCCCTTCCCTTCCTCTTAGTCCTTCCCTTTCCTTCCCCTTATCCCTGCCCTTGCCTTCCCTTCCCTTCCCTTCCCTTCCCTTCCCTTCCCTTCCCTTCCTTCCCTTCCCTTCCCTTCCTTCCCTTCCCTTCCCTTCCCTTCCCTTCCCTTCCCTTCCCTTCCCTTCCCTTCCCTTCCCTTCCCTTCCTTCCCTTCCCTTCCCTTCCCTTCCTTCCCTTCCCTTCCCTTCCCTTCCCTTCCCTTCCCTTCCCTTCCCTTCCCTTCCTTCCCTTCCCTTCCCTTCCCTTCCCTTCCCTTCCCTTCCCTTCCCTTCCCTTCCCTTCCCTTCCCTTCCCTTCCCTTCCCTTCCCTTCCCTTCCCTTCCCTTCCCTTCCCTTCCCTTCCCTTCCCTTCCCTTCCCTCCCTTCCCTTCCTTCCCTTCCCTTCCCTTCCCTTCCCTTCCCTTCCCTTCCCTTCCCTTCCCTTCCCTTCCTTCCCTTCCCTTCCCTTCCCTTCCCTTCCCTTCCCTTCCCTTCCCTTCCCTTCCCTTCCCTTCCCTTCCCTTCCCTTCCCTTCCCTTCCCTTCCCTTCCCTTCCCTTCCCTTCCCTTCCCTTCCCCTTCCCTTCCCTTCCCTTCCCTTCCTTCCCTTCCCTTCCCTTCCCTTCCCTTCCCTTCCCTTCCCTTCCCTCCCTTCCCTTCCCTTCCCTTCCCTTCCCTTCCCTTCCCTTCCCTTCCCTTCCCTTCCCTATTCGCATTTTGCTTCCATCTCTGCCAGTCCATAGTGGCTTTAAGAATGATGGCTATCATGTATTCTTATCTGTTTCTTGAGGTGCATAGTAAAATAATTTATTTCCTAGTGCCCAACCAGCTGCTGCTGAACCTCTCTCTATAAAGCTAGACTGGCCTTCATCCAGTAGAAGCAGTCTATTGTTCAGATTATTCTTAAAGTCTTTCCAGATTGGTACAACCTGCTAGAACCTTGATTCTGCTGGTATAGCTTTTGTGAACTTGGATATCAGAGCCAGACTTTTCTGGAAGGGCTGAATCTAGCATGGGGACTGATAGGAGATCTGTCTTCAAGCATTTGAAATGCTATCCTTTGGAAGAGGGATTCAACCTGTTTAGCTTGACCATAGAGGGCAGAAGTTAGACAATGAGTAGAAGCTGCAGAGGGATATACTTTTGCCTTAAAATAAGAACACTCAACAGAACTATCTTAAAGTATCATAGACTGCTTAGGGTAGTAATGGATTCTCTCTGACTGCAGGTCTTGAAGTTGAGTCCTCATGGTTATTTACTGGGGTTTTGTAGAGGTTTTCCTGTTACAATATGGACTGGTCAGTACTATCTCTGAGATCCCTTCCAATCAATCAATCAGTCAGTCAATCAGTCAATCCACATGCGGTTAGTAAGCACCTACTTTCTTCCTAGGCACTCCCTAGGCATCCCAAGATTCTGATTCTGAGTGTCTTCTTGGACCACCTTGTCTAGCCTATGCTTTAAATGCCTCTACTTCATCTTTGTCTCATTCTTCAGGCCTGAGCTCAAAGACCATCTCCTCCTTTTTAATTTTTTTAATTTTAATTTTTAATTTTCGCATTAAAAATATTTCCCCAAGGTATTTTGTCTTTATGGCAGTCATATCCTACCTACCTCCAGATTGCACCATCTCCTGTGACAAAGAAAAATAAATAAGCAAAAGCATCCAACATGGAGACTGCATCTGACTGTGCATACTACTATCCTAATAGTTGCTTACTTCTCTATTATGAGAGAAGGGGCAGCTAGGTGGTGCAGTGGATAGAACATCAGTGCAGGAGTCAGGAGGACCTGAGTTCAAATCTCACCTTAGGTACTTGACACTCGCTAGCTGTATGATCTTGGGCAAGTCACTTAACCAATTGCCTCATCCTGGGTCATCTCCAGTCATCTTGATGAATATCTGGTCACTGAATCCAGATGGCTCCGGAGGAGAAGTGAGGCTGGTGACCTGCACAGCTCTCCCTCACTCAAAGCAAAGCCAAGTGCAAGTCATGTCATCATTTCTCTGATGGCATGGTCTTCTTCAGCAATGGACGAACACGCACACCAATTGTGAAAGAGGAGGTTTGTTCTGTGAACTCTTCTAAATGCTATCCCAACCAGAAATTGTTCCTCTCTCACCTTGTTGGTACCCTTCCTGTGATGTATTTTTCATATTTCACTTTGTCTTATAGTTATTTGTAAACTTCTTTCCCCTCGATCTGAGCTTCTTAACCTTTTTGAGTGTCATGGACCTCCTTTGGTAATCTAGTGCACACTATGTACCCTTCTCAGAACATCTTTGTAGAAATGAGGAGCAACAGTCTTGCTACTTGAGCTGATCCTGGGTCGTCCTAACTCTAGGTTGTTTTATCCACAGCATCTCCTAACTGCCTGTAAAATCCTCTCCTAATATAAAGCAGATGGAGAAATATTATCATCCTCATTTTACAGATGAGGAAGTGAAGGTTCACAGTGTAGTTGTTAAAATACATTCCATTCCTGCGAGCCCCAGGTATTTTTCAAGATTGTGTGTGATTTAACATAAGTCATTCTCAGATATAAACCATTGTTACAAAGCACTCTGTGCACATGACATACCTCACTAGGTTAATGTGAAAATCAAATAGGTTTATGCAAGTAACCCAAGTGGAATGACTCATGGGATTTAAAGCAGAGAGAGAGAGCATAGAAACCATCTCATTTGACTTGATTTATAGCTAAACTAGTCTAGTTTTCTTGTATCTCCCATCTTTGTACTCACCCCATGCCTGCAACACATCGCCTCCTCACTTTCTTTTAGAATCCCTAGTTTTCTTCAAATCTCAGATCAAGAGCCACTTCCTTCTACATGTGGTCTTTCCATCTCTCATCAGCTACTAGTACCTCCCCAAAAAAACTAGTGTTGTTTTCTTGTATCTCCCATTTTTGAATCTTTGTACCCACCCCATGCTTGCAACACATCGCCTCCTCACTTTCTTTTAGAATCCCTAGTTTTCTTCAAATCTCAGATCAAGAGCCATCTCCTTCTACATGTGGTCTTTCCATTTCCCATCAGCTACTAGTACCTCCCCCAAAGTTATCTTGTATTATAGAACAGATAGCTCTCTGTGTGTAGAAATATACACGTACATTTATGTACATATACACATACGTATATAAATGCAAATACATGTATGTATTCAATGTATAAATGCATTATATATACACATATACTATATATTATAAGAAAACACAATGCATATATAATGTATACATATTGTTATATAGTGTACACATGCATACATATTCTTACATACATATAGTGTATATCTACAATATATACCTATATGTATATGCATATACATTATATACTTCATTGTATTTGCCTGTATTTGTTCATATTGTCTCTGATAGAATATAAGTTCCATGTTGGCAGGGGCTCTAATATTTATGTCCTTATGTCCCCAGCACCAAACACAACATCGGACACTTAGTAGTTACCTAATAGACATTTGTCGGCTAACAAATTTCTTAAGGTCACACATCTAGAAGGATAATAGGGTCATAGATTTAGAGTTGGAAGAGACTTTAGACATTTTCTGCTCTGACAGCCCTGCCATTTTCCTGATAGAAAAGATTCCCCAAATTACACAGCCAGGAAATAACAAAGACAAAAATTGAACCTAAGTCATAGAAGCATAGATTTACAGCTGGCACCCCCTCCCTCCCATTTTCAATTTTCTTTTGCATGTTATCTTTCTTCATTAGGTGTAAACTTCTTGAGGACTTTCTTTTCTCTTTTTTTTTTAATATTTGTATGCCCTGTGCTTAATACACAGTAGAACACAGTAGGCACTTAATATTTATCAACTATTGAATTGATTGGGAGGGGCCCCAGAAGCTGTGTGGTCCATTTTACAGACTAATTTCAAACCCAGCTTGCCTTCCACTATACCACATTGCCTCTAGGATGAGGGAACTAAATTTCAGTAAGAGTAAATAATATGTCCAATACCAATAAATGGTAGGACCAATCCTTAAATGAAGTCCCTCTGACTCCAGTATTTTTTCCATTATGTCGTGAGGTCCTTAAATAGCTCAATATCCTTGGACCCCAAAGAACTAAGGGTATGAACTTTGAGTAGATTATGTCATTATTAATTTAAGAGGCATATTCAAAATCGCTCCCTCTCACTCACCTTTGATTCTAAGTGTTTAAATACCTAAATGGAGGCTGATGACCTGTAGTAACAATTTCTGATTCACCTTCTGCCTTCAGCAGGAACGTCTGACAGAGTTGGTCGAGATGACACAGAAGTGCCTTGTGATCCTGGCCCTAGATGTAATTCTCAACTTGGATCAATTTCATCATCCTCTTTGCAATTAGCAGCAAGACGTCTAGCTGCTGCGGACCATGTGATATTAATAGAAAATACGAAATAGCAGTTATCAACCCAGCAAGTGGCAGATGTGGTGACAGGGCCTGGCATACCGCGCCTGAATCTGGAGTGAGGATACCTTCCTCACTAGGCAAGCAATGCCTACTCAAAAACTGTATTTAGTGGATAGAAAAGTGGTTGATTCTGTTTCCATGCCAACAGGGGAACTGAATAATGTATGCAAAGTGCTTTTGGCTCCTTGGAAAAGAGACACAATGCATTTAAAAGACATACCATTATTTCTGAATGCTGTGATTTGAGAAGTGAGACGAGTCTCTGAAGGTAACAAACAACTTAGGTTTGGGCTTCTGAGCAAGAAAGAGCCTTCATTGTTTTATTTTAAGCTTTTAGAATCCTTGTAGAAAGATTTCAGCTTTAAATGACTTGTGTAGGTTAGGGAGGTTTACATCACTTCCCTCCATAGGCCTCAGTTTCCTCTCCTATAAAATTAGGGTAGTGGACAAGATAATCTCTGAGGTTCCTTCCAGCTATAAATCTCAAAACCCACAAGTTGCTGCCATGCCTGAATAGGAATACCTCCTATAACATCTGAAAGAGTAATTATCTGACTCACTTGCAGACCAAAAGTGATGGAGAACTCATAAAACCTGTAGAAACAACCCATTGCATTTCTGTGAGCTCTAATTGTGAGAAAATTTTTCTTAGAGTAAGTGAAGACCTCCTATAACTTGTGATCTCTCTGGGGCCAATAAAAACAAGCCTAATGCTTTTTCTACATATTTGTTGTTGTTGCTCAGTTGTTTCAGAGTCTTTGTGACCCCATTTAGGGTTTTCTTATAAAATTTACTACAGTGGTTTGCCATTTCCTTCTCCAGCTCATTTTACAGATGGGGAAACTGAGGCAAACAGGATGAAGTGACTTGCCTAGGGTCACATCACTAGTAAGTGTATGAGTAAGTGAAATCAGGAAGATGTCACCCTGACTTCAGGTCTGGTGCTCTATCCACTGTACTACCTAAAAACATTTTTGTTTTTTCTACATAATGAACCCTCAAATATTTAAAGAACCTCACTATATCACCCCCTAGGTCTTCTGCTCTCTTTATTGTTATCTCAAATCTTCATATGGCAAGGTTTAAAACAAGTTTTTTATTGATACCATTTTTGTTTTTATACCACCTTTTTTCCCAAATCTATCTTTCTTCAAGTTCCTCCCCAGAAGCCTCTTCAGTCTCTCTTGCATTTGACCACCAAAATAATTTTCCTAAGGTGCTTGTCTGACCATTCATAATCAGTAAACTCCAGTGTGTCTCTGTTGCTTCCAGGGTCAAATGTAAGAGCTCTGCTTGACCTTCAGAGCCCTTGATGACCCAGCCTTCTCCTTCCTTTCCAGTCTTCTTTTACCTTACACCTTACTATGTCCTCTTCGAACCAGTGACACTGGCCTCCAGGCTATTTCATGAACAAGACGTTTTCTGTTGTCACTGCAGGCATTTTTACTGGCAGTCCTTCCCCCATGCCTGGAATGGTCTCCCTCCTCATCCCCCTCGTGGCTTCCCTGGCTTCCTTCCAAGTCCCAGCTCAAATCTGACCTTCTACAGGAAGCCTTTCTCAGTCCCTCTTAATTCCAGTGCCTTCCCTCTTTTGATTATTTCCTATTTATTTTGGATATAAATTGTTTCTACATATTTTGTTTGCTTATTGATTAGATTAGATTGTGAGCTCTTCCAGGGCAGGAAATGTCTTTTGTCTTTCTTTGTATCTGCAACTCTGTGCAAGTGCCTTACTTATAGTAGGTACTTAATAGATGTTTACTGACTCATTGATCCTGTGTGTGTATGTGTATGTATGTTTATGTATGTGTGTATGTGTGTTTATGTGTATGTGCGTGTGTGTTTCAACTCTCTCATTTTACAGATTATTTTCAAATCCAGTTTCCTTTCCTATATAGCCCTTAGGATGAGGGAACTAGATCTCAGTCAGGGTAAATGATTTGTCCAAGGGCATGTAGCTAGTAAATGGCAAGACTAATCCTTAAATGAGATCCTTTGATTCTAATCTTTTTTTTTGTAAATAGTATTTTATTTTTTCCAATTACATGTAAAAATAATTTTCAACATTCATTTTTCATAAGATTTTGAGCTCCAAATTTTTCTCCTTCCCCTCCCACCTCCCCAAGATGGAGAGCAATCTGACATAGGCAATACATGTACAATTATATTAAATGACTCCAACAATTTTTTATGATATATATACATATGTATATACACATACACATATATCTCCCTTCTTTTAGAAGGATATGTATAAACATACACATACATATTTGTGTGTATACATGTGTATATTACATATGTATGTGCATACATATGCATGCGTATACATATAGCACACACACACACACACATGCACATACCATTTTGTTCAGATGTGTCCAAGTTTGTGATCCCATTTGGGATTTTCTTGGCAAAGTTACTGAAGTGGTTTGCCTTTTATATAACATATGCTTTTATGAAAAAGGGAGGTACATTTTCCCCAATTTTCTCAGCCATGGTATGGTTCCAAATCCCCCTATCATCTGGGCCAAAGTCCTTTAGGCATGTGCTTTAGCTTACCAGTGTCTTCCTTCTGTATTGGGAGTTGAATAGGGAAGAAGTAGAGTCACCCTGCTCTGTCTGTTTCTGGCTGACCCAGTGTCCTGGCTAGCTAGCTCAGTGCGTGGATGTTTTGGGTTCTCTGGCTCTCTAGGGATTCCTTTTATTTCTGCCACTGAGCAAGAAGAGATGGTGATTCAGGGAGTTTTAAAATGTCAGGTACTATGCCTTTGTGTTTCTTTTTCTTTGGACTCTGCATTCAGGGAGGGCAGCCCCTCACCCCACTCCATCAGAAATGGTGAAGCAGCAAGCAAAGAGCCATTCTTAAAGAATGCCCCTAACTCTCCAGTCCCTCTGGAGCTTGGGCCCCTCCTTTTGTCATTGATCCTCTCTGGATGGTCTGATGACAGAGAAACTTCCTTTTCCTCTAGTCAGCCACACTCAGTGGATCTAAGCCTGCTGTATCTCTCCAACCCTCAAGGTCACCTTCATGCCTGCATATTTACATTTTGAGATCAATATTCAGTCAAGTAAGATCAAATAGAGAAACCAGAGTCCTGAACTCCAGCTCAGGCTTGTTAAGACAGGACATGTGTTTGGCAGATTGCCATTTCTACTGGGGTAGGAGGAAGGGTGGCCCCTCCTTCAACCGTAGGGAGAAAGAATTGCACATAGTTCTCTTGCAGAATCACATTACACACATTTGACTTTACATTAAGAATTTTGAAAGAAATCTGCTTTCCGAAACAGCACCCGTGTTAACTTGACTGTACAGCACTGTGCTTTTTCTCTGCTTCTGACTCTCTACCAGGTTCTCTGAAGCCTCCCAAAAACAAACCAAGACCAACAACCCTAAAAAAACCCAATCTTCCAAGTGAAAGCAGGTGCCCATCTACCCTGCTGCCAGATGAAGGCTTGGCCTGAGACCACTGGCACAGAGAGAGACCTTTGCCCTGCACTGCACATCTGCTCTCATGTCTGTCTTCCAGTAGTCCACTCTTGGGTACTGTTTCTGTGTTGCCAGTTCCAGCATATTGCCAGGCCTTTCCAGTTTGTGTCCCTGTCTATCCTCTATGTCTTTCCTCCTGCCCCCACCTTGCCCCCATCTAGTCCTCTTTCTGCCTCCCTCTGTCCCTTTCTCACATCTGAAAATTTGTGTTACAGTAAAAATTGTTTCATGTAGAAGTCTGCAGAAGGATCCACATATGTAAAGTGAGAACTGTCTATATTTGCCAAACAGAGTCCAAGGAGGAAGGGAGATGAGAATGGAGTCACTCCCTTTTAAAATATCCACTGAAGCATTTACTCTTTTTTCTCAATGAAAGAGGAAATAACACCTGCTAAACAGGTCAAAGCTACCATCATCACTACTCAAACCCTATTGGAGAAAGGTCAAGACCCTGAGACCCAAAGCCCTGAGAGCAGCAGCCTCTTCCAAAGCAATGTCTTTGCTTCTAGCTCAGCCTCCACAGTCAACACCAAGAGGTGACCAACTCCTATCAATGGGCAGGGAAACACAAGAACTCTGGGAGTGGCAGCACTTCTCAGACCAACCTCCAAAACCATCGTAGAGGGAAGTAACTCTTGGAGCCATGTGACCAGTCACTTGACCCATGTCAACCACATCTACTGAAGTCTGGGTAAAGAAAGCTTGCATCTCCAAAGCTCTGGATATCTTCAGCTGATTCAATGGGAGAAATAATATGACTTTTATCAGTGGAAACGTCATTACAGAAGATGCACTGCCAACTGCCATTCCTAAGTGGGTCTTTCCATTGGACCTGCAATTGGGAACTTCCTCTATTCCTGGTCTCTCTCTATTAGAGTGGGAACCCCTTAAAATCATGTGCTGTCTTACTTTGCTATTTCTATCTTCAGTACTACTTTGCACATAGTAAGTACTTAAATTATATTCATTCATTCATTCAATGGTTAATAAGAGAATTGCCTCATTACCCCTCAAAACATATAAGCACAATGATCAGTTAGAAGCAGCACAGTAATTCTGGGTCCCTGTTCACACTTAATTATTCCTTTACAAATATCGTCTTATCAGTCAAGATGGAATATAACATCTCCCATGTTCTGGATTTGTTATTGTGCATCAGTTCACTCAGATTCAACTTTTCATGACCCTGTGGACCACAGTGTCTATGGTGTTTTCTTGGTAAAGATACTGGAATAGCATGCCATTTTCTTCTCCAGTAGATCAAGGCAAACAGAAGTTAAGGATCTCACAGCTAGTAAGTAACTGAGACAGGATTTGAACTCAGGTCTTCCTGACTCCAGGATCACTGTTCTATCCACTGAGCCATCTAACTGTCCCTTTATTCTGGGTACTATGTTATTTTTAATTTAGCCTAAAATTGAATTAACTTCCTCCCCCCACCAACATGTTGTTGACATATTCAAGTTAATTCAATAAGCAACTAGTATCTGGTACTGAATTAAAGTTCTAGGGATACAAGGATAAACTGAATACTCCCTATTCTCAAGGAACCTACATTCTATTGGCAAAGATAAATTAGATACAGATATGTACAAAACATGATAGAATGTGATTGGGGCAAAGAAAGGATCCAAATACAATTCTCTAGAGAATTTGCAAAGGGAAAGACATTTTTTAGACATGGAGGAGTGGTGTGGTGGATGCATTTTGGGATGATTAAAAAATTCCAGGAGGCATAATTTCTGGGTAATTTAATCATTTTTTTTTAAAAAGGCTTAGCACCTTATTAATAAAAGGATGGTCATTTGGCTGTCTCTTTTAGACCATAGACTCCCAATGGAGGTGGACTCAGAGTTTATATGCCCTTCTAAGAGTAGGTATTCCTGAGGAGAGCCAATCAACTCTGACTGGTTAACACAGGAGGAGGTGGGCTATCTTAAAATAAGGGTCTTGGGATATGTACCTTTGGTTACCCAAATCTTGGTCAAAGAGACATCAATTTCTGTTATCACATGGCTTGAAAGAGAGGGAGAATCAACATTTCCCCAGAGCTGAGCAAACACAATACACCCACATTAGCCCAAACTTAGAATTTCTTTTATTGTCTTTTTAGATCTTGGCCTGCATAGATCCTTAAAAGAGACTTCCCATACTGATTGGTTTCTGGGTGAGGAAATAGAAAAGGGGAGAAACCTTAGTCCTGATTCAATAATTGGTAATTAAATATAAGAGAGAAATAATTAGTTTCTCACAACTTGGAGGAATCACTATGGAAAAGAAATCAAAGCAGAGATTTGAAGGAACTGAAGGTTTTTGAAAGAAAGATGAGGAAGGAGTGAACTGCAAGAACGAACCATGAAAAGACAATGCACAAATGCACAGAGGTGGGAGATGATGTATCAAATTTGAGAAAGTTGTTCAGAATGGCTGGAATGAAGAGTATGTGAAGAGAAGTAGTGTGAAAAAGTCTGGAAAGGTGAGTTGGATCCAGATTATGCCAAATTAATAAGTTTATGTTTATCCCAGAGGCAAGAGGGAGCCATTACATTTTTTTGTTTTTTGGATCAGGGAAACGATATGTTTAGATGTGTGCCTAAGGAAGATTCTTTTGGCTTCTTTGTGAAAGATGTGTTGGAGAGAAGAGGATCTAGGGTCAAGAATGCATGAGGAGGATACCACAATGGTTTAGTGGGAAATAGTGAGGGTCTGAGCAAGGATAATAGCTCTAAGAGTTGAGTGAAGGGGATGGATATGGGAGATGTTGTGGAAGTACAATTAACAGCACTTGATAACAGACTAAATATGAGTATTGGGAGAGGTGAAAGAATTAAAGAAGACATCAAGGTTTTCTGCCTACATAATTAGGAAAATGGTATTGCCATTGCTAGGAATAAGAACTGGGAAGGATAGATATGTATAAAGAGAAAAAATAATCTTGAAAACTGAGCTAGCAATTCACTAAATCCTTTAGTTTTTTTTCCATATAAACTGTTGTCTAACCACATTTCTTTCATCCAGAAACAGCTGATTTTTTTTATTCCAAACACAGAGCTTTACATTTATCCTTACTAATTTTAATCTCATTAGATTTGGTCTATCTTTTTCACCTATCATAATCCTTTTATATTCCAATTATGGAATCTGAAATATTAATGATCCTTCAAGTTTTATATCATTATGTCACCCACAAATTGAATAAATTTGCCATCTCTGCTTTTATCCAAGTCATTGATAAAAATAGTAGCCAGTCCAGGGCCAAGGACAGAAATCTGTGGCACCATATTAGAGACTTCCCGTCAATACTATTAATCAACGTTTCGAAGACTATTGAACTTAGGTTTTTGAACCATTTCTGAATGTACTTAATTATATTAACTTTTAACCAATATCTCTCATTTTATCTATAACAATAACAAAATTGATCAAATCCCTAATGAAAATCAGGTATATTAAGTCTATGATTTTGCTTTGATTTACCAGTACAGTAAACCTGTTAAAAAAAAAAGGCAACCTGATAATCCTGGGGTACAGTTCATTTAGAACTTGAACTCATTCAGCTAAGGTAACTAATTGCTTACTGTTGCCTCTTTTATTTTAGATTTTTGGTTCCCTATTAACCTTTTTTGATTCTGTGTTTTTTTATCTTTTGATCAGTCTCTCTGGTAGAGACGAAAGAAGAACCAAACACTTCTGTGTTCTCTCCGATTTCCATGATCGCTGTGTCAATCACCCTGAGCTGTGGTTCTGTCTTTTAAAGAAAAATGTTCTCTTGTCCCAAAGAGAGGTGAAACGCATATTTGTGTTGCTCTTGGCATTCCTTGAAAGCCTTAGCTCATGTTGAACATCAGCATTCTTGATATTATTCATTTGCCCTTTTGGGTTCATCCTTAATTACTTGCCCTTTTTTCCATCTTTATTCTTTTATAAGTCTGAGATGTTCCATGAGTTACATATTAACTCAGTCTATATGTCTCATTAAACATCCTGCCTTATGTTTATTACCAGAATCATGTGTGCTTGTATTTGACTTTCATTCTGATCACATTGGGGGATTGTAGGAGATGCCTTCTGAGGTCTCTTCCAGCTCTAACTTTCTATGATCCTGTGATTTCCCCTAATCTACCCATAGCCTTATAAAAAAGGGCAAAGATGGAATTCAGACTAATGCCCCATTCTGTTCCTGTAGTCATCAGAAAAGGGAGGGGATGATATGTTCAGAGAAACCTAAGTGGTGAATATCTATTGTTAGCTGCAAACTTTGGATAATCCAAACTATGTCTAAATAATCATATTGGATCTGTATAACAGAAAACTTTGAAATAGAACTATTTGAGCTTTAATAATAATGAATAGCATTTAAGTAACACTTAGAGGTTTATGAAACATTTTACATATGTTATCTCATTTGATTCTCACAACAACCCTGTAAGGTAAGTGCTATTTTTATTCCCATTTTGCAGATGAGGAAACTGGGGCCAAAAACAGTTAAGTCAAAACAAGGACCCTGATGCACATAGGTAGACCTGCTATTACAGGTTCTTTGATCTGCTTTTCTAAAAGGAAAGGCAACTTTTGAGGGGTCAGCAATCACTTTATTTATTTATTTTTTTACTTTTTTATGTTTATTTATTTTTAGTTTTCAACCTTCATTTCCACAAAATTTTGAGTTTCAAAATTTCTCCCCATCTCTCCCCTCGCCCCACCTCAAACCACCATGTATTCTGATTACCCCTTCCTCCAGCCAGTCCTCCCTTCTATCATACTCCTCCCCTCCCTTATCCCCATCTTCTCTCTTGTCTTGTAGGGCAAGATAAATTTCTATACCCCATTACCTATATTTCTTGTTTCCCAATTGTATGCAAAAACAATTCTCAACATTTGCTCCTAAAACTTTGAGTTCCAACTTCTCTCCCTTTCTCACTCCCCACCTGTTCCCACTGAGAAGGCAAGCAATTCAATATAGGCTATATATGTATAGTTTTGCAAATGACTTCCATAATAGTCATGTTGTGAAAGATTAACTATATTTCCCTCCATCCTATCCTGCCCCCTATTTATTCTATTCTCTCTTTTGACCTTGTCTCTCCTCAAAAGTGTTTACCTCTAATTGCTCCCTCCTCCCATTTGCCCTCCCTTACATCATTCCCCCCACCCCACTTATCTCCTTCTCCCCTGCTTTTCTGTAGTGTAAGGTAGATTTTCATACCAAATTGAGTGTGCATATTATTCCTTCCTTGAGCCAAATGTGATGAGAGTAAGCTTCATTTTTTCCCTCTCACCTCCCCCCCTTTCCCCTCCATTGAAAAAGCTTTTTCTTGCCTCTTTTATGATACACACACACACACACACACACACACACACACACACGTGTGTGTGTGTGTATAATCCCTCCACCTACCCAAATACTGAGAAAAGCTTCAAGAATTACAAATATTATCTTTCCATGTAGGAATGTAAACACTTCAACTTTAGTAAGTCTTTATGATTTCTCTTTCCTGTTTACCTTTTCATGCTTCTCTTGACTCTTGTATTTGAGTCAAATTTTGTATTCAGCTCTAGTCTTTTCATCAAGAATGCTTGGAAGTCTTCTATTTCACTGAATGATTATTTTCCTCCCTGAACTATTATACTTACTTTTGCTAGGTAGGTGATTCTTGGTTTTAATCCTAGTTCCTTTGACTTCTGGAATATTCTATTCCTTTGATCCCTTAATGTAGAAGCTGCTAGATCTTGTGTTATCCTGATTGTATTTCCACAATACTCAAATTGTTTCTTTCTAGCTGGTTGCAATATTTTCTCCTTGAATTGGGAACTCTGGAATTTGGCTACAATACTCCTAGAAGTTTCTCTTTTTGGATCTCTTTCAGGAGGTGATTGGTAGATTCTTTCAATATTTATTTTTCCCTCTGGTTCTAGAATATCATGGTAGGTTTTCCTCAATAATTTTGTGAAAGATAATGTCTAGACTTTTTTTCATCATGGCTTTCAGGTAGTCCCATAGTTTTAAAATTGTTGCTCTTGTATCTATTTTCCAGATCAGTTGTTTTTCCAATGAGATATTTCACGTTATCTTCTGTTTTTTCATTCTTTTGGTTTTGTTTTGTGATTCCTTGGTTTCTCATAAAGTCTTTAGCCTCCATCTGTTCTATTATAATTTTTAAAGAAAGATTTTCTTCACTGTGCTTTTGCACCTCCTTTTCCATTTGGCCCATTCTGCTTTTTAGAGCATTCTGCTCCTCACTGTCTTTTTGAACCTCTTTTGCCAGTTGAGTTAGCCTATTTTTAAAGGTTTCTTCAGCATTTTTTAAGGTCTCCTTTAGCAAGCTGCTGACTTACTTTTCATGATTTTCTTATATCTCTCTCATGCCTCTTCCCAATTTTCCCTCCAGCTCTCTTACTTGATTTTCAAAATCCTTTTTGAGCTCTTCCATGGCCTGAGACTATTGCATATTTATTTTGGAGGCTTTGGATGCAGAAGTTTTGACTTTTATGTCTTCCTCTGATGGTAAGCATTGTTCTTCCTCATCTGAAAGGATGGGAGAAAATGCTTGTTCACCAAGAAAGTAACCTTCTATAGTCTTATTTTTTCCCTCTTTTTGGGCATTTTCCCAGCTAGTTACTTGACTTTTGAGTCCTTTGTCAAGAGGAGGGTATACTCTGGGGACCTGTAAGTTCTAAGTTTCTTCAAGGTGGCACAATCAAGGGAGAGGAGTTTAGTCCTCTCCTGGCCTGCACTCTGGTCTAGGAGCTTACCAAAGCTTTTCTGCCCAGGATCTGCAAATAGAATTTCCTTCTCAGAGCCTCCACCAGCTCCACCACTCCAGTCAGCACTGTTTCTCACCCCAGGGCCACCACTCAGGGCTGAGACCCAGATCAGTTGCTCAATTCCTCTAGGGACTTTAGGCCTATGGCTCCAAAAAATGGACACTGCTCCTGCCACCACTGTTGCTGCTTGGGGCCAGGGCTAGGGTAAGACCCTGCTCCCTTCTCACCCAGGTGAAAAAGCTTTCTCACTGACCTTTGAAACTGTCTTTGGCATTTGTAGGTTGAGGGAACTGAGAACCACGGCTGCTGCTGGGGATTCCCTCCTCTGAGGCCTGTTCCGGTCCTGTTCCTGCCAGTGCTGCAGGGCCAAGGGTGGGCTTGGCTCCATGGTCTGCGCTCTGCTCTGCTCCCTGTGTGATAGACCTTTCTTGTTAGCCTCATTGGTTGAAATGTTGGCTGTTTCACTCTGTTGTTTTGTGGCTTCTGTTGCTCTAGAATTTGTTTAAAGTCATTTTTTACAGGTATTTCATGGACTGTTGGGTAAGAGCTAGAGAAGATGTATCTTTCTACTCCACCATCTTGGCTCTGAACCCCACCCCCTCTTTAATCAAGCACATATACCATTCACTTAGTTCAAGAGAAAAGGTCAGCAACCTGAGCTTCAGAGAAAATACAGAGAAATACAGATTAACAGACAGTGCTTCCAGTTGCCTGACATAAGCAACACATACAGACAGATCCAAGTGTCTAACCTTTATATACATACTTAGTTACCAGAAAGAGAAGCATCAACATCTGGCAGATGGGGATCCTTACCAGTTGCCCAGAATATCCTCTGGCCAAACAAACACTTCCAATGAGTAAGTTCCAAAGTAGAACCTTACCTCAGAGTCTTTATATACTTTTTAGAGCCAGAGGGCATCACAGCCCTTGAGAACCAGTACCTCATTAACAAAAGGTATGAGCTTTCCTACAAATCTTCCTTAATCAAACTCCCCTTAATGGGCAGGCCCATTAATGGGTGGGGAAGATCTTCCCATTAAGAAGCAAAATTATGTTAATAATAAGCAAAAATGCCTTATCAATACAGTGGTTTGTCCAAGGTTGCACAGGTTGTAATTGTCTGGATCAGGTTTTGAACTGAAATCTTCTTAATTAAAAGTACAATTCTTTATCCACCTCCCTACCTAGTCATCTAGCTTTGTATACATATGACAAAATTTCAGGAATGTTTCATCTTACAGAAATTGGTCAGATGTTGCTTTTGGTGACTCCTGTCATTACAAATCCGTAGTTATTTTGACTGCAATACTCCATGTTTTAAGTCCAATCTTGGTGCTGAACAAAGTAACCAAACCCAGAGCAATTTACATAATACTACAATAATGCAAAGGAAAGCAGCCTGGAAAGATTTCAGAAATCTGACCCATTTAGTGTCCAGTTGTGATTTCAGATGACTGATAGTGAAGCATGTCAGTCCAGTTTCTGCATGGCAGAGTATCGCATAATCAAGGAATGTGTAATGGAGAAAACTTGCAATATGTGAACATGGGTGGGATCTGTGAACCAGCTTTTAGAGGCTTCTCTTCTGGAGGCTGATCCCTGGAGAAGATGTAGTAGGTGAGGAGTTAGGAAACTGACCAGAGAAAGCTCCAGCCAAAGTACCAAGAAGGCATCATTTGGGTTTGGTCTCATCTATGGGAGCTATCTTGAGGATAAAGATTATCAAGCCTATATAACTATTATATTATTCTTTTTAATTATTCTATTATATTCTTTTTATAGCTTCATCTAAAGATATATAGTGATTTTCAAATATGAACTGTTTCTTAAGTCATCCTCACACATAGGTAAATATCCCTGTATCATCAAAGACGGACAGTTTGGGGGGCTACTGGTTGACAGGTTGTTCCTGCTAATGTGACATTTTATGCTGGTTTCTGGACAAGAAGAGTCAGTCAGCCCATAGTGGCTCCATTCATAAAAGCTACTGTCTTCCCTAAGTCTTTCCTGGCCCCCTAACTCCTGAATCACTTAATGAAAACAGTAAGAGCGACAACCGTTAAAATGCATATAGGATAGGACTTTGAAGGTTAAGAAGAGCTTTACATATATTTGACCTTCCTAACAATCTTTTGATATAGGTCCTTTTTTAAAATCGACCTATGGTTTCTTTAGGGTTTGCTAGATGGTTCAGTAGATAGAGCACTGGATCTAGAATCAGGAAGACCTGAATTCAAATTCAGAATCAGACACTTCCTAGCTGTATGACCCTGGGCAAGTCACTTTACCTTGTTTCCCTCAGTTTCTTTATCTGTAAAATGAGCTGTAGAAGGAAATGACAAAGCACTCTAGTATCTTTGCTAAGAAAACCTCGGATAGGGTCATGAAGAATTGGACATGACTGAAATGCCTAAATAACAGCATGACTTCTTTGTTGGAGGGACTTTCCTCTTCCTATGCCAAAGGGCAACTGTTGTAGAACTTCTAATCTTTGAGAGTTGGCTGAGGCACTGAGAGGTTGAGTCAATCTGCGTCAGAGGTGGGACTCCAACCCAAGACTTTCTGACACTCTATCCCCAGGTGAAGTGGGTTGTCTATAGCTTGTAACCATTGAAGGCAAGGTAGGAATTGATCAATAAGCATTTATTAAGTGCCAACTATGTGCCAGACACTGAGGTTAAAGAGACAAAAATGAAACTCTCCATTCTTCCTTGATTCTAGGACCAGAGTTGAAGGCAGTCTATGGATTTCCTTTTAGCAACAAAAACAACACACCATTACCAAGGCTTTATGGTTTGCAAAGCAATTAACAGCTGTTATCTCATTTGAACTTCACAACAATCCTGGGAGGCAGGGACTATTATTATCCCTAGTTTACAGATAAGGAAACTGAGTCTGAAAGAAGTTAAGTGGCGTGTTAAGGTATCTGAGTAGGGAAATGAATGCAGGGCTCTCCAAATCCAAGTCCGGTGGTCTAGCCACCAAAACACATGATTTGAACTCATATGCCTGTTACTCCTGGCAGGATGGCAATATGACTGAGTCTAGGACCAAGACTGACCAGGCCAGGCCAGCGTGACTCAGCACCTTTGGGAACAAAGCAGGTTGTTTCTTGCAATAAGGTTTTATTGGCAGCAACTGCCAATCGAGATGATCCAGCCCTGATTTGTTATCTGTTTGAGGTAAGCAAATGAGAGCACAGAAAAGTGGAAGGTCTCTGGTCACAGAGCGTCACTTGCTGAGGTTCTTTTTTTTCCTGAGGTCATCAGAGAGGCTCTGAGATTTGCCAAGAAAGATAATCCCTTTTCAAGGTCCAAATGGAACAGCCTCGGAGATGGATGATGTTCTGAGAATGCTGGACCCTGTCCCTTCCCCGCTACCATTTTTCTCTTCTGCTGAGAAGCTTGCCACAAATAACAAAACTTTTCAAGCTTCTACTACAGAAATATATTGTGGAAACCATACTGTTATGTGTCTGTGAACTGGACTTCAGTAGATAATCAATAAATCTGGAGCTGAAAGGGATCTTGGAGTCCATCAAGTTCACCTCCCCTCACTTTAAGGATTTATTAAGCCCCTACTGTATTCTAGGCACTGTGCTAAGCTCCTTACAAATATTATCTTATATGATCCTAGTAACAATTTTGTGAGGTATGTTATTATCCCCATTTTATAGTTGAGGAAACTGAGACAGACAGTGACTTACCCAGGGTCACATAGTAAGTATCTGACACTGGATTTGAATTCAGGTCTTCCTGAGTCCAGGCCTATCATTCCACACACAGTGCTACCTAGCTGCTTCTGTCATCTTCCCCCACCTACACTTGCCCTTTATACAAAACTATACAAATGGACATTATACAAAATTAACTTTGGGACATTATTATGGCTTGAAAATAGGGTCCCCCAAGAACAGATTTTGGCAAAAAAAAATCTCCCTGTCCCTTTGTTAATTACAAGGTACTGCTTAGAAATGATCTCAGTTTGAAAAAAAAATAAAGCACTTTCAGGCCTTTCTTTGAGGAAATAGCCTGTTAACTATAGAAAAAATGGCTCTGAGATGAGAGGATCTGGGTTCAAATCCTACCTGTAATACTTAACTGCTTTCCTGATTTTGGGCAAGTTACTTCAAATTCCTAGACCTCCCATGTGTAAAAGAAGAGGGAGAGACTAGGTGACTCCTGTGGTCCCTCTTAGATTTAAATCTAAGACCTTAAGGCACCATGCTTGTTATACTCAAAAGACCCCAAGATTTGGAGTCGGAGGTCTGGGTTCAAGGTCTGGCTGTTTGATTGACCAATAGAATGATCATGGGCAAATCTCCAAAGTTCTCTGGATCATATTTTTCCTTTTCTGTAGAATCAGGAGGCTATTAGAGATATTTTCTGCTGACTCTTCTAGCTGTGGTAGTCTTGTTTTACATTTATTTGTATACAGCTCTTATCTCTCCTAATAGACTATAAGCTCCATAAGAGTCTGGAATTGGAGTCTCTCAGGGTTCAGAGTGGTCATTCTTGATCTGAAGCATGTTATTCCTCAGATGTCATTCATCTGACACTGATGCTGATTTCATCTTCCTATATCCCTCCAGAGGACTTAGTGTAATGCCTTCACATAGCAGGCTCTCTATTCAATCAAAGAAATCAATAGCTCTCTGGCCACCTCTTTACATCTGTAGAGGGTAAAAGGGGACAATGCTGGTAGGAGATTCTCTCCTTCCATCTGACACTGCTTGGTTTTCCTCTGTCCCTTCTACACAGATGAGCCCTACCTAATAATAGTCTTATAACAACATGGAGTTGTTATTACCCCCATTTTACAGATGAAGAAACTGAGGCTCAGAGCCTCAGGTTACACAAGTCATAAAGATCAGTAGCAGGATCTGACCCAAGGCCAGCCCTTCACTTGCTAATGTCATGCTGCCTCATATTTGTTAAAAAACCAAACCAAAACAAAAATACCCCAGCTGAACCTATAATTTCATTGATCCAGGCAATTCCCAGTGAGGAAGCTCTCTCTACCAATAAAAAGGACAACTCTTCTATAACTTGAAGTTTTAGTTGCCTTGGGTAAGTGGGCATTGAAGGCCGGGAACGGACAGAGGGATTAAGTGAATTTCCCAGGTGTCCAGCCATTACATATCAGAGATAGAACTTAGGCCCAGTTCTTCCTAATTCTGAGACCAGATCGCACTCTCTCTCCATCTTGAGATACCTCTTCCTAATTGAGTGACATCTTTAAGACTACTTCATTTCATTTCAGTGAATACTACATCATTCATTCATTCACTTATTCATCCATTTGATAAACCTTCAGTAGAGTCTCCCACAGGGTCCTCCAAACAAAAGATACAGATTCATTTATACTCCATGACCAATAAATATTTATTAAGCCCCTACCTAGTATGTGCCAGTCATTGTGTTAAATCCTGGGGATTAAATGCAAAAAAAGAAAGATAGTCCCTGCTCTCAAGGAGCTTATAGTCTAATGGGAGAAGAAACAGAAAGGGAGGCTAAAAAGTGGGGGTGGGAGAAAGAAGGAAGCCTAGTGGGTAGAGAACTGGCCTTGGAGGCTTCAGGAAGACCTGTGTCCAAGTCCAGTCTGACACATACTGGCTTTGTAACTCTGGACAAATTGTTTAACCTCTCTTTTCCCTTAGGTACACAGAAAATGAGAGAGACAGAGAGAGAGAGAGAGAGAGAGAGAGAGAGAGAACAAGAAAGTGGGAAAAAGATATATAGAAAGAGACAGAAAGGTAGAGATGGAGAGATTGAAATTCAGAGAAAAATAGCCAGATACAGAGACAGAGATAGTGAGGAAGATATGGCAGAATAGAAAGAGACAGAGATAGACAGAAGGACACACACACAGAGAAGTTAGACACAATCATGTCTATATGACATAACAAAAAAAAAGAAAGTAAAGAAATTGACCATATCTTATCTGGGAGGAAATGTTCTGTTCCAGTGGAGTTAATGTTTATGTCACTTAAATCACATTTCCACTGTGGTAGTAAAAAAAAAAGGGCACACAGTTTGGAGGTAGATATTGAGAGAGACGTAAACAAAATCATCCAACAGAAGACATAAAAGACATAGGACCAAAATTTGAATATCAAACAGAAAAAGACAGGTGCATAAGAAAAGCACAACTAAATTGCTATGTGAGTTTATGGAAGGCAAAGAGTACTTCCCATGACTGGAGTGGGGATGCTCTTGAGGGTAGGGGCCAGACCTTGAAAGATGAATAGACTATTAATAAATAGGAGTGATGGTCATGTGGTAGAGGTGGGGAAAAGCAATCCCAGCACGGGGAATGGTGTGAGCAAAGTTGAGGAGGTAGGAAATCACCGGATGTCTTGTGGGGCAGAAAGTGGTTTCAGAGTAGTTTAGTTAATCTTGTGTATACTGTACGTATAAGTGACTAGAATGAAATAAGGCTACAAAGGTAGTTTGGAACCACATCATGGAGAGAGGAGTGACAAAGCTATGGAAGAAATTGCTAAAAAGCATAGGACGTGTTCACTCTCCTGCTAGGCACCAATCAATCCTAACCACATGGAATAAGAAATTCATCTCCTCCTCACAGCAATGCAAGGACCTAAAACATTCCCAAAAGACTCTTGAGGCAAAACACCATCCAAATCCAGAGAAAGAACTATGGAACTGAAACACAGAATGAAGCAGAATATTTTCTCTTGTGTTATGTTTTGTTTTATTTTGGTTTCTCCCATTTGTTTTAATTCTTCTATGCAACACGACTAATATGCAAATATATTTAATAAGAATGTATGTGTAGAACCCATATAAGATTGCAAGCTGTGTTGGGGAAGGAGGATAGAGAGAGGGGGAGAAAATTTAAAACATTTGGAAGTGATTGTTGAAAACTGAAATCAAATAAATTAATTAAATTTAAAAAAAAAGAATTTAATCTCCCAAATATCTCTCCCTTTCTTCCTTCCCTTTTGATTCCCACTGCTTTCACCTTAGTATGCCCATATTACCTTTCACTTGAATTTCCTAAGCCTTTTGAAATCTTTAGCTTTTCTCTCCTACAGTCTATGCTGTACAACTGCCAAATTAATCTACCAAACACACAGCTCTTATCACATCATTACAATAGATAAAATCTATAATGGCTTCCAACTGCCCATTGAATAAAGTCCACATTTCTTAGTCTGCAATAAGGTACGGTAAATAAAAGAAAAAGAAAAAAATCGGAATTCTTCTCTGGTACAAAGGGAGGGCCAAAAAACTCTTACATAAATTTTCCAGATCATGGGGTTACTGAGCCCCTAACACCTGTGATGGGGAAGGGATAACTATACGTCATTCATTCTGTTCTCCATCCTCATATTTTCTACAGTGTATTGTGGCACTAAAGTTCACAGTCAGCTGATCCTAGCATTAACTATAAAGGATAAAAAAGGAGAGGCATTTTTAGCTATGTTGGTGGCAAGTGTAAGAATACAGAAATGTTAGGCATTTCTTGAGGTTGATGAGATGATAAAGAAAAGATTATGAGGAGGTGTTCAACTTTTATTTTGCTTGTGTTTCTCTCCCAGGAAGAATGCTTTTTGGACTAGAAAGGAAAAATCAAAAATGATAAACAGGGAAGTGAAATCTAAGACAAGTGAAAGGGTATCCTAAATGCTATCATCACCAGGCTTGGATAAACTACATCCCAAATACTCAAAGAACTGGCAGCTGAGATTGATCAATTGTTAATAGAAAGTGGACTTTGAAAAATCATTGAGAACTGGAGAGGTGTCAGTGGATTAGAGATGAGGAAATGTTCCCATTTTCAAAAAAGGAAAGAGGGTCAAGTCTTTATAGGTCAATGAACCCGACCTTGAGTCCCAGGAAATTTTTATGACATATTATTAGAGGATATAAAAGAAGCATTGATTACCAAAGCCTGAATGTTTTCATTAACTCGTTATGGAATTGGGTGTGGAGGTAGGTGCATGCCTATAAATCTCTGCCACCAGAAAGACTGTGAATGGGAGATCTTTGGAGTTTGGGAGTTCTGAGCTTTGGGTGTCCATACTAAATCTGGTATTGATATGGTGAGCTCTCAGAGAGCAGGGCATCACCAGGTTGCCTGAGGAGAGTGAACCAACCCAGATCAGAAACAACACAGACCAAAGCTCAGGTGACAATTTAATAGTGGGATTAGCTTGTGAGTAGCCTCTGAACTTGCAATGCTGGCAAAAAGGGGAGAGCTTGGAATGATTTCCCTAGTGGAGTTCTTCAAGGCATCTGTTTGACAGTTTTATCAATAAGTTGGTTGCAGTTATGGAGTGTCTACCTTTTGAATTTTAAGATATATATATAGATAAAGAGGCAGAGAAAGAGATAAGTAGAGATAGGTAGAATAGAGAGATATAGCTAGACAGAGATAGGTAGATATAGATAGACAAATATATATAGAGAGATTGGTAGACAGAGATAGCTAGATAGGCAGATAGAGATAGAGATACGTAGATAGACATAGCTAGCTAGCTAGGTAGATAGGGAGATAGACATGGAGATAGCTAGGTAGATAGATATGTAGATAGGTAGACAGATAGATAGGTGATAGATAGATAGGTGATAGATAGACAGAAGGTGCTGCGCTCTCTGAGCAAAGCAGAACTGAAGTAGCTCAAAAGAAATATGAGATGCAGAAATTTAGAGAACCCATCCAAAATGTTCACCCGGACTATTTGTGCCTGACCTGTGGTAGAGCATTCTGAGCTCATATTGATCTGATCAGCCACAGTGAGACACATTGAAACTTGACTCTAGCATAGGGATGTCATTTTGATCCTCTTTGAGAACACCAGAAGAAAAACAACCAGCCTACAGGTAGTCACCAGCCAGTGAAGAAGGTGCCTCAGGCAGACTACTGCTCTTGAAGATGTTTCTAACTGATAAGAAAACTTTCCCTTATATCAAGCCTTAAATATTCCTCTTTGCACTTTCTCCCCAGTGTTCCTGACTGCCCTCTGGGGCCGAACAGGACATACCTAAGTCTTCTTTAACTTGAAAGCACCTCTCTTTTCTCCCCATACTTCTCTTTCCTAAGCCATCATCCTAGTCCCTCTGCCCTGTCCTGAGGCCACCCTGGATACCCCCTGGACACTCTTGGGCTTATCAAAGTTCTCAGTAAAATATAGTGCCCAGAACTGAATATAGAGCTTCACTTTTGGTCACAAATACCCTGTACTTTGTACAGAAGGAAGATTCATGGATCTGGGGCGTTGTGGTAGCCTGATGAAAGCACAGCTATGTCCATTTCACTTTAAACGTAGATTTCCGTCCAACTCTTGGTCCAGCTGCTGTCCTGGTCCTGCCTTAAGACTTTCCTAAAAGTAAAAAAAAAAAGCCTACTTAAGAGGCTCTGAAGGACATAATGTGTTCTAGGGGAGGAGAAAGAAATAATGTCCTAGTTTTAGTTTTTTTTCTTTTTTAAGAGCCGTGTAATTTATGGTGTCTATTCTAGAACCCAGGCCAAGTCTTTTATTTTGACTGAAACCTTGCTCACTCATAAATCTGCCAATCTGGTTGAGAGAAGATAAAAGATTACCATAGAAATGTAATTAAAAATAGGCAGCGTATTTTTAAAATCCCAGAGCAAGGGACTACACCCAGGCAGGCACGCAGGCAATATAAGAAAGCGGGCTTTAAGACCCCAAGCAAGAATATCCAGCTCCAGGCTTTGTTTGAGAAACTTCAGTCAGCCTTCAGGTAGACTGACAATCTGACAACCAGGTTTATCACTCTGGGGTTGGGAGGGGGATGAGGGAATGGCTAGAGGGTCATTGAAACCACACCTAGACAGTCCTTTGTCCCTGACTAGAGTTTGAGAGAGAGTTGATGAGCCTCTATCCTTGAAGATAGATGCTGGTCAATGAATCCTTCTCCCTTAGAAACTTCTATGATGGGGGTGGAGGGAGGTGACTGGTGAGGGGATATATGGCAAAGATATAGAACATATATATGCATACATATACATACATACGTACATATATATACATATATATACATACACACATACATATATATATTGTATGCTGAGAAGAGCATTGGTTGCCAAAGCCCAAAGTCTGGATTTGAGTCTACACTCTGTCACTTGCTAATAGTGTGACTGGATAAATGCAAGGCAATTTAGCAAACATTTATTCAACACTTTCCCTATGCTAGACTGCCTGACTTCAAAGAACTAATACTTTAGGAATGTTACACAACCTGTACGCAAATAAGGAAATATATAACTTATAACTATATAAATTTGTAAGTAAATATATTACTTATAGCTATATAAATGAATATGTAAATATGTAACATAACTATGTAAGTTTATATGTAAATACATAAATTACAACTATATAAGTTTATATTTAAATATATAATTTATAACTATAAATTTATAGTTATAAATATGTAATTTATAACTATAAATTTATATGCAAATATATCAATTACAACTTTTTAAACTTACATGTAAATATATAAATTACAACTCTAAGTTTATGTGTAAATATGTAAATTATAACTATAAATGTACATGTAACTATATAAATTATAATTATATATTTAGATATAAATATATTAATTGTAACTATAAACTTTTGTGCAAATATAAAAATTATAACTATATAAATTTATATGTAGATATATAAATTATATAAATTGTGTGTATGTGTTTGGACCTGTAATTTCATCAGCCAAAAAAACTCTTTGGAAAGAAAGGGGGAAGGAAACAGCATTTGTTAAATACCAGGCACTGGGTGATTTACAAATATCATCTCATTTTATCCTTACACAGTCCTCAGAGGAAGGTACTATTATTTACCTCCAGTTTACAGTTGAGGTAACTGAGGCAGAGGTTAAAAGACTTGCTCAGGGTCTGCTCAGCCAGTATCTGAAGCTGGATTTGGACTCGGCTTCTTGACCCTAAGAACCCTTCGGTGTTCTATCTACTGCATTACTTAGCTAGTAAGGAAACTCCCTCTGTTAATAAAGATTGGCAGATGCTCTTGAAAGTTCCTTTGCCAGGTTATAATCTCCTTTCATTGGGTCTCTTTCCAAAACTCATTCTTCCCTTACATATTCCTCATCCTCACAATGCAATCTCTGCCTCTGCTCTGATTATCTATTCCAGCCTTGGGCTGAATCAGTCATTTCTTCTCCCCTCTTCTTGAGACACTGGGAAAAGTGGTGAGAGGCTGCTGGAGACTGCTGGGAGGGGAATTCGGGGAGGAGATCTTAAAGAAAAGCAGCACATTGTAAGAGTCAGATCTTGATATAATCTAGAAAAGTAACTAATGAAGGGGGTTTCTAAACAAAACAAACTTAGTAAGAAATTTGGCCTCCAAAGCTTAAAGAAAAGGCACCTTGCTCTGCTTGAGCAGACTTTTTAACCCTGTGTTGTTTTCCCAGCACCTTGGTTTACCCTGTGTTATTCCTTCCCCTCCCCCGTGGGACACTGGGGAGAGGCGGTAGGTGGGCCTCTGCCCCTGGTTTTCTTTGAGGGTCCCTGTACCCTGGTTTCAAGGTCTCTGTGTCCTGTGGGCCTCTGTGCCTGGTTTACTGCCTAGATGTGGGGCAGCTAGGTGGTGCAGTGGATAGAGCATCAGCACAGGAGTCAGGAGGGCTTGAGGTCAAATCTCACCTCAGACACTTGACACTCACTAGCTGTGTGACCTTGGGTGAGTCACTTAATCCCAATTGCCTCATCCTGGGTTATCTCCAGTCATCCTGATGACTATCTGGTCACTGGATTCAGATGGCTTTGGAGGAGAAGCGAGGCTGGACAGCCCTCACTCAAAACAAAGTCAAGTGCAAGTCATGTCATCATTTCTCTGATGGCATGGTCTTTGGCAAGGAAGGACAAACACACACACACACACACACACACACACACACACACACTGTCTAGATGTAAGCCTTCTCTCTGTCCCTAACCTTTTCTTCCCCTCCCTGAAGGAAATGCATTTCCTAGGCTCAAAGGTAAAAGAGACAAGGAACTACAGCTCCTCTCCAGCCAAGACTGGAAGGCTCTGGGTTCAGTGGTTGGAGGCCATGGACCTGGACACACCTTCGAAAGCCATATCTGGAAGGGTAAGTCCTATTCCTTCATTTCTCTCATCACTAGGAAAATGGGAAAACTACAGGTGCTCCCTTCCCTCTGCACCCCAATACTGCCTCTCCCCAAGCCCATGCCTACAGGAGCACCCTTTTCTCCTGATCTATTGGCCACCAGATCCTTGCAACTGGACTCAGCAGGACTTCCTTGCCCCTAGCTTAGCAAAAATGTGAATTTATGGCCAGTTTGTTTGGGTATGTTCTTCTCTTAGGAAAAAAACTGAACTTCCTCTACAAAGTAAAACACCTTTTGGTACTTAGGGATTATTGAGAATTTTGGTCTTACGGCATTTTGGGGATTTGTGATATCTAAAAGATATTTTGCATCAACTTGATTTCCAGAAATGCCAGTCTTTAATTTACTTCATGAAAGTTTAAACATTATCCCTTTTAGCATCGGGATGAATTGTGAGCTTTTTTGGAAAGGGAAATACTTTTTAGAAAGAATTTTGCTTTGCAAAATCTCTTTGTGTGATTCTAAAGACCTACTAAATTCTATTTGTAAGCTAACTTGTTTTAATTACTTAATACTGACAACAATTGTATCCAAACCGACTGAGTTTTAAAAATTTCACTCCTAGGTTTGTTTTGTCCTTAAATAGGTGGTTTTGGAGAAACAGAGTCATTGGTTCAAGCTTCAGGTTATCCTAAGAAAGGGCGCTCTTGTGAATGTAGGGTTGAAAGGTTCAATGCCCCTTTCTAATTTTTTAATAGGTGAACATAAAAGTGAAAAGTTCGAATCTTGGTAGACTCTGGAGGTTTTGTCATTGATCATTAAGGAGTTTTGAAACACCTCCTTACGACCCCAGTCACTCTCTTACCCCTCTTCCTTCCCTTGAGTCAAAACGGTGGATGAAGAAGGATGGGTCAAGAAAAAGAAGCCAGCCAGTCACTGTCTGCACCAGGTAAAGTAGCTCATCCTTATAATTTTTATATGATCTGGAAATGCAACTGATGTCATCTGAAATTTATTGTTTCTCTTTGCAGCTAAAACAGTTTGGTCCTCCCTTATGAAAATTTTAAGTTTGCCGGTTATAGTTTTAATGCTAAAACCTAAAGCTGGTACACTATGTATATATGTGTGGGAAAGAAAAAGGACAGCTCCAGCAGCTCTAAGGAACTTGTTTGATTCATGGAGTTCCTAAAGAAGGAACTTATTTTGGTGAGAATTTGAAAATATATACAAATGATCTCTAGTAACTGGCTTTGGCACCAGGACTAATATTTAAAATTTGAGATGTGAGTCCTGGCAAATTTTTGATTAGTGAAACTTGCCATCAGAGGTAAAAGCTTTTGGGACTATAATGAACTATGTTTTGAGTTATCTGATGGATCACAAAGATCCGTCAATAATCAATAGTCAGTAATCCACCATCTGAGAGAAATGCCACAAGCTACTCAGGGACCATTACAGGTGGAGATCTTCCTCTGGAACAGCTGAGAGGACAATTCTAGCCTCTGCCTAGGATGGGATCCTCCTGGCTCAGTTTCTCTATTGCATTCCTTTGAAAAGAAATGTTTCCCACCTGAGTATTCCTGAGTCTGGCTATGAGTTGGGATTGATACTGCATATTAGCAGAATTGTGATGTTCTATCTAGTCATGTCCTTGCTTTTCCTTTTTATGACAAATTTCTGTAATCAAAGCAAATGGTCAATCTGAATGACTTCTATACCTCTGCTGGGTAAATTAGTACTTCAGAGCCATGTGAAAAATTAAATCCCTGCAATAGAACATTCTTTCTGAATGATATGGAAATAATTAGACAAAGGGAAAAGAAATTTGTGAAACAAAGGTACAGACACAATGTTGAATCTTTTTCCCATAGACTAAGGCTGGGATAGATCTGAGCTACTACATTAAAGTGTGTGTTTAAGAAATGGGTTATTCAGCCTAAGATTATATTCCTTTTTGTATGTTAAACAACTTAGTAAGAGGATATTTAGCCTAGCCATCTGCCTGTTACTAGATATATGTTTCTATGGAATAAGGTACTTAAATGTTTTAAAATGTGCTATTGGTACAACTGATTAAGGGACCTACCTGCTATTTTACTGATTACTGAAACTAGATCAGAAACACCTTCAGTTTGAAGAGAAGAATTTCAGTGCAATTTATGGAAAAGCCAACTTCATTCGAAGTTTGTTACTACTGTGGAAACGATACCTGTTTATATTGTGCGTTCGGTGTTCTGTGGTACAAACATGCTTTATTATAAGCAACTTATTGATATGCACTGTTTTGGAATTAATTACTTATAGATCCTCCCAAGTCTTTCATGATAACTGGAGTTAAAATCAGTCTCTTATAAGTAATTCATCTATACAACCATTAAGCTCAAGGGTGGAAAGTTTCTACTTACAAAGCGTTGTTATTTATATTTACATATACAGAGTTGGATCCTCAATAGCATCTGATTCTCCTAAAGGAACTGGAATCAGAATGACAACTTTTGAGAAAATAACAAGATCAAAAAATCCCGTCTGTCAAAAGTAAATAATAATAATATCATGGGGCTCTTGGTTTCTTTGTTTTTCGTCTTTTCTGACTTCACTTTTAATGCTCCTTCTATTTGGAGCCTGCATATTGAACTTGTTTGTCAGATCTGTGTCTCCTAGACTATGCTGTCCACCTGCAGATGGTCATGCCACAAGGATACCCTGTTCTATACTCTCCTCATCCCCTGGATGCTGCTTCAGATTCATTTTACTCTTCCCCCCCATCCCCATCCTCAGGAAGGGACAGTGCCTTTGACCCTCTCCCAAAAGCATTTGGGTGGATGGTGAAGCAGACACCATGGCTGAGGCAGAGAAGCAAGCAGGAGACCAGATGTGAGATGTGAGATAAGATGCAGGGCGTGCTAGTTAGAAAACTATCAAAGAAGACTGTGCATTGAAGCCCCTCACCTTGGGGACTTGTGTTCTGGCCCTGCCGTGAACCACTTCTGTTCCTACCCCACCTGATTCCTGATTCCCGCCCTATGCCAAGGGTTAGACCTCTTCCTCAGGACTGGAAGCCTAATGCCTTAATTGAAATGGGGGAATGATTGCTGGGTGTGTCACCATAATGCCCAGGACACTAGCTTATTCCCCATAGCTCTCGCCCTATTCCCTGAAGACCCTGCATGGAATTTTTCATTGAGCACTCCCAGGATATTACAGGCAGCTACTTCAGCCTGATATCTCCCCCACCTCCTCCTGGGGGTCCTAGTTTCTCCCCTTTCTTTCCCCTTATTGTGACCCTGTTATCGGTCATTTGACTCTCTCTCATACTGGGTCTGTGCTTGTTTAACCTCCTGGTTGGATTTGTGTCTTCTCACCAACTGCAACTTTTAGGGCACCAACCCCTGCCCTTGATGAACCCCAGTGCTTTGCCTCTCTCCACCCTGACTCAGTTGGCACTGCATTCTGTACCCCACGCTGATCACCTCCCCCCCAACCTATTCTGGCCCTTGAAGTGGACTCTTCACCCCTGTTCAGCAGGAAGCAGCTGCTGAAGACAATGACCTTTGCCTCTTTTCCCTTGAAAAAATTCTCCTAACTAGTGGTTGAGTGGGGAAATGTTGTGGATAGGAACAGTGCCCTAAGAGTTAAAATAATATTGATTGACTTTGTGAAGACCTTGGTGCCCAAAGTCTTCCCTTTCCACAACTTCCCCTTATCCTGGACCATAAGATTCCCTGTCCCCACCCCTTATCCTGGGGAATGGGATTTCCTTATCATGTGTCCTTCATAGTCCTCACCCTGTGCCTTTATCTTGCAAGACTTACCCTAGATCTCCGACCCCCACAAGGAAACCCTAAAATCATCCTATGATTTTAGCCTGGTCCTTTTCCTATATCACTGCCTTTGTTTAGCTCCTTGCTAAGTCTCAAGCCCCCTGCTTTTGCATCAATAAAGCTCCCGATGGCTACAGAGAAGGTCTAAGTGAACTTATTCACATTTTGAACCAGCTCTCAGATCTCTCAGTTTTCAGCATTATACTTCCTTCTCTTCTCTTTAAACTCTTGATTTCTTGTTCAATTGCTACTCACACCTTGTAGACCCCATGCCCCCTCTATCACTTCCCACCTCTTCCTCCATTGTTACAGCCCATGGGATGCTGAGCAGAGATGGTGGAAGTCCTGCAACCAGGCCGACAGGCACCACTCCAAATCAGTTATCTCATCTCACTTTACTCCCCTGCTCACCTTGTGTGAAGACTTCCTGGATGCATTAATGTTCCACATATCCAATGCTTTATCTTCCCTCCCCAGGGCTTTGCACTAGCTGACTCCCATACCCCAAGATTGCGCCCTAGTCCCCTCCTCCTCTTGGAGACTTGATTTCCTTTAAGATTCAGCTTAAGAGGTATCTTCTTCTTGAAAGCCCTTCCTGGTCCCCAAGATGCTTGGGCATCCCTTTTCAAAACTTCCTTGTGTGTTGAATTTATAATTATTTTGTGTATTGTGTTCAGTTGTGTCCCATTCTTCATGAACCATTGGGGACTTTTTCGGCAGAGATACTAGAACAGTTTGCCAGTTTCTTCTCCAGCTCATTTGACAGATGAGAAAACTGAGGCAACTAGGGTGAAGTGTGTCACTCAGCTCAGAGTCACACAGCTAGGAAGCATCTAAGGTCAGATTTGAACTCAGGAAAATGAGTCTTCCTGACTTTCTTTATCTGCCCTTTTTTGTATATGTCAACATATAAATACGTGTTTACATTATATTAGAATATGCGCTCCTCAAGGAAAGGAGCCAGTTCATGTTTGTCTTTGAATATCTTATGTTTAGTACTGTGTGTCTTATAAAGTTAGCCTATAATAAATGTGTATTAATAGTTATAAGGAGTTGCTTGGGTACTAAGGTATAAAGTGACTTTCACACAGTCCTGTATCTAATATATGTCACAGACTAGATTTGGACTGTGCCTTTCTGACTCAGAGGCTAGCAGTCTCTCTACAAAGGGGGCTGGCTCTACTGAAGAGAGAGTATTTACAAGGTAGTTACTGGGGGTGGGGAGGTGGGAAAAAATGCTAACTACTGTTATTTTAATTCTCAGGGCCTCAGTAATAAAATGAAGTAATAATACTTGTACTGTTATTTCAAAAAGTGATTTTTAGGAAAGTTCTTTGAACCTGTGAAACAGAAGTATCAAACTCAGAAAGAAAAGGGGTCATTAAATACATAAGGACCCCTGCTGGTGGCATATTGACTTAGAAAACCACATATTACCATTATCTATGTTCCATCGTATTTTTATTTATTTTGTTAAATGTTTCCTAATTACTGTTTAAACTGGCTTGGGTCTTACCTGTAATGTGTTTGATACCTCTGCTGTAAAGCATTATATAATATTAGTACTATTTGAAGGTCGGGGGGCACCTGGAAGACTGATGAACTTGGAAGAGTCCTCATCTTTGCTCTGTAGTCAGTCTGCCTCTGATGCTTACCACCAATGTAAGCATAGGTGGTAAGCATAGGACCTTACCTCTCAGGTCCTCAGTTTTCTCATCTGTAAAATGAAGACTTTAGGACTAACTGGCCTTCAAGCTCTAGAGATAGGATCCTATGAATCTGAAGATCTATGCATTTGGGTAGTCTTGGATAGGACAGCTACGTGGTGAAGTAGATAGAGCACTGGGCCTGGAGTCAGGAATACCTGATTCAAATCTAGCCTCAGATATGTCTTAGCTGTGTGACCCTGGGCAAGTCATTTAACTCTGCCTCAGTTCGTCATCTGTAAAATGAGCTGAAGAAGCAAATGGTAAACCACTCTAGTGTCTTTGTCAAGAAAACCCCAAATAGGGTCATGAAAAGTCAGACATGACTGAAAATAGTTAGACAATAACAAAATCTTGGATAAGTCACTTTACCTCTGTGAGGCTCAGTTTCCTAATTTGTAAAATGGAGCAAAAGCCTTCCCTGCCTCTCATAGAGTTATTGTGACTTACTTTATACCCTATGTCTAACATAATCCTGAATCTTATTTCTCATATCTTATCTTTTGAGATGCAGTTATGTCATTGGCAGTAGAGCCCTGGGCTTGGAACCACGAGACTTGAGTTTGAGTCTTACCTTAGATGCTTTTTTCTCCCTTGTGTCACTATTTAAAAATTCCAGTGTTTTAGTTCGGGAATAGAATTTTTGCTATTTGCCTACTCTGGACAAGTCACTAAAACTCTCTGAGCCTTTCCTCTTCTCTCTAAAATGGGACTAATCATACTTTTACTACTTACTTTACAGAGTTGCTGTAAGGAAAGCACTTTACAAAACTTAATTTATCCCATAAATGTAAGCAATAATTATCAACGACCTGCAAGGTATTTCATATGTGCTTGACATTTGGTGTCAGGAAGGAACTTGGCATAATTGCTTTAATCTATTTACTTAGAGCTTTGAATTCTTGAACTTCAGCATAAATTTATGCAAATTATACCATAGTGGTGGTTCTCCACCCCCATCTTTGTTTACAGGACTGTGATGGGGTGGTAAATGACATGGCATTGGCAGAGACCTGGAGATAGTAAAGCCAATCTGTGGCATAATGCAGGAGGAGTCAGGGGTAAAGGTGAAAATAGTCCATGCAAGTTATCCACCCAATAGGTGGTTTGGGGATGGCAGGACCAGGTCAGAAAACAAAGGTCTTTATTGCCATTCTGTGATGTTATTAAATTGGGAGGTTGGGGGATGGGTAGGAGGTGGCTGCTGTGGGGGTGGATGAAATACTTGTAATTCAGTTTCTTGTGTTGTAAAGTACGGATAACAGAACCACCAGGGCAGGGGGCTGTGGGAGGGAGGTTGGAGGAGGTGGTCATACAGTGATTCTGAGGGCTGCCTGGAGAATGCTAGTGGCTGGGAGAAGATTGCCTTGATAGCTGTATCTGAAGGTGACTTGCAGGACCCTGGGCAAATGTTCTCCTATAATTTATCTTCTCATTTGTAATCTGAAAATAAGAAAACTAACTATGGTTTATGAGAATCATGAGAAATTCTTGGATCAGAATCCCAGAGTCACTGAATTTTAGAGTTGGAAGGACCCTGGGGTCTTCCATTAGAATTTCCAAAGCAAACTGGGAAAGGAATGCCAACTTCAAATCAATCAGCCAGCATTTGCTTTGTCCTAGTATTCTGGGAAGTCTTCTGGACATTGGGGATAGTCAGTCAATAAGCCTTTATTAGGAGTTTACTATTTGAAGCCACTAAGGTAGGGATAGAAAGACAGGCAAATACAAGGTATTTACCTTAGTAGCATGCTTACTACCCATGTAGGCAGAAGTGCACTTATGCTTATGCTTACATAGGTGGTAAGCATCAGGAGTTTACTTTGGTGGGGGGACATATGCAAACAAATGTGGGCATGCAAGATGTGTAACTGGGTGGAATGCAGATAATGTCAGAGGGAAGGCGTGGGTGGGTGCTGTGGGGCAACAAGCAAAGGCTTCTTCTTACAGAAGGTGGCACTGGCACTGAGTCCTGAAAGAAGTCAGAGAAACTAAGAAGGTTCAATGAAGGGGCAGGACATTGCTCCTGTGGGGAATGGTCAGTGACAAGCCACAGTATGTTCAGGAACAGCAAGGACTGTCTGTGGATCACAAAGTACATGGGAGAGGCTACAGGATAATAAGTACTCACTGTGCTGTGTTTTACTAATATTGAGAAAGAGAAAAGGTGTCAAAATTTGTAGTTACCATCTTAGAACCTTTAGTGGGTGATTTGGAATTTTTATAACGTTGAAGGGTAACACTGGACTAACTCTGAGGAAGCCAGAGTTTAGCAGGAGTCATGTCAAAAGGGAATGGTCACGGTGGAAGGAGGTCCCTGGCTTGGACTGCAAGTCAGGGAGAGCTGGATCTCCTGCCAGATATTAGGAGGCACTCTCTGTGGGAGCAAAGAGAATGCCCAAAGGTAGAATGGATAGAGGGTGGAATGTGGAGTCAGGAATTCCTGGGTTCAAATCCTGCCTCAGATACTTCCTAGCTCTAGGCAAGTCAATGTCTCAGTGCCTGTTTCTTCATCTATAAAATGAGGGGATATGCATACATAAAACTAAATATGTATAATAGAATGATTCATTAAACTGAAGTTATAGAGTTGATTGTTTTAAAAGGGAAGGAGAACAAAAGAGCTAAAACACCTCTTCCTGTGTTTCTGGGTAGTTTTCCCTATACGATTGCATATGTCCCTGGGAGATTCTTGTGTATTAGACTATGCAGCAAGCTGCTTGAGGTTTTGGACACTGAGAACACTAAATGGTTAGGTGTTTATGGCTTTATGTCACAAGGTCAAAGAGAGATATACCTTTGTGACTGCATAATTCCCTGTGAGATTCTTGTGTACTGGGCTGTGTAGTACATTGCCTGAGGTCTTGGACACTGAGAACACTAAATGGTTAGGTGTTTATGGCTTTATGTCACAAGGTCAAAGGGAGATACACCTTTGTTTTGTTTACTTTTCAGAAAGAAACTTAGTTCACAGTTCAGTTTTGCAGGATTTTTGTGTTTAAGTATTTTCTCATGAACTTAAATAGCACATGAAATAAGTATTTTAATTATATTGTAGAAGGAAAAATCTCCCTGAGTTCAAGTCCAGCCTCAGATACTAATTAGCTGTGTGACCCTGGGCAAGTCACTTAACTCTGCCTCAGTTCATCTATAAAATGAACTGAAGAAGGAAATGGCAAACCACTTCAGCATCTTTGTCAAGAAAACTCCAAATGGTGAAAGGAGCAGAACCAGGAGAATCTTGTACACAGCAACAACCACAGTGTGCGAAGAATTTTTCGGGTAGACTTAGTACTTCATTGCAATGATAATTCCACATCAAGGGAAAGAGCTATGGAATTCAATTGCAGAATGAAGCAGATCATTTTCTTTTGTATTTTGTTTCATATTATTATTTCTCCCATTCATTTTAATTCTTCTATGCAACATGACTAAGATGAAAATGTATTTAATAGGAACATATGTGTAGAACCTATATAAAACTATACGTTGTCTTAAGGAGGGAGTGGGGAGGTGGGGGGAAGGGAGGGAGGTGAAAAATCCAAGATATATGGAAGTGATTGTAGAGCACTGAAAACAAATAAAATAATTTAAAAAAAAGAAAACTGCAAATGAGGTCATAAAGAGGTGGACACGGTTGAAATGACTGAACATCAACAACTGAATGGTGTAATAGCAAGGACCCTGGCATAGGTAGGAGGGCCTCCTGTACAGGTTCTTAGGTCTACCTTTCTAAAAGTAAAGTAACTTTTGAGGGGTCAGCAATCATTTTAATCAACACATACACCAACAGAGAAAATATAAGGAGAGAAATAAAGACCAACAGACAAGGCTTCCAACTGTATGATCATAAGCAATGCATATATCACAGATCAACAGACAGATCCAAGTGTCTGACCATAACATACATACATAGTTAACAGAGAGAGAAATACCAACATCTGGGTTTTCAAAGCCGGGTACTCCTTAGTGGCTACTTAGAGTCTTATCTGGTCAAACAAACACTTCCAATGAGTAAACCCCAAAATAAAACCTCACCTCAGAGTATTTATAAGCTTTTCAGAGTTAGAAGGTATGACCCTCTGACCCAGTGACTCAATGGAAAATAACAAAAGGTATTGAGGTCTATTAATGGGCAGGGAAGATCTTTAACTTCCCCCCCCAATTAACCTTACATTAACATTACAAATGAAAAAGAGAATTATAGGTGAAACTGAATCATTAATATATATACATATATATATACACATATATATCTTGCTTTTTAAAAAAAATAATAAATTCAACATGTAACTTTTGAATCTGTCCTATTTTTGTTATCCTCTCTGTCTTTCCTTCTCTTCTCTTTTACACATTTAAAAAAATGCTTCAATGATTTCTTTCTTTTTTTCAGGTAGACCAATAATTTTTAAATTATCTCTCTTGAATCTATTTTCCAGGACAATTCTTTTTCCAATGAGATATTTCACATTGTCTTCTATTTTTTCATTCTTTGGGTTTTCTTTTATAATTTCTTGATTTCTCATAAAGTCATTAGCTTCCATCTGCTCCATTCTAATTTTTAAAGAACTATTTTCTTCAGTGAACTTTTGGATCTCCTTTTCTATTTGGCCAGTCATGCTTTTTAATACATTCTTCTCCTCATTGACTTTTTTGAACCTCTTTTGCCATTTGAGCTAGTCTATTTTTAAAGGTGTTATTTTCTTCAGCATTTTTTTGGGTCTCCTTTAGTAAGTTGTTGACTCCTTTTTCATGATTTTCTTGCATCACTCTCATTTCTCTTCCTAATTTTTCCTCCACTTCTCTTACTTGACTTTCAAAGTCTTTTTTTGAGCTTTTCCATGGCCTGAGACTATTTCTTATTTTTTTTTGGAGGCTTTCAATGGAGGAGTCTTAACCTTTCCATCATCCTCTATTTGTATGCTTTGGTCTTCCTCTGGTTGTATGCTTTGCTGTTCCACATTTGAAAGGGTGGAAGAAAATACCTTTTCACCAAGAAAGTAACCTGCTATAGTCCTATTTTTCCCTCTTTTTAGGTATTTTCCCAATTACCTGACCTTTGAGACCTTTGTCAAGTGGAGGATATATTACTCCAGGCTTCAGAAGTTTTGTGCAGCTGTTCTCTGAAATATCTCTACAGACCTTTAAGTTTTTAGTTCCTCCAAAGTGGCATAGTCAAGGGAGAGGTGTTTACTACTTTCCTGGCCTGCACTTTAGTCTGTGAGCAACCCCAAGCAATTTTTTCTGTCCTGGATCTGCCAGTAGGATTCCCTCTCCACAGCTGCCACCAGCTTTGTCACGCCAGCACTCCTCCTCACCCCAGGACTGCCACTTAGGACTGAGACCCAGATCAGCCATTCAATTTCCCCAGGGTCTACAGGCCAAGAGCTCCAGAATCAACTGCTGATAAGCAGTGACTGCCACTTCCCTGTGGCTGGGGCTGGTACTGTTCCCCTTTCACCCAGGTGAAAGAGCTTTCTCACTGACCTTTGAAGCTGCCTTTGGTGTTTGTGGGTTGAGAAATCTGGAGACCTCCAGTAGCTGCCTGTGATTCAGCACCCTGAAGCCTGCTCTGGTCCTGTCTGTGTTCCACTCCTAGTCTGGTATAATGGACCTTTCCTATTGGCCTTCCAGGATGTCTTGGGCTCGAAATTATTTTTTTTTCTGTCATTTTGTGAATTCTGTTGCTCTAGAATTTGTTTAGAGTCATTTTTTACAAGTATTTTAAGGGCTTTGGGAGGAGAGCTCCAGCAGGTAGGTGCTTCTGCTCTGCCATCTTGGCTTTTGACCCCCATTTCTTTCATCTTTTAAAAAAATCTTATCCCTATCTCCCCCTTCCCCAATTAAAAAACAGCAACAAAACCCTTAAAAAAACAAACAAAGATTTACAAACAAAACAAATTCCTGCTGAGTGTCATGGAACAGGCCTATAATATCTGCTACCTATTATATATATGTATATATATCTATATCTATATATATACTACTATGTATGTAAATATCTATATATCTATATATATATATATATCATCTCTTTCCATGTATTATTTCTTCCTGTCATCTCTTTCTATCATCTATAACTCTGTTTTTGTGTCTTTAACAGGGCCCTGCTCCCTTGACAAGTTTTTGTGAAGACAGAGGTCAATAAAAGTCATCCCAAAAGGGAATTTCCACAGTTGAAGCAGAATCTATGACTCTTAAGTTGCAATTGTTCCAAAGTACCATCCTAATTCCTGTAAGCTGCTCTTTTATTTTTTATAGGGTAAGCAGGAAAGTTGTTATTGTATTCTAGGTATTGTAAGGCATTACCTGCTCTTAAGGCATTCTGGGAATGGATAGTCCACTTTTGTTCATAGATAGTCATAGTGTCCTTCTGCCCATTTCTCCATCATGTCTATTAAAGGTCATTTATTGTTGTAGTTGCTGAAACATACCTTTAAAGAAGGAGTGTTGGGCTTGTGCCATACAACTGACAAATCCTACTTTGATATTCCTCTCTCTTAGGCACTCACATTTCTCCTTCATTTGGTGTATGGTTATTTAATTCATCATGAGAGCACCGATGTATGAAAATTTAATTGCAATGGATTTCTTTTCAGCTTTCTCCCCTGACACACCACAATGTCACTAGCATATAATTTCCTGGGACATACTTCATTCCTATGTTCAGGACACTAATGATGCATGAAGGAACCATGGACATTCATTTTTCTTGATTTTGTCCTGGACACATTAGAAATGAGGCCACTACTTTGTTATGTGGGAAATATTTTATCAATACAGCCAAAGGCACATACAAGTGCTAGAATTGGAGTCCAGAAAAACTAGGTTTGAAACCTGTCTCAGATCTTTACTAGCTGTGTAACCCTGGTCAGTCTCTGGGTTTTAGTTTATTAATCTATAAAATGGGGATTTGGTCATGAGGACCCCAAAGGTTTCTTCTAGCTTTGGACCATGGCCATGTAAGGAATACAGAGTCAACCATAGAGTTATTAAAAAGTCAAGCTTCTCCCTCTGAAACATATTGGCTGGGCAAGTCATTCTAACCTCCTAGTACCCTGTCAATTGGTTTTTTTCCCCTTTCCTTCATTTCTCTTTTTACAAAATCATTTATTTTTTCAATTAATGACCATTTATTTTTTTCCACTGCTTTCTAAAATTTCAAAGAAAAAAATCCCTGCAACAAATATGTATAATCAAGCCAAATAAATTTCCATATGTCCAAAAGTATATGTCTCATTCTTTACTTTGAGTCCGTCACTTCTGTGTCAGAAGGTGGGTAGCATGTTCCATCGCTGTTCCTCTGGGTTCATGGTTGAGTATTTCATTAATGCGAGTTTGTAAGTCTTTCAAAGTTATTTGTCTTTACAGTATTAATGTATAAATTGTTCAACTTGTTCTTCTTATTTTGCTCTGTAGAAGTTCATAGCACCAGGCAATTATTTAAGATCATCTTTCTCTTCATTTTTGCTTCTTGGCTTCTCTGGATCCTTCAGTTGGAGTCTGCCTTCAGCTAGAAACTTTTCCCAGTCCTCCTCTGAGACTACTCCCAATTTATCTTCTATCTATCTTGTTTGTACATAGTTGTTTGCATGTTATCTCCACTGTCAGACTGTGAGCTCCTCAAGAACAAGGGCTTCCCCTTCCCCTTGCCCTTTCCTTGTATCATTGGATATTTAGCACAGTGCCTGGCATATAATGGTTACATTTGCTGGCTTTACCAAAAGAACACATGCATTGGGACAGCCAGTTTCCTCCCTGGAAGTTCCCTGATCTAATCACCAATCTAGACCATACCCTGAAACAATCCTGGCTACCATTTTAATGTTTTTAATGTTTAATGTTTGTCTTTTAATGTTATTTCATTGCTACAAAATCACATGATTTTGAGAGGTGGAAAGGACCTGTGTCCTTGTCCAACCAATACTTCAAAGAATCTCTTCTTAAATGTGTCTTATGAATAGTCATCCAGCTTATGCTTGGACTCCCCCAACCCCCAGAGTGAACCCACTTCCCAAGGTAACTGGTTCCATTTGTGGATAGCTCTAATTGGCTTCAACTCTGATGTCAATGCAAAATTTGCCTCTTTACATCTCTCACCTAGTGTTCCTTCTTCTGCCCTCTGAGGCCAATCAGAACTAGTCTCATTCCTTTTCTGTGAGATGGTCCTTCAAATAATAATGATAGCTAACATTTATATAGAGCTTACCATGTACCAGGTGCTATGTTTTACATTTATTATCTCATTTGATCAATCCGGGGAATTAGGTGCTATTACCATTACATTTTATAATTGAGGAAACTGAGGCAAACACAGGTTAAGTGACTTGCCAAGGGTCATGCAACTAGTAAGTTTCTGAGGCTGGATTTGAACTCAGGTCTTTCTGACTCCAGGCCCAGCAGCTCTATCCACTGAGCTGCCTAATTGGCTCAGTACTTGAAGAGGGCTACCATGATGCACTCTCCTGAGTTTTCTGTCCTCCATATAACTACCCCAGTTCCTTCTACTGATAATCAGATGGCATAGGCTTGATTCTTTACACCCTTTTGAATGCCCTCCTCTCAACTCTGTCCAGCTTACCAGGGTTCTTCTGAAATGATGGTACCCAATGTTGAGCACTCGAAATGGAGCACCCTATGAAAGGCACTCTTGCTAAAAGAAAGCAGTTCTTGTTAATTCTATGGCTAGTTAGAATTCATTTCTATAGTTGGTAGGGAAGAAAGGTGAGCTCTCACTCTGATGTGTTAGGAGGTCTGGCCTTGGTCCTCTATTAAGGATGGTAATCTCCATAGTGGACACAATAGCTCTGGAATTGGAGCCCCTGGGTTCAAATCCTGCCTCTTTTTCTTACTGCCTGTGTGACCTTGGGCAAGTTACTTGTCCCTGGACTGTAGTGGGTTTGATTAGACTTTTGTCTTATTGTCTATTCACTCATGTCTGACTCTTCATGACCCCATTTGGCGTTTTCTTGGCAAAGATCCTGGAGTGGATTTACCATTCCTTTCTCCAACTCAGGAAAGCTGAGGAAACAGCAGACAGAGTTAAGTGACTTGCCCAGGTTTCCACAGTTAGGAAATGTCCAAGGTTGGGTTTGAACTCAGCTTTTCCTGACTGTGGGTCTGGCATTCTATCTACTATGCCACCTAACTGCCCCTGGGTTAACCTTGAAATTCTAGTCTCTCTAGTCACTAGATGATTGCTAATATCTATTCCAGCTTCTATACTGGAAGCTCTGAGGTGCCTTCATTCTTTGATTTTCTAATGGTAAGGCACTGGGAAAGGTTACTGAAAGATTGTTTAACCTCTATCTGTGGTCACTAAAATTAGAGTAAAGTGTTCCTAGGTTTTGAAAGACTTCTGGAACTGGGGGTAGGGATTAAGTGATTTCTGGAGGTCCCATCCAACCTTTGGTTTCCAAGAAGTCAGCTGAGTGAGGAGTAAGAGACAGTGAATGACCAGCCTCAAGAGGAAATGTTGCTTCCTATGTAAATATTTAATAGCTCCATGATTCTGAGTTCCATTGCTATGTTCTTGATAGATGGGAATCTCATTATCTTGAAACATGCAAATGGAACCATTCTAGTCTTTAGCACACACCCATTTAATCATCCTATTGCTCTTGGATATCCAATTTACTCCTGGGAACTCTGACACAGGCAAAACAGAACCCCTTGATCACTGACAGGAAGACAGAAAATGAGAATCACCACTTTGACTAGAAGCTATTGTATGCTGAGGGCTGAACTTACACATTCATTCAGCATTTTCCATGTGTGAAGCTAGGGCTGTTAACTAGTGAAACCCAGCATTTGGGTGGCTTCAGTTCAGTACAGTTGTTGCTGTGTTTGCCCTTCATTCTTGAAGAGCACCATGACATCAGGAGGATGACATGACTTGTAGTAGACTTTGATTTGAGTGAGGGAGGGTTGTTCAAGGTCACCAACCTCACTTTCTTCTCCTGAACCATATGGTCCAGTGGCCTGATATTCATCAGGATGGCTGGAGATGGCCCAGGATGCAATGGGAGACCCTCACTGGTTCAGGCTTAGGTCTTATCACATTCTCACTTTGAGTGAGACACAGGCATTTGATGAATAGGTTTCTTTAAGTTACTCAAGGGAGGGCCCCTTTGATAAAAAAAATCAAACTGGGAGAAGAAGACCCTTAGGGTTCCTGGATAAAAGAGAACCAATTACTATTTAGTTATTACGTCCATTCTGTGCTAGGTGGGTGAGGACTTGTTGTCCAGCCTATAAAGAGTGCTGGATGTGGACTCAAAAGATCTGGGTTCAGACTTATACAACACATATGCTATATGATTTTGATCAATTGTTTAACCTCTCTGGGCCTCAGTTTCCTCAACTGTAAAGTAAGGAATTTGGTCTCTAGTATCCCTTTCAGCCCTAAATCTCTGATTTCATGGGCTGTAATCTTGTGACTAGGGCTTTGACTCAGGTAGCTGATATGGGTGTATCGTATTCTGCTTCCAAGGCCCACTATTTCCTTACTTTATGTGGGGTCATTCTGAATGCTGTGACTGCTACTTCCCAGAAACGAAGGAGACAATTTTAAACACCAACCTTCAGAAGTCATAATAGTATTACTGGTATTCTGAAGTCTTTCAATGTTATTTTCTTGTATATTAGTGTGATCTTTGTGTAAACTGTTTGTCTGGTTCTGCTTTGAGCCACAGAAGGTCTCTGCCTCTTGACATTATTTTGTTGTATTTTGCATATGCTTTGCACTTATTAATCTATGCACAGGTGCCATGGAGTCCCTTTTCTGGGTCTTTCCTTTCCAATACCTCTTGGGGGTCTATTAGCCATGCCAAGGGGATACAGGTCTCATTTTCTTTGGGGCAGGTTGGTGAGACCATTCATTATGGATTGTCTCCTGCACTACCTGAAATGCTTCTCTCCCCACCTTAGTGATGGAATTTGCCCCAGTATAAGAATTGTTGGTTGTAGCTCTTTGTTGGCAATCAGTGCAGTCCTTGCCTTCATGGACCATCTCTAGTCATCCTGACCAATATCATGCCACTGCACCCAGATGGCTCAGGAGAAGAAAGTGAGGTTGGTGACCTTGCACAGCCCTCCCCCACTCAAATCCAAGTCAACTGTAAGTCATGTCATCTTCTTGATGTCATGGTCCTCTTTGACACTAGCAGATAATATTTCCCAAAGAAAGATGCTTCATAAACATTTGTGACCATTACTAGATCCTAAAATTCAATTAAGAGAAAATGAGTTTTACTTGGCATTATTTCACCATGTATTAGTAGTAGCATCAGCTGAATGGAATTACTGGGTTCAGATTATCCTCTACTTAAGCCTATATTGTATTATACTTAAGTCATACTTCATTGTGAAATAAAACATATTGCATGAACTCTGTTGCATGAACTCTGTTACATGAAATACATTCTTAGTCTATTTTAGAGGTTCCCCAACATTTTCCAGAATGAACATTAATGTTTTTTTAAAGTTTCTTAACACATAATTGCTGTTAGCATATACAGTATTCTCTTGGTTCTACTTATTTAACATTTCATTATTTCATGCAAATATTTCCATGTTTTTCTAAGATCATTGAACTCATCATATTTTATAGCATAGTAATATTTCATCACAATCATATGCTAACAACTTGTTCAGCCGTTCCTCAAACAATGGGCATCCCTGCAATTTCCAGTTCTTTGCCACCACAAAGAGAGCTACTATAAACATTTTAGAAGATGTGGTCTTTTCTTTTTTCCCTAATCATCTTTGGAAATAGACCTACTTAGAAGTAGTAGTGGTCTTGCTAAGTCAAAGGATATAGGCAGTTTAATAACTTTGAGGATAATTTCATATTGTTCTCCAAAATGGTTGTATCAGTTCAATTGTTTTAAGAATGACTTGGGCAAATAAGCCATTTTGACTATTTGACACACACACACATACACACGCACATCTATTTGTATCTAATGGTAGTCATCTCTAGAGAGAGGAAAATAAGAAATTTACATGATAACTTTATCATATATTTTAAAGGAATAGCAAATTGTATATAATAGATTTACAATATCATATGCCATCATCTTTTTTATACTGTTACAGAAATGCTTGTTTTATTACATGAATTAAAAAAGCTTCATGGATCTTAGCTTCCTAGAATTCTTAGCTGCCTTCAAAGTATAACCAAAGGACTATCTTTTGCATGAGATCTTTCCTGATTTCTTCAAATTGCTAATTTTTCCTTTAAAAAATTTTTTTTACTGATACCCTTAAAAATATTGCCATCATTTTTCACTGATTCTCACTCTACTTTATAAGAAATAAGTATAAGCAAGCAAATAGTATAAACACCGGTTGTGTCTGAAGATGTATGTCACATTCATTCTGCATTTCAAGTGACTTTGCCAAGGTTTATAGTGGGGTTTATTTTTTGAAGCAAGAGGGCATGGTGGTGGGGAGAGGACTGAGAAGAATCAGTGAATTACTGGCCAAACACTTCTCCTATTACTGCATGTGGTGCTTTCTTCTCGTTTCAGAGAGTGCTGTGAGCATCCCTCTTGGCTGGTGTGAAGGCTTAGAGTTTTGCCAAGAGAAGGGACAGACAACATAAACTTTAAGCACAAGGCCTCAGAGAGGTAGGCCTGATGTCCTTCTCTGCAGGACCTGATCCAGTCCTTGGGTAGGGAAAGGGCATCCTCTCTTTCTTTGTGTAAGGCCCCAGTAAGTGTGTTTGATCATGTGCCATAGCAGGGTGCCAGTTGAGGAGCTGGACGTGTTGAGGCAGGTTTGGCCCGTCATAGACATTGTTCTTGTGACTTTGACAGGGAGGCCGTTCCCCAATCCAGAGAGGCTTCTGTGTCCTGAATGCATCCCTTCTTCTAGTGAATTCTTCTGTAACAAGCAATAATGACACAAACTCACTCTTGAGTTTGAAAGGGCATGGTGTTTTCACATAAGGTCATCTCCTTGGGTCCTTGCAACAACCCTGGGAGGTAGACCTGGCTTTCCTGCTGTGATTAACCCTTTTTTTTCCAAGAGAGAAAACAGGAGCTTACCTTAAGGTCACACAGTAGGTGACCAGGCTCTATTCTTTGACTCTAAGGAGAGAGCTCTTTTCACTACTAGATACTACCAGAGGTGAGTTTATTTGGATTGACTTTTAAATAGGATACAAAACAAAAAGCAGTATGTTTAACAGATAAAAAGCTAACTTTGTAAGTCAAGAATATTTGGGTTCAAGTCCTGTCCCTTACATCTACCAGCTGTGTGACTTTGAACAAGAAACTCATTAAGATTATTCATTACAATTAGTCAATGTCTCCTTGGGGGCTGGCTCTTTTTTTTTTTTTGGGTGTGGCCTTCATATGACTGGTTTCTACTCTGTACCTTGTATGTAGTAAGTGCTTAATAAATGCTGGTTGACTATCCAACTGAAAGGCCCTCGGTGCTCTAGGCAACTCTTTCCAATTATAAGTTCAGAAGATGGCATAATAGATTCTACCCTACTTATGATCTAAACTTGCTGTGACATTGGGTGAGTCACAGACTCTCAGGGCTTTTGGCAACTCTTAGATTTCTGCATAAATTTCAGAGAAGGTGGCCACCTACACTGGTAGAGAGAGTTTGCTTGTCTATGGAGAACCTGTGACCTTGGGGATATATATGGCCCTTTGAATCCAGTTTTGTGAAATTTGGATTCAGAGGGCTGCACTTGAGGACTTAGAGGGTTTCCTTTGCCAGTGAAGGCACAGATTCAGCCTCTATTCCTTTCTTAACCAAAACAACAGTTCCCTCTTTTCCTTGGCTTGGATGTACAAGTGGGCAGAGTACCATGGAGGGATGTGTCAAGGTGCACAGACTTGGAGTCAGATTGCAATCCTCTTCCTTTCTCAATGGGTGACCTTGGATAGATGACCTTATCTACTGTCAATAGTCAATCATACAATCAAAATATACTTATTGAGTACCTACTGAATGCTGGAGAGACTGTCCTTTCCCTTGATTTTGCATTGTATTGAAGGCACGCAGCTTGATCATGTAAGTAAGTGAAAAATAAAATATAGATGCAAAGTGATGAGGGTATGTGGGAGCAGGATCAGGGTAGCAGGGTCAGCAACTGAATCGGGAAAGGCACCTGGAAGAAGGTTACGCTTTACCTGAAACTTAATGGAAGCTAGGAACTCCAAGAAATAGAGGAGACAAAGGAGATCATTCCAGGTGGGAGGGATAGTCTATGCAGAGGCAGAGGGTAGTGTCAGAGGTAGAGATGGAGTGTCAAGGGAGGAAACTGACAAGTTAGCTAGTTGGGCTGGAGCAGAGTAGATTTCTCTCTTTTCCTGAATTTCTTTGTCTGTAAATTGGTATTATCATGTCTTTTGGGTAGGTGTGAAGCAACCAGGTGGTGCAGTGGATAGAGCAACAGGCCTGGGGAAGAGTGGAGCTCAAATTCAACCTCAGACTCTTACTGGCTATGTGACCCTGTGCAAGTCATTTAACCCCTGTTTGTCTCAGGTCCTCATCTGTAAAATGGGGCACATTAGAGAAGGAAATGGCAAACCATTTCACTGTTTTTGCCAAGAAAACCCTGTGGATTTTGGGGTCACATAGAACTGGACGGGACTGAGGTTTGAGCAGCAATGAGGGAGAATAATTGAAAATGAACACTGATAGAAAGCCATGGTCTACAGCAGGGTTTCTCTTTGCTTTGATTTATTAGACTTCTCTGAGGGGATGCTAAAGTAAAGACAGCCTCTAAGTGTTTAATTTTTTATTTTTTGGTGAAATTCCTCTTCCCAGCAGCCCTCGTTGAAGTTTGCATGGAGATTTCATTTCTGAATCAAATTCCTTTCCCCTCTTCTATCTTTACCTTTTGAGTCCCAGATTTCTTATCTATAGAATGAGGGGAGGAGACTAAATGTTAGTGCTTAATCCTTCCTGAGGCACTAATTTTGTGCCAGGCATTGTGCAATGCACATAGATAGCATCTAAATCCTCTCCCAGATCTAAAGCTATAATGCAATGATCAATCGACCCCAAAGTCTTACTGTTCTTTCTCTCCATCTGGCATCAATCACACAACCGCGATCTCTATATTTCCAAAGTCACCCGATCAGAACACACAATGTCAGGCACCTAAAGGCAGCTCCTTTGTACTTGTGGAACTGAATTGGGTTGAACCCTCTTCTGTTGTTCCTGAGACTAAAAGGAAGCAGGGATTTCCCCTGACTCCATGTGGAGCATTTTCTTTTTACTCAGAAAAGAGACTGTAATTTACCATAATTAGAGCTGTAGGCAATAAGAACAGATATGGAGGAAAGAGAATTTGTTTGTGGGAATTATGGTTCCCATGGTAGGGTTCTTGACAGTCTCTCTAGGAGTTAGACCTTACCCCCTTGAATGCAAAGGCTTTTTTACCCTACTGTTTGCTGGAGAGGTTACAATGGAGATGGTAGCTAGGGAAGGAGTCTTTAGTAGTGACCCATAGAGATGAATCAGAGCACTTCAGTTAGAAAGGAATTCAACGGTCATTCATCCAACTTAAAAGATACATGTGATAGTTTAATGAGGGAACTACTGGTATGTTTCCATGTGAGTCATACCCCTCCCAGAGTCTGTTGCTGAGGAGTTGGTTTGCTGTACACTCAATGATAGTTGAGTCTTATTTCAGACTTAAAGACTGACAATCACTTTACAACTCTCACCTCACTGGAGTCTCCCAACAACCCCATGAGGGAAGGAATACAGGCAGTGTCACCTCTCTTTCACAGTTAAGAAAAATGAAGTTCAAGCTACTTGTCCATTGTCAGAGCTAGGAAGTGTCAGGGGGAGGTCAACTGAGGGGGTCTTCTGACTCCAATTTTAGTGTTCTTTACCCTTACCCTCCCCTACCTAACCTTAATATTTCTACTGTACACTACCCTATCTGATCCTATACTATCCTACTCTACCTTACCCAATCCTACCATACCTTACCTTACCCTGCTTAATCCTATCCTTCCCAACCCTATCCTACCCAACTGTATACTATTCTACCCAACCCTATACTATCTGTTTCTACTTTACCCAATCCTACTCTATCCTATACTATCCTGTACAACACTATCCTGTTGTACACTATCCTACCCACCTTACCCAATCTTACCATACTTTACCCTACCCTTCTTAATCCTACACTACCCAACCTCATCCTACCTTACTGTATACTACTCTATCCAACCCTACACTGTCCTACCCTATCTTATCCAAACCTATTCTATCCAATTCTACCCTACCCAACCCTACTTTACCCTACCCTACCTAATCCTGTACTACCCAATCCTACCCTACCTACGCTGGCTCCATGCCAGGAAACTGAATCACTTCCATTTGAACTGTCTTAGGAAGATTCTGAGGATCACTTGGCAGGATAAGGCAGCAGACACTGAAGTCCTTGCTTGAGTTGAACTTTCAAGTATTCAAACTATGCTTCAGAGAGCACATAGTTTGATCAGCTTACAATGGGTTGGACATGTTGTTTGAATGCAAAATGAACACTTGCCAAAAAGACTATTTTATGGAGAACTTGCATGGGGCAGGTGATCACATGGTGGTCAGAAGAAGTGAAACAAGGACACTCTCAAGGTCTCAAGAACTTTGGATTTGACTGTGCAGCATGGGAGACACTGGCACAGGACTGCTCAGCATAGCGTGCCCACATGAGAAAGGGTTCTGTGCTCTTTGAGCAAAGCAGAATTGAGACAGCACAAAGTAAATGCAGGATGCGCAAATTTGGGATATCCACCCCAAATATTCAAAAAGACTATCTGTGCCCAACCTGTGGTAGAGCATTCTGAGCTCGTATTGGTCTGATCAGCCACAGTGGAACACACTAAAATTTCACTTTATCATAGTGATGTCATTTTGGTCCTGGACAGCAACCAAAACAACAAGCTACACTGTGTTGCCATTTGGCCTTTTAGACCCCAGTTAAGTGAGGGACTATTGCAATTCTGCAAGTGGAGGAGTTTAAGGACACTTGTAAAAGTGAATATCCTTGTATGGAGAAGAATGAACAGGGATTGAGAATCCCTAGAAACAAGTCAGATTCCTTGAAGGAGACAGGCATGCTAACCCAAGGAAGGGGTGATTTTGACCTGTTGCCTGAAGTAAGGGAAATTTGACTGTGGTGTAGTGGAAAGTGGGATTTAGAGTCAGAAGACCTAGGTTTGAATCCTGGTTCTGTCATTTACTTCCTATGTGACCTTGGGCAAGTCACTTCAGTACTCTGGTCTCCAAACCTGCCTTATAAGGGGTTGGGGGTGGGCAGGAATCCAAGGAACTGGTTTCAAAACTCTGCTCTGGTTCTCCTTGCATGTTCTTGAACAAGGGACAACTGTAATATCAGGTAATTAGACTAGATGACCTCTAAGGGCCTACTTGGCTCAAAATCTGTCATCCTAGGATGACTCAAATTACAAGGTTTTATTCTTGGACTTGGAGTCAGGATTAATTTGGTTCAAATTTTGACCCATCACTTAATAGCTGTGTGACCAAGGACAAGTCATTTAGTCTCCTGGACCTTGCTTTCCTCTTCTCTAAAATGGGCACTCAACACCAATGAACACCATTTCTTCTTGAAATGATGAATCTGAGAAGTTAGAGAAATATTTCAATAAATGAAAAGAATCCCAGAACTTGAAGACTAAGAAACTTTGTGATATAGTATCATAAATATTTTATTCTTTTCAAGAAGAAATTTTGGAAGTGGTGAATGTAAAAACACCAAATGATCATTTTTTAAATGAACTTTTTGTATCTTAATAGCAAAATTAATGGTACCATATAGCCTTCATTCTGAAAGGTCTAAGGTCACCCATCATTCTGACTGGTTAGAATAAAGGTCATCTCACTCTTATAAAGGTTAAATTCTACATAAACACTGGATTAGAAGAAAAAATAAAGGTAGGAAGAAAATGCTATGTTTTGTACCATTTCTTGAGCTACAATCTGATCTGTTTAAACAAGCTATTGGCTCTGAAGATGAGAAACAGATAAAAATAAAGATATTGGATCAGAATGCCATCATTTCTCAGAAAAGTTCAACCTGTTCAAAATAGTTGTGACAACCAAGAGGCAAAAAGATTCCAGATGGCAAACATTTTGTTTGCTATGTCTTTATATGGTAGTCAAGACCAACAGGGGTGGGGGGCAGAGTCAAGATGGCGGAGTAGAAAGACTCACGTATGCTAGCTCCGAACCCACAGCCCATGGATTTAATGTAAGAAGAGCTCCCCACAAGTTCTGGATCACTGCAGGGTGTGCAGAAACACAGTGGAAGAGAGTTCCATTCCAGAGAGCCCTGGAGAGCCATCCCCAGGGTCCGTCAGACCCCGGAAAGTGGACCCCACCCCAGTGCTGCCCTGGCCGGGCGGCCCCAAAAGAGCTGATCCGAGCAGGCTTCAGGGACTGAACCTCTGGTGGCCGGGAAGGTCCCTCCGCCCACAGACGCTACAGGTCAGTGAGAGAGAGGTCTGGGTTGGCCGAGAGGGGAGCGGGGTGTCTACGTAGCTCGGGCCCCCTTGGGAGGAAGCTGCGGAGGCAGAGGCAGGGGCAGGAAGCAGCGGAGGCAGCGGCGGCCCCCGGGACTCCCCAAGCAGCAGGCAGGATCTTCATTACTGAAAGTCTCTGCATAAACCACCTGAAGGAGCTGAGACTGGGAGGTGGCCCTACCCCCACCCGCTCCATTACTGAAGGTCTCTGCATAAAGCCCCTGAGGGAGCTGAGCCTGGGAGACTGCCCCGCCCCCACCTGCTCCATTCATGAAGGTCTCTGCATAAAGCCCCTGAGGGAACTGAGCCTGGGAGGTGGCCCTGCCCCTACCCCAGCACCAGAACTAAAGCTCACATTGAATAGCAGCTGTGCCTACCATGGAAAGCCCATTTGAATCTCAGACCCCAAGCACTAGCTGGGCAGATCTAGAGGTGAGGCGGGGGTGGAGAGGAATCTCAGAAGTCAAGTAACTGGCTGCGAAAATGCCCAGAAAAAGGAAGAAAAACAAGACTATAGAGAGCTTTTTTGAGCAGGTGCAAATGTTCCCGCCATTCGGTTCTGACGACGAGGAAATATTCTTGCCATCAGGGAAAGACGTGGAGGTCAGGGCCTCGGTACCCCAGACATCCCAGGGGGATGTCAGGTGGGCTCAGGCCTTGGAAGAGCTCAAAAAAGATTTTGAAAAGCAAGTTAGACAGGTGGAGGAAAAACTGGGAAGAGAAATGAGAGAGATGCAAGAAAAGTATGAAAAACGGGTCAATACCTTGGTAAAGGAGACCCAAAAAAATGCTGAAGAAAATAACACCTTGAAAAATAGGCTCACTCAATTGGGAAAAGAGGTTCAAAAAGCCAATGAGGAGAAGAATGCTTTCAAAAGCAGAATTAGCCAAATGGAAAAAGAGGTTCAAAAGCTCACTGAAGAGAATAGTTCTCTCAAAATTAGAATGGAACAGATACAGTCTAATGACTTTCTGAGAAACCAAGAAATCACAAAACAAAACCAAAAGAATGAAAAAATGGAAAAGAATGTGAAATATCTCATGGGAAAAACAACTGACCTGGAAAATAGATCCAGGAGAGAAAATTTAAAAATTATGGGGCTACCTGAAAGCCATGATCAAAAAAAGAGCCTAGACATCATCTTTCATGAAATTATCGAGGAAAACTGCCCTGAGATTCTAGAACCAGAGGGCAAAATAAGTTTTGAAGGAATCCATCGATCACCGCCTGAAAGAGATCCAAAAAGAGAAACTCCTAGGAACATTGTGGCCAAATTCCAGAACTCCCAGCTCAAGGAGAAAATCTTGCAAGCAGCTAGAAAGAAACAATTCCAGTATTGTGGAAATAAAATCAGGATAACTCAAGATCTAGCAGCTTCTACTTTAAGGGATCAAAGGGCATGGAATAGGATATTCCAGAAGTCAAAGGAACTAGGACTCAAACCAAGAATCACTTACCCAGCAAAACTGAGTATAATACTTCAGGGGAAAATATGGTCTTTCAATGAAACAGAGGGCTTTCAAGTATTCTTGATGAAAAGACCAGACCTGAAAAGAAAATTTGACTTTCAAACACAAGAATGAGAAGAAGCATGAAAAAGTAAACAGCAAAGAGAAGTCATGAGCGACTTACCATAAGTGAACTGTTTACATTCCTATATGGAAAGACAATATTTGTAACTCTTAAAACTTTTCAGTATCTGGGTAGTTGGTGGGATCACACACACACATACACACACATGTACACATGTGCACACACACACATACACACATGCATGCACATACAGAGACAGAGAGCACAGAGAGAATTGAATAGGATGGGACCATATCTTAAAAGAAATTAAGGTAAATGGTAAGAGAGAAAGGTAGGGGGAGGAAAGAGGGTGAATTGGAATGGGGTAAAGTATATGTCATTTAAGAGGCAAGCAGGAGACTTTTTAGTGGAGGGAAAAAGGGGAGAGCTGAGGGAAAAAAACAAGAAGTTTACCCTCATCACATTTGACTAAAGGAAGGAATAAAATGCACACTCATTTTGGTATGAAAACCTATCTTACAGTACAGGAAAGTGGGGGAGAAGGAGATAAGCAAGGGTGGGGGATGATGGAAGGGAGGGCAATGGGAGGAGGGGAGCAATTTGAAGTCAACACTCAGGGAGGGACAGGATCAAAAGACAGAATAGAAACAATGAGGGGCAGGATAGGATGGAGGGAAATTCAGTTAGCCTTACACAACACAACTATTATAGAAGTCATTTGCAAAACTACACAGATAGGGCCTATATTGAATTGCCTGCCTTCCCAAAGGGAATGGGTGGGGAGGGAGGGATGGGGAGAATCTGGAACTCAAGTTTTAGGAACAACTGTTTAGTATTGTTGTTGCTACTAGGAAATAAGACATACAGTTAATGAGGAATAGAAAGTCATCTGGCCCTACAGGACAAAAGAGAAGATGGGGACAAGAGAAGGGAGGGATGATAAAAGAGAGGGCAGATTGGTGATAGGGAAAATTAGATTGCTTGGTGCATTGGGGTGGGGGGAGGGGATAAAAGGGGAGAAAATTTGGAACCCAAAATTTTGTGAAAATGAATGTAAAAAGTTAAATAAATAAATAAAATTAAGAAAAAAAAGACCAACAGGGGTTTAAGAAGGCAAGTTCATTTGTAAAAACACTACAGAGGAAGTAACAGGAGATTATGAGCAGTATTACATCAGAAAATAGAAAAAAAACCCATGTTATCTTTTAAAGACTCCTTTCAGCTTAGCCTGAGATCCAGCTAAGCCAGATCATCCTGAGAGAATTTGTAGAAGAACCTGGAAAAAGGAAAGAAGCATATGAGAAATGGAACAGATAGGCTGATGATTTTCCTTTAAAAAGAGTAGCCTATTTCCATAGTCACAGTGACAAAAATTTTAAGTCTTTTTAAAAAGTATTAACTGTTAGCTGAGTGACCTTGGGCTAATCACTCAATCTATCTCAGACTCAGTTTCCTCACCTGTAAAATGGGGTTAATAACATTTGCTCTCACAGGGCATTAAACAAAGAACTTTTGAAGCCTTAAATGTGAATTTCTGGTGGCCCAAGAGGAGAAGACTTGTGTGTGCTGGAGGTGGGGAGATGGGGGAAGGTTGTGATCTGTGTCAGAAAAGGGAGCATTCATCTCAGTGAAACCCCAAGTCCTTCAAAGCATATATATTCATTACATAAAAGGAAGGACACTTATTTTTGAGTGATTTAACTTTTTGGGTTTAAGTTTTCTCCATTTTAAAGAGATTTGACCAAATAGCCTTTAAGGCCCCTCCCACCTCTAAAGCTAACAGTCCTGATAAAATAATAGTATGGGTTCTTAAATGGAGCAGGGATTTAGAAAACATTTTGTTAATCAGTACTCAGAATAGGGGCAAAGGACTGCTATGGTTACAACTAGAAAAAAAAGTCTTAATAAATTTATTGGGCATTTTAATTAACCAGTATTTTTTTTTTTTTTTAGTATAAACTGCCTGGAGGTTTTCTCTGACTGCTTAGATTCAGACAATCTTTTTTTTTTTAATTTTTATGATCATATAACTGGGCAGGAAACCAAACTTTCAGTTTTCAAATAAAAAAGAGTATATCTCTTTGTCCTACATGTGAAAAACGAGTTGTAGATGTTCTTTCATTTTTGAATAATTTATTTCCCTGGTGCCTTGGAGAGATATAATGGGGGGATCCCTTTTGTCCTAGGTAGCATGGAGATTATATGCTCAGAAACAGGATTTGGACTTTGACCCCCTGCTAAAGGGACGCACCTAATCACTGACTATTTGCCCTTTGGACAGAATTCCTCATAAAACTCCTTGCTCACCTGGGAAGCTATGGATGAGTCTCTTCCTGTAGTTTCCTACCCATAATCCTGTCTTGAGGGAGGCTCTGGGCTGACCAGAAGAGTAGCTTGTACTACTCTTCCTTTGCGGTCATTGCTGCTTGGAAATTTCTAAGTAGGAAACACATCATCAGGCATGGAGCCCAATGGACTTCTCTGTGGTAGTGCTCAGCGAATTTCCTATCACAGAGGGAAGCCTGCCGAGCAAATCAAAATCCCTGCATGAGCAAGGAAAATATTCAATCAGTGCCTCCTTCTTAATTTTTTGGGTAATTGATTCCAGCTATTAGTAGTAAGCTATTAAAAATGTCTTTATCCAACAAGAAAAAATATTTCCTTTTTTCCTATTTTTCTTTCTTTTCCTTCTTTCTTTCTTTCTTTCCTTCTCTATCTCTCTTTCTCTCCCTCCCTCCCTAATTACTCTCTCCTTCCTTCCTTCCTTCCTTCCTTCCTTCCTTCCTTCCTTCCTTCCTTCCTTCCTTCCTTTCTTCCTTCCTTCCTTCCTTCCTTCCTTCCTTCCTTCCTTTTTTATCCTGGGGAGGGAGAGTAGAATAGTGGACCGAGGACAGGCTCTACAGTCAGGAAGACCTAGATTCAAATCTTGCCTCAGATTCACACGAACAAATCACTAGAGCACTGCTATGCTCTAAAGCAGAGATGTCAAACATTGGCTGCACATGCTCCACAATGCTCCCAGGTATGGTCAGAACCAAAATTTTAAATGTAATTGAGAAATATTTAACCAAATAAATAAATATGCAATAAAACAAAGGTAGCATTACACTTTAAAACTAAGTCAATATGTGACCTCAGGGATCCTTTTATTAAGAAGATTTTTTTCTGTGAAGTTTGGCTTCAAAGGGCTGCACTTGAGGACCTAGAGGGCCACATGTGGCCTTGAGGCTGTAGGCTGCCCACTCATGTGACCTACACCAATGAAATCACTGAGACCACTGTATAAAATTAGTATCCCTATCATTAACATTTTTTTTTTATAGCAAAGGATATCTCAGCTAGGACTTGCACTAGCTAAACACTCTAATTTTGAATCAGTGTACACATGCACATACACATACATATATAAATGCGTATATCTCTATCCTCATATATGTATATACACATATATGTTACTGTTGTTCAATATTTTTCATTTAGTCATGTCTGACTGTGATCCCATTTGGGGTTTCTTGGCAAAGATACTGGCGTGGTTTGCCATTTTCTTCTCCAGCACTTTGATAGATGAGGAAACTGGGGCAAACAGAGTGAAGTGACTTGTCCAGAGTCACACAGCTAGGAAATGTCTGGGACCATGTATACAACATACATACATATATATATGTATGTACATATGTATACACAAAGATATATACTATGTATGTATGTGTATGTATCTATATATGGCTATATATTTCCTCTTTGAACAGGTGTGAAGCTAGACAGCACAGTGGATAAAATGCTTGACCTGGCATCTGGAAGCCATGAATTCAAATCCATTCTCAGAGGTTTACTAGCTGTGGAAGACACCTAACTGCTGTCTGCCTCAGTTTCCCCATCTATAGAATAGGAATAATAATAGCACCTACCTCCCCAGGTTGTTGTGAGGCCCAAGGAGATAATATCTGGAAGCACATAACACAGTGACTGTTACATAGAGGGTGTTTCATCCTTTACCCTTCTCTTGACTCCAGTGTCATGACTTTTTCCGTTATACAATGAATGCTTCTGAAAATAGGTTGTCGTCTCCAAATACGGACTGGATTCCTAAAATTAGATATCTGAAAAGAGAGAGCCTAGTGCTATGTTCTGTGTCATTAACACTTACTGTCTGTTCAGTTCATTTTGAAAGGGGAAAAAAACCCAAACATTAAATATGTAGTGGAAATAATACCAGTTCTAGGACGCACTCAGGGTTTTATGCAAGCTACATTTGGGGGAGAGGGATGGGATATATTCAGATTGACATGGTAATTATATCCCCAAGAAAAATTCAAAAAGAAAAACTAGCTGATTTTAATTGTGCAGAACAGCCTTATTTTCTTCTGAGAGCAGAGATTTCTCCAATCAGGGTCTGTGGAGAGACATTGGAGAGTCTGTGAACTTGGATGGTAAAAGAACTATGTCTTCATTTTCACTAACCTCGAACTGAAACTTAGCATTTCCTTCAATTATGAATTAAAAAACATTTTTCTGAGAAGGGGCTTCACCAGACTGCCAAAGGGGCCTGGTTATGTGAACATATTGAGAAGGCCTGGGACTGCTTCCCCAGACTCTAAAGTCTCCCTAAAAGTAGCCTCACTCTCATCTAGTGTTCAGTATGAGCCCCAGTCTCTTCCTATTACATTTATTACATTATCTGTTACATCTATTACATTATTCTACTATTTATTAGGTAATCTATCAATTTATTTTAGGCTGCCTTGTTACAGATCTAGAACTACAAGAGACTTTGGAAACCCGTCAGATTCACCATCCTGAATGAGCAGAGGAGGACACTGGGGCCCAGATAATTTGCCTCAAATGACAAAAGTAGTATCGGAGTTAGAATTTGAGCTCAGATTCTCAGACTTTAGGGGCTGGGATTTTATTTTTCAGTTAATTTATTTAAAGCCACATTATCACAGATCTGAAGTTGTAAGAGTTTTCAGAGGCTAGCAGGTTCAACTCCCTTATTGGTCAAATGAAGAAACTAAGCCTGAGGCAACTTGTTTCCTTATTTTCCAAGTATATTTTTTTAGTGATAGCTCTGGGGGCTTGAATCCTTCCCCTCCTGTGGAATGGAAATAGTCCCCAGGCATATACAATTCCAGGAGTGAGAATGGAACTGAGCTCATCAGGAACCAGATTGAGGCAATTGATTTTATTACTGCAAGGCCACTAGGGCATCTGGCCTGTTGAAATTGCCTTTACTGTCATGAGAGACCGTAGATGGAGGGCTGAGCTGGGGGCTGCTGGAATGGCAGAGAGAGGGAGAGAGAGAGAGAGAGAGAGAGAGAGAGAGAGAGAGAGAGAGAGAGAGAGAGAGGGAGAGAGAGAGACAGAGAGAGAGAGACAGAGAGACAGAGAGAAAGAGACAGAGAGACAGAGAGAGAGAGACAGAGAGACAGAGAGATAGATAGAGACAGAGAGAGATAGAGACAGAGATAGAGAGAGAACAGAGAGAAAGAGACAGAGAAAGGCAGAGAGAGACAGACAGAAGAAGAAGAAGAAGAAGAAGAAGAAGAAGAAGAAGAAGAAGAAGAAGAGAGAGAGAGAGAGGGAGAGAGAGAGAGAGAGAGAGAGAGAGAGAGAGAGCTAGCTCGGCTCCTTAACCTTTTTGGTATCATGGACCCCATGGGCAATCTGATGAAGCCTAAGATGCCCTTCCCTTCATAATCTCCTTAAATGCATACAATACCTAAGATTATAAATAAAACCAATCATATCAAAATAAAATATATTAAATTTAATTCAAAATATTAAGGAATAATTTGGGATATAGAAATCTGTCTTAGTGGCAGGGCTAAAACTACTGTAATTTCAAAGTAATGATGAGTATAGACAGTATTTTGAGATATTTGCAACAACTATAATGTGATATGGAAATATCTGTGATTTCTATCTCTGACAAAATCACAGGCCTATATTCATCACTGCCTATATTCATCATGAAAGGAAATGCTCAATTTCAGACAGAAGTTCATGAAAATAAAGATTTAATTTTCTTTTTCCATCTAAGTTCACAGAAACTCCTTGAAATCTATCCACAGACCTGAGGATACCAGTGTCAATCAATCAGAAACATTTATTACACATCTACTATGTGCCAGATACTACCCTGAGTGCTAGGAGAACTCATCCTAGAAGTTACAGGCTAGCCTTAGGACAACACTGCCTCATCACTGGGGTCCTCAGGTCTTCTCACTAGGTGGGAATGGGGACTTGGTACTGAACTTGCAGGGAAGGGAGCTCATTGGAAAGGAATCTTCTAATGCTTTCCTTCTTTTCTTACTCTCTCTAATAAACCTGTTCTGTTTGTGATGTTTTGTCGACCTCTGTGCCTGCAGGAGAACAGGGCCTTTAGGGAGACACAAGCCAAAATCGGATGTTTCTAAGACTGGCCTTAGATACAAGCTGAGGCACAAAGGTTATTGAAAGAGAGAAACTCCCAAGATTGAACCTGACTTGTGTGTGCTCAGGGCTTGGGTTATGCCCCCATTAAAATACCACCTAGGGTAAGGGGTGGGGGAGGGGAGAAGGAGAGAAGAAGCAAAGGATTTATTAAATATCCACTATGGGCCAGGCACACTGCTAAGATCTTTACAATGATCTCATTTGACCATAGCAGGTGGTGCTTTAAGACAGATTGCCTTGATTATTTCAGAAGAGTAGCCTTCTGGACTCAACCCAGGGAGTCCCTACAGCAGGATTTGTGAAAGGTCAGTCATATTTTTATAGCTCACATCAGGCCAACATAAATGACAACAATGTAAGAATTTAAATTAGAATCAAGGGAACTCAGAAAGAGCAGGTAGGAGAGAAGATACAGAGTCTTACATGGTTTTTCTTGCTTACAAAGGAACATGATATTAATTGATTAAAAATATGAGATTTATCTACAGAATATCCCAAAAAATAATGGTAGTGCAGTTTTAAACTAAGACTTAAAACTGCACTAAGACTTCTGGGACATGATATCTATGTTGTATATCTCTATATATGTTCTGTCATTTTTAGTAGTCTGACTCTCTGTGACCCTATTGAGAGTTTTCTTGGTAAAGCTACTGGAGTGGTTTGCCATTTCCTTGTCCAGCTCATTTTACAAACGAGGAAACTTTGGCAAACAGGGGTAAGTGACTTTCCCTGGGTCACACAGCTGGTATGTATCTGAGGTCAGACTTGAACTCAGGGAGATGAGTCTTCTGACTCCAGGGCCAGCACCACGTAGCTATTCTATTTGTGTGTATGTACACACATACATATATTATACATAAATGTATATAAAACACAAACGTATATTTCTATGCCCACTGAACCTCTTCCTTCTTCCTCCTTTATTGCTCTGCCCTACTGTACGCTGTAGGAGGGTCCTTCTCTCCCTCTATACCATTCGAATGATGACAGATCCATTGCATCCTTGAAAGAATGAGTTTCCACTCAGGGCTAAGACAAATTCTTGGGGCCATTTTTGTTTCCTTGAGCCCACCTTAGCTTTGAAGTGCTTCCCTCTCTCAGCTCATACCACATTTCTACAAAAATCCTTCTGAGAATCAGCATGGGGTAGTAGATAGAATGCTGAGCTTGAAATTAGGAAGACCTGGTTTCAAATCTTGCCTCAGATACTTATTAGCTGGGTGACCAAGAGCAAAACTCATCCTTTCTATGCTTCAGTGTCTTCTTATAATATATGAGTTATATATCATATGATATCATATAATATATAATTCTTCTTATAATATGTAAAGGAGGTTTATACCAAACTCCCTTCAACTCAAAATCAATGATCCTACCCAAGCTAGTATGTCTGGGCTGGCCTGGAGACAGAGAGTCAGATATAGTCTCACTGAATATAAGCAGGGACACCTGTTTTCTGTTTCCTATTCTAGTGACCTTAGTGTGATCCTGCCTCCCTAAAAGAGATCACAGATTAATTTACATCAACTTTAACAAGACATTTTTGTGGGTCGTTTTGTTATTCCTTTGGTTTCTATAGCTATTCAAAGTATTTCATAGAGTTGGGGGATAGAGAAGGGGAAAAAAATGTGTCTCAGAATTATTTCCAGCAAAAACGAAACAACATATAGTCTAATAAAGGAGTTCATCTAATTGAAAAAGTCATTTTTCAACTTCATCTAGAAGTGGCATAGCAGAAAGAACATGGGATTTGGAGTTAGAGCTGGGTTCAAATTCCAGCTCCATCATTTCCTTGTGTAAATGTGTGACCTTGGACAAGTCTATTCACCTTTCTTTGCCTCAGTTTCCTCCTTTGTAAACAAAAGGGATGGAATTGAATGAGATGATTTCTGAGATCCCTACTCTTGATCAAAATCTATGATTGTAAGTATTTATTGTATTCCCTGGAGGGTAGTCACAATGGCAGAGAGGGAGGAGAGATAAAAGAAGAATTTCAAGATAACCCATGCCCTTCAGTTTATCCCCATGACAGCAGGAGACAGGGTTGCTTTTGAGGAACTACAAGAAAGCATGAGATTAACGACAGAGAGGCTGGGGAGGGAGGTGTGTTGGGATTCAACAAAACTGAGAGGTCAGTGCGATAGAGTGATTGGAGGCATTATGGAGTAGAAAATACTTTCAAGCTGACCTGGTATGATTGTTAGATTTTGAGTCATAGGACCTGAGTTCAAATCAAGACTATTCTTTGTGTAACCCAGGGCAATACAGAATACATTCATTGATTCAACAAACATTCATTAAACACCAGCAAGGTCACAAGCACTGGGCTGGGGATTTACATGCAACAAACCAACCCAAAACAATCCCTTTCTCTAAAGCGGGGAGTTTAGAATCATTTCCTAGGACCTCGGTTTTCTCATCTGTAAAATGAGGAAGTTAGCCTAGTTGACCTCTAGAGTTCCTTCAAACTCTAAATCTAAGGTCCTATATTTCTTTATATTCACTTAAAAAAATTAGCTCCCAATTTTCTCCCTTCCCCTGTCCCTCCTCCACTCATTGAGAAAGTAAGAAATATATCAGTTATACATGTGAAATCACATAAAACATACTTCCATGTTAGTCATGTTGTAAAAAAAAAAATTAAAAAGCAAAAAATACAAAGAAAATTAAAAAAAAAAAAAAACCAGTATGTTTCAATCCTTGCTCAGAGTTCATCAGTTTTCTCTCTGGAGGTGGAGAGTTTTTTTCATCATGGATCTTTTGGAATTGTTTTGGATGTGATCTTATGATCTTAACTGGACCCTGAGGAATTTGGATTGATATTAGGGAAAGGCAGAAACAAAAATATCAGAGTCCCTGCCCTCAGACAGCTTTTATTTGTCTGATTTCACACCGAGAGTAAATGGCTATTTGTTCCCATGTCTTCTCACTGCCTTATTCCACTGCCTTCCTCTCTAATGTGAATTCTTACAAAAGGATTAAGTATTCTTTCCATCTGGAACACTGACATTTGCTGATTTTCAGGTACTTTGGTTGTTTGTAAGCCTTTCTGACTGTTCAAAAAATATCTATAGATGTGTCCACAAGATGTTGAGCTCTGTTGGATCAAAATGCTAGGGAATAGATTATATTTGTTAAGGAAAACAGGAAAGTTTTGGCAGTTATGCTGAGAGTTAGCTGCCAAAATTTTACTGTGTAGTTGTGTTAAAAAGTTTATTGTATATGACCGGTTTCAGTTGCTTAAACTTTGACACTAATGAGGCCAAGGTCATGGGTGCCTTTACTATTATAGACCAATCAGATTCCATCAGATTCGGCCCCAGACTGCCCTCTTCACCCTGGCAAACAATCTTACCAACACATGACTTGGCCATAAGAGGGGCCAGGTGAGAGAGTGCTCATGGATCAGTATAAATCCATCATCACAACTTGAATAACACCCCAAGTGTCCAAGTGGATGTTTTATTTAGCATGCATCCAACAGTTATTTCAACTTTGTATAGGCAAGACAGCATATCAACCTCCCCCCACTCAGTTAAGCCATTTAAAAAATTATATCAAGCCCTATAAACGGGATGAGAAGGGTGGGATAGTGTCAAGCTTTTCATCTTTTCAATTTATAAACTAAACATAGGTGTCCTCGCACAAACCCAATTTCAAAACAAACTCGAAAATGTTAACAGTTTACCAATTCTTTGAACTATTCTCTCTTGCCCCTAGGAAGAATCAGAATGTGAAATAAACGATATTGACATTGTTTACAACTTGACATAAAATCTCTACTTGCCCTGGGTAAGCGAGGGGATCTATGGAAGACTGAGAAAGCAATTTCCAAAGTAATCAATGAGAGAAGAGAGCAGCAGTCTGGATTTAGGAGAAGTCTCAACCACAGAATTTTAAGGAGCAATTTGGTTTCTTTCATGGGATCATAGACTTCCAGTGGAAAGGACCTATTAAGCACAAACCGTGAGAATAATAATTATAAGTGGGGACAAGAATGAAAATACATTAATTGTTTCTGCCAGTCTTAACACAGCTGCCTTCTATTGAGTAGGATGGGGAGGTCAGCCAACACCTCCCACAGCGGAGGCTCATCAGGGAGATGGGGATGGAGGGAGAGTTAGCCCCCTGCACCCCAGCTGAAAAGGCCACAGATGGTCTTAGCTGAGTAGAGCAAGTTTCTGTAGGCTCTTTGCCCTGCTTGGAGTCTGCTTTGATCTGCCTTGTTCCCGGATTCACTGAATTACTGCTTTGACTGTACTCAAATTCTGCCTCTGGGTCTTTGTGCCCTTCGGCTCTGGTTTCTCTTGACTTTTTTGACTGATTATCTTCAGATCTCTTGGCTAAGTATGAGCTCTAGCTTCTGCCCCTTTTCCAATGCCCATCAGCCAATTGTTCCTGGACCCTGTGGTCCGGTACTCCAAGATGCCTCTTCTAGGACTCTGGAAAACTCTTGACTGCTGCTCATTTTGAGCTCCTTCCTGGTCTCCCCCCTGCCTGGGCCCAGGATGGACAGGACAGGTTTGCTGCCATCTCAGATAGTTCCCTTTCCCCTGCTCCTGGGGAATCCAGCAGAAACTCTGACCATTGTCCATGAGCAGCTGATGGAACACACCAAATAAGGTATTACAGTTGGACAGCCGCTGACAATATAACCCTCTGGGGTAGGGTTGTCTCCTTGGAGGTAGAAAACAAATGCTGTGGGGACAGCTGGAGGCCCAGGCAATAGCATCCAGCAGCTCCATTAAATGCCTTGCTTGAGGCACTAGGTATCTATGTCCAAGTCTTGTATGTCTGAGACATTTTTTGGGGGACATGAATCGGACCCAGAGGAAATAAGAACCCTTACAACTATGAATGGCCCTCAAATGAGAAGAACCAATGAATGGATGGCTTCTGTGGTCAAGTTCAGAAGCCTGTGAGCCTGGTGAGGGGGCACCTAACTCTGAAGGTGACTTAGTACCTGATAATTTCTTTTTCTTTTTTTCTTTTTCTTTTTTTTTGGTTTACTATGACTTGGACATTGCTGGAACTAGGGAGAGTCGTAATGTCTATATAAGGTTTGCATAATATCTACAAAATTATAAACCGGTGTGGTAGGGGTATCAGTTCAGAAGAAGCCAACCAGGATGGTGAAGAACCTTTAGATAATGCCATATGAGGAGCAGTTAAAAGAATTCGTGGGGAGGGGCAGAGGGCGATTAGCTTGGATAAGAGGCTTGGGATGGGAGGAAATCATAGCTGTGTTCAGAATATGTGAAGGGCTATGTTCTGGAAGGACTAACACTTTGGAAAACACTGATGGTATAAATATTCCATTTTGGCTAATTCTAAAGTAACACTTTTGGGGGGGATTGGGACTCAGGAATTTGGAAAGGTTGCTGATAAAAAAGACTGATAATGGTCAAAGGACATGAACAGGCAGTTTTCAGAGGAAGAAATTAAAGATAAAAATAGTCATAAAAATGCTCTAAATCACTATTGATTAGAGAGATGCAAATCACAACAACTCTGAGGTACCACATCACACCTATAAGATTGGCAAACATGACAGAACAAGAAGATGATAAATGTTGGAGAGGATGTGGGAGAGTTGGAACGCTAATTCATTGTTGGTGGAGCTATGAGCTGATCCATCCGTTCTGGAGAGCAATTTGGAACTGTGCCCACAGGGCTACAAAAATGTGCATACCCTTTGACCCAGCAATGTCACTTCTAGGACTGTATCCCCAAGAGATCATAAAATGGGAAATGTACAAAAATATTTATAGCAGCTCTCTTTGTAGTTGTCAAAAACTGGAAATCAAGGGGATGCCCATCAATTGGGGAATGGCTGAATAAATTATGGTATATGAATGTAATGGAGTACTATTGTGCCCTAAGAAATGATGAACAGAAGGACTTCAGGGAGGCCTGGAAAGATTTATATGATCTGATGCTGAGTGAAAGGAGCAGAACCAGGAGAACGCTGTGCACAGCAAGGACCAGAGTGTGCAAGGGTTTTTTCTGGTAGACTTGGAACTTCATTGCAATGCAAAGACTTAAAAAAATTCCCAGTGGTCTTTTAAGGCAAAATACCTTCCACATTCAGAGAAAGAACTATGAAATTCAATCATGGAATGTAGCAGATCATTTTCTTTTGAAAGGTAGTCCTTTCAAAGTCACCTTCAGAGTTAGGTGCCCCCTCACCAGGCTCACAGGCTTCTGAACTTGACCACAGAAGCCATCCATTCATTGGTTCTTCTCATTTGAGGGCCATTCATAGTTGTAAGGGTTCTTATTTCCTCTGGGTCCGATTCATGTCCCCCAAAAAATGTCTCAGACATACAAGACTTGGACATAAATACCTAGTGCCTCAAGCAAGGCATTTAATGGAGCTGCTGGATGCTATTGCCTGGGCCTCCAGCTGTCCCCACAGCATTTGTTTTCTACCTGAAATCATATAACAAACATTTTGGTTTGTTATATGATTTCTCCCATTCATTTCAACTCTTCTACACAACACAACTATAGTGAAAATATATTTAATAGGAATGTATGTGTAGAACCTATATAAAATTGTGTGCTGTCTCAGGGAGGGAGGGGGGAGGAAGAGAAAAAAATCTGTTATATGGCAGTGATTGCAGAACACTGAAAATAATTAAAATTATTATTAAAAAAAGACTGATTTATCACACTTCATTACCACAAATGAGCATCAGAATAAACCAGGCAGGAACTAGGACTGGGATTATTAGTCCCAAATTGTGGATATAGAAACTGAGACACCAGTTTAAGTGATCTCCCCATGGCCTCACAATTAGCAAATGGCAAAGCCAGGATTTGAATCCAATCTTCTGATTCCAAATCCAGGGCAAGACTTTTCCTGGACCACTAGCTTTCGTCTTTCCCTTTCAGATTTCTTTCATAGGTAGAACATATTTAACTGGAGGGAAACAGCTTTTCCCCCACTGGAATGTGAATATCTTCAGGGCAGGGAGTCTTGTATCTGTCTACCCCTCCTTTGGTTGTATTCTCAGAATTTAGCAGAATGTCTGGTACATAGTAGACATTTATTTCTTGTTGACTTTATATCCTTTGTTGTTCAGTTGTGTCTGACTCTTTTTGATCCCATTTTGGGGTTTTCTTGGGAAAGATCCTGGAGTGATTTGCCATTGCCTCCTCTAGCTCATTTTACAGGTGAGGAAACTGAGACTTGCCAAAGGTCGCACAGCAAGTAAGTGTCTGAGGCTGGATTTGAACTCAGGTCTATCTTTCTGACTCCAGGCCTGGCCACTCTCTCCACCATGCTACCTAGCTGTAGTCTCCTACATAATAGCTCACATTTATAACAGTAACTTGTTTAGTAACCAAATAAACAAGTATAGTAACAAGAGAAAGAGCTGAAGTTGCAAAGAGGGAGAATATACTTCTTCTGAGAGTCTTGACAATGTTATTCAGAGGAAGCATCTATTTTCCTAGAATCCCTGGAGTAGTTAGACATACAGGAGGCCAAGGCCTGCTGTCTTTGTGGAATCTTTGCACTTCAAAGGTCAAAAAAGAAAGAGGTTTATAGCCAATCCCTTGTGGATCCATCTGGGCTTCTACTGGTTTGGCCAAACCATTTCCACATTGAACTTAACCTGTATGCCTTGAATTCTCACTCTCCCTTGATGTTTCTAAAGGGATAGGGAAAATTCCTACTCAAAATCTTGAATTCTTAACCCCAAAAGGTAAACTAGTTGGTTACTGTCCTTTGTTCTCGAAGAGGACCAGAATGGCATTGCTATGCTAGGGTGAAGTTTCGATGTGTCTGACTGTGGCCCATCAGGCCAATACAAGCTCGGAATGCTCCACTACAGGTCTGGCACAAATAGTCTGGGTGAACACTTGGGGTGGATGCTCTAAATTTGGGTATCCTGCATTTCCTTTGAGCTGTCTCAAAGTAGTGCATCTGGAGTCAAAAAGACCCAAGTTCAAATCCAACCTCAGAAACTTACTAGCTTATGACCCTTGACAAGTCACTTAACCTCTGTTTGCCTCAGTTTTCTCATCTGTATAGTGGAGATAGTACTAGCCCCTGCTTTCTAGAGTTGTGAGGATAAAATGAGATAATATTTATAAAGAGCTTTGTAAACCTCAAAGTTCTATAGAAATGCTAGGTATTATTACTGTTGTTATTTTTAGTTTAATGTTAAATCTATCAATAGAGTTATTCCAAAATGGATCCTGGATCAATAAATTTAGAGCTGGAAAGAATTTTGGAGGTCATTTAGTTCACTTCCTAATTTTACAAATGAGGTAACCAAGATGGTACCATTATGGATAGAGTGCTGGATCCAGAGTCAGGAAAACAGGAGTTCAAATCCAGGCTCAGGCATTTGCTAGCTGTGTGGCTCTTGGCAAGCCACTCAACCTCTGTCTGCCTCAGTTTCCTCATCTTTAAATGAAGATAACATTCACTTCTTACAAGGATTAAACAAGATATTTGTAAAGTGCTTTGCCATCCTTAAAGTACTATATAAATGCTAGCTATTTAAAAAAAAATTATTGTTATTTACATATGAAGAAATTGAGACCAGAAAAAGTCAATGATTTGACCAAAATCACCCAAGGATTAAGTTGCAGAGCCAGGATAATAAAAGTTAATTGCATTGTGCTTTACATATTTTATGCTTACAACATCCCTGTGTGGCAGGTGCTATCAACCCTATTTTGCATATGAGGAAATGGAGATAGAAATTAAGTGACTTGTCCACAGATAAGAAACAGCTGATGCAGAATTTGAACTCAGGTCTTTCCTGTCTCCAAGTCTATTGCCCTATCCACTACTTTACGTGATTATTAAGGTCTTGTAACTCCATATCTGATACTCCTCCTCAGCCAGCCACATCCTTACTGGCTGCTTTCAGAAGTAGTGAACTGTCAATCAAGGGCTTAAGCAGTCAAAGTCTGTCTGACCTGGAAGTTCTGGAAAATATCCCTGTAAAAGAGACATTTATCAGGTTTGTTCTATGTGGATGGATAAAGCAAAACTAGGGCCATTAGGAAGAATTTTCAAAGAGGCCCACAAAAGGGGAAAAGATGAAGGAAGGACAATGGAATGGATGACCTGGAGGCATCAAAGCAGACACTGGACAGTCCTTTGATAGGGATTTGATAGAAAGACTTTAACACTAAGTGGGAGGTTGGATTACACAACATTGTCTTCTTCCTCTCAATTCTTTGATTCGATGGTTTGGGGTGTATTTTGTCCTCCTTTACTACAAATGCTGACAGTTGTTTAATAGATTCCCATTCTCATCCATGTGGGTGGCTGCTCCTTTAGCATTGCATGTCAGAACCTGCCTAGGTCCTCCCATCTTGCTCTTGTCCTCCAAAATTTCTCCACATAATGAAGTTGCCCACCATTCTGTAGACCTCCTATGTAAGTCTGTTAGCCAATAAACATATATTAAATGCCTACTATGTGCTAAGCACTGTGCTAAGTACTGGAGGGGTACAAAGAAGGGCAAAAAGTTCCTGCCCTTGAGGAGATCACACAGGAGAGACACATGAAAACAAATATGTACAAACAAGATACATAAGCCAGGTTCAGGGTACCTTATGCACTGGTCCATTAAGCTATGACTCCTGCAATTCATTTCATAGCATCTGATTTGTGGTTTCTATAATGCTACTTATGCATCTAAGTCATAGAATTTTGTAATTACATGTGCCATTCATTCTTTGGAGAAGGAAAATTAATTAACACTGCTTTATGGAAAAACACATGGTACATTTATACATAATTCTATGTATAGGCTGAGACCCTATCAGTTGGTCTTTGATCCTAGGAGAAGATACCAAAGCCACACTCCTGGACCAGCTGAGATGAGTTAGAGGCAAAACTTAATGGGAAGGCTGGTGCTCATATATCAGTTGCCTACTATCCTGGATAACCTATGTTTTTAAAAAAATATTAAATGTGTTTTTCAAAATGGCTTTAAATGGTAAACTTTATGCAAAAATTGCCATAACCTCATTTTAATCTAGTGAAAACCTTTGTGAAGGATAAGGTTAGAGACTGGACCTTTGATTAAACTGGTATAGGGAAGTCCAAGTGAGAAAATACTCTGGGCCAATATAAGCAAGTTCTTTATCTACTATGCTACCACGTACACTGCACCTTACAGTATTGGAGAGTTGTCCAGAGTAGTAAAAGGTTAAGTGATTTATCTAGGGTCATGTGGCAGTTATGTGTCAATGGGTACTTGAAACCAGGCCTGTTGGGGATCTCCTGCCCAGTTCTCCAACTATTACACACCTGCTCACTCTTACTCTTTGTTGTAATCATCACAAATGCTTATTTTTTGAAGGTTTATTTCCACCTCCCCTGTAGAATCTGAGTTAATATTCACATATAGAATTCACAGGGGGATAAATTATATGTATTTACATTACTTAATCTTTGATCCTTAGAAGACAACTTAAGGTCCTGCTCCTGGACCAGGCCACCCAAGAAGTTAGAGGCAGAATCTCTTGGGAAGACTCCTGCCTTTATCAGTTGATTACTACCCTGAAAACCAGTGTCTTTTTCGAAAAATAAGTTTTAAAAAATAGTTTTAAATTATAAGCTCTATGGAAAAAAATCACCATTTACTTATTTGAATCAAGGGAAAATCTGTGCCATGAAAGATCCAAAGTTTCCCTTTAGAAAGTAGCAAAAGTTTATTAGGTCCAGTTAGTGACATTGTCAAAGGATGTTGAATAAAAAAATTGAAGGAAGAGTGTTTTTGGGTTTTTTGGGGGGGGCCAGAGGGCTAGTTTCAACTCTAAATAAAAGGCAAAAATTCCTGAGTGACTTACCCCTCTCCTCATCTCCAATCTGATACTGATAGGCTTTGAAGTTTTAAGCTACTCTGTTTCTCCAGCCTGGGCTGGTTTGCCCCTCTTTAGGCCAACCCAGGTGCCCTCATCTCCTGGGGGCTCACCATAATGGTGCTAGGTTTGGTGCCAACACCTGATAAGCTTTAGTCCTACTACAGGTCAAAACTCCTGAACTCAGGTGGTCCTCTAACCTCTGCCACCCCTGCAGCAGAGAAGACAGGTATTGTCACCACACTGGGACCAAACAGTTCAAATCTGAACAATCTCAGTCTCAGAATAGAAGAAAAAGCATTTCTTAAGCACATCCTATGTCCTAGTCCATGCTAAGTGTGTTTTCTGTAATTGCTACCCCCATCCAGAAACAGGTATCTTTGATTATTGGAGAAGTGACAGAGCATCACTTCGTGTTTCTCTGATACTCCTAGTGTTGCAAAGAATATGTGGTAGTTCATTCTTGTGTCCTTTGAAATGCTTGTCCCCAAATTCCATTTCTTTCTGAGCTCCAAGCACATGTTTTATACACTACTGTTAGGGGACCCCCAAAGCTCACTGAGGCAAGGCCATTTTTTCAATGCAACATTTATCACAGACACACTATCTATAAAGCAGTGGTGCTTTCTGGTCTTAAAGTCAAACTTGACTTCTCATCTCACATATCTTGGATTCTCCTTTTCCAGGACCTACTATGGCTCACTAAGGCCAGAACGACTGCTGAAAACTCAAAGCTTCGGAGCTATGCATATCCACTGTGAAAACACGCTGACTTTTTCCTGATGGCAACCCCATCAGCAGGAGCGACATAGTTCTTTGGTCTGCCCTAGTGGATAGATTCTGACTTTCATCACTGCCTGATGCTCATACCTATGTAGTTTTTTAAAAATAATTATTTCCCCCCAATTGTAAATTGGAGGGAAATTAAAATGTAAATTAAATGTAAAGTGTAAATTAAAATGTAAAAATGATTTTTAATATTTGTTTTTTTTTTAAAAAATTAAGTTCCAAATCCTCTCCCTCCCTCCTTCCCTTCCCTTTCCCCCTCATTGAGAAGGCAAGCAATTTAATAAAGGTTATACATATGCAACCATGCAAAACATTTTAGTCATGTTTTAAAAGAAAACAGACAAAAAAAAACCCCAAGAAAAATGAAGAAAAGAAAAAGTCTGCTTTGATCTGCATTTGACCTCCATCAGCTCTTTCTCTGGAGATGGAGAGCATTTTTCATCATAAGTCCTTCAAGCTGTCTTGGATCTAATTATATTGCTGAGAACAGTTAAGTCATTGACAATTGCTCATCATGTGATATTGCTGTTACTTATACAACGTTCTCTGGGTTCTGCTTATTTGGCTTTGCACCAGTTTATCTAAGTCTTTCCATGTACCTATGTAGTTTTAATGAGATCTTTTATTTTTGGTTCTCATGCCAGAAATCCATGGGAGGTCTCCCTAGTCATAACTTCCTACATTAGCATTCATGTGGAAACAAATATCCCTATAGTATCTGGGATCATAAGATGAATTCTTTATATCTGCCTGGTTAGTTAATCTCATATAGATGGGGGTGAGGAGAGGGGACGGGGTTCCATCCCTTTGATTCTTATCCTCCTCAGCCAATTACATGTAAGGACTATTTGCCCACTAGTTATCATTCCCAAAGATCATAAGCCATAAATCTGAAATTGGAGAGTATAAGTAATCTTAAAGACCTACTTATCAATGTCCAAAAACTCTTGAAATGGAGAGTATTCCTAACATGTCAGAGATGGGAACACATCCTGTACAAAAAGTAAAAGACAGGGGTAATCTTGGGAATTGCCACCCCAAACAGAGTGCAGCTATGGATGACGGGAACATCCCCCTTACGTCCAGCTCTCTTGAGGCCTTAGTGGACTGTATGGAGTATACTTTAATAAATTTCACTGCATGTACAAGTCTTATGTTTGGTATTTCTCCTTTTCCTTAATGCAGATCCTGAATTATAATGTAGTTACTTATTTTAGAGGTTTTTGCCACCAGTTTTATTTATTGAGATGAGCAGGAAGAATTCAACAAGTGACCTCATTTTAAGAGTCCTGGAACCTAGAGTTCTCATTCAAATTACTTCATTTTGGTTTTGATTGAGTGTCTACATTCATTCCAATCATTGTCTGTGAGTCTCCACTAATGTGTCTTCCAGGTGGCCTATTAAAGCTAAACATAATTACTTTTTTAGAAAGAGACATTTAAATGAAATAAATGAAAATTTATTTATTTAGGTAAATGAAATAAGTTTTATTTATTTAAATAAAAGTAGGAATAAACTACTTCCCCTTCCCCCTGCCCCAAAATGGTCACACTCTTTCCAAAATACATAATCTGGAGTTAGATTGACATATATAGGAAACATACCCAGCTAGGGCACCTACTCAGAGAACAGAATACACACAAGAAAGACAATTTATGTCTCTGATAATGAGAAGCTGGTGATGTCTCCTGATAATAGCTTCATGCTACACTTTCTAATTTCCATTGAATATATATACTCTCTTACAAATACTATCAAGCTGGATATAAAGTCTCTGCTAGATGCGACTTACATAGTCTCTTCCACATTTTCCATTAACCTATGATCATTGATTATCTCTATACTTTCAGCTTCCAGCTCATCTGTAATCCTCACCTCTCTTTACCTTGTGGGAAGAATTGGTATTGCCATACTCTCTCTCAGTCCCCAGCCAGAGATCTTTTTAAAAAATTAAATTTTATTCACATATTTTTGATTTTTTATAGCCAACATTCCTTAGTATCCTCCTCTTAGTCCTTAAAGGAGATATTTCTTATAACAAAAGATTAAAATGAGTAGGGGAAAATGTTTAGCAAAACTGACCAATACAACCAAAATATGCAATGCTCCATGCTGACAGATCTGTACCTCTTTAAAGAAGTATGGGGTTATGTGTTCTCCAGAGGCTTTTTTAAAAATAGCTTTTTTTAAGGAAAGGTCTTCTTTGCCTTGGATAAACCAATAGCCTTTTTTTCTTGGTCTCTTAGAAATATTGTTCAGGCCTCTTATCTCCAACAGCAGATTCTCAGCTCTAGAAAACAAGCTCTTTAGATCAAAGAGTAGAGGGCTTGTCAACTAGCTAATACCCTCAAGCTTCATCTTTTCTTTGGACTCGACTTTTCTGATCCCTGGGCTTAGGAGTTGGTGAGGTCACAAAGTGAAATAGTATAGAGGGAAAAGAGAAGAGGGCCCAGGAAAAGAACCCTATGAGATACTTAAGGTTAGTAGGTGTGACCTTGATAAAAATCCATCAAAGGACACTGAGAAGTGAAGATCTGAGAGGTAGGAGAAGAATCAGGAGAGAGCTGTTCCACAAAAGCCCAGAGAGAAGAAAATATCATGGAGAAGAGGGTGGTGTCAAAAGCTGCAAGGGGGTCAGGGAGAATGAGGACTGAGAAAAGGCCAAAGACTGAGGATTGATATTTGGCAGAGAATGGTTTTGCATGAATGATGAAGTTAGAAGCCAGATTGTAAAGAGTCTTGCTGTGACAGGAAAGAAAATGGAGGCACCGAATGTGTAAGCCCTTTCCCAAGAGTTTAGCCGCAGAAAGGATGAGATACAGAATGATAATTAGCAGGGAGGGATGAATCAAATGAGGTTTTTTTGGAGGATGAGGAGATGTGAGCATGTTCATAAGTAGTGAGGAAGCAGCCAGTAGATGAGAAGAGATTGAAGAGGAGAGTGGAGATGAGAGAGGAGACAATTTGCTGGAGAGGACAGGATGAAATAGGAGCACTTGTGCATGTAAAAAGGTTCTCCTTGGCAAGGAGAAAGCCTCCTATGTGAGGTATGTGGGATGACTGACTGTAAGGACTGAAGATGGCACTGAACTTGAAGGTGTAGGTGGAGGATGGTGGGGAGACTTGGAGAGAGACCAAAGGGAAAGTCAGAAGGGAGGACTGTTAAGAGTGGAAGGAAGAACTTGAGAGGAACTGTTTTAGCCTCCTCCTTTCTAATTCTAAAGTTATAAAAGCCCTGTGATCTAGTAGAAAGAACACCTGACTGAGCCAGAAAATACGTGAGTTTGCCTGGATGGATGCATTCTTTGTGACTAGTAGCAGACTGGTGTTGTGTTCTATTAAAGTTCTATGTCAATAGAACTTTAAGGCTTGCAAAGCACTTTACATATATTATCTCATTGGATAACAATGCTAGGGGTGTCTATTTCTCAGTATGATCATGAAAGTCAAATCAGATAATGAATATAAAGTTCAATCAGCAAACATTTCTTAATGCTTGCTATGTGCCAGGGATTATTCTATGGAAACATCATGTTTCAGCAGCATTATGTCATAGAGAATATCATGTAGTTCAAATCCCTTTTCTGATACATACTGGGTGTGTGTGATCCTGGACATGTCACAACATCCTGGACATGTCACAACCTCTCAGTCCCCAGGCAACTTTCTAGCACAATTAATTGCATTGGTGGACAAAGTTCTCTACACCAGTGAAATTATTGGTACAGTTCAAAAAAGAAAAGGAAATTACTTTTTAGGACAGTTGCTAAGTAGGTGCCCATCAACTGAGAAGTGACTGAACACATTGTGGTATATAAATATGATGCAAGTTCTGTGATATAGAAAAGAGAGGAAAAGGGTAGCAGTTGGGGTGTTGAGTTCTCACCAATGCCACATGCCACAGGTACTTAGGAAAGAGATAGACCAGAAAAAAAACTCAGCTTCTAAGTGCAACTACAGGCTCAAAAATTATGAGTCACTGGATCACAGATTTAGGCCCAGAAAGGGCTGCTGTTGACTAATGAAGCCAGCGTGCTCTTGATTCTTTCTTATTTATAACCACTAGCTTTACCCTTAAATCTCCAAGGAACTTTGACAATAAGTATTAGACTCCAGACAAGGAGAACAAGCTTCTCATATTCTATGTTTATAATGGGCCTTTTATCATTCAATGTACAGACTATATGATAGAAATTTGGCACTTACATAGTTGATTTCATCCCTGTTGATATCTACATTGAGATAATTCAGACCCTGACATCCTCATTTATAGGACTCAAAATGACTTACGCTATTGAAGTTTTATTGCAGTATGGAAAGTCTGGTGAGAGCTGAGCTGGGGGCCAGATGAGTTCACATTGGACTTGACCTGACCAGTCTTCATTAGATAAAGTCTCTGTGTGCCTTTTCACCTTCAGTATGGAGACATACTTGTTCTTTCCAGTATTTAATCTCCAAATCTGAATTTTTCATGATCCTCTGAATTCAAAAAACCTTGGTTGCCATATAATTTTAGGCTATTAGAGTTGTGGTAAACACAACTGATAAGCAATTTATTCATTATGCATAGATGAAGATGCTTTAATGTTCATACAATACTAAATTCTAAAGAGTGTAAATCCATTTTAATAGCCTAAAAATACACTGTGTGATATGTGGATGCTGACAACTTAATGCTTCCTAGGAGCTTTAGACATCAATTAGCTCTGAATTAGGGTCACAGAAAATGCTTAACTCAGCTGCTGATTATGGAAACGGTGGTTGCCATGAAAGATGGCAGCTATGGAGAGTGAGGCAACTTTCAATTCTGTTCCTTAAGCTGTTTTTCTTTTTAACTTATTCAGAGAAATATAGAATCTCAGGACTGGATGGGAGCTCAGAGACCATCCATCCTTATCCAGACCTGAACCAACAGCTTGTTTACAATATACCCAAGAGGTACATTGTACATTGTACGTGTATATGGTACATCCTGCTTTTCTTTTATGACTTGTAGCGATGGGGGAGACTTTTGTGTCCTGTGGCAGTCCCTTCAACTTTGGAAGGCTCCAATTGTTAGAAAGTTTTCCTTTATATCACACTGAAATGTGCCTTTCCACAACCTTCACCTTCCAGGAAAATGTTAGCAAGGAGGAAATGAATAAGTATTTCTTATGCTCTATGTGTAAAGCTTTGTGTACAAAAAGAAAAGCAGAGATTCCCCTCCCTTAAGCAGCTAACATTTTGATGGACATGGCAGCATACATAGGAAATTTCAGCTGCAAATCAGATGAGAATGTCCTTAGAGTACAGCAGTAGAGCAGATGGTGAAGCCTTTTTAAAAATGTTGTTTCACATGTTAAAATCATATATTTTTGATGTTGAATCATCTGAGTATGCTAACTTTGTTTTCCCAGATTTCAATAGCTGTGGTTGCTGTTGGGGGAGAGGATTCAGCAACCTGCAGAAGCAGTCGTCAAATCCCATTTCCATAGGACAATGCTCCAGTGGGAGGGGGGGTGGGAATGATGAAAGACTGTCTCATTTTTTCTATTTATATCTCTAGTGCCTGGCATAAGAACCTGGTACATTTATGAAACGCTTGCTGACTGATTGGCTGATTCCTGGGGCCAAACATGGTAAGTTCAATATCTCTTCAAAATCTTTCATTTTTTGAATGAAATTTTTTGAGGGAAACCCTCCCCCTTCCCCCGCTCCCATTAAGGAGAACAGGAAAGACATTGAGATTTTATGTTAACTCGGGAAAAAACTCATAAGGATCATAGGAAGAGACCAAAAGGCCTCAGTATTTGACAGAACAAGAAACTGGCTGAAAGTTAAGTGATTTGTCCAAGGTATAACACATAGAAAATGGAAACCTAGGCGAACAACTGGGACATCTTTCCTTGAAGAGCTAAGATGAATGAATAATGTTCTTTTCAGGACCAGCTGTGATGGTAAAGTCAATTCTTCTAGGTTAGATAAGAAACCAGAGCACTGAGTGCCCCTAGTAGGTAGTCTCAACTTTGCCATTTTAGAGACATAAAATAGTTTTTTGTGATGGGTAGCAAGGTCAGAGGAAGTGTGTGGATGTGTTTGTTGATGGTGTCTTGAAAGCTATTCCCATGAATCATAAAGAGTGAAAAAAAAACCCACTGCTACGGGAAATAGGAGGGATGAAGCTAAGGTCCCTTCTCCCTTCTCCTCCCTGGGATGTTCATGCCAAGACCCTTCCCTTTGGAAAATTCCTAAAGTGATTTCTCTGTTTGTTTTCCAGTTGCATCCCAGTTCCTCAAAGACATTAACTGTAAAAGACTCAATATGATAAATAGCGTCAGAGATCTAGGGTGGAAAGGGACCTTACAGACTATCTAGTTTATTCCACTCATTTTGTGGAGGAGCAGTGACTTGTTTAAGGTCTCATAGGAAGTACAAGTGATGGAGGCAGGACTTGTAGTAAAGTGCCCCTCCTGCCTCTTAGTAGAGAGAGGGGCAGAGCAAGGGTAGAATAAGACTTTCAGATATTGCTCATGTGTTGCCTTATTTTGACACAAGGGAGGATTCTCTTTGAGTGTACTCACAATTGATTTCTCTTTCTGGGCTCTCTCCTTTTTCTATTCACCTGCTACCTTGGAGAAGCCTTTGGCATGACTCCTTCTCCTTGCTTTGTCTTGGCCCTTACTCTCACTCCTCCAATTTTCCAGCTCCTCCTTGTGAATTGTGTTCCTCTAACAGGTTTCTTGCTTGTGTGTGTCCCTAGCACTTAGCCCAGTGACTGATACACTGGAAGTAATAAATGCTCTCTCTCTCTGTCTCTCTGTCTCTCTCTGTCTCTCTCCGTCTCTCTCTGTCTCTCTCTCTCTCTCTCTCTCTCTCTCTCTCTCTCTCTCACACACACACACACACACACACACACACACACACACACACACAAAATCCAAACCGAAAAGGAGGAAAACATTTGCATGAGAGTCAGGACAGCCTTGTCTATGGATTGAAGGATCTATCCTCCACCTGTCAAGGAGATGCTCTTTGCTTAGATCACTGCTAATCCTGGAAACCTAGGTAACCATTGTAGCCAGGAGTGTTTTCTTCCATTTATGAGGGTGAGTCACAAATACACATAGTACACTAAACCATGGTTCTTTCATAAGCTGCATCTTGATCTATCAAGCATCACAAACTAAATGAAAATTGCATTTAGTTCAAAACCCATTGGCTTACCATCTGAACACAACTCACTGAACTCACAGGCCATCTAACTGGACTGGTTAATGGCTGGACAAAAGATGCCATTCAAAGGGGGAATCCTTAGCTGTAAAGTTCTGAATAGCAGAGAACTTACATTTTTGTTCTGTTGTCTATCACTTCAAAATTCTCCATAAAGGTCTCCAGTCTGTAAAGCTCCTTTCTGAAGGAGTTACCTGCTTCCTGATCTTTTTTAGGAAATGACACAGAATTCAACTGTTACCTAATAATGGAGGATCTGAAGAACAATATGTCTGCACTTGGAAATGGGCACAGCAGCCCTTTCCTCTAGAATTACTGAATGTCTGAGCTGGAATAAATCTTAGGAGTCATCTCTAAGCTATTGCCTCAAAACTTTTGGTTACCAATATAAATGTATGCAAATGTATATATATAGATATTGATACAAGAAGCATATATCTGTACATGAACATATATATCTAAAGATGACTGCAATATAGATATCTATTTCTATATATCTTTGTAGGTTATATATATAGATATTTGTAGATCTAGAGATACTTAGATTTATATATAGATCTAGATCAAAAGATATCTATACATCTAGATAAATAGATCTCTATATAGACCTATAAATAGATACCAAAAATCTCTACATCTATATCTATCGATCTTTCTACCCAAATTCATGGACCTTAGTTCCCGAGGGAGTTTCCACATTAGCTCTCTGGAAATGATGATGAAATTATAAATCCTTTGCCTCTTGATGTATTTACATAAAAATACTTGAGTGGAACCATTGAAGGGAGGCAGGTACCTCAATAGCAGTTAATACATATTTTCTGAGCATAAGGGGACTTATAACAACTGTTGCAGGGTAAAGTAAGCAGAAACAGAAAAACCAAGTAATTGAAATGAAATGCTATGACCAAGTTTGCCCCCAAAGAATTTATATGAGAAGGTAGTGTCCAATGCATCTTCCCAAAAGTGGGGTGTTAGAGATGTGGGAACACTGCATACAAAGTTAGCTTTTTAAAAATGTTGGTTAGTTTTGCTGAATTATTTCTTCTTCCTCTTCATCCTCCTCTTCCTCCTTTTTCAAAGCCAAAGCAACATGTTGATGTTCCAGGAGGTCCAGAGCATCTCCCGAACTGATAGTAATTTTGGGCCTCCTAATGAGGACTTACAGGATCATAGACTGTAAGTTTCTTGAGGCCAGGAACTGTCTTTTGCCTCTTTTTGTATTCTCAGTACTTACCTCCATGTCTGGCACACAGTAGGCACTTAATAAATGTTTATTGACTGATTGACTTGGAAGGGGGAAGGAAAGGAAAGGGAATAACCATTTATATAGTGCCTACTATGTGCCAGGCACCGTGTTAAGGACTTTACAATTATTATCCTGTGATCCTTGCCTGCGAGTAATTTATAGTTTATTAGAGAATATAAGGGAAATACACAGATGTCTTCTGCAAAAGCTGTACAATGTAAGGAAAGAGAAAGGCAGGGGATAATATTTATGTAACACCTACTATGGGACAGGAACTGTGCTAAGTGCTTTATAACTATTATTTCATTTTTCCTTTCAACAATATACTATTAACCCCATTTTTATAGTTGAGGAAACCGAGGCTTCCTGGAAGGAATGACTGAAACATTATGATACTTTATATGTTGGCATTAATTTAAATGCAAGTAATTTTTAAGCAAGTTTAGTTGGTTATTTTGAGGTTCCATGTTCAGTTTTTAATAAAACATTTAATTTTTTAAAAAAAGTTCATATAACTAGAAGTCCATGTATCCTCCCTGATTTTCTTTGAGGGAGCTTTCCTATAAAACCTATGGGATTCTTTATGTTTCAACCATTCTTCTTCCCTGAGACTCCTAAATTCTTTGCATTTTGCCATGCAAATGTATCTGAACAAGCACAAAAGTTAAATAAACCAACAGGGCAACATGGTTTTCTTTTTAAACTACCATTGGGTTTTCTTTTTCTTAACTTCTTCCTTTATTTTTTATTTATGATCCGGCAACAAACCTTCCAGACTTTGAGCGTTCTTCCAGAAATTATCACTGAAGAAGCAGCATTGAGTTGGGAACACCATCTATAGTCTATTGGCCAAGAAATTTGGGGATGGAAAAGTCTGATGGGGTGGGTATGCAAGTGGCAATAAAAGCTAAATGATTATTATTGAATTTTTGAATGTTGAATAACTAGTTGAACCTTCCCCTGCTCTGATATGAAAACAAAACAAAACTTTTCCCAATGAAGAGATACAACTATTTTGGCAATCATGCTATTATACACACACACACACACACACACACACACACACATATGTATATACATATACATATATGTGTATATATAAATATATATATGGCAGTTGTGTTTTCTGAGCTAAAACGGGACAGATGGTCTGGCAATGGCTATTTTTTTTTTTTGTAAAACCTTATCAAAATTCATTTTCTTTTCTTGAAATTGAGGCTGTTCTAGGAAATCTGACGCTTATGGTCAACATAATTATAGATAACTGTGGGATGTTACACTGGGGGCATGGTAGGAACCTTTCAAACCCTGAATTGTGATGTACCCACAGCCTTTTAACTTTGAAAATCATTCTTAATTATGTAACCCACCTCAATCATTTCCAACTCTAATTTATTCTTACATTCTCCTGATGCTATTGACTAAACCACATGAAGAAATTGATTTTGGGGATGTTTGTGCTTAAAGCTTTTAAATCCTGTTGGTTTCTTACAAACCAAATGAAGTAATATTTGGAAAGTGCTTAGCACAGGTAACACATAGTAGGTCCTTGTTCCTTTCTTGCTGTTATAGAAATTCCTTGTACACTTACTTCTAGTTTTAAAAAAAATTATTGATATTCTTTCAACGTTGGAAGATGAAATACTTCTATTAAGGAGAATCTTATGGATATAACGATCAACACTGTGAATCATATTGATTGCTTTTTGGAAATCAGAAAGCAATGTACTCCAGAGAATTTTGGATTTTTTAAATTGATCTATAAACTGAGGATAGTAATAAAATGACAATAAAATAAAATGGAATTCTAAACCTTAAACATATGGTAGAGACCTAAGGTGGTGGTGTACCTCAGTGTGATAATATTTGTATAATACTTAGCACATAGTAGGTAGGTGTTTAATAAATGCTTATTCCTTTCCCACCTTCCCTTCCCTCATATCTGTAATAGTAAACCAGTCACAAAAAAACTTATTGTTAAAATTGGATTATTGACTAATATTCTTCAAAGTGGGAAAGATTTTTGTGCTAAGTAAGATCATACCTGCAGCCCCCCATCCCCATCTTCTCCCCCAATTGGCTTGGATATGTTTGCATTTCCTTTGGTCAGATTTACAAGAAATATATCTAAAGTTATACCACCCTGAATATATTTGGTCTTGTCTGATCTCAGAAGCCAAGCAGAGTGGAGCATGATTAACATTAATAATATTAAATAATTAAATTAGATAATAAATCAACAATAATAACAATAGCTAGCATTTATATTGTTTTAAAGTTTGTAAAGCACTTTCTGAATATCATCTCATTTTTCCTCACAACAACCTTGGGATAAAGGCACTATTATTATAACCATCTTACAGATGAGGAAACTGAGGCAGGCAGAAGTTATGTGACTTGTCCAGGGTTTCACACAGCCAATAAGGGAATGAGGTTAGATGTGAACTCAGATCTTTCTGTCTCCAAGTCTAGGGTTCCATCCACTGTGCGGCTTATGCTGCCTTTGTTAGTACTTGGGTGGAGATTGTCTGGGGATAAAGGGTACCAGAGCCTTTTGCTTGAGGCAGTGTCCTGTAGCTGATAGAGCCCTAGACTAGGGAATCAAAAGATCTGAGTTTTAATTCTTATCCTGACACTTGTTGTAGCCCCTTAGTTGTGCAGTTTTAACCTTTTTGGGTTTTATTTTCCTTGTCTAAAAAATGAAGGTAGTAGTACTAATCCTATCTTCCTTACATGGGTCATTTCAGATCATGAAAGTGCCTTAGTAACTTTAAGGCCACTCCTGAAAAATGACGGGTCATCATGGGCTCCCTGTATCCACTCTGGATCCCCATTCATGGAAAGTTCCCCCTTCTCTGCTCCAACTATTGACCTCCCTGGCTTCTTTTAAGTCCCAACTACAATCCCACCTTCTACAGGAAACCTTCCCCAATCTCTCTTAATTCCACTGCCTTCTCTTTGTCAGTTATTGCCTATTTATCCTATATTTAGTTTGGTTTGTATATATTCGTTTGCATGACTATAAACTCTTTGAGACTAGGGACTGTTTTTTTACTCTTTTTGTATCCCCAGCATTTAACAACAGTACCTGGCACATGGTAGGTGTTCAATAAATGTTGATTGGTCATCTAAATATTTAGGATAACATGGGGATCCTTGTGATTCTGCCTTCTCCTCTTGCTGACTCCCCTTTAATTTTTATTTTCAAATTGGCATGGCATCATTTGTTCCCTTCCAGAAGATTCCGATCACACACTTCCTTGTGCAGGATGAGAGGAGCTTTGCTGTCATGCAAAGACAAAAGAAAGAAGGAAGTTCACACCTTTTCCCCTTAGGCACTGGAGGTTTTGCTGTTTCCTCTTGTCTGTCAAAGTTGATTATTCTAAATGCTGGATTCCAAAGCAAACATGGGCTTGAGAATCAGAGCCAGGTAGGACAAGTCTGGCGAGGTTAAATGCAAAGCTTTCTATCTGAGGTGGGGCCCTTAATAAACTTATTTTGTTGTATTTTTAAAGTTTTTTAGACTGCATCAAATGGGGTTAAAGGAAAGCTTCATGGAGGGTAAGTGACTTATCTAAGGCTACAAATCTAGTAATGTTTTGGGACAGGATTTGAACTCAGGTCTTCCCAGTTTGGTGCTCTGTCTTAGTGGTTTGTCCATGATCACATGACCAGTATGAAACTGAATCTTTATAACTTTGGAGTCAGCTTTCTAGCCACCATGACATATTCCATCTCTCCACATAGGGACAGGGCTGGAGACTGGAATTGAGAACTCTGTGTGAAGGAACTCCCTCAACCCATACGACTGAATAAATGGTAAGAGGTTTACTGTGTGCCAATACTATACTGAGTTTTGAGGAATACAAAAACAGTACTTTTATGTGATAGTAGAGGAAGACAGTTCATAAAAGGGATCCATAAAGAGTGTCAAAATGCCTGAAGAGTGATGTGTGGAAGCCAGGAGCCACCCCAAAAAAGTCAGAAACTCACCCATCTAAGCCCATTTCTAAGGGGAGAGTCTAAAGTTTCCATGGAAAACTAATGAAGTCTTTGAGTCTGTTTTACAGATGAGGAAAAAGGCATCAGAAAGGTTAAAATACAGACATAGCTATTGTCTCGTAGGCAGGATTTGGGTTCTGATCTTCCTGACATATACACATCAGGTGCTGTACCCATTATTGGCAGCTAGTTGCCTTAGTAGTTTGTCAAGGACAACACAGCAAGTATGTATTAGAGGCAGGATCTGAATGCAGGTCTCCCTCACTCCAAGTTCCACCCCCTAACCCCTATTCCATGATGTCTCATCAGTTTCTCTGTTGTGGCATAATTAGGAGATCCATCTGAGAAATACCAATCAATCAATCAAGCATTTATTAGGTGCCAAGGCACTGTCCAATGTGCTAGAGAAAAAAATGAGACAGACCTCACTTTCAAGGTTCTATTCTATGGGACAGACAGCTTAAAAATCTATAGGTGAATATAAAATATTTGCAAAATACATACAGTATTTTGGTGGGGGAAGAGGAAGGCACTAGCCCAGAAGGCAGGGAGTGTCAGGAAAGGCCTCCTATGGAAGGGGATGTTTGAGCTGAATCCAGAAGCCCAGATGAATTTACTTCCCATGATGGGGGCTGCCCTTATGTTCTCATCATCTCGCAAATGGCTGGGTTAATAACCCTTAGATTGCTGATGCTGGTCTACCATGAGGTTGGATCTGACTGACTCCCCCTCCCCACTCAGTCTTCAGGAAATCTGCTCTAGGAGGGAAGATTAGAAGGGGTTATTAGAAGGAGACTATGACAAAACCAACAAAGCTACAACTCTGTTCCTTGTTCTCTAAAAAATTTTGAAAGGGGGAGGGGACAACATGCACATTGGGTAAACCTGCCATGAAAGATTTCCAGAGAAATAGTTATGGATCAGATGTGGAGGGCCAATACACAGATACCCACTTACATTCTTATGAAGGCATTTACACGCTGACATTTGCCCAGGGATATGGTATCTTTATGGATATCCCCATGTCTCAGCAGCATTTTGAGTTTACTTAAGATAAAGAAGTTTAGGACTCAGGCTAAAGGTAAGAGGAGGGGGAGGAGATAGAACTACAGGGAAGTGAATACTAGACCAGGAAGACAAAAAGGGCTTCAGCCTAGATGGAAATGGTACGTTTGATCTTGGGCAGTGCATTAAGTGGTGATCCAATCAATAAGTCAATCAGTAAGATTTTATTAAGCTCCTACTAATGTTAAGCATTATGCCAGGGGCTAAAGTCTAAAGGGACCCAATCTTGTCCTACTGGAGTTTAACAATCTGGGGCTGGAGTGGGAGGATGGAGGTGGAGATCAAAATGGATACAAGATGATTTTGGGTGAGGGGGAAGTACTAATAGGTAGGAGGATAATAGAGTCATAGATTTGGGGCTATTGGGGTCTTAAAGACTCAGTTTTCATATTTTACAGATGACGATCCTGAGGCATGAGAAGTTAAGTAACTTGTCCAGATAAAATGGGTTGTAAGCATCTGAGACAGGATCAGGCAAAGCTTCATGTTGAATTGGGTGTGAAACAAAAAATTTGAAAAGAAACAGCTCTAAAAGCTTTGATCAGCTATCATCAAAAAGTTTTTATTTCTGCCTGGTTGAGGAAATTACTGGCCTGTGAATAGGAAGGGTTCTCTCTGTTACCTCTAAGTTCACTTTTAGTTCTTTAACACTATAAATGTATCCTCATTCCCATCAAAAGATGATCCTGGTGATATTCTCTGAGGCCATACATTTTGGAGTTGTTTCATGAGGGATTGTGCCTTTCCCCCTTCCTACCCCCTCCCCAGAATTGTTGGTTAAACTATTCATAGCCTATTTCACCAATCCTGTGAATGGGGCCCTTACAAAATGCTAAGGATTAGGACTGGAGGATTACTAACTGTTACCTGAATTTGTCACACTGCGTTAGCATAGACTGTCTTTGCCAACCTGGCCCCCTTTCCGCCATGCCCTCCTCACATTTTCACCTCCCCAAATTCTCTTCTTTCAAGGCTGGCTTCATTTACCACCTCCTCAAGGGAACCTTTCCTGATTTCTCCAAACTGAAAGCATCCTCTTTTCTCAAATTTTCCTGGCTCATTCTCTGGATCTCTCTAGTCACCCTCATCACACCCTATCATGTTTTATACTTATCCACTGAATGTGAAGAACCAACCCTGCTCTAAAGGACTAACAAAGAAATGGGCAGAAGTAGTGCACAGAGAGGTATGAAAGAAAGAAAAGTACTGGACTTGGAGTCAGGAAGATCTGAGTTTGAATTCTGCCTTTGTGACCCTGGGCAAGTCGTATAACCTCTCTCAGTCTCAGTTTCTTCATCTGTAAAATGGGGATAATGCCTCACAGGATTGGTGTGAGGATCAAAAGAGATTACATGTGAAGTGCCAATCAAGCCACAGACCCATATAAAATATATTTTTATTTTTACTTCAAGAATGATGAGCAGTCTATATAATCCACTAATATATATGTATATATACATATACATTTATATATGTGTGTATATATGTATATGTCTCTCTATATATATAAACATATATATATACACACACACATACATACATATATATTTAATGTCAAGAGGTCTAGAGAAAGGTCCACAGCATATTGGGTGGATCTGTCATGAAAGATCCCCAGGAGGACATAGATGAAGGTCGCACAGGATGAAAAATTGTGGAGGGGTTCCAGTTTGAATCAGGGAGGAGTATACATCCCTAATCAATTACAAATCCATCAAAATATGAAAATACTCTCCCTCTCTCCAAGTACAAGGTAAGATTCCCAGGGGCAGGAACAATTTCATTTCTTTTGGTTTTGTTTTTATCTCCTCAGGGACTAGCCCAGTGCCTTGCGCACAGTAAACATGTTGTTGTATTTAATGGAAATTTTCCTATTGTAAATCTAAGTGGTCCATAGACGAATAAAGCATCTTTCTCTATTACTCTCATCCCCAACTGTGCTCTAACAACAAGAATGCAGCAGTTATGACCATTCTCCCTGTATTGTTTCATACAGATGAGGAAAACAATTCCATTGAAAAGCATTTGCCAGGTGTACTCCTTTAGGGAAGTAAATCAAGCTACATGAACTGGAGGTGGGGAATGTGTAGCTAGGCTTGCAGATGATAGAATGTTCAGGCATGGCTCAGTGAAAGTGATGTTTCAGAGGGTGTGTGGGAATGAACAGGAAAAGGGAAGAGTAAGTCAGTGAGATCAGATGGGAGGCTATCACGATCCAAACTTTCCTCTGTTGAGGGCATTGCTAACCTTGGTGTCATCCTCCATCCTCATCTGTCACCAAGTCCTGTTGATTCTCCCTTCTTAACATTTCCCATTTATGTTCCCTTTTCTCCACTTACAAATGCTGCCCTGATGCAGGCCCTCATCATCTCTTAGACTTTAACAATAGCCTTCCTGGTGGTGTCCTTTCATTAAGTTTTTCTTATTATGGTCTGTTCTCCACTTAGTGGTCAAAGTGATCTTTCTAATGTGCACATCTGACCATGTCACTCCTTTACTCAAAAAATTCCAGTGTCTCCCTATCTTTTCAGGATCAAATAGAAAATGATGTGTTTGACATTTAAGATCATCCACAACCTGGCCCCTTTCTACCTTTCCAATTTTCTTACACTTCCTTCCATGTATTCTATAATCCAGTGTTATTGACCTTATTGTTGTTCCTTGCCCATGGCTCTCCATCTCCCATCGCCATGCCTTTGTATTGGATATCCCCATGTTTGAAATGCCTTCTCTCTTTACCTCTACCTCTTGGTTTCCTGCAAGACTCAGTTCAAATCCTACTATTTGCAGGTGGCCTTTCCTGGTCTCCCCTACTGCTAGTACCTTCCTTCTCAAGATTCTCTCCCATCTACCTTATCTTAATCTTGTATGTATAGAATTGTTTGTATGTTGTCTTCCTCATTAGAATGCCCATCTTGATGGCAAGGATTGAGTTTGTGCCTTTCATTTCTTTCTTTCCTTTTTTTTTTTGTATTCTTAACACTTAGTATATTGTTTAAAAGATGCTTTTTGAGTGGCCCATTGAAAAGATGAGGGATATCACAGCAGGAATGGAAGGGAACATTAGAAGGGAAGGGCTGGATAATAACTGGATTATAACAGTTGACAATGACACCCTAACATTTACAAACTGCGGTCTAGACCCTAGAATAGTCGAGGTCTTTGTGGTTATATTGGGAGTGGGGGAAGGTGGAGGAGATGAGGGTTGGAGAGTCACACTTGCATTTTGGATGGACTGTGTACTATATCTCAAGACTCTTAGATTCTTCTGTGCCTCAGTTGTATCATAATTCAAAGATTTTCCCATATTCTCTTCAAAACGTGTGGGAAGACAAGGTCAGTGTCCTGACTTTCCAAACCCCAAAGCGTGTTGCAGAGTCAAAGGATCATGGATTTAGAGGTAAAGGGGAACTTCAAAGCCATCTACTCCCTGCTATTCTCTCATTTAGAAAAGAGGAAACCTATGCCCAGAGAAGTTAAGAGACTTATCCAAGGTTACACAGGTTGTAAGCCCTAGATATATGATATGATGCCAGAATCTGTGAACTTGTCATTTATCCATTGCCTATATCTTTTAGGGTTCCTGTAAGAAAGATGGAATGAGCACTCTGGGGATGCCCATTGAGTGCAGAGAACACCATAGTGGAGGTGACAAATTGCAACCAGGATGCCTGGTAGCATCTCTTCATGTCTAAGGAGCCCCCTTCCCCAGCTGGTCCATTGTTGGTCTGGGATGGACAAATTGTCAAGATGAAGGCTACTATGTAACAACTGGTAAGAAACTGTTGCACAATGAAATGTTACAAGAGTCCTTCCTGCTCTAATCACATGTTTATTCTTAAGCTCTGTTTACTCAGACATTTGTTTCTTTTTCCTCTTTAGGCTAACTTGTTGTCTGAGGATGTATTGATGTTACAAAATGTTCCCATGAATGAGAGCTAGATTTAAAGGGGTGAAAGGGGATGTCAAAGATCATCTAAACAGAGATTATAGGGTGAATTGAACTGAAACAAACAAAAAAAAAAGGATTGAGAACTCCTTTTGTAGTAAGAATAAAATGAATGTACCTAGTTAAGGTTGGAGCAAAGGAATACTTGTATTGTCATAATGAATTCACATTGACACAACACCTACAGTTTACAAAGTCTTACCCTAGCAAAACCACAGATAGCAGGTATATAGATTTTATCACCTCACTTTACAGATGTGGAAACTGAAGCTTTGGGTAATGGATTATTTGTTGATGGTCACATAGTGAATAAGTGGTGAATCCCAGGATGGAACCTAGGTCTTCTAACTCACAATTAAGGACATATGATTATACAGCTAGAGACAGAAGGGACCTTTGAGGATGTTGGAGGCCAGCCCTGATTCAGGTGATCTGGCAGTTCTGGGTTGAAACTGGAAAAAATAAGACCCTCAAGGTCCATCTGATAGGTAACAAAAAGAGGCTTACTTAGTCATGTCACAGAGAGGATATCCAAAGTCTATATGCTGACTCGGGTAGGCTCAGCCCTTCTCTCATCCATACAGAAATGGGTCTGGTCTACAAATCAGGGTTGGGTGACTCTGAAGGAAGGGAGACATCTATCAAGTACGAAGGGTACTGACTTTTCTTGGACTGGCCCATATTATGCCTTTAGACAACCAGGAAGCTGGGTCAATGACTCCAGCCTTAGTCCTGTGGGCCAGTCTTCTCAGGGACAATCTTCTTGCCTTTTAGGAAAAACAAACAACCCCCCATCCCCAAAAGAAAACTAGCTTAGAATGTGGAAATAGTTTAACATGGTTGTACATATGTAGCCAATATTACGTTACTTGCTGTCATGGGGAGGGAGGAAGAGGGGAGGGAGAGAAATTTGGAACTCAAAATCTGATGAAAATGAATGTTGAAAACTATCTTTACATATGATTGGAAAAAAAATATTAAATGCAAAATAAAATAAAATGTAAAATGAACAAAGAGTAATACTTCGGCTAAAAAATCAAATTCTCTGTTACAGAAAGAGGGAAATTATAGTATAACAGAAGTTAATGAAAAAATGAAAGGGTTTTATTTAGCGAGAAGATCAATATGAGTGAAAAATATGATATGGAAACCTGTAGTATGGAAACCCCCTCATCTTCAACTTATAGTCTAGAGAGCAGTCTAGGGCCCTGGTCCTTGTCCATGTTCCTACATTTAATATGGGTAAGAAGGAAATAAACTCAGGTATTCTTAACTCCAGTGGTACATTGGCAGCTTTATTCATTAAATCACACTGACAGGACTACTATGATCTTATTATAAGAATAAGTGTACTTATTCCAAAAAGAAAAGAAATCTAGCTTATATTACACAGAAATGACCAAAACGTCCTCTCAGAAGTGATTCCTGGAAATGATACTGTTGCTTTAGCACATTTTTTCGTCATTTACATGTTGTGGGACTTTGAAATGTTAATTGAAAAAATAAGATTATCCTCTACTGGATTTATTGTCCAACTAGTAGAATTGGACCCATTGTATGGAACCCATACAGAAAATTTTAAAATATACATACATGCATGCATATATATGTATACACACGTGTATAGGTAGCTTTTTTTCACCTTTGAATTTTCCAAAGTGAAAAACAAGCATTTTTTTCCTGTGACATGAAATTGCTAATGAAAAATATGATGATACCAGTAACTTTGCATAAATATAAAACCTAACATCCATTGCATTTAATTTCTCTAATAATATCTAGCAAATTGAGCTCTCAGAAAATGAACCTTCCTCTCTACATTGCAGAAATAGTAGATTGGGGTGTGTAATGTTACAAATAATATTAGATACTGTTGGCCAATTGATTAATCAAAAAAGATTTATTAATTCACTACTATACGTTGGGCACTGTGCTAGGCATTGGGAATACATAGACGGAAATGGAATAACCCCTTCCCTCAAGAAGCTTACCTTCTATGGAGTGTGTTAGTTTTGCTATTGAGTATGTTACTCTCCTCCCCCCCCCCCCTTTCTTTTAAAATCTTTGTTACAAAGGATGGCTCACTGGGTAGGGGAGTGCAGAACAAATACTTTCAGAAACAAATGTAATATGAAAAAGACATCAATAAAAAATAAATTTTAAAAAGGATCTTTGGGAGGTTAAAATGAAAAAGAAAACATGATCTTTGGAAATGTCTTGTGTGCTAGACATTTCTTAGAGGTTTAAAAGTATTTGCTTAACCTACCCTATTTTTAGGACTGATTCTCAGTAGAGTTTTCCTAAAGAGTCCACTTCATTTTTGTGAATCCTTGAGAATGCCTCTAATCATGTGTCTCAACAAATTCACAGGACTTTGACATCCTGGTGTAAAAACAACATCTTGGTCTTATCAGGAGTATTGTTTCATATGAAAATTGTATATTTATCTTTGATTTATGTGAAGTAACATCTGTGACCTTTGTGAGTCTGGAAGTTAGTGGAAGGAATGTAACCAGAGGAGTGAGATTTGGTTCTTCTCTGGAAGCCAGAGGGATAGGTTTCCTTTCTGGGCAACCAGAAGCAGCTTTTTGAGAGTGAAGGCTGGGCACATTATCACCAGAAGCTTCCAGGGCCCTAGTGGGTCTGGGTAAACTAGATGACCTTGGGACATGACTAGCTGAAAGTGACCATGCTATCAAGAGAATGGTTATGGAGAGAAAGCAGTGAGTCAGGGCCTCCAGTGTGATTACTTTAGACACTAATATCACATTTTGGTGTATCTTCCATGACAAAATTCATTGTTATAAAAGCCCAAGTTAAAATAAGCATTTTGTTGGTGTTTAGCCAGTGTTAAATAGAATAAATATAGCAGGAATAGTTGGCATAGAAATATGCTGCCCAATTAAGTATTTTCTTCTATGAACTGTTATTTGTCTTTAGGGGAAAAGTTATTGTATAGAAGCCTGCATCCCATTTTTCCTTCTTCTACATCTCAAAAGAATGACTTAAGTGGGCACAGTACTTTGATTTTTGAAGACTTTTGTGAAATTACAAATTAGAACAAAGATCTGAGGGAAAGAACAGTTTTAGTCATATACATAACTTCTTCCATCCATTCTGATTGAGTGGAAAGCAAGTAATTTGGATGAGAATGGGAGAAAATGTCTAAAGAGATCAATGAGATGAGCCAGGGAGCTCATCAGCGAGCTCAAATTTCAGAAAGACATATCAAAAAGATGGAAATCAGGGAAGGCAATGGAGAACAATACAGAAATACTGTACGTGTGGGCCTGTGAGGATAACTTAGCAAAACTGAACCGTACAATGAATGGAGGCTTGCAATGAATGCTAAGAATAGCAATGGTGACATGAAGGCTTTTAGAGGTGAGGCTGGAACCAAATGTTCAAAAATGTCCTCTCTGTTCTTTGTGCTTGGAGCTGAATGAAAATGAGAAGATGGGGAGAAAATGGTACCTTTAAATTTCTTCTTCTTCTCCTCCTTCTCCTCCTCTTTCTTCTTATTCTTCTTCTCCTTCTTCCCCTTCTCCTCCTCCTCCTCCTCCTCCTTCTTCTCCTTCTCCTTCTCTAAGTGACTTGGCCAGGGTCACACATCTAATAAGGGTCTGAAACCAGATTTGAACTCAGATCCTCCTGACTTCAGGACTAGTACTCTATCCACTGTGTTTCCTAGCTGTGCCTACTTTTCTTCTCTAAAGGAAATTAAATTGGGGAGCAGAGCCAATATGGCAGAGTAGAAAGATGCATTTACTCTAACTCTTCTCCCACAGCCCATAAAATATCTGTACAGAATGACTCTCAACAAATTCTAGAGCAGCAGAAGCCATGGAGTGATAGAGTGAGAGATTTCCAGCCAAAAGTAACATGGAAAGCTGCCAGGAAAGGTCTATCCCATGGTATGCTGAGCAGAGTGGAGCCCAGCACTGGCTGCAGCACAGGGAAGAACAGGATGGAAACAGGCCTCCAGGACAGAATCCCCAGCAAGGAGGGTCTCAGATCCCCCAACCCACAGGTGCCAAAGAAAGCTTCAAAGGTCAGTAAGGTCACCCAACTGGGCAAGAGGGGAGCAGGGTGCCCCCCAGCACTGTCCCCAAGCCAGATCTTCCTGGCTATGAGGCCTGCATCTCCATGATGACTCTGTAAGCAAAGGTGATTATCAGGATTTGAGATGCATGACATAGAAAGGAGTTTGTAAGAAAGTGTACAATTGCTCAAAATGAATTGTCACCAGGTCTGAAGAAACCACATCTCAGGATAAAGAAGGAATTTGCCAAGGTGTTGGCTAGACTAATGTTGATGACTTTTGGAGAATTATTTGAGGGATCTTTGAGGGGAGAGGTATTGAAGGAATGGAAATGGGTAAAAATGTCTCTTTTCAATAAAGAAGAAAAGGGTAGAAAAAGGAAAGGGACATATATGTACAAAAATATTTATAGTAGCTCTCTTTGGGGTGGCAAAGAACTGGAAATTGAGGGGAAATGACTGGACAAGTTGTGGTATACGATTGTGATGGATTACTATTATGCTATAAGAAATGATGAGCAGGATGGTTTCAGAGAAACCTGAGAAGACTTAAATGAACTGATGCAAAGTGAAGTGAGAAGAATCAAGAGAACAATGTACACAGTAACAGCAACATTGTATCAACAATGAATGACTTGGCTATTTGGATCCAAGACATTGGATCCAAGAAATTAATTCTTAATTTTGAAAAAAGCTATCCACCTATAGAGGGAGAACTGATGCAGTCTGAGTACAGACTGAAGTATAATTTTTTTGCTTTCTTTATTTTTCTTGCTTTTTTTTTTTTTTTGTTGTTGTTGCAAAATGGCTACTATGTGCCAGGTTCTCTGCTAAGTGCTGGGAATACAAAGAAAGGTAAAAGAACTCACAAAGTGAATATATACAAATAAATGTGAAGTAATTAAATAAAAAGAGCTTTGAGAGGGAATGAACTAGCTGTTGGGGTTGGGGATGATCAGGAAAGGCTTCAAGCTGAAGGTGCCTGACCTTTAATTTAAAGGAATAACGTGATTTTTTGAGGCACAGATACTAATGGAGTGCATGCATGGGAGATGGCCCATGCAAAAGTCCATATTCTGGAGATAGAGTGCTATTTATAAAGAATATGGAGGACAGTTTCACTGAATCTCAGAGCCAAGGAGGAGGAGTAAGACCTAATGAAGTTGGATAGATGGGTTTGGGGTCAGGTTGTTTAGTACTTTAAATGCAGAACAGAGACATTTGTGTCTGACCTTAGAGGCAGTAGGAAACCACTGGAATTGGTTAATTAGAGGAGTCACATAGTCAGATCTACACTTAAGGAATATCATCTTGGGAAAAGTGTGGAGAATGGACTTGAGTGAGGAGAGGCTTGAAGCAGGAAGAACAATTATGAAGTATTTGCAATAATCAAAATTATAGGATACCATAAATTTCTAAGGAATCAAAATTTGCCAGTAACTTAAAAAGTGGCAAATGGTGGGCATAAATAGGCTATAGCACATATCAATGACAAATTACAAGAAAAAAAACTTAAAGATTACCAAAAAGATTCTTAAATGTTATTATTATCAATGATAATTAATTGCTATGTATATAAAGTATTCTATAAGGATTTTGTAAAGATAAGAAGGTAGGTATTTGGCTGAGTAATTATTGATATTTCCCCAATCATTTTTTTGTCACAAAAATATCTATGATTTATCCCTTAATTTAAAATTTTCCTTAATTTCCTTTTTTCCCCCTGCAGTTAGAAGGAATTGCTTAGGCTGTCTAGTCCAATTCCATAATTTTACCCATGAAGAGACTAAGGTTTACGGAAAATAATTTGCCTATAGTCTAGCAGGTAGTAATAGAAGGTGGGATTGGAACCCAGGTCCCATGACTCCAAATTCAGAGTTCTGCCCACAGCACCAGGTTGAGAATAAATCTCTTTATGCTTTCAAAATTGTGTGACCTTTAATGTAGACCTTTTTATATTCATGCTTTGGTCTAGTTCAGCTGCTGTTCCCTCCTTGAGTGTTTATTTTTCTTTTGGGGGCATTTCTGTTTACTCAGGCATCATATTTAGCATCTGGGATGTTAAAGTATAAATGTGGTAACTCATTGTTTTTGATGGAGAAAATTGTTTAGATATTTTGAACATACCTATATATGCATATATAATACATACATATACATGTATATATACACTCAAAAACCCCCACACATACCCTTCACTGAATAGATTGTAAGCTTCTTTAGGACAGATGTTATATTTCATCTTGTCTATATACTTGATGCCTCACATAATGTTTAGCACATAGTAGATGCATGATAATTATATGTTGATTGATAGATATAGCTTCCCATGGTAACTTGAGGTATGACTCATATATTTAAACAAGTTCTGATGTGTTTTTTTAAAAATCAGTTCCATTATTTTATAGCTATACCTAGCAGAGTTTAATTTGCTTTGGCATTGATCGATAGACACCTCTGGATGAGTTACTGTTTTTAATAAATGGTTGGAGAGAAGCTGAAAGTTTGCTCTTTTTGGCTATGAGTCAGGACCAACATTTCTATCAGAGTTCAATCAGTGCTTTGTAGTGGGAGGCCTTAAGTTCTTCTCTCTTTTAGAGGAAAACTATTAGGGCAAGAGGGATGAAATTATGTGTGTAAATACAGCAGCAAAGGAAACATCACTTTAAAGGAATATGCTTAATGAAAATATAATGGGAAGGGATGGAGTCAAGATGGCAGAGAGATGCCAGGAAGTTGCCTGAGCAACTCCCTAGTTTCCCTTGGAAGCAATGTTAAATCAGGCTTCAAAAAGAATTCTGGAGTGACAGCATCCACAAAAAGACAGAGGGAAGAAATTTTCCAGCCTGAGATAACATAGAAGGATTTCAGGAAAGGTCTGTCTTACCTGGGTAAAAGGGAAGTGGTGTCAGGGGCAAGCCAGTGGGAGTCTCTTAGCCACAGCAAAGATTAAGAGACAGAACTGAGGTCTAAAAGCCCCAGCTCAGCACATCAGTGACAGAGCAGGCCAACTGTGAGGTCCATAGCTCTAGCACAGCAGGCAAACTGCCGGCTCCAGATGCCCCAGTGCAGAAAGCCAGTGACTCTAGCATCCAGTGCAAGAAGCTTGGGACAGTGCCCCCTGTACCCCAGGAGCTGAGTTCAACCTTTAAAATTGAGAAAAAACCCATAAAATAGCCCTGATCATAGAAAGTTACTATGGCAACAGGGAAGATCCAAAACCAAACTCAGAGGAGGACAAAAATGTCAAAACGTCTACATGTGTAGCCTCAAAGGGGAATATGAATTGTTCTCAAACCCAAAAAGTCCTCTTGGGAAAACTCAAAAAGGATTTTAAAAATCAAGAGTGGTAGAAGAAAAGTTGGGAAAAGAAATAAGTGTTATGCAAGAGAATTATAAAAAAAAAAAAGATTCAGCAGCTTAGGAAAGAAAGCACAAAAACTGACTTAAGAAAACAGTTCCTTGAAAAATAGAATTGGCCAAATGGAAAAAACATCCACTGAAGAAAACAACTACTTTAAAAGTTTAATTGGCCAAATGGCAAAGGTGGTACAAAAAACTAACTGAAGAAAATAATTCCTTAAAAGTTAGAATTGAACAATTCTAATTTGGGAAGCTTATGACTCCATGAGACATCAAGAAGCAATGAAAGAAAATTTAAAAATGAAAAAAATAGAAGAAAATGTAAAATACCTCATAGGAAAAATAGCTGACCTGGAAAATAAATCCAGGAGAAATGATTTAAGAATTATTGGAATACCTGAAGGCCACAATAAAAAAAAAGAGCCTGGACAGCATCTTTCAATAACTTATCAAGAAAAACTGCCCTGATATCCTAGAATCAGAGGTTAAAATAGTTGTTAGAATAATCCACTGATTGCCTCCTGAAAGAGATCCCAAAATGAAAACTCCAAGGAATATTGTAGTCAAATTCCAGAACTATCAGGTCAAGAAGAAAATACCATAAGCAGTCAGAAAGGAAACAATTCAAATATCAAGGAGCCACAGTCAGGATTACATAAGACTTTGCAGTTTCTACATGAAAGGATCAGAGGGCTTGGAGTATACTATTCCAGAAGACAAAGGAACTTGGATTACAGCTAAGAATCAACTACCCAGAAAAACTGAGCTTAATCTTCCAGGGTAAAAGATGGAAATTCAATAAAATTGGGGACTTTCAAACTTCCTGATGGAAAGTGTTCTGGCCTAATTGCCATGGGCTGCCGGGTCCTCTTACCTATTCCAGGTCTTCAGTGATCAGCCGGATATACTTATGAGAGAAGAGACCACCAGAGTGAAGCAGAGGTATATGTTTTACTACGGATACAAGCTACATGTCAGCATGCAGGATGAATTTTCCCCGTGGGAACCTCCTTCTCCTTTCTGAGTAGAAAGGAAACCCCGCTTCTCAGGCTTTTCTGTCCCCAGTTAAGCTCTCCCAGCTGCATTGTTCACTCATGGACAGCATGCTTTCAGCCCCTTAGCCAATTAACAAAACCTGCTCAGACCACGGACCAAACTCAAGGGTGGGATGCTCTCCCCAGCAAGTTCCCACTGAGAAGAGGTGGAAAAACAAGATAACTCATGTCTCACTTCTCAATTCTCAGCTGTTCTCTGGGGGGCCTCATGAGGGCTCAGTGGTTAAGCCCTCACCTTTACCTGACCTGAGACCATTCATGTGAGAACTGAGCTTGTGCCTTAACAGGAAAGACCAGAACTGAACAGAAAATTTGATCTTCAAATATAACACTCAAGAGAAGCATGAAAAGGTAACCAGGAAAGAAAAAAAAAAACCATAGTATTCAATAAGGTTAAACTGTTTATATCCTGACATGGGAAGATGGTACTTGTAATTCTTAAGACCTGTATTTCTATTACAGCAGTTAGAAAGAGTATATTTAGAGAGTGTGGGTTTAATTTGACTTTGACGTCATAACAAAAACAATTTATTAAGGGGTGGAAAAAAGGATTGTACTGGGAAAAGTGGAAAGGTGAGGGAGTATGGGGTAAATTATATCACATGAAGAGGCATGAAAGATCTATTACAGTAGAGGGAAAGAAAGAAGGGGGTGAGCATTGTTTGACTCTTACTCTCATTGGTTTTGGCTCAAAGAAGGAATAACATACACACTCAGTTGAGTGAAGAAATCTATCTTACCATAGAGGGAAGGGAAAAAGAAATTGTGGGGGTGATAGAAAGGAGAGCAGATTGAGGGAAGTGGTGGTCACTACCACCAATAAACCACTGGTGAGGAGGGAAGTGTGAAAGGAGAGAGAGAAGTATAAATATGGGGAAAATAGGACAGAGGAAAATATACAGTAGTTATAACTGTGAAGATGAATGGGTGAACTCTCCCATAAAACAGAAGCAGATAGTGGAGTGGATTAAAAACCTGAATCTTACAATATGTTGCTTACAAGAAACACATATGAAGCAGAGAGATGCACAGAATAAAGGTAAAAGACTGAGTAGAATATATTATGCTTCAGCTAAAGTAAAAAAAATCAGGAACCTGATCTCAAATAAAGCAAAAACAAAAATAGATCTAATTAAAAGAGACAAGGAAGAAAACTGCATCTTCCTAAAAGGTACCATAGACAATGAAGTAATATCAATACCAAACATATATGCACTAAATGATATACCATCCAAATTCTTAGAGGAGAAGTTAAGGCAGTTACAGGGAGAAATAGACAGCAAAACTATACTAGTGGGGGATCTCAACCTCCCCCTCTCTGAACTTGATAAATCTAACCTCAAAATAAACAAGAAAGAAGTTAAGGAAGTGAAAAGAACTCTGGATAAGGAATATGTGATAGATATCTGGAGAAAATTGTTTGGGGATAGAAAGACATATACCTTTTTCTCAGCAGTACATGGCACATGTACAAAAATTGATCATGTACTAAGACATAAAACCCTCACAATCCAGTGCAGAAAGGAAGAGATAGTCAATGCATCCTTTACAGATCACAATGCAGTAAAAATTATATGTAATGAAAGGCCATGGAAAGATAGGCCAAAAAGTAATTGGAAACTAAATAATCTAATCCTAAAGAATGAGTGGGTCAAACAACAAATCATAGAAACAATCAATAACCTCATTCAAGAGAAAGACAATAATGAGACAACTTATCAAAATTCATGGGATGCAGCAGAAGCAGTTCTTAGGGGAAATTTTATGTCATTGAATGCTTACATGAATAAAATAAAGAGGAGATCAGTGAATTGGGCATGCAGCTGAAAAAGCTAGAAAAAGAACAAATTGAAGATTCTCAAGTAGATACCAAATTTGAAATACTGAAAACCAAGGAAGAGATTAATAAAATTGAAATTAAGAAAACTATTGAACTAATAAATAAAAGTTTGTTTTATGAAAAAAACCAATAAAATTGATAAACCATTGGTCAATTCAATTTAAAAAAAGAAAGAAGAAAACCAAATTACCAATATCAAAAATGAAAAGGTAAACTCATCTGCAACAAGGAGGAAATTAAAACAATAAAAATTACTTTGCCCAACTCTATGTTCATAAATTGACAATCTAAGTGAAATGGATGAATATTTAAAAAATATATATAAGTTGCCCAGATTAACAAAAGAGGAAGTTAAATACTTAATTGAACAAGCCATCAATGAACTCCCTAGGAAAAAATCTCCAGGACCAGATGGATTTACAAATGAATTCTATCAAACATTTAAAAAACAGTTAATTCCAATATTATATAGACTATTTGGGAAAATTATAAGAAGGATTCCTACCAATTTTTTTTTATTATACAAATGTGGTTTTAATATTAAAACCAGGAAGAGTCAAAACAGAGAAAGAAAATTATAGGCCAATTTCCCTAATGAATATAGATGCTAAATTTTTAAATAAGATATTAGGAAAAAGATCACATTAACTTATCACAAGAATAATACATTGTGATCAGGTAGGATTTATACCAGGAATGCAGGGCTGGTTCAATATTGGAAAAACCTATCAGCATTATTGATCATATCAACGACAAAACTAACAGAAATCATATGATTATCTCAATAGATGCAGATAAAATACAACACCCATTCCTTTTGAAAACACTGGAGAGTATAAGGATAAATAGAGCCTTCCTTAAAATAATAAGCAGTAGCTACCTAAAATCTCTGCAAGTATTATATGCAATGGGGACAAGCTAGATGCATTTCCAATGAGATCACGGGTGAAACATGGATGCCCATTATCACCACTGTTATTCAACATGGTACTAGAAATGTTAGCTTTAGCAATAAAGGAAGAAAAAGATATTGAAGGAATTAGAAGAGGCAAAAAAGAAACTAAGGTATCACTCTTTGCAGATGATATGATGATATACTCTAAATCACTCTTGATTAGAGAAATATAAATTAAAACAACTTGGAGATACTACCTCACACCTATCAGATTGGCTAACATAACAGAAAAGGAAAATGATAAATGTTGGAGAAGGTGTAGAAAATTGAAACACTAATGCATTGTTCGTGGAACTGTGAACTGATCCAGCCATTCTGAAGAGCAGTTTGAAACTATCCCCAAAGGTCAATCAAACTGTGTATCCCCTCTGATCCAGCAATACCACTACTAGGTTAAGTGACTTGCCCAGGGTCACAGAGCCAGTAAGTGTCTGAGGCCAGATATGAACTCAGGAAAATGAATCTTCCTGACTCCAAGAGTCTGGCACTCTATCCACTGTGCCACCTAGCTGCCCCACGTTGTTCAAATGCAAAGTGTACACTTGCCGGAAAGATTATTTTATGGAGAACTTGCATGGGGCATGCAATCACATGGTGTTCAGAAGAAATGATACAAGGTCTCTCTCAAGAACTTTGGATTTGACTATGCAACATGGGAGACACTGGCACAGGACTACTCAGCATGGCATGCCCACAGAAGAAAAGGTGCTGTGCTATTTGAGCAAAGCAGAATTTAGACAGCACAAAGTAAGCACAGGATATGGAAATTTGGTATATCCTCCTCAAATATTCACATGGGCTATCTGTGCCCAACCTGTGGTAGAGCATTCTGAGCTTGTACTGGTCTGATCAGCCACAGTTGGACACACTGAAATTTCACTTTGCAATGGTGATGTTATTTTTGGTCCTCTTTGAAGACAGACAACAACCAATAATTCACTACTAGGTCTGTATCCTGAAGAGATCATAAAAAAGGGAAAAGAACCTACATGTTCAAAAATATTTATAGTAGCTCTTTATATGATGGCAAAGAACTGGAAATTGAGGGGATGCCTATCAATTGGGAAATGGATGAACAAGTTGTGGGATATGAATGTAATGGAATACTATTGTGCTATAAGAAATTTTGAGCAGGTGAATTTCAGAAAAATCTGGAAAGACTTACATGAACTGAGTGAAGGGAGCAGAGCCAGGAGAACATTGTACATAGTAATAGCAACATTGTGCGATGATCAACTGCGATTGACATAGCTCTTCTCAGAAATACAATGATCCAAGAGAATTCCAAAAGACTCATGATGGAAAATGTTATCCATAGCCAGAGAAAGAACTGTGGAGTCTAAATGCAGATCAAAGCATACCATTTCCACTTTTTTTGTCTTTCATCGCTTTTCCCTTTTGTTCTGTTTCTTCTTCCACAACATGACTCATGTGGAAATACGTTTACATGATTGAACATGTATAACCTATATCTGATTGCTTGCCGTCTTAGGCAGAGGGATAGGAGAGAGGAAGAAAAAATTTGGAACTCAAAATTTTATAAAAAAATGAATGTTGAAAACTATCTTTACGTGTAATTGGAAAAAAATAAAATGCTATTTCCAAAAAAATATGATAATCAAGTGCTTAGGCACAAAAAAAAGAAGGAAAGAAAATGTAATGGGGGCTAAATAGCAGGTACCATGGTCTGGTCTGGCAAGAGCATGCCCAATGGCATGCTGAGACTTCTTCCTGGCCATTTTTGATGTAACATAATGAAGGGCTGAGTGTTTTGGGATGCTACAACAAATCTTAGGTGATCCTTTGGCACCTTCCTTTCCCTCTTTCATGGCTGTAGAATCGCCCTTTGATCCAGGAAGAGTGGACAGCTTTGTAGACCTCAAAGAGAATGACTTCTGGTATTCTCTTGATTTCTCTCTACTGAACTCATCAGGAATCTCTGAGCATCACTCTGGAGGGATGGAAAAGGGAAAAAACTCCTTGTACATATATTAATCAAGGTGAGTTCAAGATTCACATACTAGTGAAGACAATTGATTTGTATGCAGATAAGTAAATACAAAATATATGTGTAGACAGGAAGTATAGATTTGCTCTTTTTTTAAAAAAAAATTAGTTTTATTTATTTATTTTTAGATTTTGACATTCATTTCCACAAAATTTTGAGTTCCAATTTTTTCCCTCATCTCTCTCCTCCCCCCACCCCATATCACCTTGCATTCTGATTATGCCTTCTCTCAATGTGCCCTCCTTTCTGTCACACCCTACCCTTCCCTTATCTCCATCTTCTCTCTTTTCTTATAGGGCAAGATAAATTTCTATATACCCCATTACTTTATTTCTTATTTCCCAGTTACATGCAATAACAATTCTCAACATTAGTTTCTAATACTTTGAATTCCAACTTCTCTCTCTCCCTCCCTCCCCACCCATCCCTACTGAGAAGGCAGGCAATTCAATACAGGCTATATATGTCTCGTTTTGCAAAAGACTTCCATAATAGTTGTGTTATGTAAGACTAACTATATTGTCCTCCATCCTACACTGTCCCCCACTTTTTTTGTCTTTCTCTTATTTCACCTTGTCCCTTCCCAAAAATGTTTACTTCTAGTTACTCCCTTCTCCCATTTGCCCTCCCTTCTATCATCCCCCTCACCCCACTTGTCCTCTTCTCCCCTACTTTCCTGTAGTGTAAACTAGATTTTCATACCAAATTTAGTGAGCATGTTATTCTCTCCCTAAGCCATACGTGAAGAGAGTAAGCTTCACTTTTCCCCTCTCACCTGTTCCTTTTCTCCTTCATTGAAAAAGATTTTTCTTATCTCTTTTATGAGTGATAGTCTTCCCCATTCCATTTCTCCCTTTCTCCTCCCAATATTTTCCTCTCTTATCCCTTAATTTTATGTTATTGTTTTATGGATATCATCTCTTCTGATTCAACTCAACCTGTACTCTGTGTGTGTGTGTGTATGTGTGTGTGTGTGTGTGTGTGTGTGTGTGTGTGTGTGTGTGTGTGTGTAATCCCTCCACCTACCCAAATACTGAGAAAAGTCTCAAGAGTTACAAATATTATCTTTCCATGTAGGAATGTAAACAATTCAGTTTTAGAAAATCCTTTATGATTTCTCTTTCCTGTGTATCTTTTCATGCTTCTCTTGATTCTGGTGTTTGAAAGTCAAATTTTCTCTTCAGTTCTGGTCTTTTCATCAGGAATGCTTTCAAGCATTCAATGAGTCATTGAATGACCCATTTTTTCACTTGAAGTATTATACTCAGTTTTTCTGGGTAGGTGATTCTTGGTTTTAATCCCAGTTCCTTTGACTTCTGGAATATCCTATTCCAAGCCCTTTGATCCTTTAATGCAGAAGCTGCCAGATCCTGTGTTATCCTGATTGTATTTCCACAATACTCAAATTGTTTTTTCTAGCTGCTTGCAATATTTTCTCCTTGACCTGGGAACTCTGAAATTTGGTCAAAATATTCCTAGGAGTTTCTCTTTTGGATTTCTTTCAGGAGGAAATCAGTGGATTCTTTCAATATTTATTTTACCCTCTGATTCTATAATATCAGTGCAGTTTTCCTTGATAATTTCATTAAAGACAATGTCTAGTCTCTTTTTTTGATCATGGCTTTCAGGTAATCCCATAATTTTTAAATTGTCTCTCCTGTGTCTATTTTCCAGATCAGTTGTTTTTCCAATGAGATGTTTCACATTATCTCCTATTTTTTCAATCTTTTGGTTTTGTTTTGTAATTTCTTGGTTTATCACATAGTCATTAGCTTCCCTGCACTCCACTCTCATTTTTAAAGAACTGTTTGCTCAGTGAGAACTTGCACCTCCTTTTTCATTTGGCTAATTCTACTTTTTAAAGCTTTCTTCTCCTCCTTGGCTTTTTGAATCTCTTTTTCCAATTGAGTTAGCCTATTTTTAAATGTGTTATTTTCCTCACAATTTTTTTTTTTTGGTTCTCCTTTAGCAAGCTGCTGACTCACTTTTCAAGCTCTTCTATGGCTGGAGTCCATTTCATATTCATTTTGGAGGTACTGGAGGCAGAAGCTTTGACTTCCTCTGATAGTATGCATTGTTGTTCCTCGTCCAAAATGATGGAAGGAGACACCTGTTCACCAAGAAAGTAACCTTCTATGGTCTTATTTTTTCCCCCTTTTTTGGGCATTTTCCAAGTCAGTTACTTGACTTCTGAATCCTTTGTCAAGAGGAGAGTTCTAATGCTCCTCCTCCATCCAGGACTGTGCTCAGGGCTGAAGTTCAGATCAGTTGCTCAATTCCCCCAGAGACTTTAAGCTGAACCACTCAGACAATGGACCCAGGCTGCTTCCAAGACCACTGTAACCACTGGCTGCCTGCTGTTGCTTCTACTGCCACAGCTGCTGCCTCTGCCACCTTCTGGGGCCAGTGCTAGGGGGACCCCCTCATCTCTCACCCAGCTGGGAAAGCCCTTCCACACTGACATTTGAAGATTTCTTTGGCACTTGTGGGTTGAGGGATCCGGGACTTTCCCTGTTGGGGATTCTGCCATAGAAGCTTGTTCTGATCCTGTTCCTCCAGGGCTACAGGCCAGGGCTACACTCTATTCCACTCAGTGTCCTGTGGGATAGATCTTTCCTCTTGGCCTTCCAGGTTACCTTTCACTGGAAATCTCTTTCATTCTGTCATTCTGTGACTTCTTCTTGGTTTGAGTCCTAGTTCCTTTGACTTCTGGAATATCCTATTACACGCCCTTCGATCCCTTAATGTAGAAGTTGCTAGATCTTGTGTTATCCTGATTGTATTTCCACAATACTGGAATTGTTTCTTTCTAGCTGCTTGCAATATTTTCTCCTTGACCTGGGAATTCTGGAATTTGGCCACAATGTTCCTAGGAGTTTCTCTTTTTGGATCTCTTTCAGGAGGTGATTGATGGATTCCTTCAACACTTATTTTGCCCTCTGATTCTAGAATATCAGGGCAGTTTTCCTTGATAATTTCATGAAAGATGATGTCTAGGCTCTTTTTTTGATCATGGCTTTCAGGTAGTCCCATAATTTTTAAATTGTCTCTCCTGGATCTATTTTCCAGGTCAGTTGTTTTTCCCATGAGATATTTCACATTATCTTCCATTTTTTCATTCTTTTGGTTTTGTTTTGTGATTTCTTGGTTTCTCAGAAAGTCATTAGCCTCCATCTGTTCCATTCTAATTTTGAGAGAACTATTCTCTTCAGTGAGCTTTTGAACCTCTTTTTCCATTTGGCTAATTCTGCTTTTGAAAGCATTCTTCTCCTCATTGGCTTTTTGAACCTCTTTTGCCAATTGAGTGAGCCCATTTTTCAAGGTGTTATTTTCTTCAGCATTTTTTTGGGTCTCCTTTAGCAGGGTATTGATCCATTTTTCATGCTTTTCTTGCATCTCTCTCATTTCTCTTCCCAGTTTTTCTTCCACCTGTCTAACTTGATTTTCAAAATCCTTTTTGAGCTCTTCCATGGCCTGAGCCCATTGGATATCTATTTTGGATGTTCGGGATACAGAGACCTTGACTATGTCTTTCCCTGATGGTAAGCATTGTTCCTCTTCATCAGAAATGAAAGGAGGAAACATCTGTTCCCCAAGAAAGTATCCTTCTATGGTCTTATTTTTCTTCTCTTTTCTGGGCATTTTCCCAGCCAGTTACTTGACTTCTGAGATTCCTCTCCACCCCAGCCTCACCTCTAGATCCGCCCAGCTGGTGCTTGGGGTCTGAGATTCAAATGCTGCTTCCCAGCCTCAGGGCTTTCAGTGGTGGGTTGGGCTGCTGTTCAGGGTAAGATTAAATTCAGGTTCTCAGGTGGGGGCAGGGCTGCCTCCCAGGCTCAGTTCCCTCAAGGGGTTTATGTGGAGACCTTCAGGAATGGATCTGAGGTCCTGTTTGCTCCAGGAGTGCCGGGTCACCTCTGCCTCTGCCGCTGCCTCTGCTGCTGCCTCCCGAGGGGGCCTGAGTTATGGAGACACCCTATTCCCCTCTTGGCCAGCCCAGAAGTCTCTCTCACTGACCTGTAGTGCCTGTGGGTGGAGGGACCTTTGCAGCCACTGGAGGTTCCATCCCTGAAGCCTGCTTGGATCTGCTCCTCCCAGGCGTGGGCAGGGCAGGTGCGCGATGGACCTTTGGTGAGGGTTTTTCAGGGCTCTCTGGAATGGAAATCTCCTTCACCCCGTTGCTGTGCAGCTTGCACTGCTCCAGAATTGTGTGGAGTTCTTTTTACAGAAAATTTATGGGCTGTGGGTTTGGAGCTAGCATATGTGAGTCTTTCTACTCTGCCATCTTGGCTCCTCCCACAATGTTATATTTTTAAAGTGATGTTTGGCTCTGAGGAACTACTTTCTTCTCATCTTTCTCTTTTATTCTCTGTTACAAGGGATGGCTTTCTGGGTAAAGAATAGAATGAAGATATATCCAAAAAGGAAAATTATATAAAAATAAAAGATAATAATACAATTAAAAATGCAAATAGAAACATTTTGGAGGTAAGGGGAGGATAGCACTAACTTCTGGAGATATCAGAGAGGGCTCTTGTGGAGGAGATATTTGTAAAGGAAATTAGGAATTCTAAGGGGCAAGGGTGAGGAGGGAGAGCATTCCAGGAGTGGGAGATAATTTATACAAAAGAATAGAGGTGACAGAAGAGATATTTTCTACAGGGAATGTTTATGAATTTTACAAAGGACACTTTTATTGATCTAAAGTTAGTTCAACAATGTAGGAGTGGAAAATATAAAATATTTTCTCTACAGAAAATGTTTGTAAGACACTTTGAAAATGTTAAAACACCATATAAATTCTAACTATTATTCCTTAAGAGGCTTTCCCAGCATTTCTTCTGCCACCTCCATTCCTTGGTCATCAGTTCCTAGAATCTCATATTAGCTAACATCATTGTTCTGACTCAGTATCTGTTACCTAGAGATGATCAAAAACCTGGGCACCCTAGTGGAACCTCAGGATCAAAACTGTCTATATCCGAGGTCCATTGAATAAGCTCAATCCAATCCAAAATAACTTGGTTCAATAAAGAAAAAGATTACCCACATACTAATTATTGGGTTGGCATGTGTTTTTGTGAATCCTGGTTCAAATTCATCTAAAAGAATAAATTCTGCAAATACTGGGAAAGCTTCTTAAGGAACAGCACATGCCAACTCAATATTTAGTATGTGAGTAATCTTTTTCTTTATTGAACCAAGTTATTTTGGATTGGATTGAGCCTATTCAATGGACCTCGGATATAGACAGTTTTGATCATGAGGTTCCATTGGGGTGCCCAAGGCTTTTGATCATCTTTAGGTAACAGATACTGAGTCAGAACAATAATGTTGGCTAACATGACTGAGATCCAGATCAGACTTCTAAGGAGAGCCAGGTCAATGATTCACTATAATACATTTTACTCCTTCCAACCCCCTTAAGTCCATATTCATGCTGTTTTCCTTCCTGTCTCACTTTTAACTTGTTTCATAAAGAGTAAAGGCAAGTCAAGGAAACAACTAAGGTGGGGAGAGGGGGCAACTTCAGAGGTCATGCACCCCAAACCACTTTTGAATAGAATCCTTTTCCATCTAAACTTTGCTTAAAGATTTCCAGTGATGGGGAACCCACATCTCCCAAGGAAACCTGTTCCATATCTGAATAATTCTAATCACTATAGAACTTTTTCCTTTCACAGAATCAGGAAATTAAATACATTGCTGCTAATTCAACTTTGAAAACCTTTGAAATATTATATAAACCAAAATTAATATTATTATTTCTCAAGCAAATCGAAAAACTTGGCTCTAGGTGATATCTCCTCTCTCCTCTCCTCCCACTCATTTCCTTCACTTCAAGCTCATTGTTTCACTGATCCCATCATACTTCTCACTTATGTCTGTGCCTTTCTCCCCTGTGCCCTTGACTGACTGGAAGCAATTTTCCCACCATTCACCAGTCTGGTCACCTTCCTGCTTTCTCTCCAATGCTCCCCTCTAGACTCATTTCCTTAGAGGAAGTCTTTTTCTCTCTGCCTTGACCATATGAAATCTTTGAAAACAAAGATGACAGAATCAACATGGCTATGACCCCTTGAGTCAACATCTCCCCTTGTATTTATGCTGTCCCTTTGCCTAGGATTTGTCTTGTTAGGCTGCCTAGGGGCTGAATTTAATTCCATTATATATATGGGCTAGCCCACTATTGAGCCTTGGTAAATGTTAAAAAAAAAAAAAAGCAACCATTTTGGTGGAGAATGGTGATGGCATGGGGTAGTAGAAAGAACAATGAAATGGAAACCAGAAAACCTGGATTCAAATCCCATTTCTGCCACTTAAAGATGGGTGACCTTGGGCAAGTTGCTTAACTTCCCTCAGTTTCCTTACCCATAGAGTGATGAATTGGAATCGATGACCCTAAGGTAAATCTTTGATCCTATGAGTCTACCAAGAAAGCACAACATTTCCGTATATGGATCCTTTTATTAACCCTGCCCCCACTTAACCTCATTCGGATTTGTATTATGGGATAGGGGCTAGAGCTATGATTTCATTTGTGTAAGGAACTGCATGGTGAGGAAGCTCCCACTAGTATGAGTCAGTATCTTCACTGTAATGCAGAGAGTCAGAGAGTTGTCTGGAGCACTGAGTCACACAGTCAGTATGGATCAGAGGCAGACTTGGTCTTTGAGGCCAGTTCTCTCACTGCCACCATGTTCATTCATTCCACAAGTGACCTGACTCTTTAGCATCTTCCATGATTTCTTTGAGGCTGATGTCAGCAATGGTTCATGAAGACAAATGATAATTTGTTACTTATGGAGTTGGAGTGTGTGCGTGTGTGTGTGTGTGTGTGTGTGTGTGTGTGTGTGTGTGTGTGTGTGTGTAAAGTGAGCCTTTTACTACTAGACCTCTTTTTGTAGCTGAAGGATTGATTGTGAGGGGAAGGGGAACAAATGGAGGTTCCTCTTCATGGAGCTCTCAATCATTGCCAGAAGCATCAAATGTTTCACACCAAATACAAGCAGGCAGGGTCATGGGAATAGCAGAAAAGTGGACTGGGTATCTTACCTGGTGCTCAAGGAGATTCCTGGGAGTAGGGCCACTTGACCAAAGTGGTATAGATGAATTTAAGTCGGAGGAGAGGGAAATGAAAGGCATGGGTAGGAGAAGACCATTGGGAGACAAAACAAATCAATAATGGCAGCTTACATTTATATTGTAGATTTAATTTTAGAGTTGGAAGGGATCTTAGAGGCCTTTGAGTCTAACTTCTTCCTTCTTCAGATGAGGAATCCAAGGCACAGAGGTTATGTGACTTGCTCAGGGTCACTCAGCTAATAAGTATCAGAAGTAGGATCAATGTCCCATACTGCCTCTCTATATGATATTCTAAGGCTTTCTTGGAATAGTTGGTGGTGAACGGGTCTTGAAATTAGGATATTCTGCTTTCAAGTCTTTCCTCTGACATGTATTAGCTGTGTGACCCTGGGCAAGTCACTTAATTCTCAGCACTCTGAACTATCCTATAATTAAATAAGATATAATTTGTAAATCACTTAACAAAATGTCTGGCACATACTGGATGTTTAATGAATGTTCGTTTCTTTCCCTTCCCTTTTCCCTATCCAACTTTAAATGACAGAGTATCCAGCTTTAAGTTACTCTTTATTTTAAGGAGTACTCACCTACCTGAATTGGTAGAGGTCATTTCCTCACCAGGGAGTTTGCGTATAATCAGAGGTCCAGTCCGTATTGCTATCTAAAGTTTACAAAGTGTGTTAATAATAAGCCAAATGTCTACAAATGGCTTTCATCGCAACCACTAATAGAGGCAAAGTGTCCCAAAGAAAGAAGGCAACCATTCTGCTCTCCCTTGCCCCACTCAAACCGATAAGATTCAATCAGGTGTTTGCTTCAAGGCATCACAAAGACGTTGACATGCTGGGGAGCATGTGAAGAGGGACACAAATGGGTGGTGAGGGGACTCCTAATCATTCCACATGGGAATCGGTTGTAGAGAAAAATGGGAATATTTAGCTAAGAAAAAAAGGATGTGACAACTACGGAAGATGACTAGATCTATTCTGATTGGCCTCAGAGGGCAGAACGAGGAGCAGCTTTGTATTTAATATACAAAAAACTTCCTAACTTTTGGAGTTTCCCAAAGTGGAGTGAATTACCTTGGTGTGTTGTGAATTCCCTTTTATTTGAGGTTATGATATCAGGGGCTCCTAGATCTAGAGTTGGAAGGGACCTTAGAGGCCATCTGCTCCAACTCCTTTATTTTACAGATGAGGAAACTGAGTCCCAGGCAGATGAAATAATTTGCCCAAAGTTGTATAGAGCAGAAAGAACCTCATCTGGCTCTTTCCCCTCTAGTCATTTTCTATTACTGTTAGAAAGTCATTTCAGTTGTTTCTGACTCTCTATAACCCCATTGAGGGTTTTCTTGGCAAAGATACTAGAGTGGTTTGCTGTTTCCTTCTCCAGCTCATTTGACAGAGGAGGAACTAAGACAAACAGGGATAAGTGACTTGTCCAGGGTCACATAGCCAGTAAGTGTCTGAGACCGGGTTTGAACTTGGGAAGAAGAGTCTTCCTAATTCCAAGCCCAATATTCTATCCACTGCGGCACATAGCTGCCCAGCGATATGAATAGATCTGTTCAAAAGAAAGACTGTTTCACTGGCAGTACTAAGGTGTGAGATGGTGAAGCTCTAGCATGTCTGCTGTGATAGTGTAGGCACGCAGGAATGAAAGCCTGCACTGTGTCTGTGGGAGCAGAAAGGATGGGACCCATGTGAGAGATGTTGGTGAGATAGAATTTATAAGATCTGATACCCAATTGGATATGAGGCAAGGGAGAGGGAAGGATGAAAGTAATTCCTAATTTTCCAGTGTTGGTCTTAGGCAAATGGTGGTGGTACTGACAGAAATAGACAAGTCAGAAGACTCTCTCTTCGTGATCTCTATGCTCTTCTTGTCTTACATATTTTTTCTGGCATTGCTGTGCTCCTAACAAATATAGTCTTCTGGTCATGAGTCCTGACATTTTCTTCCCCACTGTAAATGACAGAATCTTAGAGTTGGAAGGGACCTTAGAGGTCACCTAATTTGACCCCTTGGCTCAGCCAAATTTCATTGCTGGTTTCAGGCTGAGCTCATGGGCCCTTTTTCAATGACATGCAAGAACTTCAGAGTCTGAGAAATACTGCCTCATTATAAGGAGAAGGCATACGATTCCATACCCAACTTTATAAAGTAAGTAATGTCTGAAGAAACAATTTTTCAAAAAATAAAGATATTTCATTTTTTTAGAAAAAAAATCCATAGACCAATTTCTTTTAAATCTGACAATTTCTTTGAAGCTAGAGAAGGTATTGTTTTCATTTCTTTTTTCTTTTCATTTCTTCTTTTCTTTTTTCTCTTTCTATCCTTCTTCCCTCCCTTCCTCCCTTCCTTCCTTCCTTCCTTCCTTCCTTCCTTCCTTCCTTCCTTCCTTCCTTCCTTCCTTCCTTCCTTCCTTCCTTCCTTCCTTCCATCCTTCCTTCTTTCTTTCCTTCCTTTCTTTCCTTTTATATTTTAAAATTAAAAACATTTAGTTAGTGACTGGTATATGCAATACTCTGTACAAGAACTTGAGGAAGATAACAAAATTTAGTTAAGGCAGATCTTTTCACCATCACACAATAAACCATCATTTATTAGGCACCTCATGTGTACTAGGCACTATACTAGTCTTTGCGAATAAAATGACAAAAATGGAATGCTTTCTGAGCTCAAGGAGTTTATATGCTAATGGATTATATAACATGTACATATATGATCCACTAATAAGCATTTATTAATCACTTACTCTGTGTTGGAAATACAATTTAAGAAATGAGACAACCCCTGACTTCAAGGACCATGTACATTCTCTCAGGGCAAATGATAAGCATATGTATATACAAAATAAATACAAGATGGCCAGTGGAGAGGGAGAAGACACTAGCAGCTAGGTAATTAGGAAAGGCTTTATGTGACCTTCAGAGATCTGAAGGAAACTGAGGATTCTCAGAGGTAGAGGTGAGGAATCGTTGAAATGGCGTTGATGAGCCCAGGCTGAAGGCAAAACTGGAACTTGCTTGAACCAAGGGATTAAATTAGTTAATCTCTGAATTTCCTTCAAACTCCCATGTAAAGGCAAAGAGATAAGAGATGGGACTCTTGTGCATGAGTTAAGGCAAGCAAGTCAGTTTGACTGAATGGTGGGATGGTGAAGGGGAATGATGTATATGTGAAAGACTTTAGATGTTAAATGGAAGAGTTTATTTGCACCTGGAGAAAACAGGAAGCCATAGAAGTTTATTGAGCAGGGTAGTATCATGGACAGATCTGCAGCGTAGAGAACATCCCTCATGAATAACATCTAACAATCCTGATGCCAGAAACCTTTAAGACAACACATCCAGTACATCTTCTATAAGAAGGAGTTTTGGTTGTCTCTGTCTTGATTTAACCGAGCTAGTGCTTTCAGCCGCCTCCAGGAGACAAAGTTCCCAGCCACGACCACCTTCAGGTGCGCTTATTTCTTTAGGAGAATCAAAGCTAATTCTCATCCCTTCCTCTGAGATGTTCAAAGCTTTTTTTTTTTTTAATCTTTCAAATAGACACTGGCAATAAGAGTTGGCCTTTCTGTAACAGGGAGAACTCTGCCGTTTAAAGTTCTCCATAGCCTACTCTCACCTTTCCCATCTTCCTTCCCTCCAGCTACTCTGGTCTTCTTGCTATCTGTGCCTTTTACCTGACTGTCCTGGCCTTCCATCCCCTCTACCTCTTAGTTTCTCTGACTTCTTTGAGACTCAGTTCAAACTCTATCTTCCCCAGGAGACCCTTTCCCAGTCCCCCAGCTATTAGTACCTTCCCTTTGAGTGATGTCTAGTTTATATTTCCATATACCCTGTATGTCCTACTTATTTACATGATCTCTCCCCCATTGAATGTAAACACATTGAGGGCAGGGATCATGTTTTTGCCTTTCTTTGTATACCCAGAGCTTAGTACAGTGCTTGGCACACAGGAAGCCCTTCACAAAGGCTTGTTGGCTGACTTCCTAACTACTTTGCAAAATGTTTTACTCATAATAATTTTTGTGGGTGAAAATATGTTTTACATGACCACACATGTATAACCTATATCAGATTGCTTGCCTTATCAATGACAGGGGAGGGGAAAGAGGGAGAGAGAATTTGGAGCTGAAAAAATTTTTTAAATGAATGTTAAAAATCATTTTTACAGGTAATTGGGGGAGAAATAAAATATTAATTTTTTTAAAAAGGAAATTTCTTAATGAAGAGTTTTTTTTTAACAAAAAAAACAATCTTTCTAGGGCAACTCGTGTGTGAATTATCATTTTGCAGATGAGGAAAGTGGGATTTGGAAAGACTGAATAACATCTATGGTCAGTAAATGATAGTGTGAACCCAACCCTTCTGACTCAGTTCATTCTTTCTCCACTATATCTGAATGCCTCTTGCATAGGATTTCCCCCAATTATGAAAGAAATACAGAGTCCTTTTTGCTTCCCTAATATGCAGATAATGATTATCTGTTCTTTATTGGAGTTTAAGTGGAGATAGGCAGATTGCTGTCAGGAGAGTAGAAAAGAAACTGGTTTTTGCTTTTTTTTTTTTTTAATTCTTGTGAAGCTTATAGGTTTATAGATTTAGATCTGGAGGATACCTTAGAGGCCACAGAGTTCAACTCCATTTTTCAGATGTGGAACTGAGGCTCAAAGACATTAAATGAATTGTGTTGATCCACATAATGACAGAGGCAGGATCTGAACTCACACCTTCCAGATTTCAGGTCTAGCACTTTCACCACTATGTTAGGAGTTAAGTGATTTGCCCATAGTCACTTCCTTACTAGGTTTCTGAGACAAGGTTTGAACCCAAGTTTTTCCTGAATGGAAGTTTAGGGCCCTTTCTCTTGCTATCTATTCATCCATCCATCCATCCATCTGTTCATGTCCAAGAGTACTGGAACCAGAATGCTCATAGATCCACTACATGGTATAGTGCAAGGAGGGGTACATTTGGAATTAGAGATTACAGGTTCAAATCCTGTCTTGTCCACTTACGTAGGTCACTTACCTCTCTGAGTTTCAGTTTTCTCATCTGTAAAATGTGGGCTTTGGACTACACTAAACTTATGGTTTAAATACAGAACTGAGTAAGATGTGGTTGCTGTTTCCATTTCTTTCCAAACCATCTGACCCATCTGTTGTCCTCACCAGGTCCTAAGTTTTCTCTTCTCTGATTGCCTCCAATTTACTCAGTGTGTGTATGTATATTGTATATATCTAGTGATTTACATATTGCTTTCCACAACTAGATTGTGAGCTTCTTGAGGGTAGGGACTGTTTTTGCACTTAGCGCTGAGTCCAGGAACTAAAGACCTTATTGACTGGGGGTCCATGGGATCCAGTTGGTAGGTCAAGTGGTCTATTAGGTCATCTATCATCCTGGTCTCTTTGCTTAATAAATCACCTCCTTAATATTTGTCACTTCTGACTTTCTGTAGAGCTCTTGGCTTATCACACAGCCCTGTAAAAAGACCCTGTGTACTGTGCTTTCCATTGAGTTCTGGGTGACCCATGACCACTGCTCTTTACTTGCCATTGAGAATAACCTTCTGTTGTATCAATCATTGTAGAAAGTACTATGGAGTCAAACATTTCTGTACCTATTTCCATGGACACGTCATTGTTAAATAGAGATGGCAATCTGTTAATTTCTCTCTCATTATCTAGCTCTCAAATCTATAATCTATTATATCTGCTTATCTACTCACCATCTATTATATTTAGCAATCATCTATTATATCTATCACCTCCTATGTCTATCTTCTATCTATCTGCCTTAATATACATATCTACCTATCATTATCCATCTATCTATTTAATGAAGGAGAAACAGAGAAAAAAGAAGGTTATATGACTTTCTTGTGATAACAGCATGGCTGACTAAAGCTGTGAATTTGGTGAAATTTATCTTCCACTTCTCCTTTTTGGGCCATTTCTTTCTTTTTTAGGTGCTCTGATGTCCCTCACCCAATAGGGTCCCAATGTACTTATTAGGTATGAAAGTAATTTGATAGGAAATCATCCCTTGACTTAATGGGCTGCTCTTGCCAAGGATTTACAAGGAAATGACAGAAAATGGGCAAAAGCTTAACCCAAAGAAATACTTTACTAATGGTAGAATGTTTGGTTTCAATGGAGGAGACAGGATGGTTCAGTGAAAGGAATACTGACCTGTAAACTATGAGAGATCCAGATTCTAGTCTTGGTTCTGATATTACTGAGATAATCAGATTTGGGCAAGTCATTTTACTTTACCATATTTTATTTCTGTAACTGAGGTGTTTGGAAAAGATAATCTCTAAATTTCCTCCCAGCCTTAACATCCGTAGAGATACTTTTAGTTGGGATGGACTTCCTGGTATCCCTACTCTGCCAATACCAGTCCCCATGACTAAGAGAGGTCCATCCTTGTGCTTGTGTGTGTGTGTCTGTGTGTGTGTGTGTGTGCGCACAACCCATAACTCAAGGACCATATTTGGATTTTGAGTGCCTATTATGGATCTTTTGAAATAATTACTAAGACAAGAAGTGGCCACCACCAACAGGCTCATAGACCTAGAGCAAGATGTGATCCCAGAATGCATCTCATATGAGCCCCTTATTTTACAGATGAGGAAATTGAGGCCCAGGGGGTGAATTCGCTTGCCCAAAGTCATATAGGTAGTAAGTGATAAGCATGAGATTCAAACCCAAGTCTTCTGACTGCAGTATCACTATTCTTACAATATACTGTACTGCTTCCAAAGCGCACACACACACATTCATGTGCATGTGTGTATGGTGTAGCTATAGATATATACAGTCATCTATGTAAACAATATACTCATGATATTCATCTACACATATGTATATATACATGTATAAATTCATGTATGTATGATGGCATATGTGCATATATAGTTATATGTGTATATATAGATAAAATTATATATACAATTCCATATGGGTGTATATAACATTATATAATTACATGTGTACATATAAAAATTATATAAGTATATGTGTATATAAAATTATGTAAGTATATATAAAGCTTATGTAAGTACATATGTGTAAAATTATCTAAGTATATGTGTATATGTATAAAATCACATAAGTATATATGTATAAAATTATATAAATATATATATACATATTATATATATATACACACACATCCACAGTACACATACACACATATATTTCACAAATAAGATTTGTTTTAATAATTCTAGCCGTGTGAAATCTACAGACTCAGGCTCTGTTTTTTCTGGCTTGGCTTTACTAATACATGTGACCCAGACTCTTCTTTCAATCGTTCCATCATGATGAAGGAAAACAAAAATAACAAACCAAAACCTCCACTTGTCCCTTCCTCGCCCAGCCCCAGAGCCAAAATTCCCTCATGTTCTTAATCCAAGAGTTGATCTAGTCTCCTTAAAGAAATGCTGACAGACCATGCTTCTAGCCTTGATGTTTATCTTAGGTGGACTGGTGATAAACTCCAGTTCCACCCCCAGTATTAATCCCTTCTTTTTCCTGTTTCTCGTCACAGTTTCTGAGAATGGGAAAGGATGTATGTAAGAGGGAGTTAAGTCAGCCATTGCTAGTAAAAAAAACATTTTTCCTTTGGCCATCTGTATGATTCATTGTGGACACTGGCTGAGGTAATTGTTGAATTTGGGGCTTCTAACCTTTGAGGCAGGTAGGGATTGCAGCTAGAATCAGGAAGACCTGAGATCAAATCCTGCCTCAGACACTTATGAGCTGTGTGACCCTGGGAAAGTCTCTTAAATTTTCTCAGCCTCAGTTTCCTCCTCTGTAAAATGGAAATGCCTCCTGCTGTGAGGAACAAATGAACAAAATTTTAAAATGTTATTTAAATGTTAGCCATTGTTATTGTTTGTCTGGCTGACCACCAATGCCATAGATAAAGGGAACAGATCATTCCATTTCTTAGAGTTGCCCGTGGGGTGAAGTTTTGCCCAGAGGACCCTTTGGTAGTCCTAAGAGTGAGATGAGAAGAAGGAAAGGTTGGTGAAGATGGAAGGGGCTTCACTCATTTGCCAGAGGAAGTTAAGTGACTTGCTCGAAGTCACGCTAAGTGCTTTGGATTGGAATCTAGACTCTGATTCAATAGCTAGCAGTTTTTCCACTGCACCCTGGTTCTTTCCGAGTATAGATCTACGAGCACATAGCGAAGTGAAGGCCCCTAGTAATTATCTCAAGGGTTGCTGGGCCAAAAGTTGGCAGCTTTCCCCCCAGCATCCGTAGCAGGGATCCAAGCTTTTTATAGAGTGAGAAACCCTTGTTGATGTCAAAAACCTTGATGCACCTTCCCTCCCCAAACTGAACTCTGATTGTTTTTAAACTGAGGGCAAAAAGACAATTGTTGAGGTGGAGATGGTGTCAGCACAAAGGACACTGTGATGCAGAGTAGGAGTGGGAGAGGTACAGAGGATCATCCAATCATGGGAAAAGTTTTGCTTGCAGAAGAGTGGCTCATTCTCTGAAAAATCTGACCTGTGCCCCTCTAGAGGTTAGGGGTGGGGGTGGGAAGGCAGGTAACAGGATTCTATAGGTCTTAGCCAAGAGCTAAGCAAGGGGTTAGGGTCTCACTAAACAGGACAGATCTGCAAAGAGAAAGGATACCAGTGGCTACTGGAGGGTAGAAAGCCCTATGAACTAGAGGTGAGTTGTGTTTTCTGTATATGAAGCATGCTCTTGGATATTAATGCCCTGGAGCAAAGCCCTAATTGCCCTAACCTAGTTCCAATTCAGTCCCAAACTTGAGTAGTTATTGAAGTTAAGTAAAAGTTAAAATGATAACATTTGGTGTGTTTCCTCCTACCAATGTGACTTTGTGGTCTTTTAGGTTTCTGCAGCACCCAGGTTGGGGATCAGTGCTCTAGCACCTAGATCTTGTTCTTGTCCCTGAGTAATTAAAATGGGTTTTCCTAATTGTAAGATTAAAATGGATTCTTCTTTCCTGCTCCCTCTTTGTTCAAATCTCTCTTTTCAAGGATAGGTGTGGTTCTTAATAATTAAAAGACATGGTGGGAATACTAATTGGAAATATTCAACTTGGAGTCACTGATGTTGAAGTCAAATTCTTTCCCCAATGATTATGACTTGAGTCTTCTGTTCTGTAAAATGCAGTGGTTGGACTAAATGACCTCTGGGGTGGTTCCCCGCACAGCTCTAAAATCTAGGTGATGGGGGTTATGCCAAAATGAAAAGACCATGCTTTTGAAAACAACCCAGTCCCTGAATTTCCCCATACGTTTCAGTAGCAGCAGGTCACTGGTGCCTCTACCCAAAGCATCTGGTCTACTGCAACCCACCTTGATTACTTAACTAGCTTACCTTAATCCCATGTAAACACCCTCTCTGTTATCTCCAGATCTCCTCAGGGCATTTGCTACCCTATAATCACAACCAAATTTTCTTCCAGTATTTTTCTGTATAAAAGTATCAATCCCCATCAAATGTTGCAGATTCACTAGGAGTCTAGCTGGCTTCTATTGGCAGCACAATAAACCTTATCTCCTGACTGAAAGAAGACTTGAGTGGTCAGATTCTTTTGAGGCAGACTTGGGTTCCCAGCAACCCCAAACTGTAACACAGTGACCCCTTTATTAATCACTTCCTCTCCCTGGGCCTCAGTTTTCCCCATCTGTAAAATGAGAAGGCTGGACCAGCTATCCCTTAAGATCCCTTTGAGCTGTTCGGTCGGGTCCCACTCTTTGTGATCCCATTTGGGGTTTTCTTGGCCAAGATATTGGAGTGGTTTGCTATTTCCTTGTCCAGTTCATTTTACAAATGAGGAAACCAAGGCAAACAGGGCTAAGTGACTTGCCTGGGGTCACACAACAAATAAATGTCTGAGACCAGTTTGATCTCAGATCTTCCTGATATATACTGCACCTTGGAACTTTCAAATGATTCTGCTTCCCTACCAAAATTCTCAAGTCTTTAAAAATGGTCGTTTTAAGTAATCTCCTTTGTTGTTCAGAAACTTCTACCTTCCCATATCTGGTTTTTCTTCATATCAAGCCTGCAGCAATCAGCTGATCATTTTGTTTTAATTAAAAGAAAAGTCTTTAAGCTACGATGGAAACTACATATCCATATACACAGAGACACACACGCATCCATGCACACATACACACAGATACACACACATATACATGCACTCACAGATATACACACACCTCCATGCACACACACACACACACACACATGTATAGCTGAGCTGCTCTGTAAATAGACTGTACAAAGTGTGCCAAGGATTATCATCAGAGGTCAGAGATATTTTAGGGCTTGTTGACAACAGCTGATCATTTCTAATGCAGCAATGAAATTAGCCTTGTTCTCTTTGGGAGGAAACAAAAAATATAGTAATAGTCTTCTGGAAGCAGCTCTGATGGTGAGGAGAGAGATTTGAAATCAGAGGACTTGGGTTTCATAATAGTATTCATTACAATAATAGCTAGCATTTATGTATTTCCTACTGTGTGCTAGGCACCATGCAAAGTGCTTTACAAAATTTCATTTGATCCCCACAATGACCCTCGAAGATAGGTATTGCTATTATCTGCATTTTACAGATGAGGAAACTGAGGCAGACGGAGGTGAAGTGAGATGCCCAAGGTCACACATCTAGTAAATGTCTAAGGTTAGATTGGAATCTTTGTTCAGCCACAAAGTCTATGACTTTTAATATCAAAGCAGACTTGCAGGTGGAAGAAAAGCATCTTCAGCGCTGACCACATTCAGCGGCTTTGGTAAAAATTAGACCTGGTAGAATAATAACCTATTCATCATCCCTTTGGGATGGTAAAGCTAGAAGTCAGAGCTCACTAAGTTCAGTCTCTTCCATTTTAGGTTTTAGAAAACAGAGACCCAGAGACTTGTCCAAAATCATACAGGTAGTAAGTATCCAAGGCGGGATTTGAACACAAGCCATGTGATTCCAAATACAATATTCTTTGATTTAAACCCAAGCTGTGAGACCTTAGATTTAGAATTGAAAGGGAATTCTGGAGCCTTTTGTCCAACCCTTCTCTTTTGCACCTGAGGAAACAGAGAACTTGGAGAAATTAAGCGACTTGTCCTCAAATCTCAGAGGCAGTCAATGTCAGATGTAGGATTCGAACCTGGATTCTGTTTCAAATCCAGTGCTTTCATCATATTTTGGATAAAATCCTGTGTTAATGAAGTGGGTCTGTGAGTGGAGTCTCCATGGTTTCATACTTTTGATGCATTCTTTTGGGGACAATTTGACTAACATTAGGATGTTGCAGCATGGCCAAGCCAGCAGAACAAGGCCATCCTCACTTAAATTAGATCTGCGTGGCTTGGGCCATTAAGCCACTGTAGGAGTCCCTGACTCCCCTGCCAAATGTCTTCATCTTGACTTTTCTTATATTGTGAGAACAGCTGTCAAAGCTCAGACAGTCCAGAGCTTGATGTAGGTACTCAGGCCTTGGCAAACCAAATATCTTTCCATTTCCCTTGCCTGGAATGCCCTCAGGGTCCCATGAAGGAGCTCCTTCATCATGTCAGCTCAGGACAATCAGGATTTCTGGTAGCCACTCCTGGGAAGAATTTCCTTGAGTCTGAAAGACAACCCATGGCTACAGACCAACTGTCAAGTGGAAGTGGCCAAGAGCTTGGAAGAACTCCCCTCTTGATGACAGCCACCCTGCTGTGGTGGGGACATCTTGAAGCTGGCATTACTTGAGCTGAGAGCCTGAGAAAAATGCTTTAGACTGTTCACAGGAGAAAGATTTCAAGGAAATAAGATCCAAGAAATGAAAGGGACCTTAAAGGGACCTGACCTCATCCAACCTTCTCTTCTTATGAAACAGGAAGATCAGGTTCAGGGAAAGGAAGTGACCTATCCAAGGTCACCTGGGTAGCAAATTGCAGAGCTGGGATCATCAGATCCTAGATCAAGAGCTGGGAGGAACCTTATAGGTTATTTAGTTCAAGCTAAAGTCCATACCATATTTTCCAAGACCACCATATTTTCCAGGCAGAGTTGGTCTTTGATCACTGTGCTATTGGTGGTGTTAAAGTGTAGACATAGATGGGAATAGTAGATAGGAACCTTCATCTCACAGAATAACTGTGTTATATCAAACTTTTTGTGTATATAGTTACATTCTGGGGCGGGGGGGTGGGGGAAATAAGATGATGAGTGACTTAATTTAAACCAGATTTTAGAAACCTTCTATATGATTGGAAGCTCAGGAGCTGGGATTTACAGCACTTAAACTAGCCCTTCTGTACTGAGCAACCTTCCACTTTTGAGGATGGGGTGGAGACTTTAATACATTTAGGATACAGAGTGAAATCTAATAGAGATAGCTAGGTGGCTCAGTAGATAGAATACTGGACCTAGAGTCAGGGAAATCTGAGTTCAAATCTGGCCTGTGACACTGTGTGACCCTGGGCAAGTCCCTTAATCTCTATTTCCCTTGATCCACTGGAGAAGGAAATAGAAAACCCCTCCAGGGTCTTTGCCAAGAAAACCCCATGAACAGGACATGGTATCCATGGGGTCATGAAGAGTTGGGCATGACTGAACAGTGGAGTCTATTCTGGAGTATAGAAGTGAATCCCTTTTTATTCATTGAAAAGATTATGTGTACATAATCCAAGTGGATCTTAAAGCAGGAACATGGAAATGATACATTTTAGTGACACAAGCTAACAGGACCGAAATGCAGGACAGTAAAACCCCAAAGACTCAGTCAAATGCCAAAGATACAAACAAATAAGAGTCTTCATTCAGAAAATCATATAGCTCCACCTTTCTTTCATTAATACGACTTTCACTAATTATGGTGGCTGGAGATCCAAACACCAAAACAGTTTTATAGTATCAGTGCTTGGATGACCATAATGTTCGTAGCTGGCAACAAGGACTAGTTAACAACTGGGTTATTTAGAAAGCCTCAAAACACGTCTTTCATGTTGGTATTAAAAAAAGTGTAGTAGTAAATATGATTCCCTGGGTGCATGAAGTCAGTGTGTCTAACAGGCCTTGAGTGGGAACAAAGTCAGGAGGACGGATGAAGAGACTCTAGAGTGAGTCAGGAGCTGTGACTAGAGAAGCTTTAGAGGAGCAGTTTTAAAGACACTTAAGTACCAATTATCAGGATATCTTTAAGAGGAAAAGACCCCAAAATGATGAAGAAGTTCACAGATAGTACTTCTGCCCCTGAAAACTGCAATTGAGAAGATATTATCAATTACAGACCCACATGTGTCCTTTCTGTGCAATCTATGGAAATGGTCTATGTGAGCATGGAGGGAGTCCAAGGTGTGCCAACTGGTACCAGCGTATGAGGCTGATTGTTAAATTAGCATAAGCATCCTCACCTTGGAAATCAGCAGCGCTGTAACCAATTAATTAGTCAGCTAATTCCTTGTTTTGTTGATTTTCTAGACATAAGGAGAGGATAGAGAAAATGTTAATGATAAAAATTCAACTTTGAAGTGTATTGTGTCTATCAGGAGAGAGAGGATTATCATGTGGATGGGATGAAAGATGGACCAGTGGCCAACTGAAGTGGTCTATTGGCACCTCTATGATATTTAAGGACCCCACGATAGTAAGCACGTGACTAGATCTTCAGTGTATGGTTTGTAAAAAGATATGGCCCAGAATTGCGCAGGAAAAGAATGTATGGGGAGGGGGGTGTGGTCTCTAGCAGTAGAGGGAATACCAACACCTCCTAAGAACTAATTAAAAAAACATAATCCAATAAGAACCAACAAACATTTAAGTGTCTCGTGTTTAAAGCACCAAAGATACAAAGACGTGAAGAAAAGGATCCCTGCCCTCAAGGAACTTCCATTGTAGGGGATATAATATAGAAACAAAGAAGTAAAAAAACGTGATAATCTGAGGAGAGTGATAGGATTTACATCTAGGATATCTTTACAATAATCACAGTTTAACTCCTTGTGGTGATCCTAGGTTCTTGAAGATACTAGCTCCAGGTTCTACCAGCCAAGCAAAGGCTCCAGTATGGCCCCAGCATTGGACTATGTGCTTATAATGTGAGGCCAAGTCTTGTCTAGTTTAAGGGGGTTCACTGCCAGATGCTCAATAATTACTCTTTTTTTGGCTATAATAACTCATGTAGACTGTCTATTAAAGTCTGCAGAAGGTTGGAGTCTAGATTAATGGAGAGAATTGAAACAAAAACCCTAAGTGACAAAGTTATAATTGGAGGACTGGCTTCAGGGGCACCATGATCTGGATAAATTTCTCACCCAAGTCCCATCACTGAACCATGCTGGCTATCACTTAACTTAATACCATGCAGCCTTTCTAAGATTATAAGATGAAGAATGATGCTCGTCTACAATGGTACTTTCCTCACAAGGAGTTCCCTAAAACAATGAAATAATAAGTCCAGGTCAAAAATATTAAAATAATCATCTCTGTACTTTTAAAATGGAAATGAAAGAAGTCCTCAACTTTTTGCAATCAGTTACAAATCTCATTTTTAAAAATTCCTTTGTAAAGCCTTCACTCTATATGCATTTGATCATTTGATATATGCATTTGAGCCTATGATGTTAATTAACCTTACTATAGATGGCCTTTGGGTGTGCTTTTCTATTTCTTTTAGAGATGGCATTATTGCTAAAGAAATGAGAATGAAAATGTCAAAGCTTAGTGAAGTTTCGTGAGGCTGGGAGGAAATCAGGACCTCAGTGTTTATATCTTTTGCCCCGAAATTCTTAAGGATGAAAGGGGGAAGTTAGAGATGTACCACCACCCAGTCCAGACATTCTCTCCAAGAAGGAGAAAGAGAATGTGAGTTCACAAAATCAGAATCCACTATGGTGGTGAGGACACAGGACTCGAGACAAGAGAACCTGCCCATGGGAATAGTTATCATCCAGTGTTCTGGAAACCTTTCCATGAACCAAACCCAGACACTAGTTTTCTGGCTTCTGTTTTCCCTTAACACCTTCCCCTAATCAATACTTTCCAATCAACCCACTTCATATTACCACCTTCTGCCCCCTGACCACACTCTCTAGAGCCATACTTCCATCCATGTCTGCATTCTATGAGAACATCATCATCTCCTATGATCCAGCAGGTCTAGTCACCTGCCTCTCTTAATGGACCTCTCTCCATCTTCTGCCTGGATAGAACAGTTAGCATGCTCTATACTTCCAGTGATTTGGGCTGCTGATAGTAAAACCTTTTCTTCATCAACAGCTGCCTCCTCACTTATTGCAATCTTCTTTAACCATTCCCCAACACCTCACTCCAGATCTTCCTGCCTAATGTGCTCCATAGTTAACAAAACTCCTTTTTCTTTTTCATCTTCCACATTTCAGAACTCACTGAGATCTGGCTCCCCTCTGAAGACTGTATCTGTGGCCACTCTTTTCACTAATGGTTGCATTTTCATTCATACACTTAATACTGACTGTGGTGGAAGAATTGAATAATGTTTTATCTCCATCACCACTTCCAGACTCTTCTTCCACCATCACTCAACAGCTCCTTTGAGGTACATGCCATCCAAATTTTCACCCGATTCAGATTCTGGAGGCCATTATATACTGACTCCCCTCCCCCCCCAAAGAAATTCCCCTTACTTCTTTAATGAGTTCAATGCCTACATATCCTCTCTCAACAATCTCCCTCTCTCCCACTCTCCCTGTATCTTCCTCTCCTTTTCCCTCTTCCTCTACTTCTATTCCTGCTTTTATACTAGGAGACACAAGCAAAAATATTGACATTCTCAAATAATCTAACTTCCGTTTCTCAATCTACTTAATTTCCCATGACCTACTCCTCTGCTCCACCTCAATGACATACAGAGATGGTCATACCTTTGACTTTTCTATCATCCAAAGTATTCTACTTGTTCGTAAACATGAATTGCTTTATTTGGTTATAAACTTTTATTATTGTATTTTATTATTGCATCTTTCCTTATGCTTTATGACCCCTAATGCTGTTTTTCATATTCATTGTGACCTCTCAGTTCAGTGCATCACCCTTTCCCTGACTATGCTCTCCACCCTTATCCTTCTTTATCCCTTGGTGTTGTGTTTTTGTATTTGTCTTCTGTTCTTGAAGAGGACCATGACATCAGGAGGATGACATGACTTGCCGTTCACTTTGATTTGAGTGAGGGAGGGCTGTGCAAGGTCACCAACCTCACTTTCCTCTCCTGAGCCATCTGGGTCCAGTGACCTGTTATTCATCAGGAAGACTGGAGATAGCCCAGGAGGCAATGAGAGACCCTGACCCTTTCAGGCTAAGGTCCTATAGCATTTTCACTTTGAGTGAGAGACACCCATTTAATGAATAGGCTTCTTTTTTAGGGAACCAGTTCAACTCTAGGCTATTTTTTATTCTAAAATCTCTTTGGCCCCATGTCTTATCAGCAATCATGCCTTGTTGCCAAACTCCAACACTGCACTACTTTCACTTTCTGCTTCCTTCATTCCTATTCATATATTGCTGAAGAAAGCTGGAGAAAATTATAAAATCATGCTGATTGATTTTACTTAACTGGGTCTTCACTGCATCAAGACAATTCCTTATATTTCTAATTGATTAACTCTCCCATTCACCATTGGAGTTGTTCTGAACTTTTTCTTTCTTTGTTTGATTGAACAAAGATCAGAAATTGTGCCAGTATTCCATTCAGTTTTTAAAAAAGAAATCCTAACAATTATAACAATAGCTCAATTCAATGGCAGTTTAAAAAAAAATCTAAAAATCCATTTTATAGTATTCTAGTGGTACAGTGGATAGAGTGCTGGGTCTAGAGTCAGGAGGACCTGAGTTCAAATGTGCCCTGAGACACTTACTAGCCATGTGACCCTGGGCAAGTCACTTAATCTCTATTTGCCTCAGTTTCCCCAACTGTATAATGGAGATAAAATTAGCACCTACCTTCCAGGTTTATTGTATCAAATGAAATAATATTTGTAAAGTGCCTGGAACACAGTAGACCATTTGTAAATACTTATGCCCTTTATTATTCCCTCTTCTCCCAGCAGCCCTGTGGAATACGGGAAGTCATGTGTAATTTACATTTTGAAGGTGAAGAAATGGATGCATAGGGTAGATTAGGCGAGTGATTCTTTCAAGTGTATGCAGTTTCATACCCTAGGCTTTTTAACCCTGCTCAAAGTCCCCAGCTACCAAGTAGCACCATCTTTCAAGCCAGTCAATCGATAAGCATTTATTAAGCATCTACTGTGTACTAGGCTGTGTACTAAATACTAGGGAGACAATGAAAGTCAAAAAAAGTCCCAGACTTCAAGGAGCTCATGATCTAACGGAGGAGACAACTATGTACAAAGAACGTTTAGACAGAATCAACAGGATGTAATAGGAACAGTTGAACTCAGTCGTTGGGAAAGGTTTCCTGCAGAAAGCGAGATTTTAGCAGGGGCTGGAAGGAAGCCAGGAGCTGAGATGAGGGCAGAGAGCCTGGTGGACAGCTAAAACAAGGGCCCAGAGCTACAAGATAGAGTGTCTTGTGCAAGGAACGGGCAGGAGGTCAGTGTCGCTGGATGGAAGAGGACATTTAGAGGCCTCAAGCGTAAGAAGACTGGGAAGGTGGAGGCAGGCATAATCTACGTCCACACAGGTTAGCTGAACTTCAAGTACCCTGACAGAATGGGTACATTTGTTTTTCATAGTGGAGTAAAGAAAAGGAATGAGCATAAGGTTATTTGATTCTCTGATAATGAAAGAAGGGTGAACAGATGTTACTCGTTGTAAGGGGCCCACTACTGGGCCAATAGGGCTATCCCATCACCAAAGATCTCCTATTTGGAAAATTAAGCAAATTGCCTGTAAAAATCCATCATTACCCTGATGCTCATTGATGTGGTAAGGACTCCATCAACTCCCCAGCAGGCCTCCTGGTATCGACGTTAATGCAGGAAAGAGGCAAAGAATTTGTTTGCTTGAGTGGCTGTTCCTATGTCCTATGTCCAAAGGGGTGAGATGAACTCATATAGCAATGAATCAGGGGATTCCTGTTAGTTTAAAAGCTGCTTGGGCTCTGACTAATGTGAGATCCAACCTATATCCAGAGGAGACTCATTGTTTAGCACGATACAATGGGACAAATGTTGAACTTGAAGTCAGGAGACCTCAGTCTCTGTCAGCTCTGATACCAGTTACATGTAGAACCTTGGACAAAGGACTTCCTTCTCTGTGCCTCAGTTTCTCATCTGTAAAATGATGGGGTTGTGCTAAATGGGTTCTGAAGCCCCTTGCAGCTCTAGGTCTATAGAATGTCCCCAATGCCTAGGTGACTTGTAATAATAATAAAAAAAATGAAAATTGTAATTGATATAGTACTTTAAGTATTACAAATCTCATCTCACTTTATTTTCACAACCCTGAAAGGTAGGTGCTATTGCCCCCATTTTACAGATGAGGAAACTGAGACAGGCAGAGATTAAATGACTTGCCCAGGGTCACACAACTATTAAGTATATAAAGCTGAATTTGGACTCAGGTCTTCTTAACCCTATGCCTGATCCACTGTGCCACCTAGCTAGGCACAATTCTTCCAAGATTCTAGGAATTTCTCCTTTAGGTGATCACTAATCACTACCACAGCAGTAACAGAGAACATTTGTGATGTTTGAATAAAGGAGTGAGTGGAATTTTTTTTTTTAATAAAAACTTCTAGTGACTAGGTGACATAATTTTACTAAGGAGAGAAAGGTGGGGGGCCTGCTTGAATGAACTGATAAAAATGACTTCCAAATGGATCATGAGGTTTCATTCACAGTATAGTGCTTTATGAGTGTTGGAAAATATTTGGAAACAGTTTTCCAAAAGTGGTTTAAGCAGTCTTCCTACAATGTTGACCCTGTTCATTTCCCTAGTAACCCCTTTCTCAGTGGTAGACATCGTCTCCCCCATGTGACCCTGAAGTTTTGGGGTTATAAAGTTCCAGATCTAGAACTATAGCGGCCCTCAGAGGCATTGAGTCCAAGAACCTTCATTAGACAGGTGAGCAAAATCAAGGCTGTTCTTATTCAATCTGTCTGACTCTGTGACTCCATTTGGGGCTTTCTTGGAAGAGATACTGGAGTGGTTTGCCATTTCCTTCTCCAGCTCATTGTACAGATGAGGAAACTGAGGCAGAGTGAAGTGACTTGTCAAGGGTCATATGGTTAGTGAGAGTCTGAGGCTAGATTTAAACTTAGTAAGATGAGTCTTCCTGACTCCACTTAGTTCTCTAACCACTTTGCCACCTAGCTGCCCACACATAGGCATGGGTCAGGGTCCCCTGAGCACATAGTTTCTGAATTAGTGGAATCCAAACTGATGTGATCTTAAAGTACTCTCTGAAGAAAATTCTCATTGTTATAAACATAAAAGTATGATCTTATTCTAATAATGTAATCCTTACATCTATTGAGAGATTGGTCTTTAATCAGGAAGGCCTAGAATAAGGCTCTGGAGCTGGAGGCCATCCCTCTGGTCAGTTTTTTACCATTTCTATAAAGACATGTTATGGTATGGTACATAGACAGCTGACTTCAAAACCAGGAAGACTTGGGTTCTGGTCCTGTCTCTGGCACATAATGGCTATGCCACTTTGGGCTGGTCACAGCCTTTCACTGTCCCTAGGCAGTTTTCTGACACTGAGAAACAGCAGAGAAGGTTTTGCTGTCGTTGAGTCATTTCAATCATATCTGATTCTTTGTGACCTCCCTTTGGGGTTTTCTTGGCAAAATTACTAGAGTGGTTTATCACGTCCTTCTCCAGCTCATTTTATAGATGAGGAAACTGAGCCTGGCAGGGTTAAGTGACTTACCCAGAATCACACAGCAAGTAAGTGTCTGAGGCTGGATTTGAACTCAGGTCCTCCTGACTCCTGTCCCAGCTGCCCACAGAGAAGGTATTGAACTTTATTGACAGAGGGAGGTTTCTCATCCTTCCACTCCTTGTACCAGTGAAATATCAGGTTCCATCCCTGTCTCCCTTTACTACTTTATTGCTTTATGATTATTTAGGAAAATAAAAGAGTGAGTTTTTAAGCTCTAGTGATCCCCTGGTAGCCTCAGCTCAGTCAGAAGTAAGCAGGTTTCTATAAGGGTACAATCTTTCTCTCTCGAATTAGGAAGCTAGATTCTGGATTCAATCAGCTGAATTCTATTGGATTCAACTCTACAGGCATTTACGCTAGAGTATATGCAAGGCCCTGGGCCAGTCCCTGGCAGGTACAGAGAGGAGATGGGGAAGAGCCAGATCTTGTAGGGTGTAGAACTAGTAGTTAGGATGGCTAGAATTGGAACCCAGTGTTTTTACTCCAAATTCAGCCTTTCTCTTATGTTGCTGTGACTCCTGCCATCGTCTCTATCTCCTCCTTTAGCACCAGATCCTTGGACTCCATCCCTGGAACCACCCTTGACTCTGAGAGTTTAACTTTAGCCTCATCTCATCTAAATCTTGCTTTAGCTACCTCACTTCCTGGCCTTCTCCAGATCATTCTTCCTTAAGTGTGCTCTCTTTTTTCCCTTGATCCTTCATCTTTATTCATTGTCTTGCATCATTAGAATACAAGCTTTCTGAGAGAAGAAACTTGGCTTGTTTATTTGGATTTATATCTCCAGCTCTTAACACAGAGCCTTGCATAGAGTAAGCATTTGATAAATACTTCATTCATCTATCCATCCACTCATCTGTCTATATCTGTCTATCCACCTCTCACCATCTAACTATGACATTACTATAATGCATATATACTACCATTCTAAATTATAGAAGGAAAACTATAGCATTTCTTGTTGTTCAGTAGTTTTCAAGTCTTCATAACCCCACTTGGGCTTTTCTTGGCAAAGATACTGGAATGGTTTGCCATTTCCTTTTCCAGCTCACTTTACAGGTGAGAAAATTGAGGCAAACAGGTTAAGTGACTTGCCCAGGGCCACACAACTCATACATGTCTGAGACACAAAAAGAGTCCTCCTGACACCAAATCTGGCTCTCTATCCACTATGACATCTAACTGCCCCAAAGTATAGCATGAATACCACTAAGTAGTACTTTTAAAAAAAATAGCATTTATTAAATATCTATTGTGTGCCAGGAACTGTGTTATTATCTTGTTTAAACCTGGAAAGTAGGTGTTGTTATCATCCTCATTTTACAGATGAGGTGCAGATAGTACCTATGGAATATAGGCCATCTGAGATGTATCTTCCCCATGGGGAGGGGAAGGAGAAACTGGAAACCAAAAGAAAACGAATTTCTTGGGACATAAAAAGATGACATTATTTGTAAGATGATAATACTTTTGCCCAGTTACATACACAGATAGTCATACCTTGAGTGATGGAAAGAGTCTTAGAGGTCCTCTATTCCAGGAAGGTCAAACTCAAATAGAAATGGTATAACAAAGTCATTCATAAAGATCTTTGTGGGAATATACTAATTTAGATGCTCATATATTAAAGTTTCCTGTATTTTATTGTATTTTTATTTATTTTTTAAAAATATCCCCCAATTATATTTTAATGTAGTTCAGGCTGTGCTTGGGAGTAGTGCCAGTCACATAGGATACCTTAGATCTCTAGATGGACTACTTAACTTGACAGGTAAGGCAACCAAGACTAGAAAGGTCAGTATCACAGCAACAAGAGCTCAAAGGAACCACAGCAGCCATTTAATCCCAATTTATATTTGAGGAAACTGAGACCCAGGGAGCCAGAGTGACTCTTCAAGATCACATGGTGATAAATGTCTGGGATAGGATTCAAAGGATAGGATTCAGTCCCTTTGATTCTCTATCTAAAGCCCTTTCTCTTTCTCAGGCACTAGGCTGCTTCTCCTGTGTAAAGGCTTCCCAAAGTTTAAAGCTGTGTTAATTCCAACCATACACTAAGGCCGGAAGTCTTCAAAGTGCTGAGGAACTCAGTGGCTTGTGTGGTTTTCCTCTTGAAAACTGACTTGGCATACCCTGGCTGTAATTTCATTGACTATGGCAGTGCCAATCACTGAAAGGGAGGCTTCCCCGGAAATGAGATTTTTCCTTTCCCTGTTCCTGTGGGATTTTTAAAATTGCCCTTCTGAAGGCCAGTCTCTGCTTAGTGAGTTTTTTCTTTAGCTGTTTTATTTGGTAATTGGTTCTGAAGGACATCGTGTCCATCGGTGGGAGCCCAGTCACTTATGGTCCTACTGAGACATGTAACCAGTAACAGCATCCCCTGCCTGTCATCACATTATAAAATGGACCAGGCCATCTGTAACACCCACCAGAACTGAATTAGGAACCAGGCAGTCTTGTGCTAGCCTGGGTTCTACTGCTGACCAACACAAGTTACTTTACTTCCTCTAGCCTCAGTTTCCCCATCTGTAAAATCAAGATAAAGATACATCTTACAGGGTTATTGTGAGAATCAAAGGAAAGAATTTCATAAACTTTGAAGTGCTATACAAATGTCTCACCCTCTTCACCAAAAGTTGGAAGCAGTAGTATGATGGAAAGACGCCTGAATGTATAACCACAGGACCTGAGTTCAAATTCTGCCTCTGCCATGTTCTACCTGCTTGAGCAAATCATTTTGGCCTTGGTTTCCCCATCTGTAAAATAAAGGAGTTCAATTGAATGGCCTCTAAGGTTACTTCTAGCTCTAGATCTGTGGTTTTTTGGTAGGAATCCATTTAAAAAAATGAGTTACGAATTTTAAGGTCATTAGCAGTACAAAATCAATGACCAGAATTTGACATTGACATTAACAAATAATAAAGTATTATTGAAAAAATACTCAAAATATTTTGAATATTATCCTCTAGATTGATCATTATTATCATCTTGATAAAAGGAAAAGCATGGTATAATAGAGTTGGCCTTGAAGCCAGGAAGACCTGGGATCAAGTCCTGCCTCTAACGTTTATTGGTTAGGTGACCCTGGGTGACACTGAACCACTCAATACTTTAGGCAATACTTTAAGGCTATAAGTTTCAGAGAAAGTGCGAACCTATATTGGGAGATGGAATTGATTTACTCCAGAGTTCCCTATGCCAGTGAAATCATAGACTCTATCTCTTTCCTTAAGATCGTTGAGAAATTGTCAAGGCAAAGAATAGGATTGAAATGGAGCCTTGAAGACTGGTTCATGTATTACTTATATCTGGCCCTAGGCAAGTCACTTGACTCACATAGTGCTATCAACAACTCTCTAAGACTCTAAGACTATGTTAATTATAGAAGTATTACTGATCTGCTTTGGGGGGTGTGAATTCCCACACTGGGAGTTCCCTGAATTCATACAATCACTGGGTCCACCCCTTGCAAGTGGGCTTTATGGAGGGGACATTCTTACAATATGAAGGGCAGGCAGGAAAGGTGGTGGAAACAGGTCAGGTCCTCTGGAACCTGGGTGGAATTAGGTGCTCCTTGTTGGGGCCCTAGAGAGAATGGGGCAGTCCAAGTCAGTAAAATGTAGTAAGTTTTTATAAGGTTCTTATCTGTATCTAGCAGGACTACGCATTGAGGGAAGGGAGCCAGGAGCCTGGACCTGGGAACTGGTTTTAATTCATGCTAGTTTGGAAGGAGACTCCTGGAGAACTGTCAGGTAGTTGATATTCAAACTCCTTAGCATCAGAAACAGGGCTTTGGGCCATTTACTAGAGACCTTATTCTGATCCAGTGACTTGGGAATTTTTAGCTTTCCCAGCGCTTCTTAATTTAGGGGGCTGGGAAACTATTGGGATCATTACATGGCTGGTGTTGGATGAGTCCTGTAGAAAGTTGGCCAAATGCCCAGCACAGAGTTGGATGCTATCCATAAAGCAAGCTGGGTAAACTTACAGAATGGCAGGTTACTAGATGATATTTCCAGGGTCCTCAGCCACTCCTATACCCTGCTCTGCTGGGGAAACATGTATAAAAATGTAGGTCACCCCAAGAACTTCTAAGCAGAGGTCTGATTGCTCCATGGAATAGTTGATTACTTCCCCAGGAGCTTTGCAAAGTAGAATGTCCTTTTTTGGAAGGGCAGACTAATAAGAAACTAGTTTGTGTTATTGTCACCCCATATTCCACTGACCACTGTTCCCTCCAATTCTTACCCCCAGAAACCCTTGGCCCATAAATGATCTAATCAGTGACTTGGCATAATGGGAGGATGTTTAGCCTAGTCTGACCCTAGGCTTACCTCCTCTCTAGCAGTGAGATCAAAATGTCCCTTACTGGGCACCTATATAATTCATCTTTTGAAAATGGAAAGACTTATATGAACAGATGCAAAATGAAATAGGTGAAACAATGAGTGTATGTGTGTGTGTGTGTGTGTGTGTGTGTGTGCGCGCGTGCATGTGCATGCATCTGTGAGAGATGACTACATGTAGGGAGGACTATCTGTAGTGAGAACACTGTCCTTGTGTAACTCTAAGGAGGGCTTCTTCTCCTCCCTCCCCCTTCTCCAAAGGTGACTTTTATTCCCACCAGGAGGGGAAGGGGGAAGTGGCCCACTCTCCTCTCCTCTGAGAAAGGGGGTACCAGGCTAGAAGTGTATCTATCAGCTCCCTTAAATAATGTTCACTTAGGCAATATGTTCAAGTTTCATCTAACTTCTGATCACTTTATCATTTTGCGGGGGACAACATCCAAGACTTGACCCCTTTCCCATCTAATATCAATCTCACAATGAACCCATATGGCAAATAGGCAAAAAACCCATTTATCCAAATTGTAGTAGAACAGAAATTAGAGGAGGTAAACACAGGTACAGAAGATACAGAATAATGGAACTCTCCCATTAAGAGAGAGATAATGCAGCTCAATCAAGGGAGAGTATCCTTGTTCTCATCCAAGGGGAAACTCCCCAAAGTCTCCAGTATAGCTAGCTAAGTACAGGGCTGTGATGGAACCTGCCAACTCTTCTCAGGTCTTCCCAGGATCTTTTCCTTCAGCAATCTGAAGTGGGGTTGGCCTCTTCCAACTTTTCTCTTGAAACTAGAAGCTAAATTGATGCTAACCTTGAAAATGGCTCTCAAGAAGACACTTGCTTGAAGAATCCTGAACGTGTAGCCCTGTCTTGAAGAGTTCCCAAAGTGGGGACTGAGAGCTGAAGCTGTCTTGTCTCCCATCAACTGTGCCCCAACCTTCCTGTAGTTTAGGGCCCTTTACCTCTATCGTAAGGAGAGAGTCACACGCCAATGAGCCTTGGGAAAAAGTTTACATTTATTTATGTGTGTGTGTGTGTGTGTATGCGTGCAAGCAGCTAGGTAGAGCAGTGGGTAGAGTGCAGGACCTGGTGTCAGGAAGACCTAAGTTTAAACGCAGCCTTAGCCTCTTGCTATCTGTATAATCATGGGCAAATCACTTAACCTTGCTTAGTTGCTTCATCCACAAAATGAGCTGGAGAAGGAACTTTGCCAAGAAAACCCCCGACAGGATCACAGAGTCAGACATGACAGAAAACAACGAAGTAATAACAATATATATATTCTCCTTCCTGTAGAATGCAAATTCCTTGAAACTAAAGCACTGTCTCATTTTTGTCCTCATAGCCCCAGTGATTGTGACATTGGGACAGGACAGGACTGGTGATTTCATGGGGATAGGGAAAACAGGGGAAAGGGGGATGAGAAAACCCCTATACCGATGAGGGTCTGTACCTTCTTTTCCATTTAATTTCTTAGAGTTTCCAGGGAAGTTGAAAAACTAAGTGTTTTGCTCAGGGTCGTATAGTGAGTGCTTCAGAGGCAGGACTTGGACCCAGATCCCCCTGCTTAAATATTTATTGATTAAATGACTTTGAGGCTAGGGCTCTGTGTGCTATGCCATTTTCTACTTAGTACTCAGTGAGTGCTTAAATGTTTTTCTAAATTACTTGTAGGAGCTACTTAAAATTTTTAAAAATACAATTTAAGAAAATCCGTAGGATCTCTTGCAGGGCTGGGGGCAGGAAGAAGTTTTTTTTTTTTTTTAATTGCTGTTTTCCTTAAAGTGTCCTAAGAATGTGAGCAGTTATTTAGCAGTAGACCTACTAAGGGTTAAATAAATGAAAGACCTACTTAATGGTATTTTAAGATGTTTTCTTTCCCCTTTGAAATGCTGCTCATAAAGTCTTTGCAAGTAGGCCTGGGAAACAGACTACTAAGTCGGATTAATCTTTAAGTGAGAACAGAATGGGGGTGGGGGCGGGGAGTGCTGTACCTCATTAACAAGCGGATATCCATTGTGTCCTTTTCTTGATGAATGGTAAGACTGCCCCCATCAAGATAAAGGGTGAAAGCACAGTTTCCACTTTCCCAAGGATTTACCTCCTTCCCCCTCCCCGCCATGCACCTCCACTCCAGCCTCTCATCTCCCAGTCTAGCCCCTCACCCCCTGGCCGGAGCTTTACCAGCTCTGGCCACACAGTTCCTCTTTGGCTGTGAGCACTGGCCCTGAGCCCATGTTGTCCCAGAGGTCAGCGGAGAACTCCCATTTCCCTACTGCCAAACCACCTCATTCAAAGATTTCCCTCAAATCTCATGGAAATGTAAGATGTTAGAGTCTTACAGGGTATTTCTTCCAAATCTTTTATTTTAGAGATGGGGAAATTGAGGCCCAGAGTAACATACTTGCTCACAATTATGTAGCTGAGTGGTAGAGCTGAGACTAAAAGCCAGGTCTCCTGACTCTCAGGCTAGTACAAGTTCAACTACAAGAAATCCTGGAAATGACTTTAATAGGGGCAGCTAGGTAGTGCAGTGGATAGAGCCCAGTCTTGCAGTCAGGAGGACCTGAGTTCAAATCCAACCTTAGACACTTACTAGATGTGTGACCCTGGGCAAGTCACTAACTTACTTGCCTCCTCAAAAAGAAAGGAAAATGACTTTGAAAACTCCCAACAAGGATCAATGAAAATCAGCAACTTTTCTGCAGCTTATGGCCTTGGAGAGTTACCTAGTGGTACAGAGAATAGGTGAAGATGGGCTCACATGGCTGCCCAGGGTCACACAGCTGCAAGACTTGGACCCAGGTCTTCCTGACTATCCAGCAAACAACCATATAGTGAAGTAGAGTAGCAGTGAAAGCCCTGGATTTGTCAAGAAGATCTGAGTTCAAATCCTGCCCCGGATCCTTGCCAGCTAGGTGACTTTGGGTAATTCATTTAACTTTTCAGCCTCAATTTCCCTCATTTGTAAAATGTTAGTAATAGTAATAGCGTTTTCTTCACAGGGTTGTTATGAGAATCAATTAAGATAACACATATGTGTATATATAAATGCTAGCTATTATTATTAGTAGCAACAATAATAATTTGGATCAGACCTATTTCAGCACAATAGGTTACTTCTACTAGTGCAGATCCATACCTGTTTGTATAAAAGTCATGTGACCAGTTCATCAAATCTGTCAGACACAGAAACTGACCTCATGCCTTCCTGACTCTGGGCTCAGCTCTCTACTACCATATTGCCTTTATGTAAGGAAACTTTTCCAATTAAATGACTAGTCTCTCAACAGAGAGGGGGTTGACCTAGCAACTGGAAAGATCAGGAAAAGATTCCATGGAGGAGGAGGGGACTTTTGAGCTGAAATTCCAAGGAGACAAGGATGGAGAACATTTCAGATAGTAAAGGCAGCAAATGCATAGAGATATTCTAGATTCTTCATTGATGCTGGCTTAATTGTCTAAACAATTCTGGACCCCATGGAGTTCATGTTAAAGAGAAAAGCAAAGAAAAAATCCCATAAAAGTGAAAAATGAGAGTTCTTTCTTCTCTCTCCCCCTTTCTCCCTTTCTCCCTTCCTTTATCTCTCTCTCTCCTTTTTTTCCTCTGTCTCTCCACATATATGTATAAACATATATTTATTTATCTATCCATCCAACTACCTTCCTGCTTTAGGAATTAAATTGATGGAAGGCAAGAACTCTGACTTTTCATATTTTGGGGCAGTGTTCCTGAATTCTGTCTATTCAAGGTTCTTTCCTGAGGCATTCTGGGAAAGCCTGGCATTTGCACCCCCAGCCTACGTCTGTGCCGCTGTAAGAAGATAACTAGTATCTTGCTTGTCTGACATCATTCAGGAGTCCTGAAAGTTTTAAAAAATAAAGAGAGGGGTAGCTGAATTTCTGTCCCTCTGGTTTTAATATCATTCTTTAGGCTTTTATGGAGGCTTACGAGCCAAAGTTTAAAGTTCAGTGTTGACCTTCTGAACGGAATCCAGTAAAATTTTGTTGGCATAACAAGCATTGTCTGTTTGTTTGACTTTTATGGTCTGTCTGGGTAAGTGCCCGGTTTCCAAAGCCATGAAAAATATTCACTAGGCTAGGTCTGTGACATAGGGTATATCACTTATGCTCAGAGTCTGGGTTTTTCCTTTTGTCAGATTCAATGTTATTCATTTCAGTTCCATTTAATTTAATAATCCAAATTCCATTTAATGATCCAGAGTACTAGAGATATAGAGACAAATTTTATTTCCTTGACTTTAGAGGGATTGAAGGCTAATTTGAAGGGTGAATTTCATGAATTTAACCTTTGGACTCTGAGAGACCAATAAGGGTCCAGTGGACTATGATAAACTCAGAGGCTTAGATTTAATACAGACTCCAGTCCTGGCTTAGTTGCTAACTTTTTAGATGATCTTTGGAAAGATTGCAGATGTCCTGGCTTTTTATTAAGAGAGGGAATTACCTAGCCTCCAGGTGACAAGACTCACATAAACGGCCCCCCAGTACTGGATTTTGCCAAATGAAAGTGACATAGAGATACTAAATTTTCTCTTGTAAGGATGGAAGGAGAGGGAAAAATAACAACTCTTCTTTCTCCTAGGACGGAACAGTTAGGGAGTTTAGTGGAGTAATCATATCATTGTGGGTAGATATTAGAACATGGCATTGTGTGGTTGGGTAGATTCCCTCTCTCCTCCACCCTCAAACACACTTGGGTACACTCCCATGGAAGCCAAGGTCAGATTCCACTGTTGCTGGTAAAAATTGAGCAACTCTTAAAGTGACTGCCCCAACTTGTAAAGTTGTAGTGTCCATTACATTTAATGTATCTCGTGGAGCATATGACCTAGCGTTCTAGAATCCTAAGGTCAAGGACCTAGACTTGAAAAAGATCTCAGAAGTCATCTTTTCCAGCCCTCAGTTTTACAGGTGAGGAAACTGAGGCACTGGGAGGTTACCTGTCTTATAGGTAATAAATATCAGAGGCAGAATTTGAACCTGGGTTCTCTGTCTCCTAATTTTATGGTCTTTTCAGTGTGCCTCATTGCTCTAAATTCCTGTGTCTGTGTCATCAGAACAGCCAAGAATGGTTGAGCTGTTCCAGCAAAAGGCAATCACAGAATAACCTAATTTCAGAAGTAGAAGAGACTGTGCAGTCTAACCCACACCTGAAAAAAAAATTCTTGTTCCATTTTACCTGGCAGGTGCTTATCTAGTCTTTGCTTGAAGACCTCCGATAAAGGAGAACTCACCACCTTCCATTCACTTTTTTGGAACAGCTCTCATCTTTAGAAGATTTTTCATGACATCTATGGGACGCCAGACCTAGTAAGTCTAACCTCTTTTCCAGGTGTTATTCAGTTGTTTTTCAGTCTTGTCTGACTCTATGTGACCTCATTGGGGGTTTTCTTGGCAGAGATGGTGGAGTGGTTTGCCATTTCTTTCTCCAGTTCATTTGATTGATGAGAAAACTGAGGCAAACAGGATTAAGTGACTTGTCCAGGATCATGCAGTTAGGAAGTGTCTGAGGCCAGATTTGAACTCAGGAAGATGAATCTTCTTGACTCTAGACCCAGTGTTCTGCCCACTGTGCCATCTAACTACCCTTCTTCCAAGGGAGAACCCTTCAGTTATTAGAAGACATTTAAGCCTCCCCTTTTCAGGTTAACCATCTCTTTTTAATATCAAATGTCTGAAGAGCTTTTGGCCAATCAAGTGAACTTGGGTTGATTGGATGGAATTTTAAGGCAATGGAAGATTTATGGCATCAAAAATGTTAATCTTCAGTGACAGCATTTTCCAGTGATATTGATAATACATAATGCACTAAATTTAACTTTGAGAAATACTTTTTTTCATATTCCTAAGGCTGGATGTTGCTATAAGAATTTTATCGTTTGTATACCATAAGTTCAAAACAAATTGTGAGCTCCCTCTCCTTTTAGCCATACATGCATCTATATCTCACATATATTTACATAAATATATATTTATAGTCTTTTTTAAATTAAAAATTTTCAATTAATGAACATTTTTCTTCCTCTCATATTCCCAGCATCCCCCCAGAATAACCACCATCACCAACATACAGATTCTTCTAACAACCAAATGCACAGAAAAGCAAACAAAACCTCCCATGTTGACCACGTCCAGAAATGTGGTCTCATTCTATGTCTTGAATCTATCATTTCTCTGTCCCAAAGTGAGCAGCTTGCTTTTGTATCAGTCCTCTGGACTAATCCTTTGTCACTTAATTGATCAGAGTCTTTAAGTCTTTTAGAATGTTTGTCTTTATCAGGTTGTTATTTTTCTATCAATTGTTCTCTTGCTTCTGCTTGCTTGACTCTGCCTCAGTTCATACAAGTCTTCTCAGTTTTCTGTTAAACTGTCTCTGGACACTTGTTTAGTGCCATACCGGTACAACTACCAAAAGACCACTTTCATAGACCTAGAAAAATAATAGCGAAATTTATGTGGAGGAATAAGAGGTTAATAATGTCAAGGGAAATAATTTTTTAAAAGGAGATAAGGAGGGATCTTAACAGTATTAGATCCCAAACAATACAGAGATTATAAACAAAATGGATTACAAATTAAAATTAGAAAGAAAACAGACTACAAGGCAATAAACATCCAGATGATTTGTCACTGGTTAAAGCAGTGCTTCTCAAAGTGTGATCTGGGAGTCTCAGGGTGTCTCTGAGATCCTTAGACTCTTTGAACATAATAATACTAAGATATTTTGCACTTAGCACAGTGCCATAGTAGGTGCTTAGCGTTTACTGATTCATTGATTATTTCTAATATAGTAAATACTGTGAGATATAACTCACATAAAAGCTCATGGGGAAGAGGCTGTCCTCCCTAATTTTTAAGAGTGTAGAAAGGTTCTGAGACCAAAAAGGTTGAGAACTGTGGAGTTAAAGAACAGAGAGGGATCCATAGGAAATATTGAGTACGTGACATACAGAAGAAATTAAGTACAATACCATAGTGTTTGCTAAGTCCAAAGACGCTGACCAATGGATTAACAACTCACTACTTGACCCAAACATCTGGGAAAAATTTTTTCCCCAATAATCCCTTCTCAATGTTTCTTATCAGCCAAAGGCTTCCACTGTTGCTTTAAAGCTAGTGAAGACTTATGAGAGGAGAGATCGTAGTCAACTCTCTTATCTTACACAGGAATTGTCCTTAGGTGAAAATGCAGATGCTGCAGAAGGGCTTGGGGCTTAGATTCCCGAAGTGAGAGGAGTTAGCAGTGTGGAAAAAATGTTTCCTCCTCATGTGAGCAACGACATTCGTTATTTTGTAGAGCCTCCTTGGAAGGTACTACAGCGTTAGAGATTTGATCTTGCAGAGTGGAAAGAAAGTGAAACCTCATTAGTAAAAATGGGCTTGTGGTGGAGAAAGGGGAGAAAAGAAAGTCAACAGAAAAGAAAACAAACCCAGTTATTCTCTTCTCTCTGCCTCTCTGGAGGTGTAAATTGTCATTAAATCGAGTCGCTCATAAAGAAGGAGGTGTTGATGAGGGCTGCCACCTGTCTTCTGCCTGATCTTACCCAACTGGAAATAGGAGAGCCTGCCTATTAATAAGTCAATTCTGGGCTGCGCTGGATTGAACTGGTAATAAATCAGGAGTGGAGAGGATTCTGGGAGGGGGAGTCTGGGGCCTGCCTGCTGCTTACAGGACCAGTGTTCCTTAAGGCAAAGGAGACATCAGGTCAGAACAGTCATATCCATAAATCTGGCTTTCATGGCTAGGTGATTTGGGAAATAAAATCAGTTCCATGACAGGATAGTGAATTTATATGGATTGCTGGAGGCTCTTACAGAAAATCACACCGTAGTCACAGAAGTGATAAAATAATTTTAATGTATTTAAAGGGATAAACAGTTTCTGAATTTAGGATCATAGAACTAGAGCTTTGAGGAAAGTTAGAAGCCATCTACACTAAACTCCTCATTTTATAAAGGAGGAAACTGAGGATCCAGAAGGCTAAGTGGCTTTCCTTAGGTCACAGAGGGAGGAAACCTCAGGGGCAGGATTATCATGATGTCTCTCTAGGTCTTTCTTCATGTTCTTGATATTCCTATTGCCTAAAGTAGGGGTTCTTAACCTAGGCTACACAGATCCCTGGTGATTTTCAGGGGGCAGGTAAAGTTGGACAGGAAAAAAAATACATCTTTATTTTTACTAATTTGTGATTTCCTTGTAATCCTATGCATTTTGTTTTATACAATTAAAAATGGTATTCTGTGATGGAATCCATGACCCTTTTGTCTCAGCCAGACTCCATGCTCAAGAGGTCTACTAAAAAAAAGTATATTCCTTACATAAGCAAATTTAGAAAGGATGGACAACTGACCCTCATCCCCCCCATGCCCTGAAATAAACACAAAACAATGACCTCAAAGTAGACAAAAATTATTACTGGACAGTATCTTTCAGATTTATCCTGACCAAATATGAAGAAAATGGGAAACATGAATATGGTATAAATGTACTTGGTGTTTATGGTGGGGAGGTTTTGAACTCAAGTAATTTCCTCAGTGTGGGAGAACTAATGTGGAAACTCCCTTCACTCGTGCAAGTCAGCAACTCTTCCATCATTCAAAATCACAAGAGTGGTCTGAGACACGAAGAGGTTAAATGACTTGACCCATGGTCATGTAGCATATGTCTCAGGAGCAGGACTCAAAAGCAGGTTAGGTTTCTAGCTAATGTGATAATAGGTCTTTCTCTTATAATAATGTTCACCAACATTTATGTAGCACTTGTGGTTTCCAAAATGCTTTTTTACATCTCTTCTTCACTTCATCCTTCATTCTCAAAGAGGACCGATGACATCAAAAGGGTGATGTCCTGATTTGACATGGATTGGATTTAAGTGAAGCAGACATTTTCAAAGTCCTCAGCCTCACTCCCTCCTCCTGAGTCATCTTTCCCTCATTTCAACTTTACAGCAATTCTGTGGAGTAGCTGGTGTTATTATCCCCATTTTACAGAGGAAGAAACTGAAGTTGTAAGAATTTAAGTCACTTACCAATCATCCCAAAGTTAGTCAGTATCTGGCTTTCCCTGCTCTATCCCCTAAACTCCCCAGCTGCCTAGGTACAGAGTCATCACCTAACAAATGTTTTTTTGAAGATAGTCGAGTTCAACTCTTCTTTCAGGCATAGGCATATAGAAAACATTTTTGAGACAGAAAGAAGAGAGCTCTGATTGCTTTGCATTATTAACAATTTCCAAGAAGCTTTTATGGTGGTTTTTTTATGGTCCAACATTCTAAGGTTAAGGAAGATCTCAAACACTCATAAAAATGGACTTTCGGCAGGTAATGAAAACAAATAAAATTTTGGGATAGCATAGTCCGAATGAAAACCCTTCATCTTCACCATCATTAGAAGGAGCTTACTGCATTTTTTCATCCAGGAAATTGATTTTGCTAAGTATGTGAATGTATTTTGCATCTTTCCAAAAACACTCCCTAATAGTCTTTGTATTTGGAAATAAACAGGAGCCCTTTTTGTTTTAGTTGCTTACCTTGAGGCAAAATGTAATTTTCTCTTTCTATGTAATGGCTTCAATAACTCTAATCTACTATTCCCTTTCTCCCCATCTTCTTCCTCTGTCAGCTTTCCTATTTTTCTTATGCCTCTGGTTTGAATGTGCTTTCATTGCATGTACCCCAGTGGCTATGACCTTAGCCTTGGATTGACCCCTTTTGCATTAATCTCTGTCCTCTGCCTCCACCACTCATCAATTTTTCCTCCTTTGAGGAAATATATATCCATCGAGATATATTACCATATCTAGATCTAAGTTATTCTTCTTCCTTTAGCAGGAAATTTTATCCTGGCTTACAGTGTTCCTCTGTATCTTTGAAGGCTTACATATTATATCCTATCAAACACCCTGTTCTCTCAGTTTATTAATTTTCTCAGTTCCTGTGACTTACTCTGTTATTGCATCTCAGTCACACATAGGTGAATCGACAAATTATTAAACATTAAGTGCTTACCATGTGCCAGGCACTTTGATAAGATCATACCATTATCTCACTATCACCAATAAATGCTTCACTTCCACAATCAAAAATTCTGAAATTCTTTTGACTATTTTCATCTCTCTGTTCCTGACCCCTCCATTAAAAAAAGCTTTAATTTGTTCAATGAACAAACATTTAATTTCTCTCCCTCCCACCCCTTTCTCTTGTTTCCCTCTCCCACTAAAACAGAAAAGAAAAGAAAAAGACTAATTAATATAAGTATTAACATACAAGGCAGATACTCTATTTGGTCATGTCCAGAAATGTGTCTCCTTCTTTAACTTGAGTTCGTCACGTCATTGTCAGAAGGTGAGCAGATGCCTCCCCCAGGGTCCTCTACAGTCATGGCTGGTGACCCGTCAATGGTCAATGTCTCATTTCTGTTATCCCTCTTTTTCATACTCACCATGACCTCTCCTCACTCCATCACTTATGGCACTCTCAGACCATCACTCCTGTCCTGGCTTTATTTTTGTCCTTTCTCAGTCTTCATTCGTTCAAATTTAGACTCTCCTCACTGCAGGAAAACTTTGTCTCCTTGTTCATTTGCCACTCATGCTTTGCTAACCCCCACTATCTACCTTCTTTGTTTATCAGATGCCAACTGGGCTGTCACTGCTCCAAGATAATCCTCTAATGGACAGATTACTGCCCTCCCCTCAGTAGTTGTTTCAGATCTTTTCTTCTTACACCTGCCACACTATCTCCTATCCCCTTCCTCTCAGTAGAGAACCTTGACTCATACTTGACTGAGAAAATAGAAATGATTTACCATGGACTCCTTCTCTTCCGTCCTAAATCCCCAGATCCCTCAGCATCATCTTTTTTCTCTCTCTTCTTTGTTCTAGTTTCTGATGAAGAGATGTTCCAACTCTTCATGGTGACTAGTGCCTGTATTTGTGTCTTTTTTTCTTCTTCGGAAGCTTATATCTATAAGCATCTTCTCTTTCTCTACTTTTCTTCCTCTTTCTACTGGATCCTTTCCTGCTGTCTTTAAATCTCCCCCATCCTTAAAACAAAAAATCCAGACTTGACTGTGCCATCTTCTTGAACTATCATGTAATATCTTTACTCCTTTTTCTAGAAAAAATTGATTTTGTGCATTGCCTTCCATTCATCTTCTTTCATTCATTTCTCAGCCTCTCCCAATCTAGTCTCCAGCCTCACCATGCAACTGAAACTGCCTTCTCCAAGGTTGCTAATTTTCTCTCACACTGGCCAATATGACCTTGGATGAGTCACTTAATCTTTCTGAGGCTCTTAATTTGTAAAATGGGAATAATAAAACCTGTAGGATGGTTGGATGTTTCAAATGAGACAATCAACAAGCATTTATTAAGCACCTACTATGTGCAGATACTGTGGGATACAAATAAAATAATGAAAAAAATCCCCACTCTCAAGGGGTTTACATCCTAGTGGAATGGTGCTTGGAAAGCCTTTGTAAACCTTAAAGGAAAGAGAAATATTGACAGCTATTAACATATTATTATATAATTACTAATAGCAAATGAAATAAGGGGAGAATTTTGAAAAGCATCATAGGAATGCAGAATGGTACCATTAGCCAATATTGTTGATATGTTTGTTTAGGAGTAAAATACCATAGGACCCAATGAACGTTCTTGTTTTTATTTTCAGTACTGGTCAATTTTTGTAAAAGAGAGTTCAAATGGATAATTCTTTTTTTGCAAACTTTTGGAGTACTTGCTGTCATTGAGATCTCATGTGTTTAGGGATAATTTCTCTAAATTCACTTGCCCTCCAATGATGACCAAAGAAATTTGACCTCATTTTTAAAAAGGCTGACAAAATTGGTTAAGAACTTGTACAGTCTGTTTTACAAGATGCAGAGTGGTTATTCTGGGTAGTTTTCTTCTTCGGCTCCCTAGGGAAGATGGTAAATTTAGAAGGATCCTAATTATAATCCAAGAAGTCAGAGAGGTGATCAAGTGCTGGCTGATATTCTAGCCCCCATCCCTACATGAGTTTTAAGAGCTATTGAATGAGATGGTAAAAGATGCATGAAACCCAGTCATAATTCAGGACTAAGTATACTGTCAGCAGCCTGCCACAAACATTGCCTATTTGTTTTATTTCCTTCATTCTTTCCTCTCACTCTTTACTCCTAAAACACAGGGAAGGTTCAAGCTGATTGCATGTAGCTATGGGGAATGAGATATTTTCTCCTGGTTTTCATTGTCTTCTAGAATGGAACCTCTGAAGGCTTGATGGGAATAACTGACATTACTCTCTGTTTCACAGTTTCTTTCATCAGACCCTCAGCCTCTCAGGGTTGCTATTGTTACTAAAAAATAGCCCACCAAGGGTGAAATTCAGTACTGGCAAAAACAAAACCAGACAAATACACTTTGTACCCAATTGTCAAAAATAGATGGTGTGGAATATGGGAGGAGGGAAAATACGTAAGCAGATATGGCAATGATGACAGAAAGGTGTTTAAGGTCCAAATTTCTCTTTGCTGAAAATTAATCAGTGATGGTGGAGAGGGGGAAGAAGGGGAAAAGGTTTGGAGGGAGAGCAGACCAAAGGTGTTCACTGAGTCAGAATAAGGGTCAAATAACAGGAGATTCATCAGTAGCAATTTGAGAAAGACCTAGACAAGGAGCAAGTTGGGGCATAATCAGTTCATCAGGCTAGGCTCATGAAATGCTGGAATGTGGTGGGTGCCTGTAATGATACCTTGCAATCTGGTGGATTCTATGCAAAGAGCATCAGCCTTTCTTTGATTTTGCAGCAGAAGCTCCATGACTAAGAGTTTACACATACATACATATGTATATATAATATACATTTATATATGTAATGTATATAATGTATATTATATATTATATATAATATATATTATATTTATATATATGTAAAGTTGACTTTATTACATATTAATGTTAATCATGAAAGCTAGGTGACATAGTGGATAGAAAGCTGTGGCTAGAGTCAGGAAGACCTGAGTTCAAACCCAGTCTCAGACACTTAACTAGCTATGTGACTTTGGGCAAGTCATTTGACCTCTGTTTGCGTCATTTTTCTCATCTGTAAAATCAGGTTATAATAGCACTTACCTCTTAGGGTTGTTGTGAGGTCCAATTGGAACAATACTTGTAAAGCATTGCCTGGCACATAGGAAGTTATGAAAATGTCAACAACTACTACTACTACCACCACTACTACTACTACCATTACTACTGCTACTGCCATTACTACTACTACTACTGCTACTGCTACTACTACTACTACTACTACTACTACTACTACTACTACTACTACTACTATGAAAATACATTTTTTTTTCTTAGTGTTTACCTTGGGCATGTTGCTTACTATACCTGAGTCTCACTTTCTTTTTCTAAAAATTGGAGAGGCTGGATATGCATTAAGCCCTCTTCCAGCTCAAGCTCTGTGATTTCTATGATCTTTTGGCCTCTGGGACACTGATTGCTTCTGATTCTACTTCTCAGTTTCCTTGTAGTCGATCAGCAAGCATTTATTAAGTACCTAGTACGTTCCAGGCACTGTGCATTGAGAATACAAAGAAAGTCACCTTTGTTGCCTTGAACTGGGTGTTGTTCCAAAGCCCTGTCTGGAGCCCTCTTCTATTCTCTCTTGGCACAAAGACTCTTGGAGAAGCCATAAATTCCCAAGGGTTCAAGGATCATCTCTGCCCAGATGGCTCCTAAATCTGTGTCCAGTCCTAACCTTTCTCCTGAACTCCAATCACGAAATGTCAGCTTTCTGATGGATATCTAATCATTTCAGACTCCACATAAAACTTTTTACTCAAATGAAACTTTTCCTTCTTTAAATCTTACCCATCCTCTAAACTTCCCAGTTTTTATTGAGGGTGCCCTTTTAGTCACCCAGGTTCACAACCTTGGAGTCTTTGTTCTCTGTAACTTTGCTAGTTTTGTTGATTCTCATGTCTATCCCCTCCTCTCCATGGTCACTACTCTATGCAAGGCTCCCATCATCCCTCACCTGGACTGTTGCAGTATTGTTCTCCCTGCTTTCCCTTCTCCAATAAATCCTGTACACAGCTGCTAAGGCAATTTTCCTAAAGAAAGATGTTTCTTTTTTCAAGAATTTTTGGTGGCTGCCATCTTCATCCAGGATAAAATACAAACTCCTCAGGGAGGAATTTAGAGCCCTTCACAATTTTGACCCAGCCTACTTTTCTGGATTTATTTTCTATCATCTCACCTTATGTACTTTCTGTTCCAAACAAACTCACTCTTTCTTAAGTTCAGCATTCCATTTCCCAACTTCACGTCTTTGCAGAGATTGCCTCCATGCCTGGAATGCACTCTTTTCTCTACTTTGTCACTTAGAGCTCCCAGTTTCTCTCAAGAATCAGTTGCTACAGTAGATAGAGCACCAGCCCTGGAGTCAGAAGGAGCTGAGTTCAAATCCAACCTCTGACACTTACTAACTAGGTGACCCCAGGCAAGTCACTTAACCCCCCTATTGTCTTGCCAAAAAAAAAAAATCAATTCAGTGCTCACCTCCTACTGGATGTATTAGTTAAGTGATCTTGTGTTTACATCTCTGTTTACATGATGAACCTGGCAGTAACAGGAACATAAGCTATTGTTCTGAGGTTTTGTCTTTGCCTTATAAGTAGTTGTCAGTTAATAGTCGCTGAATTGAAATAAATGTGTTGCCATGCTTTGGATGTAGACATATGGGGCTTCCGTCCTCATAGGAAGAGGTCTAATTGTATGCACATGAACAGGTTTTCACTAATACTGGTCATGAATTTGTGTCATAGAGTGGCTAACAGACAGACCATTTCACTTAAAGTGAGGGAGTGAACTTGTTTCTATTTGGACTTAAAATTCATCAAACATTATTAGGGACCTTGTAGAAGATACTAATGGAAAAACAAAATGCAGATAGTGGCTTCCTTCAAGTTCTACTCAGTGAATGCAAATGAGTGGATTTGATAGAGGAGGGTTAATAAGAGGATTGGGGTATAGGAGGTAGCATCAGATCTGGGTGTGGAAGGCAACTGGGATTCATCAAAGTGGAAGTGGGGGCAGAGCCCATACCAAACATGGTGCCCCACTTATACAAAAGCACAGATACCCAAGAAAACATGAATTTCTCCTTTCTTTTTTCTTCAATCCTTAATTCATTAGAAGAATAGTAATTGTAGAATTAGAGTGGGGGATCCTGGGGCTTAAATTAAGCAGGATCTCATAGAATCCGGGATTTATCCCATACTCATTTACCTCTGCTTTTTAGATGCAGCTCAAACACTACCTTCTACATGAAGCCATTCCTGAAACCCCCAACTGCTAGTTTCCTTCCTCTGTTTCTTCACTGTATTTAGTCATTCTGTATTTATTATTTTCATATTTATTCTGTACATAATTATATATGTATGTGTTGTCCCATTTTATTAAAATGCACTCTCCTTGAGAGTAAGGATATGTGTTTTGTGTGTGTATGTGTGTATCTCCAGTATATAAAACATAATAGGAGCTTAATAAATTCTTGTAGATCAATTAATTGATTTTATTTTTACACCAACTCTTAATTAGATAAAGACAGAAGCCAGAAATTTCATCGTTGGCAGGCATGGCATGAAGAGGAATGTACTACTTAGTCCTCTCTCCTCACCCACCCTCCTTCTCTCCCTTTCCTTCCTACCAAATAATTAAGGCCCTCAGTGACATGTATAAATAGCCCAAGTTGAGAACACAGTCATATCTATGTCTCTCTCGTCACCACCAGACTCCATAACTGATGTGACAATTAAAATACTGATTTAGTTCCGAGAGGCACATGGCAAGTGTCCTGCAAAGGATGGTATTTATATCCATAATAAGTGACACTGGATTTGTCAACTGTACCTTTGGCATATCATCTGATCCCTTGCCTAGGAGTTAATGTAATTCTTCTTATAACTGGGGATCCATGGTGATTAGCTTTCTAGGTCCCCTTACCTTCCAGTTATCTTCTTGTCTTGGGACTGTCCTACTGCTGTATCAGTAACTAGGAATATATAGAGGAAGCAAAGAACTGATTTAAAGGATAGGATTCAAAGAAGAACTAGTTGAAAAGAGGCTGATTCTGAGCTGAGCACACATTCTGGAGCTGCCTGGAACAAAAGACATTTTACTTCAGCTGTGCCAGCAGGAATTCATAATTCTGTACTGTGTTAAATTGCACAATATGATGTTGAAGTAAATGAGGACAGATTACTCAGGTTACTTGAGTCCTCCGTAGAAAGACTAATCATTTGAAGGAATGAATCATTCATTTTTTCTTCATTACCTCTCAGCTTCTAGCATGGTTTGTTGTATGTAATAGATATTTAATAAATGCTTGTTAGATTGTGGGAGAGATTTGGGAGACTAGCTGGTCCATCCCCCTGCTTAGTACACGAATTCCTGTATGTATACACACACATATATGTATATGTGTGTATATGCCTACACATGTGTATGTATATATTCATTCATATATATCATATGTATATATGAAATGCAAATGCCCCTTCTTTCTGATGTTTGAATATATACAAATGTACATTTACATAGTACATCAGGGAAAGAGTGTTGTACATGAAACTGTAGGTAACTTTAGCTTTCAAAGCTGTCCTTCTTGTATGTACTCCTTTTTTGACCTTTCTGTTCTATCTTCATTAAAAAAAAGGATGCCTCAATCATCCTTTTTTCTATTTTTTCCCTTTATTTCTCCTTTCTTCCTTCCCTTCTTTTCTCCTTCCTTCTCTCCTTTCTTTTTCTTTCCTCCTTTTTTCTTCCTTCCTTTCTTCCTTCCTACTTTCCTCCCTTCCTTGTCCCTCCTCTTTCCTTCCTTTTTCTTCCCTCTTTCTTTCCTTCCTTCCAAGTTCCCAATTCCCCCTTACCTTCCCACCCTAACTTCTAATTTGTAGAAAAACCCACAAAGCCTTGTAACAAATATCCATAGTCAAACAAAATGGATCCCAAGATATTTCTTGATCCATTGTGCTGCTTATGCCTCCCCACCTTCTGAAATTACTTTGTATCTTACAATATTTATTCTTTATATACTTTAAAATGTATATTTCATTTCCCCCAATAGAATAAAAACTCCTTGAGGGCAGGGATGGTTTCATTTTTGTCTTTGTATCACCAGTTCCCAACCTAATGCATGGTATAAAATTGGTGCTTAATAAATACTTCTGACTGATTAATTTGGATAAGACATGTTAATGTAATGGAAACTTAGATACTGACTGTTTTTCCTTTTTCATCCATTCATAAGGATGTTGGTAGTGGGAGCGCTTTTAGAGCGCATTTAGAGGAAGAAAATCCTGCCTCTCTTTTCCTTCTACTTGTAGGTTTCCTCCATGTGGCTACTGGTTGATGATTTTTGTTAAGTCTACTCCATCAGTGTCACATTGAATCAGCAATGTAGCTTAAAAAACAAACATAATCTGAGGATTTACAAATAGGAACCTACCATGTAGGAAGGGTGAGGTAACTTCCCCATTATACTTGGTCCTTATCTAAACCTAGTCTTTAATTCAAGGTTCTATGACTAAGCAAGTTTTATGGGGAAACCACCAAGATAACAAAAATAGATGATCTAGGGGAAAAAAAAAACCTGTGATGAAAAGTTAGAGGAATTGTAATTTCTTATTTTGGGGAAGTGAAGATTAAGGGGATGAATTGATCTAATAGGGTATGATAGAATTTAATGCAATAATAGTAATGTTGGTTTTTATTTAGATAACATTCTAAGGTTTATGAAGTGATTTATATAGCATTTTTAAAATTTGGTCCTCATCACTACCCATGTGAAGAACACAGTACAGATTTTATTATCTTGTCAAGAGAGCCAGGAATTCCTGGAACCAAATTGTTCCTTTTATACTTACTAGTTGTCTGATATCGAGAAGTCACTCAACACTTTCAAGCCTCAATTTTCTTGTCTGTAAAATGGGGATAATGATATTTGTCATATATCTCATAAAGATCTAATGAGAAAATGTATATAAAGTACTTTGTAAATCTAAAAGCATTGTTTAAATGTTAATAATAATTATTATTATTAATAATATTATCTTCATTTTAGGATCATAGATTTGTGCTAGAAGGGCCTTGAGTATTCATCAAGGCCAACCCTTTTGTATATAGATGAGGAAACTGAGGCTGAAAGAATGTCTTACTTTAACATTTCTAGGATACTTGATTGTGTTGGTGTGGGTACTCCCTCCCCCTATTCTGGTGAAACCCCTTTGTGTCTTAGGAGATAGTATTTGTGAGTTGTGGCTAAAATATTCATCACCTTTCAACCAATTCCATTCCATAAACAATTATAAAATGTATTCAATATGCCAGGTAATAGCTAAAACACTAAGGATGTAGAGACCAAGGTGAAAATATTATTGTCCTCAAGGAGGTTTCCATTGGAGAAGACAACACATACACATATAAGTAAATACAAAATATATACAAAGTCATTTTGAGGAGCACACAGTGTTAATGATTTGACGTGTGACAATGGTCTCTATGTAGCAAGGTGTTCTTAAATAGGAGCTGGAGATTCTAATAGGCAGAGGTGAGGAGGGAGGGCTTTCTAGGCATGGAGAAAGAGTGAATGATACAAGACCAGTTTGATTGAAACCTAGAGTGAATGAAAGAGTATAACCATAATAAGTTAGAAAAAGTTGGCTGGAGCCAGACTATGAAGGCATTTAAAACCAAAGGTGATGGTGTTGGCATTGATGTTGGTATTATTGGTGTTACTGAGTTATTTTCAGTCATATCCAACTCTCCATGAGCCCATTTGGGGTTTTCTTGGCAGAGATCCTGGAGAAGTTTCCCATGTCCTTCTCCAGATCATTTTACAGATGAGGAAACTGAGGCAAATAGGGTTTAGTGACTTGCCCAGGATCATACAGCTAGTAAATGTCCGAGGCCAGATTTTAAGTCAGGTCTGTCTGAATCCAGGTTGAATGCTCTACTCACTATGCCAACTGTAACAAAGAAACATTTGCATTTTTTTTCACTGGAGGAATAGGGAGCCATCGGAGCTAATTCAACACATGGTCAGATTATGCTTTGGGAAAATCACTTTGACAGTTGGATGGAGGATGAATTGGCAGTACATTGCAGCAGGAAGACTAGTTAAGGCATCAGTAGAGTAATGTCTTACTGCCTTCCTTCCTCGTTGACTTGCTATCAACAAGAGGCATATATCCTGGGATGGAGACTAAGGGAATGCAGGGAAGTGAATCGACTGAAAGACGTTGTTGAGTTAAAGATTCAACAAATAGTTGAATGGGAGGATGAGGCAGAATGAAAGGTCAAGGTGAATCTGAGATTGTAAACTGGACTGACAGGAAGGCTAGGAGAGTTAGAGAAAAGAGAGAGGCAAAGAGAATGAGTTCTTTATTGAATATATTAAAGCACCTGCAGGGTAGCTATTGGGAAGAACGTTAAGATCTTAGTCCTGGAGCAGACCTTGGAGGTCATCCAGTTCAAATTGCTCATTTTACAGATGAGGAACCTGAGGCCCAGAGCAGGGAAGGACTCCCCCCAGATTATATAGGTATAAATAGCAGAAGAGACAACTAGATGGCTCTGTGAATTTTGTACCTGGCTTTGAGTCAGGAAGACCTGAGTTCAGATCTGTGGGGCCCTGGGGAAGTGACAATCTCTATTTGTCTTAATCCACTGGAAAAGGAAATGGCAAACCAGTCTAGTATCTTTGCCAAGAAAATCCTATGGACAGTATGGTCCACAGGGTCACAAAGAGTTGGACATGACTGATCAACGGAACCAAAACAACAGATGACAAAACCAAGTTTTGAACCCATGTTCTCTCACTACAAATCTACTGTTTTGGCCATTGTAATGTGGAAGTGATGCTCAAGAGAAAATATGGGGGGGCTAGATCTATAGATCTGGAAGTCACTGATTTGAATTAAATTAAAAACTTGTTTTTTATCCAGTGGTCTTGGAAATTATGTATGTTTGTACTAACAAAGGCAAATGGCACCCTCCACTTTCTGAGTGAATTAGTTTTTGCCTGAGTGTCAAATATCTCCTGTGGAGGATGCTGTGAAAGAAGCAGGGCTTAGCATTCAAGCTTTATTCTTGCCCATTGTGCCATGGAGGTAGGTATTCCTGGGTTCTTAGAATCACACAATGTCAGAATTGGAAATGGCATCAGTTGTCACCTAGCCCAATCTACACTTACAGGAAGATGCCTGACAGGTTCTCATGCAATTTCTGCTTGAAAAGCACCAAGCAGGAAGCATCCCTCCCCCTATCTCTGGAAGCAGCCTTTTCTGCTCTGGGATAGCTCAGGTTTTTAAGAAGTTCCTCTTGACATCAAGGTTCAACTGGTTTCTTAACAATGTGCACCCATTGCTCCATGGCTTTTCCATTTGGGTCAAACAGAACAAGTCTGTTCCCTTTTCAACATAATACCCTCCATATCACTTGGAGACAATTGCTATATCTGCTTAGAGTCTTCTCTATTTAACCTCAGTATCTTCATGTGTATGCTATGGATGATCACAAGTGTGACTTCTCTTCCTCATAGATGTGCTGGGAGGGTTAATAAGAGAATTGGTGAGCACTTCGATTTGATGAACATTATTGTTACCATGTCTGTTAGAGTGCCTAGGTGTCATGGTGATGGGTACCATGGAAACCCAGAAAAAAATAAAGAATATAATTTTCTTTCCTGCCTTTTTTCCTTTTAATGACTTTAACTCAAATTCTGGAGGTAGGTTGGCATGCTTTTGTGATTTAGTGAAATGAAGAAATGTATTACTGAAAGCAAGTCTGTCTATTTCATAAGTGATACAGGCTTGTTGAGAAAACTAATGAAAGGAAATATGCATTAATTTTAGCCCCCTATTCCTGAGAAACTCAATCTTTCTCTTGGATATCTAAAATTTGAAGGTTTTAATGTCCTGTAAGCTTAATATGAGTCAAGAATGTGAAATGGCAGCCAAAAAAAGCTAACTCATGTTAAGCTTCATTAAAATGTAATTGTGACATAGTCTCCTTCTGAACACAAAAGCCGGTAACACTTTGAGACCATTCACTTTATCTGGCTTGTTTGTCCCCACAAAAGTGGCATCTGGAAATACTTTAAGATAGACGGGAAGGAAGGAAAATGAAGGAAGGAAGAAGGGAGGGAAGGAAAGCAGAAGAAAAGAGAAGGGAGGAAAGAGGGAGGGAAGAAGAAATGGGGAAAGGAGAAGAAAAACAATTTATTATAATTTCTTACTATACTACAAATACTATTCTACTTGCCCAGTGATATAAATACAAAAGCAGACCTGGTCTTTGATTTTAAGGAACCTACATTCTAAAAGGAAAGACAGCACATTTAGAAAAGTAGTGACCAGGGAAGGGTATTTTGGTTTAAGAAGTTTAGGGATGATGAGTTGAATTATAAGAGAGAAGAGTGACACACTCTATCCAGGAACAATTGCAGAAATGATGTGATTATGGTTCCCAAATTAGAAAATGTGGGGAGGGAACAGAGGTTACAAATAAGGTCAAGGCATGATCTTTGGATTCCATATAGCAAGTCAGCTGGCAAGAAGATGGCTATGGAGTACGGGAGTAGAGAGAAGCATGGTTGGGTAAACCTGAAATAATGGATGACCATCAGCTACCTTTACAAGCACTTGGATTTACAAGACATCATACATGGAACAGGTTTTATTGATATAGTAAAGAACACAGAAAGGACTTGTATTGGAACTCATAAAGAATCAGGAGAGTTCCTCTCTCGATTCCCTTGCTCTATCCCAACAGAGACCTGTGTAATGATCATTATTGCACGTGGGTGGGGGTTAGAGGGTAAAATTAAAATTTTCTTATTCCAGTTGCTGTGGTTTTGTCTCCCATTTGATGCCCTCTGCTATTGGCCAATGATACGGGACTCCTCATTTACAGTTAGCCTTTGGGGTTCTTCCATACATGCTCTCTCAAAGTTGCTCCCTCTCCCAAGGATAGGGTACTGGATAGAATGTGGGAGAATAATACTATGGTTTTGATGCTCAAAGAGTTACATTTTTTTCACCATTATTTCCCATCCAAGGCCAGAATAATTCCAGTCTCTTAACTCCTTTTCTTTTATGCTGGGTCCTATAGTAGTACCACTCTAGAAAAATCTTTTCAAGTGCTAATGGTGCTATCTTTTACTGACCCCACTTAACTAACTTTCTATTTCCCAATCCTACTTGAGTTAGAGTGAATCAGCCGTAAGTATTCCCTCAGGACTCCTGGTTAGGAGGCCTCCTGCTCCCTCACTGAATATGGATGTTTAGAGGACAACTTGGCTTCATCTTCTTGTGTTCCTATTCCTTATCTTCTTCCATGGAGGCTGAAACAGGCCATACCAGTGTGGGAGTTTAAAGAGAACCTTAGAAGGTCAGTGGAAAGCAATTTGGAATTATGCTAAGTAAGTGACCACACTATCCATCCCTTTTGATCCAGAGGTCTCACTGCCAGGTATATAGCCCAATAGGTCAAAGACAGAAAGAAAAGCCAAATATTTAACAAAATATTTATAGTGGCACATTTTGTTGTAACAGAACTGGGGAAAAAATTGGTACCTATAATCTGAGAAATAGCTACACAAACTGAGACACATGAATACAATGGAATATTACTGTTTGGTGAGAAACTATGAACATGAAGAATAGAGAGAACCATTTGAAGATTTATATAAACTGATACAAGATGAAGCTATCAGGACCAGGAGAGTTATGTATGTACACAGCTAATAGAAATGAAAAGAATAATCCAAAAACTTGCAAAAAATCCCTCCCCCCCGAAAAAAAAACCCTATATGCTGTATAATTATAATGGCTAAACTTGACTTTTGGTAAAGATATGAGAAAATGCACCTCCTCTCTTTTTTGCAGAGGTGTGAGATCATGGGTGCAGAATGGTATGTGTATTATCAGACTCAGTAGATACGTTGGTGGTTTTAATGAATTGCTTTTCTTTCCCTCTTCTTTGTTTTATGTTTTTTTTTTAATTTTAATTTTTTTTTAATTTTTTTGTTTATTTTTATTTTTTTGGTGTCCTACAATCACTTCCTTAAAATTAAGATTTTATCCCCCCCCGCCCTCCCACCTTTCCCCCACTACCCCCCTCCCTCCCTGCGACAGCATACATACGTATAGGTTCTACATATACTTTCCTGTTGAGCACATTTTCACAACAGTCATGTTATGTAGTCGAACTAAAATAAATGGAAGAAATCATATAACAAATCAAAACATAATACACTAAAACCTACACACATACAAACACGATCTGCTACATTTTGCGAATGACTTTGCGAATATTTCTTTCTCTGAGTGTGGAAGACATTTTGTGTTAGAATACTACCACTGGGATTGTTTTTCTTTTGTAAGTTCTTGCATTATTACGAAGTTCCAAGTCTATCAGAAAAAGCTCTTGCACACTGTGGTCGTTGCTGTGCACAAAGTTCTCTTGGTTCTGCTCCTTTCGCTCAGCATCAGATCATATAAGTCCTTCCAGGCCTCCCTGAAGTCTTCTTGTTCATCATTTCTTATGGCACAATAGTACTCCATTACATTCATATACCATAATTTATTCAGCCATTCCCCAATTGATGGGCTTTTTTGTTTTATGTTAAAAAGGATAACTCTATGGGTGAGGAAGAGGGAGGGATATATTTAGAGATAGAAGTGGTTTAAAAATGAATGATTTAGTTGTATTTTTTAAAAGAAGAAAGCAATAGAAAAAGTTGGGGGGGATACACAATTTGGAGTGATGGTATGTGGAATGGAAGCTATCCCTTATTCCAAATAGAACAACAGTTGTCTAGGATTGAAAAGGAAACTCATCTACTGCTCAGACTAGGTAGAATATTGTGTTCAGTTCTGGGTGGCACATTTTAGGAAGCACTGTCACAAACTGGAAAGGTCTAGTGGAGGGTGATCAGGCAGTTTAGAGAACTGGAGATCATTCATACTATACTGCAATTGATGGCAAGAACTGGATAAGTTTAACTGGAAGAAGAGGAGATACAATAGGGGACAGGAGAGCAGTCTTCAAGTATTCAAGGACTGTAACATGTAAGAGAGATTAAATATATTCTTCTTAACCTTAGGTGACAACTATGACCAATAGGAGGCTGGGATGAACATTTATTGCCAGTGTTTTAGAACAGTTTTCCGAGTTCACTTACATGATCTCTAAGATGCTTTCCAACATTGAGATATTACTATTCTCTTTTGTTGATTACACTGATTGGAAGAGATGGGTTGGGGAAGGAAAGAAAAGTCACAGAAATTGCATTCCTTTCTCCAACCCTGTGATGGAAGAAGAAATGGCTGCAGGCACATTTAAGTAGAAAGCTTTCTCTTCAGTTCTTCTGATAATTCATCATTTCATTCTTTGCCATAGATTTTTGCAGTTGCCAAAAGGAAATAGGTCCATGCCTGGGAAATTAGCTCATCAGATTTTCTGTAACCTTTTGAATGATGAGTCAACATCCTCATTATTGGTTATAATAGAAATTTCAGAGGGCTAAAACTAACGGCTCATTTTTGCATTGTTCTCTATGAATTAACATGCCTGCTACTCATTTCCTTCTGGAAAGGCTCGTCCAATTTTACAATGATTATTTAAAGCATTAATTTCCTGGAAAGAAACAACACTGAAGCCATCAGCATTATGCATGTTGTGCACAGTGGAATGCAAAACCAAAGTCTTATTTCAAGAGTTTATTGCCATTTGGACAACATATTTTATCTCTTCCACTGAAGTGTTATTGGAAAAATGGCCCCGTGCATAATTTGGGTCTAAAGTTTTATGTCAGTGTCAGGAATATTTATTACCAATTGTGAAGAGGAAAGCATTACCCATTGCTGGGAAAAAGCTTGCATGGCATTTCAAAGTCCCTGTTGGTTGCTCCTTAAGAAAATATTGATGTCACCATTGACTGATCTGATTAGAAATGCAGATCTGATGGGTTGGGTTTTTTCTTTTTCTTTTTTTAAGTTTAAAATAATTCACTGAATCTAGTGGATTAGGAAAAGAGAGAACAAATATAAGAGAAAGGAATGAATGATTTTCTGAGAGTAAAGATAAGAACTGTCCTATCCATGGTTCTCCTGTTGATTTGGAACATGAAAAGACTACTATGAAGGTTCTCACTGGGAGAACATTCCCAAATATCAAGGTAATCCACCCAAACCTTCCAGTTTGTGCAATTCATCTTGTCTTTTAATATATTTTCTGTGGAAGATCTGCCCAATGCACAGAAAGTCTTCCTTAGGTCTTTTAACATCCATTGGCTGCCAATGAAATACTCAAGCTATCCATCTTATTTGGATTTCTTGAGTGACCCATCTCCTTTCCCCAGCTTGATGATATATTATTTTTCTCTCCTTCTTGAGTGAAAAACATTGCTAGTAATATGCTACAATCTACTTACTCCCATTTTCCTTGTGTCTCTTAATTGGCTTTTGGGTCAGTTTCAATTTTGATTCTTTGACAGTCAAGGTATTCTATAATTTATTGCTATGTAGCCTCACTGGAAGAAAACTGTTAAAAATGATAATGCAGTAGAAAGAACACTGGCCCTGGAATCAAACAACCTACATTCAATTTTCTTCTACAACTTACTGAGTGCCCTTAGGTAAGTCTTTTAAACTCCTTGGACCTCATTTTTGTCATTTGTAAAATAAGGGGTTTGGGCTAGATGGTGGCTGAAGTCCCTTTCAGCCCTAGTACTATGATCTATCACACAAAATAAGGAGGGTAGGCCAAAACATAGTGATCTAACCTAATAATTTTCTGCTCTTTGGTTTCCTGGATATCCATGCTTTGAGAGAAAGCCATGTAAGCATCTCCTGCCTTGGTCATTTCAATGGGTTTCTGTAGCTGTGAACTAACATGTAGCTATGTTGCTTCCCATGGCATGGCATCTTATTTCCATTTACCTTGGTTGTTCCTAATTTTAGAGTACCTAATGATCCAACTGTGTACTGGGATTCTATATCCAAGAGGGATGAGTTGTTCTTATCCAACGTCATGGGTGCTTGATGACAGAAGAATACAGGCTTGTTCAACATAGTGAATATTTCTAATTTATCTATTCCTATTGGCAAAGTTTTGGATCACTCTGTTGTCCAAGATAACCATCATCACACTGCTAGCCAGGGTCAGTACAAAGAATTGAAAGGTCAATTGAAGTTTGTTGGTGTCTGTATACCTTTTTTCCTCTCTGCATTCTCAAAGCAAGCACCAACTCTGCTTTGCCAGTGGGGACCCACTGTCCTACACTGACCGCTCAGTCCAGACCTCCTAGTTTTTCAAATGCCCTATTCTCTGAACCTGACTCTCTCTAAAGCCCACCCCCATCAAAACTTCCATTTTCTCAGTGTAGTTGAGAGAAAACTACGGGATGAAACAAATTCACAGAAACCTGTGAAAGACCGAGAGTCTTGTAACCTTGAAAAGGGAATCCTTGTCTTGGGATAAGGAAAGAATTGAGAAAGTATTCTTCTGTCTCTTCTTTTACTGGATTGGGGAAGTATGGGTGTAGAACATTGCATGTTCTCTCAGAAAGGATCGATAATATCAATAATACTAGCAAACATTTACACAGAACTTTAAGGTTTACACAATACTTTGGCCTTATTACATAAATCATTTGATCCTCACAAAAATTCCAAAAAGTAGGCACCATTATCATCCCCAATTTACAGAGGAGAAATTGAGGTTGAGAAAGGACTTGCTCAGATTCACACAGCTAGTAAGTGTCTAAAGCAAGATTCAAACTCAGGTCTTTCTAACTCCAATTCATATACTTGATCCATTTTGGCACCTGAACTCTGCTCTGCAGCTCAGAGAGGGAATCTCAGGATCCCTGGAGCTGTGGCATACTGTGATGAGTAATTTTCATCATATCAGAATTCTCTAGGGTGTTGGCCATCTTTTATTAAGACAATCCTGTCAATAATTATAATTATTAATAATTATAAACCATAATTATAAACTGAGCCCTGAGTTATGTTCTAGGTCCTTGGAATGGGAGAAGGGGGCCATTATCATTTGTCCTTTTCTCCTTCAGTTACAGCCAGAGCGTTAGATTCCAGTAAAGTAGTTCCCAAGGAGTCAGGTGACTAGAGGGAGGCGGCAGCTTTCTATAGTTATTAGGGTAGGTCTTCCTTAGTTCAAAACAAACTTGTCCCTTAAAAAGGAAGGCTGCCTCCTAAAATCCAGCCTAGAGTTTAGACTGTAGGATGTAGAATGCTGCTTCCAAACTGCAAGAATCCTCTTTGTGGGAAGGAATCTGAGACATGACCTATCTAACCTGGAAATGGCAGGCTGGGCCTAAAACAACATGGAATTCTTCCTCTGAGTCTATTTTTCCCTGCCCCTATTCTCAACCCTCTCTCGTTTTCTTCCCTCTTTGTGTCTCTTTGTCTTTCCCTTAACCATATTTCTGAGGATCAAACTTTTCCAAGCTGGGGAAGTATGGGTGTGGAACATTATATATTCTCTTAGAAAGGATTAATAATAATGCTAGCAAACACTTAAAAGAGCATTTTCTGGTTTATGAAACTCTTTAGCTAAATTATATCATCTGATCCCCACAAAAACCCTATAAAGTAGGTACTATTATCATCCCCATTTTAGAGATGAGGAAATTGAGGTTGGAACAGGATTTGCCCAGAGTCACCATATTAATTTTTACAAATAGTAACTTTTGCAAAAGCACTTAGCACAGTCTTTAGCATATAATGAGTGCTTCGTAAATGTTTATTTCCTTTCTTATTTTAGCCCCTCCTTCCTTCCCCCCAACTCATATTAGACCTGTTAGCCAATGTGACCTAGTGTCAAGGTTGACCCAACTGAGCCAAAGATGATAGGATCATAAATCCAAAGCCAGAAGAAGCCTTGGAAGGCTATCTGCTTCAACTCCCTCAATTTACCTATGAGGAAATGGAGACTCTTAAAAGTCATTTAACTTGCCCAGAGTTACATAGTTTGTAAATGTCTGAGGCAAGATTTGAACCAGGTCTTCCTGACTTCAAGCATAGTGCTCCATTACTATGCCTCGTAGTTTCCTCAATGAGAAATAATCTTATTCTGTCCTCTTTATAGGAATACTGTGTATCCAGTATATTTAGGTTGACTATTAAGAATCATATTTTCAATAAACAGGAATAATTTTGGTAGATTTTTGTTTCAGTACTAGGAGAGATTTCTCTGAAAGTCTTTGTATTTGTTAGTTCTCATTAAACTACTTTCCCCTCTCTCTTGAGCAAAAGTGTCTGTTTATTCAGTGGGATTCAGTCTGCCAAGAGTCCTTTTGTTCACTGCCAAGAAGATTCTGTGGTATGAGGGCATTGGCCTGTTACAAATTTGGTGGCAAAATGTGGACAGTGTTCTTAATTTTCGCCTAGTTGGCATAGACTGAACTAAGGGACAGAGAATGCTTAAAGGTTTTTTCCCTTCTCATTTCCAGAAACACTGGTCTACTTGCTCCTCCATCATCGTCGATGTCCACGTCCACCGCTTAACTTTGGGCTGTTCTCATTCCTGCTGTGCTCTTTCCCTGTAACCTGCCTCCTTCCTTGCCTTCCTTCAAGATTCAACTCAAATCTCATCTTTTGTAGAAGGTTAAAATCTTTCCTTCTGAGATTATCTTCCACTTACTCTGTATGTGTATATATGTGGAAGTATATGTCTCCGTGTATGTGTATATGGGTATACACATACATCCATGTATAATATAATACAATATAATATATGATACAATGTGATATGATATAATATATCATATCATATTGTGTTGTGTTATATATTATATCATATTTTATCATATCATTTTATATCATATCATATATATGTGTTATGTCAACCATTATTTACATGTTGTTTTCCTCATTAGAATGTGAGCCCCTTGAGGGTAGGAGCTGTTTTGTTTACCTTTTGTTGTATCCCCTGTGCTTAGCACAGTGCCTGAATACAGTAAGTGCTTAATAAGTGTTTATGGATTAATTAATTGATCATTTTCTTAAATCTAGATGAGCAATTAACAATGGCTCAAACCTTAATTTGTTGAGTTTGCTGATTTCTGAGTTGTAAATGCTCACACTGAAAATTTAAAAATTTGCTGCACGCTCCTAGAGGAAGTCTCAGTTCTAATTTGAGTATTAGTTTAGTTTTGTTTACCTCATTCTTTTAATAAAAAAAACTCCCATGTAATGTTTTCAAGTGATTGGATGAATGAGCTTATTAAGAGCTCACTACTTGCCAAATACTGCAGAGAGAATACAAACACAAGCACTGCCCTGAAGGAGGAAACTCCTTGTAAACATTATGTAGGAATATTCTAATGGGGGAGACAACATGGAGGTCAGGAAGGGAAGTGAGGGCTTGGTGTCCAGAGCTTAATTGAAATGGAGAGCTTTTTCTTGACTTTTTGGATGAAGGTTTATGAACTTAGAGAAATGAAAGAAGGCTCCTCCAAATATACATGGCCCCTTCATGCCACAAGAGTCTCTGTCACATGGGTTAGAGAATCATTATGAGTAATCAATAAGGTTCCCTGATTTCCTATGGAAAAAGTCCTATGTTTAGGAACATAGGAGGCCAAAGTATCCCTGAATCATAGCTATATAGTTAGAGGGAAGTTTAAAGACATCTTCTCATTCTGCAAATGGAGCACATTGGGGTCCAGGGAGGGTTGATGATCTGCCCAAGGCCATATAGATCATAAATATCGGAGTAGGATTTTGAACCCATGTTCTCTGACATCAAATCCAGCATTCTCTCTGTACACTGTTGTATTTCCCTTTTCTACATGTATCAGTTGTCACTGGGCTTGGATACCCTATCTTGCTTTGGTCATCTCTGTCTTTGGTCCAATGTGAAAGTAGCATCTCTACTATTGTGATTAATCAGCACCTGAGCTTACTTCAGTACCTGACAGAATGGCGTTATCACCTGGGCTGGGGCCTGTGCTATACTGACCCTAAAGTGAAACAATACCTGTTTATTGGGTGTCCCAAAAGTGTTTGTGCCATTTCATCTATTAAAGCTCAATTGCTTAAAATGGTGGAAAGACTTTAGAGATACCCAGTATGTGTATATCTATGGATCTATATCTGCATCTATTTATCTATATAGATATCTACATTTATATATATATACATACACATACATATATACACATATATCTGTGTGTTTATGTATGTGTGTGTGAATATATGTCTCTCCATTTGGTCAGCTAAATGGCACAGTAGATAGAATACCAGCCCTGGAGTCAGAAAGATCTGAATTCAAATCCAATCTCAGATACTTATTAGCTATATCACTTTGGGAAGTTCACTTAACCCTGTTCGCCTCAGTTTCCTCATCTGTAAAATGAGCTGGAGAAGAAAATGACGAGCCACTCCGGTATCTTTGCCAAGAAAACACTAAATGAGGTCATGAAGAGTCAGACATGACTGAAATGGATGAGCACCCACAACAAATATGTGTATGTGCAGACAGACAGACAGACAGACAGACAGATAGACAGACAGACAGACAGATAAATAGGTAGATAGGTAAATAGCTAGCTAGCTAGATAGGAAGATAGATAGATAGAGGCATCTAGGTGGTGCGGTAGATAGAGTGCCAGGCCTGAAGTCTAAAAGACCCATATTCCTGATTTCAAATCTGGTCTCAGACACTTAATTGTGTGACCCTGGGCCAGCCACTTAGCCTTCTTTGCCTCAATTTCCTCACCTTTAAATTGAGCTGGAAAAGGAAATGACCACCCACTCCAGTATCTTTGCCAAGAAAACCCCAAATGGGGTCATAGGGAGTCAGACATAACTGAAACAACGGAACAACAAAATATGTGAATATCCGTATAGATAAATAGATGTAGATATATTGTAAAACTTTCTTTCACTTGATTGTGGAAGAAATACAAACAATGTGCTCTATGTAAGTAAATCACTATAATTCTCCCTGCTCTTCATATTTGAAAGAAATGAGATAACACCATTCTGTCAAGGTACTAAAGTAAGCTCAGGTGTTGATGGATCACAATAGTTGGGATGCTATTTCTTTGACATTCTTGTTTGCAGTTTTACTGGGAAGCATTTAGACTCTGGGTCTATTTTCTTGTCTTTGAGACCTGTCTAATTTATTATCTAGTGAATGCTTGGGAGCTATCTGTGCCATGCAGGCATCTGAAAGCATTCTTCATTTTACCCCCAAGATTGCTGCAAGAATGGATACCAGAATCCAAATCTTCATATGGTCCTATAGCTCAAAGCATCAGTTTGTTTTCCAGCCTCCATTAGCCTCAACAACCACTCTTTCTGTGCTCTCGTATTCTGGGGGCAACTCCCTTTGTGGGATCAACTGGTTGCATATTATCTGTACTGTCATTCTCTCTATACTGATCAATGCCTCTTTTCTCTTTTCCTTTCCTCTTTCTTTTTCTCTCTCCCCGTCTCTGTCTTCTTTCTCTGAGTCTCCACATGTCTCTCTCTATCTCTGTCTCTGTCTCTTCTCTCTTCTCCTCTCTTCCTCTCCTTCTCTTCCCCTCTCTCTTACTCCCACCATTCTACTTAATTCCCTCAGAAACAGCCTCATGCTCCATTCTGTCACAGACACCGTTCCAGATCTCACTAACACCATGCCAAGCTCGATCAGGAAATGTATTGGTGCACTTGAAATGGCATGGCAGGATAATTAACAAGTGTGGACCAGCTGCAATCATACTGGCTTTCCTGGCACAATTTTCTACTTTCTCCTCTAAGCTTCAACTTGATATTAAGAAGAAAAAGGATTTAGAGGAGTAAGTAAATGATAGGGAGTGATTTTAGAAAGAGTCAATCTATAGGAAACATTGTTCTAACCAACAGTTGGACAAGGATAGAAAACTCCTGTTTATTTTTTTTTTATGAAGCTGACAATTGCTTTCTTTTGGAAAATGAAGTGGCTATGAAATCTCCACAGTAGAAGAATGTGGAGTAGTTTTCTGCCCTTCCTAGTCTGATTAGCCTTATTAACTTCAGTAAATAACCTTATTCTTGAGTACAGGGAAAACTTATGGGAATGAAATCAGCCATCCATGAACAAAAGACATTTTAAAGAATGTGTTTTTATCTCACTCACAACCTCACAGCCATAGAATAATTAGCATTCATTCGTTCCTTCACCAAGTATTTTTCAAGTACTGATTGAAGGAAGAATACTGTGCTAAGGCATTGGGGAAAGTATGATGATGATATATCGCTGCCCTCATGAAGCTTAGTCTAATACACAGACTTTGAAATATACACAGCATTAATGTTCAATATGGGAAGAAATATGTAGCTTTGCTACTTTCCATAGGATGACATCTTTTCTCCATGTCCTTTGGTTGCTCCTGAACTGAAAGCACCTACTAATCCAACTATGTAGGACTTCATCCAGGAGAAATGCACTGTTCCTGTCCAAGTTGCTTGGCACTGGAAGAATACGTTTGTTCAACCTAGTGAATACTTCATCCATATATTCTTACTGACAAGTTTTGAGGGGTAATTCTGTTGTCCAAGGTACCCATCATCACACCCACACTGCTAGCCAGGGTCAGTACATTGATGAATTAATTTCAAGATGGGTAAAGTTTGTTTGTGTCTGTGTGCATTCCTGCTGCTTCGCCCCACCCCCACATTCTCAAACCAAGAAGTTTTTCTGCTTTATCAGTTGGGGCCCACTCTCCCACACTTGGATGTTAAGTCCAGACCTGTTGGCTTTCCAAATTTCCCATACACCAAAGTGGCCTCTCGGTTCACTTTCCTGTAATTCCTTTAAAACTCCCATTTTCTCAGCACAGTTGGACCTCATTGTAAGGAAGAAAACTATGGGATGGAAAAAATTCCCAGGAACCTGTGAAAGACTGATAATCTTTTAACCTTGAAAAGGGGATGCTTGTCTTGGCTTCAGGGAGGAGTAGAGAAAGTATCCTTCCTTCCCTTCTTTTTCAGAATTGGTTAAGTATGGGTGTGGAACATTGCATGTTCTCTCAAAAATGGACTGATAATCACATTAAGGCCAGCAAGCATTTACACACCATGATAAGGTTTATGGAACAATCAACTTTATTATATTGTTTGATTCTCACAAAATACCTATGGAGTAAGCACTATTATCATCTCTATTTTACAAATGGAGAACCTGTTTAGTTGGCGTCACACAGCTAGTACATGTCTAGAGCAGGATTCAAATTCAAGTCTTACTGATTGCAAGTCCAACACTTTCCCATATGTCCTCAACATCTAACTGTCTACAAGTCCTAGTATGACATAGTCTAGGGCTTCTTAACTTGCTATCCTTAGTTATAAAAATTTTTTTAAACTCTATTTTGATAACCAATATAATTGTTTTCCTTTGTAACTATATATACTTTATTTTATGCATTTAAAAAATATTAATCTGAGAAGGTATCTAGAGATCTTTTTTTTTAAAACTCATGCTGCCAAAGAGCATAGATAGCATCTCTAAAATAAGGTTAATAATTTCATCTACTTTTAAAGATTATTTTCATAACTCTGTCCCAATATAATTGTTTTCTTTTGTAACCATAATTTTATTTTATGCATTTAAAAGCCTTAAATCTGAGAAGGGATTCCTAGGTTTCACTAGCCTGCCAAAGGGATCCAGGACACCCAAAAGGTCAAGAAACTCTAGTAGAGGCAGTCACCTCATCCTTCTTGACACTCTTGCATCCTTTCCTGGCAGAAATCAAAACCTTAATGCCAGATGGTAGGCAAGCCACATGGACACGTTCCTCGGTATGTACAGTTCAATTCAACAAGCTTTTGTTTTGCCAACTATGTGCCCTGTTTAGAGCTGGGGTTTAAAGCAAAAAAGAACCAAAAAGAAATGGTGCCTGCCTCAAGAAGTTTACCTTCTTATCGATGGCAGATGGAGGGACAGCCTATGTGTGTGTAAATAATTGGGGATTTGTTGTTCTCCAGCACCAGGGAAGGAGACCTCTTCAAGGCTAGATTCATGAAGGTTGGCTGGGTGCTGGGGTCATTCTACTTGGTGCTGAATTACTAGGTTCTAAAGTCAGTGGAGAACTTTGCAGCTTTTCCTTTTTCACAGCCAGGGGTGTCAGATTTAACACTGACTCTACAAAATATGCTCTCTTTGCAGGGGGGAGGGGGGATGGAGGGCAGGGATAGCTGGGACAAAGTAATTTGGGTAAACAAATTTATTAATAGAAATGAGACCTCACAGGACACATAAACATATACAAGCCATGTGATATTAAGTTCATGTGTGAAGTTAACATGGATTAAGCACAACTTTTTATAGGGCATGCGGGTAGGATCAAGTTTGGGAGTCTATCAATGTCTAGTCAGACTGTTATTTGGTGACATTTTTAACTATTTCCAAGCCATTCAAGGCTGGCATGAGGGCAAGGACTGTTTGCTTTGAGGATCCAGCACAGTGCTTGGCACACAGCAAGTGCTTAATAAATGCCTACTGAAAGAACATGCTTGGCCCCAAAAATACCTCCCCCTACTACTTTGTAGAGGGGGAGGTCCATGAGTATATTGCAATACATGCATTGCATATAATTGTTAGATTTTTTTTTCAATATAGTGATAGATTTTACTGATCTAATTTTTTTCTGTGTAGGATGGCTTTCTGAGGGAGGAGAAGAGGAGGGATGCAAGAAGAAATTTAAGCTATATGGAAATAAAAGACATCAATGAAATTTTTGTTGAGTGATTACTTAGAAAGCCCTGTTTTCACATCATGCCTCTGACATTTAATAGCTGTGTGAACATGAACTAGTCACTTAATGGCTGAATGCCTCTGTTAATTTTTCCATAAAATGAGGACAAAGTACCCCTCGCCCTATTGTGCATCTCAATGAAGAGGTCACAGTATATAAAGGACATAATAACCTTGAAAGTGCTACATCAGTGGCAGTTGTCATTATAATTAATGGTTCATAACACCTTGGAGTCATGATTTGTCATGCTCCTCTTGTGAAGCAGACAGCAGCCAGACTCTTTGGCTGGGTTTTTCAGATAGAGCCATAGACTATTGTACTCATCGTAGGTAAACCAGTGAATCACCCTGAGACCCAAACACAGTCTTCTACCTCTTGGTGCTTCTGGCTCTGTTCGTGAACCAAATTCCTTGGAAGGTCCTAAGTAGTTGGAAAGCTATGATGGACACACTCAGATGAGTAGTGTGTGCCTGAATTAGAAAACATGATTAACTGTCCCTTACTGGGTGAGCCCCCAAATGAAAGGGAATAGGAATATGACTGTAACATGTTGACCTCAGTTTCCTCATCCGTCAAATGAACCAGAGAAGGAAATGGCAAACCACTCCGATATCTTTGCTAACAAAATGCCAAATGGGGTCATGACAAGTTGGACATGAATGAAAGATGACTGAAAATAATATAAAACAAAACCATTTTGAAATTAGCTTGAAATACTCCACGTTTTTTATAATTAACGTGATATTGCTTATCTTCTCAGTGGATGGGAAAGAGCTGGGGGGAAGGGAAAGAATTTGAAACTCAAATTTTAAGAAGAAAAGAATGTTTAAAATAAATAATAATAATAAATAATATGAAAGATTGATTAATAAAAAAAATCTCATCCTCCTTTCTAATAGAGGTATTCTGCCATTTGGTAGATGATCAGACCTCCAGTATGTATTTATCAATTACAATGTGCCAGGCACTCTGCTAAACATGGAGCTCGTAAGGATAGAACTCTGAGCTTGGTCAAGTCCTGGGTTCAAATTCCCCCTCCAATACTCACTTGCTGTTATCACCTTGGGTAACTCTTTTAATGCACCCCCCTCCCCCAGCTTCATTTCTAAAATAGGGATAACAATAATACCTACCTTACAGTGTGGTTGTAAGGAAAAAATGAAATAATGTACATAAAATGCTTTACAAACCACAAAGTACTGTAGAAACTAGCTATTATTAATCCTTAGATGTTGTTTGGTTCAGTCATTTTTCAGTTGTGTCCGACTCTTTGTGACCCTATTTGGGATTTTCTTGGCAAATATCACAGAATGATTTGCCATTTCCTTCTCCAGCTCATTTTATAACTGAGAAAACTGAGGCAAACAGGGTTAAGTGACTTGCCCAGAGTCACACAGCTAGGAAGTGTCTGAAGTCAGATTTGAACTCAAGTACTGCTGACTCTAGGGCTAACTCTATCCACTATGCCACCTAGCTGCCCCACATTCTTTCTAGAGGGAAATAAAACATAACATGCAGAAGTATGTACATGGCATATACATAGAGTCACAAGATGACGAGATGGATGCAAATATGAGTGCAGGTGAGGCAAGCAAGAGAAGCTTGTAGAGAGTGGGGCTCAAGCTGAATCTTGTAGCCAGGGACCCCAAGAAAGGGAGGCAAAGAAGGAAAGCTTCCCAGGTATGGGGAATCACCAACACAAAATCATTATGTGTGAGGAATCTCAGGTATGCCTCATGGCCAGATAGTGGAGTACAGAGAAAGGAGGAATTCTTAAGGAGACTGGAGAGCTAGGAAGGGACCAGATTGTGAAGAACTTTAAAAGCCAAGCAAAGGATTTTATATTTGATCCTAGAGGTCAGAGGGAGCCACTGGAGTTTCTTGAGTGTGGGGCAGCGTGCTAGTCTGACCTGCCCTCTAGGAACATCACCTTGGGGGCTGTGTGTAGGATGGGTTGCTGGAAAGGTATACTGGAGTCAAATTGCCTGTCTTAAAAATCAGACTAATGAGTTTGTCTTTCATCCTAGAGATAAAAGAGAGATGCTGAAGATTTTCAACTGGCATGATCAAGCCTACTTCTTAGGAAGATTATTTTGTTACATATGCGACAAATAAATTGATGGGGAGAGATGAGATAGATTAGGAGGCGATTAAGGTCACGATTAAGGTGAAATGACAAGATTGGGCAATCAATTCAATAGGTGGGTGTGTAGATGATGAGCTGGGGAGAATGCCAAGGTTCTGAACCTTGGTGTGGAATGGATGGATGGGCCAGCTGAAAGGTAATTAGGACCAAAAGCCAGAGTCCACTGTAGGCAGGTGGGGTGTGCGTATCATTTATGGACATAATAATAATGACAATTCTAATAGCTAACATTCATTCAGTGTTTAAAGATTTGCAGAGTACTTTACACATACTAATCTCATTTAATTCTCATGGGAACAGTGTGAGGTGGGTACTCTCATTATTTCTACTTTACAGGTGACAGAAGTGAGTCTAAGAGAATTTAAAATACTTCTCCAGGATTGCCTTGCCAGCAACATTCAGAAGCAGGATTTGACCTTAAGTCCTTTTGATGTCAAGCGCCGCAGTCTTTCATTTGGCCTAAGGAGAGCAGTCAAGAGAAACATGGGCATACACAGCTTCCCTGGCCAGTTGTCTTTAGAGCATGAGAATATTAGAGGAGGGGAAAGAGACAAAGGATGACAGAGGGAAAGGAAGGAATTTTCCTTGAGTAGAAGAGTAATACAGTCACATCTTTAGGAACATAGAATCCTACATGTAGAGAAGGAAAGGATCATAGAGGCTAATTAGTTCAACCCCTTTATTTTACAAATGAGGACACTGAGGCCCAGAGAGCTCACCCAGCTAGTAAGTGGCAGAGCCCTGGGGCTCTGACTCCAAATTCAGGGTATTTTTCACAGTACCAAATTGCCACTAACCAGAAAATTCCAAATGAAAAGAATGTTCCAACTAGACCAGAACAGATTGTGTTTGGAATAATTTGGTTGTTAATTCCATCCCCTGAAAAACTGCCAGATAGATGCTTGTAAGGTTCTCCTGTGGAAAAGAGGAAATGGATGGTCATCTCACTGGTCCAAATGGACTTGAGCAGCTCTGTTTTGTAAAGATCATCATGTCTTGTAACCTAATCTACCAAAAGCACACAGGCTGCTAAGAAACCTGAAAAGAAATGCCCTCCCACAACTTCTCTATGTCAGCTGAGGCACCACATCCCTTACAGATGTAAGCTCCTTGAAGGCAGGGACTGTGTTTGTGAGTGTTTACCACTTAATACATGTTTGTTGGCTTCCACCTCATCTGGGACCATCTCTGTTTATCCTGATGTCTATCTAACCACTGGACCCAGATGCCTCCAGAGTAGAAAGTGAGGCTGGTGACTTTGCACAGCCTTCTCTCCCTTAAATCCAATTCTCTTGCATGTCATGGCATTGCCTTCCTGATGCCATGGTCCTCGTCGAGAACAAAGAATAAGCAACAATATATGTTTGTTGGCTAACTGACTAGACTAGCTAACATCCTCCCAGTCACTCGGTTAGATGGATCTGTTTCTTTGAACTCCTCCCTCTTCTCCATACCCCACACCCTATCCTTCTTAAATATTCTCTATTAATGGGTCCCAGTCTCATTCACCTGTTCCCTATCCACTCATCAGGGCACCACCCTCTTCATGAGATTCACTCTGCATCTTGCAAGATTACCCATCCTCTAAGACTCAGCTCAAGTACTTCCTCTTCCATGAAGGTTGTCCTCTGTACTTTGGAAATGATCTCCCCTCCTTTCCACATCACATTAGCTCTTCTACTACTTACAGTGTTCTATTTGCTATTATAATTTTTTTTACTTCCTCTCTCCATTCTCACTGCTAGGTTGGGATCTTCATGAGGGTTCACAAGATAATAGATTTAGGAAGGAATATCAGAAACCATCTAAACCAAACTCCTCCTTTACGTTAAAAAAAATGTTAATTTGAACTTGTTAGACACTAGATATTTCCATAGGTAAAGAAGAACAGAAAACTAGGATTGCATATGAAACCAGGAGTTGCTATTACAAATGCTTTAAAAAAATGCTTTAAAAAAAGCACATGATATATTCAATGTGTTAGTTTTAAAATTACTTCTCTGTCTACCTCTGAAGCTAATTCTGTTTTTTCTGTGTGTTTATTCAAATGTTTCCATAACTCTGTACATATAGTCATTTTGTATATTACTCCCCTTAACAGAATGCAAATTTTTTTTTCTGTTTAAATGTTATTTTATTAAATATCTTCAGTTCAGGGTTTCATTGTAACAAAACTGTGAAGGGTCTATACATTCAAAACAGATGCTAGCTGGTTTTAAATTATTTCTCTGTCATCATGCAAAAGATTCTGTATCAAATATCTTCCATTTCCTGTTTAAGATTAAAAAAAAAAATCTAAATTCCATAGATGCTGACGTTAGCCCCCGAAGAGGAGAGTAAGAACGCTAAAGAAAGGAGGGGATCAAATCCTGCTATCAGCTTATGACTCTCAAAGACCATATGTCTCCAAGACCGCAAAACCAAGCCACATTGTGCAGTTGTCTCCATGCTGCAATGCAGAATGTAGGAAAGGAAAGGGAGTCTAGGGCCCAGAGGGTGGACTTGCACGCTGTGCTCCATTGAATCTGACCAACTGAGATGAAGGACCAAGGTTGTTTTTTTAATTTAAATTTTAATTTTTTTATCCCCATACTGAATATATACTTGTTGACTAAAAGAATGACTTTTCTTTTTTTTTTTTAAGGACCACTATCACTCAGTTCCCTCAATTCCCCTACTTATAAAAAAATTTCCTTTCCCTGCGACAGATAAGGAAATCCACATATTGGCAATATCTGAAAATATTTGTCTCATTCTGCTTCTCTCCTCCACCCCCTCAAAGCCAGGAGGCGGACAGCGTACTCCATTATCAATCCCTTGAAATCTTGGTTGGTCATTGGCCTCATTCGTTCTTAAGTCATTAGGAGTTGTTTTTCTTTATAGTGTGTCGTCATCATATAAATTGTTCTCATTCTACTCATTTCACTTTGCCTAAGTTCCTAGAAATGTGGCATCCCACGTGGGGCCACTCACCCAAGGTGCACTGGTAGGCTAAGTCTAGGAGAATGAATATTATTCCTTTCTTCAGGATTCGAAGGGATACCCTAATGGATTATAACTTCTAACAATGTCGTTATTGAACCCCCATTGAGTCCCCCACCCCATATCAATCAGCTGATATTAATAAATTTTTTACAAAAGAGATATTTACTGAGAAAGTGAGAAAATGTCATTTTAAAAAATCTCCCAAAAGAGGAGTTCATTTTCCCCTTGCACACGAAAAATCCCTGGGGAGTGTGGGTACATTATTAAAGTAGAATTGTAGTGAGGTACATATATGGAAAACATGTGTGGTCAAGGAGTACCTTTCCATTTCTGGCTCCTGATGTCTTTTTCTCCCTTTCTGGAAACCTCAGTATATACTGGGAAAGAGAAAGAGAAAGGGGAAAGGGGAGAGGGGAGAGAGAGAGAGAGAGAGAGAGAGAGAGAGAGAGAGAGAGAGAGAGAGAGAGAGAGAGAGAGAGAGAGAGAGAGGGAGGGAGGGAGAGAGGGAGAGAGAGAATCAGCTGCTAGAACCTTTTACATACTCAGTTCTGGCTCATCTTCTTAAGTCATCACTCCTTATGACTCAGAAGTCAAATAGAAGGCATTCCTTCATTACATATTAGTAATTCTGAGTCATTATGAACCAAACTAGACTGTGCAAGTTTGTACCATGGCCTCTGGACAGAGAGCAGGTAGGGAATATCTAAACATGTTTCAGAGATCCCTCATTGACCCAATTACCCATTACAAAGCTCTTGCTAGATTTCTGAATCTAGTCCTTTTATCGCTTCTTATGATTTGATAACATTTCATTACATTTCTATACCACAATCCATTCAACCGTTTCCCAATTGATGGCTATTTCTTTATTTTCCAATTCTTTGCTATAATAAACAATTCTTTGCTACAATAACTTTGTTATAAATATTTTTGTATTTATGAATTCTTACCCTTTAGTCTAGATGTCATTGGAAGTGTAAGTCTAGCAGTGCTATCACTGGGTCAAAGATGATGCACATTTTGTGACTTTTCGAGTATAGTCCAAATTGCCTTCCAGAATTGAGGGATCATTTTGCAACTTTGTCAGTTACCTTAGTTTCACTGCACTCCCGTGACTCCAGTGAGAATGGGTGTTTTCCCTTTGCGTCATCTTTGCCAATATGATGCCAGGGATCTCATTTCACAGATGAAGAAAATGGAATTCAGAGTGGCTGAGTGATTTGTCCGGAATAACGTAGGTGTCAAGAGTTGAAGGGATTATAGAGCCAAACCATTTAAAGCCCCTTCATTTTACATACAAAGAAACAGGCTCAGAGAAGTTTAGCAACTTCAGTCACAGAGCCTAGCCCTCCTCAACCTTAGTGCTCTCCTTCTGAAGGTACTCCATTTTATCCTGTATTATCACTTGTTTGTACATATGCACATTGTCCTCTCTGTTAGACTATGAGCTTCTTGAGAGCAGGGATTGTTTTTTGGTCTTCTGTATCCCCAGTTCTCAGTGCCTGGATTATAGCAGGTGCTTAATAAATGCTTGTGGATTTGACTTGACTGATAAGCATCTGAAGGAGAAGCCTTTTCTTTTTCAGCTCCTTTTCCCCTTTCATTCTCATCTTCATTCTTTACCTTTTTTCTCTTTTCATTTCAACACCTTCTTTCTCTATTTGTTGCTCTTTACCTCTTTCTCCTTTCAATTCCCCTTTTTCAATTTATGTCCTTTTTGATCTTTCGTTCTTTATGATTCCCTGTCTTTTATTCTTTTATCTTTCATTCTTTCTCTTCTGCTGTTTCTTTTTCATTTTCTCTTCCCATCTCCCTCTGTTCTTGTTTTTCATTCTTTTTTCTTTTTTAGTTATCTCCTTCATTCTTTCCCCCTTCTTTCTCCTGCCTCCCTTTTCTTTCTCCCTTGCTTTTTCTTTTCTCCCTTCCTTGCCTCACACACTTTCTCCTTATGGTCTTCCTTTTATTTTGTTTACACACACCATCTTTCATCTCCTTTTGCTCCCTTTCATTCTCCCTTTCACTTTTCTCATTCTTATATTCTCTTTCTTTCTCTCTCACTCTCCTGTTTTGGCCTTTTCTTCCCTTTCATCCTTCCTTTTTCTCCTCTCCTTCCATCTTTCATTTCCTGTCCCTTTCTCCTCTCCCTACTTCCCTCTTTCCCTCCCTTTCTTTTTCTTTCTCCTTTCCTTCCTCCCCTCCTTATCTCTTCTTCTTTCATTTTCTCTTTCTTACCCAACCTTTCTCTTTGTGTCCTGCATTTCAGTTCCTCTGGGGTCCTTTTCTGAGCCACTGTAGAGCTTTCTCTCCATTGGCTAACTTAGGGTTACTGTCTGCTGTTCCTTCTCCATGAGCAGGGTGTGACTAATCAGATTCAGTTAAAGCTGACAATGCAAATATAGCATCAAGCCCTGCAGAGCAGGGTATCCTTTCTTCAGCATCCTTGCCTGAGATCTGAGGTGACCAGAGCTTGCTGACTTAGCAAGCCTAGGGCCAGAGAACACAGAGGAGTTTTATTCTTCATGCCTGTGAGCTTAGTTGGTTAGAACATTGTGCTAATGAGGAATATACACTCATGGAAAGAGATCTGGTCTTGGAGGCAGAATGCTGGGATGTGAGTCCTGGCTGTGACATGGGCTGTGTAGGCAAGTCCCCTACTGTGTCACATCTTCACTTTCCTCCACTGTAAAGTGGACTCATGGTACCTGCATCCCACGGTGGTATTTTAGAATCAAAGAAAGGGCTTATAAAAGTGATTGGAGATGCCAAGCTACAGAGGATGCCAAGCCACAGCCAGAGAGGCCTCTACTGAAGACTCTTTTTCCCTCCACAGAGTTGCTGGAGGGAAGGAGCCAGTGCCAGATGGAGATGCTAAAATGGCAATAGGACTGTAAAGGGAGGGAAGTGGGGGAAAATGGACAGAAGTGGGAAAGAGAGAGAAAGGAAGACATGGGTGTGAAGGAGGGAGAGAATAGAAAATAGAGGAAAGGGGAAAGAGACAGCAGGGGACGGAGTATTAAGGATCACTAAAACTCAGAGCTAAAGAATAGTAAATATATGGATCTTGCTTTCTGCTGGTACTTTGAATCACATGGGATGGATAAGTCCCTGGTGAAGGTCCCTCACCTGGTGAAGGTGACAACCACTCCCTCTACCCCTGGTGGATGTTCCGAAAAGGAAAGATCATTTTCATTTTTTGAAGTGAAAAAAAACCACACTTCAATTTTCACTCAGAGTTCATCAGATCTGAAGGATCATTATCTTAACTATTGGACTTAGGTATGAGCCTTTTGGTGATTTTTGTTTATTTCAATGACATCTGTTCTATGTTTGATGCCAGATTAACCTGACAGTTAAATGAGCCACGTGCTGATATTACAGGGGGTGTCCCATGGGCTAAGGCATAAGCCAGAGGTTTTTGGTAAAAGGCACCCTTCCTTCCCTATTGCCCCTGAGTCCTTATGTCAGGGAGATCCTTGGATATTAGGAGTACACTCACAACTGTCCCTTGGCACAAGACAGTCAGGGTAAAAGGATTCTGAGCCAATCTACTGGCATGCAGCCTGAAGGTACCTTCTAATGAAGGGGTCAGGGATGTCACACCACTTTTATTTTGACATGGAACTTGGAAGCCACAAAAATGCAATAAGTGAAATATTCAGTTACTTTTAGCTGGGAAAAGGATGAGAGCTCTCAGAGTGGTTTGTTATTCTGACCACCCTCCCCTTCCCTCCATCTTCCCCTCACCCCATACCCACCTCCCTCCTGTTCCTGGGGAGAAAACGCAGTGGAAAATTCTGATTTTGGTGTTTGGGTACATTGTCAGCATTCTCCCGGCCTCCTTCCTGCTTCTGCCTGTCTCCGATACTTGTTTGGCCTTTCGTGGTCTCCTTCTGGCTCCATGACCCCCTTTCTCTTCCCTCCTCCTCTCCCCCTCTTCTGTTTTCTTCTCTACTCCTCTCTCTCTCTCTGTCTCTCTCTCTGTCTCTCTCTCTCTCTCTTTCTCTCTCTCTCTCTCTCTTTTTTTCTCTCTCTCTCTCTCTTTTTTTCTCTCTCTCTCTCTCTTTCTCTCTCTCTTTCTCTCCCTCATCTCTTTCTCTCTCTCTTTCTCTCCCCTCCTCTTTCTCTCCTCTCTCTCTTTCTCTCTCTCTCTCTCTCTCTCTCTCTCTCTCTCTCTCTCTCTCTCTCTCTCTCCCTTTCCTTCTCCCTCATTTCCCCTCTCTCTGTCTCTTTCTCTGTGTGTATCTCTGTCTTTGTCTCTGTCTCTCTGTTTCTGTCTCTCTGCTTTCCCCTTCTCTCCCTCCCCTTCTCTCATACACTCACACCTAAAAAAGATCGCATTTATAATTTGCTGGTGCCTTTCCAAATGCCAGTGTTCATTTCAGGAGCACATTTGTTTCTCTTGCTTGGGACAGCCTAAATTTTCCACTGGCTCAGAGCTGAGAAAGCTCCCTTTTTGTAGCCTTTCCAATCCCTCGGTGCTGAGGAGGGAGCCCAGGGGGTGGAATGCCATATGCCAGCGGGCTCATCCTAGTGTGCTTACAAGAATCATTCCAACCGAGAAGGCACATTTCTGGAATGATTCAGGGGCAGAGTTTGGCTAAGGAGCTCGCATTGTTTTAATGTGGACCATTCCTTGAAAATGATTGGAGGTGAAGGACTGGAAGAACAAAATATACAATGTAAATAGATAAAAAATGATAACAACTAGAAGAACAAAGCTGAAAAGCCGTATCATTTTATAATGACCAATCTTAGTCCCAAAGGAGACAAAGAATTTCACCTGTTTCCTTTGACTGAAGAGGTCAGGGCTATGGGTGTGGGACACTGCAGGTGCTGTTAGATTTGGTTGATGGCTACTTGTACTGAACTGATGTTTTTTCTCTATATCTTCTCCACTCCCCCCCCCCCCCCCCACTTTTTTTCTTTATTATAAGACTTGGCTTCCTATACAGGGAGAGTTGAAGGATTTATTTGAAAATGAAGATGTCAAAAGAAAAGCTATCAATAAAAAAAAAATAGTAACAAAAGTTAGTCCCAAAACCCAAAAGAAAGTAAGAGGTGAACTGTATTAAGGAATAAAAAACCCAAGGAAAAATGCCCCTCCCTTTCTAAATTGCCATTACCAACAAGGAGATCAGCAAAGAATCAGCTCCTGGGAGGAGAGGACAACTAGTGGAATTCGGAAAACTCTGAATTGAGGAAAGTGTAACTGTTATTCACTGTCCAGTGACTAACATGAAAGGTCTCTGCTGCTTCTGAGGACAGCTGCACATGAGACCATTCTTCAAGGATGGGCTCAGGGCTAGCCTTTCACACAGGCTAAGGGTCACAGCAGTCTGGAACTTACATGATATCATTTTGGGGCCCTGTGGGAGTTTCACTTCTGCCTTCCGGGCTGATGCCAGAGATTCTTTGGATGAGGCATAATCTTCCATTTCTTAACCTGAGCCAAAGGTTTAAAATACATATAACCCTGAGAAGGTTGTCCATGATTATGATCAATATTAACATTTAAGAACATTGATTTAGGGTTGGACGGATTCTTAAAGGTCATCTTACCCAATTTTCTGATTTTACAAATGAAGAAACTGAGGCCCAGAGAAATTCAATAACTTGTCCAAAGTCACTTCTGGCTTAGAAGCCAGCTTTCTAGCCTCCATACTGTGTTGCTCTGCAATTTATCTTCAGACATTATTCCATAATGTGGCATATACTTCTATCTAAGTTCATCAAAAAATGTTTATAATTCTTTACCTTTCTTTATGGCAATTGAAGTTTCCAAGACTTGCCAAGTGCCACGAATGTCCCTGGCCACTCCCAATTCCTTAGGTTGAGTTATACAAACCTGTTAAAGTCAATCTTGATGCTGTTTGTCATGTGGTTACTGCCTGGGTAAATGAGCAACAGGGTCTTATGGGTCATGTGTTCTGCATATATATCATCTTATCTTAGATGTGCTGAGAGCTTCAGAGGCAAAAGAAGAGTGCCAGATAAGAGCAAGACATCTCTTTCCATATAGGATGTGCTGTGTCTACTAATATACACATAATATAATAATATTATATAATAATAATGACCACATAATAATCTACTAATATACACATAATAATACGCATGCTATTGCATGTGACGTATCTCCATGTGGAATCCAGGCATGCTTTCAGTAGCACATATATTTTCATGTACAAGAAGCTCATTAGTATGTCACTGTGCCTACTTCCAAGTGAGTGTCTAACCTTTGCTTATGCTCAATTTAGAACTGTTGGCCATGTAGGAAGAGTGAGGAGGAGTTTTGGAGCTGTGGCTATGGGCTCCTGATATGAGCCAACTCATGAGATCACAGCCTTATTGACTTAAAGCTGGAAGGGTCTTTGAGGGCATCCAGTTTATCCTCTTCGTTTCATGGATGAGGAAAGTGAGATTCAGAGAAGTGAAGTGACTGCCCAGTCACACAATCTTCTCTGTGGCAGGATTCAAATCCAGACCTTCCTGACTCCAAGCCCAATGGTTAATCAAATATAACACCTCGATGTCTCTCCAGTCCCCCGGGGTAATTAAATTCAAACCTTTCCCTTGTGGTTCTACTCCTTTTTTTTTGTCTAATGCTCCACCTTTACCATGATTTTCTGCATCCTATCCCATCCCTTTCCTCAAGATTTATGCTCAGCTGAAGTATTTGTTACTCCTTGAATTTACCCCATTTTTTCTCAAAGTTACCTATGCTAGGCCCTCCACTTGAAATGGCATTCTTACCATTTGCACAAACACAATCTCACCTCTTTTATGAAGTCTTCTTTGATTTTCCCAGTTGGAATTTGTTTTGCTTCCAACAAACATTTTTAAACCCCTCCTGTGTATAAGACTTTATGCTGCATGGGCGTATACTCTTGTTTTCAAGGGGCTCATAATCTAATGTGTGTGTGTTCATCCTTCGTTGCTAAAGAAGACCATGCCATCAGAGAAATAATGACATGACTTGCACTTGACTTTGTTTTGAGTGAGGGAGGGCTTCATAATCTAATAAGTATGTAAAGAAAGACAAATTTTAATGTCTATGCTTGTCCCTGAGGAAATGTAGAAAACTCACAAAGGACTCACATAAACAATGGATACAATTCTCCTCCCTTTTGGGGAGGATGAGTAGGATGCCTTCTTTATATGAGTGGCAGCTCCCCAAACTTGTAGAACCAAGCCTTCTCCTCCTCTGGTTCAGATTGCTTTTGGAAAGGAAGTGAGTTTAGAATTAGAGAGGTGTAGTGAAACTCCGGATTCTTCTTCAGTGAGACCAGCTATATCTCTCCCTCAATGTTTTTATGAATACTCCCAAAGAATGAAGATATCTTTCTCTAATGATATGAGCTCAAGGGATCATTTCAGTGTTCTACCTAACTATTGACCTATAGTGATTAGCATCCCTGTTCTCTTTAACTAAAGAACATCAATTACCCTTTACAAAGGGATATTTACTCTATAGATAAAGCAAGGACAGAGGTACAAATGAACCTTTTCTCCATTATCAGGCATACTCTTCCCTATATCACCTTGGTTCCTAGAGACAGTAGGCTCAGACAATTAATTTTCTACATAGCATTGGTCTACCAAGTTCACTTCCAAATCCACCATCACCCCCAGATGAGCTCCTGCTGGACTGGATCCTGAAGGTCATTGCTCACGGGCTGAATACTAGACTGTCTACATGAAGAAGCTGGTGTGGACTCCATTCTTGTAATTCTTGGTGGTTCACTGCTCAGTCTTTCAAAGCTCACAGAGTTATGGCCATCTCCAATGTCATTCTTCTAACCCAATATCATTCACCTTAAACAGAAAAGCAAACAAGTAAGCAAAAAAAACAAGGAACAGAGACTCATACTCCCGTCAGATGTCAGCATCAGATGAAGAGTACCCAAAGCTTATGTCTTATATCCTTGTCTCTATCCCCTGAATATCAGTTAGACAGAAAAGAGAGAGACAAAATGCAAAGACCAGCCTCTGACTGACACTATAATACAAGGGGATACGGACCGGACCTTCCTGTGATTTCAGTGTTCCAAGAGGAATATTTTCCTACCTCTTTTCCAAGGTCAAGTTTCTTGGTCATTATAAGTTCATGGCATTTAAGTTTCTTTGTTTTTGTGCTTGTCCTTTCCATTGACATTGTTGAAGTCGTTGAGTATATTGTTTTTCTGGCTCTGCTTACTTCACTACTCCCAAGCATATGAAGACTTCCTCTGGCAGAATGGGAGGGTGAGAACAATTTGTTCCAATGTCCATGAAGGTGGCTGGAGCAGGCACTCTGGAATACTTAGAGCTTGATTAGACATTGAAGATGCCAAGGTCATTCCATGAATCCTGAATCTCTCCCAGTCATCTTGACTTTTGTCTGAGAGTGTGAGACTGATTACTTTGTACAGTTCTACCTCATTTCAATCTAGTTCATGCAAAAGTCAAGACATCACCCCATGATGTCATCAGTCCTCTTCAAAGATGAAGGACAAACCACATCAGATACTGATAACTCAGTAGAGGTCTTCTGATTCCACAAGGTATATGGTAACTCTACAACTTCGTTGATTTACCTTAATTGAGAGGGCCTGGGTTCAAATCCCACCTATGAAACCAATGGAGAAATGAGACCCAAAGAGGTCCAATTCACATATAAATCTGGCCATCACCTGTGATAGCATTGGTCCTCTTGGAAAACAAAGGATAAATAACAAAAGTAATACTTCACTCATCACAGGATCACAGAATCTGAGAGTGGGAAGGCCCCCAGTGGCCATCTGACAAGTGATTGTAGCCTCTGCATAAGAATTCAGATCAGTGCATCTCAGCCCTTCTGTGCTTCTCCAAATTCTTTATACATTTAGTTTCTTATGGCATCTGGGGTATTTCTGCTCCTAGTCTATGGAGCTGAGTTCAGGGATCAGAGATCAACTAACATGAAAGAATGAATGAATGAATGAATGTGTATGTGTTTGTCCTTTGTTGCTGAAGAAGACCATGCCATCAGAGAAATGATGGCATGACTTGCACTTGACTTTGTTTTGAGTGAGGGAGGGCTGTGCAGCTCACTTCTCCTTCAGAGCCATCTGAATCCAGTGACCAGATATTCATCAGGATGACTGGAGATGATCCAGGATGAGGCAGTTGGGGTTAAGTGACTTACTCAAGGTCACACAGCTAGTGAGTGTCAAGTTTCTGAGGTGAGATGTGAACTCAGGTCCCCCTGACTTCTGTACTGGTGCTCTATCCACTGCACTACCTAGCTGCCCTTGAATGAATGAATGAATATGAGTGGAAAAAAATTTTATTCAGTGTTGTTATGGATACAAAAAGAATAGTAAGGCAATCTTTGTTCTCCAGAAACTTACATCCTTATGGCGATTGGGGGAGGAAGATAACATATGGAACATCTTACCTACAAGGTAGGTAAATCAGATAGAAAGATCCTGCAGTCCTTAGGGGGCAGTAGCAAAGCAGATGGTAATGCTTCTCCATCAATGCCATTTCTACTGATAAAATCATATCCATTTTTGATGTTGAACCATTTGACGGTGCCTTAGAGCAGGCACTGCCCTTAGAAACCATCATCTCTCTCTCTCTTGTTCTGGCAAAACCCTGGTTGATCCTTAGGGTACAATGCAAACCTTGTCTGTTCACTAAGGAAGTGGCCTTGGAATCGTGATAGGAGTTTAAGAACTGGAATGTCCATTTTGTTGATATTGTGTCCAAATGCTATTTTAAATCTACTTTTTAAAAGCTATGTTGGTTGGTTGGTTGTTGGCCTTCATTCGCAAAGAGGACAAAATGACATCACCATGATAAAGTCAAGTTTTAATGTGTCCAACTGTGGCTGATCAGACCTATACCAGCCTGGAATGCTCTACCAAGAATTGGGCACAGATAGTCTGCGTGAGCATTTAAGTTCAACAGATTTTAGAGGAAGAAATAGAATTTTGCTTTTATATATTGAGAGGAAGCATGATATAACAGAAAGAACATTGAATTCATTGTCCTGTATTTGGAGTCAGAGGACCTGGGTTCTAATCTTACTACCTGTATGGTCTTATGCAAGTCACTCCCTGGGAGACTTAACTTCTTTAAAATGAGAAGGGTTGTACTAGTTGATCACTGGGGTCCTTTCCAGTTCTAAATATATTTTATGACTAAATCAGGAGATCTGTTTTCAAATCTTTGCTCAGACACTACCTGGCTGTAAGATTTGGGGCAAATCACTTCACTTTCCAGAGCCTCAGTTTCCTTCTCTGTAAAATGAGATAGTTAGACAAGATGATCTCCAAAGTCCCTCCTAACTCTAGCCATCTGTCAAGTTATAAATCCATATTTAGACATTCCCTGAGGATCTATGTCTTTCTTCCATTGGTTGTTGATTATTCTTTTAAGACACAAATGACTCTATAATAACCTATAATTGCCATTAAATATTCCTCTTCCTTCTTTTTCTTTCTCGGATCTATAGAAATTTAAAATCTTCCATCTTCATGACAAATCTCAGCAGTCTTGGCACTGGAGAACAAGGCTGTCCTGCTGGGGTTTTTTGTCATCTATGCAGAGCTGGAAGGAATCCTAGAGTCCATCTAAGCCAATTGCCTCATTTTACAGATCAGGAAACTAAGGCCCTGGGAGACTGAGTCATGTCAGGTAGTGACACATTATGCATACACTGCTTATTCTATTAGTACATAATTGAATCCATGTTTGAATACTCTCACTCATATATGATCATTTGCATGCTCTGGTTCTCTGAAGTCCCTCCTCCTCTCGAAGGGTCTTTTGAAAGTATTAAAATGGGCACTTTGTAAAAAAGGCAAAGTCATGAAAAAGATAAAAATACTAAAACAACAGGATGGAGTACAAGTGAAGACTGTATAGTGTGTCATTTTGAAAGCATTGTGTTTTTCCGACTTTTGAAAAGCATGTTAGAGATGAATGAGGCCAAGTAACTTTCTGAAAGGTCAGAAGACTCTGTGAAGGTGGGAGGTAATTTTTTAGAGCTATGCTGACTCCATATCCCTACATTTCCCCAACTGGAAAAGAGGATCCTTTTCTACCTTGAAGGGAATATAATAGTATGGGTTAAGTGAAGCCTGAAGATGTTCTGTAGGAACTTGGGAAAAGACACATGAAAGCAGAAGCTCTGCTGTTCAGACCAAGTCCCTTGAACAACTCAAGCACTAAAAATCTGAAATAATTAATTCATCAGTGAAGGTCCCTGAAAATGAGTCCGAGGAACTTTATAAATCTACCTCTTTTCTTGCTTACTAAACACATCTCTCCTTTATGGCTTTTAAAAAATTCTTATCTTGCCCTTGGGCAGTATAGAAAAAGACAGTGTTCTTTCTTTGTGATTACTTAGCCTCTCCTATGTGTCTTATTAAGGTTTCTACCACTTTTATTTTTTTCTTTCCAAAGTACTTGGAGTTAGTGGAACGGTTATCCTATTGGGATGCTTCTCTCTCAGAATGCTGAGCCTTGCAGCTTGTGTCACCCTCCAAATTGGAGTTGGGAATTCACATATCCATTAGAGCTGTATGTTAGACACGTCCTCTCCGAGTGCGTTGTCAGCAAATGAGATTCTCTCTAGTGCTCCTTGGGCCTAGAGAGATATATGGGGCACTCAGTGACACAGAGACAGTTTGGGAAATGAATTTGACCTGTGTAGCTAAATTCTTTAGAAGATTGAGGCTACTGGGATGAGGGAGATGTATTTGAAAACATTTTGTGACTAAGTTGGGAATTCTTAGAGGCAGGTCTGGTCCACTAGTTCTCCTATTTTTTGAGAGGACTCATGCTGAAGACTTCTGCTATCCTTAAGGAGATCAAAACCTGGCAATCTCAGATATATGCTTTTAAGTCAACCAAGATGCCATGATTATATCCCATCATGTGATATTGTGAAGTTCTTGTGATACTGACGTATCTATACTGATGACAATGAATGACCCTTAGGTCTGAGTGATTTGATATTGAATCTGGGCAGAGTTGGGAATAGCCTGATAAACAGCTTTGTAATCTCTCAGATACCTGTTGTTAGATATGAGATTATAATTTGCCAAGTTAATAGGTAGTCCTGTGCTTGAAAGATTATTATATTTATTTTATTTCCTTCCTCCCTTCCTTCTTTCTCTTTCTTTCCTTCCTTCTTTCTTCCTTGCTTTGTTTCTTTCTTTCCTACCTTCCTATGTTTCTTTCCTTCCTTTCTTTATTTTCTTCCTCATAATAGGGTGCTAACCGGTGAGTCTTCATTATGAGTAAATTCGGTCATCTTGAATGACAAAATCACTATATGAATTGTGGAGTATATGGAGACAATATTTCCATTCTGCTGATCATGCAAAGAAGAGGTGCCTTTCAGTTGACTGCTAAGCCAATAACCAAGGCCCAAGGAGGGTTAAGTGACTGGTCCGTGGTCACATATGTAGGAAGCATCAAAAGAGTGACTTGAACTCAGATCCTCTGATTCCTGTGTTTCATTTTCTTCATCTGTGTAAGGAACAGGTGGGTCTAGATGGTTTCTTATGTCTTTCCCATTTCTAGATCCTTTATTTTGTTATTTTGAGCTTCCACAGGAGCCCTCCTTTGGTGCTTCCCTGAGCCACTGAGGTGAGTCTAAGTGTGAAGCCCAGAGACAGACAAACCTTGCTTATTTGTCAAGGTTAAGTTTGCAGAAACTCATTCTTTGGAGAAGGCAGAAATCTTTTATCAAATTTTAGGAATTTAGTAATTGGTTTAGGAATGGCTAAGCAAATTGTGGTACAGGACTGTAATAGAATATTACTGCCCTGTAAGAAATGATGAATATGAAGGATCTGGAGAAGCACACATGAATCGATGCAAAGTGCTGAAAGCCAAACCAGGTAAATGGTAAGAATAATAATTATGACAATGTAAATGAAAACAAAATTAGCTTGTATTAAGTTCCCTCTGTATTCGTAATTGAGAGGCAATCTCATATAGTCCATAAAAGGTCAGGAACAGTTGGAAATTGGCAAATGTTGCCAATCAGGGCTTGATTTATTATTTTGTCGATTGTCTTCTAGACTAAAGAAAATGATGAAGAAAGTGTCAATAATTGTTAAACATTGACCAGCATGCCTCTGTATGCAGGCATAGCTTCAGTGTGTCCTCTATGATGTTTTTTGGGAAAAAAACCCAAAGCTGAAAAGATTCAGTCCCAAACAGCAAATGAAGCAGAGAATGGTCCTTTGAGCTGACCTTGATCCTTCTCTATTCTGTTTATCAACCCTGACTTTCAGCAGTGTTCACAAAAAAGGAACCCCCTGACTTAGAGGGCTAGACTTGGAATCAGGAAGACCTGAGTTTGAATTCTACCATAGGCAGTTACTTGCTGTGTCACTTCTATGTGGCTGCAGTTGCCTCATCTGTAAAATGAGGACTATTGAGCTCAGTGGCCTTACCAGATTTATCATCCCATGAACCCAATATTGAATATTTCAATACTTGAGAACCAAACAAGTAATCTGATAAAGCAACAGCTCTACGTTAAATATCCATTTTTCTAGGTCTCCTAATCTGTTTATGCTACCCAAAACTTTAGGTTTAGGGCAGATAGATATTGCATTATATTGACTGCCAGATCTGTAGTCAAAAAGACTCATCTTCCTGAATTCAAATCCAGAGTCAGATACTTACTAGCTGTGTAACCCTGGGCAAGTCACTTAACCCTGTCTACCTCAGTTTCCTCAGCTGTCACATGAGCTAGAGAAGGAAATGGCAAAACATTCCAGGATCTTTGCCAAGAAAACCCCAAATGGGGTCATGAAAAGTTGAACATGACCGAAATGATTCAGTAACAAAGACTTTAAGTGACGGAATTGGATTAACTGAAGACAGTGTTGTGAGAGAACCATTGTTGTGCTGGGAGCACCTCAGTGATTATGATGAGGGTCCTTGTGATGAGAAATTTCTGCAAGACTGTTTGGTGCCCATCGGATGATTTCTGTATTTGAGTCAGGGCTCTCCAACTATAAACAAAGGGAGATTTTTGGCTGGGGAAATATCAATTTTACTTTGTTAATGAGGGAGGCTGAAACTGGGAAAATAATTATGTGTTGTAAACACAGCCTTGTGGTTGGAATTGTGTAAAACATAACCCTGGGAAAAGGCTAACAATGAAAATGGCCTTGGAGAGAATGAAAAGACAGTCAAATTTAAGCAAACCCAAGGAATAGTCCAGGTAAAGATGGAAAATCATTTTTTTATAAAAGGGTCTAATTAGTTGCTGAGCTATCTGCCTTATAAAAATCCCTTTAAAGGGCAAAATATAAACAGTGTGTCTTCTATCACAATTTTTTTAGTGGTAGAAATATAATAATTACAAAATCATAAAATTGTAGATTTAAATCTGGGAGAGAAGGTCATTTTACACATGAGGAAACTGAGGCTTAAAGAAATGTCATGATGAAATGACTTACCCAAGGTCACAAAGGTTTGTCATAGGACTTAGATCTAGGGCTGAAGGGGACCTTAGAGACCACTTAGTCTAGGAGATGAGGAAACTGTGTCTTAGCAAGAGTGAATGCCCAAGGTCATCAAGGAGACAGAGCCAGAAGCAGGGAATAGTTGGGTTCTGTCCTCTGTCCCAAATATTCATTGGCTTTGTCCAAGCTCTAGAAGCTATTTTATCCTTTGGATTGTGAGCAGGGTCTATCATTTGTCTTTCTTTATATTCCCTTGCACACAGTAGGTACCTAATGCATGGACCTGATGATAAAATTTTCCCTCTTGCATTTTAAAACCTTCCCTCCTTTCCCCCCTCCTTCTACTTTAGTCTTCTTGTTAATGTGTTCAGATGGGATCTTGGCAGCCAGATGGAATGTGATCTATATTTAGGGACTCCATTTGACCTTAAGTCTAAGTATGCTACCATTTCTTAATTTCTTCATAAATATTCTTGGAAAGTGGATTGTCATTTATCTTTATGGCATACAAAAGTCATTATGCTGGTGAGGCTATTTTCCCTTAAAGAATTTTTAAAAAATCTTAAAAAAAATTATTCCCATTTTGACAAAAGTGAAATGGCCAATCTGAAACCAGTTTTACCTTGTTTGTCACTTGTCTTGCCAGGTGCCTGGGCACAGTGCTGCAACTGGCATGGGGCCATTTGGATTTTGCCCCAGAGTGGAAAATTTAGCAGAGAGGGCCCTGGACTTGGAGTCAGGAAGACCTGGGTTCAAATCTGCTTCAGACACTTAATATAAGATCCTCTGCCTCAGTTTCTTCAGCTATCAAATCAGGTGGTAGTGGTAGAATGACCTTTTAAGGAACCATTCAGTTTTTGGTCTGGTTACCCTAAGCTACTCTTTTCCCACCATGCTTGTGGCAGCAGACTCATCCCAGGGGACACTTCCTGTCCCTTTAGCAACTTAGAAAACTGGTCATAATTGTTGGGGCAAGTTTCTTCTGCCCAGGGGCCATACTCTCCCTCTCCTCACATATCTTGCTAGTTATGTCACTAACTAGGGGTACGGGGTAGCATAGGGGCAAAGTGAGGGTCAACCTCTCAGTTGATGGGAGCTCAGCAGCTAGAAAGCAGTTCTGAGAGTTAAGAAAGAGAAAGATGCTGTAGGACTTAGGCATAAATGCTGTATTTTGCTAAAGTGATTTTTTTCTGTTCTAAGAAACTGTATCTACCCAAACATATGGGCACCATAGTGAAAAGATGCCAGAGACAGGCAAAGAGGGAAGTATAAAATTGTTGCATTTCTTAAGCCAGTCAGAGGCAAGAAAATGAATACCCAGTGAAGACACCATTGTAAATGGAAAAAAGAACCAGAGCAAAGCAGTAGAAAATTAATATTGCCAAAAACCAAGAATGGCCCTGAAAAAGTAATATGAGAAAAAACTTGCCTTACTCCTTCATACAGGTAGTGCAAATGGTCTATGGATATGGAGCATTGCATGTCATATCAAAAAAATATCTTTGATATATTGATTGATTTTGCAGAATTTTTGGTCTTCTTTTTCTTTAAACTTTTGTTATGAGGCAAGAATTCTCCCTGAGAGGGTGGAAGGGGAGGAATCTAGGCAATGAAAAAAGAGAGGTTATAAGTAAAAACCTACTGAAAAAGAAAAACTTAAAACAAAAAAGGAATGAACTTAGCATTTGTCAAAGTGCCTCGGGTTTCAATGCCATAGACAAAAGTCCTCTGTTTTGTCACCATCCTCAAAATTCACATGCAGAGCAGAGCTTTCATAATTCTTCTGCTGTCCCAGAGCAAGGAATTCCTAGTGAGCCAATAGGAAGCTGGCATTGACAGTAGCATCCGCTGGTCGGGGTCATGGAACCCTGTGGCAGGTTCCAACCAAAGTAGCCAAAAGAATAGTCATTCGGAACTCAATCTTTATTTTTCTTCTAAGGATAATATTCAAATTAATGGGGCTTTCAGGTATCATAAAAAGAGGAAGCTGTAAAATAGAAGAAGGCTTGAGGAAGGCTGTAATATCTGTCTTCAAGTACTTGGAGTGTTGTCAAGTAAAAAAAGAGATTCTCCTTGTACTTGACTGCAAAGGGTAGAAGAGGGAATAACGGATGTACGTTGTAATGCAACGCATTTAGACTTGATTTAAATCACCCCTCCAAACATGTCTTAAACACTGTGCTAAGGGATTTTGGTTGTCATTTAGTCATGCCCAACTCTTTGTAACACTTTTTGGGGTTCTCTTGGCAGAGATGCTGGAATGATTTGTCCTTTCCTTCTCCAGCTCATTTTACCCATAAGGAAACTGAGGAAACCAGGGTTAAATGATTTGCTTGGGGCCACATAACTAATAAGTGTCTGAAATAGGATTTGAACTCAGGTCTTCCTGATTCCAGGTCCAGTACTCTATCCACTGGTCCACCTAGGTGTAGCATACTAAGTGCTGGATTTAAGGGGCAGGGGGTGGGGAGGAGATCATCAAAAGTAGAGCGTATCCCAAAGTGGGATGGATTGCTTTGAGAATTTTTAAAAACATTTTTATTTAAAATTTTGAGTTCCAAATTTTATCCCTCCCTCCCTCCTTCTCCTTCTCCATCCCTGGAATGACAAGCAATCAGATATACATGTACAATTATGTAAAACATTTCCATATTAGTAATTTTGTATAAGAAGATTCAAATAAAAAAAGAAGAAAAAGTGAAAAATATCAGTGTGTGTTCAAGTAATATTATTTCTTTCCCTGGAGGCAGATAGTATGTTTCATCATTAGTGCTTTAGGATTCTCTTGGATCATTGTATTGCTGAGCGTAGCTAAGTCCTTCACAAGTCTTCTTCAAACAATATTGTTGTTGCTATGTAAAACTCCTGATTCTGCACACTCCACTCTGCATCAGTTCATGTAGGTCTTCCCAGGTTTTCAGAAAACATCCCGCTTGTCATTTCTTATAGCGTAATAACATTCCATTACAATCATAAACCACAGTTTGTTTAGTCATTCCCCAATTGATAGACATCCCCTCAATTTCCAATTCTTAGCTACCACAAAAAGAGTTCAATGAATATTTTTGTACAAATAGGTCCTTTTCCCTTTTGTAAATGTCTTTGGGTAATAGACCTAGCGGAGGTGTTGCTGAATCAAAGGGTATGAACAGTTTTATAACCTTTTGGGCATAGTTCTAGATTGCTCTCCAGAATGGTTGGATCAGTTCACCGCTCCACCAGCAGTGCTTTATTGTTCCAGTTTTCCCACATCCCCTAGAGCATCCAACATTTTCCTTTTTTGTCATATTAGTCACTCTGATAGGTGAGATAGTACTTCAGAGTTCATTTAATTTGTATTTCTCTGATCAATAGTGATTTTAGAGCATGACTATAGATAGCTTCAATTTCTCCATCTGAAAACTGTCTGTTCATATCCTTTGACCATTTATCAATTGAGGAATGATTTGTATTCTTATAAATTTGACTCAGTTCTTTATATATTTGAAAAATGAGGCCTTTATCAGAGATGCTTCTTACAAAATTTTCCTCCAGTTTTTCCTTTCCTTATAATTTTGGTTACATTGGTTTTGTTTGTGTAAAAACTTTTTAATTTTATATAACCAAAATTAGGTATTTTATATATATTTTGTAACATTCTGTATATCTTCCTTCATCCTACAATTCTTCCCTTAATTTGAAAATCTGATAAACTATTCCATGCTCTCTTAATTTGCTTATGGTGTCACCCTTCATGTTTAAATCATGTACCTATTTTGATCTTATCTTGGCATACAGTGTGAGATGTTGGTCTATACTTAGTTTCTGCCATATTGTTTTCTAGTTTTCTCAGTAGTTATTGTCAAATAATGAGTTTTTGTTCCAAAAGCTTGGATCTTTGTGTTTTTCTTATTTACTTTGTTCATTAACGATAATAGTAATTTGTACCTAATATATTCCACTGCTCCACCACTCTGTTTCTTAGCTAGTACCAAATTGTTTTGATAATTATTGCTTTATAATACATTTTTCAATCTAACATGTCTACTCTAGACCACTTTCTTTCACATTTTTTTCATTGATTCCCTTGATATCCTTGAACTTTTGTTCTTCCAGATGAATTTGTTTTACTTTTTCTAACTCTATAAAATAATTTTTGATAGTTTGATTGGTATGACACTAGATAAATAGATTAATTTAGGAAGAATTTTATTTTTATTATATTGACTTGGCCTACCCATGAACAATTACTATTTTCCCATTTGTTTAGATCTGACTTTATTTGTGTGAAAAATGTTTTATGATTGTGTTCCTATAGTTCATGAGTTTGTCTTGGCAGGTAGACTCTCAAGTATTTTATGTTGTTTACTGTTATTTTAAATAGAATTTCCCTTTCTATCTCTTGCTGCTGGACTTTGTTAGTAATATATAGAAATGATGATGATTAGTGTGGGTGCTTTAAGCATTTATTAAGCATCTCCCATATTCCTGGAACATTCCTGGAGATACAAATACAAAAGATAAAGCAATCCCAGCAATCAAGGGGTTTACATTCTAAGGGGGTATGATATGGTGGGGGTCAGGGAGAAGGCTGTAGGTGATGTTGAAAGTGGCAATAATTTTTCATGGATGGACTGGATTAGATGACTTCTGAACTTCCTTCCAAGCCAGACCCAGTAATTCTGTGAAAATTGCCTCATATACTGGGGAAAGAGGCCATGACCCTAATTGATGACTGTTTGAACCTTGTAGAAATATTTGCCATGGATTTGGTCACTGAATAAAAAGAGCCATGGTGTGAAATATGTGGGATGACATGATTTCCAGTTACAGGAGATGCTAACATTTGATTCACAGATTCTGAGTTGAGAGGGATCTCAGAGGCCATCTAGTTCAACTTGGACCTGACCAAGAGTGACTTTAGTGAAATCAAAGACCTCCACTGAGGGGGGAACTCACTACCCCTGAGTTTGCCCACTCTATCATTGGATGGCTCTATTTATTGGCAAAACTGATTCTTACATGGAATTTAAATCTTAGTCTATATGACCAGAGGCATTGTGGTGCAATGGAAAAGGGGCTAAATAAGAACTTGATGTCACAGAACCTACCATCTCTATCATCTCTACCATGTGTTACTTCAGATTACACAAGGAAGACATAGAACCACTCCAGAGTCAATATGCATTTTATTCTCCAGGAAGTTCCAATTTTGTTCACCTTTACAACTTCTTCCCCTTTCCCCCATTTCATTGGTAGATACCTTAGATAGCATCTTTGAAGAACTATAATTCAGGTGGGATGACCAGGACTTTAGACCAAGAAGCTAAAATTTAGAGGACAACGACAGCCCATGAAATCCATCAGTAGCATAGAAACAACTAAACTGAACATTTATTTAGCATGAATAAGTAGTTAAGACAGGATGCTACCAGTCTGAATGTTTATTCCTTTTTTATCTAAATCACCCATCTTCCATGGATGTATTTCAAGCAAGCTTCTCCCTGGATAAGGACCACCCTATTCTCCCCCATCTTTCTAGAAGCAGTCACACTGTGTATCAAAATCTTATCCCACCTTCAAATGTATTTACCTTTAAAAACTGATGTGGAGACATGATCCATGCTGTTTGTACCATGTACAGAAATCGCTGGTTATGGCTCTGAAGCTATGTGGAATGTCTACTGGATATCCCAAAAAGAAATGGAAAGTGGACACTTTTGGAAAAGGGAAGCAAATATGATATTGAACTTGTCAGAAGGAGAATTAAAGGGGAAAAAATCAAGACAAAATGGTGCCATGCTTCAACACCAAGGGCATAGAGGTAGTTAAAGGAAGAACACTGCCAATCATATTAATGGTAATGATGATAAGGATGATACCATGGATAGAGCAATAACCATGTGTCAGACACTGTGCTAAGGAATTTACAAATATTACCTCATTTGATGGCAACAACTCTGGGAAGTAAATGCCATTATTATGCCCATTTACACTATTATATCCATTGACAAGGATAGTGAGGCAAACAGAGGTTAAATGATACCCAAGGTCATATGGCTAGTAAGTAATTTTACAGATGCGGAAACTGAGATCTAGAAAATGATTTGCTCAAGATCATTCAAAAAGTTGAGAGTAGAGCCAAGATTCAGACCCACATCCTGACCCTGGGGAACCAGTCATTTCCACTGCAAGAATTTCCCAGTTCATTCTGTGCCTCAGTTTCTCCATCATCACTTAAAGAATGTGCATATTCTCCTTTCAGCCAGAGAATATTGGTCAAGGGTCCCCTCATATTTGAATGGAAGACCACTTGTAAGGTCTAACAAAGGTTATGAAGGGTATCTTTTCTTCCTCTGATTTTAATGAAATAATTTCCACCAAAGATCTTAACTCTCTAGGTTTTCCTAACTTGAGTTAATTAACATAGACCTTTACTAAGAATTTTAGGTATGTTTTCACAGGTGTAGTGCCTGTTAATCATTCTTTGCCCCTTATCCTCATATATGACATAATTGCAATAGAAACACCATCATCGGCTTCAAAGAGCTCGATACCCCTTAAATGGATTGGCTTCTCCATGGACAGAGTTTCGATTTGAGATTTCACTGGTACTAGGAACATGCTGTTCAGGAAATGTCTTCTCCCAGTGCAAGTCAGTACTTTTGCTCCAACCTATGGTATTAGAGATCTGCCCAAAGCACTGAAAGCTTGAGGAACTTGTCCAGAGTTACACAGCCAAAAAGTATCAGAGATGTGATTTGAACCCAGATCTCCCTAGGTTGACTGTCCATTGTATGGATCCTCATGCTGCCTCTATAATATCACAGAAACATAAATTTAGAGGCAGAAGGGACCTGATATCCCTCATTGTAGTTAAGGAAACTGAGGTCCAGAGAAAATAAGTGATTTATTTAATATAATTTATAAATGCCAATTTAGTAAAGCACTGTTCCTGTGGATCATCTTTATGCCATATGATCGAGCATCCCAGATCTAGAGCTGGGAGGGACCTCAGAGACCATCTGGTTCAACTTTCTCACTTTACAGATGAGGAAACTGAGACTCAGGGAGCTGAAGTGACTTACTAAAGACCCTATAAGTAGAAAATATGAAATGCCCAATTTGAACACAGGTTTTCAGTCCCAGAGCTAATGCTTATTCCTCCCACTGTACCACATTGTCTACTTTGGAGGCTCTGAAATGGCATTGAAAGGGTACCCAGTAAAATGGGCTTTTGACTCCTAATAATGATAAAACAGTAGAATGTAAGCTCTTTGAGGACAGGGAATGTTCCTTTCTGTCTTTGTATTCCAGCATCCAGCATGGTACTTTGCACATAGTACTTGCTCAAGAAATGAGATGTTGAGATGTTTGTAAAGCTCTTAGCACATGGCTGATAGGTAATAGATACTTCGTTGTTGTTGGCTGTGTCCAAGTCTTCATGACCCCATTTAGGGTTTTCTTGGAAAAGATACCTGAGTGGTTTGCCATTTCCTTCTCCAGATCATTTGACAGATGAGCAAACTGAGGCAAACAGAGTTAAGTGACTTGCCCAGGGTCATACAGCTAGGAAGTGTTTAAGGTCAGATTTGAACTCAGGAAGATGAGTCTTCCTAACTCCAGGACCAACTCTCCATCCATTGGGCCACCTAGCTACTCTAGTAGGTGCTTAATAAACAAACATTCCTTCCCCCTTCTTCCTTTGTTGAATAGAACTGGTAAATGTGTGTATGGATAATAGTTTAACAATTACCTGATTTTTACCTCCTTTACATCATTTGAACTTCACAACCACCCTATGATGTGGGCATTATAGACATTTTCATTCCCGTTTTATAGATAAGGATATTGAATTTTCTGACCTCCTTAAGTGACTGGCCTAAGTTAGCATGGGTCAGAGACAGGATTTATACTCCTACTTCCCTGCCCCAAAGTCCAACATCCCATCCATGATGCCTTCTGGTCTTGAAGATAGGTAATCTTCCTTGTATCTCATTCATTCTGGTTCTGGCCCATCACAATCCCAGGCCCACTTTCCCTTCTCCCTTTCATTTCTGACTGGCTGATATGCATGTGACTCTTGATTGCTTCCATGGGGTACTATCCCTTGGGCATTTGTGAGAGGCAATGTTGCCTGGTATGTAGGGCCCCAAAGCAAGTTGCCAGTATTTTACTGAGAGGGAAAAAAAATCATGTGAAGATACATAGAGGAAAAATAAACTCCCTTTATCTTCCACAAATACTTTGAATAAAAGAATTTTCCCCCCAGGGGGTGGAGTTCTGGGAAGGATAGGGAGGTTATGTGGTTTATTTAAAACACATACCCCAAAGCAAGGCTATGTGTTCTTTTTAAACCTTTATTTCTTTAAAAAATATTATTTTAGCCATATAATCCTATTTCAGCACTTGTTCCACTGTGCTGTATTCCCTTTGTTGTTAGAAATTCCCACTGGATCTCTTCCTATTAATAGATTTACTGGATGAACACTTGGGTAAGTGGAAAAAACCCAGAATATGTCTTCAAAAGGGACTAAGTCAGCTATACCCCTGCCTATACATTTACATACGAGCTGGCAATCATTAACTGCTTGACTTAAATTTGAGCTCTGAACTCTGTGGCAAGAAGTCATCACTGGTTAAAACTTAACTGTTAGCAAGATGTCCTTCCTTTTCAAAAGTTTAGGTTGTTAAAACTAACCAGCTACTAAAATGCCCACTTTGAATGGCATGGCAAGAGTTTGACCCATTGTTTCTAATGAGAAGCTAAAAATATAAAGAAAAAGCCCAAGCCTGTGGAAAAAAAAAATGAGTGCTCTGTTGGGAACTAGAAAAACCCATGAGAGAGGATAAAAGGGTAGGAAAAAAAGCCAAGCTGAATGTTCCCAGAAGACATAGTTCTTATCTGTTCTCTTATGCCCCCATCTAATCAGTACAATAATTCATTGGAGAGAACCACGTAATTTGATAAGGCTTTTTTTGTTTTGTTTTTGTGGAACAACAGCAAAACAGCCTTCTTTTCTGGAAAATAACTTGGTTGATCACAATGTATTTTCCCCCTTTTAAAGGAAATTAATTTATTTTTCAAAGATAGTATCAATGCCTTTTATTTCTTACCTTTCAGTAATTTCTGCATATTCTCTGCCTCTGACTCCACTACCCAGTGAACCTTTCCTGGTAACAAAAGAAAAACTGTCAAAACCAATCAACTTAGCAATAGTATCAAACAACCTTTGCTGCATTCCATCTTAAAGATAAAATTTGAGTTCAATTTCATGACCTGGGAAAGGGTCCCAGGTACTTTTTTGGAGCTCAGGTTGCATTTAATGTTCATTTGACTGACATCTGGAATGTATTTTCATTTGCTTAATTCTATTTTCTCTCAGGGGCTGCTCTTGCTGAGATAGGAAGGCAAAAGTTGATAGGACAACTGACCTCATTCATATTGTAGTTTATACTGCTGTGGTCTGTCTTCTTAGTATTGTGGCCAGTAAAAGATAGTCTCACCTTGAGGGATGCATTTTCAAGGAGCATAGATGTAGATTTAGAGCTGGAAGAGATCTTAGAGGTCATCTACCCTCTCTTTATTATTTTAGAGATGAGGGAACCAAGACCATGAAAGTTATGCTACTAGCCCAAGGTCATAGAGTTAGTGGGTATCAGAGTTGGGATTTGAACTTGGACCTTTTTTTCTGAATTCATCATCCTTTCCTTCAGGCAAATAATATTGATATTTTCTTTCTTTAATCACTGATTTGGTCTCCTCTCACCTTCATCTTCTTTGAAGTGATGTTAATAATTGTAGTATACACCTGTAAGTTTGCAACTCTTTCACTCCTATAATCATGTGAAGGTAGTTGTAAAGAGGCGAGTCATAGAAACGTGCTTCTGTGATCCCCAAAGATTAGTCAGGACCATGGACAGGGATGGCTATTAATCATCTGCATTCCTCCCATCCCTAATCAAGGTCCTTTAACTTGGAGGTTAGCTCATTCAATTGTTCTTCCACCTATGTGACCATGCCAGTTTCCCTTCTTCCCAGGATATTGTGTTAATCAAAAGTTTCTGCCAATAAACGATTACATTTGTAAGTAGTTCCCTTGCATTACATAAATGAGAAATAAAATGCTGACAGATGTGCTATGAATTCTCCTTTACCCTCTGTAGGGTGAAACCTCACTTTTACTGACTCCAGCTACAGTGTAAAAAACCAGAAAATTCCATGGTTTATGCAAGCCCAGGAAAAGGTGAATTACTCATGGTAATCGAAACTGACTTTCCCCTTAGCTCAAGATCATAAGAATGACCTTGACCATCATGGGGCTGACATGTGTTCTATGCATTCGTGGGTTCAAGGTGCAGAAACTCAGATTCCTTTTCACTCAGGTCTTTGCATAAATTAAGACAAAAAGAAGCCATCACAAAAGAGTCAGTCTAGGAGGGGAAGACCCTCAGAGTTCCTGACCAGAACAACAAACAATTGCTAATTTACACTCACTCTGAGCCTTCACAGCCCAAACAATGAGCATGAGAGGCTTGGACTGGGACTCATTATCAGCCATTCCATGAAGGCCAGAGTGATTTGGCTTTAAATGCATGGACAAGTACCTCCATTTGAATCACAATGGGCATTTTCCAAACCTGTTTTTTCAGAACTGTATTTTACAAAGTCATAAATATAAACTGTGCAAGACAAAGTTCATTGTCCCAGCTTTTTGGTCCCATAATTTTTAAATTGTCTCTCCTCGATCTATTTTCCAGGTCAGTTGTTTTTCCAATGAAATATTTCACATTCTCTTCCATTTTTTTCATTCTTTTGGTTTTGTTTTATGATTTCTTGGTTTCTCAGAAAGTCATTAGCCTCCATCTGTTCCATTCTAATTTTGAGAGAACTATTTTCTTGAGTGAGCTTTTGAACCTCCTTTTCCATTTGGCTAATTCTGCTTTTGAAAGCATTCTTTTCCTCATTGGCTTTTTGAATCTCTTTTGCCAGTTGAGTGAGCCTATTTTTCAAGGTGTTATTTTCTTCAGCATTTTTTTGGGTCTCCTTTACCAAGGTATTGACCTGTTTTTCATGCTTTTCTCTCATCTCTCTTGCATCTTTCTTGCATCTCTCTCATTTCTCTTCCCAGTTTTTCCTCCACCTGTCTGACTTGATTTTCCAAATTTTTTTTGAGCTCTTCCATGGCCTGAGCCCACCGGACATCCACCTTGGTTGTCTGGGATACAGAGACCCCGACCTCCACATCTTTCCCTGATGGTAAGCATTGTTCCTCGTCAACAGAAATGAACGGTAGGAACATCTGTTCCCCAAGAAAGTAGCTTTCTATGGTCTTATTTTTTTCCCCTTTTCTGGGCATTTTCCCAGCCAGTTACTTGACTTCTGAGATTTCCTCTCCACCCCCGCCTCACCTCTAGGTCTGCCCAGCTAGTGCTTGGGGTCTGAGATTCAAATGCTGCTCCCCAGTCTCAGGGCTTTCAGCAGCCAGGTGCAGCTGCTATGCAATGTGAGCTTAAGTTCTGGTGCCCAGGTAGGGGCAGGGCTGCCTCCCAGGCTCAGTTCCCTCAGGGGGTTTATGCAGAGACCTTCAGTAATCGCCCTGAGCTCCTGTCTGCTCAGGGAGTCCTGGGCCCTCTGCAGTCACCTCCGCCACTGCCTCCCGAGGGGGCCCGAGTCACGGAGACACCCCGCTCCCCTCTCAGCAGCCCAGACATCTCTCTCACTGACCTGGAGCGCCTTTGGGTGGAGGGACCTTTGCGGCTGCTGGAGGTTCCGTCCCTGAAGCTTGCTCGGATCTGCTCCTCTCGGGCCACACGGCCAGGGAAGCGCAGGGGTGGGCTCCACTGTCCGGAGCATGACGGACCCCTGAGGATGGCTTTCCAGGGCTCTCTGGAATGGAAATCTCTTCCACTGTGTTTCTGCATGGGTTCCACTGCTCCAGAATTTGTGAGGAGTTCTTTTTACAGGAAATTTATGGGCTGTGGATTCGGAGCTGGCATACGTGAGTCTTTCTACTCTTCCATCTTGGCTCCTCCCCTGTCCCTGCTTTTTGGAAAAAAAATTACTTGTGACAGGTAATCTGGGGGAAAAGTTCATAAACACCATAAATTGTTGAGGTTTAGAGGTGCTGGGACCTCAAAATAGTGACATGTGAACTGAACGAATTTGACCTAAGCCTTCTTTCAGTCAAAGAAAAACAAGGTTTATTAGAGATCCACCATATTGATGAGACTCTTAAGGAATCTCAACATTTATATCACTAATGAAACTGAGCCAGATTGAATCTGAGAACCTTAAGGGAGGCCAAGATGGATTTTACATACAAAAAGACTGTGGGAGGGATCTGGGATTGTCAAAGTAGTCTGGGGTGACTGGAGGAGGGGTCTAGGGAGGATCTTGATGGAAATGGCCAACAGACTGAGGTGGCTATGAGGTTAACAGAGAAGAGTGGGGGGGGGGAAGGGAAAGCCAAGGACTTGTACCATGTGACCAAGGGAAAATGAGTTCTAGATAAGATCATAGGTGGGATGTCTAGGGTGGAATCAGATGCAGACAATGAAAGGCCAGTAGACTGGGATGGGTAGATACCTCAGGCAAGCACTAGATAGAGTAGGAAGATTGAAGGATAGTTCAAGGGGGTTTCCAGAACCTGTACCCCATCATTATCATATAAACAATATAGATATAATTGTTTCCCTTGTACAAATGATGAAGTGGAAGTTCAAGGAGAAATTACTTCTTAAGGCAGGAGTGTGCTAGAGCCAGCTCAAGCCAGCTGAGGGGAGGCAACTGTTAAATTTTCCATGTGGATGTTGGAAATCAGTTGAGTTACAATTCTGGGCTTGGATTATTGTTTCTCTAGATTTAATTGCCTAGATTTAATTGTATAGATTGATTTTCTAGATTTAAGAAAGTGATGGAGAATATACTTAGACATATTAGATTTAAACATGTATCCCATGAGCATTCTTTTTTCCTGGAAATTTTGTTGTTGTCCAGTCATTTTCATTTGTGTCTGACTCTTTGTGACATCTTTTGGGGTCTTCTTGGCAAAGATACTGGAGTGGTTTGCTATTTCCCTCTCCATTTTATGGATGAAGAAACTGAGCAAACAAAGTTAAGTGACTTGCCCAGGGTCACACAATTAGTAAGTGTCTGAGGCCAGACTTGAAGTCAGGGAGAAAAATGTCTTCCTGACTCCAGGCCCAGCACCCTATTCACTAGGCCATGTAGCTTTCCTGGAAAGCCAGTTGTTAACTATTTACCAACATACCCCTGTCTCAAGGTCATGCATATAGAAAGTCACAAGGTCATAGATCTAAATCTAGAAGAAATCTTAAAGGTCATGGGGCCCAACCTCCCCCTTTTAGAGTCAATAAATTATAGGCATAAAGAAATTGCGACTTGCCCAGGGTCATATACTTAGTAAGTGTCTGAGGCAGGATTTGAACTCTAGTCTTCCTGACTCCAAATCCAGTGTTCTTTTATTTGCTCCCACATTGAATACAAAGAAATGATAGGGTAAAGGGGTTCAAAATGATAGGGTAATGTTTGAGACTCAGAATATTAGGAGCACAAGACACCTTAAACATTGTCTAGTACATTCCTCTCATTTTCAAGAATGGTGGTTTTGGTGTGAAAAACAAAAAACTGTCTTTGAGTCCCCTGTCCAACGTTTAGTAACTGTATGATCACAGGAATTCATTTAAGTAGTTTTCTTTATGTGCTACTCTCTCTCTCTCTCTCTCTCTCTCTCTCTCTCTCTCTATATATATATATATATATATATATATATATATATATATACACACATATATATACATATTCAATGTTACCCTAATAATTTTAAAAGAATATTCCCTTTACCTTTGCTTAGTCATTTGCTGTTTTCTTCTAAAAATGGAGTGGCAGATGGGAATGTTAATCTATACACATCAGGATTTTTTTATATGAATCGGTGTCTTGTCTTAGGACATACGTTCTTCACCTGGACCCTAAGACCACAGATTTCAAGTGCTCCATGAACTTGGACAGGAAAAAAAATGGTATCTTTATTTTCAGTAACTTCTTCAGTAACCTCCTGGAAAGCCAGTTGTTAACTGTTTACCGACATAACCCTGTCTCGAGGTCATGCAGATAGAAAGTCACAAGTTCATAGATCTAAATCTAGAAGGAATCTAAGGGGTCCATGGCATCATCAACTTCACCAGATAACCATAGAAATTCATGCCATAAAAAGGGTTGAGAAGATTCACTTGAATTCTTGGTTTCCAGAAATATGATGCATCCAAAAGCAAGAATCACTTATTTTTATTTTTGGAATTAAAAAGCTTTTGCTTTAAAAAAGTTAATTGAATTTCTATTTTCAGTTCCCAGTTTTCCCCCTCCCTTCACCCCCTCCTCTACCCATAAGAAGGCAAGAAATATGATATCCATTATACATATGAAGTCATTTAAAACATATTTTCCCATTAGCTATGTTGCCCAAAAAGGCAAGGAAAATAAAGAAAAGAAATAAAAATATACTTCAGTCCACACATTGAAACCATCAATTCTTCATTAGTTTTTTCCATCATGAGTCCTTCAAAGCTGTGGTCGATCAGCACATTGATCAGTTACCAAGTCTTGATTATCTTTCTAATGTTGCTATCAGGTATAATTTGTTCTCTTGCTTCTGCTTACTTCACTTTTGGGGGTAATACATTTTTATTCATTTTATTAAATATTTCTAAATTACATGTAAAAAAGGTAACAGTCATTTTTTTCAAGTGTTGAGTTCCAAATTCTCTCCCTCCCTCCTGCCCCTTTCCCACCCCTTGAGAAGGCAAGCAATATGAAAATAATTATACATGTGAAGTCATGCACAACACATTTCCATATTAGCTATATTGCAAAAGAGAAAACACATGCACAAAAATGAGAAATATAAAGAAAGTTTTAAAAAAGTATGCTTCAATCTGTACTCAGTGTTTTATCAGTTCTCTTTCTGGACATGAAAAGCATTTTTCATCATGAGTCCTTTGGAATTGTCAAGGATCATTTGTATTGATCAGAGTAGCTAAGTCTTTCATAGTAGATCATCCTTATAATATTGTTGTTACTATATACTGTGTTCTCCTGGTTCTGTTCACTTCACTTTGCATTAGTTCATATATAAGACTTCCCAAGTTTTTCTGAAACTATCCTACTTGTCATTTCTTATAGCACAATGGTATTCCATCATAATCACATACCACAATTTTTTCAGTCATTCTCCAATTGATGGCATCTCCTCAATTTCCAAGCTGTTTCCAAGTTTCCAAAGCCTGGATTAAATCCAATCTATTCCAGTTAATGCTCTAGAGCCCTCAGTGCTCCTGAGATTTCTTCCCAGACCAGTTATCAATGAATCACTTCATCTTATGGACAAAGAACAATTGACTTAAAGCAGAAAGCACAGTCATTTCAAGAGCAGGAAAGAATACATTACATAAATTATAGTGTAGCACCTTGAGGTGAACACTGACTCACAGGGAAGATTCTCTCCAGAGAAAAACGAAGCTGGGTTCGAGAACTATGGGTCAATATGGGGCTATACCTTAATGCCATAACTTAAAAACAAATTGACTATTAGGTCGGTTTGTGCTTTGAATGGATAGCCATTAAAGCTATTAATTAAAAGCAAAGATATTTAATGGAATTGTACAATAAGAGAAGTAGCAACAAATTTTTATTTTCTTCATAAATCTGTGATGGCATACTCTCCCATATACAAGATCATTGGCAAGAGTGGATATGTATATGTGTATATATATATATGTGTGTGTGTGTGTGTGTGTATGTATATATTTGCAGAATTGCACTAATAAACGTTTAACAACCAGCTTTCGGGGAGAGGAGGAATGTACCTATTACATACTTTTAAGTTTAATCTGCACTATTAACATTTTCTCCATTTATTGAAAGTCTAGCCAATCAACAAAACAATAAATTGAGCCCTGAATTTTAGCATTTGCCGCTGTCCATGGTATGAATACTTACACTGAAAATTTAACAGTTGGTGGTCTGGAGCTGGCTCCAGTACACTCCTGAACATGTGTAAAGGAGTGAATAGAAGAAATCAGTATAATCAAGACATATATGTGGAGAAACCTACAGGGAACATGGGTGGTAGGGCAAATACTGAGGGTGCCCATGTATAGAGAGTATGTGTCTAGAGCGAATGTATGGAGAGGCAGTTCATGCCTTGGAAGCTATCAGGCTGCTAATGTCTGTTGATGTCCTTGCACTGCTTCTGCCAGAGCTCCTCTTTACTGATCTTGTGCTCTCCTCCCAGCGCTGCTCTGGTGGGCATTCATCCAGATGTTTTCCAGTCTGACTCGTTGTCTTTCTAGAAGTTGCTCTGACAGACGCATAGACTTCACCTGCTTTCCCTTCTGGAGGCTCTTCTGTTGCTTCCTGCTTTGGGCTCAGCTGAAATCCTTGACTTTCTCTTCCTTAAGAGAAAAGCAGGTCCTGCCATGCTCTTTTAGTTTAAATCCCAGAGATACTTTCCTGCTATAGCTCCTTTAGAAAAAGAAAAACTCTTGCTTCAGATCAGCAAAAAACATCCCCTTAGGTTTTCCTGGTTTGTTCCCTCTGAATCTTAGCTACTAAATTCAATTCTCAGTCCTAGGCTCCAAGTTGATTAGAGTACAGAGCAAAATCCTCCCAATTAGCTGATGTTATTGGGCTTACTCTATTCTTTCAACTAAACCTCTTGGTTGCTAAATTTCAGGTTTGCTGAGGGAGTCCAAATTCATAAGCATTTCATACACTATAGTGAATATTCCATATATGTACTAATTGTAATTTCTGAAGCCTAAACTATAAATCAGGTAATGACCATTTGCTCCATAGCAGTCATTAAATTTGGTAGAGGTGGAGTGGGGAGAGATGTGGGATCTCTCATTTTTGGAACCCAAAACTTACTCTGTTCTCCCAAGTCCATGGATGGGAGCAGGAGAGGAATCACTGAGACAAGGCCAAGATCTAATGGCAAGAGCTTGGTCTACTCCATAACCACATTTCTAGCTCTTTTATGGGCTTCTAGGCACACCTTAGAATTCCAGACACCCTTGGGAGAAGAGAAGGGAACAAGTGTTTATTAGATGACTACTCTGTGCCAGGGCTTGCGGTAAGCGCTGTGTGTGTGTGTGTGTGTGTGTGTGTGTGTGTGTGTGTGTGTATTCTCACAACAACCCTGTAAGGTGGGTGCTATTTTATACTTGAGGAAACTGAGGCAGACAGAGGTTAAGTTACTTATCCAGGGTCATATAGCTAGGAAGTGGCTGAAGATGGATTGGAAATTACCTCTTCTTGACTCTAGGACCAGTTCTTGATCTACTATGCCATCAACTGCTTCTATCTGCCTTACCCTCCCAAACCATCTCCATCCATATTCCTGACTATGTATCCATTAGTAACTAGGGTTCTTAGTCTTATTTTGACTCCTCATTACTGTCTTATTACATAGTGGGCAAGCTAGAGAGGAGAGGAAGAATGTGAGATATGTTGGGCTGTTGTTCCATTGCTTTCTCCCTCTCTCATACTCTGGTGTGGGCATCCAATGTGGGCACTTCAGTGTGGGCATTCCTTGCAATGATCTCAAGAACAATATACCCCTATGCATCTTTGCTCTATATCTTCCCATCCCTGGGAAGTCTCTGAGAATATTGGGGACCTTCTCCTCATTGTCTTGATATCCTGAGAATATTAGTGGAGCTTGCAAGCTGTCCGCTAACCCTTGCTCTAATGGTGCAACTGGCCCACTTTCTTTTTCTATCATATTCATCTTTGATGACATCTTTTACTCTGACTCTCTTCCACAATTCCTCCTTTTACAGTCTGCCCACACTTCCCAGAGGCATCTTCCTTGCTCTATGAATGAATTTCATCTTTAATTCTTTGGGGACTCAGTCATACAATACCATGGATATAATACTGGTATTAAAAATAAGTCCATGTTTCTTGGAGAAATTTAAGGGTCATTATTTTTTTAGGTTACAAAAAAGCAATATAGAACCCCTCCCCTTTTTCATGTCCAATTTAATTCTACTTCCAACTCATTGTCCATTTGTGGGATCTGTCTAAAATATAAAAATAGATAGATAAAAAACCTGATACATTTCTCCCACTATGCATAAATAAAATGAGAGTCTACGACCCCAAGCAGTTCAACTGATTAGAGAGAATAAGGAAAAGTTGCGATCAGATTGAGTCTGGAATTTATCCAGTCCTTTCTCTCTAGGAAAGCAATTACAATCTAAAGAAGCAAAAGTAAAGGTTACCCAAAGGGCAATAGATAGATGAGGAGTGTGAACAGGCCAGGCAGGATTAATTTAGGAGAAGCGAGAAAATGTGTCATCAGAGAGATATATTGCTAGTAAAAGGATGGGCCAGTCACATAATGAGAGTAAGGGATAATGAATGGACAGCCTATCTATGACTCTGGTAACCATATCATGCAAGGAGACAGAGAAGAAGGCCCCCAGATTTGTTGGGTTATTGAGAGGTCATGGAAACTGGAGGCAAAGGAAACTCTATGGGTTGCTCTCTACTTTTGTTGATGAGATGATAGATACAACCAAATAGTGTCTGCATCATGACTTGCTCAATCTCCATTTTATTTACTCAAGAAAGTTAATAGATTATTTGTGAAAGCTGAGCCTAAGGGACCCCATTCTATCCCTTCTATCATTAAGCAATTATCCCAATCACCATCACTGGGTCCATCGTGTTTCCCAAGAGCAGAAATGTATAGTACCCTCATGTGAAAGACTATCCTTTGTGTGGTCACATTTCAATTCTGTAGCTTGAAAAATAGGCATTCATGATTAGAATGTTATTCACAGGGCCCTGTAGGTAGCACCATACCAAATAATCTCCCTGAATACTTTTTAGATAACTAATTAAGGGATTAAATCCTTATTTTTTCTCCTGCTCTTTACATTAAACTGCCCTTAAGCTTTAAAGATATGGTGTTCCAGATTCATGATACTTTGAAATATCTTAAATAGAAATATCACAAGGAGAACCATAGTGGAAAATGTTCTCAATTGGTTAAGAACTGGCTTCTTCCAGTGCTGCTTCTGAGAAAGAGAGCATAGGTGATTTTTTGTTTTTAATTTTTTTTTTTTGCTTCTGTGTATCTAGATGTCATTCTGGTTAGGATAGAAGAAACCATAAAATCATGGAAACTCTCTGAACTGTTAAGGTTGAGGATCTCTATATTACTAGTAGACATTGACTTTCATATGTAGTATTCCATATCATATCTATATATCTTTACATAGGTTGTCCCCCATGGTGCAATGGAATTGGATTTGGAGTCAGAGGACATTGCTTCAAAGATCAACTTCACCACTTGTTAGCTGTGTGACCCTGGGCCTTATTTTCCATATCTGCAAAATGAGTGGGTTGTGTTGGATTTCTTCCAGCTCCAACTCTGTGTCCTTATGATCCTTTATTATGATTATATGCTTTGTCACCACTGAGAACCAACAGTTTTCCATTGGAGGTGATATCACTGAACTTGAATTAAGTTCCCTTTCTGGGCTATCCAGTAAATGCTAGACCACTATGACACAATCCAAGGCTGTGCCTCATAGGCCAAATGAAACCTGAATTTAAGCTCCCTCCGGAACAGATGGTATTAAAATTGGGGTACTACTCATTTGTCTGGAATGGAGGTCAGCTATTTTATGCCCAGTGAATAAGTCAAACCCATCACAGAACGTGAGGAAACATCCAATTTGCCCATTTCATCCAATAGTATACTCTAATCCAATAGATCATATCCTTTTGATGCTGTTACAAGAATGATTCAGGCTATTTTTGCCCAGCGTGGGCCAGATATCATTCATTAGCTATACAAGTGCTTTGGTCAAATGCCTGAATGAACAGGTGTAAGACTGTCAGCTGACAAAATATAAGCTTACATAGCTCATATGCTTAACATGCTCAGGCATTTATTTAGAAAGCATATTCATTGCTGAAGGTACTACTTTGTCAGCATCTTGGTATACAAGTCTATTGAAAACAGCAAAGGTTTAAGCTACTTTACAGAGGAAAGAGGAGATGATTTAAAAGATGGTAAAAGACATCTCCATTATGTTTGGTAGGTTGTTATAGGATGGAACATTTAAATCCCTCCCTCTGTGACTTTATATAATCTACCTATGTCTTGGATCTTGGATCCTTCTAAAACTTGGCTCAGATGCCATCCCCTATATGAGATCCTTCCTGATCTCTCACTCCTTCCTATGTCAGGATGATAGAGCAAGAGCTGAAAATTGCCTCAGAGGCCATCTAGCCCAACTGAATCATTTTATATATATAAGGAAACTGAGATCCAACGAGGTCATAGTCATAGATCTAGAGATGAAAGGGATCCCAGAGGTCATCTGACTCAACCTCCTTATTTGACATGTAACTAATATACTTGCTTTGTCCTTTGAATAAATTCCTCTGCTAAGGAACTAACTTAGTTTACTGCTGGATTAAGAGAAAGCATACCAATGGGGGCTCATGAGCTAGCATTTAGTAGGAGAGTCACCCACAGGGTTGCCTCTAACACTCTGGGAATAGTAACAACCACCCTTCTGGGGACCTAACCAATCAGTGATAGTGTGAATTAGGTAAGTGAACCCCAATGGGGTATAAGATACAGATAAGAAAACTGTGGTCCAAGGAATTTAAGTGACCTGCCCAAGACCAGGCAGTTAACATCAGAGGTGAGAATAAAGCCAAGGTCCTCTGATTCCAGAGTCAATTCTCTTGGCACTATATTAAGCTGCCTCCTTGTTAGTGTACAACCTATCAGTATTTACTCCTCTCTATTTATGTCATATTGTTCCAGAAGAATGTACACTCCTTATGTGAGGGGACTGCCTTTTGCTTTGTTTTTGTATCTCCCATGTCTGACAGTGCTGTGCAAACAGTAGACACTAAATAAATGGTACAAAAACACTGACTGTTGTCATTTCTTGTCTTTTTTGCCAATTTGCAGATGATGAGATGAAGCCCCAGTGCTGATGATTTATATCTGGCCACTAGAACCAGATACTCCAGAGTAGAGAGTGTGGCTGATAACTTTGCATTGTTCTGCCTCACTTAAATCCAATTCACTTACAAGTCATGGCACCACCTTCCTGATGCCATGGTCATCTTCAAGAACCAAGGACCAACAACAGTGATTGTAGTTTTGAACTAAATTGATTTCAACTGAGTTGCTTACATAGATAGTCCTGAGTCAAATACTTCTCTCCAGTTGTCTGAAATGCAAAAATTCGATCTCACAGCATTGTACTATCAGGAAAGTTTTAAACAGTACATCTATTCATCTTCTTGACAGTACTAATTTCACATGTATACTCGGTTGGCTTCTGTTGTTGCCTCATGATAAATTCAATTATAGGGAAGCTACTGTCTGGCTCCAGAGAAATCCATAGTTCTTTTAAAAAATGTCTTTAATTTGTAGCAATTTCATTTCATTTGGGGTATTTGAGATGTTTTTCTCTGGGTTACCTTGTTATCTATTATTACCTGATTTCAAAGACTGGATAGGGAAAGAATACTTTTTAGTTTACTTGTACTAAGTAATCCTTGTTTAACAAGCGCATGCTTTCATTTTCATATTTGATTTCTTTTAAAAACCTTCCTCTAACACTCAATAGATTATGCAGGCTTCTCTCTCTCCATCTTAGAACATGCTTTTGTAAAGCAAGCAGCCTTTGAGGGCGACTGCTCCTATAGAGAGAATGCAGGCAACGAACGGAAGAATAAATCGGATCTGACAGGAAAAAAATCTAGTGCTTAATCGCTGGTTTACTGGTGTTCACTGTGGGGGCCATTCAGATACTCTGCATTCCTGAGAATCACTGTATACTAATCATTGCTTCACTCCAGGCATTTCAGCAGGATTTATTGCAGCAGACAAGCCATGTGATCTAATCACAAAGTATTAAATTAGGGTCTGGGAAGCCATGTTGGTGCATAATGTATGAGTTTCTTTGTGGTTCTCTGCTGCTGCATAATGGGTCACTTTGAGGAAAGTTAGCTGTCTTTCTTAATTTTTCCATCCATAAAATAGAAAATGCATTACTTTTCACATTAGAATGTGAGATGGTCAAATGAAAATGAGCCAGAGAGATGGTGCTCCTAAGTGTGCCACAGCTTATCTCCATAAGTGATTTGTTTCCAAACAGTAACATTAGAGATATTGACTAGGAAATGTCTAATTAGAAATGGATGTGGGCCAGTCATAAGACAGAACCTGGAATAATGCATGGGGTAGCTCAAGCTCTGCCTTTGTGTCTGCAAATTCTAAAAGGTTTCCAGCCCAATGGCATTTGCCGTTTGGAGAATTTGCCCAACAATATTGGAAGGCAGAGACAGAGTGCAATCTATCCCTAGGTCATTCCACAAAAGACTTCATACCTTTGCATTGGCTGTACTTCATCTGTGAAATGCCTTCTCTTCTACCTTGAGGATTCTCTCAAGACTCAGCTCAAATTCCACCTTTTGTAGGAAGTCTTTTTCTGTTCCTCTGCCAGTGCCTTTTCTTGGAGATTACCTTCCACTGACACTGTATACATTAAATATATACATAGTCATTTACATGTTGACTTCTCTATTAGAATGTGAGCTCTTTCAGGCAGAGGACCATGTTTTTGGTTCTAGTGATATCCCTAGAATCAAACACACTGCCTACTCCTGGCCTAGCATATAGTAAGCCCCTAATGAATGTTTGTTGATAGACTCATCTATATCAATGAGATCATGAATTCATTGAAGTATATTTCTGTCCATAAATATTCTTGAGGGATTGTCAAAGGAAAGAAGAAAATCAGAGACATATAAGATTATAAGTCAAAATACCACTTTGGCTGACTCTACCCCTACCTGCCTACCTGCATAGAGGGGTCAACACTCCATTTCATTTGTTATTTCCTTGAATTGACCAAAATGTTTACTTGTTTTTGGCATCTCATAGAGAAAAATTCTTACAATCCTGTACAATAATATTAATATTGTAATCTAATGTGAAAGCTTTAAACAAAAAAGACCTCCCAAAGTATAGGTTATTTAAGTTTACTGAACATAGGCCGAAAGGAAACTATTACCTCATCTTTGCTGTGGTCATGTGAGATTGAAAAAAAACCTGAAAGGCAAGCTCAGACTGCTTCATGATTACATCAGATAATTGTATATGCCCTGACAAAAATGGCCCTGCTTAGTCTGGGTTTTGAATGGCAGCCAATGACCTCATGCAGAAAGAAAAATGAGCAGATTCTAAAATCATGGACCTGTTTGCACTCCCATTTTCAAGGCTGATCACTCTTTATTTTACACAAGACAGTCTTCATTCAACAAGGACATTACTGCCCAGAAATAACGATGACATATTTGACTTTCTATTGCTGTTCAGTCATGTCTGACTTTTTTCGTGACCCCCCTTGAGGTTTTCTTGGCAAAGATACAAAGTGGCTTGTCATGTCCTTCTCCAGCTCATTTGACAGATGAGAAAACAGAGGTACATAAGGTTAAGTGACTCATCCAGGGTCATACAGCTAGTAAATGTCTGAGGCCAGATTTTAATTTACCAAGATGAGTCTCCATGACTCCCAGCCCTGCATTATTCACTGTAACACCTAACTGCACTATCTTTCTGTAGGTATATATAAATTTAGTGAACATTCTATGGTACTGACTAATGTCTACTATGTAATCAATAGTCTGAGGCATCTGTGTGGTGCAGTGGATAGAGTGTTGAATTGGAATCTTAAAGATCTGATTTCAAATCTCATGACTCTAATACTATATGTGCAGCTTTGGAAAAGTCACTTCATCTCCCAGGTCTCTGTTTCCTCGTCTGAAAAGGAGAGTATTGGACTGAATGACCTCTGAAATTGTTTCCTGCTGTAGAGCTAGAATCCCCTACTTTACAAAGAAGGAACCTGATGCGTAGAAAGTTTATAATCCTGCACGAGGTCCCATAGGAAAAGGAGTGGGCAACTTTCAGATATTTGGTGCACAGCACTGCATTTACTCATCAGGGTCAGAATACTCACAAACACCAAGACTGGTTTGATAAAACGATGGGGAAATTCAGAAACTGCTAAATGAAAAACGAGAACTCCACAAGATTTACCAGCAAGATAGTTCATCTACTTCTAAGAAGGCAGTGTTTAATTCCATCAAAAGCAAAGTACAAGCAAAGCTTAGAGAGATGCAGGATTCCTGGCTCAGTAAGAAGGCAGATGAAATTCAATCTTATGCTGATAGTAATAATCCAAAGCGCTTTTATGATTCCCTGAAAGCTATTTATGGATCACATACCTATGGTATATCACAACTACTCAGTACTGATGGAGCTACATTGATTAGTGATAAGGACATGACCCTAGAGCTTTGGGCTGAACAATTCCATAGTGTTCTCATCATCAATCACTGCTGAGGCCACTGACCGTTTACCTCAGGTTGAAGTCAATCCCTCCTTATCTGAACTTCCAACTGAAGAAGAGGTTTTGAGTGTCATCAGACTCCTCTCATGTGGCAAAGCACCTGGTGCTGATTCTATTTCAGCTGAGATTTACAAGGTAGGGGGACCATTGCTCATACAAAAGCTGACTGAAGTTTTCCAGGTTATATGGCAAGAGGAAGTTATCCTCTAGGAGTTCAAGGATGCCTCCATTGTCCATTTCTATAAAGGTAAAGGGAATAGATTGTCCTGTGACAATCACAGGGGGATCTCTCTCTCTCTTAGTCATTGCTGGCAAAATTCTTGCTAGAGTCCTCCCTAATAGGCTGATCCTTCACCTGGAAGATAGTCATATACTTGAGAGCCAGTGTGACTTCAGAAAGGGCTGAGGAACAGTTGATATGGTGTTTGCTGCTTGATAACTCCAGGAGAAATGCCAGGAGCAGAACAGAGGTCTGTACATAACATTTGTAGATTTGACCAAGGTCTTTGACACTGTTAGCCATAAGGGCTTATGGAAAATTATGTCAAAATTTGGTTGCCTGGAGAAGTTCATCAATATTGTACGTTAATTTCATGATGGCATGTTTGCCTGGGTACTGGATAGTGGACAATGCTCTCAGGCCTTTCCAGTCACTAATGGAGTGAAACAAGGCTGTGTGCTTGCTCCCATGCTTTTTAGCACGATGTTTTCAGCCATGTTGTCAAATGCTTTCAATAAGGATGAACACAGCATCAAGGTCAGCTACCACACTGATGGTAAATTCCTCAATTTGAAAAGGCTACAAGCCAAGACCAAAGTGGAGGGAGTGTTGGTGCATGATTTTCTGTTTGCAGATGACTGTGCACTCAGTGAAGCCTCTGAAGTTGAGAATCAACAAAGCATGGATCAATTCTCTGCTGCCTGTGCTAATTTTGGCCTAGTAATTAACACCAAGAAAACACAGGTGCTCCATCAGCCACCACCACATCATCCGTACATGGAACCATTGGTTACAACAAATGGAGAAGTTTTGAATGCTGTGGATAAGTTCACTTACCTTGGTAGTGTACTTTCCATGGATATACACATTGACAATGAGGTTGATGTACACATTGACAATGAGGTTGATGCACACATTGCCAGAGCTAGCTCAGTGTTTGGGAGGCTTCAAAGAAAAGTTTGAGAAAGAAGAGGTATTAGACTGACTACTAGACTGAAGGTCTACAGAATCATTGTGCTGACCGCATTGTTATATGCTTGTGAAACATGGACAGTCTACCAGTGCTATGCCAGGAAACTGAATCGCTTCCATTTGAACCGTCTTAGGAAGATTCTGAGGATCACCTGGCAAGATAAGGTACCAGACACTGAAGTCCTTATTGGAGCTGAACTGCCAAGTATTCAAAACATGCTTCAGAGAGCACAGCTCTGATGGGCTGGCCATGTTGTTCAAATGCAAAATGTATGCTTGCCGAAAAGACTATTTTATGGAGAACTTGCATGGGGCATGCAATCACATGGCAGCCAGAAGAAGTGATACAAGGACTCTCTCAAGGTCCCTCTCAAGAACTTTGGATTTGACTGTGCAACATGGGAGATACTGGCACAGGACCGCTTAGTATGGCATGCCCACATCAGACTGGATGCTGCACTCTTTGAGCAAAACAGAATTGAGACAACACAAAGTAAACACAGGATGCACAAATTTGGGATATCCACCCCAAATATTCACATGGTCTATCTGTGCCCAACCTGTGGTAGAGTATTCTGAGCCCATATTGGTCTGATCAGCCACAGTCAGACACACTGAAATTTCACATTGTCATGGTGATGTCATTTTGGTCCTCTTTGAAGATGAAGGACAACAACCAACCAACCAGGAGAATCAATGGATTTGGATACAAGTCTTAGGATTCCAGGGTATCTAGGTGGTGCAGTAGATAGAGCCCTAGGCCAGGAGTCAGGAAGGCCTGAGTTCAAATCCAGCCTCAGACACTTCCTAGGTGTGTGACTCTGGGTATATTACTTCACCCTGTTTGCCTCAGTTTCCTCATCTGTCAAATGAGCTAGAGAAGGGAATGGCAAACCACTTCAGTATCTCTGCCAAAAAAGCCCAAAATGGGTCATGGAAAGTCAGACAGGACTGAAATGACTAAACAATTCCTGACTCCAAATCAAATATTCTTTCCAATATAACAGGAGTCTTACTTAAAGAATGTTTCTTTCACAGCAGAACTTTTTCAAACCTACAAATACTATGTTTTGAACCAAGACATATGGTCTCTGCCATGGTTTTATGTCACTGGCATAGGGACTTTCTTATTCCCGAGGCCTGGCCCCAACATCCATTACATAGAGGCCTTGCTTGATGGAAATAGGAGGTAATACAATATGGTGGTATGTGTACTAGCTCTGGAGTCAAAGGCCCTGTGTTGAAATCCCAGGCTTCTGATCTACTACCAAGATACTTGCCCTCACTGAGCCTCAGTTTCCTCCTCTGTAAAATGAGACCTCAGAGATGAAAGGGATCTCAGATGCCACTTTGTCCAACCCCTTCATTTTAGTAAGTAATTTGACCAGAGTCACACTAGCACTGTCTCTCACAGTGATGGAACCTTCTGAGGTCCCTTCTAACTCCATATTTATGATCCTGTGACCTAGACTAGCAAAAGAAGACAAGGTCAGGAAGAGAAGAAGACAGTAGTAACAGTAGCTGAGACAACTCATGAGCCTTTCTGGTCAGGAAAGTGCTGGAGGTGCTGTGATAGTTGCCAGAAGATATAGCTAGATGAGCATGTTTCACAGGTACCATCTTGAGTCTTACCATAGTCATGTTCCATTCTGCCCAGGGCAAGGCTGGAGATACAGCAAAGAATATGTGAGCATCTTGTGTGGGGTTCCTCAGTGATACATCATGCCCTGGACTGGGATGGGAGGATGTCTTCAGGTGTCTGATGAATTTCCTCAAGAACTCTTAGAACCAGTGGGGGCAGCTGGCCAATTGAGAGATGACTCTTATTCCTTCTTGACTTCATGATCTCAGCCTAGTTAAAAAAAAGAAGAAATAAAAAGCTTTGGCTACCAGACTAGGCTTTGAAATGATGGGGATAATAATCCTTTTGGCAGAGTGGAATTTACTTCCCTCATCAAGGGTTGTGTCAGGCTGGGTGGGGTCCTTCAGTACCTGTATGAGACATAGTCCCCCTTAGGCATTATTGCAGAAGGAGAATTAACCCTTTCAGCCCAGGTGGCTGAAATTCAATGACATTAATCCATCAACCAATTGATCGTTCACATATATTTGTTTGGAGCACGTAGGTGATGCAGTCGATAGAGCTCCGGACCTGGAGTAAAGAAGATTCATCTTCCTGAGTTCAAATCTGGCCTCAAATACCTACTAGCTATGTGACTCCGGGCAAGTCACTTAACCTTGTTTGCCTCAGTTTCCTCATCTGTAAAATGAGCTGGAGCAGGAAACAGCGAACCACACCAATATTTTTGCCAAGAAAACCTCAAATGGGTTCACAAAGAGTCACACACAGTCACGACTAAACAACGTATTTTTTTTGCATACTCCCTCTCCCATTAGACCACAAGGTCCTTGAGAGCAGGGGCTATTTTTAACCTCTTTTTGTTTTCACCCCAGCCTGGCACATAGTAAGTGCTTAATAAGCATTTACTGATTCATATTAAGTACCTACTATGTGTTGAGTACTGTACTAAGAATACAAAGACAAAGGTGAAATAGTCTATACTCTTAAGCAGCATTCTATCATGGGAAAAAAAAGATACACACAGAAGTAGATATGCTCATTTTTTAAAACCAGGCCTGTGGTTTTAATGGTATGAGAAATGAACTCCCTCTACCAAACCAAATTAGCCCTTGCTCTGCAATTTATAGTTTTAGAGAGTTGTGTAGGGTGCTGAGGACTGGTGTGACTTGCCCAGAGTCACACAAGGCCAGTATGTGTCAGCTGTTGCAATTGAACCCAGGTTTCCTTGGCTCTGGGGCCAACTGTTCATTGGCCACAGTGTTCCCTTCTTACACATGGCAAGCATTTAATGAGTGCTGAATAATTGCTCAGCTCTCTAGGTCTCTTTGGACTCAGATCTTTGCTCAGACCCAGTTTGAGACAGCATGGAGAATAGATGCACATAAGCTAAAACTTGGCCTTAGTGACAATGGGAGGGAGCAGAGGACTGCGAAGGAGGCTGCTTGGGTTTTATCTTTAGGTCTGACGTCAGAATTTGATAATTCTCCTTGTGCCAGGCCAGAATATGGGATGGGCACCTTTACTTTATGCCACTTCCTGATTCCCTAATTCTATCCACATATCATTCTTTTCTCGTTCACTGAGGAGCAGAACTTGTGAGACATTTCACTCCACCCTCTCTCTCATTACCATTTCCCAAACCTGTTAGTTCTAGCTCTGAAATCTCTCTCTAATGGACTAGTGCCGTAATCTACTTCCTGGCCTCCCAAGTCTATTTCTTCTCTGAATCATCCTATATTTGCTTCCAGATTCACATGCCTAAGACACATCTTTGATTACCTGCTAGCATGTCAGGGAGGCATCTTTATACAATGGAAAGAGAATTGGCCTTGGAGTCAGAGCGTCTGAGTTCAAATCCTACCTCTGGGAGTTACTACATGAGTGATGTTGCATAAAATCACTTGGTTTCCTTGGGGCTCAGTTTCTTCATCTGTAAAATGAGGGCAATGGAGTTGGACTATATAGTCTCTGAGGTTTCTTCCAGCTTGAAGTCTATGATTCTAGAATGCTTTCTTATATAACAGTGGACATCTAGATGGCGTAGGGAATGTTGACCTTGAATCTGAGCCGGAATTCTACCTCACACGTTAGCTGTGTGATCTTTCATCTTTCTGAACTTATTTCTTCATCTATAAAAGGGGACTGATAATGACACCTAACTCACAAGGTTGTGTGAAGGTCACATGAGGCGATATACATAGTTGGCTATGTATATTAATTTTGCAAACATATATGTGTATGTATGTGTGTGCATCAGGTTTTGTAAACCTTAAAAGCTCCATAAAAATATTAGCTATCATTGTTAATGTATTATATGCCATCTCCCACATCTATGTTTTTGCAAAAGTTGCTCCCTCATGCTCTTCTATCTCACTTCTACCTTTTAGAATCCCAACCCATTCAAAGCTCAGCCCTAGGGCCATCTCAGAAAGGTTTTCCAGATCCTTCTAGGAAGGATTACCCCACCTGCACGTTACATGGTATGGATTTTATATTTACTTATCTATGAATGTGCTGCTTTCTCCCAATCAAATATAAACTCCTTAAGATCAGGGACTTACTTTTTTTTTCCCTTTTTTATATTCCTAGTGCCTAGACCAGTGCTTGGCTAAGAGTTGTTTCTCTGTTTTCGAGGAAGAGCCACGGGTGATGTCATGGGTGCATGGAAAGTCCATCATGGGTGAAGTCATGACCTGTGCACGAATTGGATTTAAGTGGGGCAGCGTTGCACAAAGCTATCAGCCTCACCCTATCTTGATGAGTCATTGAAGCCCAGTGGCAGGACAAAAGTCAGGAGGATGAGTGGCAATGGCTCAGGAATGCAGTGGATGACCTTAGCATCCCCGATGCCTGAGCAAGTTCCGTAGTAGGTTGCTGTTGATTCAATCTCTCTCTTCTCCTCCCCACCAAAAAGAAAAAAAAAAAACAACTCATTCTAGATGTAGTCTTTACCTCTCTCTCTCTCCCTTCCTCTCTCTCTCTCTTTCTCCCACTTCTCTTTTTTTCTTTTTCTCTCTCTCCTCCTTTCCCCTTCTCTCTATTTCTTTCCCTCCCTCCTTCCCTCTCTCATCTGTCTCTTTCTGTCTCTGTTTTACCTTCCATAACATTTTGTACATCTCTCATAATATTGTGCCTTGTAATATCTGTATATTTGTGTAGTCTATTTATCTTCTTGATTTAGACTGAGGTCAGAGATTGTTCATTATTCATCTCTTACATGTCTCCTCCACCCAATTCCCCTTGGATCCTAACTCTTGCTCAATAAATATATATATTTTTAATGAATCAATAAATTAACCTAGAATATAGCAAGGCATGGGAAAAGAACATGAGATTTGGAGTCAGATAACCAAGTGTCAAATTCCAGCTCTGTTACTAGTAACCTTTGTGACCTTGAGTAAGTCCCTACCCCCTAAGACTCAGTATCTTCATTTATAAAATCAAGATGTTAGACTCTTCTTACATCCTGGAAAGAGAACTGGATTTGGAGTCAGAAAACCTGTGAGTTTGGACAAGTCATTCCGACAAAAGCAAGATACCTTTTTTGCCTACTAGTAAAAATATACAAACCATGAACTGTGATTCTGAGTGGCTGCCTCCACCTGGAAACTCAAAACAATCCTTCTCCTTGAAGCTGATGAAGATAGTTCAGCACAGCCCTGACATCAACATCAACACAGTACTGACCCTGAGTGCCACCAATCTCAACTAGCTGTCTGGGTCTCCATATGAAAGGAGAGTTCTGGATGCATTTTCTTTCTGTATTATATGTATATATAGCCATTCCTACTCCCTCTAATCTATGTATCCTAACCCTAACTCAAGGGATTTTATTGATTTTTAAATATCACATTTATTTATATATAAATTTATATATAAATATATATGATTATAAATATCACAAATATATCCCTCTCCCTTCCCCTACTCAGAGAGAAAACCCTTGATAAAAAGAATAAAAGAAAATGAGAGAAGAAAAAAACCCAGTTCAATCAAAGTGAGACTGACAGTAGGACAGAGATGTTCTCCATCCATACTCCTACATTTCTACAAAGAAGGAAGGGAGGTGCATTTTTTACTCTCTTCTTTGGGGAGAAGTTTGATTATTATAAGCCTATCTAATGCTCAGTTTGGGATTTTTGTTCTTTTTATTTACATTGTTGGAGTTGTGTATCTTGTTTTCTTGGTTCTTCTTACCTCACTTGGTGTCAGATCATACATGTCTTCTTGTGCTACTCTGCATTCATCCCATTCATGCTATCTAACTCTAGAGTAATATTCCTTTCCAGTAAAATCATAATAATGATGATAGCTAGCATTTACATAGGAGTTAAAGGTTTGCAAAGTGCTTGACAAACATCTCATTTTACACTATGAGGTAGGATCTATCATTATCCCCATTTTATAGATGAGAAAATTGAGGCAGAGATATTAAGTACCCAGGGTCACATAGTTATTAAGTATTACAGACTGGATTTGAACTCAGAAATCCTGGAGTCTTCCTTACTCTCAAGTCTAGCATTCTGTCTTCTGAGACACAACAATGTATTTATCTGTAGACAGTTAATAATTTTGTTTCCAGTTCTTTACTCATAAAAATGCTATTACAAATACTTCGACATAGATGGATCCTCTAGTTTTTGTCTAGTTTTGTCTATGACCTCTTTGGGATATATATTCCTAGAAGTGTAATATCTGGGTCAAAGAAAATGGGCATTTTAGTAACTTTCCTTGGCATAATTCCAAGTCACATTCCAAAACGTTTGCACCAGTTCACAGTGCCCTAGCCTATCTACTCCACAACTCCAACTTAACCTGAAGACTAGCCTCAATATTAACTCCAACCCTATTTTTAATCCCAATCTCCTTAAACCAAACCTCCAACCCAAATTCACACCTCAGCCCCAACTGCATCACTAGTCTTACTCTCTGAAAGTATATTGTAATAATCTTTCTGTATCACCCAGCATATCACAATTCTTTGAACATAAGTTCCAGAAGTTAAGTGATGTGGTGCTGGAGTTGGAATGAGAAAAATCTGTGTTCAAATCTTTCCTCAGGTTCTTACTAATCGTGTGACCCTGGGCAAGTCACTTAAGTCTCAGTTTCTTCAACTATAAAATGGGAGTGATAATGGCACCTAACTGACAGGGTAGCTGTGAGGATGAACTAAAATAATATTTGTGTAGCACTTTGCAAACCTTAAAGTGAAATAGAAGGAATAGCTATTATTAATATATTTATCTAATGGCATTAAAGGAACAGATAGAAAGAGATTTGTCCTTACTCAGTCCTTCCCAACCAAATAGGTTTATCCATATAAGGTGTCCTCCTCCTCCTCCCCCTCCTTCTCCTTATCCATAGCCAAATAGAAACTGAGAATCAATTCATTGACATCCCCAAGGCAAGGAGAATGAGTGACTCCTATAATGCAGAGTCCCTGCATGTCATCGCTGGCCAAGATGTTCATCACCGTGCCATTAAATTTCAGGAGTCATTCTTTATGAGTGATGCTATGGCACACATCCAGTGACTTGGTTTCAGTTTGGTGACGTGTGTTCCCTGTACTCAATCCCTCCCACTTCTTTTGATGAGTGTTCTGCTTTCTCTGGGACCTTGGGCGAGGTACATCTGACCATTCTGTGTGCCAGTTATCCATTCAACAGAAATGTAATGGAGATAATGATTGGGCAAGAGGAATGTTTCAAGATCAGCCAAGGAAAGAGGCTGCAGAAGGCTAAAGTTATATCTTTATTCTTATTACTGTTATTAACCAGACCAACTCCCCTCATTAGGACAGAGGGAGAAGCATAGACATAGGCTAAGCCAGTGCATAGTATCGGATGACGCCACACAATACATGATGCGAGCAATCATAACTTTGATTTTTTTTCTGACTTGAATTTCACTCTTAACCTCTTCACTCCTGGTTCAGGGCATTTGAAGTAATCTTTCATTCTCTTGGCTCCCGCACCAGCTATGTTCAAGCAGTTGTCCAAATCTGTGGATTCTTTTTGCTAAAGCATTATATATATATCTACTCCTTTCCAGTAGCATGGCCATCACCCTAATTTACATCCACATTGCCTCTGGCTTGGAATATCATATTAACTTCATAAGCGGTCTGGCTGCCATCAGTCTGGACTCTCTCCAGTCTATCCTTCATGCAGCTGATAAAATAATTAATGGAAGCATTCCCCTTCTTCAGTGACTCTCTGTTGCCTCTAGGATGAAAGACAAACTCTTCATCCTGGCTTTTAAGACCCCTCAAAATGTGATTTCAATAGGAATTTCTGGATTTATTTCATACATTGTCTTTTTATAACTTACATTCTAGTCGAACGACATTATTAGCAGATACCCAATTTTTCTCTGTCCTCTTCTATCTTCATGTATTCATGCTAGCTGCTCCCCATGCCTGGAAGACACTTTTATTTCATTTTTACTTCACATAATTTCATGGAAAGAGTTCTAGGGATAAAGGACCTAGGTTTAGATCCTAACTCTGCTTCTTGCTAACTTGTGTGACCTTGGGCAAGTCACTTAAATTCTCTAGGTCTTAGTTTTATATGAAATGGTTGGATAGGATTATCTCCATTTAATCATAGCCTGAGCAGGTTGAGAAATTATTAGACAAAATGATCTTTAAAGTACCTTATGCTTTGAAATATATCATCTCTACCTTTCGAAATCTTTCTCTTTCTTCAAAACGCAGAGGAGATTCCCTTCAAGTGAAGCCTTCCCTCATTCTTCTGGGTGAAAATGATTTCCTGTATCAATCATTCAATCAACATATTTGTTAAGGAATGTCTTTGTTAGACACTTGAAATGAAAAGATAAATTAAAAAATTCTGCCCTCGAAGCTTGCATTCTCTGGGGAGGGGGAAAGAGGGAAGAAGAATAGTGGGGAAGAATATATACTCAGATAAATAAATACAAATTATACACACAATAAATATATAGTATCTCCTCCAAACTACTTGAGCAGCTAGGTGGCACAGTGGATAGAGTATCCTTGAGGCAGAAAGATTCATCTTTGTGAGTTCAAATCTGATCTCAGACACTTACTAGCTGTGTGACCCTAGGCAAGTCACTTAACCCTGTTTGCCTTAGTTTCTCATCTGTTAAGTGAGCTGACAAAATAAATAGCAAACCATTCTAGTACCTTTGCCAAGAAAACTCCAAATGAGTTCACAAAGAGCAGGACACAACTAAAAAGACTAAACAATAACAACACAATCAAGCTACTTCCCTAAGTCTTACCAGTATTGGCAAATTGGGTTCCTAGAGGGTGGCTGCTACTTTTCCTTTCATCTAGCACTATGGTTCCTGAGCCCTCAGCAGTGTGGTCCCCATCGTCAATCAACCAGTTGAACTTCATCTTCTTTAAGAAATTTACCAAGATGGTATATAAAAAAATTTCCCCTCAAAAGAGATTTACTGAGAAGGAATAACAATTGGTATAAAACATTCCTACCAACATGGAATTCTCACTCCCTTTTTGTACATGCAAAGTAGATGGGAAGAATAGGTTGAAACCTGAAATACAAAGGTGATAAGATGCATATGAGGCCCAGGGATGTCTCATAACTGTTGGTTCTGAGAGTCCTCTTTCTTTGTGGAGTTCCCAGGAAGTTCAAAACAGGGTTCGGTATTAATGATGGACAAGTTACTCTTCTGCTCAGCTCTTTGCAAGGTTATACCTGATCCCCTCCATCTGATAACATTCCTTCACCTAAGATTAAGAAAGAATCAACTGCAACAAGAAAACTAAACCAGAAGAGCCATGTGTTCACAATTTTAGGGTGTCCAGGTAGGACAATGCATCCAGCTGCCCCTACTGAGAAATTAAAACCAATCTTCCTTTTTGAAACTGACAAAGAAAAGACAGTGAGAGACCAATGGGTTGATTCTTTTTCTTTGTATCCTTGATTCTGGCTCATCATCTCCTAAACCATCAGCTCCATAGCCAATTAGAAAGCTAGATATTACCACAGGGGACTATCCCCGGGTCATCATGGCTAGAAACTAGCTCTCCAAAATTTCACATGGATTGGTAGATGAAAAACAGAGTATCTGTGTACACGTCAAAGATGGTCAGTTCCTTTCCCCCCTCCCAATTATAAATGCAGAGTAAACTGTAAGTAGCTGAGGAAAGGCTTGTTATAGGAGATAATATTTGACCTAAACTTTGAAAAATTCGAAGAGATAGAGGTAGGGAGGGCAATCCAGGCTTGGGGGACAGTGTGTACAAAGACACAGATATGGGAGATAGATAAAACCCTCCAAGACTCTGATTCTTGATGATTTCAGTGGAAGTGGTGGGAAATTAAAAAGTCCTCTGTTTAGCTTTTAAAGCCCTTTCCAACTTATCTTTCTAGCCTCAGTGGACATTACTGTCCTTCTCACAGTAGCCTTTTCTGTTTCTTATATATCACACTCTATCTCCTAGCTCCATGCCTTCTCCTTGGGTTTCTGCCATGTGTGGGATGTACTCCCTTTACCTTGTGGAGTCCCCATCTTCTTTGTGTCTCTCTTATTAATAGTACAATGACAACATGAAAGAAGGTCTTCACTGGGATATCTCAATGGAGCTGTCCTTGGTCCTATTGTCTAATTTTTTGTCTTTTTAATCAATGATTTACATAAAGTTATAGATGGCACACTCATCAAATTTTGCAAATGACATAAAGTTGTAAGAGACAGCTAATAAAGTGAATGTCAGAGTGAGGACTCAAAAGGATCTTGACAGACTAGATCACTGAGATATATCCAGGCTAGATCATTGAGATGTATGTAACAAAATGAAATTCAATGGCAATAAATATAAAGTCTTGCTTTTGGCCATAAAAATATCAACTTCACAAGTATAAGATGAGGAAGGCATAGTTATATAACAGCTATTCTAAAAAAACATATGGAGAAAAATAAAAATAAATATCTGATGATTTCAGTGGACTGCAAGCTTGAGTCAGCACTGTGATGTGGCAGTTGAAAAAGTAATCTTGAGTTATCACTTGAAGAATATCACTTTAGGGAATAGAGAGTTGCTCATCCTACTGTATTCTGCTCTTGTCAGACCTCATCTGGAGTATAGTATTCAGGTCAGGGAATCATGGTTTAAGAAGGCTGTTGATACGCTGGAGAGGCAGGGAGGGCTATGAGAATGGTCAAGGACTTTGAGTCTTTGGAGAGTCACTTCAGGGAATGAAAGATGTTTAACCTAAGGAGATTCAAAGATGGGGGTAGAAATGACAGCTATCTCTAAGTATTTGGAGAGTTGTCATGTCATGTCATATCATGTCACGTCATGACACATAATGAGGAAGGGTTAAGTTTGTTTAGTTTGGCTTGAGGGAGAAAAACCAGGAGCAATGGAGGAACACTGCAAATGGAACAATTTAGTCTTGATGCCAGGAAAAACTTCTTAATGACTTGAGCTGTCCAAAAGCTACAGAAGTCGCCTCAAGAGATGCTGAGTTTCTCTTCCTTGGAGATGTTCAAACAGAGGTGGATAATTTATTGTGAAGATTCATTTTGTGTATAAGGAGGCCCTGATGGACTGCTAAGGGACTAATTTAAAATTCTCATGTGCTTTGATGAATGAGTAAATCTGTTACATATAACTAGAAGCCTGCACCTGGAAGCTTTCATTGGTTGCTTCTAGGTGACTCCTTTTGGATGACCAAGGAAGGAATAGTAGCAACCTATAGACCTCACACCTGGGAAGGCTGCCTTCCATGTAGACCCTATGTATGAAGGACCATCAATGTAATACACCTAGATGACATTTTTTTCTGAAACTCTCTTCTCTCCCCTCAGCGGAAACTGTTTCTTCTTCTTCATCATCTTCTTCTTCGTTTTCTTTGTCTTCTTTTTCCTCTTCCTCTTCTTCCTCCTCCTCCTCTTCTTCTTCCTCCTTTTCCTTCTTCTTCTTCTTCTTCTTTCTCCTCCTCCTTCTTCTTTCTCCTTCCCCTCCTCCTTCTTCTCCTTTTTCTTTTTATCCTTCTCCTTTTTCTTCTTGTCCTCCTTTTCCTTCTCTTTCTCCTTCATCTTTTACACAGGACTTTAAGGTTTATAAAGTTTTCAAGGTCACACAACTTGCAAGTGTCTGAAGTAGGATTCAAACTCAGATCTTCCTCCTTCCAAGTCCAACCCTCTCTCCATTGCACCACTTGGCTATTAATGTTAAGCTCCCATCTTCTGGGCTAAAGGAACTTATCTAATGGCATACTAGATGCAGACAGCAAATGAGTTTCATTACGGACTCTAAATCAACATTTTTCTCAGCGTCCATACTTAAAACATAGAGGTCTTGACTCTTTGAGAGTTTAGAGAAGGTAAATGTCAGCGAAGTCTCTTGTTTATTGATATCACAGAGGGATTTAGAGATCTAGTCCAATTCTCTCATGTGGCAGATGTGGAAACTGAACATAAAAGAAGCCAAAGTAACTTACTGAAGGTCACACAGGGTTGAGATTTGAATGCAGATTCTCTACTCTCAAACCCATTGCCCTTTTCATTAATGCATACTATCTTTGGAACTTAGAATTCAAAGGGATTGTAGAGATCTTAAGATCATAGATATAGAGATGAAAGGGACATCTGGGTCCTTCTAGTCCAACCTTCTCATTTTACATATGGTAAAACTGAGTCTCAGGGAGGTAGAGGCACTTGTCCAAGGTCATAGAGATGATAAGAAACAGTGTCAGAATATGAACCCAGTGCTTTAGTTCCAAATCCAGTACTCTTTCTACTATGCTGCTTCATTTCAAGGATTCATGTAGATCTTTCTTCTTAAACGAGAGACAGATACTGAACCAATAATATCAAACTCAGATAGAAAGTGGAGGTCACTAAACCATACATAAAGATCCCTGTAGGCTGCCTTGAGTTAGACACATACTGACATTATCCATGTTCTATTGTATTTTTATTTATTTTGTTAAATATTTCCAAATCATATCTTACTCTAGCTCAGGCTGTACTTAAGAGTATTTCTGGTGGCAATGCAGCCTTTGGGCCATGTGTTTGACCCTTCTGTGTTAAGTCCTCATTTTCACCTTCCAATCTATCATCAATGTGGGTAGAATTCTCATTGAATTTGCTATTGCTAGTGGTTACCTAAAGACTTTACCCTTCATTTTTTTTTCAGTCAAGCCATGGGTGGGTCGTAAAAGGTTACTAGGTTGGCTCTGTATTTGTGATCAGAGTCAAACGAAAAAATGTTAGTATCATATAAAAATGAAAAACATTCCGCATCAGAGAACTCAGCTGGTTACAAAACAAACACCGAAGTACCGCACTGTTTCTCATGTTACAAAAGCAAATAGAAAGAGGGTGAAGGTGGAATTGTAGCACATGGAGAATGTTGGGTAAACAAGAGAGAAACTAGAGAATGTTACCAGTCTTTAACTTTTCTCTTTTAATCACAAGAAGCAAGCAAAGAACTGAAATGGAAATGAAAAGTATTCTACTTTATGCTGTCCCCTTCCAATCCAAGAGAAATTCTCAGAATTTCCTTATGAAGGAGTCATTGTATCTGCTTGCCCAATAATCTGCTCGGTTTGGGGGATTTAAATCACTGCTGAAGATAAGTTGATGTGAAATTTATCCTTGGGAAAGAGATGCGAAATTGTACCTCTCTCCTATTATTGCAGAATTGGGAGATTATAATTGTAGGGAATTACATACGTGACCAGACTCAGCTGAAGTGTTGCTTAATTTTGTTTTCTTTCTTTTCTTTCCTCCTTTCTCTTTCTTCTCTTTCTTTACCTTTCCTTCCTTATCTTTTTTTGTTTCTTTCCTTTTTTCTTTCTCTTTTCCTTCCTTCCTTCCTTCCTTCCTTCCTTCCTTCTTTTTCTATTTTGTTCTTTGTCACATGGCTCGCTCAGAAGGGGTGAGGAAGGGAAATTTTTGGAAGTAAATGCAATGAATAAACAAAAAAACCAATAAAAATTTAATGAGTTGTTAGGGTTTTGTAGGGGGAAAGAAGAAAGGGGAGGAATAAGAAGGAAAGATAAGTAGGGACGCTATTGTGACACAAAACCAAAATAATATAGTACTGTTAACTGATAGTATTTACAAAGCTTAGTAAACACAAGGAGGACAAAGTGGAAAACCTGTAGAATTAAGTGTCCTAACTTGATGCATGAGGCAATCAGGTGAGCTGGTGGTAAGAACCTTCTGCCTAGTTCCTGCTCAAGAAGCTTGAAGCTCATAGAATCATAGGACCTAGAAGGAACCATAGAGATAATTTTCCTTCCTTCCTTCCTTCCTTCCTTCCTTCCTTCCTTCCTTCCTTCCTTCCTTCCTTCCTTCCTTCCTTCCTTCCTTCCTTCCTTCCTTCCTTCCTTCCTTCCTTTCTTCCCTCCTTCCTTCCTTCCTTCTGTCTTCCCTCCTTCCTTCCCTCCTTCCTTCCTTCCTTCCCTGTTTCCCTCCTTCTCTCCTTCCTTCCTTTTTCTTTCTTTTTCCTCCCTTCTCTTTCCTTTTCTTTCTTTTCTTTCCTCCTTTCTCTTTCTTCTCTTTCTTTACCTTTCCTTCCTTATCTTTTTTTGTTTCTTTCCTTTTTTCTTTCTCTTTTCCTTCCTTCCTTCCTTTCTTTTTCCTCCCTTCTCTTTCCTTTCCTTTCTTTTCTTTCCTCCTTTCTCTTTCTTTACCTTTCCCTCCTTATCTTTTTTGTTTCTTTCCTTTTTTCTTTCTCTTTCCTTTTCCTTCCTTCCTTCCTTTCTTCTCTTTTTTCCTTCCTTCCTTCCTTCCTTCCTTCCTTCCTTTCTTTTTCCTCCCTTCTCTTTCCTTTTCTTTCTTTTCTTTCCTCCTTTCTCTTTCTTCTCTTTCTTTACCTTTCCTTCCTTATCTTTTTTTGTTTCTTTCCTTTTTTCTTTCTCTTTTCCTTCCTTCCTTCCTTCCTTCCTTCCTTCCTTCCTTCCTTCCTTCCTTCCTTCCTTCCTTCCTTCCTTCCTTCCTTCCTTCCTTCCTTCCTTCCTTCCTTCCTTCCTTCCTTCCTTCCTTCCTTCCTTCCTTCCTTCCTTCCTTCCTTCCTTCCTTCCTTCTTTTCCCTCAGCAAGTGCTAGGCACCAGAGATACAAAGGCAAAAGTCAGAGAGTCTGCTCTTAAGGAGCTTCTATTCTACTAGGAACTACCTTCAACCAAGTTGCCGACAACGCCTATTTTCTCTTCTTCATATTTTTTATGGCAATTCTCTTGATGAAAACAGGGGAATAGAGAAGCTATTGAAATTTTTTTTCCAGAGAAGCCCACATCATGCACACACATACACACACATACATGTAGTTAGAACTTGTTTGATCTTTAGAAATTATTTCAGTCCCACCAATTTTAACAATGCCAATCTCAATGTATTTATCGTTTGTTGATTAAAAGAAAAAATGACTCAGTTGATGAAAATGTAATCTTAAAAATTATCCTCAAATAAGGTGTCTCCTTTATATATATGTTAGAATTACACAAGTGTACATGAAAGAGCTAACTTTATCCAACAATCCACTATCAACATCAAGTGAGAAACAAAACAGGGAGACATGTGCTTGTCTCCTTTCTCTTTCACATTAACTAGTCAGGAGGTCCTGTACCAAGCCCATGTAGAAGAGGGAACCCTTATTTACCATGGCATTCTCCACATGTTCCTTTTGATGTTTTACATTGTGCTGATTGCATCAAAATTTTGGAATACTATAAGTTTCCTTAATGGAATCAATCCATGGTTATTCTAAAGAAAACAGTCTATCCACTCACATTGTAAAAAAAAAAAGTGCTTGAAGAACACATGCTTTTAAGATTATGACAGAGAGAGTGACCATCTATGGATGTAGTCCATTAGAATATATGGATATACTTATACATAAACACGTGTGTGTATATGACAGGTGATACAAGTAAACAAAAATGTGAACCGGTAATTGATTTGTATACAGACATATGCATTATAATATATGTGTTCACATATACATGCATATATGCAGGTGAGCAACAAAAACTTGGACCAGAAATTGAAAAAAAGGAGACAGAATTCAACTCAAAGTCTTTGCCACTCCAGCGACAGTTCTCAGAATGCTATACTTCATTTGATAGTTAATGGCACACTACCTTGCAATATCTCTGATTATCAGTGGCTTTATAGGTTTGTCATAGTTGACACAGTAGAGAGGAGATCTGGTTGTTAAATATTCACCAGCATACCACTATTAAATCCCTTGGAGCCCTAGTTTCCACATCTGTAAAATGCACATAATAACAAGATAATTGTGCTAATCAAATGAGACAATGTATGTAATGTGCTATGTAAGTCTCAAAGAGCTGTATGACATAGGGTGTCTATGGCTCTGGAACTCCCATATTATAAGGTTTGGTACATTAAAACTGCCCTAATTCATTTCATATTATCTAGGAAGTGACTTAGGATATATAAAAGAATAGATTTGCTCATCAGAACTTTTTAACTTGAAAGTACTACCTTTCTCCTGGGGAATACAAATGAATTGATATTGTTTGGAAAAATATATGCATTCAGAGTCATTTTTATATGTATATTCATAATTAATGCTTCCCCATCCCTCCCCAGGAGCTTTGTATTTTGGAATTTTATAACGCTTTCCCTTTAGAATTTGAGTTAGCATTCTTATGTAGAATGTCATGGGGGGGAGGAGGAGGAGACCTCAAGTGACTCCATAAGGTTTTTGATCATTACCTGAAAGGCCAATCCAAAGCCTCCTCCTTGGTGCTGGGAAAGCAATTTAAAATTGGTTACTGACTTGTAAATCTAGGTCGTTTTAATTGCTTCTCATTTTCCTTTTGTTCTCACCCCTGAAAACAGCTGAAAATGTTTCTCCCAGTTTCCTCAATTATAACTTCATAGAAAACTGTTCATTTGCAACTAAACAGCCCCATAGCACCTGGCATCACAGATAAAAGCCTACATATCTCCCTTAGTAACCAACCTTGAGTAAATGTGGAAAACATTCCACTCATATTTGCATGCCCCTCAGCCAAAGATCTTCAAGTGTAGCCGTTGAAGTGGAGGAGCAGATAACATACTGTTCCCTACTTATCATTGTCCTTGAAAAGAAGGAAGCATCTCTCATATATGCCAGACAATGAACCTTTTCTACACAGAGGGAAAACTGGGAGGCCATTTTGCAAGTAGCTGCCATATAATCAACCTATTGTGATCACAGATTTGGAAGATGATAGCACCCCACCTACCCTGGCTTCAGCCAGTGATGAAGCTTATGTTCTAATCTCCTTTAGGTATGTAAGTCTCTTGTGTGAACTTTCCTCTCCTCCCTTCTCCAATGTGGAAGCTGGGTTACCATATAATCACTCATTTGAAGAGGCTTTTGCCACCAAATAGAAATGAGTAGGAGAAACTGATCAAGTCTCCTCATTTTCAAACTCAAATTCATACAGAGAACGCTTATTCTGATGACTTCAGTGAATGACTCTCACTTATCATGTCTTTTTTCCTTCCCCAGAGTTAGTGTGGGGAAATTGGAATAATCAGTTATATAAATATAGCTTGAGCCCCCAGATAGCACATTATCAACCAGCAGACCAGGCAGAAGCCATAAATCAAATAGCAAACGTTAAATTAGAATGAGATCTTAATGATAAAACAAATAACAAAGGAAATCAAGAAGCCTGGTCATTCTCCTTCTCTTTTACACAAAGGGGTATGATTTTTCATCCTTATGGGAACATGCTGGAAACATCTCTCAAAGTGCCATTTCTTGACAGTTAGCTAGCCTTCACTGTTGCCTTTTCCCTCTACCTCTGGAGCTACCTTTCACTGTTTCTCTGCCAACTTGTTGCTGCCATCTGCTGGAACTTTCACATGTCCATAGATCTTGAGTTAGGAGGGTCCTTAAAGGTCACCTATTCAGCACTTCATTTTGCAGACGAGGAAACAGAAGCCGAAGGGAGTGACTTACCTAAGATCGCACAAGTAGCAAGCTACAGAATGAGATTGGAACCCAGTCCTTATGACTTAAAATCCAACACTTTCTTTTTCCATTTTATCTCACCACCTCTGTGATGCCATTTTGTTTTCTTTTACAGAGGTGTGTGGCTTCCATCAGCTAGAGCTGTCATCTGCTCTGACTTCCTCTTCTTCAATGGTCTACTTATGCCATTTTCTGGACTTATCTTCTATAAATTATTTGTCCTTGAAGGGAGTGTTATCCATTTTTTGTGTGTGAGACTACTCAGGGCCAACATACCTGGTGTTAGTCAACATTTTTTCAACTGTATAATAAATCTGATATTCAGTTATTACTGAATGACCCAGAAAGGGACCTCTTAAGTAACACTCCAAAATTTAAAAAAAACCAAACATTAAATTAAATTTTATTTTTCTAATTCACAAAAAATCTTATTTTCTCTATCTCCTATTGGAAAAGAAAGATCAAATTTCCACATTGCCATGTCTCCAAAATATAAGTCTCAATCTGTACCCTGAGTCCCTAAGTCCATCACATCAGGCAGTGACATAATTAAAAAAGAAAAACCACTTATTTATTCCTCCTCTCCTCCCTCTTGCCCTTCCCCTCCCCATTCACTTTCTTCTCCTCCCTCCATCTTGATTTCCCTTCTCCTTTCCTTCCTTCTCTCCCTCCTAATGTGCCTTTCCCTCCCTTCCCCTTCTTCCCCTCCTTTCTTTCTTCCTCTCTCCTCTTCTTCCTTTAGCCCTCTTACTCAAACTCAATTAGGCTCAGCCCTCCCTCACTCAAAGCAAAGTCAAGTGCCAGTCATGTCATCATTTTTCTGATGGCACGGTCTTCTTCAGCAAAGAAGGACGAACACAATGACAATTAGGTTAAAGTAAGTGAATTCCCCTTAGCTCCCATCCTGTGTCGCTGGCAGCTAGCATCAGATTCATGCAAATTACCTAGACACTTGAAAAGTCTTAAGGAGATCCTTAGAAGTGGCTAATCCAGTGACCTTTGCCCTGCATTTCTGCCTCCAAAACCAAGGTACATCTACCAGCTAGTTAGTGACTTTTACCCTACATTCCCTCTGCTCTGGCAGAGTTCCCTATCTCCTGAAATGTGTCAATTATAAGAATTTTTTTATGAAATGATTCACCCAGGGTCACCCAAGTGGTCAACATCACAGGCACATGATTTCACAGTCAAAGAGAAACTTTTTTTTCCTACTTCAGAGTAAAATTCTTGTCATTCCTGTCTCTGACAGTTGGGCCTCCCTGGTCTTTGCTTAGGTCCTTATGACTCCCATTTCTTGCCTGGACTTTTCTCTTAACTGAAGAGGGCTAGGTGACCAGGCTGCCCTCTTGAAGCCCAAGGGCAGCAGCCCAATTCCATTTTCTTTCTCTCTGGCTGGCAGCCTGACCAGGCTCTAAACCGTTAGGGCAAAGAGCAGATACAGATATCTTCAGAGTCCACCCATTTTTTTCCCCTCCAAGGCCACCAGGAATAGACTGGCCTATTTCCACATACTTTGCACAAAGCTGCCTTTTCCCTTCCTGCTGCTGTTGCAAGTTACCCATTAACTCTCATCAGCTACAAGGGGACATTCCTCAAACCCTACCACTGAACTCCCCAATTTTATCAGACACTTGAAACCTCTGCCAAGAAATGAAGAGAAAGCGTGACAGTGCTTTCCAGCCAGGTTTGGCTTTTATATAAGTATTTGACTGTGTTGACAGGAGAGCAGCCCAGGATGATATTATAGATCTTACTGTAGCTATTAACCAGAGAGCCTGAGGGAGGCCCCTTATGCCCATCAGCCTTGAGTAGCAATTGCTCTGATAAAATGTACTTTTTGCATGTTTATTTTTCCTGGTAATCTTGTTTTGGGTCAAGAGAGGCACACTATTTCCATTTCATGTTTCCATTCTGCTCCCTTGAAGTATGTTCCTGTAAGCAGAGTAACTGAGAGATAGAAGCAAAATCAGCAAAATAGCCCATGCTTTCAACTGCGGTGCAGGCTGGATCTTTGAGATATCTGTCACTGGTTACTGAAAGGACATCCTTCATGACTGAGGGGTCCTCACATAAAAAAATGACTCAGCAAAATAGAATTAGGATCTTCACGAATGCCTGGGGTATCGTTAAGAAACAAATACCAGTAGGCAGTTGGGTGGTATTGTCAAGAAATATTTATAAAGCATCTACTTTGTGCCAGGTTCTGTACTAAGATACAAAAAGAAGCAAAAGCCCTCGAGGAGCTTACAGGCTAACGAGAGAGAGAGCAAACAAATACGGATAAACCCTCTCTTTACAGGATGTCGCTGCTCAGTTGTGTCTGACTCTTTGTGACCCCATCTGGGTTTCACTGGCACAGATACTGCAGTGGTTTATCATTTCCTTCTACTGTTTATTTTATAGAGGAGGAAACTGAGGCAAATAGGGTTAAGTGACTTGCCTAAGGTCACAGTGCCACTGTCTGAGGCCAAATTTGAGATCAGGTCCTTCTGACTCCAGGCACCCCCTAGATGCCCCGGAAGTATCAATAGGAAGTAATTTAAAAAGGGAGGCCATTAGAATTTAGAGGGGTTGAGAATGTCTTCCTGTAGAAGATGAGATTTTCGTTGGGACTTAAAGGAAGATGGGATAACCAGGAGGTAGAGTTGATAGAATGTTGGATTTGGAGTTAGGAATACCTGAGTTCAAAACTGGCCTTGGACACTCACTAACTGTGTACCTCGGAAAGTCACTGCCTCGGTTTTCTCATCTATAGAAAGGGGATAATAATAGGATCTAACTTTCAGGATTGCTGTGAGAATAAGAGGGAATGATATTTGTAAAGCACTTTGCAAACCTTAAGGCACTATATACAATCTAGCTATAATTATTAGGATGCAAACTTCTCAGAGAACTCTTGGGCAGAGTTATTTAATAGCAGAGGCTATTAGAACAGCATTTTCCACAGAGGGATGATAAATCTAGAGTTACAAAGGCCCTCAGAGGCCATGTAGTCCAAAGGTTCTTAATGGGGAGGTGGTGAACTTTTTATTTTTAATATTCTGATAAATGTGTTAGAATATAATTGCTTTCCTTTGTAATCCTGTGTATTTTATCTTATGTATTTTAAAGTGTAAGTCTGAGAAGGGGTCACTTAGCTTCTCTAGACTGCCAGAGGGGTCTGTGACCAGTGGGGTTAGGAACTGCTGTTCTAGCCAAAGCTTTCACACCACGGGGGATCATCTTTCCAGCCAGGACAGTTTCAGAGGAGTTTGATTGCATATCAAGTGGTTGATCTCCAGTGGTATAAACAGTGACAACTAAATGAGCAGCACTGAATTAGGACTGGGGAAATCACATGGTGCCCACATTGACCAAGTTCACTGTTGCTAACACTTATGTGGATATCATTAGCAAGTTATCATCCAGGAAAGGTGTTGGATTCAGCAAACAGTGGTATGAAGGACTGGTTTAAAAAATTTTTTTAACCTCGGTGTAGAAAATTTCTTGGTAGAGAAGTAATCAAATGGAACCACTGGGCATTGTCTTCTCCATTAAAACGTAAGTTCAATGAGGCTAGAGGCTGTCCTGTCTGCTTGTATTTTGGATCCCCAGGACTGAGATTGTAAACACTTACACTTAAATGCTCCATCTATTGGCCACATAATAAGAAGATGGGACTGAGTGGAAAGACCTTGATGTTGGGCAAGATTGAAGGCAAAAAGAAAAGGAAATGGCAGAAGATGAGATGGATAGTGTCATGGAAACAATGAACATGAACTTAGACTTCTAGAAAGAGTGCAGGATAGAGGGTCCTGGTGTGCTTTGGTCCATGGAGGTCATAAAGAGTTTGACCTGACTGAATGACAAAACTTAAAAAAAAATCTATCAATCGATTGATTGATCTGTGTCTTTATCAATCTGTTTGTCTCTAGGTATCAATCTATCTGTATCTATCAACCTGTCTCTATCTATCTATCTATCTATCTATCTATCTATCTATCTATCTATCTATCTATCTGCCTGTCTGTCTCTCCCCTGTCCGTCTTTATCAATTGGTCTCTACCTATCAATCAGTCAATCTATCTGTCTGTTTCTTTAGCTAGTTAGCTAACTTTACTTACATATAAGTGCTATTGTTAAACCGTTTTTGCAGATGAGGGAAATGGAGCCAAGATTAAATGACTTGTCCAGGGTCATACAGCTAATAAAGTGATCAAGGCAGGGTTTGAGATCCTTTTAAGTCCAGATCCAGCCCAATGTTCTAGTAACCAAGGTACTCCTGAAATTCAGGGACTGTTTGAGTGCTGTATTTATACTTATTTTGAAATAGTCAGCTTTACTAGTGTAAGGGTAGTAGGGTGTGGGGGGCAGTGTGTGTGAAGCCACTTTTTCTTCCTTATGGTTTCCCTATCCATGCTGAAAAAAATAAATCCAGATCCCTTCAGGTTCTACCATTCTAAATGTGCCCCCCACCCCAAGCCCAGCAGATACATTGTTAGTGGAATTTGAGGAAAGTAAAGGACAGGATTGGTGGAAAAGAAAGGCAAGGGATGAGGAGTAATCACATTCCTGTGAGATGGAGGATTGGGAAAGAGAGAATGAGCATGAGCAAAGGAAAATATTTTATAAATATCTTCTCAGCTCCCATGCAGCAGAAATTTGCCAAGGGAAATGTAGCAGATAGAAATGAATCTAAAGGCATAGAGTAGGACCAAATTGTGTGCATGAGTGTGTATGTGTGTGTGTGTGTTCATCCTTTGTTGCCAAAGAAGACCATGCCATCAGAGAAATAATGACATGACTTGCACTTGACTTTGTTTTGAGTGAGGGAGGGCTGTGCAGGTCACCAGCCTCACTTCTCCTCCAGAGCCATCTGAATCCAGTGACCAGATATTCATCAGGATGACTGGAGATGATGCAGGATGAGGTACTTGGGGTTAAGTGACTTACCCAAGGTCACATAGCTAGTGAATGTCAAGTGTCTGAGGTGAGATTTGAACTCAGGTCCTCATGACTCCTGCACTGGTGCTCTATCCACTGCACCACCTAGCTGCCCCATAGGACCAAATTATGTGAAGATGGGAAACCCAGAAGAGTGAGATGACTTGATTGGAGGGCATACCTTGGTGAGCTGTGAGAAATAAGAATGAGTGGGGAAAGTAGAGGTTTGAAAGTCTTGAATGCCATAGTTTGGAATTTTTATCCTTGCATGTGCTGGGTACCTCTATCACCAGATGTTAGTGGGTGACATGAAAAAAATAGAAAAACCTTTCTGTTCTTCTTTGGCCTTTTGGGTCAACTTCTGTCTTGTTTCTCTCACTTGACTGGCTTCCATTTTTCTCACTCCATTTATTTCTCCCTTTCCTAGGTTTTTGACAGTGGTATCTCAATACATATTTTTAGGATCATAAATTTAGAGTAAGAAGGAATTTTAAAAATCAATTCAACCAACCCTTTTATTTTACAGATAAGGGAACTGAGGCACACAGAAATGAAGTAATTTACCCAAGGTCACAAAAGTAGTAAGAAAAGAGAAGTGGGGTTTGAACCCATATCTTCTCAACCCAAATATTAAGATCTTTCTGTTGAGGTTTGATATCCTGCTATGCTGGTTGGTTTCAAAAGGTAGGATTAGAAGGGATAATGTTAACAAAATTGTGCATTTATCCTCACAGCAATCCTGGGAGATAGGAGATATTCACACTTTACAGATGAAGAAACCGAGCTAGACAGAAGTTAAATGACTTGCCCAGGGTGACACAGCTGGTAAGCATCTGAAGCTGAGTTTGAATTCAAATCTTTCTGACTTTCTGACTTCTGGTTGAGAGGCATCAAGAGCTACAATAGAGTAATGGGGAGAAGCATATTTCAGCAAGTTGATAGAAAAAAATTCCTAGTACCCCTCCCACAGTAGAACCAGCTACTTTGGGAGGTAGTAGGGTTCCACTTTATTGGTGGTTTTCAGATAAAGACTACAGCTACTTAGGATCTAGAGCTGGAAAGGTCCTTTGAGTTCCAGCCCACTTGGGTCAACCTCTATATTAAGAAGCTGAGACCCAGAGAGGTCAATATTACATGGGTCTTAAGCATCAGACTTGGGATTTAAATTCAGATTTTCTGACTCCAGTATCCCATAATATCACCCATTAAGAATAATACCACCAATAATATAATAAAAGTGTAAAATTGCTCTTATTTCCAGAAGCAGCATCGTAGATTGGAAAGAACATGGGTCAGAGAACATGGATCTGAATCTTGTTTCTTCATATTTATTTGACTGAGTGACCTTGGGCAAGCCAGTTCTCTCTAGGGTCCTTCAATATCTAGATCAGGGATTCTTAACCTTTTCTGTTTTCTGGTCAAAGAGCCTTTTGGCAATCTGATGGATTCCTCTCAATATAACGTATTTTTTAAAAATAACAATTGAATGAAAGGCTAAATTTCAGTTAGAAGTTAGTGGGTTTTTCACCCATCTGAGCTCACAAAACCCCTGACATCCATGGACCCCTTAGGGGAGTTAAGAACTCTTGCTTCAGATCCATGATTTTTATGATCAATTTCCTTATCCCTTAAGTGAAAGAATCAGTCAACATGAGCATTATGGAGCTTTCTAGTTCTAAATATTATAGATTACATTACAAAAAGTTTGGCTTGCATGGAAGGTCCCATCACTCCTTGCACATCTACTTGATTTTTTTTTGATCAAAGAACTCTTTGAAATAGATACTGTATTGGAGTTTTATGATTTCATTTGGAAAAGTTTCTCTTAATTCCCTCTGTTTAATCCTCATTAGCCTTTAAATTACTTACTTCATTGTATAATCCAAAAGATTAATTGGCTAATGATAGTACAGTGCTGGGAAATGGAAAACCAGATTTTCAATAACTGAAGTGGTTCTGCCAACCTGACCACCTTGCCTTCATTAGGGTTTTCTTGGCTTTGGCTATAAATTGTGATGCATCCTGGGTAGTTGAAGGAGGTCAGAGGCTTGGCCACCATGTACATAGATGCAAACTGACTCATTTTCTGCCCATTATATTTAGAAGGAAGAAGCAGAGAGGTGTTTTATGAGTTCTATAAATATCTCCTCCACACTCATGCTGTGGAATCTTCCAAAGCTTAAGGTAGCAGTGAATAATCAACTAATTTTCCCTGCGCCCCACCTCCAGGTTGACTGAAGTTTAACTTTCTTTTGAATCTCTCTCTTCTCTGCAAGTAAAACCACATCCCAGGGGGAGGAGTTCCCTCCCCTCCCCCTCTTCCTCTCCTTCCCCCTCTTTTCAATCACCTTGGAGCAAGACCTGGCCAGACTGTACTAGAGAAGATAACCAGACTTTACTGGTGTGGAGAGAGAGGTGACTGGTTAGAATTTAACAAAAGTGGGGGGTGAAAGAGAAGCCCCATTTCATCTTAGCCTTTGCCAAATAAGGCTTTCTAATCACCCCTACCAGCCAAAGGATGTCAGAGAGAGAGAGAGAGAGACTGACAGAGAGAAGAGGGGGAGAGACACACGGAGAGAGACAGAGAAAAAGAGAGAGAAGGAGGAAGACAGAGGAGAGAGGGAGGGAGATAGAGATAGAGACAGACAGAGGCAGAGAGACAGAGAGAGAGGGGGAGAGAGAAAGAGAGAGAGCACTGCCTATCACTTTTTATTGGGATTAAGCCAATGTGAGAAATTTTGAGTTGATTCCAAGAAAATGAGGTTGGTTGAAAAAAAAATGAATGCAGGTCAAACTGGAAGTTTTGACTTCAGTGTCTAGGAACAAGTCACAGAATGTCAGTTCAGAAGAAATGGCAGAAGAGCCTACTTACTCCTAATATGTACAAAAAGGCCTGATAATATGTATCAGAAAGGTCAATCCAAGCTGGGGAGATCAATCAAGAGGTATTTATTAAAAGACTAGTATGTGCCAGGCACTGTACTAGAGAGTACAAAGACCAAAAAGAAAGAGTCCCTCCTCCTGGATTTGTGATTTCATTGGTATAGACAACTCCCTCCTTCTGCCAATGCAGGTGAGCATCTGCTTTACAATTTATAGTCTTTAGAGTTGCTTAAAGCATTGAGAAGTTGAGTGATTTACCCCAGGGTAAATCCAGACAGTGTTTCAAAGAGGTGGATCCCAAGTCTGGGCCATTCTGGTTTGAAGGCTAGGTCTTTATCAGCTATAAACAAGCTAATTTTAAGGACAGGTAGGTTGTAAAGTAGACAGAGTCCCTGGCCTGGAGTCAAGAAGATCTGTGTTCAAAATGTGACCTCAGATACTTACTAGATGTATAACCCTGTTTGTCTCAATTTTCTTATCTGTAAAATTAGCTTGGAAATGGCAACCTATTCCAGTATCTTTGCCAAAAAAACCCCAAAAAGGGGTCATGAGGAGTTAGATGTGGTTGGAAAAATGACAACAACAGCTCTTAGGGGGAATGTATTTTCATTGGATAGAGGCTCTGTTGAATTTTACTGACCATTTTAAGGGGAGTTAAAACAATTCACTTATTTTATATAAAATTTATGTAAAATTTTATATAAAATCTCTGGCCTGGTTTAAATCTTTTAGCATGTATACAAAGATATCTTTGAAGTTTTCAAGTAGTTATGAATTTCACAAGTTTTTAAAACTTCTTTAGGAAAACCAGGGCTGTCAACCAGTTCCCAATAGTCATAATTAAGTTCTCTTTAAACAAAAGCTAATGACAACAAAAATAAATGGAGTTTTGACTGTTTTTCATTAGTATAGAGAATTCCTGGTACTGATGGGCACTTACTCTCCAATTTACAATTTTAGAAAGTTCCCTGGGGCACTCAGGCATTAAATGACTTGCCAAGGTCATCTAGCTAGAGCATGTCAGAAACAGAACATATGACAGCCTACACATACTTGAAGATAGCTATATTTTTTCATGATGTCTCCCTCACCTCATAGTTGTGAAATTTATTTTTTGTACCCAATACAAGACTTAACATTTATCCCTCTGGAATTTTATATTATTAGATTCAGTAGAATGATCTAACTAGCCTGTCAAAAGCCCTCTGGATCCTGATTGAGTTAGCTATTGTGTTAGCTATCTCTTTCAGTTTTTTTTTTTTTTATCATTTGCAAATATGATGTTAACTAGAACAAAACCAAGGACAGCTCCCCGGTATACTCCCTGGAAGACCTGCCATGTTGACATTGAACCATTAACAGCACATATAATAATATAACAATTATAATAATATAATCATATAATAATATAACTTCATTTTCTCCATAAGAAATATGTGTGATACTATATCAAAGATTTTGCTAAAAGATAAACTGTACTTACAGTTTCCCCCTAATCTTCAGTTTAGTGATCCTGTCAAAAAAAGGCAATGACATTAGTCTGGCATCATCTTGAGAAAGTTATGTTGTCTCTTTGTAATCGTTGCTTTCCTAAGTTTGCCAACTATCCTTTAAAATCCATTCTAGGATTTTCTAGGAATTCAAATCAAGTTCATTGGCCTAGAGGTTTTCAGACCCTATTCTTCTTTTTCTCTTCTCCCTTTCCTTCTCTTCTCTCTCTGAAAATCATGTTTGCCTTTCTTCAATCTTGTGATACCTCTTCCATTTCCCATGATCCTTCACATATTACTGAAAATGGCTTAGCCATCACATCTGCTGGTCCCAAGAATATCATTCATCTGAGCCTGGTCACTTGAATTCAGCTCAGTACTCTCTTGCTATCTTTCTTACTAATCTTGAGCATCAGCATTTTGTTATTCACTTATGTTCTATTTTTTCCAGTGTAAAGGTCATTTTTTCTGCAGAGAAAACAGAAACAAAATAAGAAGTGAACATCTCTACCTTCTCTCTTGTTAGTTGTCATTGTCCCATCAGTCCCCAAGCAAGACCTGATGTCTCCTTTGATCTTTTTTCTCTGTCCCAATATAGCTAAGAAAAATTCAAATAAATCCTTTACAAAGTCCCTAGCTTCTCTGGTCAGCCCCACAGACATCTTTACCGCATACCCAAATGTCATAAGTCACAGGTTGGGAAATAGTTGCAGTAATGTGCGTATTGAAATACACTAGGCTTGCAGACCTTGGCACAGACTACCCCCATGCCTCCTGCACTGGAAAGACTCTCCCTTCTTCCTCTACCTCTTAAAATCCCTAGCTTCTTTCTAGGTGGTGTTCAACTGCTCCATGATACAGGAGACTTTTCTTGATGCCTCTAATTGCTAATATCCTCCTCCTCCCAATTACTCTCTAGTTACTTTGTACTCATATTTTTTATTAACTTATCTGTATATGTGCTGTTTCCCACAGGAAGCCCCTTGAGGACAGAGATTTTTTTTTTATTTCAAATCCCCATGACATGTAATAGGTTCTTAAATTATTGTTGAATGAAATGAATGCCCAGTGATGTGCTCAGTTGAGTAAGCTTCTTTAAAAGGGAGATGCACATTTGAGGGAGGCATTATGGTGTATTAAGGAAGAACATTGGACATGGACTCAGAGGAATTGGACCTGAATCTTGACTCTGTTACTGTCTGACTTTGGGCAAATCAGTTAATATCTCTAGGTCTCAGTTTCCCCATCTGTAAAATGAGGGGGGAAGTCTAATTCCAAATCTACAAGCCTGTGTTGTTGTGAAGTCCTTTCAGTTATGTCCAACTCTTCATGCATCCATTTGAGATTTTCTTGGCAGAGATACTAGAGTGGTTGCCATTTTCTTCTTCGTTTCACTTTACAGATGAGGAAACTGAGGCAATCAGGGTAAAGCAACTTGGCCAGGGTCACATAGCTAATATATGCCTGAGGCTAGATTTAAACTCAACTGACTGCGGGCCAGCTGTGCCACCTACTTGCTCAAAGAGTTCACAGAGTCTAAAAAGCCTAGATCTATTTAGACTGACCTCAATGTATCATCCTGAACTGTTCCTGACAAGGTAGAACCCACTATGGGCGAGGACTGAGAGCCTTTCTTGACTTTGTGAAGCAAGGAGAGACCATGGTTGGAGGGCTATCGCTCAGAAAGGGTCCAGGAGCATGGGATCATAGCTTTAGACACATATGGATCCAAAATCCACTAAAGACTTATTCAACAATTTCATTTTACAGATTGGGAAACTGACTTCCAGAGAAGTCAATGATTTGCCCCAGATCACATGAAAAGTAAGGAATAGAGCAGAGATTTGATCTCAGGTTCTCCAACTCTAGCTCTAGTTCTCTTTTGGATTTGGTGGAGCAAAACCACAGGTTGGTTCCCAGGAATATTGTACAATAAGCTGAGGGACCAGAAGTCAAAGCCATCATTGGAATCACAGTAGGGTTTGAGAAGAAGGAACAAAGAGACATGAACAGGAGAGCTGGCATCTGAAACTGAATAACAGGCCAGGGTCAGAGTTTACAAAATCCACAGTTTGCTATATTTAGCCTACTATAGGCATATGGAAGTTTTTAGGCCATATGAGGACGATTGTTCAGTCTTCCCCCAATGAGTTACAGCTGTACTGTCCCAATCTAATGAAACACAATTTAATTCATTACTTATTAAGCACCTACCATGTGCAGGGCAATGTGTCAGGTTGAAATTGCTTTCCATTTACTTATCTGTGTGGACATTGTTTTCTTCTCTGTCTCCCCCTGTAGAATACTGTAAGTTCCTTGGGAGTAGAAATTGTTTAATATTTGGCTTAGTACCCCAGTGCCTTTTACACATAGTAGATACATTATAAGCATTTGTTGAATTGACGGAGTCTACATTCCACTTTTTATTGTTCAGTTACTTCAGTCTTGTCTGACTCTTCATGAGTCCATTTGGGGTTTTCTTGGCAAAGATACTGTAGTGACTTGCCATTTCCTTCTCCAGTTCATTTTGCAGAAGAGAAAAATGAAGCAAACAAGGGTAAGTGACTTGCCCAGGGTCATACAGCTAGGAAGTAGCTGAAGCTGGATTTGAATTCAGGTTGTCCTGACTCCAGGTCGACACACTATCCGCTGCACCATCTAGCTGTCCTTCCTTCTACTAGATATTGTCATTTATTATACTCTAAAACAAGGTTTCTTAACTTGAGGGTTCATGAATTTTTAAAATCGATGACTGAATTCCAATATGGTTTATTTTCCTTGCAATCCTCTGTATTTCATTTTGTGCATTTTATAAAATTGGTAATCAGAAGGAATACACATGTTTCACCAGACTGATTGCCAAAGGGGTCCATGACAAAGTTCCTGCTTTCTAATGACTATCTTGAAGGAGTGGTCTCTTTGCACTCGGTATATAAGTAAAGCTAGAACTTTAGAATATCTGTGGCTGTTAGACTTAGTCGTATTCTATCGGACTTGGTCAAGTTCAGCTATATTTGTTCATTGTCAGTTGTTACCTTTGTTTTTTTCTTTTACCCCCCGTTCCCTATTTATTGATTGTCCCAAGGAGACATTGCATGGTGAAGATATCCTACTTATTGGATGTATAAATGTAGCCACTTTAGCTGCTGTTCCTTGAGACTGTCAGGTCAGGGGCAAATTCACAAGACATTTGAGACCCTCCCATTACCTAGGACAGAGGACCATGCTCACAACAAACCTTTCCTTTCAGACTAATTGGATGGATGTCTAGCATACAATCCTACTGAGCCCAGAGGGGTTGGGACACTGGCTCCCAACACGCAAAGCACATGAGGGGAATGAACCCCAGAGATCCTTGGTGGTTCTCACAAAAGACAGGCCATATCCAGACTCACTGACTATTCCTCATGCCTGGAATATTCTTCCTCCTCATCTACCTCCTGGCTTCCCTATTCTTTAAAGTCTCAACTAAAACTTCATTTTTTTCTTTACAGAGAGCCTTTTCTGAGTTCCCTTAAAGGAAGTGCATTCTTCTATCAGTTTTCCCCCAGTTTATCCTTGTGATACCTTCTTTGTACATGGCTATTCACATATTGATGAGCTCTTTGAGGGCAGGAACTCTCTTTTGCCTTTCTTTATATTCCCAACACTTAGTATTATTGACTGACTGACAGAACTGAGGAGGTGAAGTTCTCTGATGATATTCATTAAATGTCTTCAAGACAGAAAAACTTGTAAAATCATATAAAGAGGATCTTATATTCATTAATTCCATCTATTCACTTAAACTGTGCTAATTCATTTGATGGATATTTATAGAAAGTATTTTTCCTCTGCGAGGTTGGAGCTATAATTTATGGGAAGGTGAAATATTGTTAATAGTTATATAAACACAAATTAGGTGCTACCAACAATGTCTTAAAATATTTGGAGTTGCTGTTATAACCAGAGATTTGTTGATGGTACATTGAGTCAGACTAAAGATGGTATGGAAACCATGATGAAACAGAGAACTAGAGGCAGAACAGGTGTTGGAGAAAAGCCAGAATAGAATGTTATGAGGATAGATCATCATTATCTGGGAGATGGAGAAGAGGATAGCCAGTGCCCAACCATTAGAATCCAGGCTCATGGGCTGAATTCATGAGAATGAGGAGGCAAGGTAGGGAGGGACCTTGTCTGGAGAGTTTAGGAAAACTTAACTGGCATTAGTGATGGGCGCTCAAAATAACAGCTGGAATAATAAACCTTAGAAAGCATCTAGTGCATTCTACCTTAATGAGAAACTCCTTTACAATCTTCCCAACAACTTGTCATGTAGTATCTACTCAAAGTCATTTAGGGATGACTTCCCAGGGTAGCATATTCTCCTCAGAGCACTAAGAAGCTTTTTCTTACAAAGAGTCTGAATCTTACAGCCTGCAACTTCTACCCATTACTTCTATTTCTTCCCCTTAGGGAAAAAGAGAACAGGTCAAATCTCTCTGCCAAATGATAGCCCTTTAAATACTTGCAGGCAGCTATCTTACCCTAACTGTCTTCAATTACTAAGTCTTCCCTTCAAATTAAAAATACCCATTTTCTTCAACTATGCCTGGTAGTTCTGGGTCTCCTCACCATGTTAATGGCCCTCCTTTGGACTTGCCCCAGTTTGCCAATATCCTTCTTAAAGTGGAATGTCTAGAGTTTGGACCCAACATTTCATATATGTCCTGACTAGAGCAGAGGTAAATTCAGTTTAACATTGGTTTGTTAAATGCCTACTATGTATAAAATACTGAGAATACCGAGGCAATAATGAATTAGTATTTTTCCTCAGGGGATTTGTATTCTACTGTAGTAAGATTATCACCTTACCCATTGTAGACAGCTTTAATTAATACATTAGCTTTTTTTATTGGCTAATATATCACATTGTTGACGCATGATGAGCTTGCAGTATGCGAAATTGTGAGGTTTTCAGAATCTCTGAATCAGAATCTTCCAGCTAGAAGGGTCCCTTGAGGCCATCTTGCTAAAACCATAGTGGAATAAGGCTCTACCCTACAAAATGTGTGACAAAATGTCATTTAACCTTTTGGGGGAGGATTTCCACTGAAGGTAGATCTCCTGAGGTAGCTCATTCAACTGCTGGATTGTTACCTTTTTAAAGAAGTTTTTTTCTTTACATAAAGACTAAATTTACCTCTTTGGCTTGCCTCCTTTTCTCTTAGTTCTTCCCTCTGGGGATAAGCAGAAGTCTAATGCGTCTCCATATTATAGTCCTCAAATACTTGAACACCACTATCAATCCCTGAGTGACCCTCATATCTCTTTGCAAGTCTAAACATTTTCAGTTCTTTCAACTGACCCTCATATGGCATGATCTCAAAATCTTTCACTATATTGGTTTGTTTTGACCACATGAACTTTTGTCTAGTACATTCCACATTTTTCCCATTTTATACTCAAGTGATTTATCTTTTGAACCCATGTGTTGGAATTTACATTGATTCTTATAAATGTCATCTTATTAAGTTTATCCTAGAACTTTAGCTTTTTGGAATACTTTGGGATCCTGACCCTGTCACTTGACATATTGGTTTTTCCTTCCCACTTTACGTCATCTGCAAATTAAACAATGTTATATGCCTTTACCCAAATCACTGATAAAAATATTGAACAGAATGTCCAAGGACATGAACCCTATGGCATTCTACCACAGATTTTTCCATGGGTTGACAAGAGATCCATTAATCACTGTACTTTGGGTTAAGCCATTCAACTGTGCTATCTAAAATCCAGCCTGAATTGTCCATGTTTTCCACAAGACTATTACAAGAGACTGCAAATTTTAGACTCACATAAGTATAACTTAGTATTTCATCATTACTATGGTTTTCAAATACTTGTCTAATATCCACATATGCCTATAGCATTCCTTGGATATTTTCATCTAGCAACCTTGTCAAAAGGGAAAGAGATTAATTTGGACTGAGTTGTTCTTAATAAATTCTTGGTAGCTAATAATTATCCAGGGCAACTACATGATACGGTGAATAGAGCTCTAGGCCTGGAGTCTGACACTTAAGGGCTGCGTGACCTTCAGCAAGTCACTTAACCCTCTTTACCTCAGTATCCTCATCTGTAAAATGAACTGGGGAAGGAAATGACAAATCACACCAGTATCTCTGGCAAGAAAACTCCAAATGGGATCACGAAGAGTTGAACCTGACTGAAATGACCGAACCACAACAAAATGCCTATCAACACTGCTCTCAGTGAGCTATTGTGAATGACTTTTCAAATAATGTGTTCTAGAATGCTGCCAGGAACCAAAATCAAAATCGTCCATCTGTAGTTGGAAGAATCCATCTTCTACTCTTAAAAATTGTGCATTTGCCCATCTTCACTCCTGTGGCATCCCTTCAATTCTTTAAAAATTTTTGCAAGATTGCAAACAGTAACTCAGCAAACATATGTAAGTTCTTTTAGTACCCTAAGATGCAGTTCACTCAGATGTGGTGATTTAAATTGAATAAAAGTGGTAGGGACAGTTAGGTGGCACAGTGGATAGAGCACCAGTATGGGGTTGAGAAGATCTGAATTTAAATCTAGCCTAAGATACTTGCTAACGGTGTGACCCTAGGCAAGTCAATTAATCTTTATTTGTTTCAGTTCCTTATCTGTAAAATGGGGACACACTGGAGAAGGAGATGGCAAATCATTGTTGTACCTTGCCAAGAAAACTTCATGGACAAGTCCATGGGGTCACAAAGATCAGAGATGACTGAGCAGTTACAACCACAAATGATAGTTTATCATCTTCTCACTTTTCTTATTCTCCAATTCTCAGTCAACTACCTTTATTTCTCTACTTCCTCAGTGGAAGCTGACTTTCCTTGATAGAGAAAAGAGAAACATAGTAAGACTTAAGTTTTCTTTCTTTCTTTCTTTCTTCCTTCCTTCCTTTCTTTCTTTCTTTCTTTCTTTCTTTCTTTCTTTCTTTCTTTCTTTCTTTCTTTCTTTCTTTCTTTCTTTCTTTCTTTCTTTCTCTCTCTCTCTCTTTCTCTCTCTCCTTTCTCTCTTTCTTTCTTTCTTTCTTTCTTTCTTTCCTTCCTTCCTTCCTTCCTTCCTTCCTTCCTTCCTTCCTTCCTTCCTTCCTTCCTTCCTTCCTTCCTCCCTCCCTCCCTCCCTCCCTCCCTTCCTTCCTTCCTTCCTTCCTTCCTTCCTTCCTTCCTTCCTTCCTTCCTTCCTTCCTTCCTTCCTTCCTTCTCTCTCTCTCTCTCCCTCTTTCCATAGTTTGCCTTAATTTATTGAAGTATTTGAATTTTGAAGTTGGAAGCTGTGGAGATCCTCGCTGCCCTGTGCCTTACTCTTCTTCCTGGGGAAGACAACATGTGGGTAAACAGAAAGCTAATATTTCCTCCCAGGCATCAGGTCCATAGGCATTAATATTATTACTTTATGTATGTATATGGAAGCATATAGGGCAGAGCTGGAGAAACAAAGCACCCTGAGCTCTCATAAGCAAGGCTGAAGCAGTCAATTACGACACCAGTGGGCATGATATATGACCCTCTCCTCCTTCATTTGGATGGTAGATTTGTTCCCTATAATTATGCAGGTTCTACTTCCTCTTCCCTTTAATGATGTTCCTAGGTATAGCCTTCTTACTCTGACTCATACCCCTTTGACTATGGAAATTGAACCTCCCTCAATTCCACCTATAGAGTGAGGCCCAGCATTTAATCTGAGAGCAGTCCTGGAGCTAGGTATGAGGTATAGAAGGAGACACGCTTTGGTGGGTCATAGAATCATCATGTCTAGAACTAAATGGGAATTTAGGCCCAGAGAAACAGTGACATGGCATCCTGAAAAGAGTTCTAATTCTGGAGTTGTAGGAATTGAGTTCATATATGTCCTCCGATGCTTGTTACCTGTGTGACTTTGGACAAGGCCCCTGGGTCTAAGTTTCCTTAGAGCAGTTAGGTGGTGCCATAGTGGATAGAGCACTGGACTTGGAGTCAGGAAGACTCATCTTCCTGAGTTCAAATCCAGCTTCAGACACTTACTGGGCAAGTCACTTAACCCTGTTTGCCTCAGTTTCCTCATCTGTAAAATGAACTGGAGAAGGAAATTACAAACCATCCCAGCATCTCTTCCAAGAAAACCACAAATGAGGTCACAACGAGTCAAACATGACTGAAAAAATGACTTAACAACAAGTTTGCTCATCTTAAAATGAGGGCGTTAGATTAGACAGTTTCCAAGTACCTTCCACTTCTAGTTCTGTGCTTGTTCGATCCTGATGGTGCATCAGATAGAGTGCTGCATCTGGAGTCAGGAAGATTTAAGTTAAATCCTGCAACCTATACTTCTTACCTGTGTGACTCTGGACTATTCACTTAAGTTCTCCCTACCTCAGTTTCTTCATCGGGAGAAGGAAGGAGTTGGACTCAGTGTCAGCTAAGGTCCTTCTCAGCACTAACTCTATAATGCTAAACTTTGTTATTTATGAGGCATACTCTAGCTCTCACTCCTACAATGCTATAGCCACCCATGGATTGGATTCCTGACCTTGTGTTTCAGTTTGCCGAGCCCAAACACTGAGTTCAGTTAACCAGGAATTCCCATGTCTGTTGCCTGTTGCCAGATCTTTCTGAGAGTAACCATTGCAGCCCATTGAGCTAAGCCTGTGGCCTGTTTGCCTGGAATGATGTCACACATTATTTTGATCTTAACTTATAGGCATCTTGTCTCTTCTTTTTTTTCTTTTTTCTTTTGTCCTTGGACTGATCTTCTCGCTTCAGATGCACTTTTTGGGTTCACATTGCTGTATGCCCAGCCATGAATTTATGGTCCCTGCCTGATTCTACCATTTAAATTCTCATTCTTGCACCCACCAGTGTAACCACATTGGCCATTTTTCTTCTCAAAGATGGAGAGAAAGGACTCATGTATAAAAATATTCACAATGGCACTTTAGGAAGTAGATCAGAACTGGAAACTAAGTGGGGTGAAGTGCCTACAAATTGCTTGTTTTAATTTCTTTTTTCTTTTAAACTAAAGATGACTTACTGGATAGAGAAGTGGTTAAAAAAATATGTTTGGAAGTGAAATTATTTAAAAACAAAATATGGCAATATTTTTTAAAACAGTGAGGCAAAATTCTCACTATCTTGTTATGACTTCTGGATTCTTCTGGGCCTATTCTAACTATTGATTAAGCAGGAAAGACGCTGGTCTTGCCAAGGAACTAATATGAAACATGATGAGGAGCACTAGAGTTAGGGTCTGGATTGGGCTTTTCTGATACTATTGCCTGGTACTTTAACAGCACAAGTAGGAGGCTGGGAAACTCGGACGATGAACAACAGCAAATTAAGGGAAAACTTAGGAAAGTCATTTTCTGTATTAATTGGCATAGTCACCAGCTTAGGTTGGTGATGACAAGTTCTCATTCAGTAATATGTCTATGTGAGGAGGCTTTTTCAAGTTTGTAAATGCTTATATAATTTTCCTGGGAAGTCAATCAAATTTCTGCATTGATACCCTTTATTTGTCTTAAAACGAAAGCAAGCTGGCCATTTGTGTACTGCAAATGCCATGTCTCCATGTCAATTACTCAATCAGCAAGCATTTATAAAGCCTCTAGTAAGTGTCAGTGCTTGGCAGGATATGAAGACAGTGGTTAAGTGACTTTCCCTGGATCACACAGCTAGTAAATACTTTAAGCAGATTTGGAACTCAGACTGTCTTGATTTCAGCTCCAGAGTACTATTCACTACAAAATGGCCAAATATCTACTTTTGATCAAGGTGGTTCTATCCACATTTGCCTGCTTGGGCAAGGACTTTTACTCGACCAACAGGATCATTCACTTCTCTTATCTTATCTACCTTTCCCAGGTAACTTCACACTGAAGGGCAGAAAAGAATTAATTGGAAATAGGTGCTATGATGGTAAATAGTTGCATATGTACTTTAGAAGTACAAAAATAAATCAAAGATTGTCTTTGAGAAGCTATTGACCAAGGATTATCATGTATGCCAAGATGCTGGTTGGGAGATGGATAGCAGGAGTGGTCAAGGAGAAGCCGTGAGAAGCAGAAGGGTACAGTTTGGATGGGAAGGAAGTTGAGAGCTGTCTGGTTTGCAGCATGGATTTTCCTTCACATTTTCCCTCTGAAAACTGGTTTTATTGGGATAGTGACTCTTTAACTTAATAACGTAAAGCAAGATTTTCCAAAGGAGATTTTTTTTATATTAATAGCAGTGTTTCCACAGTCAAATTCATTCCTAGATGGGAAAGCAATGACATGTCTTATAGCTGTGTAACATAGAATAATAAGTGAATATTTACATAGCCCTTTAACATTTGCAGTGATACATACATGAGAGAGATGGATATATCTATTTGTGTAGACACAGATACATCTCTATCTATCTATACACACTACAGAGAGAGAGAGAGAGAGAGAGAGAGAGAGAGAGAGAGAGAGAGAGAGAGAGAGAGAGAGAGAGAGAGATGGATATATATCTATACACATACACATATACATCATGTGGTATCATTTGGTCCTCCCAACAACTCTCCAAATGAGATTATTATCACCATTTTACAGGTGGGGAAACTGAGGTGAGAGAGATTGAGTGACCTACCTAGGATCACATAAGTGTATCTGAGGCAGGATTTGAACTTCCTGATTTCAAGGTCAGTGCTATTTTAGCCCATTGCCTCCATATAGGAAACCAAAGGTCCCTCCCACCCCTCATCCCCAAGCACAGTACCTTGAGGACCTAGGACAACAGCATTCAAAATGTCCTTTGCTAATCTTGCATATCTGTAGGAAATCTGCTTGGGCAAGGACTTTTACTCGACCAACAGGATCATTCACTTCTCTTATCTACATCTCATCATCTCAATAGATGCAAAATCCTATAGCCTAGTAGACATGTAAAACAACCCTCTCCTTTCATGAAGCCAATAGCTTTTTTTTCCTGTCAAGGAGGAAATCAATATAACAAAATCATTCATTTCACTTACTGGTTTGGATTTGAAATCAGAAGGCTTGATTTCAAATCCTAGTTCTGCTACTTAATACCTTCATGAACTTGAAAAAGTCTCTAGACCCTTATTTTTCACATTAGCAAAATAAAAGAAGTGGAGGCTGACCTTAAAATTCTAAATTCTCCCAGTTCTAAAATCTGACTTTTCTAGCACAACAGACAAAGAATAAACCTTAGTCAAAATAAAGAAATCACTGATGGTCACATTTCAAGGATTAGATATATAGAAGAATATGCATATCATTGGGAATTACAAGACACCTGGGTCCTAGTCTTGACTTTGCCAACTGCCAACTTGTGACCATGCCTCAGTTTCTTTCACTGTGAAGTGAGAGTCTTGGACTAAATGATCTCTAGCATTTTATGCATCTGTAACATATCAATATGACTGAATCTGCAGAGGACTTTTCCATGCTAACACGTATGGTAAGACTGATCTCAGCTCATAGTTATTTCCCTGCTTCTTCCTTCATGTCTCATCAAACACTTCTCTTGTCCCTACCATAAACACAAGCTGCTAAAACTTAGCCCTGGAAGATCTTGGTACATTATCCAACAAACAGGTCTATGGGCCAAATCATCTGTCTCTCTTAAATAAAATTTATTTTTGACACGGAATGTAACATGGAAGGTGTTGGAATTTTGTTTTCTTCCAACCCAAGTCAACCTAACCCAATGGATCCAATTAACCTTTACAACATATTTATTAAGTTGTCTGTGCCTTTGTAAGACACACTGTGAGAGGCATTTGGGACACAAAGATGTACAGTGAGATTCTAGATTGTTGGATCAAGCCCTGAGGGAAGGTAAGAGTTCTGAAAGACTGATAATGATAAGCCTATTTCTAGGCAAGATGGATGACCCATGTGAACGTACGGGGAAGAGATAAAAGATTGAGAACTAGACACTCAACCTAACACCCTCAAAATACTTATTGAATAAACTAGCTCCCAAATAAGTGAAATGACTTATCCAAGGTCACATAGCTAATGAGTGATATGATTGAGATTTTAACTTAGGTGCTCTGAATCCAAATCTAGTGCTCTTTTATTTCTGTCAGGCTGAAAATTTGGAAAACAGTCTTTTATACAATCTTTGGAAACTTTCATTCTTATAGAATTTAAGAATTACTTTGGCACTTTAGGAAAACTCACTTTTCTAGGGGTTATAGCAGGAAGTACCATCAACAGAGTTTCAGGAAACTATTGGAGACCGGAGAGTATTTTCTAGGTGAAAAGAGTGCTTCTTTCCTAGTAATCTTGAGGTTTCAATTTTTATCTCCAGAGCCTAGCAGACAGTAATAAATAAAAATGGATGCTTGTTGGCTGATGGACAGATTATACAAGCTGAATAACTAAGAACTGTTTACAGGCTCGTAGCAAAAGAATCAGTCCAATAGGTTCTGTGTGCAGTCTCCGCCTCCAAACAAAACAAAACAAATCTGTGTTACAGGGCTTTCTAAAAATGAGCTTTCTTCTGTTCCACGATGTCAGCAGCCTGACCACTGATTTTGCGGGGAGAATCAGAGGCTCTCGGAATACAAGGAACCTTCGAGATTATTTAGCCTTGACTCCTCGTTTTATAGATGAAGAAAATGAAACTCAGAGATAATAAGTGACAGTAGACTGATGTTAACAGTCAGTCAGTTAATATTTAGGAGTGCCTATAATGTAGCAGACACTGTGCTAAGTGCTGGGCATTCAAAAAAAGGGGAAAAAATCCCTCACCTCAAGGAACTTGCAATCTCATGGGGGAAGAATAAACATGAAAGGGGGCTGGAAAACAGAGTGAAGAGTACCCAATGTGGGGGCATGATAAAGAAGTCCAAAGGGGTACAGTCAACTGAGAAATGAAGAGATGACTGATCTAGGTCCCCTCCCTAAGTGGAGATTCCAAGAGTAGTTCTTGAATCTCCACCCTCTGATCAGAAAAAGGGAAGGGCCAGGGGCAGAGACAATCCTATTGAGAGGCAGCCTGACATAGCCCATACTGTGCTGGACTTCAGAACTGGAGGATCTGGATTTAAATCCTGCCTCTGATACTTATTAGCTCTGTGACTCTGAGCAAGATTCATCTTCCTGAGTTCAAATCTAGTCTCAGACACTTACTAGCTGTGTAACCCTGGGCAAGTCACTTAACCCTGTTTGCCCCTGCTTCCTCATCTATAAAATGAGCTGGAGAAGAAAATGGCAAGCCACTCCAAGTGCTCTCTCTGATGGTGCCACTTCCTTCACTGGACCCTGCCAGATGCTTCTCTTCTGGACAAGGCTCTGCTAGACACTGCCAGACACCGTTCCCTGAAATTCTTGGGCAGTACACTATGCTCTTTTAGCCAGCCCTTTTAGTAAAGGAGACATCTTTACTATAAGAATGACTAGAGCCTCCTCAGTTTTGCTTTCTGAGAGTTTTAGCCAAGACTGTTCCCATCTTTTGAACATGAGATTCCTAAATCCAAGTACTGAGCTTTATAGAACAATGACCAAAGCTATAGAAGCAGGCTATTGCATTCAGGTTTAATCCTCTTTCACTGGTATACTCCTTTCTTTGGGGCTGGGTGCTCTTAGTCAGACACCTCACCCTAAACCATAGGAACTAACCAATATGCTCCTAAATTTGTATTTCCAACTAATCTTAAACATTGCTGTTGGGACCAACAGGCTGGGCCACTGAACCTTTTCCAATAAGTGATCCAGCTTCCCTGAATCCATGTGTAAGATCTGAATGAGGTTCAGTACTGGCAGACTTTGGCATTTAGTTAGAAGAGGTAGGTCCCCTTTTCTCACTCTTTGTTAAAGTTCCAGCCAGACTCCTTATAGAAAGTGTTTTCAAGCCTTAGGTTTCGGCTCATGTCTCTTGTAGCTTCTTTTGTTCTCCAAGAGGACCATGACATCATGTAGGTGGTGCCATGACATGCAAGTGATTGGATTTAACTGAGGGAGGGCTGTATCAACTCGCCAGCCTTACTTTCTCCTCTGTAGTCATCTGGGTCCAGTGGCCAGATTGATGTCAGGAAGACTATAGATGACCTCTAGCTTATATATAAAATCTCTTCAAAGTGGGGAAGTAGAAAGGAATTTAAAACATTCATATGAACCAGATATGGATCAGGTAGGTTACATATACTCAAAAGAAATGCTAAAGGAGGTGAAACTCACTTATAGCTTCTATTACAATCTTCCAGGAAGTTGAGTCATTAACACTGAAACACAGAATAATTTATGGGATTGCTGAATACACATTGCACATTTCACCCCAGTTCTGCACTGTACAACTCCTACTGTATGTCCTCTGTCAAGCTAGGTGATGGCTATGGCTCACTTTCCTTGGGGTGATTGTTTTCTTCAATACTACCAACCTGTTCTACTCAATGTAACCAGGGTTCTGTTTTTTTTTTTTTTATTTCCCAAGACTATTACCAAGTTTGAACACGTACAACTCGAGAATAATATTTGCTCATCTATTCAGGAAAGGAAACAAACCATGAAAGATGGACAGAGACCTGGGTGCAAACTTGCTTAAGTGAGACTTCCCACTCTGGGAATCCCTAGGGAGTGGTCACCATGTTGGTAGAGTTGGGAAAAAGAGCTCCCTGTATCTCTCCATGGTCTCACAGGAAGTCCTGAGAGAACTGCTTGCCCTATGAGAGAGACAAAGGAAGAGAGTGAAAGGTAGAGTCATTTCCTTTTTAAAGGTCTGATGAACCAGCAGCTCTTCTTCTTCATTAATCAATAAGGGGATTCTTTGTCATCTCAAAGGCACTGAAGACCTGAGCCACATGGGAAGAAGCCAGAGAGTTTGTCATTCTCAAAGTGCCCAAGCATACTTGCTAGAATCACTGAAGGTAACTGTGCATTCCCTGGTCATTTTCCCTAATGTCCAGAGTCCCCTGAATTTTTATTTTATGAATTTTTCCCACTTATATAAATGGGTGGGCAGAGGGTTCTTAACCTGGAATCCATAAACTTGTTTTTGATAACTGTGTCAATATAACTGAGTTTCTTTTCTTGTCCTATGCATTTTTTATGCATTTAAAAACATTATTCTGAGAAGGTGTTCTTAGGTACCACCAGACACAGACCCAAGGGGTCCAAGACATGTAAACAAGTTAGGGATCCCTGCTGTGGAGGCAATCTACACCTGTGAGGAAAGTAACTGACAACTGTTCAGTAAATTCCTACCCTTAAAGTCTGAACCAGGCAAATTTGGAAAGTTTTTGTCTCACACCCTTACAAATATATTTTCTTGCTATTGTTCTCCCTTTGTGCAACGGGATGTAAACTTTTTGAAGCCAGGAACTATCTGGATTTTTGACTTTGTATCCCCAAGGCTTAGTACAATATCTGGCGCATGGTATGTATTAAAAAAAAATACTTGTTGAATGAATGAATGAGTGTATGAGTGAATGATCTCTGACCCAATATCTATGGTATGCCCCGGGAATGAGGAGACGCGTCTCTGCCCGCAGATATCTGCCCACAGATACCTTCATGATCCTCCTTAATGCTAGTTCCTTCCTTCTGTTGATTATTTCCAGTTTCTCCTGTATATAACTTGTTTGTACATAGTTTACCTGTTGTCTCCCCCATTAGACTGTAAGCTTACATTCTACTGCAGGGACACCATATGTAATGTTTTAGGTTTAGAATTAATGCAACAGTTGCCAAGAAATTGTTATTTTCTTCTTACTCCAAAGAATAGACCTTGACAATTTCTATATAAGAAAGAATCCAAGATGACCAAAGGGTAGACTCCCCATCACTATCAGAACAAAAAGGCTAAATGAAGATTAAAGCCCAAGGCTATAGCAGTAGTGTATGAGTAATATGCAAAGAGTAAGAAATTTTAGATTTTTGCTAATGATCTGCTTGCACATTTTTGTGTCTATTTCTGTGACTATTTCTAGGCTCACTCATTAATGCAAGTTTTCAACATAGAGCCCTTGGACTAGGTGACTGCTAAGTTAGATTCCAGCTCCAAACTCCATCAATTCTGCCTAATATTGACACTAATTGAATTAGAAGGTTTTTTAAGTCATCATCTATGCAATATTATTTTTCTTTTAAATTTTTTTAATCTTGAACTTAATAAAACCAAATAAAATAGACATTTCCATGTGCATAGTCAAACAGAAAAAGAAGATTCTACGTGAAATTAGAAATGTTGATTATGTATAGCTTCCTTTTCTTTTTTAAAAAATATAATATCTTCAGCAGAGTATCCTCATTTTATCAAAATGTGTCAGCTTTCATAAATAGCCACACAACCTGAAATAGCACAGTTTTGGGAGAATGAAAATGGCAAGTGACCCAGAGGGCAATGAAAAGACATGTGGTGGGAGGAAATGGGTAGCTGGGTATTATCAAAAAGTGCCTTAGCTGCACATTTTTCAGAAGATCTTCTTGACAGACTTCTGCTCTATAAATCAAACCCTGGAGTTGTGATTTAACCCTTTCCCCCCTGGATCTTCTCACTCCCCACTGTTTTGATAAGTTATTCTTTCACCTGGTCTGCAATTTCAGGCAGACTCCCATCATGTTTCATTTTATTTCCTACTTCCCAGTCATCTTCCTGATAGCATTGCCAAAATCTTGCCTCTGAATACACTCCCATCTCTTCTATCGCCTACCCCATTTCTGGAACTATGATCAAGCCAATGCTGCATTGTTCCTGAAAAGGGTAGTTTGTTGATGTACCCTTCCTTCCCTGGACACCACTCCCCTATATGTGTTGACTCTATTAGAATATGAGCTTCTTGAGAGCAGAGAGTGACTTAACTTTTGCAGTTATTCCCTAGCTCTTAGCATAGGAACTTATGCATTGTAAGTACTTAATAAATGCTGTATGTATGTATGTGTTGATCTATATCATCTATCTGTATCATTCATTATATATCTCCATCAATCTATGTCGTCTATCTTTTTCTCTATCATCTGTCTGACTGTGTATCTATTTCATCTATTCTATCTATCTATCTATCTATCTATCTATCTATCTATCTATCTATCTATCATCCAGGATTTAGCATGATTGTGGGCATTAAGTACTTAATAAATGTTTTCTCATTCATTCATTCATTCATAGTTGATCAGAAAAATAGGTGAACTGTGTCTGTAGTGATTGCAAAGGGTACCAGAAGGCTAGCCCAAATTCCTTTCTGGTAACCACAGAATGTTAAAAGTACTAAACAAGGCTTCTCACACACTTGAATGATCTTCTGTGGAGGATTTATGGAAACAAATGAACATGTTTTAGCATGGGATGAGAAGATGTGGGTGGAGGAAGACGGATTCATTAAACATTCAGTACAACTGAGTGCTGCATCAATGTGAAGTATATCTTATACCCTTCTTTCTTCTTGACATTATCTCCATATTTATGAGGGAAAAGGTTCTCCTTGCTGGGCTTTCAGGCTGATCCCTTAATCAAACATTGCATGCCATCTGCTTAAGACCTTATATGGTGCACCAAGCATAAGCAACAATAATTACTGTGGAATCTGAGACTGCTTCCTGTTACTTCATCTCTGTTTTGTAACAGACGGGATCACTTCCTAAGCCTGCGTAAAACAGCAATGTTGACAGAAGGAAGAACGTTTGTTTTTAAGTCTTAGGCTGGGGAATTGTTTGCTGAAGCTTCCTGGCTTTTTTGGCTGTTTTTGCAAACCAGGATCATGGGGATGTTTAGAAATCCAGACTGAGCCGAGAGCCCATGTGCCTCTAATACATGATGACTCCAGTTACATCAGTCAGAGACACTGACCCAGATAACATGGGGATTGCTGAAGGTGAACGAGTGTTAAGGTGAAAATGCTTTTGGTATCTGAGGCTCAAGTATTTTGGGTGGAACAAATATTTAGCAGTACAAGGACTGATTAATGTTCATTGCTGATGCCTTTTATTTTTAACATCACATTCATTTCTGAATATATCCCTTTTCTCTTAACCTCCCAAGAAAGCAGTCCCCTGTTGTCTGTCTTGTTTTTTTTTTCATCTTTGACCTTCCTTCTCATGTCCCTTATGACAAAAAATTTTAAAAAGAGAAAAGAAAAGGTCTGATAAACTAACTAATGCACCTACCTAGCATTCAACATGCGGGGTTAAATATCCATAGACCCGCACCTCTACAAAGGAAGGAGGGGAGATATATTCTCAGGTTCTTGTTTGGAGTTAAGCTTGACCATAATGAGTCCTGGACATTAAATGAGAGACATCCCTTCTAACAAAGATTTAAAAAGGAGAGAAAATAATTCTTCTTAGCATATCAATTTTTTCTGAAAGTATGTGTAATATTCCACATTCATAGCTCCCCCATACCTCTATGATGAATAGAAGGAAATGCATTTTCTCATCTCCAGAGCCAAGTGTGGTCATTATAATTGTACCATAGCCAAATTCATGTCATTGTTCTTTCTGTTTACCTTGTAGTCATCATGCATATTGTTGCCTGGTTCTGCTTATTTCTCTCTATGTATCAGTTCATATTGTATCAGGTAGGGGTGCAGAGGTCAGAGAGTTGAGCCTGGAGTCAGGAAGACTTGAGTTCAAATCCATCCTCAGACACTTCCTAATTGTGTGACTCTGGGCAAGTCACTTAACTGCCATCCACCTGAGTTTCCTCAGGATGGTAATAGCTTCTACCTCCTGGGGTTATTGTGGGGAATCTAATAAGTTAATATTTGTAAAGCTTTTTGCAATCATAAAGTGCTAGTTATTATTAAGTCTCATCATACTTGTCTGAATTCTTCATATTTGTCCTTTTTTTTGGTCATAAGGTCACCTTTCATTTCACCTCAATCTCAGGAACCATAATCAGATCAATATTATCACCATTATTATGAGAGGGCATAGCAGCATCTTATATCCTCTCACAATGCCGGTGATTACCTAGCAAAAAGCTCCCTTCTCTTTTCTGCTTCTTTCTAGCAGGAGAGCTCCTTGAAAGCAGAGATTTTCTATATTTTATTGCCAGCACCTAGCATGTTATCCGACACATTTTTGTCATTCAGTGGTTTTTCAGTCATGTCCTATTCTCTGTGACCCCATTTGGGGTTTTCTTGGCAGAGATACTGAAGTGATTTTTCCATTTCATTCTACAGTTCATTTTACAGATGAGGAAACTGAGGCAAATAGGGTTAAATGTCTTGCCCAGGGTCACACAGCTAGTAAGTATCTGAGGCCAGATTTGAACTCCTTATTCTAGACCCTTGGGAAAGTCACGTTACCTCTTTCTTTCTTGGTTTCCTCATCTGTAAAATGGAGATAATAATATCATCTGCCTCTCAGGGTTGTTGTGAAGATGAGACAAAATTTGTAAAGCACTTTGTAAACTTGAACGCACTAGATAAATGCTAGTTATTATCGTTATTTCATACACTTGAAAAATAGTAATGTTTGTGTAGCATCCCAACTTCCACATGAGTCTTCCTTGGCCAGTTCCTTGTTATGCTTGTATGTGCCAGACCATTGATTCAGTCGATAGGAGGATCATGGATTTAGAGATGAAAGGACACTTAGTGGTCATCTAGCCCAATGCCATCATTTGAAGCTCAGATCTGGAAAACCTAAGTGACTTGTCCAAGTAAACTGAGGCAATAACTTAGCAGGTTCAGTATTGGAACCCAAGGTTACTAACTCCAAGTCAGGCAATCTTTGTACTGTACCACACTGTTCACTTAGGATCATAGGACGTCGAATTTAGAATTGTAAGGGACCCCAGAGACCAATTATATGGAATCATTTAGTGAACTGTCTAGAGGCGTTCTGTAATTCTCAAAATTTGGAAGTTTGGCAGAAGCGATGAAAGTTTCAACCTCAGAGTTGTCTTCACATTTAGCTGTTTTAAAATTTGGACAAAGATAAAAATGCTATGGGCTAATAGATTCCTTATTGTGACTCCCCAGGGAGCTTTGGACCACTGGGTGGGAACCCCATTACTTGCTCTCCTTCCTCCCTCCCTTCCTCCCTCCCTTCCTCCCTCTCTGTCTCCCTTCCTTCCTTCCTTCCTTCCTTCCTTCCTTCCTTCCTTCCTTCCTTCCTTCCTTCCTTCCTTCCTTCTTCCTTTCCTTCCTTTTTCTCATCTTTCTTTCTTGCCTCTCTCTTACTCTATCTTTTTCTCTTCCTTTCAAGCACCTTTCTCCCTTTTTTCCTTTCTCTCTCTCTTTCTCTCTTTTCATTTCTCTCTCTCCTTCCCTCCCTCTCTTTCTCTCTTTCCCCTCTCTCAGTATATATGCACACCCCACTCATACTATATGTATATAGATATAGATACATACGTCTCCATAGACAAACAGATAGGGATATACATAATCTGGATCTGTGGTTTCTCTAGTTTGAGAAGCCCCCAGTGTGGAGATGCCTTCCACTGATCTAGATTAACGATTCTTCTGTAATTTATATCAGAGAGTTGCTTGAGTCACCAAGAAGTTAAACTGACTTAACCAGTCCCATAGCTAATGAGTGTCCAAGTGTCAATAAACTCAGGTCTTTCTGATTCCAAGGCCAACTCTCTTGCCCTAACACCAGTACTGCTTCTCTCGTGATCATGACACAAGGCAGAATGTGGTAAATACCCTAAAAGGAGCAGAACCAGTATATTTCAGGAAGTTTCTTCAGGCAGATGGATAGGTCCTACATTTAAAGCTTGATGGGACCTTTGCATGCCTCTACCAGTTCAACACTCTCATTTTAGAGATGAGGCCCAGGGAGAGTAATTGACCTGACCCAAGTCACCTAGAGAGTAAATGACTGAGGTCAGATCTGAACTCTGGTCTTCTGCCATTAGATTCAGGTTTCGTTTTGCTGTCTCTGTCTTCATGCTCAGTATAAAGTGCACTTCTGGTAGGCTGTACTTCCAATTTGGACTCATTAGAATATAAACCCCTTGAAAGTAGGGAATGTTTTTGCCTTTCTTTGTATCCCCAGCATGTAGTAGGCTCTAAAAAAAATTGTTGATTTGACCTAGCCTGACTCTTGTTGAAAACTACTTCGGACCTGAATTCTTACAAAATTAGCTTATATTTAAAAAACAAAACAAAACACTTTTCTCTAGTGCCCTGGTATGTGGCTTCTGTGACAGATTGCCTTTTTCTAATCCAAAAATTCATTTTGCCCTTGGGATGTCAGCCAGGAGATAGGGGGATCAGAAATGGAGGGGGGGCCAATTATAAAGTAATGACAATTTTCCTGTAACCTGGAGAAATGGTGATAGCAAAGCATTATGGGATCTTCCTCAGCCTCCCCTTTGGTTCATTTCCATGTGGTTGGCTTACCCTGAAGTGGATATCTCTATATATCCAATAGCTTTAGCATATTACATGTCATGGAAACACAGCTCTTCAACTTCTGGGTGGCATGTGTCAGTTGTCACCTGTCACCCGGTTATGTGACTGGCTTTTCACTTGATGCCTGGAGAAAATACCCGTACTTTTCCTAACCCCAAAACTTTCTGGTTCCTAAATTCTAGTCATGAAAGAGAAATTATGGGATTATCTAGAACTGCCAAAGAATATGTACAAGAGAAGCATTTGAATTGTGAATGGTAACTTCACTGTACTAATTTTGTACCTTTGGTGAATTTCTATGATTGTATATTTCCTCCTCTGACTTGTCCACTGAGTCTGAGCTTAGGACTGGCTGTGGGCAATAGCTAAGCAGAATTTTATGATGACAGAATTCTGGAGCTGGAAGGAACCTTGGAGGTCCTGTAGTTTAGGCATTCTTTACTCTTTCTGTGTGAGGGATCCTTTTGGCAGTCTGAATCTCTTCTGAGAATAATTATTTTAAAATCAGAAAATGAAATACATAAGCCTATGAAGGAAATCAATTATATGAAGGAAAATGAAAATTATATATACATATAAAATTATATATAAAATAAATATATTATAAATAATTAATATATAAAATATATGTGTGTGTGTATCTGAGAGTTCTGCACATCAAATAAAGATACATATTTAGAAACAAAGACAGAAACAGAAAACAAAATCACCCCTACCCTCAGGGAGTTTACCTTCTACACCATAAACAGATTATCATGATGATAGCTGGCATCAGGTTAACCAAACAATATCCTATTCCTACATAAATCAAATAATCCTCTTGAGAAAACAGAGATTTAAGATTGAATGTCCTCTTTTGGGATGGGGAGAATTAGGAAGAGGAGTGAAGGGTAGTAATATTTATCTCTATAGTATAGTTATATATAATATATTCTGTATACATATTATATAATAGACACATAATATATACTATATTGTGTATATACATACATATATATGTGTTTATGCATGTATTTCTATATATTTAGTGAAAAAAATATCATCGAAGAATCATTTTAAAATACACAAACAGAGAGAAGAAAATTTGGAAGGGAATGTAGACAAAGCAGGAGAGTTAGAGCTTCTGTGTTAAATTCAAAATATAAAAATCAAAATTAAAAATAAGCTTGGAAATAGTACAGATTCCTGGCTTAATATGCAGGGTTTTTTCCTGTTTTTTGTATAGAGAGACGTTTTGTATTCATTGATATTTGTCATAATTTGAAAGAGGAAAATCAGAGAGAGAGATAAAGAAAGAAAAAGAAAAAGGAGAGGGAGAGAGAAAGAGAAAGGAAGAGAGGGATAAGGGACGAGAAGAGGGAAAGAGGGGAAGAGATACAGAGACAGATAGACAGAACAGTTTAATCTTTGGGTTTGCTATTCTGTTTGCCAACTATAAACTTAGCATTCATGGAATCTAAATACATTGCTAACTGATTGCTGGTGATGTTTGGATGAAAGAGTCTACAAGTACAAAGGGCTAGTAGGACCCATGACTAGTGGGAGACCAAATAACCGCCTTTGGTTTTAAATGACAACAGTCTTTGAATCCTTTCACATCAACCACAAGGGTAAAGGATGGAAATGAAAGGAAAGACTCCCTTCTGATCATGACAGTTCAACTCCCATTTTTCCAGGATAAAATGATGGCTATAAAACTGTGTCACTGCATTGCACATGGTGGCTTTGTGCTAGGGGATTAAGAACTGTTTGCTGTCCATTGATTATACCATAAATGAGACCTTTAGAATATATTCGGTTAGAGATGATGGCTTTGAAGAAACAAGGTTGTTATTTCAACCCTCCATGGTTACCCATTTCCCTTAAACTAAAAACCACATTCTCCCTACTTCTATTCATCTTTTATTACATAATATCTGCATTATGGTATGCAGTTGGAAGGCTGATGGAAACAGAATTCGTTTTTCTTTCATTTTGATTTTGTTGATAAGAGTTTTGTTTTCCAGATGGATTGTACTCAATTTCATGAGAATGTGCAATTTTTACTTTTAAAATACTGGCCATTTTGAATTTCTAGGTCTATCTTATATTTATATGAATATGGTGGATGTATTTGACTATAGAGGAATATGAATGGTAAAGAAAGAAAAGTGACCTCGTGTATACACCTTTGCCTATAAAATACTTGATTAAAAGAAAAACGGAATTCACCCTGAAGATGGTCATATACCTGAGAGCCAGCGTGGCTTCAGAAAGGGCCAAGGAACAGTCAATATGGTGTTTGCTCCCTGACAACTCCAAGAGAAGCGCCAGGAGCAGAACAGAGGTCAGAACACAACGTTTGTGGATCTGACCAAGGCCTTTGACACTGTCAGTCATGAGGGCTTTTGGAAAATTATGTCAAAATTTGTTTGTCCAGAGAATTTCATCAGTATTGTATGTCAATTTCATGATGGCATGTTTCCCTGGGTTCTGGATAGTGCACAATGCTCTCGGGCCTTCCCAGTCACCGATGGAGTGAAACAGGGCTGTGTGCTTGCTAACATGGTTTTTAGCATGATATTTTCAGCCACGTTGTCAAATGCTCTTAATGAGGATGAACCCAGCATCAAGGTCAGCTACCATACTGATGGTAAGTTCTTCAATTTGAAAAGGCTACAAGCCAAGACCAAAGTGGAGGGAGTGTTGGTGCATGATTTTCTGTTTGCAGATGACTGTGCACTCAATGCAGACTCTGAAGCTGAGATGCAACAAAGTATGGATCAATTCTCTGCTGCCTGTGCTAATTTTGGCCTAATAATTAACACCAAGAAAACACAGGTGCTCCATCAGCCACCACCATATATGTGGAACCATCAGTTACAAGTGGAGAAGTTTTGAATGCTGTGGATAAGTACACTTACCTTGGTAGTGTACTTTCCAGGGATGTACACATTGACAATGAGGTTGATGCATGCATTGCCAGAGCTAGCTCAGTGTTTGAGAGACTCTAAAGAAAAGTCTGAGAGAGAAGAGGTATTAGACTGACTACCAAACTAAAGGTCTATAGAGCTGTTGTGCTGACCTCATTGTTGTATGCCTGTGAAACATGGATGGTCCACCAGTGCCATGCCAGGAAACTGAATCGCTTCCATTTGAACTGTCTTAGGAAGATTCTGAGGATCACCTGGCAGGATGAGGTACCAGACACTGAAGTCCTTGCTTGAGTTGAACTGCCAAGCATTAAAAACATGCTTCAGAGAGCGCAACTCTGATGGGCTGGCCTTGTTCAAATGCAAAATGTATGCTTGCCAAAAAGACTATTTTATGGAGAACTTGCATGGGGCATGCGATCACATGGTGGCCAGTAGAAATGATACAAAGACACTCTCAAGAACTTTGCAACATAGTCCTTTGCAAGGACTGTGCAACATAGTCCTTTGCAAGGACTGTGCAACATAGGAGACACTGGCACAGGACTGCTCAGTATGGTGTGCTCACATCAGAAAGAGTGCTGTGCTCTGTGAGCAAAGCAGAATTGAGAAAACACAAAGTAAATGCAAGATGCGCAGATTTGGAGTATCCATACCATATAGTCACAGGGACTATCTGTTCCCAACCTGTGGTAGAGAATTCCAAGCTCCTATAGGTCTGATCAGCCACAGTGGGACACACTGAAATTTCACTTTATTACGGTGATGTCATTTTAGTCCTCTTTGAGAATGAAGGACAACAGCCAAGAGGCAACTTGTGGTGCCGTGGAGAACACTGAGACCTTGAATCAGAAAGACTAGGTTCAATCCAGCCCCAAACATTTATTATCTATGTGACCCTGGCCAAGTCACTTGACCTCTTTTTGCCTCAGTTTCCTCAACCGTAAAATGAGGTTAAAAATAGCATTTACCTCCCAGGGTTATCATGAAGACCAAATGAGATTTATTTGTAAAGTATTTAGTGCAGTGCCTAATAGATAGTAGGTACAATATATATATATATACATACATACATACATACATACATACATATATATAAATATATATATATATATATACATTTATTTCCTTCCCCTGTTGCAATTTTCTTTTAGGGTAAAAAAAACTGGTTAGTGAAGCTGAGTGGGGCCATTAACTAAGTAATATAAGCAATTCAACAACAAAAATGTGTAAGTACCAACTCTGTGTAAGGCACTGGATATACAAAAATAAATTACATGCACTCTCTGTGTGACTTTGGACAAATTACTAAACCTTTCAGGACCTCAGTTTCCTCATCTGAAAAATGAGAAAATTAGACTGGTCTCTGAGTTCACTTCTAGCTCTATGACTATGTGATTCTGAAATATAGTCACTGCCCTCACAAAGTTGACAATTTAGTAGAAAAGATTTGTGCGAATGCACACTGCAACTTTCAGATTAGAGTCTCCAATAGAAATGCTAATGGAATTCACTGAAGCCAGTATGATTTTATCAGTTCAGTACATCTGTAAGTGGGAAATGTTGACTTCCCATGCAACTGACCTCAGAAGTGATGATGGTGGGGGCAGCTGGCAATGAGGCTGAGGCTGAGAGCAGATAATACGATCTCCTTCCCACGATGAAATGAATCCTGGCAGAGGCTACTTCAAAAGACACTGGAACCAAAGGAATGAGTAGGCTTAAGACTGAAGAAGATCCATGTTTTCATCAGCTGATGCCCCTCTGAGAGGGAAGGCTGCCTAGTGACTCTGGTCAACAAAACCTAGAAGCTTTTCAATCTGGTTTGATCAGTTTCTCCATCATAGATGGATCCATAGGACCTAGGAGGAGAAAGTGAGGCTGGTGACTGCACAGCCTTCCCTCACTTAAATCCAATTCTCTTGCATATCTTGGCATCACCTCCCTGAGGTCATGGTCCCCTTCCAGAACAAGGAGAAATAACAGCCACAATTGTGTTGGGTAGTATTCACTTCTAAAGAGGGAAAACCCCAGGCTAGCTTGGAATAGTCTCAGTAGGGAGAGTATTTGTGTATCTTTTAGGGCCAGTCCCAAAGATGTATTTTTTTTTTAATGTGTGTTCTTAGGAGAGAAAAGCAATTGTTTTTTGTACCTCTGAGGAAAGTAAAACACTTGGGGCACTGATATGTGTAGGTCCCAGTGACATTGGCCTCTCGGATGTCCCACCTATATACTCCATCTCTCAGCTCTAGGCATAGTGTCCCCCATGCCTGGAATGCTCTCCCTCCTTTGCTCTGAATGATGTAGATAGAAACAGTGCCCCAAGAGTTAAAATAATATTGACTTTGTGAAGACCTTGGTGCCCTAAAGTTTCCCCATACCACAACTTCCCCTTATCCTGGACCATGAGATTCCCTGTCCCCACCGCTCATCCTGGGGAATGGGATTTTCTTTTCTTGGGACATTCATAGTCCTCATCCTGTGCCTTTATCTTACAAGACTTCTTCATCTTGCAAGACTTACTCTAGGCCTCCAACCCCCATGAAACCTTAAAATCATCCTAGGATTTTAGCCTGGTCCCTTTCCTATGTCACTGTCTTTGTTTAGCTCCTTGCTAAATATCAGGCTTTTGCATCAATAAAGCTCCCAGTGGCTACAGAGAAGGTCTAAGTGAATTCATTCACATTTTCACCCAGCTCTCCCACCTCCCTCTCTCTTCAACATCAGCCTTAGTTTCCTCATATGTAAGATGGGGATAATAGTAACACCTATCTCCTAAAGCTGTTATAAGGATCAAATGAGACAATATATGTAAAGTGCTTTGCAAATCTGAAAATCCATGTGAATGTTAGCTAGTATTATTCATGAGAAGCTAAAGGATCTTTCAACAAATCAGAATCTTCTATTAAGCAATTTTCAATTATAAAAATGAAGGGGGTTGAATGAGGTGGCTTCTAGATCTATAATTCCATAAATTGACCCTCTCAGTTGTTGTATTATAAAGACCACCGTTAATTCCTGCAAATGATTTAGGTACATTTTGTTCCTGCTTTTCAGTCATTTTTTCCGGTCATACCCAGTCATTTGTGATCCCACTTGGGATTTTCCTGGAAAAGATAACTGGAGTGGTTTGCCATTTCCTTCTCTAGCTTACTTTATAGATGAGGAAACTGAGGCAAACAGTGTTAAGTGACTTGTCCAGGGTCACACATCTAGTAAGTATCTGAGGTCAGATTTCAATTCAGGAAGACGAACCTTCTTGACTTCAAGTTCAACATGCTATCCACTGTGAGACCCAGCTAGCTTATTTAGGTATATTCAGGATCGTTCAGCTACTTTTCAATTGTGTACAACTCTTTATGACCTCATTTAGGGTTCTTTTGACACAGACAGCAAAATGTTTGCCACTTCCTTCTCCATCTCATTTTATAGATAAGGAAACTGAGGCAAACATATGTAGCATCCTTAATTGTGAAGTTGGTTGAAGTGAACATGTAGCCTAGTACACTTTCTTCTTAGAGATACATTCTTTGGCACTAAATTTCCCAACTTGTTCTGCTTTTGTATCCATCCATTTTCAAGCTTAGTTTCTGGCTATTGTACTAACCTATTTTTACCTTTCCTAGACAGACCTGGATATGGGTGAGGTTCAAGAGACTTCCTTTCTTTCTAAAGGAAATGAAGAAGAAACCTACACATTGACCGACCTACACCAGGACTGTCCCAATTACAGCTCTCTCGCTCTCCCCCCCTCCACCTCTTGGGTTTTTCCTTTTGAATGCCCAAACCCCATGGAACTTGTCTCCAGTTCCTTCAAGTACTCTCTGGATCTGTCCCCAAAGAGAAAAGTCTAGCTCCTCCCTTTAGAAAATTAACACTAGATACACATCAAGCTATTCAGAATAATTCAAATGTATGTACATATCCCCAGTTGCTTCCTTTGCATTTCAAAGACTGTCCAACTCCCAAGTTTTCTCAAAAGTAATGTCAGTCTTGCTTGTCTATCCTCTGATACATTTATGATGTAATCCTGGGCCAGTCACTTAGCCTCTGTCTGCCTCAGTTTCCTTCACTGTAAAAGGGAATAGTACCTACCTAGTTAATTTTGCATAACTTTTGATAACCCTGAGAGGGTATATGCCTTGGAAACACTTTCCCACCCAACTTTCTCCTGGACTCTCCAAATTTTCTTACAGGTCAAGTCTCTGGCTTTCACATGAAGCATCTATCCATTACAGTAATCCTCTCAACTGACCTTTCATTGTGACCTACTCCCAGTCCTCTATTCCCAGTACTCCATTCTCTTATGATCCTGACTACATCCCACCCTGGATCCTGCCTACATCCCATTCTCCCTTGGCTGCTATTACATGTGGTCCAGGTCCTGAACTCCTGGCCCTTCTCTATTATCAACCAGTCACCCCAGACTACTTGGTCACTCTTTCTCTACATAAGATCCATCTTGCCTCCATTAAGATTTTTTGAATCTAGCCAATGCTTAGTTTCCCTAAGAGTAGGCCAACATAGCAGATTTTTAGAATCATGCCCACCCTCTATTAGATGGGATTCAGACTCTGGGAATCTCCCTGTACTCCCCTTGAATTTCCCCACTTAACGTGGCCTTTCATACTCAAATTTGTAGCCAGGTCCTTTTGAATCTTCCCACTTAATCTGGCCTTTATATTCAAATCTGTTGCCCTCGGTCTAGCCTCCCCTTCCATTGTCTGTTACCCCTGAATTGCCCCACCTGCTTCCCTCCCAAACCCTCCATTGTCTGATATCTCCAGATTGCTTCCAGCTATTTCCCATCCTTGACCAGTCACCCTCGTGCCATTGAGGTCCTTCTTGGACTTCTCCTGAAGACCCTTCCCCCCATCACCCTAGACTACCAGATCATCCCCAGATCCTTCCTGTAAGTTCCATCTTGCCTCCATGAAGGCACTCAGATTCAATCCAGCTCAGAGTCTATCTAGCTGAGATTCTATCTGGTCTGCTGGTTAACACAAAAGTTACAAATGCTTAGGCTCCTTAAGAGTCAACCTGATTTGGCAAATCTTTAATAAACTTTGTTTTTCTTTGGTTTAAAGAAATCGAGTTGAATTCATTTGAACAGGACCCAGTGTGTTGCTATTTCGGGGTCCCAGCACACCTAAACCTCCACAACACATTATGGATCAATCCAATCCCTAACCCAGGGCTTCTTACTTGGGCACTATGAACTTAAATTCTTTTAATTTTTTGATGATTGTTTCAATACAGTAGGCTACCTTTGTAATCTTCTGCACTTTATTTTATGGATTTCAAAATCTTACACTGAAAAGATTTCACCAGATTGCCAAAGGGATCCATGAAACAAAAAAGGTTAAGAATCTCAGCACAGAATGTTACTTCATCTTGTGGGAAATTAATAAATGCCTAATTGAATGTTTCATTATATAACCAGTAGTTAGGTTATTTATCACCAATCATTATGCCTAGATTATTCTTTAGTTTAAATGTCCTGACTCTGGAGACTTGTAGATGGAAAAGTACTCCTCAGTTTGGGAGACAGTCTAGGTTCAATTCTAGACTTGGAGACAGAGAAACTGACGAGTCTTAGGGGTGATTGGGGACCCCAAAATACCGACAGTGTGGGTCATGCGAATGAATCGACTCAAGCCTTCTTAAAGCCAAAGAAAACAAAAGTTTATTAAAGATTCACCAATGTGTTGGCTCTTAAGGAGCCTAAACATTTGCAACACTTGTATTGCAAAGTGGGCCAGATAGAATTCCAGCTAGACAAAGTCTGAGCTGGATTGAATCTGAGCACCTTGACGGAAGCAAGATGGAATTTAAATACAGAAAAGAGTATAGGAGGGATCTGGGGGGGTGGTCTGGTAGTCCAGGGTGATGGGAGGAGGGGTATAGGAAGGGTCTTGAGGAGAAGTCCAAGGAGGAAGTCCAAGGAGGGAATCCATGGAGGGTCAAAGGCTGGAAACAGCTGGAGGCTATCAGGAGATATCAGACAATGGAGGGTTTGGGTGGGAAGCAGGTGGGGCAATCCAGAGACCTGGATAGGGGTAGTACGTGGATGGATATAGATCTTGATGGGAGTCTTCAGCAGCCTGGGGAATGGGGTTTTGATGGGATCAAGGGTGGGGAGTGCAACAGAGACCTGAAATGATAATGAAAAGCCCATGGGCTTTTTGAGACTGCTGGCACAAATGGGAAGATTAGATTTGAGTAAACAAGGCCAGATTAAGTGGGAAGATTCAAGGGAGCTCAAGAAGTCTCCCAGAGTCTGAACCTCATTAAAACCTGAGTTCAAATCTTCCCTTAGACACATGTGAGCTAGAAGTGGAGCCCTGGGCAAGTCACTTAACTACTCTCAACCTCAGCTTCCTCAGAAAATCAGGATAATGATAGTACCTAGCTCCCAGATTGGTTGTAAGAGTAAAATGAAATTATAGATGCAATTTATTTTGAAAACTTTAAAGCACTCTTGTTATTATACGCTAGTTGACTAGCATTTAATTAAGTACCTACAATGAACAGTTAGGTGACTCAACGGGTTGTCCTTCGTTCTAGAAGAGGACCATGACAACAGGAAGATGGTGGCATGACTTGGCAATTGAACTGGATTTAAGTGAGGGAGAGCTGTACAAAGGCACTAGTCTCACTTTCTCCTCCAAAGCCTCCTGGGTTTGGTGGCCAGATACCAATCAGGACCACTGGAGATGGTCCCAGTGGATAGGGTGCTGACCCGGAGTCAGGAAGACTCATCTTCTTGAGTTCAAATCTAGCCTCAGACACTTGTAAGTTGTGTGTCCCTGGGCAAGTCACTTAACCCTGTTTATCTCCGTTTCCTCATCTGTATAATGAACTAGAGAAGGAAATGACAAACTATTCTGATATCTTTGCCAAGAAAACCCCAAATGAGGTCCCAAAGATTTGTACATGACAATGAAACAACGTGCCATGCCTTCAGTTGAGGACAGCAGCTGGTTTGCACCTCCAGTTTGTATCCCAGAGAAATCCCATGTCCTTTTATTTTTCTGGGTAATTAATAATCAATTTATGAATTAGGCTAGCATATATAATAAATTGATTGTGAGTGGTCTCTCTCAGTAACCAAAGACCTTGTCCTGTCAATCCTATGTCCTTTTGTAAAAGTTCCCCACCCACTCCCAAAAAAATTCAATCGTATTAGAAAAGGGCTATTCTAATTTTATGTGGTTGACCTCCCAGACCATCTGATAAAGCTCTTTAAAAGCACAAGCTGAATATTCAAAAGAATCTGTTAAAAGTTAATGAGGTGGAGCCTGTCTAGGAGGGAGGTCAGGTTACCATGTCCTTTTCTAGAGGAAAGTTTTTCTTTCTTCCTTCGGATTATTCTTGGAATTTGGGAAATGATTGATCCAAGGACTTGGTCTTTGTTCTGCTTGGGTTGGGACCTTGAGCAGAGCCCCACACCCGAGGGTTCCGAGTGTTATTGGGCAATGGGAAGACCTAACAGGGAAGACTGGTGTTCAGGGCCAAATGAGTCAGCAAGATGAAATTCAATCTGGCCTTGCTTCCCTGGCTTGGGGCTGATAAAGCACCCACTGGTCCTGGGAAAAGGGCCTCACATTTAGAGATAGGCAGAACTGAGTTTAAGGATTGTTCCCTCCTGAGAATTCCTAAAGTCTTTTATCCCTAGGTCATTTTTGAGTACTTTATTATCACCATAATATTAACCATTTATTTATTTCTGTGTTTGCTTTCCTGATATATTTATTTTTTAGCATTAACTTTGTTTATTTTGAATTACAAATTGTCTCCCTCCTTCCCTCCAGTTCCTTCTCCACCCCCTGAAAAAGCAAACAATATGGCACCCATTACCCATGTAGATCATTTCTTAAGCACCTACTATGTGCCAAGCACCTGAGTTAAGCCCTAGAGATTCCAAGACTGAATTGAAACTGACTGTTTCCTCATATTACACGAGAGGTTAGCCAACATTACATGCTGTTCTAATCAGTCAGTGTGTTAATAAACATTTATTAACCGCCTACTATATGCCAGATATTATCCTAAGTTTTGGGAAAGCAAAAAAAGGGAGTAGAGGATAATGACAGTCTTGTAATGTGAAGGGAGGGAATAAGCATTTATATAGTACCTACTATGTTCTAGGCATTCTGCTAAGAGCCTTACAAATATTAACTCAACCTTGAGAGGTAGATGCTATTATGATCTCCATTTTATGGAAGAAACTGAGGTAAACAGGTGAAGTGACTTGCTCAGGGTCACAAAACAGTAAGGATCCAAGGTTGGATTGGAACTCATGTTATTCTGATGCCAGTCTCAGCGCTCTGTGTACTGTGGTTCCCCCTAAAGGCCTAATAGGGGAGACAACATGGAATCAGCTAGAGACCAACAAGATGGGACTGTGGTGTAACTATAAATCTATGATCCTATGTAGGTAAATCTGGGCAAAATTGGCCCCAATCACTTAATGGGGCAAATCATGTAACTTTTCCATGCCTCTTTTTTTCATCTACGAAAAGAGAGGGCTGTCTCCTCTAACTATATGATTCTCCCTGTAGAGTTGATACTAGCATTAATATAATTCCCATTTCACAGATGAGGCCAAACTCCCCCAGATTCAACCCAACCTAGATCCAAGATAGAAATACCCCCTTAATGGAGAGGGAAAAGGGAGAGAGTCCTTGTACTCCAGCTCCAGCAGATGATTTATTGTTAGACTGAATAAGTGAATGAATTAAGGGTAATATGTTAACAATGCTTATATAACTGGATTCACAATAAAGGAGTGGAAAAGCAGACTCCCTGGGCTAGACCCCCTAAATATTCTTTTGTAGGATGACTTCCCCTGGCAAGCAAAAAATCTGGAGGCTTTCAAACTAAATATGGCCAGCCTAATTCTTTGAACTATTATATTGCTGGATAATGAATGTCAACATGTGTTTCTAAGATTCAATATCCACTACTCAAGCCCTAGACCATTAGCATGGACAGAGAAGAGCTCTGCAGAGTTATCTGTACTAACTGAAATAGCTATTAGGCACAAAATAATATATAGTGAAGTGATCTCTGTCTGTCTATCTGTCTCATATATTTTATATATATACATATTTATATACACATATGTTTATGTGTGTGTATGCATATGTATAGCCCTTTCTTTCCACCAATATCACTGGTCAGCTGAACTGGCAATCAGTATCAGGCCGGCCAATCTCAGTTTTCATCGGACGCTATCCTAAGGCTGACTGACACCCCTCTCCATCGCCCCGCCAGCCTGCCAGTAAAAGGAGGTAGAGCAGGTGGAGGATGCTAGATTCTGATTCAGCTTATTAGTCCCTCCCTTGAAGATGAAAGCTGTGCATTGCTGCTCCAGAAAAGAGAGAGCAGCAGCTGACACCACAGGATTTCAGTGGTGCTTGGCATTTTCCCTAATGCCTGCTAAGGAACATTGATGGGGACAGGGTGGGGAGGATATCCTTAGGAGGCAGTGTCCCCAAGTGCCCCCAGTGCGGTTGCTGCCCTATTTAGAAAGGAGAATCATGAGATCAGAAGATTAGAGATTGAAAAATTGAAGGGACCCTAGAGATTATCCAGTGTTACCCTTTATTTTTCAGATGAGGAAACTGATGAGCAGGCAGGGCAATGATCATGTGGCTTTGCCAGTGATTAGGGAAAAATTCCAGTAGTCTCCAAGCAATAAATGTACCTAAAAGTATTTTCAAACACCAAAAAATGTTGGAATAGGGGAATGTCCCTCCTTTGTCCAGGTTATGTAATTCTCTTGGTGGTTAGAGTTCTGGACCCGGAGTCAGGAAGATGTGAATTCAGGCACTTACTTCTGTCACCCTGAGAAAATTCTTAAACTTTCTCAGTGTCACTTTCCTCATCTGGAACTCTGGGGGACTTTCTGGGTCTCCATCTATGATATTATGAGCTCTCAGTGCCTCAGTTTATTCATTTTTAAATTTAGGGAATTGGGTTAGATGGCCTTAGAGGACCTTTCCAGCTATAAATCTATGATAATATTGATTCTGATTTGACTAGGGAGTGAGAGGAGCATCATCTGGTGAGACAGCAGCTCTTGGTTGACCTTGGAAAAGACCAAGGTTTGCACTTGACCCTTAGACTGATGTCCTTGTTCAGAAACATTTCAACTTCCATATCGCCTCTTCTGATTACAGTAAAATATTTCTATCTTTCAGTCAAAGTACTCCCTCTTATTTTACACAAATACTTCTGAATACATTTTTCTTTTCTTCCTTCCTTTCTTTTTCTTCACTTTCTTTCTTTCCTTCTTTCCTTCCCTCTTCTCTCTCCTTCCTTCTTCTTCTCTCCTTCCCTCTCTTCCTTCTTTCCTCCTTCCTTTCTTTTTTTTTGGCGGCATTAGGGACTGAGGGTGAGGAGACTAAACAGTAGATGAGAAACACATTTTTTTTCTATAGAGAGTAACTCAATTTTTCTTCACTTTTGTTTGTTAACCCTCAGATGACCAGCGTGACCTATCTAGGTCACTTCACAATCTATATTCTTGGAAACAAGTATGCAGCTGAAAGTTAGGGGTGAATCTATCCTTAGAGCCCTGTAGGCTAGAATAGTCTTCTAAATATTTCAGCATACTTTTATTAAAATAGCTCTGTTTTCTTATGCTGGGAATAACCAGAGGCCCCTGGTTTCCACTGTGAGCATGTTGTTGAAGATATAAAACCAATCCCATCCTAATTTATGGGCAGTTGTTAATGAAGGGTCATATCCCATGCCATGAATAGCCCTAGGCCTCACCTTACATATATTAAGAGAAACTGTCATGGAAAGATATAATTAGAGGTGGGAAATGCTGACAGGGAAGCTTGGAGGACCTTTCAAAATACTTCTGGGAACTTGAAGTTTCTGTAGTTTGCAAGGGACCTGGATTGAAGCCAATGGGGAAACCATCAAGGACTGGAGGGTAGAAGAGGAGGAGATAAATACTGAGGGTTTATCATTTGGTCCAACCTCCTCATTTTTACACATTAGGAAAGTGAGATCTAGAGAATTTAAGGGACTAGCCCAAGGTCACATAGGTAATAAATATCAGAGTCAGAATTCTTACACAGACCCTCTGACTTCATGTCCTACCCTGTATCAATTGCACCATGAAGCTTTCTTCTGTGACCTCCTGAGTTAAAACAATTTAATAAAATAAAAGGTTAGGTAACTGCTGGAGTTATTTTCAGTGTTCAAGCTTTTAAGTAAGGATCTAAGATTATTTCTGTTGCATAAAAGGGTAAATAATAAACATGCTATTTACAGTGTTAGGTAGCAAAAAGCCAGGGCCAAACATATACCCAGGAATGTGGGGGCTTTGCCAGATCCTAATCTAGTGATAATGCTTTTGTTTCACAGAATTACAGAATTTCTCAGTTGGAGGGGTTCTCAGTAGCTGTCTTGTCTGATTTATTGGTCTTTGATTCTAAAGGAATAGGGAACTCAGAGGTGAAGAAACTCCCATCTTATCTGCTGCTTAGTCTCAGGCAGTAGCCTAAAGAATTGGGCGTTTGCCCAGGGTCTTAGCCATTATGTAGCAGACTTCAATTGAAGTCCTGACTCTCTATCTGCTATTTTAAACTGCATCTCATCTGGCTGGTGAATACCAGTGCAAAAACAAAGCCCACTACAACCAACTTGACAAGTGGTCACCCAGGCTTGGTTCAAAGTCTTTCAATGAGATAGAACCCACAATCCGTCGGCACTCTAACATTTGGACAGCTCTCAGCATTAAGATATATGACCTGATGTCAAGCCTAAATTCACCTCTTTTTCAACATCTATTTGTCATCTCCCAGTCTGTAGTGGAGTGAGATGACTGAGTAAGCCCTGGGCTTACACGATGTCCCCAAAACCTTAGTGCATTTTAAGGTCATTAAAGCTTAAGACTACACAAAGACTTTGGGGATACCTTATATTAATAATAGAAATTAAATGTTGGGGTAAAATTTGCTCTTAAAATAACTATTTAACTGATACAACAGACACTTGGGAGGGTTGAATCAGAGGGGCTTGGATGCAGAAGGCAAAGCTAACCATAGAGTGAGTGTGTGGGGGAGTAGCTCTCATCACACCAAGGTTGTTGACTTGAAGGAAACTGTCTGATTTCAGTTTTCTCCTATCCTGTCCCTGTATGCCCTCTGCTGGAGGTGTTAATGAGCATTAAAAAAACTCAGGAAGAGAAACACTTAATGAGGCAGAACCTGGGTGACTTGAAGAGTGGATTGTCAGTCTTTAAGTAGTAGAAAATGAGCTGGATTTCAGATCCACCTTTACGGAGTTGAAAAAGAAAGTGAAATTAAGTAGCATATTCAGTCACAAAATGAGGATTAGAACCCAGGGCACCTAAAGTCTAAGGGGAGAAAACTCTAGAAAGATCCAGATTTGCAATATGGGTTACAGATCTCTTCTCATACCCAAATAGTTAGATCTCCTACCATTTCCCTTCCCTTCCAAGAAATCTGGAAAATATGTGTCCTCCCACAGGGGTTAGAGTCCCAGGCCTCCTGTAAGGAAGGATGGGTAAGTGTGTTGGAAAGGTAGGTTGAAGCTAGATATACCCCAGGTATAAGACAAAATCAATGCACAGTGCCATTTGTAAACTGTCACGAAGGGAATGAATAAAAAACTCAAGGAACCAGATCTGACAATAGTGTGATAATACAAACTATAAATACATAAAATAGTGACCTGCTTTCTAATTTCACATTTTCCAGGGCTAGGGGACCTTCAGCCTCAATGCCACATTTGGCCTTTGAGGTCCTCGAGTGCAGCTTTTTGACTGAGTCCAAGTCTTACAGAACAAATCCCTTTATTAAGGGGATTTGTTCTTTGAAGTTTGAATTCAATCAAAGGGCTGAACTTGAGGACCCTAGAGGGCCACACGTGGCCTTGAGGTTGCAGGTTTCCCATCCCTGACCTACTCCAAGCACAACGGGGCAAGCTTCCACCCAAAAGACCACTGGCAATTTGGGTCATGAAAAATAGAGAATGAAGTTGGAAAGAAAATTGAGAAATACACAGGGAAAAGGGAAATTCTATTGCCATATCTCCTCCCCATGTTGAAATCATCCCATCTCTTTCATTCTCAGGGAAAGCTAGAGTTGTAATTCCATTTACCAGCTATTATGCTTTGCCCTAACTGGGTAATGTAATTATAATTCTTACTTTCTAATTATAGGGTTTTCCAGGCTTCCGAAAATCCTACTGAGCATGTGTTGATTCTCACTTTCAGGATACACACTGTGACAAGATGGTGGCCTTGTCTTCAGAAAGATCCAGGCTGAGAAAAGACCTTGCTGGAGGTTGTTTACATTTTGTGAAAAGCTGGATGATGCTGTGATCTCTGCCTCCTTGGATAAAATAATGCTGTTGGCAAGGATCATATGTTCTGTAGCATGCACAGAACACAACTATTGAATAATGACACAGAACAAGTGTTTTGGTTGTTTGGTTTTTTTTTTTTAATGATGGTGCAATCAAAGGCTATGAGAGCAGAAAGTTATGCTTCAAATGGTATGGGACCTTCAGGCAGCAACTGTAGAAAAAGGAATATATATTTATTAAGCCCCTACTAAAGGCTAGGCACTGTGCTAAGCTCTTTATAAATATTACCTCACCCATCTTCACCACAACTTTTGGGAGGTGGATATTACTATTATTATTCCAATTTTTCAGCTGAGGGAACTGAGGTAAGCAGGTTAAGTGACTTACCCAGGGTCTAGGAGCTCAGAAGAGTCTGAGGCTGGATTTGAATTTGGGTCTTATTGACTCTAGGTCCAGTGATCCATTTTCTATGCCAAGTAGCCTCTTTATAGTAGAAGGAAGGAATCACATCTTGGGTCTTTCAAGCGTATGTTCATACTTTGGAGTTTTAATATCGGCAGAAAGTCTTTGAGTCAAATGAGTAGCAGCATGTCCATCAAGTAAGAAGTATAAAACAATAGAAATGCATTTACTCTGGGGTTGGATGAGTTGGGTTTAAATCCTAACTTTGATACTTGACTATGTGACTTTGGGCAATTCACTGAGATTCCTTGAGATCCTGTTTATCATCTGTAAAATAAGAGTCAGATTATTTGGCCTCTGAGGTCCCTTCAAGTGGATGATCCTAAAGAATAAACAAGAGGGGCCCCTAGGTGGTGCTGTAGTGGATAGAACTCTGGCCCTCTACCCAGGAAGACCTGAGTTCAAATCTATCCTCTGACACTTGCTAGTTGTGAGACCTTGGGCAAAACACTTAATCTTGATTGTCTCAAAAACAAAAGAAAATAAAAACCCCAACCGTTATTGTAGCTTGTACCATGCAACTACCTCAAAACAATCTTTTCCATTAACTTAGGAACCAATTCACCTTGAATAATCGCCAAGTTAAATTGAATTACTCCATGTGAAGTATAATATTTTGCTGAAATATATTATGTTGTGAGTTGGCATGGGGTCACAAGGTTCTACTTCTGACACGTACCTTAAGTTGTGTGACTATGGGCAAATTGTTTAATTTGTCAGTGCCCTAGGAAAATTTCCAAGATTCTAAGTGACAGATGAGTTGCCAATTTGAATTGATGCAAAACATTTTCACAGCTACTACTCTTGATGCCATGATGAAGTCCCAGGTCTAGACCCCCCAAAAAAGCCATAATGAGATTGCAGTTCATAATATAGTGCATTCCTACTAATTATCCACAGATGATAAGCAGCCTCCTCTCATCTCTCCTTTTTTAATTTTAATTTTTAAAATATGAACATAAACACTGAAAAAGAGCATCCCCATACATTCTATAGGATATAAAAAGATAATCTTATGTGAAGTCATGAACCCGCATTTCATACTGGTTTGCTTTTAAATATATATACATATATATGTATGTATACACACATATACACATATATGTGTTGGAGGGGGGTTGCTAGATGGCCCAGTAGATAGAATACCTTGGCGTGGACTCAGGAAGATGAGTCTTCCTGAGTTCAAACCTGATCTCAGATACTTACTAGCTGTGTGACCCTGGAGTGTCACTCAACCGTGTTTGCCTCAATTTCCTCATCTATCAAATGAGCTGGAGAAGAAATGGCAAACTACTCCAGTATCTTTGCCAAGAAAACCCCAAATGGGGTCATAAAGAGTCAGATATGACTGAAACAACTGAGTAACAAGAAACTATACATGTACACACACACACATATTCTACATATTTCTTTCAGAACTGTCCTGCTTTTTTTTTTACTTTCTTCTGCACTTCCTAATTGTCTAAGATCTATCCCTTCTGAAGTATTAGATCTTCAGTCCATTCTCTTCTCCTTCTATCCTATTGTCCCCTCTGATTTCAGAATACTCTGCCTTCTTGTATGAACTGATGCAAAGTAAGAACAATTTACACAGTTACAGCAATATTGTAAAGATAACTTCATAACTGATCAACATAGTGACTCACTGCAATTCCAGGGGACTTGTGATGAAACATACTACTCATCTCCAGAGGGAGAGCTGATGGACTCCGAATACAGATTAAAGCATATTTTTTCTCTTTATTTGTCTTGTTTTTGGAAGAGGGGCAGAGAAGGGAGGAAAGGAACATGGCTAATGATGAAACCTTGTTTTGTATGACTATAAATATTTGTAATGGGTTCTATTTTTCTTGCCTTTCCAATAAGTGGGGAAGGGGGAAGAAGAAAATTTGTAACTGAAAATTACATAAAATTTGAATTACAAGGCTTGAGGCTGAGACAGTGTTTTTCAGAAGGCTACATGTGTCTGTAATATGGTGATGTCCTTGGGTAAGAATTTCCTTTGGTGAGGAGGTTCCTTGGGGCACAAGGTTTAAAAAGTGATCCTACAAGATCCCCAGGCTGCAAGCAGACTAGAACAGCAAGACACTGCTACAATTGGGTATAGAGAGGAAAAATTCCCATGTAGCATGGTGCTCATGTCATTCATAAGCCTGTTCTCTTGTTTGGATGAGGATGATGACTACAGAGATGAGCTAAGGGCTCTGGATTTTCTATTTTGCTCTTGAGAACTCCCAGAAGGAAGAAAAAAACCATTCCAAGAAGCAAATGGTGCCATGTTCTGCTTTCTACCCCTTGAATTGTGCTTTTCAAACTGACTACACCCTCCTGCTATGAATGGGAGTTAGAAAGATGGAATCTCATTAGATGATAGCTCTTCTTGAAATGTCAGATTGTACATTTTGGGTTCAGGTCCTCTTACTATTTGATCTTTTTTCTCATTATTTATATCTTGCGTTATAATTAAGTGCTTTGCTATTAGACCTGTATACCTTTGATATATCTAATATATGCTGTTAGGGCTCGGGCTTTGGGTACTACCTCCAAAGCACATGGGAAAACTGGGAGTGACCAAGGGGTGCTATACTTGTAGGGAAGGGAATAGTTGATATTAGTCAATTGCAGTGCCAAAAGACAGCCCTCTTCTAACTAATAAAATTACTTGGGCTTTAAGGAAAGAGGCAACCAATAGTGTTATTTAAATACATTTAAAAACACAGTAGACTCCACATAATGTCAATGTTTGAAGAACTGCCATGTAGAAAAGTACATAAACACTCTATGGATCATGTAGGGCAGAACTAAGATCAAAAGGTGCTGGGAGACATATTTTGGCTTAATACAAAAAAGAATTTTTAAATAATTAGAGCCAACATTGAGGTAGATACCATTACCATACTTGTCTTAGAGGTTGTTGTCATGAGTATTCGTGATCTGAGTGAAAATAAGAATTGAAAACCATTTCGGTTCCTTTCAACTCTAAGATTCTATGAGTCTAAATCTTATTTTTTAGAAAAAAGTTTAAAAATCAAGTCCTCATAGTTTGTAATTGATGAACTTTTCTGGCCTTTTCAGATTTTAAATTTGAAAGACCCAACTGACGTCTCAAACACTGCTGGAGGGAGTCATTCTGTGACCTTGGATTCTCTAGTTACAAGAGAAAAATTGTCTGGTTTCAAATTACTTTGAGCTGAACTGTATATAACATTGACCTTCTGTTCCCCAGTAACAGAAACTGGTGAACCACAAGCAGACTGCAGGCGAGAAATGCAGCTCAAACAAGGATTTGGAGAACTCAACTGGTTATGTGTATAAATCTTATTGACAGTACCCAGCTAAACTCTAAGAGCAGCCAAAGTTTGTCATTGGTAATAATCACAATAGAAGAACTAACATAGGGATGGCCTTCCTACTGTTTTAAAGCATTTAACCTGGGGTAAAATGGCTTCCATGGAAAAGTACTTCCTGGGGGGGAGGGGTGCAACTAGGTGGTGCAGTGGATAGAGCACCAGTGCAGGAGTCAGGAGGACCTGAGTTCAAATCTCACCTCAGACACTTGACACTCACTAGCTGCGTGACCTTGGGCAAGTCACTTAACCCCAATTGCCTCATCCTGGGTCATGTCTACTCATCCTGATGAATATCTGGTCACTGGATTCAGATGGCTCAGGAGGAGAAGTGAGGCTGGTGATCCGCACAGCCCTCCCTCACTCAAAACAAAGTCAAGTGCAAGTCATGTCATTTCTCTGATGACATGGTCTTCTTCGGCTATGAAGGATGAACACACACTTCCTGGGGGTAATAATAACGATTGTACACACAATATTGTATTTTTTTCAAAACCCACTGAGCTTTCAATTACTTTTAGAATTACTAATATGTCTTTGATATAATAACCTCATGGGATAGATCATTTCTATGATTTTGCTGGAATGCAGGGGTGAGTGAGGGATATGGGTGTATGGTGAGTTGGACTCTAACTCTTCTCAAATGGGAAAGACATAAATAAAGCTGAGAAGATGGCCTGATAGGGAGGTCCAATTCAGTGCATCCAAAACAGAACTATCTTTCCCCCAAACCCTCCTTTCTTCCTAACATCATGATTTCTGTCAAGGAGATCACCATTCTTTCAGTCACTCAGGTTTGTCACTTTTAATTTTTTTCTGAACTCTTGACTTTCCCTCCCACCCCAATCTCTGAAATATTTGTAAATTCATTTTGTAGAAGGGCAGCGTATCCTAATGGAAAGTGGGATAGCTCTGGAGTCAGGAAGAGCTCTGTTATTATGGGCTAGTTAACTTTTTAAAAAAAATACATTTTTTGATTATTTCTTTCCATCATTGAACTTTCTTTCTGTACTTCTTCCCCTTCCTTCTCTCAAAGGGTCATCCTATATGACAAATAATATTTTCCCCATTTTTTCTTTTATTTCATTTTACTCTATTACATGTATTTTTTTTTCAAATTTATTTATTTGTTTTCCATTTTCAACAACCACTTCCATAAGTTTTAAATTTTTCCTCCTCCCTTCCCCTTGCCTCCCCCCTCCCTCCTCAAGACAGCATGTTATTCTATATGGGCTCTACACATACATTCCTATTAAACACATTTTCACATTAGTCATGTTGCATAGAAGAATTAATGGGAAAAACTAAACAAAATCAGCCATAACAAAAGAGAAAATAATCCCCTTCATTCTGTGTTCCAACTCCATCCTTCTTTCTCTGGATGTGGATGGCATTTTACATCATGAGTCTTTTGGAAATATTTTGGGTCCTTGCCTTGCTGTGGAGATCTAAGTCTATCAAAAACAGTCATCACACACTGTGACTGTTACTATGTATGATGTTCTCCTGGTTCTGCTCACTTCCCTCAGCATCAGTTAATGTAAGTCTATCCAAGCATTTCTAAAGTCCACTTGTTCATCATTTCTTACAGCACAATAATATTCCATTACATTCATATACTACAGCTTGCTGAGCCATTCCCCAATTGATGAGCATTCTCTCAATTTCCAGTTCTTGGCCACCACCAAGAGAGCTGCTTTAAATATTTTTGTACACGTGAGCCCTTTCCACATTTTTGTGATCTTTTGAGAATACAACCCTAGAAGTAGTATTGCTGGGTCACAGCATATGCACATTTTTATAGCCCTTTAAGCATAGTTCCAAATTGCTCTCCAGAATGGTTGAATCAGCTCACAGCTCCACCAACAATGAATTAGTGTTCCAGCTCTCCCACATTTTCTCCAACATTTTTCCTGGCATATAGGCGATGTTTAATACATATTTGCTGATTTCAGTTGCAGACAGTATCTTTCCTACTCTGGTAGAAACAATATTACTGGGGCTTTAAAGGCAAAACTGAATGTGTTAGAGTGATAGCTTCCTGTATCTTACATTATACCACTTGATATTGGAATGTGTGTGCTTAGAATGCTTTTCTCTGAAAATCCCAAAACCCTTTAATTACACTAACAAGTTATCTCTTAACTGGGGGGATGAGGGTCAGTGTGGTTCAATGGAAAGGGCATTGAATCTGGAGTCAGGAGACATGAGTTCAAATCTTAGCTCTGACACATAGATGGACAAAGTGCTTATCATTCCTGGGCTTCAATTTCCTCATATATAAAATGAAAGGGCTAGAAGAGATGATCTCTCAGGTTGCCTTCAGCACTAGATCTGAACTTTACTATACAAATTCTTCTTTTCTGCAATGGCTATGTAATTTATTGGTGTGGCTATCCCCTTCAGTGGTACTGATCACTTTCCATTTTATTGGTAAGTTTAAAAATTGTGATTGAAACTGACAGTGACTTGTCTAGAGTCACACAACTAGAAAGCATCTGAGGTAGGATTTGAATTCAAGTGACTCCAGTTCCAGTTCTTAAGTATTCTCCATATCTATTGATACAAAAGTACTATTATATCTGACACAATGAACATCAGGAGGCTATGAAGCTATGAACCAAAAATCTCAATGTCACAAGATTATACTTTGATAGAATAATAATAGAAATGATGATAACTAGCATTTTTTTTTTTAGCACCTTAGGGTTTGCAAAGCACTTTACATATGTTATTTTATCTTCTCAACAATCCTATGAAGTTGGTACTATTATTACCGCCATTTTGCAGATGAGGAAACGAAGGCAGACAAAAATTAAGTGATTTGCTTCAGCTAGGCAGTGTTAGAGGTAGAATTCAAACTCAGGTTTTCCTGACTTCGGGTCCAATTGTCTTCCGCACTGTGCCACCTAGCTGTCTGAAAGAAAGACAGAACTTTCTTAATTCATTGCATATCTTTCAGATCATGGGCTGGCTTTCGTACTCACATTATGACTAATCCCTAAGCCATTTGCCAAATTTGAAAAACATCTCTAATTCCCTGGATCCTTTTGTACCTGACTGTATCTATCAGTCAGTGTACAAATATAAAGGGGAAAAGTGTAGTTTTGTACGTGTGTGTGTATATGTGTGTGTAAGCCCTGGGTTTATAACTAGTAGGACCTCGATTTAAATCCTATTCCTTATATATACTACCTGTGTGACTGGAGGTAAGTCATTTAACCTTCCAAAGCCTCAATTTTCCCATCTGTAAAGTGGGAGGGATAGGAGTAGGTGACCACTCAGGTCCCTTGTAGGTCCCTCTACACTACTCTCTGATTCTATTTGCAGACATAGGGATACCCTTTCTACTAATGGAGTGACCTCGGTAAATGGTTTCTGCTGTCTGTGCCATTAGTCAATTTCATTGATCACTCTTGAAATATCTAGGAGTCAATACCCTCAACCTCACATACAACTAAAAATCTGGTCATCTCAGCCAGTTCCCATTGGATGGCACTCATCATCCCACCATTCGTAATTGTGTACAATTTGCTCAGATTGTCAGTTTGGTGCAGAGCCTGCAGTTGACATGGGTATCCAAATAATCCCCTTCCAAGCCAGAGAAGCTACTGTCTATTGTTAGAAAATGAGGGGGAGGCTGTGTTGGCAGCAACTCTGCTGTCTGGTTGGAAGTGAATTCAGGGGCAATCAGAGATAGTGCCAAGTCTCTTTCTGTTTGTCACTGCCTGTGGTGGAGGTGCAAAGGCTTTAATTGTGCCGATGTGACTTGATGGTCCTGTCCAAGCAGTTCTCTATTCTTCTACTTTGTGTGTCCCTTTCGTTGCCATGACAGAGGCAGGTACACTCACAGCAATTGGAGACTATGAAGCTAAATCAAACTGGACTTCATTTCCACTGTCCTCTGTGGAACGGGTGTGGGGTGGGGTAGGGAGATCATTGAATGTAGTTACTGGACAAAACTGGAAACCTCAGCTATGCTACTTACTTCCTGAACTTGGGTGAATCACCTGACCTCTCTGGGACTCAATTTCTTCATCTGTAAAATGAAAGGGTTAAATTTGATGACCCCTAGGGTCTTTTCCTGCTATTAGCTATCCTTTATGGATAGAGAAGGCACTGCTTATCCATCATTCCTAAGCTACAACTTTCTAGTGTCATAGAGAAATCCAAGTCCCTCATTTTACAAATGGGAAAACTAAGGCCCAGAGAGGTCATGTATATAGGAGCCTCTATACAGTGAGGCAAAACTATTTGGGATAAGTCATCTGCCTCATCTAAGAGAGAAGAACATTAAGAGGGAAGGAGGATCTAGATTGGGAAGATTTGTTTTGTATGCATGTATTCTTCTATTGAAAATGTTTTTAGGGGAACTAGGTATATTCTTAATTAAAAGAATTTTCCTTCCTTGTGACTTGCTTGGAGTTAATGTTTATGTCACATAGCAGCTCAAATAGAAATCCCCTTAAACATAAATGTCAATAAAAGTTTACAATATGAGAAGGAATCTGATTCTGTATTTACCTGCTGCTAGGATTTCCTTATAAAAACAGTCTTCATTCTATGTAACCAAGAGCCCTTAACAAATATGAATTCACTTATAAATTACATTATGGACATTAGAACCACTCTAAGGGACTAAACAAATAGTTCAATTAGGCAATCATTTGAAACTGATCATCATGACCTGAAAAGCAATTCAAAGCTAGCCTGGGGCAGTGGAAGGACCAGAAGTTTAGAGTCAGAGGATCTGGGCTCATATCCTAGGTCTATGCCTGCTTTCCTTCCTTCCTTCCTTCCTTCCTTCCTTCCTTCCTTCCTTCCTTCCTTCCTTCCTTCCTTCCTTCCTTCCTTCCTTCCTTCCTTCCTTCCTTCCTTCCTTCCTTCTTCTCTTTTTTCCTACCTTCTTTCTTTCCATTCTTCCTTCCTCCTTCCCTTCTTTCCTTCCACTCACATCTATGGCATCAAGAATATATGCTGTTTTAGGTGAACTTGAGAAGAGATCTCAAAACCTAGGTTACCTCTTATGCTTTGTGTTGTTTTCTCTAAGAATATATGACCCAGCAAATGTTTCCATAGGGAGCTTAGGAGACAATCTCATGTGTGCGAGAGATCTGGATACTCTACACTGTGGGAAGTGCTTCCTGAAACTGCTGTTGTGATCACTTATCGGTCAGTGGCCTCAAGTCCTGGCCTGGCTTTCTAGGACATGTGGACCTCAAGGGAGTTGTTTCGACAGTGTAGAGTCAAGGTGAAAAGGAAATACCTAATCAGTAGTCCCCTTAAATGCTCCATACTTGGAGGTTTTAAGTATCAAGCTCCCTGGAGAATATAAGAGTTGTAGGTTGTTGTGTCATGTTTAAAACCTTTGACAATATTGCTTATGAGGGTTTTTTTTTTTTTGTAATTTTCAACATTTCTTTTGAGTAGAGGAAATAAATAGCTATTCCATATCTAATCTCTTGGGCAGCTAGGTGGCACGATGAATAAAGTCCCGAGTCAGGAAGACTCATCTTCCTGAGTTCAAATCTGACCTCAGGCACTTACTAGCTGTGTGACCCTGGGTAAGTCACTTAACTCTGTTTGCCTCAGTTTCCTCATCGGTAAAATGAGCTGCAGAAGGAGATGGCAAACCACTACAGGATCTCTGCCAAGAAAACCCCAGATGAGATTACAAAGAGTTAAATATGACTCAGCAACAAATATCTGATCTACTTTTGTACGATTAGTAATTTTCTCTTCCTTTTTGGAGAGACCTTTGACACCACAAAACCCAAACTTTAAGTGACACTTCCTATTTTTTATTATTTGCTTTCCTTATTATTACTTTTTTATGTAAGTGATTACTCCCTATTGGGAGTATGAGCGTAAAAGGTCAAAGACAAAGAGCAAAAGGGCCTGACCCCTCTCTCTGAGGGTAGACTTCCTGCAGATCTGAACATGGTCCTTGCAGAAGCCCAGAGCTGGGTCAGCTGAGTAAAAGAGGGCACCTAAGCTTTTTGGGGCTAGCAATTTGGGCTGTTCTTATACAAGGAATCTTGGATGGCTTGGATAAAAATTCTAGAAAAGCCAAATAATATTGTGTATATTTGTGTGTATATACACACTCTCTTGTATGTATATGTATATACATATATATGAAAATGTATACACATATGTTTGTTTATACACATATATATATGGAAACAAAGAAAAACAGAGGGAGAGAGAAACAGACAGTATTCTAAAAATTAAGACTTTAGGAACATTCTCTATGTGTGTATATGTGTTTCCTTCTGAAAATTTATGAAGAACTTTAAAAAATTTTTTATTAATATCTTTGTTTTTATGTCACCTATATATTTTTTTTCTATCTCTTCTCTATCCCCTCTCAGAGAGCTATCCCTTATAACGAAGTTCATTGGGTTTTTTTTTTAAAGAAAAAGGAGGAAGAAGAAAACAATTAACAAACCCAGTAAATACATGGCAAAATAAGATAAGCTACACAACGTTCCACACTTGTGGACCCAACATTGCTCACATCCCACTTGGTTTGTCATTTTTTCTGGAGCCATTCTCTGTTCCCAGGGAAAATGATGAAATACCAGCTACTTTTTTCCCATTCCTAAGACCTTGTATTTACAATTTTTGAAGTAAGAAACTTATGGGAATTTTGGCCATCGTTGACTTCATCAACATATTTCTGATTGTTCATCTAGATATGCTCTGGCTTCTTTTCCAGATGAGGAAATAGCACTTTCCCCTATACCTATGAGAAATGCCACTTGTCTGGGGCATCTCACCTAGGCACAGTTGGGGATTTTCTTGGTTTATTTTTCAGTGATATAAATTCTCCTAGGCTCTTGTCATGAAATGCCTTCTTGCCACCAGAGAGGTCAGGGTCACGGAGAGGAATCTGAGCAGGGTGGGTCAAATTGGAAAGCTAGCTCTCCCTGCCTCTGGTGTTTGCCGTCACCCTCCAGACTGCCTCTTGACAGTGTCCTACTCCCTTCATTTTGAAATCTGGATGTGGTCTGAAAATCAGGACCTAGCATGCCTACCTTCTGGCTGCATGATTGGATGCTCTGGCTCAACCAGTCAGGTAGCTTCTGAAGTCAGGCACCACATTGCACATTTGGGAGCATATAGGAGCTGCCTGGATAGGTTTAGTGTCTTGGGATGATTAATGCCTTCAACAGAAATTTTGTTCAGTCATTTTCTGATGTGTCTGACTCTTTGCTACCCCATTTGGGGCTTTCTTGGCACAGGTAGTGGTTTGCTATTTTCTCCAGTTCATTTTGTAGATGAGGAAACTGAATCAAACTGGATTAAGTGATATGCCCAGGGTCACAGAGCAAGTATCTGAGGCTAGATTTGAACTCAAGAAGATGATTCTTCCTAACTCAAAGCCCAGGTCTTTAACTGTGGTCCCACTAAGCTACTCTCAGCTAAAATAGGTTGACTTTATTTAGAATTAAGGCATCATCAAACTGGGGCAGATGAGCACTGAAGAGGGGAATGACCCTTAGAGATGGCATAGTCTAGGAGTGGCATCGAGTAGCTAGGTGGTACTGTAATGGATAGAGCACTGGAACTGGAGTCAGGAAGACTCATCTTCCTGAGTTCAAATCCAGCCTCAGACATTTACTAGCTGTGTGGGCAGATCACTGAATCCTGTTTATCTCAGTTTCCTCATTTGTAAAATGAACTGGAGAAGGAAATGACAAACACTCCAGTATTTTTGCCAAGAAAACCCCAAATGTGGTCACAATGAGTCAGACATGACTGCAATAACAAAGATGAAGTGAGATCAAGCTCAGATAGATATGGGGGCCACTGAACCACAACATAAGGATCCTTTCAGGAAGCATATTGACTTAGACCACATATTTTTAGATTTTTTTTTATTAATGCAGCAACATATTAAAATCAACTAGGAGCTACAATTTTATGTGGTTCCTGACAGGTGTGGGAGTGTTGCAGATCACATGTGGCCTGTTGGAGGTGTGTTTGACAACTCTAATGTAGTCTATCCCCCTTATTATAAATATTAATATGTATTTATAGATTTAGTTTTATGAAGGCTCCGAAATAGAAGATGAGTTAGCTGAGAGCACATGAGAAAAGGTACAGTTGAATTCCACAAGTGGAATCTATGAACTTATTGTGACATATCAACTGGAGAGGTTGCAATGCATGAAACTCATGGAGCACTCCAAAGGGAGAGCTCCTTGGATGTGTGAGAAGACAGAAACTAGGCAGTGGCTTACAGCTAGGTGGCATCTGCCAGGTGGTTGGGTTTGAAACTGGCCTTTTGCAGATGAGGAAGCTGGGGATGTAGAAAGGGAAGATTAATATAGCGTAAGGTTTCAAACCCAAGTCCTCTGACTGCAAATCTAGCCTTCTTTCCAGTATACCTTACAAAAATGACTTCCCTTGGAACTTAGATTTGGTGTATGTGTACAATGTGTAGTGTGTCTAGCACTGGGCTAGGTACTGAGATAAAATGGAAGAGGGTGGGTATGGGTGTGGTGCCATCCTACAACTCTGTAGAGGAATCCCTGGGAACCAAGACAGGTGGCCTTGTTTCATCTATCTTTATGTCCACGTACAGAAGGGCTACTTTCTTAGCATTTCTCACACCAATGTTCTTTTTTGTTTCCATTCCAATAAATAAAAATGTTCAATTTTCTAAAGGTACCAAATGCCTTTCTTCAAGGAGCTGATATTCTAAGGGGCAAGGGTGGTACATCAACCAATCACTCAATAATCCACACACAAGAAGACTCTGGGTAGAGTCAATTCAAGATGCCACCTACTTAGAAGAAGAAAAATAAATTAGGATACTAGGTGGCTAGGTGGCTTCTCAGGAAGCTGCCACTGTGAGGAGGGAACAGGGTGAGGAGGAATCAAGGATGATCTCATTTGAGGTGTTGTTACCAGGGAGAATAAGTGATTCATTCAGTAGTTTCCTCTTTATTCTTGCTAACTAGGTGGTAAATTTATTTGTTTCTACACATTGAAGGATTACAAGTGCTATTGGCAGCCTCTAAATGTCAGCACCCGAGGACAAAGTTCCAGTCACCCTACCTTAGTTCTAACTCCACATCTTTTATTTTTATGATTCTCTGTGGGGCAGTGGAGCCCCGGAGCTTCCTCTAGAACTGTGTTAAAGCATCACTATCCTTTTTCAAACTTACTGCTACTATTAGGAAGTAGCTTCTTAGTTTTGCTTTCCGACTTTGCCCAGTTATAAAGGTGGGACAACCCTTACAGTTTCCCCAGTGGTTTACCAGACTCTAGACAGACAAGTGCCTCACATCACAGGAAATGCAACTGGGGGAAGAGCTAAGCCTTGTCAGGGGCGTTCCTGAGCATTATTCATTCTCTTCTATTTCAATGGCTCCTTGGTGACTAGAGCCTTGTTCCTTGGGAAACCGGGCCTCTTTTTTAAATACCTAACAGACATGCAAGAGAGCTAAGCCAGGGGTACATGCCAATTCCTTCAGGGAGTTTTTAAAGAGGCCTTGCCAAGCTAAGAAACCACGTGTAGAAGATAATGACGACTGCCACCAACGAATAATGCTTAGGCTGGCGCCCGTGGCATTTGGCAAGGGGCTGGAGGTCATTGCCCTCCCTCTTTCCCATTTTATTTCCATCCTCTTTGATGAGTCATTAATAGTGCTTCAGGGAACACAGAGGGCCTTTATAGGCATCATGGTCCAGCCTCAGTAGAGTTTCCAAAAAAAAAAAAAAATTCTGGAGTGGAAAAATCCTTAGAAGTGCCTCTAATAGGATATATTAAAATCTCCATCAAGGGGCATATTTATCTAGAGAAGCTATTCCTAACACTTCTCCCGAATGTCCCCCTGGAAATTTGGAATGTATCTAAAGGGTATATTTGGTTCTGACTGTATCCAACTTACCTCTGATAAGTAGAGATTTGGGGGATGACCTATGGAACAATAGCACGTCCCTTTAGCCATTCTGATTGTTTCTCATTACAACACTGGAAATTTCCAGTGGGAAATCAAAGGAGATCTATGGATATAACCATGTAAGAAAGAGTCTGGTTATTTTTAATGGCAGCTTTTTGAGGTACTACCCAATTTCCCTATTGTCTAAAGATCTCACTCTCTGCTTTATGAGATTTGTTGTGGGGAAAAATAATTCCAGTGAAGGAAAGGTTCTGGCATAGAAATGAGGGAGCAAGAATCAACTTGTAACTGCCCCTGCTCCAGGCACCTCCCCAACATTGAGTCTTAAGTGGGCCCCTTGGTTTTCCAGCCTTGTTTTTCTGCCTTTGCACATAGATTTCCCAAATTACAGTGAGAAGATCCTAGGTATTAATGAATAAAACTTGTATGATCTCCATGTTTCCTGAAGGGGAAGGGGGGGTTTGAAGTAGTCGAAGGCCTGTCCGTTCAAATACTCTAGAGAAGGCTTGAAAACAGATACATACACAGAAATGCATAATGCATAGATATGGTCTCAGTGTACACGTGGGAGTGATGCAGAAACTGTACTCTTTCACACCTAACTCATTTCTCTGTTTTCTACACTCTACAGAAGAGCAGGCTGCTATTTAATATATTCACTAGCTGGGAAGTGTAGTATGTACTTTGGCCATAAGGAGGTGCTACCTTCAGGACCCAAACCATAGGACTTCCTCAGAGGGTGGCATTAAGCATACAGTGTTGGCTTTCCCAAAGGCCAAAGTATTCCTACTGTTCATGATAAGGTCCTTAGATTACAGAGTCGGACACAATTGAAACAACTTAACAGCCCCAAACTATCCCCCCAACCCCAAGTTCTTGTTTGTCCTTAGCTCTTGATGAAGACCCATGACATTTTGAGGGTGATGTGTTTGTGACTTGCTTGTGAATTGGATTTAAGTGAGGCAGAGCTGCGCAGTCATCAGCCTCACTCTCTCCAGAGCTCATGAGGTGCTAGTGATGGTCCCAGATTTAATATAAAGATTACGATCTAGAAGATGCCCCCAAATTAGTAAAATAGGAAATCGTTTCTTCCTCTTCATTCAACTCCCCATTCTGCCCTCAACCATCCTCAATTATAAAGACTTAGAGGATTGATTTTGACAGGTCACATGATTTATTAAGGCATTATAAGGCGGGGGGCGTAGCATAGCAAAAAAAAAAAGAAAAGAAAAATAAAGGAGTTTTCAAATAGCAGAACTATAAAGAAATCATTTCCTCCAACTGGCACTCCTTTGATTCTCGCTGATAGGTTAAAGGGAGAAGAATTAGGGGAAAGAATTGGAATTCTGTGTCTGAAATTTCCCAGAATTGGCTTGGCAGAAAATGGAAGAAATGCTGAAATTTCAGAATGACCTCTGTAGTCTGGTCTTACTTTTCTGGGGCTTCTTGGCAGCAGCTGGTCCTGTTCATTACTGCAATGGTCTGGTCTCTTTTTGCCAGTCTGATTTATATCCCCAAGGTCCTAATCCTGCCTCCACTCTGGATGAGCTAATCACAAGTCTCCGGGGTTTGAACCATCCCACCCTGCAAGGCTTTGTCCTTGGGGCAATTCCCAGAAACCTCTCTGCTCCTGTGTTCACTGAGCGACATGCATGGAATGGCACAGTAGAAATCTCACCCCAGGGAAATCCTCAAGTCCTGTCCAGGAAGCAGGGCCAAGTTGGGTGTCCATATGCAATGTCTTTCATCTCAAGCTTGCATGAAGTTACACCCGATTGTGTTGTAACCCCTATTATGATGACCCCTAAGGAAAGTCATTTATCCTTTTTGAACTTCATTTAGGAATCAATAGAATTAATAAAACAGTTGGTAGATAAATTTTAAAAATTTATAATATTCCTACCTGTCCTGTAGGAACCACCACAGTGCATGGTCAGTTCATTCAATAAGTGTTTATTCATCACCTGTTATGTGCCAGGTATAGTGCTAAACACTGGGGAGGCAAAGGGGGAAGGAAGGAAAGGAGCCAGCATGTGCTAGGTACTGTGCTAGATAAGCACTGAGAATACAGAGGAAGGCAAAAGACAGCCCCTGTCATCAAAGAACTCCCAATCCAATGAGAGACACAACATGCAAACAGCCATGTACAGACTGTGGACATACAGGAGAAATTGAAGATAATCAATCAAGACAAAACCTAGAGATAAGAAGGATTGGGAAAGGCTTCATGTAGAAAGTGACATTTCAGTTGGTACTTGATGGAAGTCAAGGAAACCATGGCGTAATGAAGAGAGCCCTGGACTGGGAACCTGGAGACCTGGATTCTAGTTAAGTTTCTGCAACTCATTTGTTTTGTGGCACCGGCTGAGTCGCCTCACCTCCCTCTGCCTTAATTTACTCATCTGTAAAATGAGAGATTTGGACTATGTGATCTCTAAGGTTCTTTCAGTTTTAACATACTTGGATTCCGTATCATGAATACACGTGTTACCTAAGGATATAATCTAAAGCTTTACAATAATTATCCTACTTGTGTAACCTGTGTGTCAGTTGAGGACAGGTGGACTGGGTTTAATTTTTGAGATATCAGTCATGATTACACTCTGCTTTTCCCTCCTCCTTTCCCCCCTGCTAAATGTGGGAACATCTCAATTTGGCTCATTTCTGGGGCATTTGAATATGATTATCTGCTAACAAGGCAAACAATAGGCATTTTGAGCATAAACACATTTATTATGAAAGAGATAAGGGCATAAATGGGACTCAGATTTGAGTCCAATAAAAAGGAATAAACATAATATTACTAGGAAGTAATAAAATATGGACTCAGTCCCCAGACCAGCAGTTGATGGCAAAAAGAAAACAAAACCAAAATATTTTTAAAATTACAGTTTTTAATATATTTCTTTCTAGATGCCTCCCAATTGTCTCTCTCCACTGCATTAATAATGACACACACAGATTAATAGTGCACTGGTCAATCACATTGGTCCCAATTATAGGCGTAAGAGACACATGGCAGCTAGGTGGTATAGTGGATACCCCTGGGCTTGTAATTAGGAAGACATCTTCCTGAATTCAAATATGGCTTCAGATACTTACTAAATGGTAAGTAGGGGCAGCTGGGTGGTGCAGTGGATAGAGAGGAGTCAGGAAGACCTGAATTCAAATCTCACCTCAGACACTTGACACTCACTAGCTGCGTGACCTTGGGCAAGTCACTTAACCCCAATTGCCTCATCCTGGGTCATCTTCAGTCATCCTGATGAATATCTGGTGACTGGGTTCAGATGGCTGTGGAGGAGAAGTGAGGTTGGTGACCTGCACAGCCCTCCCCCACTCAAAACAGAGTGAAGTGTGAGCTATGTCATTGTTTCTTGGTCTTCTTTGGCAACGAAGGACAAACACACAAGTGGCAAATTACTGGGCAAGCCACTTAACCCTGTTTGTCTCAAATGTAAATGAACTGGAGAAAGAAATGGCAAACCTCTCCAATGTCTTTGCCAAGAAAACCCCAAATGGGGTCACAAAAAGTCAGACTTGACTGAATGACACAAAGGCTTAAGAGACAAGGTAAAAGAGAATGATAAACAAACTTTGAAGAAATAGTCAAGTATCCCTGTGAGAAACAGGTGTATCTGGCCCCTTTCCAAGAGGAAACTTGGAGAATCACCACCTTGGGTCTTGCTTTGTGGATAGTTGTCAGCAGAGTAGGATCTGCTCACACATGCCTCATGGTTCCAGAGATCTGGTTCTGGCCCCCTCAGTCCTCATTACTGTGGCCCCTTCCCTACTTCATGGTGTCTGCTCCCTCTCCAGTTTCCCTCTTGAAGTTTTATATGATTTCTTTCTTCTCCATTCTTGTAGCTTCTGAGGAGGTGCTGGCACCTTCTCCTGCCCCTGTGGGCTTCTCTAGCCCTGGAGATTTCCCTTAGCTTCCCTACCTCTCAGTCTCTTCGGATGAGTCCTAACTCCTTGACCTCTCTTTCTCCATTCCCTTTGCTGGATCCTCTTCCAGATCACTCCTTCTAATCACAAGTGTCCCTCAGGATTCTGTCCTGGGCCCTTTTCTTCTCTCTCTAGACTACTTCACTTAGTGATTTCGTCAATTCCCACACATTTAATTACCATTTCTATGCTAATGATTCTCAAATCCACCTGTTGGGTTCCAAACACTGCTGACTTCCAATCTATCTCACATCTCCAGCTATCTTTCACACATCTCAAACCAGATGTCCAGTGGACATCTTGAACTCACTATGTCCAAAACAGAATGCATTATCTTTCTCCTTAAACCCTCCCCTCTTTCCTGTTACTGTAGAGGGCATCACCATCTTCCCAGCCTCTGAGGTTTGCATAAGAGTCTTCCTGGACTTCTCTCTCCCACCACCCCACCATCCAAGTTCTTGCTAAGGCCTGTTGATATCACTTTTGCAGCATCTCTTGAACATGTCCCCTTCTCTCCTCTAACACTGCTACCACTCTAGTGCAGACCCTCATCATCTTGTGCTCGGATTATTGAAATTGTCTACTGGCAGATCTGTCTGCCACAAGTCTCTCTCCATTCTGATTCATCTTTGTAGCAGCAAGCACCCTGATATATCCAGGATGACCTGCTAGCAAGGTTCTTAGGTTTGCTTTTCTAAAAGGAAAGCAACTTTTAAGGGGTCAATAATCTTTTTTAATCACATATACCAACAAAGAAAATACAAGCAGAGAAATAAAGACCAACAGACAGGACTTCTAATTGTCTGACCATAAGCAATACAGACATCACAGATCAACAGACAGATCCAGCTGTCTGACCATTACATATATATGTATTTACTAGAGAGAGAAGCATCACCAATTGGGTTTTCAAAGCTGGGAAACTCCTTAATGGCTACTCAGAGTCTCATCTGGCACACATGTGTGTGTACGTGTGTTGTGTGTGTGTGTATGTGTCTCATTATTAATACAGTGGAGAGAGACAATTGGGAGGCATCTAGAAAGAAAGATATATTAAAACTGTAATTTTAAAAAAATTAGTTTTGTGTTTTACCATCAACTTCTGGTCTTTTTAAATTTTATTTTATTTACTATTCCATTAATTTCATTTATTTTTATTACTTTCCTAGTAATATTAGGCTTATCCCTTTTTATTGGACTCAGATCTGAGTCTCCTTTATGTCCTTATCTCTTCCTCATAAATGTATTTATGCTCAAAATGCCTATTATTTGCCTTGTTAGCAGATAATCTTATTCAAATGCCCTAGAAATGAGCCAAATTGAGATGTTTCCAGATTTAACAGGGTGGAGGGAGGAAGGAAGTGCATAGTGTATTCACAACCCCAATGCCTCCTTGTGCCTCCTTCACAATTAACAAAAGGTGTGGGCCTTCCTACAAAACAAGTCTCCCCAAATCAAGCTTCCCTTAATGGGCTCCACCTGAGGTCTATTAATAGGTGGAAAAGATCTTTAACTTTCATTAACACAGTCCTCCATTTAGCCACCAAAGGGATCCTAAAGTGCACCTAAAATCACTTCCCTACTCAATAAACTCCAGTGGCTCCTTATTGCCCCCAGGATCAAAAACATAACCCCCTGTTTGTCATTCAAAGCCCTTCATGACTTAGGAAAAACTAGGTGGCACAATGACTCCAGTACCAGACCTGGAGTCAAGAAAACTCATCTTCCTGAGTTCAGATCTGGCCCTCTGACACTTACCAGCTGTGTGACTCTGAGCAAGTCACTTAACTCTATTTGCCTCCATTTTGTCATCTGTAAAATGAGCTGGAGAAGGAAATGGCAAACCATCCAGCGTCTTTTCCAAGAAAACCCCAAATACCATCACAAAGAGTTGGACACCACTGAAATGACTGAACAAATTTAAAAAAATCATAACCTAACTCCCTCCCACATTTCCAGTCTTTTCATACTTTATTTCCCAAATCATATTCTTCAATCCAGCAATGCTAGCCTCCTGGCAATTCCTTGAACAGGATGATCCATGTCTCAGCGATAAGGGTTGCCTCTAGCTGTTTTCTACTCCTGGAATGCTCTCCCTCCTCTGCTCCAACCAGTGACCTCCCTAGCTTCCTTTAAGTCCCAATTAAAATCCTACTTTTTACAGCAAGGCTTCCCCAATCCCTCTTAATTTCAATGCCTTCCCTGTGGTGATTATCTCTTTTTTATCCTGCATATAGCTTGCTTTGCATTGCCATCATATCAGAAATACCTAGATGTTATTGTCATTTATATATTTGTTTGCATGTTGTCTGTTAGATCGGCCATCTTTGGTCATTGCCTGTTCCATTAGGTTGTAAGTTCCTCAAAGTCCCATACTGTTTTTTGCCTCTTTTTGTATTCCCAATGCTTGGCACAGTGCCTGGCACATTGTAGGCATTTAATAAATAATTATTGATTAATTGACCCCACTGAGTCTTCTACCTAAGTTGTGGGATACCCCTAAATGTTCAGTAGAATGTTTTGGATGCACAGGGCCTTTGTATTCATGATGATTTTCCCTGACCAGTAATGGGCACTGAATTCACAGTGAGAGGACACTACTACCCACCTCTGACTGTTGTCATTTATTGTTCAGTTGTTTTCAGGCTTGTCTGACTCTCTGTGACCTCGTTTGGGGCGTTCTTGGCAAAGATACTGGAATAATTTGCCATTTCCTTCTCTAGGCCTTTAGGGGTATATTTAGCAGTTTTCAGTCTTACTATATGTAATAATCTTACACTGTTGTCCATCTATACCTAGAAGTCCTCAAAATTTATCCACAGAAGCCATTTTTGAGGTCAAGAACTGTAATTTGTAAACAGGATAAGTCTCACTGTCAGTGAGGTTCCTACTGACAAATGTAATAGGTGTATGTTGGTTATCTCTCTCCCTATCCCCTTTTCTTTTTCTTTCTTTCTTTTCCTTCCCTTCTTCCTTCCTTCCTTCCTTCCTTCCTTCCTTCCTTCCTTCCTTCCTTCCTTCCTTCCTTCCTTCCTTCCTTCCTTCCTTCCTTTTTCTTTCTCTCTCTCTCAATCTCTCTTTTTTTCTCTCTCCCTCTCTGTTCCCCTACCCAAAACTTTGCATGTATTTGTATTTATTTACTTTATTTTATGCTGTACATATGTTTTATGGACTTGTTATTGCCTCCATTAGAATGTAAGCATCCTTGAAGTCAGGAACTGTTTCATTCTTGTACTTGTATCCTCAGCACCTGGCACAATGCCTGGCACCTAGTAAGTACTTAATAAAAAATTGGTTACTGGTTGATTGATTATTCAAGGTTTAATTGTCCACACACTTTTAATTTTTTGAGTTTTCTTTATTGCTACCGTGTGTAAAGGGTACAACCTATGGGAAAGCTTAGTTGGGAAAAGGAGGATAGAAGGAAAGGATCTTCTATCTGCTAACTCTTTCAATGCAAGACATTCTATAATAGGTTTCCTCCTCCCCCCAAACACTCACTTTCTAATTTTCCTACTTGAGTGTTCTTGTTTATAGGTGATTGATTAAGATGAAATCAGAATAGGATGATACTTCAGGTCCAAGTGATACACTAATCCAATTGAAATCATTTAACAGCTTCACAGTGGTAGTTCTATTGATCATAATTTTCTTGACACTAATGGCACATCTTCTCTGACCCTGACAGAAACTGAGAATGGAATCAGTGGAGGAAAAAAGGAAAGAAAGGTCTGAGAGAAGGGTAGGAGAATGTCATTCCTGGTTATCAACCTGCCCTGGAAAAAATTACTAGGCTGAGGTATATTTTTAGAACCAGCAGCCTCTTCTTTCCTTTCTCCTTTTTCCTTCCTATGGTGCTTCTCCTCTTCTGATCATCTGGTATTTTTCTCCTCACTTCTATCTAATTCCCACCAGCAGACTATCCACAGTTCCCTATGTGGAAAGTGATCTTTCCCTCCTCAAGTGTCTTTAATTGGACCTCGTGACTGAACTTCTTATCTAGTATCATAATTATGAATGTACCATTTTATTTCTCCTGTTAGACTGTAAATTCCTTGAAGGCGGGCACTGTTTTATTTCATCCTTGAATGAATAGATACCTGATTTATAGAGCAGTAAATGTTTGTCTGATGTAAAAGAAAAACTGTCCACTGAAAACTTTCCAACATCATATATTGACCAATTCCCTATGAAATTAAGTCAGTGTATTACTTCTCAGAAGTGTTTGTACTCTATGGTATTTATCTCATAATAAAGTAAAAGGTGACTCAATGCCTCCTTAAGCATTCTATTTATAGCTATGTAGCCTCTACCAGAAGAATGATGATTTCCATTTAGACTCACTGACTAAGTATACTTCAAGAGTTTGTAAGAAAATAGACAACCATGCAGCTTAATATCTAATCACTTGTATTTCTGTATAAAGTGTTATTTTTAACTACAAATTTATATACAGTCCTAATTTTTACTTCTTTATTACGAAAAAAGAATGCCTTAGAACAAGGGTTGCAAACAAAATGTACTCCTAAGTACAAATAGAGTACTCTTCTTGCCACTTAACTGTTTTAAGCTTTACTAATATAAATCTTTGTTTTACAGTGCTCAACTTAATTTTCTTCTCTTTTCACATACCTGTAAGCTGCCTAAGGTTACCTTTCAACTTCATGACTCATTTTTCTCATCATATTTTTCACTTTTTTCGGGATAAGAGTGCTAATTTCCTTCTTAATACTTCTCTATTATTCTGCAGATACTACTATCTCTTCTCTCTGTCTAGGATAGGGAACTCTTAGTTCTACCATCAATTGTCAAAATTATCATCAAACATTTATTGAGTGCCTACTATGCATATCCCATCAAGTTTAACCAACTTCACAGAATAGAAGAATATAGAGAGGGAAGGGATTATAAGAATCCAGGAGCCTACAACCATGAAATGGACAGGACCTCAGAAGCCAGCTAGTCTGATCCAAGCAGACTAAGTAAATTGTCCCAGGTGACATAGGTGGCAGGATTTAAACCTTAGTTCTCTTAGTCCAGAGTCAGAGCTCTTTCCATTATAATGAAATGCTTCCTTCTTAGAGGTCATTTAGTACGACATGATCTGACAAGCAATCTCTTCTATTATATTATGGTAAGTGGCTATCCAACCTCATCTTGAAGATCTCCCATTGCATTTTAGCTGTCATTTTCTGGGCAACAAAAGAGAGACAAACCAAAAAGCATTTTTACTTACTTTGAGTGACATTAAAAGAAGATAAAAACATCAGTCCAACCACTCACAATGGCTACAATAAACTTGAGACCATTTATAGAATATCTCCTGGAATTTAGCACAAAAATCTCCACAGGCTTCCAGAAAGGGGGTCCCTTATATGCAAGAATCATTGAATAAATGGAAAAAGTCTGAGGTATGTGTAGTGACTAATGTTTTGATCTTGGTTTGTAATAGTTCATCATATAGTAATGAATTCAAGGAATGGCAGAGATTAGGGAGTCAGGGGGAGGATGAGAGGGAGAGAAGAGGAAAAACTCCTCAACTGATAATCTTCCCAAATTTCACTCCTGTTCTGTTGACCCCTATCCAACTTCCGTTCCTGGCAATGGGTGATTCATAGGCAAATAACTCAATATATCCTATTGACGTCCATTCCATTTTTGATGGGTTTTGAATTATTAGAAATGTTTTCCTTATCCTGCACAATGTCTCCTCTCTCTAACTTCTACTCATTGCTTCTAATTTTGTCCTTTGGAGCTAAGCAGACTAGGTTGAACCCACCATCTAAATGACAGATTTCATGTACTTGAAAATAGCTCTCATGGTTTACCTAAAACAAAACATATCTGATTCTTTCAATCCATCCTTGTTCGGTACTTTGTATATCCTGTTTACTCTCCTCTGGACATGCTCTAATTTGTGAAAATGCTGTTTGAAAATCGGTGCCCAGAAATGAACACAATATTCCACCTAGATTGAGCCTGTGAAATTATCACCCTGGCTTAAGACTGCACCAATTTTTTTTGACTGTCATGTTAGACTTGAGACCCAAGAAAAATACCATGTAATTTCTACAAAAACTAAAGTCTAATCATGCTTCTCTGTACTTTTGATGTTGCCTTTTTTGAGCCCAACCGTAAGAATTTACAATTATCTCTACTAAATTTCACCTTATTCAGACAGGGCTAATTATTAGATCTTTTTTTGGGAGGCAGGTCTTACTTCTGTCATCCAATGTGTTAACTATCCCTCCCAACTTTATGCTAAAATTTGATGCATATTCCATCTATTCCTTCAACCAAATTACTCATAAAAATGGCGACCTGTAGACTCACCTCAAGTTGTCATTGATCCACTAATTGTTACTCTTTGGGTTTCTACCATGATTTTCTCCTTCCCCTTCATGGATTGTCTCACATGGATATATTTTCTTGCTATTCAATGCTACTTCACTCAATTACTGTTTCAATTTGCTCGTTCTGAAGATCTAATCATCCAAATCAATGTTCCAGGTATGACTTCCATATCATCAAGTCTTAGTAATGCCATAAATGTTAAGATATCATAAAGATCTAAGTTACCTTTCTACACTCCCTTGTTTATTACTTGTCCTCTCTACATTTGAGTAAAGATCCATGGCCGTGCTTCTCCTAAATATTGCTTCTTGTTGAGGATTTATTCTCTCCACTGATATCCTTCTTTTTGCTAATTTCTGTAGGATTTCACTGATTGGAAGTGACTTGTTCAAGTCATTATAGGAAGAAAACTGGAAGGACTTTACTAGTCACCCTGTTCAATCCTCTGATTTTACAACTAAGGAAATTTATCCAGAAAAGTTACTTGCCCAAGTGACTTGCCTAAGGTCTCTCAGGTTCTAAGTGACAGAATTAGTATCTGAACCCAGGTTCTTTGACTACATCCTGCCCTCTTTCTGAGGCTCCATTGCTACATCAATCAAATGAAGGTAACAACACTTGTACTACTTGTCTTGTAGGATGGATTGGAGGCTTTATAAACTTTACTGTGGTATATAGATGTGAACTATTATTATTATTTGACTCTGACAGAAGTCCACTGTTAAGTTCACTGGAGAATTCCTTTTTCCCTTTTGTGCTCACTGGAATTGAGAGTCCCCAGTCTTCTCTGTTGCTCTTGCTGTTGGTTTCTATGGCTAATTCTCATAGCTGACTAGCTATTTGTTACCGGGGCATCCTCATCAGAGAGAGATTTTTACCATCTTTCTTTAATATAATGTTATTTACTCACTTGTGTTTCATGTGTAAATAGAAAATTCCTGCCAATATGCTCATGGAAACTGTAGTTGCCTTTAGTAATTGTCAACAAGGTCTTATGTCGAAATCCAACCTACAGTCAATTCTTGCCTCTTCCCTCTTCTCCTTTTACAATTGATCTGGCTTCAGGCACCATTTACTCAAAGCTCACCTTTCCATCATCCAAGCATATTCTGTCCCCACTGATCCTAAAGCAAAGCTTTTCCTTTACATAGGCAGCTATCAAGGCACTGGACAGGCCACTGAACCTGGAATTAAGAAGACTTGGATTTAGATCCAACCTCAGATGTTTACTAGTTGTACCTCCCTGGACAAGTCATTTAATCTCTCTCTTTCCAGTTTCCTCATCTATCAAATGAGGATAATAATAGAGCCTACCTCCCAGGGTTGTTGTGAGGATAAAATGAGATAATATTTGTAAAGGGCATAAATGCTAACTATTATTATTAAACTATTTATCAACATTCCTCTCTTGTCTCTGCCCTCTCTTTTTTGTAGCTGTGATCTCCCTCACAAACTGGAAGCACACCCTTATACTTTTCCTCTTGTCCCCACCAAGCAACTGTGTCTGAGATCCCTCCATGCAATGGGCTACATTTCTGGTCACTTCCTATTTGATTACATGTTCATACCATATGCGAGACTCATACATATATAACAGTGCTGAGTTCCCTTCTAATCCTAGATAGCCACAGGATCACATAGTTATTCCCTTCAAGTTGCCTTCTCTGTCCTGTTTTTTTCCACTAAATTTTTTGAAGGGGTTGGAATTCCTAGTTATGGCTTTGTTTGATTCCCTTTCTAAAAAAATAAAAGTAAAAAGCTGATAGAGTATTCAGATGGGGGAGATTGAGGCAAGTGGTAACAGCGAATAGGAGTGAATGAATGAAAGTGGGAAGGATAAATTGAAAAGAGTGGAAGAGGGGAAATGGGGAGAAAGAGACTGTGGCCAGTTATGAACTATTAGTATCTCAAGAATTAAAGTGGTAGGTTTCCTAGAGAGCAGTGGGGAGGCACAAGATTGGAACATACTGCAAAGGGGGAATTGTTCAGGAATGCAGATGGCAACTCATCTGTCCGTCCACTGTGTGTGTCTCTTACCCATAGTTTGTGAGATGGGCTAGAAATGCATAAAATAAAATATATTACAAAGAAAACCTCATGTTGAAATATAGCTATCAAAATATTTTTCAAAACAAGTTCATGGACCTCAGGTTAAGAACTTCTGTCCTAGAACAAGCCAATTTTAAGTTACTAATTAAACCAGGAATTATAAATGGATAGAAATAACAGAGAAACTTGGATACAAATGTCTGCTGTTACAGACAGAGGGAAAGGGGTGGAGTGGGGTGGGGTGGAGGGAGAGAGGCACTATGAGACCTTTCACAAACTCCTGGAGAGAAAAGTTCATCGGGCCTTAGTCTGTTCCAAACACACTACTCATCAGTATTCCAGCAGGGGAGGCAGTGGTCAGTGGGGCCAAACTTTCTTATATGTGTCTAGTTTCCCAATGTAGTTTCCTTTCCCTCTCCGTGCTTTCTCCTTCTCGGTTCCATCATCACCATCTCTTTCCACTGCCCCCAGCTCCCCAGACATTCTCAGATCTAAACTCCCTATTTCACTTGCTGTTGTAGCACATAACCCAGAGTTTAGGATTGTCGCTGCCCCTCCCAGTACAGGATGAAGCAATGCTGGACAACATTTCCCAGAAATAAGCAACCAGAGTCTCAATACTTCCTCTCTCTGTCTGCAGAGAAATTGGTCTCTAAAAGCCTCCTGTGACAGGATTGTAGTTTTAGAGCAGGAAGGAATTCAAGGGACCATCTACTCCAACTCCCTCAATTTACAAATGAGGAAACTGAGAGAATCAGAGGTGGGATTTGGTCCCAGATCCTCTAACTCTGGAGACAATTGCTCCCCAGAGGACAGAACCAGGTTCAGTGGTTGGAAAGCATAATATAAGGAGGGGGGGGGGGGGAGTCTTTCTAAGAATCAGAACAATCCCAAAGTGAAATGTACAGACAGACTCAAAGAGGCAGTAGGGCTTCCCTCACCAGAGGTATTCATAGAATTACTAGATATCCAGTCATTGGGTATGTAGTATAAGGGATTTGCGGGGAGGTATATAGTTTGAACTAGATGTCCACTGACATTGCTTCCACCTCTGAAACTGATTCTCTGATGGTACAGAGCCATAGACTCAGAATTAGAGGGGACCATAAGGGGAATAGAAAAAAAAAAACATTCTTTAGTCAGGATTCTGGAGTTCAAATTCTGCTTTTGACACTACATGTATGATCTTGGAAAAGTCAGTCAACTCCCCTGTAAAACTCATCTGTAAAATGTTTTTTGTTGTTTGGTCATTTCTAACTCTTTGTGACCGCATTTGGGGTTTTCATAGCAGAGATACTGGAGTGGTTTGCCATTTTTTTTTCCCAGTTCATTTTACAGATGAGAAAATAAGGCAAACAGGGTTAAATGTCTTGCCCAGGGTCACACAGCTAGTAAGTATCTAAGGCTGGATTTGAACTGAGGTCTTCCTGACTCCAGGCCCAGCATTCTGTCTACTAAGCCACCTAAAAATGAGGGGACTAGATTTGGTGACCTCAAGAATTTTTCAGTCTCTAAATCTTTGATCATATTATGCTTTGATAGTCTTGTTATGGGTCCAGTGTTCCCATTAAGCTCTTGGCTGTGGTCGTATTGGGTATGTATTTGGAAATAAAGTGTGGGCATGAAATTGTAAAGGCAATGACTTCATCTACACAATGGATCTGAATTTTGATTCCTGACATAAATAGTGACTGTTCAAGTCCTTTCCTCCAAATATTCATAGGATCATAGATTGGATGGGAGCTTAGACCTCAACTAGTTATTTAGATGAAAAGCCACTTTTCAGAGAGGGAAAGTTAGTTCTCCAAGGGGAGGATGTAGCCAGTCACAGAGCAGTGACATAGCAGGGATGGGAATCAAACCCAGTGGCTCTGATTCCAAAGCCAACGATAATTTTTTCCCCATGACTTCTTTCAGTCTCTTCATCAAAGCCTCTTTTCCATGACTCTCTCCATCTTTCGCCCTCCACAAACTACTATTTGTCATCTTAAGCAAACCCCATACCTCTGGACCTTGGTAGTTCAATTTGTTTTCAATCTATAGCGAAAACATAGCTGCACTTACATATTCATCATCACATCCCATGGGAAATGGGATGAGATAAAGAAATAACACCTAACCTCCCTCCCCACCACCACATGGTAAACCCACCGACAAAGCTGTTGTTAAAATATATCAACTTGGAAGTAGACTTGAAGCTAAGCTGCTGGATTTCATAAATCTCAGCTAAGGCCCCATTGATTGTTGGTTTGTGTTTTTCCCCAAAGACTCTCTGGAAATGATGAGGTCACTTGATCCAAGGTCAAGGTCAAATGTCAAAAATTTCCTTTGGTGTTGAAAAAATGGGTGTGATTTTAGATTTATGGTCTGAACAGCCATCCTGGCTAATATCCTGCAGGTTTCCTCATGCCTGTACAATTTACAATCTCTTTACAACCTATATACATAGAAAGAGTTATGTTCCAGGAAACTTAGCTCAGCCTCCTCTCAGACTACAGAAGAACCAAACAATGGATCAATCCCCATAGCCAGAGTTGGCTGTTGCTAAGTGAGGATCTCACATGCACTCGTGCAGAAGGCAGTTAGTTACCTATGTTGTAATCCCAGGTTTCATCATTTAAGATAAGGCTAAGTCAAACACTACCCACCCCCACCCACATGAGCTCATTCCTCTTGTGAAATATTCTCTTGAGGCTTTTTTCATTTCCACTATTTTTTTATGGGAAGTATAAAAGATGAAACAGTTTACATCAAATCTCATTGCAATGGAGTTGTAGTCATTTTGACTTGCTGAAGGAAAGGAAAGGCAATCAGTAGACATAAATTAAACTCTCACTAGGTGCTTACCTGCTCTGTGTTCCCTGAACTGGGGTCATGAATTTATTATTGAATGATTATGAATTATTCCTGAATAAATGAAGAAAGGAAGAAGCAACCAGCCAATTAATTAGCTTGTCAAGAAGCACCTTCTTCAGGAGGTCCCCCTGATCTGCCCCACCCCTGGTTTCCATTTGCACTGCACGTAACTTGGAAGCACAGTTATTGTCATGCTGTCTCCTCCATTAGAATATGTGGGCTCCTTGAGGGCAGAGATCTGTGTTTCCTCATCAGCACAGGGGCTTGGTATGCAGTAATCACATAAGAAGTGCCTATTGGCTGACTGACATTTATTAAGCACCTACTATGTGCCCAGACACCATGCTAAGTACTGGGAATGCAAATATAAAGATAAGACAGCCTTCAGCCCTGATGGCCTTATGTTATATTAAAGAATTGGAAAGAAGAAGCTTTGTACAGGCAGGAACCCTCTCCTTGGGCATCACTAACAATTCAGCAAGTGTTCAGCAAGTAATTCAGTCTTGTCTGACTCTTTGTGACTCCATTTGGGGTTTTCTTGGTAGAGGTACTGGAGTGGTTTGCCATTTCCTTCTCCAGCTCATTTTACAGATGGGGAAACCAAGGCAAACAGGATGAAGTGACTTGCCCAGGGTCACACAGCTAATAAGTGTCTGAGGCCAGATTTGAACTCAGGAAAAAGAGTCTTCCTGACTCCAGACTTGGCACTCTATCCACTGTGCCACCTAGCTGTGCCTCAGCAAATATTAGTGCTCATTTAAATGCTTCCTAATAAAGAATAACTGACATTTACATAGGCAATTAAAATGTGCAAAGTATTTTACACACATAATCTCATCTCAGTCTCACAACAACCCTATAAGGTAAGAATTACAAACATTATTATCTCCGTTTTGGAAATAATGAAACCAAGGGTCAGAGAGATTCACAAGATCATAGATCCAGAGTGGAAGGAACCTTAGCAGTTACTCAATCCAACTTCCTCTTTTCACAATCACCTTTAAAGTACCTACTACGTGTTAAGCACTGGGGATAAAAAGGCAGGCAAAAGACAGTCTCTGTCTTTTGAGCTCAAAGTCTAATGAGGAAAACAACATGCAAACAATTATATACAAACAAGATATTTACAGGATAAATTGGAGATAAGCAATAGAGAAAGACTAGGATTCAGTGGCATCTGGAAGAGCTTTTAGCAGAAGGTAGGATTTTAGTTGGGACTTGATGGAAGCCAGGAGGCTGAGTTAAGGAGAGAGAATATTCTAGTCATGGCGGACAGCTGATGAAAATGCTTGGTCGGAAGATATGGTGCTCTATTAGAGTATCAGCAAGGAGACAAGTGTTATTGGATATCAACACAAGTGTTTACAATAGTCAAAAGGAGTCAATCACTCAAAGTCATTCTTAGGACAATATTGTTCTTATTCTATACAATGTTCTCTTAGTTCTGCTCATTTCACATTTCATTATTTTGTGTAAGTCTATAAATATATATATATACATAATATACACATACACACACATACATACATATATATATAATGGTTTTACATATATATATGTATGTGTGTAGAAAGATAGTATCTAATGGTAACCATCTCTAAGGTGGGAGTGTGGAGGGAAGAAAAAATGGAAAAAAAAAGAAGTTAAATGAAAACTTTATTATATATTTAAAAGGAAGAGCAAGTTGTATACACAATAGATTTGCAGTTTCTTGTATGATCATCTTTTTTCTATCCTATTATATTATGGAAATGCTTGTTTTATTTCTTATGCTCAGAATAAAATAAATAATTTTTGAAAAAAGGATGGGGAGGGGGTGCAGAACCAAGATGGCAGAGTGAAAAGATACACTTTCTAGAGTGCTTCCGCCAAGCCCAACCAAATGCCTGTAAAAAATGACTCTAAACAAATTCTGGAGCAGCTGAACCCACAGAATGTTGGAGCGAAACAAATCTCTAGTCCAAGACAGCTTGAAAGCTTGCAGGGAAGTGTCTATAGCTCCACGGTGGGAGCAGAGCGCAGTCCAGTGTGGGCTCGAGTGCGCAGAGGGAACCTGAGCAGGCCTTGGGGAGACTGAATCTCTCACACCTGTACTGATTTCCAGACCTCATGACCTCAAAACATTGAGGATAAATTGGAAGGTCAATGGGCAAAGCCTGTGGGACCAGTGCAGGAGAGTAGAGTGGTCTGGCCTCAGTCCTAGGGTGACTGAGAGGGGAGGAGACAAAGGAACCCATAGCAGCCACAGCAGCATCAGGGGCAGCTGCAGCCACTGTTTCTAGAGCTTAAGGCTCACAGATTGTGGGGGGATCAGGCAGATGGCAGTACACCACCCCACACCCACTGGAAGCAGTGAACTACCTTGACAAAAAGCTCAAAAGTCAAGTAAATGGCTGAGGAAATGAGCAAAAACCAGAAAAAGAATAAGACTATAGAATCTTACTTTGGTGACAAGGAAAATCAAAGCATGCAAATGGAAGAAAATAAAGTCAAAGCTTCTCCATCCAAAGCCTCCAACAAAAATATGAATTGGTCTAAGGTCATGGAAGGTCTCAAAAAGGATTTTGAAAACCAAGTAAGAGAAGTAGAGCAAAAATTGGGAAGAGAAATGAGAGAGATGCAAGGAAATCATGAAAAATGACTCAACTGCTTGCTAAAGGAGACCCAAAAAATGCTGAAGAAAATATGCTAACCCAAATGGCAAAAAGAGATCCAAAAAGATAATGAGAAGAAGAATGCCCTAAAAAGTAGAACTGGCCAGATGGTAAAGGAGATCCAATAGCTCACTGAAGAAAATAATTTCTTAAAAATTAGGATGGAGCGATGGAAGCTAACGACTTAATGAAAAATCAAGAAGGTGTAAGACAAAACCAAAGAAATGAAGAAATAGCAGATGATGTGAAATATCTCACTGGAAAAACAACTGACCTGGAAAATAGATCCAGGAGAGACAATTAAAAAATTATGCCACTACCTGACAACCATGTTCAAAAAAAAGAGCCTAGACATTACCTTTCGTAAAATTATCAAGGAAAACTGCCCTGATATTCTAGAACAAGAGGGTAAAATAAATATTGAAAGAATCCACCGATCACATCCTGAAAGAAATCTTGTGGAAATGAATGTGGAAAACTAAAAATAAATAATTAAATTTATACAAAAATAAAAAGAATAAAAAGGATAGGTGTGTACATAGGGGAATATAATAAAACTTTGCAAACTGAGGTCAAGAAAGAGTAGGTGATTTGCCTATGGTTACACTGACCAGGCAGGAAATACACAGGGAATAATGATAAGGTGCTCACCTCTCCACTTCCCACTCCCACCTGAGGCTGGAGATTCCTAGGTCATGATGAAAGGGTCCCACCTCTCTTCTTCTATCCAGATGCTAATAATCAGGCAGGAGACACATATGAGATATAACAGCAACAACAAAAGAGCATCAGCAACAACTTTCAATAGTAAATTCACAGAATCAAAGACTCAGAGTTTGAAGGGACCTCAAAGGCCCTTAAGCCCAGCAATTCAGAACTATAGGAAAATGATTGAATAAATACTGCATCATTTCTACTCGAGCTTTTACCTCATGAGGTTATCTATGCTCCCAAATTTTCCTGAGGGCATAGAGTTTCTGCAAAGAGTGTAGTTTCAATACTTTCCTTGACATTTTAGGAGCCTATGATTTCCTTTAAGGAGGTACTCCTGCCACTGAGGCAGATATCAACCCCTCTCTGACTTAGTAGGTGGTCTTTGAGAGTTGTCCTGGCCAAAAGTTCAATCGCACTGTGGTCAAGTTGCTCTCTCTGAATTTTCCTGAGCTGATTCTTGGATGAGCTAAAGTCATTCCATCTCAGTAGGATGCTCTAGGGATCATGTTTTATTAGAGTAGACTTAGAGATCTTTGATATTCATCCTTTGCGAACCATTTGGGGAAGTCACTCAGCTTTCTTTGGCTTCACTTTCCTCACTGTCAAAAGAACGAGTTAGATGAAATGGATTCCTTTCAGCTCTAAGTCTATGTTCAAGGTATGTGAGACCTGTCAGACAGGTACAGCGTTAGAGGCAATGCAAATAATGGAAGGTTAGATGCCTTGTCCCTAATTGCTTAGAAAAGGGGGAAAGGAAACTTCATCAGCAGGGATGATTCAGCATGATTAACAAAGCTGAGATTTTTAAAATGCAGCTGCCTACAAGTAATTGGGTCATTTTCAAGTACAGAGCTTGAGCATGTAGGAACATTTTCATCATCAACTCAAAGCTGAAATAGACTGAAAATTGGTGCTCTGGAATGATTTGCCTAAAATTTGATCTCTGAGCCTCCTTCTCAGTTCTAGGAAGAGAGGAAATGTTCTTTATTCTGAGTGCCGGAAGAGCTTAGGCAATGTCTACCAAAATTCACACTGCTGCGGTTAAGGACTCCCACAATATACCAGCAACGACCTTTTAACCCTGTCTTCCATGTCAATGAATCCTGGCCACAAAGGACAGAGTTGGAAAGATTGGAAGGCAATTACAGGTTGTTATATGCTGCTGGGACAGAACATTTGGAAAACAGGAACCACTGTTTATGTGTAACCAACACATTGCCCAAGACTAGAACTCTAGTTTCGTATGGACCCAAATTCGTTCTTGGAGACATCTCAGTTATTATCAAATATCTTAGATTTATTTCTCCACCCAACATTTCTCCTGGAAACAACTGTATTTGACTAATAGACTAATAGACTAAGTGACACAGGAAGTCATGTCAAATCCAAATAAAAGGAAGAAATAAAAGAAGGAAGGAAGAAAGAAGAAAAAGGAAGGAAGGAAGGAGGGAAAGAAGGAAATAAGGAAGGAATAGTATGCTTCAATCTATTCAGAACGATATCAATCCTTTCTCTGGAAACAGATAAAATGCTTCATCATTAGTCCTTTGGGATCATCTCGGATCATTGCATTGCTGAGAATAGCTAAGGCATTCACAGTACTTCATTGAACAATGTTGCTGTTACTATGTACAACATTCTCCTGGTTCTGCTCACTTCACTTTGTATCAGTTCATATAAGTCTTTCCAGGTTTTGTAAGAGTATTTTCTTACTGCACCTGGGATTTCACTGATAAGAGAACTCCCAGTGAAAGAATTGCCACCTGCTCTGCAGTTTATATTTTTATAGTTACCTGGAGTTTCAAAAGGTTAAGTGTTTTGTTCAGGGTGACAGACAAGTGAGTAAGTATCTAAGGTGAGACTTGACAGGTCTTCTTTACACCAGGACCAACTGTCTATCTGTTAGGGAACACCATCTCCCTGTATTGCTTTGAGGTTTACAAAGCAATTTCCTGGAATGGAGAATTAAGTAGTGTCAAATCTAACAATGATAGTGATGCTAGATAATGGTTACAATGTACTGTACGAACATTATATCATTTGATTCTTACAACATCCACAGTGGGGTGGTGGTGGGTTAGACTATTTTATGGGGAACTCACACAAGGCAGGTGCTCATGTGGAGGTCAGAAGAAGCAATAAAGGAACACTCTCAAGATCTCTCTGCAGAACTTCAAAATTGGTTGGGAGACATGAGAGACACTGGCACATGACGCTCTAACTTGGCTTGCTTGATTCAAAGAAGGTTCTGTGTTCTATGAGTGAAGCAGAATTGTAGCAGCTCAAAAGAAACATGAAATGAGCAAATTTAGAGACATCTCTACTTCAAATGTTCATATGAACTATTTGTGCCTAACCTCTGGTAAAACCTTCTGAGCTCGTACTGGTCTGATCAGCCACAGTTAGACACACACTGTACCTTGATTCCAACCTAGTGATGTCATTTTGGTCCTCTTTTAGCATTAAGAACAACAACTACATTATTATCCCCATTTTATTACCATTATTATCTCCATCTCTCCATGAATTCTGTTTAGGTGACTACTGTATAACAGAGGGAAAGCTCTGAATTTTAAAAATGCATTTATGGGTAGTATTTTCCTTTAATTTGATTAAGAACTCAGTGTGAATTTCTGAGGTTGATGATTTTTTAGTCAGTCACCCCGGGCACAATTCTCATTTTGTGATTCATCTTCTTGCTCAAGTTTATTGAGATTTATTTCAAATCTCAATTGATGTTTCAGGTCAAAGATTCAAGACAGGGCAAAGAAAAAGTTCCTCATACATCTCTGGTTCTATTTACGTGATTTATATTGCTAACATCTAATGTCTTTCGGCCATCTCCTATACTACAAAGCCTTCTCATTTCCTCAAGGACAAAGAAGGGTTACTCTAGAGTGACAGAAAAATTGTTACTACAATGACAGAAATTGTCAATATCAAATGTAATATGGACTGTCACTCTCTTGCATGATCCTTGCAATGTCAGAATTTCAGCAATATCCTTATACTCCTATTCTTAAGGTATTTACTTTTGATTAGGTTGAACTGAACCATACTCTAGGTCCCCCAGGCAGAGACGTTGCCTTGTGGGGAGCCCAGCTCAAGCTGGATCTCAGCTTCTACCGTCCTTGACCCCTTCTATTGGGATTCATGGCATGAAGGGCAAAATAGCCAAAATGAATTATCTTTCCTTGCCCAGATTGCTCAGGGTCACTGAGGTCTTATGGGTAGACCTTGCTAGCTCATCCTGCCTCCTTTCTTTCTTAAATTATAAAATTATAAAAAACTTTTGTTTGGGTCTCTTTGTTTGAGAAATCCATTGGACATTCCACAGGATGGCAAGTTTGCTATGCTATTATCTCAATTAAAGATGCTTTATTCCCACTCATGGTGTTGATTTCCTTTAGAACTTGACAAGAGGCATACCAGACAGGTCCCAGCTCCATGTGTTTCCCTTCATTGAAATCTCTCCCTCTTATTGCTCCTCATTCTGGAGACTGAATTAACAAATTAAAACAAAGACTGATCAATTTAAAGCAAACAGCAGGTAACCTGGTATAATAGAAAGAACCTTGGGAGTCAAATGACCTGGGTTTAATTCCTGGTTCTGTTGCTGAAATAATAACAATATCCATCAAGTTCAAATACAGCCTCAGACCCTTACCAGCTATGTGACTTTTGGTAGATCACTCAACCTCTACCCCAGTTTCTTTGTTGATAAAATGGGAATAAAAATAATACCTACCTCTCAGGGCTATTATAAGCTGAGCATAGTGCCTAGCACATATTAGGCACTATATAAATGCCAACTTTTAGCATTATTAATATTAGCATTTATAAAATGCTTTAAGACATACAAAGCACTTTATATGCTTTATCTCATTTGATTCTCACAATAAACTTGTAAGGTAGGTGCTATGATGTAATAGCAAGTAAAACAGGATTTTTTTGCTGTTTTTATTTTAATATAATCAAGAAGTATAATGCCTCTATTTGAATATGACTAAGGAGGATCTTTCCCACCCAGAGTGGGGCCTGGGAAGATTTGTAGGAAGGTCCACATCTTTTGTTAATGAGACACTGGTTCTCAAGGGATGTGAAGCCCTCTGGCTCTAGAATGTGTATAAAGACTCTGAGGTGTGAGTTTTATTTGGGGGCTTACTGACTGGAAGTTTTTGTTTGGCCAGACAAGGACTTTGGGAAGCTGCTAACGGAGCCTCCAAGCTTTGAGAACTCAGATGTACATGTTTCCCTATCTGGTAACTATGGTCAGACAATTGGACTGTCTGTTGAATTATGGTCAGGCAGAGGAAACCATGTCTGTTGATCTTTAGTTTCTCTATTTTCTTTGAAGTTCAGGGTGCTGACTCCCCTGAACTAGGTGAATGTTATATGTGCTTGGTTAAAGGAATGATACCTGTGCTTGATTAAAGTGATTGTTAACCCCTCAAAAGTTGCCTTTCCTTTTATGAATGCAGATCTAAGAACCTGTGATAGCAGCATCCCCTGTGTATGTTTGGATGCTTACTGTTACATGTGATTATTTCCATTTTACAGATGAGAAATCAGACAGAGACTTGCCCAAAGACATACATCTAGTAAATGTCTGAAGCTGAAACAGAATTTGACCTCATGCCTTCCTGGTTCCAAGTTCAATGCTCTCTCTATTATGTCACCTAATTGGCTAGTACATCAACTAACGGACTGTGTGACCTTGAACAAGTTGTTCAGCCTCTGCAGACACCAGTTTCCTTATTTGTGCTTGGTGGTTTTGAACCCTGAGTCCCTTCTCTTGGCCTCAGTTTCTTCATCTGTGAAACAAAGGGGTTGGATTAAATGTAATTGAGTTTCCCCCTCCCCTCTTCCTGGATTTTGGGAGGTTTACCTGAAATACATGACTAAAAAAATTCATTCCAACTCAAAAACTTTAAGGGTTCACTAATTATTTTTAACTATCCTTTGGTTCTTTCTTTCTACCCTTCCTGGTGCCTAAGATCCTAGGAACAGTGAATTTTGAAAGCAGTTTCAGTTCTTCCATTTCACCAAAACACCTAATTTTATTTTGGGCAGGTACTTCTTGCTCAATTTTTTCCATCCTTACCTAGTCTTCTGAGTAAGACCTGAATCAAATGAGATGCGCATTCAGCGGTGTGTTGGTAACATCCAACAATCACTTGTCGGAGGAGGGAGCATTTATAAGACTTTTCAGCTTAACCTGCATCATTAACATTTTCTCTCTTGCTTTCTTAAGTCTAGACAATCAGCACAACAAGAAATCAAGCTTGTGTTTGCCAATTTCCAAGGTGTAAATGCTCACACTGAAAATTTAACAATCAGTTCTTAAGAGCCAATATGAGCTGGCTTTCTATGCTCCCGTGTTTAGGTTAGCTTTATCAAGGGATGTTTCTGACCAACATAGACAAGAAATGCCAAAGGACAGTGAGGTCAAGGTTTATCAGAGAGAGGGCAGGGTTGCCTTTTGGCAATTGTAATGTTCTTCCAATGATTCCCAAACTTCTCTCTGGAACAAAGATCTCTCTTTCTAATACTGACTTTCCACTGGTTTTTCATGGCAAAACCAAAACACAGCAAGGTTCATTACTATCTCCAAAGAACTGAAGATAAACATTACCCAGAAGACAATGGAAATGTACATGTTAGCTGTGGACAGACTGCAGCATGTTACATGCAAGATATGATGAAAGATAAATGGAGTAAAGTAAAGAAAGCACACGAGTGAAAAAGGAGAGATTGACCCTTACTAGTAAGAGTGATGTCTTGGGCATATTCAGCCCATAAGATCCATTGGCATTCTTTTAGGATTATAGATATTATAGATTTAAAACTCAAAGACAGCCAGGGAAACTAATGTCCTCATTTTACAGTTTGGGAAACTGAACCACAAAGAAGCGAAGTGACTTGGCTATCTATTATATTTAGTAAATATCTGAGGCAGAGTTCAGATTTTCCTGACTCCAAGTCCAATACTCTAAAATCTATGTTGCCTAGGTGCCTATAATATCTCTTAAAGTTCAGATAAATGAAGGAAGGCTTCCAGAAACGTAGATGGCCCCTTGTGATGAATTTAGGGGAGGACATGGCTAATGCATGTGTGTGTGTGTGTGTGTGTGTGTGTGTGTGTGTGTGTGTACAGGGTAAAGGGGAAGAGATGGATTGAAATTTGCAACATTGAAGGAATAGTCACATCAGTGAGATTGGAAAAGAAGGAAGGGAAGAGAGGAGGAAAGAAGGGAGGGAGGGAAGGAAGAATGAAGAAAGGGAAGGAGGGAGAATGAAGGATAAGAAGGGAGAAAGGAAAGAGGCTGGGAAGAGGAAGAGATAAAGGGAGGAAAGAGGGGAGTAAGAAAAGAGGGAAGGAAAGAAACCTTTTTTAAGCACTCACTATGTGCTAGGTACTGTGCTAAGTGCTTTACAGTTATTATCTCATTTTATCCTCACAACAACCCTGTCAGGTAAGTGTTCTTATTTTCCCCATCTTGACATAAATTGGAGAGCTAAATATCTTTCCTGAGATTGCACAACTCATGAGGGTCAGGTTATTTTTGAATTCAGATCTCCCCGACTTGAGACCCAGCTCTCTATCCACAATGACACCCAGCTGCTTCTCCAAAAGAATGGAAACACCAAGGAGTATGGATGTCTTGTCACTATTCCACATCCTGCACTGCCCAGCCCTTGGGTATACCTTGGCATCCTCAAAGGCAAAAGAGAAAATGGATTCTAATGTCAGGGCTTTTTTTGGGGGGTGAGGGTGGAATCATGGGTGCTTCTCCCTTTCTTCCCCATGGCTTCCATCTCCAGCCTTTCTGAATGGATCTCTTAATGATCATTGTGGATGCCAGAGTTTTTGAGCCTTGTAAGCCCATGGAGTCAGGTTCTCTTCCCAGCCTACCTGCATGTGACACCCATTAATTTCCATTGGAGCTACATGTGTTTACTTGAAGGGAGAATTTAGCCTGTAGGATTTTTTTGTCTCATAATTAATGACATTTCCAGCCACTTCAAGTGCATGTTTTGTGTCTATAATCATTGTTTAAGAGGATTGCGTTCCAGAAAAATTAGAGGCTATAGAGTCTGAACACCTCCCACAGAATGATCATTCTGTATCCCCCATGTCTTCTCCCTCCAGCTGCTTGCCTTCTCAGTTGTTTTCTCCCACCCCTGACAACTAGGTTCTCAAATTGAGGGATTAAGATTGGATAGATGGAAAGATTTATTTATTGATGGTCAGAGTCATAGCATTCTTTGTAAAACATTTTCCTTTCCCATCTACATGCCTTCACTTGGGCTATTTCTCATGCCTGGAATGCATTCCCTCCTCATCTCAGTCCCTTAGAATTCTTAGTTCCTTCTAGAGTTCAGCTCAAATATCTCTCCTTACATGAATGCTTTCCTGCTTCCCCTCCCCAGCCCAAGATACCAGAGGTACTTCCACCTCCCAATTCCTTTGCATTTGTATATAGGCTCCAAGTGTTATTTTCCCAGATACAATGTGAACTCCCTCAGGACAGGACTTTTATTTCAATCTTTGTGTCTCCAGTGCCTAGCACAGTGCCAGTCACAGTGAGAGAATAATAAATGCTTATTGAACCTTTTTCAAAATAGGCAAGATCCTCCTCTTAATCAGGCGGTTTAGATAGAGTCTGTCTATCTGGCAGGGAGAATGGTAGCTACAATTCTTTCAGGCCATACAAGTCTACAATGGTGTGTTATTCTGGTTCAAATGGTTCAAAAGGTATGGTTGTGTGTGTCCAGACCTGCTGTTGTCATTGTTTGTCCTTCCTTTTCCAAGAGAACCATGACATCAGGAAAGTAATGCCATGACTTGCAAATGAATTGGTTTTAAATGAGACAGGGCTATGCAAAGTCACCAGCCTCAATCTCTCCCCAAGAGCCATCTGGGTCCAGTGGCAAGATATAAATTAGGATGATTGGAGATGGCCCTAATATAGAGGGAGACCTTGGATTTTTAAAGCCAAGGTCTTTCCCAGGTCTCAGTTGACTGAGGCAACACCCATTCAGTGATTAAGGCTAAGTAAGAAATAAAGCAAAGAATGACCTCTTAAAAAGATCAATCTGGCAGTGGGAGACCCTCAGACCAAAATGGAAACAATTGCTATTTACATTCTCTCTGACCATCAGGGCCAGAACGATGACCAAATGAGGCTTGGGCTGGGACCTACTGTTGGCCAATCAAGGAGAGCCAGAATAATTTGGGTTTAAGGTATGTCCTTAAGAAAGAAATCTAGCCAGTAAACCTCAAGATATCTTGTGAGATTTCAGTGATCAAAATTTATATTCCTTTGGGCAGAGCACCCACAGGTAAGAGTAAGATGCCTTATGTGGACAGGGGTAGAGGTAAGAGGGAGAGTGTGTGTTCATCCTTCATTGCCAAAGAAGACCATGCCATCAGAGAAATGATGACATGACTTACACTTGACTTTGTTTTTGAGCGAGGGAGGGCTATGCAGGTCACGAGCCTCACTTCTCCTCAAGAGTCATCTGAATCCAGTGACCAGATATTCATCAGGATGACTGGAGATGATCCAGGATGAGGCAATTGGGGTTAAGTGACTTGCCCAAGGTCACGCAGCTAGTGAGTGTCAAGTGTCTGAGGTGATATTTGAACTCAGGTCTTCCTGACTCCTACACTAGTGCTCTATCCACTGCACCACCTAGCTGCCCCTAAGAAGGAGCAAAGGAAGGAAGGAAGGAAGGAAGGAAGGAAGGAAGGAAGGAAGGAAGGAAGGAAGGAAGGAAGGAAAGAAGGAACCGTGTTGGCCAACTTGTTGGGGCCCCAGTGGGGCAGCTCTTACCACTCACAGACTGTGTGTCCTTTGTTCTCAAATAGGATCATGACATTAGGAAAGTGATGCCATGACTTGCAAGTGAATTGGCTTTAAGCGAGCTATGGCTGTGCAAAGTCACTAATCTCACTCTGTCCTCCAGAAATGCTATGACAAAGGAAGAAGGGGACAAGCATTTATTAAGTGTTCACTGTATGCCACACACTGTGCAGAGTGCTTTACAAATATTATCTCATTTGCTCTTCATAACAGCCCTGTTGGAAGAAGTCATTGTGATACTTATTTTACAGTTGAGGAAACTGAGGCAGACAGAGGTTAAATTACTTTCCCTGGGGTCACACAACTAGTAAGTATCTGAGGTCAGATTTGAGCTCAGGTCTTCTTCACTCCAGACTCGGTGTCCACTGAGCCACTTAGCTGACTCCTCCCTGGCAAATAGTAGGCACTAAACAAATGTCCATTGGCTGACAGTCTCATTCTCATTCTCTCTCTCTCTCTCTCTCTCTCTCTCTCTCTCTCACTCTGTGTCTCTCTTTCTGTCTGTCTCTGTCTCTGTTTCTCTCTGTCTCTGTCTTTCTCCCCCTTGTCTTCTCCCTCAGTTCCCATCCCCATCCTTCAACACTCCTAGTTTTAATTCTGAGTTAGAATTTGTACAAGGAGCACAATGAGATAAGTCTGAAAGGGTGAAACAGCTGCAGACTGGAAAGGTTTCTGAACAGCAGGTGAAGGAATGGGAACTTTATTGGGTCAACAATAGAGAATCATTGTAGAGCTCTGAGCCCAGAGATGATTTGACTAGATCTGAACACAAGGGAGATGCTGAATTAGAACAAAGAAAATTTCAGCGTCTGGTCCTGAAGTTCTCACCTTAGTTCTGGCAGGTGATGAGAAGCCTTTTCCTGGCTACTTAAGTGTCCTCCCTTCCTATCTCAGAGCAGCTTGCTCAACCTCTCTGGGACCTATCAGGGTAGGTCAAATCCCTGCTCTGAGTGTGGCGGATCTAATTTCCTTGCATTATTGCTCAGCCAGAAGGCAGACACTAAATAAAGGCAACCTCCCAGCTCCCAATGACATCCTGTCTTCAGGCCCAGCGGAAGGATAATGGCCATGTAGGATTTCAGGCATGTCTGCTGATTTGCAGTCTCTGCAGGAAATTGCAGTGTTTCCGAGGACAATATTCTTAGTCAAAATAGATTCGATGCAAAGCTGGAATGATGACCGCAGTCAGAGTTAATGATAACTGTGTGTTTGGCTGGCAACCACCAGAAAAGAAACGTTTTCTGCTTGCAGACAGGGCACTTACTCAAGCTTGCCCCGAAGTATTGACTCCTTATTCTCGACCCTCTCATCAGGGGAACAGAAACCACTGGTGTGCTCTCCTTGTGTGCCTGACACAGATTAGGGATGGCAAGAGGCAATTGCAATAATGATACAGTTTGACATTTGGAACCAAGCTAAAGCTGAAATGGAGAAATGGGGAAATGAGGAAAAATAAGGGAGCTACGCTATATGTCAGTCATATTAATTAATATTGTTTTGGACTATTTAAAATAGCTAGACAGTATAAGAATGGAATATTGCTGTGGGATAGGAACTGAGGAGTTGGTGGACTTAGAAAAATATGGAAAGACTTGGACTTGTGAAGAAAAAGGTTATCCATCCTCAGAGAAGCAGGGCAAATAAATATAGTACAGTCATGCATAGATGCATGTGAATGTATGTGTCTATAGTTATAGATATTTAAGTATATGTATGTGTATGTAAGTATATGTATATATGTGCTCCTATACATATCTTTATGTGTATATGTACATATGTATGTGTGTATGGTTATATGTATATCTATATACATATATACATGTACTTATATGTGTGTATGTATGTCTGAGCTTGATTGTACCTTCTGGGGAGGAGGAAGGGGAAAAAAATAAAGTTGAAAGTGCACTGCAGAGAAGAAAAGAAAACTTACAAGGAAGCAAAGATGCATAGTTATGAACACAACGCATAGTATTTAATATATAGCCTTTCTTGAAATAGAAAATTATTGCTATATATTTTGAATCCTCTCAAGTTCTGCTGGACATGTTGTAATGCTTTTTTTCTTTTCTTATTTGTATTTAAGTTTTAATATTTAAGTTTATAATATATCTTTTTAAATTTCTTGTTTTGTATTTAAGTTTAAAATAAATTAATTTTAAAAAATCCTCCCTAGCTTTTTCCTAGACTCAAGTCAAATTTTACCTTGTGTAGGAGGCCTTTCCCAGTACCCCTCTTCTAATGCCTCGCTAGTACCTACGTGCCATCTCTTCTGTATATATCTTGTAGATGCATAGTTGTCTCCTGCTTTACAGGATCCCTTCCACATCACAGGGGTTAGGGATGCCCCCAAGAGTTAGAAAATCGATGTAAGAGTTTTGGCCTTCTCTGCATACTAGAGAAGAAGTCCAAATTACTATGTTATTAAAAGATAAAATATGTTGATAATGTACAATACTATACATATATTTCTGAGTTTCTAAACCTTTTCTCTGTCATCTGCTGGCCTTTGTGTATCGTCTATAGCTTCCAAAAAACTCCCCCCAAATTCCCATTCAAATTCTTATACTGACCCACAATATATCGATACATAATGGGGAAAGTTGTGATATAGAAGGAATAACTGTAGAATGTGAGCTCCTTTAGGGGTGGGGATGGAGACTCATTTTCACCATTCTTTGTATTGTTTACTCTTAGGATAATGCCTGGCCAATAGCAAGCATTTAATAAATGCTTGTTGCTGGAATGAGTGAGGGGAGAAGGGATCTGTCTTGTAAACAGATCCCTGGTAGCCTTAGTAACCGCCAGGTTGAAGAAGCTGAAAGTGCCTAGCACATACTAAGTGCTTAATAAATGTTTTTTGACTGACTGACAAAATGAGAAAAGAGCCTATGGTTAACTTGGGATCAAATAAGATTACCAAGTATCGTAATGGGTAGACAAAAGAAAGGACAAAACTTTATTTTTTTTAACACAAATTCAAATTCAGGACCAAAACTGTGGATACTGGAGGATGAGGGAGGGGACAGGGAGGAGAGAGAAAGAAGGTCACATCAAGTGATATAGTAATACACATGGACAAATTATGTGCAAGCACAAATACAGATTGATACATATTAATGTTCACATTCTAATGCCAGAAAATTCTATTCTCCATGGTATAACAATAATAATAGCTAGCATTTATATGGTGTGTTAAAGTTTGCAAAGGAAGCCTTGAAAGGAACTTCTTGGGATCATGGGAAGGTAATTTAGTACCAGTGAGACTGTAGGAAGTTAGTACACTTTCTTAGCCCTCAGTTTCCTCATCCGTAAAATGAAGGCTTGAAATAAACAACCTCTGAGGACACCTTCTAGCTCTAAGTCTATGATCCTATGACGATGGTAATCAGCATTTAAATAGTGTGTTAAGGCTTACCAAACCCTTTACTGGTTTGATCTCATTTGAGTTTCTTTTGTAGTACTGTAAGGTTATTATCGTCATTTTACAGAGAGTCTCAGAGTTCAAATGACTTGCCGGGGTCATGGGGCTAGTAAGTGTCAGAGGCAGGATTCAGACTTGGTCTTTAGGTACTCATTCTGCTGAACCATCCTTTGCCAAGAACTTCAGCACTGGTCAGCTCCATCTCTGAACTGGAACTTGTCTGATGCCCCCCTTTGCTGTTGAGTAAGTCTTGTAGGGGCCATTCTTTGCCTCATTTTTTATTAAGCCTTAATTACAGAATAGACTTTCCCTCAGTCAAATTAGACCTGGGAAAGACGTTAGCTTGAAAAGGCTAAAGTTCCCCATTGCATCCTGCACCATCTCCAGTTGTCCCAATTCATATTTGGCCACTGGACTCAGATGGCTCCAGAGAAGAAAATGAGGCTGGTAACTTTGTACAGCCTTCCCTCACTTAAATCCAATTCACTTCTCAGTCATAGGATCATCTTCCCAATGTCATGTTCCTCTTTGAGAATGAAGGACAAACAAGTCTTGTGGGCAAAGATTGTCTTCAGGGACCAAGAATCATAGACAGATTTAGAGGTGGGAGGGACCTTAGAGGATAACTAGTCCTACTTTCATTTTACAGATGAAGAAACTGAGGTCTGGGGAAATTAAATGACTTATCCAGAATATGCATAATGATTGAAATAACAAGCGGTAGATCTGAGGTCATCTGCCTCCAAATGTAGTGATCTTCGTCTAGTAGCATGCTGCCTCCCCCTTTCCTTACTTCATTGCTCTCTCAATAACAGATTTCCATTCCCTCTCTTCCCACCCTCCTGCTCCTCTTAGACCTTACTTTCAGGTCAGGATCTGATAAACTCTATCATTTCTGGCACATATGACTGAGAATGCTTAAGGCAGTACTTAATCAAAAGGATATTTGTATTCAAGGGAACAGAGGTTGCAATGAAAAGAATGGCTTGAAACTAAGTGGAAATAATGTTAGGGCAGGGTTCTTAACCTACGTGTGTGTCATGGCCTCTTTTGGAAGTGTAGTAAAGTCTATGGGTCCCCTTCTCCAAATACACAAAATGTGTTAAATACACAAAATGAAACACATAGAAATAGTGAGTCAATGATATTGATATAGTTAGCAATATATTTTAAAAAACTAATTTAGAGATGCCAAGTTTAAAACTGCTATATTAGAAGGAATCTATAGTCCTTCACAGTCTCCTTGAAGTCCTGGGCTCTTAACAATAAAAATACTGTTATTGTTAATAGGAATTTACACTCATATAGAGATTTAAGGTTTGCTGATCATCTTCCTTACAACAATCTTGTGAAGTCTGTAGGGTGTTACAGTTCCTGTCTGGACTCTGAAAGAACTGAGTTCCAGACTCAGATACTTACTAGTTATTAGACCTTGGGCAAGCAACTTAACCTCTTTTTGCCTCTTGTTTCCTCATCTGTAAAATAATGATAGCACCTATGTCCAGAGTTACTGTGAGGATCAAATTAGATATTAATTGTAAAGTGTTTAGCACAATGCCTGGCACCTAATGAGAGCTATATAAATGTTAGCCATCATCATTATCATTATCTCTAATTTACTGATGAAGAAACTGGAACTCCAAAAAGCTAAGAGAACTACCTATGGTCATACAGCTAGTAAGTGTTAAAGCCAGGAATTGACCCTAGGTCTCCTAACTCAAAATCACTTGTTCTTCCATACTAGCCTATTTGGAAGGGACCTCAAAGTTCCTTATACTTGCATATCTGCCTGATGTACTAGTCTCCAAGATGACAACATCTAGTTTTTGCTTTCTCCCATTGACAGGGAATTCATTACCTTCCAAAGTAACTTAATTGATTTTTAGATAGCTGTAATCATTAGAATGTTCTCCTTTATTCATATATTGAATTAAAACTTTCCCCCCCCATCATCTCAGCTCACAATTCCCATAATGCTCCAGAGTCATGGCCTCCAAGATCCCAGAATTATCTTCCATGATACAGCAAGCAGGACTTTTTGACATTTTGGGAATCATGGCCCTTGGACAGCCAGTCTGGGGAAGCCTATGTACCCTGGCTCAGCAAAAGGTTTTAAAATGCCTAAAGTAGAGAGACTTACAAAACAAAAGGGGAAAAAAACCTGAGTGAATTGAAATATTGTTATCCAAGCATTTTTACTTAAAATACAAGTTCATGGACCCCAGATTTAAAACTCCTGCGTAAGGCCACAAGAGGCATTGAAATAAGGTTTTCATAAAGGATACTGAGCTTAGCAGTGAATAGTCAACAGAAGCAAAAGTCCCTGGTGCTCTCATGTATGATTTCAGAATATCTCTCCATCCTGGTTTTCATGATTCCCTCCCAAAGTGCTGTTCATGGTTTAAAAAATGGAACATTTGTACAGAGAGGCTGAAGGCCAAAGGCCAAATTTCTCTTCCTGCAATGCAATACAATGTACTTTTTAAAAAATCACAATTGTCTGTGTTTCCACCAAGTATGTGTATAAATATGAGAGCTGGCCCTCTTGCTGGGACATGTTTTTGCTGGCAGAAGCCTGGAGTATCCAACAGCTCCCAACTGGGTGAGGTCGGGTGGAGGGTGGAGAAAAGGTAGGCAACCTAGAGGCTGAAACAAAATTTCCTGCCTAGAGGACAAACATCTCTCTACCCCCTTTGACTTCAGTTCTACAGTTCTGCTGTTTAACTGGGGACTCAGAGGAATTTGTAGTCTGTTTGCTTTATAAGGAGGAGGAAAGGGAGGGAAGCAATGTACTGGGTGAGGAGGCAAAGGTGGTGGTGGTGTGCTTTTTTGTATTTTGGCTTAGTTTTTTATCTCTTCCAGCAGTTTCACCTGTCAAAACATTATGAGAAATTGGATTGCAACAAAGGAGAAAGAGTCAGGAAACAGCAAGAGAGTAGTCATTTAGCAAGGAGACCCAGAGCCCTAAAAACACAAAATACAAAGACTCTATGGTGTGCCTAGAAATGTTTAGCTTCATGAAATCACAGGACATCAGAGTTGGAACGGGGCTTAGGAACCATCTTATCCAACTCCTGCCTTACAAATATTCCTTCTTCTTGAGACATTCCCAAAACAGAAAACTCACTACTTCATATGGCAGTCCGTTTTCAGATAGTGCTCATTATTACAGAAGGGAAATATGAAAATAAGCATTTTTGTAGTGCCAACTCTGTGCCAGGCACTGTGTAAAGCACTTTTATTTGACAAAGATTATTTCATTTTATCCTCACAGTGATACTGGGAGATGCCATCCCATTTTACAGTTGAGGAAATTGAGGCAAACAGAGTTAAATGACTTGCCCTGGGTCATACAGCTAGTATCTGAACTTGAGTCTCCCTGACTGTATTCACTGGACCACCTAGTTGCCTCTGTTAAAAATAACTTTCATCTAGGATATTAATTGGGATGGAGGTTTTTGGGAGCTAGAAAGGGTCTTAGAGGTCATTTAACAGATGGCCTCAGGTGTTGAAGACTTAATAGCATAGGCTCATACATTTGGAACTGGAAGGTCCTTAGAAAGTCATCTAGTCTAAGCTTCATTTTAGAGATGGGTAGACAGAGGCCCAGAGAGGGGCCAGAACTTGGAGCAGGGTCACAAAAATAGCAAATGACAAACCCAGGATGCTCTAACTTGCCCTGTAACGGATGGCAACATTAGGATTTGAACTCAGGCCCTCTGATTCTAAATCCACTCTTCTTCCCACCAGGTCACACTGCTTCATCTTCCCTTTGGAGGCAAGCAGAATTAATCTAACCCCAGAATCCCAGTATGGCATCGTTGAAAGAGACCTCAGTGGTCAGCTATCCCAACCCATGCCTGAAGAAAGAATCCTATAAACAAATGTTCATCCAACCTTTGCTTGGAAACCTCCAATAGAGTGGAACTCACTATTTCTTCAAAAAAGAATCATCATTCCACTTTTGTATCGCTCTAATTCTTGGGAAGTTTTTCTTCATATCAGCCCTAAGTGCATCTTTTTGCAGCTGGTATCTGTTGCCAATATGACCTGTTTGGCTCCTGGGTGAAACAGAGCAAGTAGAGTAATACCTGTCCCACACAACAGCCCTTCAAATATTTGACAATAGTTCTCATTTCTCACCCTACCTGCCATCTATACCTCACACCCCAGTCTCTCCTTTTTCAGGTTAAACATTCCTTCAACCAGTCCATGCAAGGCCCTTCCCTTCCCTTGGATGTTCTATAACTCATCAATGTCCTTCCTAAACTATAGTGTACTGAACCAAACATAGTACTCCAAGTATGATCTAACTAGGGCAAGGTATGATGGGATTGTTTCCTACTTATTCATGGAAGTTATATTTCTTTTAATACAGCCTAAGACTAAATTGGCTTTCTTTGGCTGCCATATTGCTCACTTGTATTGAAGTTGAAGTCCATTAAAACCTCCAAATCTTTTTTTAGAATAACTACATATATACATATTTATTATGTATACATATTATAAATATGTATATTTATATATGTATGTCTATATATGTATATACGTATACATAATATACATATTAACCATATATTTATAAGCACAACATAACCACAAATACACAAGTTCTAACCACAACTTCCTTACCATATACTTGTAAAGTCAATTTTTTTAATCCAATGGAAAGACTTTATGAGGTTTATACTCACTAAATTTCATCTCATTAGTTTGGACCCAGTGTTCTAGCTTGCAAGGATCTTTCTGGATCCTGACTTTGTCATTCAGTGTCAAGTCAAGTTAATTAGCATTTGATAAACACCTATTATGCATCAGGCACTGTGCTAAATCCTAAGGATACAAAGAAAGACCAAAAACAGTCCTTGATCTCAAGGAATTCATATCCCAATGCAGGAGTCAACAGGCAAGCAATTACGTACAAACAAGATATAGACCAGATAAATTGGAGATAATCGCTAGCATTATCAGGGATTAGGGAAGACTTCTTACAGAAGGTGGGGTTTTATTTGAGACTTTAACGAAGTCAGGATTTGAAGTTAGGAGGAGAATTCTAGGCTTGGGAGACAGCTGGTAAAAATGCACAAAGTCAGAGATGGAGTACTGAGTTCGAAGAACAGCTAGGAGACCAAATATCACTGGATCATAGATTAGAAGAGAATGAAGTATAAAAAAACTGGGAAGATGGGAAGGGATCAGGCTATGAAGGACTTGAAAAGCAAGGCAGAGGATTTTCTTTTGATCCTAAAAGTGAGAAAGACTCACTGGAGTTCCTAGTCTATAAGATACCCTCACTGAATATGTGATCCATTGGCCAAAATATTAGAAAGAAGGAAGATGGAAGGAAAGAAAGAGAAGAGGAAGAAAGGAGAAAAAGCAGCTTATATAGTGCTCTACTTACATTTTCTTATTTCAATATCAATGAATCGGTCAGTAAGCATTTATTAAACTTCTACTACATACCAACAACTACACTAAGTGCTAAGGATACAAAGGTAAAAAAAAAATCCAGTCCCTGCTCTCCAGCATTTTATATTATGATATGTTATAGATTATTATATCTAATGGAAGTGACAACATGCAAACAGTTTTGTACATGCAAGCAAATGGGTATTATGATCTCCATTTTCCAGTTGAGGAACCTGAGGCTTAGACACATTAAGTGATTTGCTCATGGTCCCACAAAATTAAGTTTCAGAAGCAGAATTCGATTCCAAGTCAATGAATCCATTACAATTCCAACAGTGCTCATTATACCTTCTAATGCTTGGATCATTGCAGGCATACACTTTCTGAGACCAAATGAGATAATAACATGTACAAAGCATGTTGCAAGCCTTCAAGCACCATATAAATGGAAAATATATATATATATATGTATATCATACAGTAATGTATAGAATTAGTAGTTCTTCTCTCTTTGTCCACCTGACTACAACGTACAGTTTAAACCTTAATCGCATTTAAGTATGACAATAAGTGACTAATTCATGAGTTCAACATCCTACTTGGAAAATTTGAGACAAAAACATTGTTTTCTTCTGCTGGGCTGCTTCTGCCTAAACCTGTGTCCTCAGTGGGGAAAAAGCATTTGTTGGATTTCCCAAGCCATTTTAGGCTCTGTGACCCAGTACCAGTGAATCTCCTTTTACCTGGTTAGAAATTAATCCCTTTACCCTGATTCTGTGCTGTCTCCATTTCAATGGTGTACAAAAAGAAAACAAAACTTTCCAGGACATTGCTGGAGGTCTTAAGAATGAGGCCTTTCTGTGAGCCTGAGTAGTTTCATTCATAGCCTGTAGTTTTTGATGGTCTACTTAGAAGAGAGTGCAACTCTAAGCAGAGCTATCTGATTAGTTAAATACTCAGCCTGACACCCAAGATGGTCAGGAATGGAAAAAGACAGGACTTGAGGGTCAAAAAACTTGGATTGTACTCCAGGCTTGGGTTCTTCTTAGCTCCCTGACTCTGAACTAGTTACTTAATCTCCAAGGCTTCTTTTCTGAGTCAAAACTAGGGCAAGATGACTGGGTTTTTGTACCAAGGTGAAAAATTTGGAGAGCCCTAGAATTAGAGGGAGTGATTCATACTTTCTCCTAGCAACCTAGAAACAACATAGCTTAGCATCTAGTTTTCAAGAGTTCTTAATTGTCTGATAAGAAACTATCAGATGAAAGACTAGGTGAGATTTTTCCCTGCCCTGTCTGTTTTTCCCCCTCCTACCAACCTGGTCCTCAAACTCAAGGTATTGGTGTTGAGTCATTGGCTGGGGAATAAAAATTCCTACTATTCCTATGTGGTTTGTCCTTCCCTCTTGAAGAAGATCATGACATCAGGAAGGTGATGCTGTGACTTGTAAATGAATTAGATTTAAGTGAGGGAGGGCTGTGCAAAGTCACCAGCCTCACTCTCCTGAGTCATCTGGGTCCAGTGGCAAGACGTAGATCAGGACAACTGAAGTTGACCCTGGATGCAGTGGGAGACCTTGGACTTTGTAAGCTAAGGTCTTTCCCAGATCTCAGTTTGTCCGAAGCAGCACCAATTCAATGAGTAAGGCTAAGTAAGAAATGAGGCAAAAAATGACCTCTTTTACCTAATTAAAACAAATCTATCTGATTTCAAGTCAAGTGCTATATTCACTGTACCATCTAGCTGGTTCAAAAGCCATGTAATCTAAATCTCACATTTTACAGAGAAAGAAATTAAGGCCCAGATGAGTTGTGTTTGCCCAAGTTCACATAGATAGTAACGGTCAGATTTGGAATTTGAACCAAGGTCCATGAACTTTAGTTCTTTCTGCTTCTCAATAAACACAAAGTGCTTAGGATATGTGCAGGGGAGAGACAGTCTGATGTAATGAATGGAGAATTGAAATCAGGAAAACCTCTGTTTTGCTCCTACAAACATATAAATTTTGACATGTGTAGAGTACTATATTAGGCTCTGGATGCAGGTCCAAACCAGATAGATTAAAGGTTTGTGAGGGAGGGTACTAGCAGCTGGAGGGATTTGGGAGAGACGTCATGTGGAAAGTGATATTTGAGTTATTTGGAAGGAAACTGGATACTCTGAGAGACAGAGGTGAGGAAGGAAGGCATTCCAAACATGAGTGACGGTCAGTTCAAAGTCATGGTGATTGGAAATGAAGTATTGTGTATGAAGTAAATAGTAAGAGGGGCAACCAGGTGGCCAAGTGGGTACAGCATGGGCTCGAGGAGTCAAGAGGACCTGACTACTTACTAACTGTGTGGTCCTGGGTAAGTCACATACCCCTGATTGCCTCAAAAAATAAAAGGACAGTGAAAAGGACAGTTTAGCCTTAGAAAACATGAAGGAGAGGTATGTGTTATAAGTTTAGAAAGATAGATTTCAGCCAAATTGTGAAAGGATTTTAGATTCCAAATAGAGAAGTTTACATTTGTTCTTAGAGGTAATAGGGGAGTATTAGAGTTCATTGAACTAGCGGAGTGACATGGCCAGATATGTACTTTATAGATATCACTTGAGCAATTGTATGGAAAGTGATTTAGAGAGGAAAGACTTGAGACAGGGAGACCAGTCAGGATGTTGCAACAGGTGTCAAGTGGTGATAAGAACATGAATTGGAGTTATTCAGTGTGGATAGAGAGAAGAGAATTGCTGGATTGGAGAGACATGGAGGCAGAAATGCTCAAATTTGACAGCTGAATGACTAGGAGTATTGCTCCATAAATCAAATTGTTTTTCTTCTGGCTTGTAGGAATAAGGAGTGGCATGTTGTGTAGGTTAGCTCAAGAGGTGAGCACATACAGGGAAGCAAGATAAGGTAGGGAAAGTAGGATGGGCGAATCTGGCAGGATCCTGTATGCCAGGAGGATCTGAACCGAACTCAATAATCAGCAAGCTTTGCTTGACTCAGTAAGCTTTTGTTACACAATTTTGAAATTGCTTTCCCTGGATTTTGATTTTCTTGATGGTTTTTAGGGTCTTCATATTTTTAGATTTGAGGATGATTGTTTTTTCTTTTATGAATACATAGAAATAATGAACTGTATTCTCTAAAACTTGACACTGATTTTGATCCAGTGACTTTTGTCAGTGATTGGCAGTGATTTTGATCATTGATTAAACCCTAAGTAGGAGTAAAGGGATGTAGGACTAAATATTTTTATTGATTAGCAGAAATATTTCTGAGGTGTTTCTATAAATAACTACTTTCATCTGAAAGATTTTTTTTGGGGGGGGAGGCAATTGGGGTCAAACGATTTGCCTACGGTCACACAGCTAGTAAGTGTCTGAGGCTGGATTTGAACTCAGGTCCTCCTGACCCTAGGGCAGGTGCTCTATCCTCTGTGGTCTAAAATAAATTAATTTTAAAAGCCTATAAAGTTAGGAAATATTAAAGCTGGTTTTGGTCAACAACTTTGAGCTAGAACACTACAGCTTCCAAAGCAGGGGAAATAATTACTAACCTAAAGACAATAGAGAGATAAAGTATAGGTGTGGGTAGGCTGCATCATGTTTTTTAAAAGGAGTTGAAAGTTTGCATGTTCTATGAGCATTCTCAAGATGTCAAGAAGAACATTTTGGATACATCGTCTATGGAAGGATAATGACTGAAGTCAACATGGGATGATTTGTGTGTCACTGGAGGGAGTGCCAATGTTGAAGAGACACCAAATCCATGTGGTTATTTAATATTCGAACTGAGATGATAGAAAATAATAGAAAAAATCAAGACTCTATATTTGTTTGATCTCAATAGAAAAGTATAACAAATAAATTATCAGAAAATCACTCCAAACAACCAATATTCTCATTATTTAACTCGAGTTCTTAATCTAAGGTCTGTGTGCTTGTTTTAAAAAATATTTTGATAACATTTTCAAATAATTGGCTTCCTTTGTAACTCTGTATTTTAATTTCTGCATTTAAAAATATGATTCTGAGAAGGAGTCTATAAGCTTCACAGGATTGCCAGCAGAATTCATGACAGAAAAAAGGAGTCCCTGGTTTTATTAAAGAGGGAGGTGTCTGTGTGTGTGTGTGTGTGTGTGTGTGTGTGTGTGTGTGTGTGTGTGTGTGTTTGTTCTGTAACCTGCGTTAGGGCCAAAAAGCAAGGATGGTTAGGTCCAATATCATGGGAAGGAGATAAGCAAATTCATGAAATCAGAATTTTATTTACGCTACCATGAAGAAGGATAACTTATTGCCAGGTCAAATCCTATTCCTTCCTTACCTGGAAAAAAGAAATACAGTCTCTGATTCTTCTTAATACATCATTTTACAATTCTCAAGATAGAGGCGGACTTTAGAGATGATCTAGTTCAAACTCCTTATTTGAGAGATGAAAAATAAAAGGTCCAAAGAAGTCAAAGGAACGGGGAAACTCAAATGAATTCTCACTTGCAAGTTACACTCCTAATGACAATAAACGTAGAAAAACTTATTCCAAACAAACACATAAGAGTTGACATAGTATAAAAGAGACCCCAATTAATGAATGTATTAATTCTGTTTTCTGTTTCTGAAATATACCCAATTATAAAAAGGGAGAATTTGAAAAATTGCATTAACAAGATTCTTGAAATTAGAAGAGATGCCAGAAGTGATCTGTTCCAACCCTTACCTAAAATATGGACTTCTAGACCAGTGTTGAGAGGGAATCCATGACCTCACAAGCTGAACTACTCTGTTTTTCTCCAGGAAATTTTCTTTATATTAATCCAAAATCTTTGGCCATGAAACTTCCACATGGGAAAGGCTTGGGTCCTAGACCTGCCCTCTGTGTCTAAAAAAAAAAGTCTAACCTTTCTCCCCTATGAAAATCCTTCAAATATTTGAAGACAGTGACCATATTCCTATTTTCTATAACTTTTTTTTCAATATGAAACATCTCCAAGTCTTGAAAATGACCTTCACATGGTTTGGTTTCACATGGTGTCACCATCTTAATTCCCTTTCTCTGGACCCACAGTACCTTTCTTAAAATATCACAACCAGAATTGAACATAATTCTCTAGGTGTGGTCTTGCCAGGAAGAGTACAGTTGTTCTATCATTTCCTGGCCTGGCGTCTAATAGAAGCAGGGCTAGATTCCTCTTTCCATATTCTTTGGTTCACTAAAATATACATTGCAGTGCTTCTGGAAAAATTGCCTAAGGCTTAGGTTTTTACCAATGCCAGACCTCTCCAAAATGGGAAGTAAAAAGGTACTTAATTTACAATAAATTTGCGGTGTAAACCAGGTATGGGACAGGTATTTATTTTCTACACACAAAAGACTCACAGATTTTCATTATCAGAAAAACAGGATTTGGTGCTTTAACTTTTAACTACAGTTATACTCTCCTAGAGGGTTAATGTTGAAACATCATCACAACATAAAATGGTTTGAAGGACTGCTGAATAGGCTTTGCTGTATTTCATCTTGTTCTGCACTGTTCAAACTCCTGGTCCATGTCATTTGGCAAAATGTCCAGGCTTGGGCCCATCTTCTTCATTATAGAAGGTATGCTCTATTAATAGAGACTGAGTAGATTCAAGTGATATCTATCAGTCTTTTTATTATCTTTGATTATGTAAAAGTAGGCATTTCTCCATATCATTGCCATTTTAAAAATTAGTGTATATATATAAAATCAGAAGCACCCAGACTACATTACCTCTGAAAGAGATAATAAAAAGGAGTCATTGAAGTGTGACCATACTTAACTCCTTAAATGAAACAAGGTGGTTTAATATTTAATATTTAATCATTCAATTATTTATTACTCAGATATTTAATTGTATTTAAGAACTTAAATGTCTTTTTTTGAGTGTGTTTATTGTATTTAATGAGGTATTCACAATTTTAATTACACTATTAATTAGGTAATTCAGTGTCATACAACTCAGTTTCTGTGGTCAGAATTCCTTACTGATAAGAACAGAGATATCTTTGCAGAAATATGCTCATGGTCCTCTCTGCCAGCCAACACTCTCCTCCCATATCTTCTCTCTCCATTTTGAGACCCACGGGTGGTTGACCTAGTGACCTCTGCAGCTGTCAACTTGATTTTAGAAGTCAGTCAGTGAGCTGCTATCCCAGACCCCAAGAAGGATACCATCTCCTCTCCATTCCATTCCAGAACATGACTGACCAAGCCCTGATCTACAATTTTCCACTTCTCACTCAACTTAAGCCAAATGTGACTATGGATATTTGTGTATGACATTCATATGTGTTCATATGAAATGTATTCTTTTTATGTTCCTCTTTAGCTTAACTTGGAGATTTATTTGCTTTCTTTGACTTGTGGGCAGAGGGAGAAAAGTCTACCAGAACTACTCAAGAAAATTGAATTTGAAGAATAGACTGGACCATTCAACTTAGGAGTGGGTGATGGATATTTTCATTTTGTGAGCTAAAACAATATTTTTAAAAATTTGACTCTGCTTGAAGTTAACTAGTTTGACTAGGTGACATCCCACATGACCTTTGCAGCTTTTATTCACTTTTATAGCTCTATGAGTATGTTCTCCATGGCCCTCTGTCTCACTAACAAGGTTAGATGATTTTGAAGGAAGCCAGCCAATTTTCATGATGCCAGACCAAAAGGAAAAGCATTTCCCAATGTCTTCTGAGTAAATGGCCATGCATTGTGGAGTTGTTGTACTTTTCCCTATTCTGTAATAATAACTGGCTTTCATATAATATACTTTGTGTACTATACTCATACGAATCTCACAGCACCCTGGGTCAGCTAGCTACTGCCAATATTATTCTTTGTTTGCTAAAGATAGGACTCTAAGCCTTAGAGAAGGTAAGTGACCTGCTCAGGGTGGTGCAGTAGGAGTGGGATTTGGACCCTGAGCCCTCTGATCCCTGTGCCATGGGTACTTCTCATAATAATAGCGAATATTTATTTAACATTTAAGGTTACACAATCCTTTCTTTCCATTTGCCCTGAGCTCCTCACACTTTTAACATAAAATTAGAGTTGAAGACTCTTTAAAAAACATTGAGTCTAATGTCTTCATTTTAGATGAGGAAACTGAGGCATAGAGAGATTCTTACCCAGGGTCATGTATCTAGTAAGTATCTGAGATAGAATATGAATCCAGGTCTTCCTGAGTCCAGGTCCAGTGCTCTACCCACAAAACCATTTTGCTCTGTTGCATCCATTATTTCATCTCTTTCTGGCTTGATTTCATACTTCTCTTAATAAACTCATATTCCATCTAAGTTGACCTAGAAGCTGTCACCCAAACTTGGTAGTTTACTACTCAATCAAGTCATCCACAAGCATGTATTATGCACGTACTATAAGCATCTCCTGTGCTCAGTGTTAGGGATACAAAGAAAAAAGAAGTAGAAACCATACTTGCCCTCAAGAATCATACATTGTAATAGAAAGAAATGACACATTTAAGAAATGGGAGACCAGAGAAGAGAATTTTGTTCTGGGTTGTGTCAGGGATGATGAGAGCAGCCACTGGACCATAGTTTGTCATCCTTTTTCTGGGAATCATGGTAGTGCTAATTTCATTATTTTAATATATTTCTCTTATAATTAATTTTTTTATTGTCCCTGTATCCCCAAAGCAAAAGCAAGAAGGGGGAGGGTTCCACTCAAAGCAGGGAAATCAGAAATCCTTGAGTTTTTACTGGTTTTTTAACCATTAGTCCCAAAGAAGCACATAAAGCTCCAAAGACACGCATGACGGGCATCGTTCTTCCAGCCAAGAAGACGTTGCTCCAAACACTTCTATCTGAAGCCCACATTCCCTGTCACTCACAGGAGAAGGGAGGGCGGCAGTGTGTTTCTCCCCTCGTCCTCCCTCTTCTCCTCTCCTTCTTCTCCCTGCTCCCATTTCCTGCTGATTTTCATCTTCATAGCTCTTGGGCAGCCTGTCATCTCCTCAACGAGGCCCCAAGTTCGCTAGGGAGAGCGTCATTCCCTCATCACTCATTTGCTTTCTTTGATTTGTAGGCAAAGACAGTAAAGACGGACTCAATACAAAACGAGGGCAAAAGAAAAAAATCTAAGTTTCTTCTCCCCTGGCTGTCTGAATTCTCATAGTTACAGATACCATCCTCTTTATTAACCCCACTTAAGACAGAGAATATTGAGGAAACTATATGTAACTTCCTTTAGGGTAGAGCAGTGTTTGAGTGGATGGGAGAAGGAATAGTTTCCATATTGACTTTATAATAATAAGAACTGATATTTATCTAGAGTTTTAAAGTTTGCAAAGGGCTGTATTGAAATTACCTCTTTTAAGTTTCACAACAACTTTCAAAGGTAGGTAGCTATTATATTATTATTATAGAAGGTATTATTACCCCCATTTAATGTATGAGGAAAGTGGGGTTCAAGGAAGTTGAATGATTTCACCATGATACCCAGCTGGTAAATGTCAGAGTTAAGATTGGAACTCAGGTCCTCCCGACTTCAAGTCTGGAACTATGTGCTCTGCCACACTGGGTTTTTAAAATACAAAGAAAAGATGCAAAGAAACCTTTAACAAGAGAGCAAGTAATTCAATACCAAAATGCCTAGCCCAGAGGCTAGCTCTCTCTTCATTATTTTATGCAACTTCCAAATTCATAGAGAGAAATCTTTGTTGTTTAGTGGAGTCCAACTCTTTGGACCATGGCACTCCAAGTCCTTCTGTCCTCCACTATCTCCCAAAGTCTATCCAACCTCATATTCATTGCTTCCATGACACTATCCATTCTCTGAAGTCCCTTTTGCAGAGAGACCACTTCAGCATGAGGGCCAACACTCTAGCATTCTAGAAACAGCTTCTCCGAAGCACTCCTTGGGGTCTGAGGAAGAGGGACAGCTAATCTTGGGCCCTTGATTTAGAAGCACAATTGGAAGTAAATATTATGGCTGTTGTTCATCATTTGTACTTGAAAAGTACAAAAATGACATCATGATGTGGGGGGTCAAGGGACAGTGTATCCGACTGTGGTTACTCAGACCAATACAAGCTCAGAATGCTCTACCGCAAGTTGGGCACAATATGAACATTTGGGCTGGAGATGGAGTAAGTATAAATAAATGACGATGGAGTAATCTATTCTCCACCTCCCTCTTTCTCTTTCTCTCTCCCCTTCTCTTTTCTTCTTCTTCTTCTTCTTCTTCTTCTTCTTCTTCTTCTTCTTCTTCTTTCTCTCTCTCTTTCTCTCTTTCTGTTTCTCTCTCTCTGTCTCTCTCTCTTTCTCTCCTCTTCCTCCTCCTACTCTCTGTTCTCTTTCTCATTCTCTCTCTTTTTCTCTCCAAAGCTTTCTCTTTGGCTTTCTTTTTTTCTCTTTTCTGTTTCCCTCTCTCTTTCTCTGTCTCTCTCTCTCTCTATTCCTATATGGGTATATACACATGTGTATGTATATACATGCACTACATTCATACATATATGTATATACATGTGGTATGTGTGCATGTGTGCATATGTGTGTACATATTGGGGCCCAGGGAATGTAAATGACTTGTCCACAGACATATAGGTTGTAGCAGCAAATGAAGCAAAGCTTAGACTCTAGGCCCTCTGACTCATTCCACTGTCTCCTTACATTTATTGTCACTTCCAATAGCAGCTGGAGGCCATTGATGGGTCAGTATAAGTCTCTGGCTCCAAAAAGTAGACAAGGTATTGAGTTCTCTCTCCTCTGAGGTCTTCAGGCAGAGGTCAGAAAGGACCACCTACTGACTGTACCTTTGTGGGGATTCCTTTTATGTGGGGCAGGAGTTCCAACCTCGATGAAGGGTCTGAGAAAGAAACTTGTCAAGGGGGTGGGAAACAACTGCAGTTAAATAGTTATAATATCCTGTTGAAAAGTTCTAGAAACTCCAGATTGCTTTCCAATAGATGAATTATTTTCTAATTTTAAAAACAATTTTAAATCTGATTTAAAAATTTTTAAATCAAATTTAAAAATTTGGTGTACTTTTAGAATTGAAAATGTATTTGGTCTCCCTATTTTATACCTTATGAGTAAACACAAAGTACACTATAGAATTTATTTTCTTTCATATTGAATAGTGGTACAAAAGGTAAAAGAACCAAAAAACCGATAAACAAAACTGTCTGGAATCCCCAGGATATAGATTAGGGTCACACAACTAGTAAGAATCTGAGGCCAGACTTGAACTCAGGAAGACCCTTCCAACCTGCAAATTCTGTACTTTGATGAGTAATTAGTATAATGTCCGAAGCTGCTAAACTCAGTTATCTTCTGTTTTTTAACCCACGGTGCTCTACACACCTTCTCCACCTGTTGCTTCACCATGCTCCAGCTCCAGTCCTTCTTGGAGGTTGTTTTATGATCCCATTCTTGACTGTTCATAAAGGGTAGATGTCCTTCTCTCATGCTGCTTGCCCATTGGGTTGTGACTGTTTTGCCCTATGGCTCTGAACGCTGAAAAGTCCTCAGATAGGGCTCTAGGCACAACACCAAGATGTACTCACCAAAGCTGTGTGTCATTGCCTTGAAGGATAATAGGATAAAGATTCTGAATGAGTGGTGGAATTCCAGATTGGCCCTGTCTACAAATGATCTTTTGCTTATTGCATCAAACTTTAGAAACAAGGGGACTTTCTGAATGAGAGCTATGATGGTTTCAAAAAGACAAATTAACAATCCACCTAGGAAAAGTCAAGTGGATGAAAAATGTCTGCTGTCTAACCAGCCATATGCATTTGATTGGGCAAGTTGTTGAATGAATGTGTAAACACATAAATCTTAAGCACTATAAATGGACAATGAGCTAGACTTTAAATTGAATAATAAGAAGAATGTAATCTGGATTACATTTGAGAAATTGTCATGTTTTTCTATCAGTTCCAAGTCACGTCCTAATAAAAAACTCATCTTTTCAAAATATTTGCTGGGTGGTGGTGGGGTGGAGTGGAGCCAAGATGGCAGAGTGAGAGCAGCTACTCATCTAAGCTCTTAGACAAACTCCTTCAGATACCTCTAAAAAGAGAATCTGACCAAATTTTGGAGGTGCAAAATCCAATAGGAGACAGACTGTGGCAGATTCACAGATCATTAAAAATATTTACTAGAAAGTCAGCAAGCATTTTTTAACCTACTAAACACTGGGGATTCAAAGAAAAGTAAAAAACAATTCCTTCCCTCAAGGAACTTAAGTTCTAATGAGGCAAACACGGTTAAATCACGAGATCTGAAAACCAAATTTTTGTAAATGGTAATAGTCTCCCATTGGTGCTGTAGGGCAGAAAATAGAAGAAAACATTTTTGTATTTTGTTTTGGTTTTTGTTTCATAAAACAGATCATTTTATGAGACACAAGCCTGTTTTCCAGATGGTATCTTGCAGCTAGCCCTCACAGGCTCATCTTTATGGGGCAGCAGCTATGGCTTCATGATTTACTCTTATATCCTCACTCTTTGTATGTAAAACTGATGTTTTTCAGCCACAGTTACTAATGCTGCATCGAGGAGCAGGCAAGAAGACGGGCATGGACAGTCAGACCTTCCATCCTGCATGTCAATGAAGACGCTCTGTATTGGAGCTGTTAGTGTTACTAGCAGAGCTCATGCTTATAGCTTCCCTCTGACTCATAGTCTTGCCCCTCCATATTAAAAAAGTCATCCCAGTTTGGATTTCTCCATTCAAATAAATATTTCACTTTTGATTTCTTTATGCAAAAAGCCACATTGCTTTGGATTTTTGCTAATTCAAAAAACCATCTCACTTGTGATGTCTGCATTCAAAAAAGCTGTCCGTTCCACAATTTGATTTTGATGAACCAGGTTACTTGTTGCTCCTCAAAAGCAGAAAACCCCAGTCCAGCACCATATAAAGCTTCACTTTAGAGTGATCTTGAGAGAAAGAGCTATGTTTCATACCTCTAGGTTGGTTGGCTAATTAACAGGTAGTTATAATTTGTCTACTTTTCACTTTAATGTGTGCTAATGGAAAGAACCCTGACTCCAGAGCCACAAAGGCCTAGGTTCAAATCTCTTTCTTACCTTTTTTTTAACCTGAGTGACCTTAGGGAAGTCACATACCCTCCCTAAACTTCAATTTCTTAACCAGTAAAACAAAAAAGTTGAAATACCTCTCCAAAGCAACAGTGGAGAAGCATGTAACTCATTCCCAGTGGAAATGTCACCACTTAAAAATACATTTCTGACCATGATAATTGTACAGATTCATTTTGCCTGACAATGTTATGAGGATTTTGTTTTCTTTTTTGTTTTCAATGACATGGGTTGGGTGGAAGGGGAAGGATAATAGATTTTTGTTAATTGAAGAAAAAAATTAATTAGAAAAAATAAAGGGGTTAGACTTGATGACTTCAGAGTTCACCTCCAGCTCTTAAAACTTATGGTTGCCTTTCTCAAGTTTACAACAAAGTGGCCAAAATAAAGTTTAGGCATGACGTCTTCCTTTGTCCTCCATCCCAGTCACTGATCAGCTGCTGAACAGACACAGAAACATACCCAATCCTGTCCTCTCCAGTGGCATTTTGGTTATGCTGACTTGACTTTCTCTTTTGTTGACTGTTAGCCCATCACCACATGATGTTGTTATCATCTGCTATCGCTACTTGAGGCTCTGAGAGACATTCTGAGAAACAGTATGATCAACCAAATAGAAGATGAACCCATCAGATCATTATCTATCACATTTAAGGAAAGCCTATATGGTTTAGCTGGTGATACCTAAAGTTAGGAGCACAGAGAGGGAGAAAAAGGTAACAAAGGAAGGATGCTAGTGGATTACCCTTCCTCCCTTTCCCACACCTGGGAAATGGCAGACTGTACTGTGGTGCAAGGGAAAGAGGGCTGACTCAGGAGCTCTACAGAAATTTAAGTCCCACTTCTGATTCTTAATACCCGTGTGACCTTCTGCCAAGTCATCAAAACTCCCTGGGTCTCAGTTTTCCTTATCTATAAAATGAGTAAGGTTAAACTAGATGGAGTTTGAAGATCCTCTCGGTTCTAGCTCTATGATCCTATTTTTCTAAAACCTTCTAGGGAAGGAGAGGAAAAGGATGTTACCAGAGCCTCAGCTACAATGGTCCTCAGGCTGTGACAGGAGGAAGAGGAAATTCTCAGTGGTTTGGAAAAAGTCTGCTTCCTGTGTTGAGTTCATCTTGACACTAAGTTGTGGGTATCCCTCCTAGTTGCTTGCTTTTTCCTTCCTTCCTTCTTCCCTCCCTTCCTTCCTTCCTTTCTCCCTCCCTTCCTTCCTCCCTTCCTTCCTGGCAATCAGGGTAAGGTGACTTGCCCAGGATCACCTAGCTAGTAAGTATCTGAGGCCGGATTTGAACTCAGGTCCTCCTGACTGTTGGGTTATTTATCCATTGCACTACCTAACTGCCACTCACCCTCCTAGCTTCAATGAGTAGGAATCTAGAACCCATTGCCCCTCCATGAATGAAGAAAGTTTGAGGATACTAAAAAGGGCTAGGAGTTTATGGATAGGGGTAGTTTACCTTAAACACATATCATACATCTCCTACTCTACTACCTCCAGTGGACCCCCAGTTGTTTGACCATGACATCAGGGAGATGATGGCATGACAAGAGAGTAAATTGGACTTAAATGAGGGAGGACCCCAACTACCTGCAAGATCAAACAGGAGATCCTGCATTGTCTTTCTAACCTCCCTGGGCATCACACTGTCTCCATGGGATCCAACTAAGCTGGCTTTGTCTTTGTTTCTTGCACACAGTACTCCATCTTGTCTCTCCATTCCTTTGCAGTGGCCATCCCCCATGCCTAGAGTGACCAGAATCCTTCCCTCTGCCTCAGAATCCCCAGCTTCCTTTCAGGAACAGCTTCAGAGCAATCTTCTCCATGATTCCTTCCTGATCCCCCAAATACTAGTCTCTCCCCTTCCAAATTGCCTTGTATTTAACTAATTTGTTTCTATTTGTACATATTCTCTTTATATTTCTGATGTATATGTGTGTATGTCTATATGCATATACATATACCATACATATATGTGTATATATATATATATATATATATATATATATATATATTTGTTGAATGGTTTTTCAGGCTTGTCTGACTCTTTGTGACACTATATAGGCTTTTCTTGGCAGAAATACTGGAGTGATTTTCATTTCCTTTTCCAGATCGTTTGACAGATGAGAAAATTGAGGCAAAATTGAGTTGTGACTTGCCCAGAGTCACTTGACCAGCTAGTCATGGTCTTCGACTGGGTTGGAGCTCAGCACTCCTGACTACAGGCCCAGCACTACTGTCTTCACTGCACCACCTCACTGCCCCACATATGTGTATATACACATATGTAGATTTGTATACACCTCCACATGCATATATATATGTATATGCATATATATGCATATGTATATATACACACATATATACACATATATATGTATATATACATACACACACACATACACACACTCCTTTAAATGTACTTGTCTCCCACACTAGAAAGTAAGATCCTTGAAGGCAATGATGTTCTCATTCTTTGTCCTTGTGTCTGGAGCATCTAGCACATAGTAGACACTTAATAAATATTGGTAATTGTTTGAATGAGTGATTGAGAGTTGCCGTTTCTAGCTTTTTCATCCCATTGATTTCCCACCTCTGACATCATAGGCAGGGAAGCCACCAGTTTCTAAGAAGGAAGAGTCCAGATATTGGGGAGGAGGGGGGCGGGGAGGGGAGAGAGGTTTCCAAGTAGAAGGCAGACTGTTTAGAGCAAAGAAAATCTATCTAGAAAAAGACTAAATCCTGGGGGATGGAGGGGGTTGAGGTGGGGGCAGGATTTACTTCTCTGTACTCCTACAAGCCCAGTACATTATCTCAGCTGACTTCAGGCTTCCAAGCAATTTCTGGTCCAGCAATGACTCAGACCTATGATTCATTATTGTCTGCAGATTTCCTGGAGCTTGTTGTTTGAGGTCAGACAACATGCAGTAGCCCTGGATTACGGTGACGTTGTAATTAACAAAGCCATTGAGAGGACTAGACCTTGACCCTAACATGAGTTTCCAGGGCTCTTGTTTCACCCTCTCTCCCATCATTGATTCAGAAAACAGATTAGATCAAAAAGAACCTAAGCATTGAGGTGGTGGGGGCCTTGAGACAGCAGTTAACTTGGAGTGTTGACGTACACAAGAGCTCTTTGGGTGTAGGATGCACAGATGAGACGAGTAAATTATTACCCTCCATCAACATTGTATTCTTCCTTCAGAAAAAATAAAGACATGCCCTGACAACATAAGGGAAGCAGAGGAGTAGGAAGGTTTATGTGATTGATCTTTTATACTTGATAGGCCTCAGAGGAATAAAATACCAGCTAATTAATGAATATATAATATATATTAGAGGTCAGGTATTGGACATTTGCACAAATTAAAAACATGGCTTAGAAGAAATCTACCCAAGATAAACTAGTTTATTATACACAGCAGGCATTTAGGAGTGGATTAATAAAGGAACACTGAGGGCATATATTTACATTAGTGTGTATATGTGGGAATTACCAAGAACCAAATTCTCATTCATTTTAATGTGAAATTATGCTTTCATCAGGCCCATTTGTTGTTTGGATAAGAGCAAACAATGAAAATTCTAAAATAGCCACTTTCTTTTTTACGAATATGGAGATTTTTCATTTCTATTAACTTTAGACTATTTACTCATTTTTCCAGTTGAGTTCTATGGTTGAACTTCTGTATTTCTTTTCCCAGAAGTAAAGTAAAAAATATTTGGTATATTACCGTAAGCTAAATATTAGGAAATTTCCCAGAGGTGCAAATCTGATTCTGCTGATTTATTTTTTTTAATTTCTATTTAAAAAAATCAGTGGTAAGGCAGCTAAGTGGCACAGTCCTAGAGAGGGGAGGACTTGAGTTCAAATCCAGCTTTAGACACTTGATACTTGTTAACTGTGTGACCCTGGGCAAGTCATTTAAGCCTGATTGCTTTGCCTCCCGCCTTCAAAAAAAAAAATCAGTGGCATTATAGAGTAATGGTTTTTAGAGAGATAGCCTTGGAAGAAGACCTGAGTTCAAATCTTCTGCCTTATACTGTCTGTGATGCTAGATAAGTCATCTAAGTTCCCAGTGCCCAGAGGCAACACTCTTAGATTTTAAATCGCAGAAAAAAACGTTCATTTACCTTAACAGAGAAAGTTCCCCACCAGGATCTTCCTACCCTGATGAAATTATAGATGTGATCAAATAAAATCAGTCACAACAGTTGAACTAAAATTTACCCTTTTTTTCTTCCATTAGGAAACTCAGGGAGTCTAGGTGGTGGATTTCTTGAGTACTGGAGCATAAAGAAGATAGTGAAGGGATGAGTTCAGTGGCATTCAGCAGCCAGAATTAGGAGCTGATGGAGAACTTGAACCTTGCTTGAGTCAGTAGTTGTAAAAATGCAACACCATTCGGATTTTTGCACCAACAAAAACTATAAGCAGAAAAAGGTTTTTAGATAAAACAAAATAAGTGAATATGATTCATACTGTCATTATTGTTCTGTCTCACTTGGTGAGTTTTGGTGTTTTCTTGGCAAAGATACTGGAGTGGTTTGCCATTTCCTTCTCCAGTTCATTTCACAGATGGGGAAACTGAGGCAAACAGGGTGAAGAGACTTGCCCAGGGTCACACAGCTAGTAGGCTTCTGAGGTCAGATTTGAACTCAGGTCTTTCTGACTCCAGGCCTAGTACTACCTAGCTGCCCTGTGATTTGTACTACATACTCAATTAATGGAAGAGACTCTTAGGTGGGCAAGATCTCTTGGAGTATGGATACACAGATGAGATGAGCAAATTAAACCCTCATTTAATACCACATTCTTCATTCAGAGAAAGATGCATGCATGATAGAGATAAGGGAAACAGCAAAGGAGCAGGACATAGCAGTGGATAAAGACCTAGCCAGGATGTCTTGATTGTTCCCACGGTGCCACAGATTGGCTGTGTGACCTGGGGAAGCTTGCTTAGCTTCTCAATGACTCAAGCAACTCTCTAGAGCAATAAGTTTTAGAACCATTGACCAGAGAGACTTCTCTACTAGATGAAATCACAAGTCATGTGTACACAACCCCCATTCCCCCATTCTCTTTCCCCAAAATGTGTTATACTCCTCTAGAGGAGGAAGAAGGTTACCTCCAGTACTATTTGCATCCGATTAGAACTTCCTTCACTAAGGAACAGTCTATAGATACTGGTTAACCTCTCGTAAGTCATAACGAGCCAATCTGAAGATCATTCTGTCTCCAATTCTCATGAACCATTTTGAGGTATCTAAGCAGAGAAGGGTTTTTGTTCTAGGGATTTTTATTGTGATATTATATTTAATTATTAATGGATTATAATGGAAAGAGCACTGGATTTGACATCAAAAAGTCTTGGCTTGGATATCAACAGGTTTGTGAGCACGGCTATTACTTCACCTGAATCTCAACTAGGTGTTTCTAAGGTCCCTTCCAGCTCTAAGGTTCCATGATTGTGTTCTCATTGAAGGTTCCAAGGTCCTTTGCAAATTGTTTGCTTGGCAACATGGTGTTTGAAGACAGCAAGAGGCTTTGATGAAATGGACGAGCGACTTAAGAGCACCCCCTCGTGGTCAATATTTGTAATAAGACGTAAACATGTAATAATCCATGGAACTAAGCTTAGCTGAAAGGACATTGAAGAGGCAGATGGTGGTTGGAAGGGGGTTACAACACACAACCAATGAGAAACTTTGAAAAAGAATTAGAATAAATCATGTCATCAGGGAAATAGATCATTGAGAAAAAATGAGATACGAAGAGTGAGGTGACTCTCAGCGTTCTAGGCAACTCTCTAAGACTGGTATGTATGTAATACATTACAATGTACATCAACAAAATCTGGTCTAAAAATATTACTTAATAGACACCATCAAATACTAAGTCGGTATGAAGATTGGGAAGCTTTGTGCTCACTTGACATATTAATTTTTTCATATCTCTTGTTTCTTTAATGCATGGAAAAAAATTTTAAAACATGGTTAGATGCATATACCAGATGGGGCAAATACTTTCTTTAAAAGATGCCTCCTCTTATGGGTAGTGGATTCCCCTTTACCACACATCTTCAAGCCTAGGCTGTAGACACTTGATCAGGAATGTCATGGAGAAGATTGTGAACCGGATAAGGGCTAGAAGAGACTTTATGGTCCATGGAAGCTCCTTCTAATTCTGTGGTACCATGCTCCTGTGATTGCCTTCAATATCCAGGGCATGAAAAAAAAAATGGAAAGATAAGGCTCTTCTCCATTTTAGACTCTTTATATAGGGTAAAAAAACCACTCCAGATAGAATAAAGGGCAACAAGGAATAGATAGTAGGAATAGTACTGGATATGAAGTCAGAAGAGACTTCAGTTTAATTTCCCACCTTAGACACTCACTAGTTGTGTGACCATGGCCAAGTCACTAAATATCGTTGACACAGTTTTCTTACTTATGAAATAGAAACAAAAATACCTCTAGTACCCATCTTACTAGGTTGTTGTGAGTGTCAAATAGGACAATGGATAAAAATATCAAGTATTATTAAAAGTGAAAGAATCTATCATTCTGGCATGGTAGGGCATATAAAGGGTTTTTTTGGGGGGTGACTTTTAAAATTTATTTTATTGATATCCTTTGTTTTCACATTATCTCTTTTCCCTCCTTGTGTCCCTCTTCACCCTCCTTCCTTCCTAACAAAGAATAAAGAGGGAGGGGAATCAGCCAAACCAATCAGTACATCAAAAAATCTGATGTTCCACAGCTATGGATCCCCAGTTCTACAAAGGACCAGGGGAGCTCTATCTTCTCCTATCTCTTCTTTGAGGCCAAGCCTGTTCTTTATAATATCACATTTTTACATCTGATTGTTTTACAGTTGTTTTTTTCATTTATGGTGTTGTCATTGTGCATATTGTTTTCTGCATCCATTCATATAAGTCTTCCTGTGTTTGTCTGTGTTCAGTAGGGAATAAGATTAATATTGTAGACTCCATCCCTAAACCAGTTGTGTGTATCCCCAATCTTTGGCTCTGTGGGAACGGGGACTATTTCATAGGAGCTTAGATCTAGAGTCAGAAGCAATACCAAAGATCATCTACTCCAAGCTCTCCCTCCATTTCACAGATAAAGAAACTAAGTCCTGAAGTGATAACGTGACTAACCCAATGTCACTCAGGGAGTAAGAGTCAGAAACAGACTGTTCTACATATACCACAGATTATAATTCAGTGGAGAAGGTTCTTTAAATATCTTAATGTTGGGTAAATGAAAACCTAGTGACTGATAAATTTTTTTCCCACTCCAAATTGTAGATGTATGCCCAGCTTCTTATGGTCCTGACTTCTGCAGGGGCAAGACTGTTCCTTGCTTTCACTGATTTTTTTTAACCACTTAACACTGTATTCAAATAACTCACCACAACCAACACAAACGCGGTAAAGGTATAATTTGTATGATACAGGTAGTTGCGAATATTCACAGGAATTTTATGAGCCTTCTCTGTGAAGTCCTACCTATAGGAGTTGAGCTGAGATATGCTAGCATTTGGTGCATAAAGCAGTTTCAACAAATTTGCTTTTGCTTCGTGTTTCCCCGTCCCAGGTTATCTTTAACCTATGACTTTATGACACCGATGGGGAAATGTTCACCAGAACTGAAGGGCTATAGCCCAGTCCATCAGTCAGTCAGTCAATTACTCAATCAATTACACATTCATTCATTCAACAAACATTTATTAAGTGACTGCTGTGTGCAAGGAAGGCATTGTACTGGCAGAGATAAAATGATACTCAGATGGATTTGTGATCTCATTCCTTCAGCCACACAGATCACAATCCATCCCTGCCTGCCCATTTTGTACAACTCCTGTCCATATTTATCTTTGCAACCCATGAAACAAAGATAAAACAGAAAACAAAACATCTGCTCTCAAAGAATTTTCCCTCAGGAGACTTAGTAGGATTGACATTAGTGCCTTTACAAAGATCTTTCTTCACATTAACCCTGGGAAATCAGTAGTTTAATTCAGAAATTCTACACTTCTGTGACTGTCTTTAGTGTTCCAAAAAAACACTTGAAAGAGAAATTTCATCTCCATCTGTGTTTACTGTGTTTACCCAAAAACATATAAACCAGTTAAGAGAAAAGTAACAGACTCATAATGGACTAGAGGCAAGAGAGCCTAGGTTCTTACTGTATTATTATCTCTCTTTTAAAGATGAGGAACCCAAAACTTGGAGCTTAAGTGACTCAGCATGAAGTTAGTGGTACAGTTGAAAGAATCCTAGACCTGACATTAGGAAAGACCTGTGTCCAAATGACACCTCTGACACTTACTAGCTGTGTGATCTTGCAAACCACATAAGCTCTCTAAGCCTTAGTTTTCTCATCTGGAAAACAGAGATCATAATATCTGCATTACCTCCCTCCCTGGAAGGTTTGAGACCTAAATGGGTGTCAGAACAAGAATTCAAAACTAGACCTTGCTAAACCCATCATTCATTGCACTTCTCCACATGCAATGCCTTTCAAAATGGTCACAAATAAGTATGATAGAAACTCAAATCAAACAAATGCAAAAGAAAAGTAGAGAAGCATAAAATGTTATGACATCAGATGATGGCAGTTTAGTGGATAGAGCTCCATGCCTGGAGTCAGGAAGATCTGAGTTCAAATGCAGCCTAAGACACTTGCAGTGTGATTGAAAGCAGTCATTTAACCCTGTCTCCTCAGTTTCCTCCTATGTTCTTCTTGTTGCTTGTTCTTTGTTCTCAAAGAGGACCATCAGGAGGGTGATGCCATGACTTGCAAGTAAACTGGATTTAAGCGAGGCAGGACTTTGCCAAGTCACCAGCCTCACTTTCTCCTCCGGAGCATGTGGGTCCAGTAGTAAAACACAGATGAAGATGAGTGGAGATACCCCCAACCCCCAGCTGAGCTGGAAAAGGAAATGGCAAACCACTCCAGTGTCTTTGCCAAGAAAACCCCAAAATGGGATCACAAAGAGTTAAACATGACTGAATCCATTGGACAACATGATGACAATTAGAAGGTAGCAGAAAGAGTGTAGAATTAGGAGTCAGAGGAACTAGAGCCAAATCCAAGCTCCCCCACTTACCACCTTAAAACATTGGAATGTTTTATTCCATAAAATTCCATAAGACATTGGAATAAGTGCTCTAAGGTCTTTTCCAGATATAAGTCTATGACCTCATTATCCTCTGACTAGATACTACCTCAAGTCCTTTACAGCAACAATTCTATGATCCTGAATGTGGCAATGGGTCTATAGTACTCTGAAATTTGAAGTAGCTCATCTCACGTCCCACCCCACACAGATTTCTACTTAACAGGTGCCAAAAACATATGTCAAGCTGAAGAGGAGTTTGGGAATACTCAGACTATTACTACAAGTACTTTAAACATTTCACACTTGTCCTCAAATTTATACTTTTCCCAGCAACCAGCAGGATGGAATATCGCATAGTTTTGTCGTTCTTATTCATGAATCTCTCCACCTCTCCTACTTTAGGTCTCCTGGGTCACAGTCCCCCAATCACCTCTGCTTTTGCTGATCTGACATTGAACCCATAATGGTTTCTTTGCATCTCATAAACAATTTTATTTGTTTTCTACTTCCAAGACAGCCTACCAGCTCTGTTGTTTTGGATGACTGAGTGCCTGTGATTGTAGGAATACATGATTCTTGTCAAAAAATGTATTTCGCTGAGATGAAGAAAGATTTTGCAAAGCTAATGCAAAATCAAAGGCTATTGACAAGATACCTTAGTAATAATTAGAGCTTTTCCGAAACCCTTTCCATCCCATGTATGTATGTATGTATGTATAGGTACATATATGCACAAGTGTATATATACAGAATATATTTATACATAAACACATACTATACAAGCCTATCAGACCTATAATATATACATAAATGAATATGTACGTATGGACACACTCACACCTCTTCCTATACTTAGTATCTTCATTTGTATATGGAGGTTGGAAGGGGAAAGCAGCCTGGCTGAGTAGAGAGCTGGTCACAGAGCCAGGAACATCTGGGTTCAAGTTCTGCTTCTGACATATACTGACTGTGTGACTGGGAAAATCATTTAATGTTCAGTGCCCCAGACAACTCTCTAAGACTCTACGTTGCAGAGTCTGTGCTGATATGTACTGATGGAAGGAAACCTTTATCCCAGGCATGGCCAAATAAAGAAATGATTGGATGGATGGATGGATGGATGGGATGGCTGTATGGATGAATGGTTTCAAAATATTTCCATGTTTATAAATTTTATTTATAACATATGCATTTAAACTATTATCTACCTATATGTATATATACAAATATGAATGTATAGGTATGTGTATGCGTAGCTATATACACACATACATATACACATAGTAAATATCATAGACAAGATATGAACCCAGGTCCTCTGATTCCAAAGCTTCTTTCCACTGCCTTCTAAGGAAATTCTGTTCTTCATGTTTGTACCGCCAGACCAAATATATGTATGTGAACTATGTGTATACCTATGTATATACGTGACATGCCTGTATATATTTGTGTATACATGCATGCTAGTGTGTCTCTCTACCCATCCAGCTATCTGGAAGACGGAGTTACAAAAACAGCAATAAACTTCTTGTTTCATTAGTAGCATCTGTTCCCCTGCTGCTTTTCTAGAATCTTTTAAAAGGAAGCATTTAAAAATATTTTTTACAGAGAACTAGCACCCTCTGTAGGCAATCTTGTTTATACCTGAGTATGGGGAATGGGGCAAATTTATTGTATTAAAGGGGTAGGGAAAATACAATAAAATAAAGGGGTAGCGGTGGGAGTTGGCACATTAACTTCTAAAGTCCTTTATATTTTCACGGTTATTTCTCCTGCACTCCCCTTCCCTCCTCCCGCTTATTTTTAATTGGTTGATATTTGCTTCTTTACAGGAGAGTTCATTTTGCTTGATTTCTTTTTTTTCTTATTGTAAATAGAAGCTATGTTTTCCTCAGCTGAAAAAAAGCTCTCACTTTTCATATATTCTTAGAATCATTTGTCTGACTCTATCATGTGTCTCCTGTCACAGGGTCCCCTTGTTCTGAGGGTTAGCTGGCAGGTACAACACCATCTTGGCAGCCAGGTGGCACCATAATGCATAAAACCTGGAGTCAAGAAGACTCGTTTGCCTGAGTTCAAATCTGCTCCCAAACACTTATAACCATATGACCCTGGACAAGTCACTAAACCCTATTTGCCTCAATTTTCTCATCTGTAAAATGAGCTGGAGAAGGAAATGGCAAACAACTCCAAGAAAACTCCAAATAGGGTCAAAAGAGCTGGACGAAACTGAACATCAAAATAGCCACAACATGACATCATTTCTAAGGATGCAGAGGCTCTGTTTTATATATTGACAACAGAACTGCAAAGGAGAAGCACAAGCACTGAGTCAGTCAGCAGGGATTTAGGAAGCCCTTAGGATTCTACCAGACCTGGCTGCTTCTCCCAGAGCAGACATCTCATGTCCTGCCTAACACCAGCAGTTTTAGGATGTAATACTCTGAGACAAAGAGACAATCAAGAGGTTGCTTCCACAAAGACCTTGGGATTGAGTGATTCATTCCACCCTCACATTTATTCACTAATCAGATCAGAGAACTAAATTCTACAGGAGCTCTGGAGGTAAGAGTTGTGGACACATGCACAAGAATTCCAATTGTCCTTTTACCAGGTCCACCTTGCCCCTGCCGTCAAGTATCCTCGTGGTATTGTTCAGTCTTGTCTACGTGACCTCATTGGGGGTTTTCTTGACAAAGATACTGGATGAGTTTGCCATTTCCTTCTCCAGTCCATTTCACAGATGAAGAAACTGAGGCAGACAAGGTTAATTGACTTGCCCAGGGTCACATAGCTACGAAGTGTCTGACGCTGCATTTGAACTTATGAAGATGAGTCTTCCTGTTTCCAAGCCCAGGATCCTTGAGGTGTTCCTAAAAGATAAACACGTGGGGAACCAAGCTTCTATTATGATTCTCTGACCTTTGGTGATAATATGACTTAGGATCAACCCTCTTTTGCCCTTTGTGATCCCAAGTTAGCTGGAGAAATGTGAGGATTTCTAGAAGCATGGAAGTCTATGTTTCAGCCTGAACCTAATAATAGCTCTCATCTACATTGCCCTTTAGAGATATTCTATTTTATATATAATGTTTATATATACGTATGTGTGTACACATGCATATTTACATACATACACACATATATGCATATACATATATGCATATATATTTGTATAATTGTCATTTGAGTCTTACAGTAGCCTGGGAGAAAGGTGTTACAATATATTCTGTGACTACACTGATATGAGCCAGAAGAATAATAAACAAAGGGGGAAGGGGAGTATGAGGATGTTACCTACTTGTAATGATGAGTTTGGCCCTGAGAAAATGTTCCTCCCTTCTGTTCATTGGAGAGATGGAGGAGAACCATGGACTGGAATGTCCCATAAGCTGTCAGACATGGTCAGCCTTTGTTTTGTTGAATGTGGTTTTTCTTCTTCTTCTCCTTTTCTTTCTCCTCCTCCTCTTCCTCCTCCTCTGCCTCCTCCTCTTCCTTCTTCTCTTATGTCTGTTATAAGGGATGGCTGGGGAAATGAGGCAGAGATATTCAGAAATTAATATGGTATAAAAACAAAGGACACTGATAAAAGTACTAATAAAATTGTTTTCAAAGTTTAATCCTTCATTGCCTGGGTTCCCATGCTATTACTGGCACAAAAATGTCCTTTCAAGGAAGAAGAGGGAAAGGGGGCATAAAGAGAACTCCAAGAGGTAATATTAAAATGGGAAATGGAGGAGAGGGAGGTCTCTGGGACCACCAAGCATCTAAAATATCCCCCTGGGGTTTACAAGTTACTGCCACCTCATGGTTTTCAGACATCTGGAGAGATTCTGTTGAATTTTTACTACAGAAAGTGACCTTAGGGAGCTGACACTGTAATTTGCTACTGCTCTGGCAATGAAAGTCTTTCATGGAGATAAATGCCTCCAACATGGCCATAGAGAGTAATCCAACCCAAGTCAGCACCTCCTGTGAGGTACTTCAGATCTCTGCACAATTTTCATGGACGTTTGCATCTGCCCAATAGAACAACACAATCAGAGAATTGCTGCTAGCAGACAGAACAGAAATTGAGCTTTCTACTTGGAGAAGACATAGACTGACGCCCACACTCTCGGTTGGCTTATCTTCCCCTCCCCCAAAATATCTCTTTTCCCAGTGGCTCACTAGTGTATCACTAGAAATGGGCCAATTAGCAATCTCCCTTCTTCAAGGGCAGGCCCTCATGATCCAGAGATTCTAAAATTTCTCCGTGGGGATCCAGTGTGCACTCAAGCTTACCAGATGGACTCTGGGTTGAGAGTGCCTCTTTCGCACTACGATTCTTTCATCCTCAAATCACAAATCGAGACTTCTTATCCTAGGAATGAATACAACCTTCCTGGAGGATCTGACCCCAGACAAATCATCCACATATCACAAGTTGTTCACACCTTCAAATTACCTGGGAATCCAGGCATAAATAATCCCAATTGATACTTTCCCAGTCTCTGAAATCAATCAAACCAAGTACTAACTCTCCATCTTCTGTGCACTCAAACACTGCTCCCAACATACTCTATCAAAATACCTTAGGACCAACTTCAGCCACACCTCTACTAGAATTCCTTGAGATAGATTTTCAGTCACAGAGTTAAGCATCGACTAAGCTATAGTAACATAATAATTTGATTAATCAATCAATGAGCACTTATCAAACATCTGTTGTGTACCAGGCACCGACGATAAAAAGACACAATTAATAAGGATATGAATTAGATCTTAGATCTGATTTATTTAGAAAACACTAGCAGAAGGAACTCCATCCACTAATTCAAAAATCGTATGAGGACAAACACAGCATCAAGGTCAGCTACCACACCGATGATAAGTTCTTCAACTTGAAAAGGCTACAAGCCAAGACCAAAGTAGAGGGAGTGTTGGTGCATGATTTTCTGTTTGTGGATGATTGTGCACTCAGTGGAGCCTCTGAAACTGAGACACAACAAAGTATGGATCGATTCTCAGCTGTTTGTGCTAATTTTGGCTTAACAACACCAAAAAAATGCAGATGCTCCATTAGCCAACACCACACTATCCATATGTAAAATCATCAGTTACAATAAATGGAAAATTTTTAAATGCTGTGGATAAATTCATTTAACTTGGCAGCGTACTTTCCAGGGATGTACATATAGATGATGAGGTTGATGTACTCATTGCCAGAGGTTTGGGAGTGTTTGGGAGCCTCCAAAGGAAAGTGTGGGAGAAAAAAGGTATTAGAATGACTACCAAACTGAAGATCTATGGAGTTCTTGTGCTGACCTCATTGCTGTATGCCTGTGGAACATGGATGGTATATCAGCACCATGCCAGGAAATTGAATTGCTTCTATTTGAATTGTCTTAAGAAGATTTTGAAGATCACCTGGCAGGATAAGATACCAGACACTGAGATTCTTTCTTGAATTAAACTGCCAAGCATTCAAACTCTACTGCAGAGAGGACAACCTCCATGGGCTGGCTACATTTGAATGACAAACGTAGGCTTGCCAAAAAGACTATTTTATGGAGAACTTACACAGGGCAAGCACTGTCATGGTAGGAAGTGATACAAGGATACTCTCAAGGTCTCTCTGAAGAACTTTGGAATGGATTGTGTGACATGGGAGACACTGGTATGGGACTGCCCAGCATGATGGGCCCTCACCAAAGAAGACTCTGTTCTCTATGAGTGAAGCTGAATTATAGTAGCTCAAAGGAAACATGAAATGCACAAATTTAGAGAATCCACCCCATGTTCTTTCACACAGACTATTTGTACCCCATCTGTGGTAGAGTGTTTCAAGCTCATGTTGGTTTGATCAATCATAGTCAGACATATTGTAACTTGCCTCTAGCATAGTGATGTTTTAGTCCTCTTGGGAATGAAAGACAGCAGCCATTTTTAAGAGAGTAGCCTAGAATATTGAATGGTTAAGTGATCTGTCAGTACATATCAGCAGTGGGACTTGAACCCAGATCTTCTTGGCTCTGAAGTCTTTAATCTATCCACTCCCCCAGTGGTGCCTTAAAGGAACTTTTATTCTCTTGGGGAGGGGAAGGGAAGCATGTGTGTATATATATTTATATATACACACACACATACTCATACATATATATATATTTATGTATATATATATATGATATTTGTGTGTGTGTGTATATATATGTATATATATATATATATTCATATCTTGTGAGCCACCAATAAGATAGCAAATGGGAAGCTAGCCATTAATGTCTCCCTGGGAGCCCTTTAGGGCAAGAAATTGGAACTAGCCATCTTGTTGTAGTTTCCATGTTGATAAATAAGCTGATAGAGTGAAAAGGTTTTTTTTCCATCATTTAGAAAAAAATGCCATGGGGATAATAGCTAGGATTACCTTCCTCACCAATTCTCTTGCAAGGTACATTGGTGAAGTGGAAAGTGTGGAGTCTCTTCAGTCAGATGAACTGAGTTCAAATACCAGCTCTGACACTCACCACCCCTGTTACCTTGGGCAAGTCACTTCATCATTCTGTGATTCAGTTTCCTCATGTGTAAAATGAAAGTTCTAGAGGACTGCTATCTAGAATTTTATATTCCACTGGCCATATTATAATGGACTATTATGCCCTATAAGCCAGCCAACTTTCATATCCTTTCTTTAAGCCTGTAAGGACTTAATAAATTGTTTTCATTCATCTCACAATGAGACATACTGGTGATTAACAGCAATCAGCAGGACTTAAGGAGGTGAAAGATTCCCCCTCTTCCCTCCCTCAACAAGGGGCTCTGATTCAATCTATCAGTCAAGAAAGTGAGTTGTACTGAGTTATTCCAAAGCTCCTCAGAAAATTCCAAGCCCACTGGGCTAACTAGAAGACAGGAAACAATGGAAAATAACCAGTATAGGGATTCTTAAACTGGGGTTTCTTAACATGTTTCTTAAAAATATATTAATCTTTTCATTTCAGTATAAGTGGTTTTCTATGTAATCTTATGTATTTTATTCATTTTAAAAGATTATTCTGGGGAGGATTCCAGAGACACACATAAAAAGGTTAAAAACTTCTGGTTAAAAAAAAGAGAGAGGAGGGGAAGGGGGATATGGAAGAGAAGGAGGAAGAAAAGAAGGGAGAGAGGGAGATCAGAGGAATGAGAGAGAGAAGGAGAAGAAATGGAAGAAGAAGAAATAGAAGAAGATGAAGAAGGAAGAGGAAGAGAAGGAGGAGGAGAAGGAGAAACAGAAAGAGCAGGGGAGGAAGAGAAGTAGGAGAGGAGGGAGAGAGAAAGAAAGAGAGAAGTTAGCACAAAGACAAAGAGAAGATGGGGAAGGATAGGTATTAGAAACCAGGTGACACAATGTAAGTCTGTCAGAAAGACCTGAGTTCAAATTCAGCTTCAGACACTTACTCTCTGTATGGCCCTGGGCAACTCATTTAATCCTTTGTCTTCCTCAATTTTCTCATCTGTAAAATGGAGGTTATAATAGCACCTACCTCCCAGGGTTATTGTGAGGATCAAATGAGATATATTTGTAGCAAGTCTAAGAGTGTTAGCTTTTATAAATCGCTAGCTAGCATAGCTATACTTATTGTAAAATGGCGCATTGTCTGAACCAACCAGAAACATGCCTTACTTCATTATATTATTTGCTGGCGTAAGCTCAGACATACCATCCCCAGAACACCTCTCTCAACTTCAAGACAGTGGATTAGTATGGATTAGTGGAGGAACATTTGTGGAAATTCTTTACTAAATCTGGGTAATATATATTGGTGACTGGCTTTCATGTTCTTGTCTGAGGTCTGCAACTCAGACATTCTACCAAGTACCAGAATCAACCCCTATTACCTCCGTTAGTCTAGGATTTCCTTAATGGCATTGTCTCCTCATCAGTTCCAAAATCTGAGAGGTTAGTCAAGTACTTAAAAGATATTAAGTTAGGTTGAGGTAAGCCTGTTCTATAATAAGGACCATCGGAAAGAGGATAGGCTGTAGAATCCTAAATTTAGAGTTGGAAAGGACCTTGGCTTTCTATTCTAGCTAGCTACCTGTTCTAACCCTCTCTTTTTACAGTTGGGGAAACTGAGGCATGGAGTGGTCAAGTGGCTTGCCCAAGGTCACATAAGCAGTAAGTGGCAGACATGAGATCCAAACTCAGTATCTCTGATTCCAAAGCCAGCAGACTTTCTCCTCTACCACTTTCTTCACACATTCAGGAAAGTTTGAGAAGACTTACATGAACTGATAGAGTCAAGTAAGCAGAAGCAGGAAAGCAATATGTAGAACAAGGTGCCCATCACCCTGTCTGTTTATTTTCATGTAGATCTATCAATATGGAGACTATAAGAGGATAACCAGTCCTGACTGGGATCCCAGGGATGCCTTAATGACTGACCTCCCATTTGTATCCCTACTTGTATCATGTATTATTTTTTCCTTTAAAATATGTAAACTTCTTTAAAACATTTCAAAGGTAGAGAACTGGCCTCAGAACCAGGAACACTTGAGTTCAAGTCTCACTTCTTACCCATGTTAGCTATGTAATTCTGGTTTAATTACCCTTTTGGAAAGGAAAGAAACAAGTCTTTATTAAGCATTTAATCAGTGCCAGGTGCTTTACAAATATCATCTCTTTAGACCCTCACAAAAATCCTGGGAGGTAGGCACAATTATTACCCCCATTTTACAGTTGAGAGACTGAGGCAAAAAGAGGTCAAGTGACTTGCCCAGTGAGTGTTTGAGGTCATATTTGAACTCGAGTCTTTCTGACTGCAAACCTAACATTCTATTTACTATATCACCTAGTTGTCTACATCAGGGGAGGGGAAACTGAAGCCTCAATGTCATATGTGGCCCTTTGACTGAATCTAAATGTCACAGAACAAATCCCCTTAATAAAAGGCAAGTCTCTAAAATTATAAATTACTGAGAAGGCACATTAATAGAGGGAGTTTCCTCTTCTGAGAGTTCTCTATAGCAAGTAAATCATAATTGTAATCCATATCTCCATCTGTTTTGGTTGTGAATCCTCAATTGCTGACATACAGCAGCTACTCAATAAATACTTATTTCGTTAGTTATGTTATTAGTATGTTGTTCAGTTGTTTCAGTCATGTCCTCCTCTTTGTGAGCCCATTTGGGGTTTTCTTGGCAGAGATCCTGGAGTGGTTGGCCATCTCCTTCTCCAGCTCTTTTTACAGATGAGGAAACTGAGGCAAACAGGGTTAAGTGACTTGCCCAGGGTCATGCAGCTAGTAAGTGTCTGAAACCAGACATGAACTCAGAAAGATGAGTCTTCCTGATGCCAGACCCAGCACTGTATCCACTACCCCACCTAGGTGCCCTACTATTATTGTGGGCAACCCTAAATTCCTCCATGTAATCAATAAACACAGAGACTGTGATATGCAGGATGTGCACAAAAGCCATGGATTGAAGTCACAGTTCATGTGGATGGAGATTATGAGTGGATGAGTAGATTAAGATATTTTAACAGAATGCCACTTTGAGCCATGGGACAACCATCCACTTGATTGGAAATGTAGCACCTAAGAAAATCTATAAGTTCAAGCCTAGTCTGGGTTGTCTGTCCACCCTTCAGTCTATGGTGGCAAAGAACTGGAAACAAAGCAAATATGATCTATTGAGGAAGGGCTAAGTGGATTGTGGTCCATAAACGTAATGGAATATTACTGGCCTACAAAATATGATTGAGAAGAATTAAGGGAAGTTTGGGAAAACTTACATGAACTGATGGAGTCAAGTAGGAAGAACCAGAAAAGCAATATGTACAATGACAAAGACAATGAATTCTGTGTGCTTGTAATGAACAAAACTTGACTCTGGAGAAGAGATGAAAAAATGAATCTCCCTCCCTTAATGAAAGAAGAGTGGGTCTGTGAATGTAAAATATTACACACATTGTCTGGCTTGCTCAGTATGTTGATTAGATCTGCTGAACTGATTACCCCCCTCCCACTTTCTTCTTTAATCTTTGTTTCAAGGGATGCTTTATTGAATCAGGGAAAAGAGAAGAGATATACTTGGAAAAGAATGTGATCTAAGACCAGTTGTATCACTAAAAATAAGATATTAAAAAAATTACCTAGAGTGCCATGAATGGTGGAGTCTGGAAATAATAATAAACTAAAAGCCTTGACAAGAGACAACATGAGAGAAGATACTGGAGGGGGCCAAAGACTTCCCTGGGGGGACAGTAGGGAGAACATTGGCATAATGGCCAAGTTGAGATGGCATCAGCCCTCTGGGATGGTCACTGAGCTATAACAAATAACAACCGTAACTGACATTTGAATAGTCCCTTAAAATTTGCAAATTATTTCATTGGCACTTTGCAGCAACCCTTGAAAATGGATACTCCAGGCATCATCCTTATTTTACAGATAAAGAAACTGAGACTCTTAGAGGTTAAGTCACTTGCATGCCCATGATCACACAACTAATAAATGTTTGAGGTGGGATGTGTACCCACATCTTTCTGACTTCTATCCCTTGTAATTTCTCAAAATTCATTTGTACTACGCATCAGGGATAGAAAGGAGTTAGCAAGGGTTGTGGTAAACTTGAAGGCTTTCCCACAAGGTCATTCGTTTAGATTCACGCCTCAGAAGACTAGACATACAGACAGTTGTCTTGACACACACACACCAGAATCCTGGAAGCCCTACTTAGAAAGTTCTGAATATCATCCATAGCAGGACCTCTCCTTTCTTCCTATTCCCTGCAAAAAAGAAATATGAACTGAATTCTATATAATTAGGATGACCAAACCTAGATAAGAACTGAGAAAATATATCTCTTCCCTTTTCTTTAGAGATGGGAAACTGTAGGTTTGGAACATTGTCTATACTATCAGAATTCAAAAGAAAAGAGAGGAGAGGAAGGGAGGACAAAGAAGGGGGAAAAAGGAAAGATCAAGCCTCATGGCTCAATGCCATGACCATCTTGCCTGGAGAAATGTACAAAGACAAAGGGAGATTCATGAGTCTACTGGAGGGGCAGTTAGGTGGTGGCCCTGGAGTCAGGAGGACCCGAGCTCAAATTTGACCTCAGACGCTTCCTAGCAGTGTGATCCTGGGCAAGTCACTTAATCCCAATTGGCTCCAAAAAAGGAGAAGAAAGGAAGGAACAAAGAGTCTAGTAGAGACTGTCCCTTAATCAATACCTGGGGTTATAATCTGCTTGGATATTTGGACATCTGGAATTGAGTATAGGTCATATTATAGACTTAGAACTGGAAAAGATCTTAGAGATCATCTAATCCAATGCCCTAGTTTTTCATATGAGTAACTAGCCCAAAGATGTTAAGTGATTTGCCCAAGGTCAAATCAATTGTAATTGACAGAGTTGGAGTTCAGACCCATATCCTTTGATTCCCAGTTCACTACTCTTTCCCCAACACCTATGCTAGTGGCTGGCAGGCCAGATCTAGGAGGTCCATCTGAGCTGGAATAGGCATAGAATTTTGGGTTGGCAAAAGGACTTGTTGAGCTGGATGATCCATCATATATGTAAATTCTGGTTTTCATCACAGTTCATCTGTTAACCCTCTACAATAGCCTGGAATATAGAGGATAATGAAGAGGAATGTAGGAACCTAATTATGCCTAGATCTGGTATTGGATAAATCATTCATTGGGTAGTCTGAAGATATTCTGGTTCCTTCTTCTGAACATGGATGATTGAAGGGTGTAACACTCCTCCAAGATGGCAACTCCATACTTCAAATGTAGTTTTCACTCAACTCACTCCTTTTCAAATATCGTACAGTCCTCTGTGAAGGGGATCTCCCCTCCACAATGCATCCTCCATGCAGTTGCAAAAGTGATATTCTGAAAGTCACTCCCCTGGTGAAGCAATTCCAGTGGCTACTTATTACCTCTAGGATCAAAGACTAACTTCTCTTTGGCATGTCAAGTCTTTCATAACATGACTTCAACCCACTTCCCTAGGCTTATTATTCCCCTTCAAGCACTCTTTAGGTCTTTATCACTTCTCAACTAGTCTATTACAATGGCATCTTTTGGGTTTCACTGCCTGAAACCTCTCCCTGCTCAATCCAATGCCTTCATGGCTGCTAAATTTGCTTTCTGAAAAATGGGTATCTGCTCATGTTATACTTTTGTTCAGTAAGTTCCATGGGTTTCCCATGATTTCTTGAAACAACAATAAACTCCTTTGTTTGATATTTAAAGGCCTTCACAACCTGACCTTCTTCTTACTTTCCTCCTCTACAATTAAGCCACAGTGGACTAGTCACTTTTCGACACAATGACATTTCATCATTCCATCTCATCTCCTGGCCTTTCCCCTGTCTGTCTCCCACTCCCTGGCCCTCCCCAATACACGGAATGCATGGAATGCACTCCCTCCTCATGTCCACCCTTGGAATCATTGATTTCCTTCAAGACTCAGCTCACATGCCATCTTCTACATGAAGTCTTTCCTGATGCCTTCAGTCACTAATTCCTTTCTTCTCTACCTTGTATTCATTTCTTTTTTCTATTCTACATATATGTAGATGTATCTATACTGACTTCTCCATTAGAATGGAAGATTCTGCAGAACAGGGAACTGTTTCACTTTTGTCTGCATCTCTAGCCTTTAGCCAGAGCACCAAGCGATAGGCAGTGCTTGACAAATGCTTCTTTGGATGACTGTTCATCATCAATTGATTCTTTGTCTTCTTCAATCTCTCATTTCTGCATCTTTGAATAGGCTCTCTCTTATGCCTGGAATTCACTCCTTTCTCCCCTCAACCTCTCAGAATCCCTTTGTCATTCAGGTGTTTCAGTCATGTCTGACTCTTTATGATCCCATTTGGGGTTTTCTTGGCAGGCACTTGGCAAAGACAAAATGGTTTGCCATTTCTTTCTGCCATTTGACAAATAAGGAAACTGAGGCAAATAGGGTTGGCCAGGTTCCATAAATCTACGCTAAAGAACTTGTTTTCAACAAGTTTTCTCTTCCAGTCTATTAAAGAACTTAATGTTCAGGGCTGGAGGGTGGGGAAGACATACTTTGTGTTCTTTTTCCATGGTATCATCTAAGGACACATTTGCCCAAAACACGTCTTCTTTTCACTTTTAATTGCCAGAGCAACGATACTCAGAGATCATATGCTTTCAGCTTGAACATGGTGCCATGGCCATTGGAATGTTCTATTACTTGTCTGGAATTTGTAGGACACCCCTGAAAGAAAATGGATTCACACAGTGGAAAGAATACTCTGAACCAAGTCAGAAGTCCTGGGTTCAAGGTCCAACTCTGTTTCTAGTCACTTGTATGACCTTGGATCTCAATTTCCTGGGATCTTGATTCCCTCTTCTCTAATGGGATAGGGCTGAACTAGATGCCCTCGAAGGTCCTTTCTTCCTCTAAATCTTTAATTCTGGGACCTTTCAAAAGAGGTAAATGCCTTATTTCATTTGAAAAGTTTGGATGCTAAAGAATAATGCACTGGGGAAGTGGATGATTCATATTATTTTCTGTTAGAGAAGGGTGAAATGTACTGCATGGAGCAGATCATTCTATTTTCTTTGTCACTAAGTTAAGGTATTGGAGATCAGTGGGTACTTAGGAACACAGGTCTAGAACTGAGAGGTCCCTTATGGATCATCTAATCCAAATCCTTCATTTTACTGAGATCAGTGAACAAAGAGCATGTGTCCAGGTGTGCCAGCACATCCTGGAGTGAGGAATACCATTGGCTTGCCTTTCTGAGCAGGGATAGGACCAGTGATTATGGGTCTTGCAAGTGTGTGCCTGTACACCCAACCCCATGTACCATGCAAACCTGTTTTTGCAAACGAGATGCCTGTGACCCAGCGAGGTTGTGGCTTACTGAAAACCACACAGGGAGTAAGTGGAAGAGTCAAGATTCAAACTCAGGTCCTGTGACCCCCAGTTTGGTGCTATGAGTATTCCTATTTCATTCAGATGTGATCTTTATGATGGATCAAAAAATATTTATTTCCTTATATTTGCTAAGGTCCAATGGACATATTAGTGTTAGCCCAATTCAGCTGCTACTTTCTCCTACCTTTTGCCTTTCTCCATCCCTCTGGCTGTTAAAGCACTCTCCCTCTCTTTCTCTTTGTATACTTGGCATTTGAGATACATTAGTATTATCCTCCTTCACTTATAAATAAAACATTAGTTGACAAGGCTTTTTCTAATATCTGAAATTTCTATTTTTTTTTTTTGAGGCAATTGGGGTTAAGTGACTTGCCTAGGGTCATACAGCTAGTAAGTATCTGAGGCTGGATCTGAACTAAGGTTCTTCCCATACTCTATCCATTGTGCCACATAGGAACCTGCCTGCAATACCTGAAATTTCATATGAGTAGTTTGGGGAACCCTGTATTTTATTGTGACAGGTGTAGGTAAGCACAAGAGGAAATATTCCCTCAATGAAACTCACAAATATTTATTGAACCTCCCCTGTAAGTTAATCAAAGAATGAAGGCATAGGACATGGATTAGATTCGTATTTTTATTTATTCTGTTAATTATTTTTCAATTACATTTTAATCTGTTTTGAGCTGTACTTGAGAATTTTGTAGACTGCTGTGGCCCATAGGATACACATTTGACCCTTCTGATCTACAATGCCAGGTTCACCTCATAGATAAGGCTTCAGAGAAGGATTTCAGTGGAGAGAGTCATATAATGCCATCTATAAATCGACCCTCCCATGATAGCCCCTTTATGGCATCCTAGACTTGAAATCTGGAGACCTAAGTAGGAAGCCCAGCACCTCCATCTACTTTCTACGTGACCTTAGACAAATAATTTCACCTTTTTGAGCCCCAGCTGATTCATCAGTAAACAGGGCAAGTTGGATCAGATCAAGAGTTCTTAACCTGGGGTTTGTGAGCTTTAAAAAAAAAATCGAGAACTGTATTTCGATATATAATTGGTTTCCTTTACAATCTTATTTTTTATTCAATTAAAAATATTTTTGTGAAGTCTTTGCAAGCTCTTGACACATAGTAAACACTGCGCTTGTTGACCGAATGACTAACCAGGCAGAAACTTGCTGTTTGTACTTCGTGCTCAAAGAGGATCAAAATGACATTACACTCTAAATGTTGGGGGCAAGGGGCAGTATCTCCGGCTGTGGTTGATCAAAGCAATACGAGCTTGGAGTAATAACCAGGCAGCAGAATACTGGAACCAGATGGTTTTTAAGATCCCTGGTTCAGCTCTGACTTCGGTGAGTTCTGTTAGCACTTGGAGGACCTTTCCCTCAGTAGATTACAGATTGGGAGCCTCGTCTAGCCACTACAGCTCTTAACAAGCCAGGCTTACTTGTAATTAGGAATTCTGGCTCTGGGGTATGGTGAGTTCTCTTAGTTGAGTAAAACTGGACTGATAGGAAGTAAACACTGTGAAAGGAGGGATTGTTCCTTTTTTGTGTTTAGCTCTTAGCATAGTGCATGGCATATAATAGGCACTTAATAGACGATTGCTTATTTACTGATTGACCAATCAGAACAGAGGTTTGGTTTGGTTGAAGAATTTGGAGGCCAGGACCTCAAACACGATAGAGTGAATGTTAAAGGGTTAGGAAGACTTGCTGAACGATGATGGCAGAAAGAGGGTTTGAAAGTAGCAATAGGGAGCAAAGTGCATGCCGGTTCAGAGGGCATGAGAGGGTATGATGGAAGGAGCGGCCAGGCTTGGAGAGGGTGCCAAGAGATGTATGCCTACAGGAGAAAGCTAGGTTTCAGTGAGCACCAGAAAATAGATAATTCATGTTTCCAGTGCTTACTATGTACCAGGCATAGGTGTTGTGTTTAAAAACTCATATGAAAAAGATAGTTCCTTTCCTCAAGGAACTTACATTCTAATAGGGTGAGACGATTTAAAGGGGAGCTGGAAAGGGGAGGGAGGATACCTGCTTGGAGACAAGGCTTCAGCTGAAGAGGTAGAGCTGTCTAGAGAGTGAAGGGTGGGGGGGTCAGCTAGATGGTGCAGCACTGGCCCTGGAGTCAGGAGGATTAGAGTTCAAATACAGCCTCAGACACTAGCTATATGTGGGCAAGCCACTTAACCTTGATTATACAGAGAGAGGGAGAGAGAAAGAAAGAGAAAAGAGTGCAGTGCCTATGGCCTTGGGTGCTTCTTGAAATGGTGGTCTAGCTGTGATACTTGGCAATCAAAAAAAAAGGATTACAAAGGGAGACCTCTCTAGAGTGAGAATGTTGTTGACTGGAAGGTGAGATCCTGGAAAGGATGAGAGAAAAGAGATCCATCTTTTTTTTTGGAGAGGGGAAGGGAGGCTCTGATTTCATCAATATTAGGAGCTCTGGTGGAGGAATTTTTTTTCCAGGGCAGATGGGCACATGTTCAGCAACTTTATTTTCTGAGTTGCTTGGGGGGACATTGAAAGGTTCAGTCACTTGCCTAGTATCAGACAGCCACAGTGTGTTTGAAAGGCAGCACTTGAACCCAGTTCTTCTTGATTCCAAGACCATCCATTGTTACAGGCTGCTTTTCAGAATCATTTTGTGGGTGAAGCTAGGGAGATGCAAAATACCCTGCCTGAGGTCGTTAAGTGACAAAACTAGGTTTTGAACTCAACTTACAGCCATCTTTTCTCTGTACTATAAACGGAGGGAATTTCCTGAGGGTTCATTCAACAGAGAGGGACTGAGCAGAATGATGCTAAGTTGGCTACGGCAAAGGTCAGAAGGACCATAACAGACTTCACCATTGATTCAATCCACATGACAAGGTACCTGACCCCGTGAGGAATGTTTGTTACAAATGGGTGGGAAAAGCATCAAATGATAGAAAAAACCGTCAAGGCCAGAGAACCCATAGGGGAGCAGCTCAGGGACCAGGCAAAGGAGCAACTAATTAGGAATCTGGTGCTGGGAAATAGGAGGTCAAGTATGAACCTCAGACAATTGGCATCCAGGTCAAAACCCCAATCACTCTAGATAAGTTCAGCTTCTTTTTAGTTTTCAGGGTGAGATGTCATAATTATTTCTTCCTCTCCAATCATGCCACCTTCCCTATAGTATCAGATCATGAGCTAGAGAGGTTTTGATTTGAAAGAGTCTTGGATGTAGCATCAGGGGACCTGAGTTTGATCCTAGATGAATGACATTGGGCAAGTCAGTACCACTCTCTTAGCCACAGTCTCCAGTAAAATAAGCAAGGGGTTGTGTTAGGTGACCTTTAAAGTACCTTAGATCTATCAACTAAACTACCAGCTCCTATCAAAACACTCCAGCCCAGGACTCATTCTCAAATCATGAGTTCCTTGAGGTTAGTTCCTAATTAGTTTATCTTATCAATGTCAACAATTGATTTAGTAGTCATCCAAGTCCACCTCCCTAAGTTGATGAAAGAGGAGACCAAGGGCACAAGAAGTAAAGTTACTTGTCCATGGTCACATGGGTACTAAGTAAGGGAATCAGAATCTAAACACGTCTCCACAGGTCAAATGCCAAAGTCAGTGTTCTCTCTTCTACATCAGAGTGGCTTGTCAATCTGATACCTCCCAAAGGCCTCAAGTCATCAAATCAGCAGTTTCTAAGTGAATCAGCAAATGAAAGAACAAGTTCCTAATCTCTGATTCCTACAGAACCATGGAAGCAAATATATAGACATTCAGGTCTTCACAAAAGATCCATCAAACCATGATCATTGTCCTTACAGAGTGCATCTTTACTTTTTAAAAGAAATCTGAAAAACAATAAGCTACCCTGAGCCTATTATATTATGACATGAGCAGAAAAAGAAATTGGGTCCATCACATGGCTAAAGGAAGGGATAACTTTTGGACAGTCTACCTGCTCCATTGGAATCCTTGAAATGACTAGATAAATGAAGGAGGAGTTATACTGTGGAAGCAGCCTAGTAGAATGGGAAGAACACTGTCCCTGGAATCAGAGGATCTAGTCCAAATACCACTTCTGATTGTTATCTATGTAACTGTAACAACTTTACAAATAATCTCACTTCCCCTGAGCTTCAGTTTCCTTTTCTGGAAAGCAAAGATACTTGAACTCTATGTTCAGTGAGGTCTCTTCTAGATCGATGATCCTATGATCCTATACTCCTTCAAAGAATATTCACAGTAATAAGATCAATGAGGCAGCTAGGTAGAGTAGGGAATAAAGTGCCGGATCAGAAGCAGGAAGTTCAGTGCTACATTGGACACTCACAAAGTAACCCCAGACAGATCGTTTCACCTTCTCAACCTTGGTTTTTTCATCTGTAAAATAATAATAGCACCTACCCCCAACATTGTTGTGAGGATCATATATATAACCCAAAGTGGTCATGTACTACATGCATGGAAAATTCTTTGCAAACTGAAAGTTCTATATAAATTTTGTTTTTATTCAGTTATGTCCAACATTTGGCGTTTTCATGGCAAAGATACCAGAGCAGTTTGCCATTTCCTTCTCGAGGTCATTATACAGATGAGGAAACTGAAGCAAGCAGAGTTAAGTGACTTGCCCAAGGTCACACAGCTAATAAGTGTCTGAGGTCAGATTTGAACTCAGGAAGATAAATCTCCCTGATCTTGGGCCCAGTACTCCATCCACTGTGCCAGCTACTTTAAATATTTGAGAGTGATGGAAAAAACTAGATTAAAACCTACCTTTACAGGAACACATCTCTGGAGTGAAAGGGATTCTTGCATTATTTTAATGTTACCACGTATTCATCCATGAAAGGGAGGTTGTTTCTGCATCTGTCTGGGAGTGACTTTCCCTCTTCCCTTTTCTCTGATCCATCATTCTCCTGCCAATGCATCACGGAGGAACTGTTTGGCCAATAAGAGGCCAAGATTCAGAAGGCATTCAAGATCTTCTACATCCTGTGTTGGGCTCCCTTGATCAGATTTGCTGTCCCAGTTACTGCCACCTACACAATCAAAGAAAGCAGATTTGCTTTAAACAAATAAATAAATAAACGGCATCAGACAGTAAGGGAAAGAAGAGCTGGGAACAATGCTGCTTCTAAATCCCTTCCCATTTCCTAATTCCATTTAGCAGAATTTGCAAAATGTGAAGCTCTGTGCAGAGTTTTGTGTGCCTGTGCTTAATTATACCCTGTCTCTCGGTAACTGCACAGCCATTTAATTGATCTGTTGGCATCTGTGTGCATTTTTCTTTGCTAATGGGTAATGGGCTTAATTACCATTCCTATGTGGAGGACTGGTCTTAACAGTTCAGAGAAGGAACTTGATTTTGAAAGGGGAAAAACAGCCTAAAAGAGAATGAAGCAGTTATGTAAGTTTTTCTTTTTCTCTGAATCAAAGTGAGGAAAAAAAACAACCCCAAAACTATGGATATTTACAGCTTTTAGCTATGGTCTGGATGTTTGCGAAGGAATGTATCTAACCTAGTTGTGTCAGATTGTATTATAGAACCGTGCATTTCTCAATCCGGAAAGGACCTCGGAATTGCAGGATTTTCAAAAAGCATATAATAAAGGTCAGGATGAGGTAATAGACCAGTTTAATCATGTAAAGCTAACTATGTAAAAGATATTGCATGGGTGACTAAATATGGTTACAGCAGAATATAATTTATTCAAGCATCACTCTACATTTTTATAACCACATTTGGGACAAGAGGATGAGAAGGGGGAAAAACTGGCTAACATCTTTTCCATGATGTGGTTGAGGAGAGCAAATTTGAGACTAATTGTGCAAATGAGCTGAAAATAATATTTTAATGAAAATCACATTATATAATAGCAGTCCAAGAGATTACCACATGAGTGAAGAGAACTTTGGTAAGATTTTCTTTGGCATCCCACATGTACTGACTTGGTAAGATTTTTAAATAGTTGAGGACATCAAATCTCTTGATTTACTGTCTAGGACAAGCCAATCTAAAATTGTAATTTGAATTTAATGGTGAGTGCCTTTAAATATACACAAAGTCTTCAGTTCACAAAAACAAATGTGATGTTGTGGAGTTTTGACTTTGAAAACAATATGAGTTTTGAAATAACTGAAAACAAAACCTGCAAACACAGCAGTACCTAGCAGGCAGCTTGATCCTGGCTAAGTGGGTCATGCCTCAATATGGAATCTTCATTATGAAAGATTTGGTCTGTGGAATTCTACACAAAACAATTACTTAATGTCTTAGATTTCCCTGCAAGCCAGGTGCCTTCATTGTTCAACTGTTTTGTTTTGTTTCACTTTTTAACCTCCTACGGCAACACACCCCATTTTAAAAACACACGAACAAGGACAACTATCTCCTGCAAAAAATTTTATGACTTAAAGTTTTCCCAAAGATCCCAGGCACATGTGCAGAGGGTCAGGATTCAGAGAATCATAAAATATTAGAGTTATAAGAAGCTTTAAATGTCATATAATCCAATCTCTCACGCAGTGCAGAAATATCTTCCAAAGCATACACGAGAATATCCTCTCCTTTAAGACAGTAAATGCTTTATTTTTTGACTTGGTGAGCTAAGGGCAGTGACTTACACACTGTGGGTGCTTAATTAATGTTTACTCACTTGAACTCCTGATAAGTCAACATCTATTTTGAATACTTTCATAATAGGAGGTCTCACTACCTTATAATTCAGCCTATTCTAATGGTGGAAAAATCTGTGCTAGAAAATTATTTTCTTTGTTGAGGAAAAACCTAAATGTCTCATAAGCATAAAGTATTATATAAATGTGTTGCTATTATCATAAATATGAAAAATCATTCATATTATTATTATTAATCACATTCTCTTAATTTTTTTTATTTATTTATTTAATTTTCTTACATTCATTTTCACAAATTTTTGGGTTCCAAATTTTCTCCCCTTTTATCCCCTCCCCCCACCCCAATACCCAAGCAATCTAATTTTCCCTATTTCCAATCTGCCCTCTCTTCTGTCATCTCTCCCTTCTCTTGTCTCCATCTTCTCTTTTCTCCTGTAGGGCCAGATGACTTTCTATTCCTCCTTAACTGTATGTCTTCTTTCCTAGTTGCAACAACAATACTAAACAGTTGTTCCTAAAACTTTGAGTTCCAAATTCTCCCCATCCCTCCCTCCCCACCCATTCCCTTTGGGATGGCAGGCAATTCAATATAGGCCATATCTGTGTAGTTTTGCCAATGACCTCCCTGATAGTCGTGTTGTGTAAGACTAACTGGATTACCATCCCTCCTAATCTGCCCCTCCTTGTTTCTCTTCTGTCTTTTGATCCTGTCCCTCCCCAAGTGTTGACTTCAAATTGCTCCCTCCTCCCTTTGCCCTCCCTTCCATCACCCCCCCTTGCAATATCTCTTTCTCCCCCACTTTCTTATACTGTAAGATAGGTTTTCATACCAAAATGAGTGTGCATTTCACTCCTTCGTTTAGTCAAATGTGATGAGGGTAAAGCTTCTTGTTTTGTTTTGTTTTTTTTCTCAGCTCTACTCTTTTTCCCTCCACTAAGAAAAACTCCTACCTGCCTCTTAAATGACATATAGTTACCCCCTTCCATTTCCCCCTCTTTCCTCCCACTACATTTCTCTCTCACCATTTACCTTAATTTCTTTTAAGGTATGGTCCCATCCTATTCAGTTCAATCTGTGCTCTCTATCTCTGTATGTGTGTGCATGTGTGTATGTGTGTGCATGCGTGTACATGTGTGTGTGTGGTCCCACCAACTACCCAGATACTGAAAAGTTTTAAGAGTTAGAAATATTGTCTTTCCCTGTATGAGTGTAAACAGTTCACTTCTGGTAAGTCCCTTAAGACTTCTCTTTGCTGTTTACTTTTTCATGCTTCTTCTCATTCTTGTGTTTGAAAGTCAAATTTTCTTTTCAGCTCTGGTTTTTTCATCAAGAATGATTGAAAGTCCTCTGTTTCATTGAAAGACCATATTTTCCCTTGAAGTATTATACTCAGTTTAGCTGGGTAGGTGATTCTTGGTTTGAGTCCTAGTTCCTTTGCCTTCTGGAATATCCTATTCCACGCCCTTCGATCCCTTAATGTAGAAGCTGCTAGATCTTGGGTTATCCTGATTGTATTTCCACAGTACTGGAATTGTTTCTTTCTAGCTGCTTGTAAGATTTTTTCCTTGAGCTGGGAGTTCTGGAATTTGGCCACAATGTTCCTAGGAGTTTCTCTTTTTGGATCTCTTTCAGGTGGTGATCGATGGATTCTTTCAATACTTATTTTGCCCTCTGGTTCTAGAATGTCAGGGCAGTTTTCCTTGATAATTTCATGCAAGATGATGTCTAGGCTCTTTTTTTGATCATGAGTTTCAGGTAGTCCCATAATTTTTAAATTGTCTCTCCTGGATCTATTTTCCAGGTCAGTTGTTTCTCCCATGAGATATTTCACATTCTCTTCCATTTTTTCGTTCTTTTGGTTTTGTTTGGTGATTTCTTGGTTTCTCATAAAGTCATTAGACTCCATCTGTTCCATTCTAATTTTGAGAGAACTATTAAATTCAGTGAGCTTTTGAGCCTCTTTTTCCATTCTGCTTTTGAAAGCATTCTTCTCCTCATTGGCTTTTTGAACCTCCTTTGCCAATTGGGTGAGCCTATTTTTCAAGGTGTTAATTTCCTCAGCATTTTTTTGGGTCTCCTTTACCAAGGTATTGACCCGGTTTTCATACTTTTGTTGCATCTCTGACATTTCTCTTCCCAGTTTTTCCTCCACCTGTCTAACTTGCTTTTCAAAATCCTTTTTGAGCTCTTCCAGGGCCTGAGCCCACCCGCCACCCCCCTGGGGTGTCTGGGGTACTGAGGGCCCGCCCTCCACGTCTTTCCCTGATGGCAAGGATACGTCCTCATCATCAGATCCGAAGGTCGGGATCATTTGCATTTGTTGGAAAAAACTCTCTAAAGTCTTATTTTTCTTCCCTTTTCTAGGCATTTTCCCAGCCAGTTACTTGACTTCTGAGATTCCTTTCCACTCCCGCCTGGATCCGCCCAGCTAGTGCTTGGCCTCTGAGATTTAAATGGGCTTTCCTCCTGCTGGCTGTCAATCAGTGAGCTTTAGTTCAGGTGCTGGGGTGGGGCCAGGGCCGCCTCCGAGACTCTGATCCCTCAGGGGCTTTATGCAGAGACTTTCAGGAATGGAGCAGGTGGGGGCGGGGTGGGGGGCCCGCCTCCTAAACCCTGCTCCCTTGGGGGCTTTAAGCAGAAGCCTTCAGTAACAGAGCGGGGTGGGGGCAGGGCTGTCTCCCAGGCTCAACTCCGTCAGGTCCTATGCAGGAATCTTCCGTAATGAAGATCCTGCCTGCCGCTGGGGGATTCCCGAGTCCCGGTCCGCTGCCACCTCAGCCGCCGCCCACACCTCTGCCTCCTCCGCTTCCTGCCCCTGTCTCTGCCGCTGCCGCTTCCTCTCAAGGGGGCCCGAGTCACGGAGACGCCCTGCTTCCCCTCTCCTCCAGCCCGGCCTCTCTCACTGACCTGTAGCTTCTGTGGGCGGAGGGACTTTCCCGGCTGCCGGAGCTTCCATCTCTGAAGCCTGCTCGGATCAGCTTCTCTGGGGCTGCGGCCAAGGCAGCGTTGGGGGTGGGGTCCACTTTCCGGGGCGTGCCGGACTCTGGGGATGGGTCTCCAGGGCTCCCTGGAACGGAAATCTCTTCCACTCTGCTTCTGCACACCTTGTATTGACCCAGAAGTTATGGGGGACTCTTTTTACATTAATTCTATGGGCTTTTGGTTTCGGAGCTCGTAAACGTGAGTCCTTCTACTCCGCCATCTTGGCTCCGCCCCCACATTCTCTTAATTTTTTAATAAGTTCAGATAGATGTCTCTTCCTGGGACAAATTGGAAACCTGACATTATTTTTAGATATTTTTCCTTTTATTATTATTTTTATTAACAATTAAGACTATAATTGTTATAAGTTCTCCTCTCTACAAGGACACAGAATGTCTGATCCCTCTTCCATATGGTAGCCCTAGAATACTGTTGGTCATAATTTCCCAAAGACCTCTCTTCCTCAGAGTAAACATCTCTAACATTATCAACACCTAGACTTTGAAATCTCTCACTGCTCTGGTTTTCCCTTCCTAGGGTGCCCTCCGGTTCATCATTGTCCTTAAAATAAAGAGCCCAGAATTGGACCAAAATCCAAGTGTGGTCTGGCCAGAAAGTCCACCACCTTCTTTGCTCTGGATACTATGATTTCATGAGGGCTGCCCAAGATTTTTCTGAGTTTTTTTATTTGTTTTTTTATGAATATGCCGCACTGTTCGTATTATGTGTTTTCATCTGAACTACCACCAAGCCAGATTTCACATCTTCAATGGTTCTTATAAGGGGCAATTGATTTTTTTTTAACCTAAAGGCAACTTCCTATTTAACACTATTCACTTCTCCCTTATTCATTCCAGTCCAACTTGCCAAGGTCATTTCGAATTTTAATGTCATTATCCATCCTATTAGTCATTTCTTCCAGCTTCATGGCAAATGGAATTGCAACCCCCTATCAATAGTTTCATCAAAATCATTGCTAAGAATGTTGAAAAAAGCCCCAAGAATAATGCTATTTAACATGACTCTCAAGTTAAAATGGAGGCTACCCTGGTACAAAGACTACTAGATTCAAAGTTTCAAAACCAGAATTCAAACCCCACCCCTGGCTTGTAATAGGTCTTAGTGACTCTATGACTTTGCCTCTCTAGTCCTCAATTTCTTAGAAAATGAGAGGGTTGGACAAAGGTCTTTTCTAGCTCTAAGTCTATAATTCTATGATCCTTCGACTAATTATTCCATAACTGATCAATATTCTTGGAAAATGGTTGTTTAACCTGAAAGCTAACTTGAACTAGAAATTGTCAGAGCAAACCTAGGGAGGTAGAAAGAAGCTATGGGGAAAGGGTTGACTTTGAAGTCAGAGGGCTTGAGATCCATTTTTCATTCTGCCACTTAATAATTGTGTGACTTTAGGTTAGTCACTTAATCTCTGAATGACTCAGTTTACTTGACTGTATAATAAGAAGAGGCTGGGCTAGATGATTTCCAATTCTCATCAACCTCTGAATCCATGACCCTATAATCTGGTTGCTGGACCTATAGCCCCATTGAAGGGGAAATATCAGATAAGGAGTAAAAACCCTTTGTACAACGTTCAGGATTATTAGAATGTAAACTTAAACTTCTGCTGCATCCCATTTCCTTTCTCTCTTTTCTGAGAGAAGTGACAATGGACTGCCTCACACCATTCATTTGCATTGTCCATTTTGTTCCTCATGAACCTCCGTACAGACTACAAGCTGTAGCACTCTTAGAGCAATCATTTTTAAGATTGGATATTGATGATAAGGGAAATTTTGTGACTTTATTGGTGTAAGGAAATCCCAGAAGAGGAAATTCCCTCTGCAAACATACATTGTCAACCAGAATCCAGTTGGTAATTATAGAGTGTTTCTGGGAACTCTTGAGAGGTTTAGACTTGTCCAAGTTCATACCACAAACACTGCCAATAGGTGTCAGAGGTGGGACGCAAGTCTAGCTCTCTTTACTGGTGTGGTGCACCATTCTTTCCACTACACCATAGGATTTCATCACCTGCCCCCATAACTTATGGTCAACTCCCCTTGGAAGTCCCCCAAAAAAACCATACATGTCAAAAAAAAATGAAATAGCAGTAAGAAAGCGTCATCCAGTTCCACTGAAACACTCACTGCCTCCTGTGTTCTCCTTTACTGTCAAAGAGAGCTCCATTTTCCTAGGATCTCTAGACAGAGGTACCACGGGCCAAGGGAAAAGGAGTTGAATCTGGAGTCACAGAACCAGGCTCTTATTTCCTATGTGACCTTGGATGAGGTCAGAGTTTTCTTATTTGTATAATGAGGAAATTGGACTAGGAGACCTCCTATGAAAGTAATTCTTCCTCCCTCTCTCCTTTGCTTTCTTCTTTTCTTCTTTCCTTTCCTTCTTTTTTCTTTTTCCGTCTTTCTTTCCTCATTGCTCTCTCTCCCTCCTTTCCTTCCTTCCTTTTTTCTTCCTTCCTTTCTTTTTCTTTCTTTCTTTCTCCCTTGTTCTCTCTACTCTCTTCCTCCTTCCTTGTTGCTTCCTCCCTCCCTTCTTTTTTCCTTCCTTTCCCTTTCCATATTTCTATCCATTTCAAAATCCTAACAATCCTTTTTCATTTCTATAGACATCAACAACCATAGGTCACATCCTTGTCATTTCATTTTAATGTAGTAGGTTTGCTAGCAGCTTTCCCTTTGCAGAAGCCTGCAATCATCTATTTTTCAGGACATGAGGGCCATGATATAGAACTGGAAGGGAGCTTAGAGACTATTTAGTCTTACCCCCTAATTTTATAGAGGAGAAAACTGAGGTCTAGTTTAACTGATTTGCTCAAGGTGACCCAGTATATGACAAAAATGAACTTATCTCCTTTCACTCTAGGTTCTATGTTCTTTCCACTGTACCATACCAACTTCTTCAACACTATTTTCATGAAGTCACTTCTTGTTCAAGAATATAACATGTCTATTATCTGCTATGTCACATAAAAATTTCTCAGTCTCTTAATCACAGCCCTCTGTCATGTTGCCTGAAGAGAAGAGGGTAAGGAAGGAGAATATTCTAGGCATGAGAAACAGGCTGGACAAAGGTACTAAGGCTGAAGATGGCATGGAATGCCCCATGTGGAGAACAGCAAGTGGGCCAGCTTGGGCTTCATTTTGAGGGTTTGAAGGAGAGTAAAGTATAGCCAACCTAGAGTGATATATTGGAGTCAGATTGTGAAAAGATTTATGTTCCAGACAGCAGGATTGATATTTTTATGTTTTATCCTAAAGGCAAAAGGGGCCATTTAAATGGTATTTTTTTTGCCAGACCTATAATTTCATTGTTCTAAAAAAACTCCAAGAATGCTGAAGAAATGCTGCAGACACCTCCCCTGTGCCATTCATCCATAGGACCACAGAACTTCTCACTCACAAAGTCACCTCCAAGTCTAGACACTTCCCTCTGGAGGTCAATACTCAATCACTTATAATCAGGAATGATGATAAAGACTGGACTTAGGATCTTACTAGTATTGGGAACTCCCCAGTGAGGAACCTTCCTCTACCAAGACTTTTCTGCAATGTATAATCTTAGGAAGTTGCCTGGGAATATCAAAAAATTAAATAACTTGCCCAGGATCACACAGCCAAAGTGTGTCACAGGTGGTACTTGAACGCATGCTGCCTCCTATTACAATTTCTCATACAGCAAGAGCGTAAAGGGGAAGTCTGAGTTCCGCTGATCAAATATCAGAATTTCCAGGAAAATCTGTGGGTACTCTTAGCATTAACTAGGACAACATAATTACTACCAGTGAGAGCACATTGAAGACAAGGGGTTCACATCTGACTGGATCTTCTATATGGATATCATTATTGAACATGGGAACCTTGGGATGGAACAGAATAATCTAGCATGATAGCTTGATAGCTTTTTCAGTCTGTGACATCTTAACAAGGAATGGAAGGCACCTCAGAGATCATCTCTTCCAATTGTCTCACTTTGCAGATGAGGAAATGGAGGCCATAGAAGTGAAGTTATTTGCCCAAGATCTCCGAACAGAGGGAAAAACAGTTCAGTGCTTTTATCTCTCTGTTAGGAGCTTGGGAGTTATTAATAAGTGTTACTGTTATTCTTATTTTATATACAAAGAACTTGAGGCAGACACGTTAAGTAGTTTGCCCCATTGCAGGAGCTTAATAAATGGTGGTTGATGGATTGATTATATATTTGAAAATGGAATATAGGAGCCTAGATTTAGAGCTGGAAGAGAACTCAGGGTCATAAATTCCACCTCCACCCTTTTATTTTACAGCTGAGGAAACTGAAGCTAAAAGGAAGGAAACTCAGCTATTAAGTATATGAGGTAGGATTTGAACTTGGGTCTTCTATCCACTGTGCCTCTAGCTCCCTTTTGCTTCCTACTCCAGTATTACCATCGAAGATACAACCACAATGAGGGGGAGCATTTGATGACATTCTTTAGGGATAATTGAGGGTGTTAGAAAGTAGTCAGACTGCTGAGGCATAGGACCTTAAGGTGACTGGAGTCTAGTCTGGGTTCTGTGAGAGCAGCTGTGTGGGAGGAATGAGATTGCTTGCAGTGACTTCTGCTGAGGATCCAGTTGGACTAGACTGATGGCTTCTGAGGATGGGAGTGCCCTGAGTCAGTGAAGGTGAGGGGAGAGACTAAGGACTGATCCAATCTATCAATTCTATGATATGGGGGATTTCCAGGACCTAGGCCTTTTAGCAAATGTCTGTATTCCTATTAGAACGTTTTCTGGTTATTAAGTATTGCATACTATTTATTGTGTGCTAAGGGTAAGAATGTTGTACACAGCATTCTGGCACAGGTGTCAGCTTTCATAAGGAGTTGCCTTTGTTCTGCCAAGGTCATATCATTGGTGCTTTCAGAAAACAAAGCTCATTGAGAAGGAAGTAAATGAGGAGGCAGGAGGTCAGAGCTGATTTTGATTGGGTAGATCACCAAACCCACACCCCCATAGACAAGTAGGGACTTGTGTCCTCCTCACCCCCACCAGTTAGTAGCTATTAGCACTAGTTGAAATTTAAAAGAATATTTTGAGTGGTCTGGGAGCCCTCAGCTCTTTGGGGACTCAACACAGAATCCCTTCCTTAGTATAGGCGTCTTATCGGGTGCACAAAGGCAATGCTTGTGGATTCAAGAAATGATGAAAAACTTCTGTCTAGTACTATTTAACTGATTCAGAGACAGATAAACTCATCTTCAGTTCCTCTTTCAGAAGGACAATGCCTGAGGCACAGGGCTCCCCAATACCCTCCAGCGTTGCTCTTCCTTGCCTAAGTTCCTATTTGCTTGTTGGGATGTTAGGAAAACCCTTGAAAGCAATAGATGGAGAACAGATAACATCCAACTTTATCAGCCTAGTAATGCAATGGACAACTCAAAATGATCGAAAAGGAATTCTTACTTGACTTAGATGCTTGGAGAGACATGGATCTGGGAATTTCAAAAAATGTGGACCTGTTCATATGTGGTTTTCTGTGCTGGCTTATTTAGCCCTTAATAACTCCTTTCATTAATATTATTCCTACTCCACCAGTAGGAAGGTTAATAAAGTTCTGGATGGAACTTTGGAATGGAAAGGAATAGAAATAGAAAGAAATGAATTCTGTCCTATGGAGTACACTGACTTATCTCAAGCTAAGGTCAGGTGGCAGAATCTTCCGGTAGCAGAGAAAGAGAGCCAATGTAGCTCAATATTAAGATAGCAGCCAGTATTTATAGCACTGAGGCTTAACAGGTTTTTTGTTTTGTTTTTTTAAATATGTTAGTTGAGCAGACTCAAGATGGTAGTAAGAGAGACAATGAATGCAAATACATCCTGCAGTGAAGCTTTTTTTTTTTTTGGTTTTTGGAGGCAATGGGGTTAAGTGACTTACCAAGGGTCACATAGCTAGTGCTAGTAAGTGTGTGAAGGTAGATTTGAACTCATGTTCTCCTGACTACAGGGACAGTGCTCTATCTACTGTACCACTTAGACGCCCCCTTCAAATGTTTTTAAGTAGACTTTACAGGGGCAGAGTGGGATAGTAGAGAAAGGTCTGACCTTGGAGCCAGGATGACAACTGTTCTGGTTGCCCCTGAGTTTGCCTTGTGATTATAGGAAAATCGTTTAATCTCTCCAGATTACTCCCTCCTGACCTTCTAAGAGACTTTTGGTCTCAGGACTCCTTCACACTCTTAAAAATTATTAAAGACTTCCTAGCAAACTTTATTCATTCTTGTCAGTTATATTTAGGAATATTTATCATATTAGCAATGAAAACATCTTAGTATTTTTCTAAACAATAGTTTTGACCTTGTAGACCCACTGAGGAACCTCTAGGAGTCCCTAGATCAGGGAAGAGGAACCTGCGGCCTCCAGACCACACATGGCCTTTTAGGTCCTTGGGTGCTGCCTTGTGACTTAAATCCAAGTTTTACAGAACAAATCCTTTTATTAAGGGAATTCGTTCTGTAAAGTTTGGATTCAATGAAAGGGTCCCACACCTAGAGGGCCACATGTGGCCTTGAGGTCACAGGTTCCTCACCCCCTGCCCTAGACCATACTTTGAGACCCTCTGCTCTAACACTGTAAGGTACAGAACTTTGCCAAGCTGCATAATGGGAAGTCCCCACATGAAGGAAATAACATAGTTCTGTATAAAAAAATAGAGACTTGAAGGGAAAGGTTTGGACTAGATAACCTCCAGATTTAGTATTTTAAAATTATTGTTGAGTTATGTCTGACTCTTTGTGACTCCATTTGGGGTTTCTTGGCAAAGATAATGGAGTCATTTACCATTTCCTTCTCCAACTCATTTTACAGATGAGGAAACTGAGGCAAACAGGGTTAAGTGACTTGCCCAGAGTCACACAGCCAGTAAGTGTCTGAGATCTGATTGGAACTCAGGTCTTTCTGATTCCAGGACTGGCTCTCTATCTCCTTAGTCACCCTAGGCTTGGTTTATAAATGAGGAAATTTAATTAGATGATGTCTAAAGTCCCTTCTAGCCATAAATCTATGATCCTATCTATGACAAAGGGAAGGGATGAAAAAAAACACTTAACAATTCAACAAATATTAACTGAACACATAAAAAAAGTCCTGATTCTAGAAAAAGAACTCCTGGGTTCAAATTCCACCTCCGACACTACTTGGGCGACCATGGACAAGTCACAATCTCCCTGGGGCTCGGTTTCCTCATCTGTAAAAATAGCTGCCCCACATCAGCTCCTATAAATGCCTTCCATATCCTCGGTTATATGAGGTACACTCAGACATTTTTAAATGGCCTCTCTGTTTCTTGATGGCCAAAGAGAACAGGATGTTTTCCTTCAATAGTCTATAGCCAAAAGGAAGAAACAACAGTTCTGGAGGAAGCCTGTGAAAACTGGCCCTTGTAATCTAAGAATCTCAGGACACGGTGAGCTGCTTTTACAAGAAAATCTGAAGCACAGAATGAATCCCTGTCTGAGCCAAGAACTGAACTCAGATTGTTTCCAACTTCTGAACCAGTGGTGTTCAAAACAACAACAAAAGAGTTTTCTGTAGATATGAGCTCCGGTGGTCAACCTCTGGACAAGACCTTGCAAATGATGTTGTTACAAACATGGCTTGGGGAACCTATTTGGGTATGGAGGGAGAGGGAATGCATTGGGTCGTAAACATGCCCAATCAGTCAACCAGCTGATTAGATTCAATTAAGTAGGACCAAAAGTACACAATAAGGGAGATAGGGGGAAAGAGCAGTAGATGGAATGCTGGACCTGGAGTCAGGAAGATTCATCTTCTTGAGTGCCAATCTGGCCTCAGATACTTACTAGCTGTGTGACCCCTGGAAAGTCACTTCATTCTGTTTGCCTCAGTTTCCTCATCTGTAAAATGAGCTGGAGAAGGAAAGGCAAACCACTCCAGTATCTTTGCCAAGAAAACCCCCAATGAGGTCACAAAGAGTCAGACATAACTAAAAATGACTGAATGACAATCCCCAGTAACCATCACAAATTCCTTCAACAGAGGAGATACTTAATAGATCATTATTGATTGATTGAGTCTTGGAAATATTCCTAGATAAATGATCTTCTGAATTGATTTGAATGTACGTATTAGGAAGAAAATCAACAGTGTAACAATGTGAGTTTTTCTAACACTTTCAATGAAAGAATATTCACTTCAATTGGGCTCTATTATTTGGAAGCATCTGTACAATCAGTATTTGTCAACTGAAGCAATTAATTTTCAGGACACATGAAGGAATGAGCTCTCCCACCCCTTCCTGGCCCATGATGTTGGGCCAGACATGATGCATTAGGGCAATCACCTAAGTATAGTCTTCGTCAATAACATAATCATCCTCTACTCATTCTCTCAATAACAGAAATGGGTCTAGCTCTTTTTACAAAAGAATAATAAAGGAGAAACTTAAAAAAAAACTTCACTTGTCAAATGCTTGTCCATGATAAAGATTTGATTTCTTAACATAAGTGAGAAAATCTTACCCTTAAATGGTACATTGACTCTCCTAGAATAACAAATATTAAGCTAATTATTTCAAGTCTTAGCATGGAAACTGAACCTATCTAGGCCCAAGAGGCATCTGCCAAAGTCAAGTAGTGACTTGTGTAACTCCACTTATCCCATCCCTTGATTCAGTTCCCTAAAAAGTGTCTTTAGGAGAAAGAAAGAAAGAAAGAAAGAAAGAAAGAAAGAAAGAAAGAAAGAAAGAAAGAAAGAAAGAAAGAAAGAAAGAAAGAAAGAAAGAAAGAAAGAAAGAAAGAAAGAAAGAAAAGAAAGAAAAGAAGAAGAAAGAAAGAAAGAAAGAAAGAGAGAAAGAGGAGAAAGAGGAGAAAGAGAGAAGAGAAAGAGAAAGAGAGAAAGAGAAAGAAAGAGAGAAAGAGAGAAAGAAAGAAAGAAAGAGAGAAAGAAAGAAAGAGAGAAAGAAAAGAAAGAAGAAAAAGAAAGAGAGATAGAAAAAAGAAAGAAGGAAAGAAAGAAAAAACAAGCAAGAAAGTCTAAAATTCTGAGTTGGCCTTAATTTGATCAGCCATTGACTTCATAATTTACAATTCCATTCTTCTCTGACGGGTTTTGAACACCCGCTAGCATCAATATTTAATCTTTACAAAGTATTTCAAATTGTGCTATGTCAAGGTCCAGCAATTACTTTTAGGCCTTCGAGTTCCTTTTAAGATCTTAATTTAAGCCATTAGGTAATTATGAGGCACAACTCATAAAAATAAATGTCATACCATTACCTCAAAGTTGAAGAAGCTCTTTAAAATCTTTCACCAAAATGATGAAAGATTTTTTCTTTTCTTATTCTGTATTTAAGTTTTAATATCTAAGTTTATGTGTTTCTTATTGTGTATTTAAGTTTAAAATAAATGCATAAAAACAAAATAAAAAGTGATGAAGGTGATAAATACAGAGAAGCATGGAAACATCTACATGAACTGATGTAGAGGGAAGTGAGCAGATTCAGGAAACCAATATGCACAAAGACTACAACAATGTAAACGGAACAAAGTAAACTAATAAAGAAAAAATCAGTAGTGAATGTTACAAAATAATAAAGAACAAGCTTGGTTTGAAAGAAGAAATATGAGAAGACACCCCCATACTACCAAACTGGTGAGGTGGGAGGGACACAGGTGTTACACATTCCCATATATTTTTAGACTTTTTCAGCATATTGATCAGTCATGCTGGGTTTTTCCACTCTTCTTTTTCTTGGTTTCTTGGATTTTTGTTTGTTTGGTTTTTTGGTCTTTCAAAATGCTATTTGTTATATAGGATGGTTTTCTGGGCACCAAACAAGGAGGAGCATTGGGGAAAACTAGTGTAATATTGTTTTTAAAAAGACATTACCAAAAATTTATTTTTAAGAAGCCTTTCACACACAAACAAGTTATAATTTAGTGTTTTACACTTAGATGAAATAAAGTTTATGCTTACAACTATTGACATGGTAGATAGAGTAAGACCTGATTTACTTTATCTAAAGTAAGACCTGACTTCAGATCTTGCTAACTGTATGACCCTGGGCAAGTCCCTTAACTACTGTCTGCTTCAGTTTCCTTATCTGTAAAATGGGTTTTTACAAACTTTAAAGTTCTACATAAATACTGGCTAGCATTATTATTTTTGATTTCCTTAGTCAGAATATTTGCGTAGTAGGCACAGACAGATCATCCTTAGAACAAGGATGGTGAACCTGAGGCCTCCAGGCCCCTGCCTTAGAGAAAAGCTCCTTCCAAATTTGCCTTATTGAGATATAGTCAAGTAATCAACCTCACTGTATTTATTTCCATTTTTAGCATGGTGTTTTTGAAAGATGAAACCATTTGTTAGACTCCTGTTGAGAGGCCAGTGCTTTTCACTTCCTGAGCATCTTGGCAGGTGTCTCTCCATTATGACTGTTTTCAGTTAATTGATCGGAGCATGCTGTGCTTTGATGAAATCTGAATGGTCCACTCAAAGGTATGAAAGAAAGACTTTTAAAGTCTAGGTCACCAGTAGTCCCTATTCTTGCATTTATTGGATTCTTCCTTCACAGTCTCTTTCATCCATCCCCCTTCCCTGCCCTGGTTCAGGCCCTAATCACCTCTCTCCTGGGCTATGACAATAGCTTCCCAATTATTTTCAGGGTTTTTTTTTTTTGGAGGAGGGCAATCTGGGTTAAGTGACTTGCCCAGGGTCATACAGCTAGTAAATGTCTGAAGTCAAATTTGAACTCAGGTCTTCCTAATGCTCTATCCACTTTGATGCCTAGCTGCAGTACTTCTTAGTTATTTTCCCAAGTTTTTCCTCTCATTCTGGATTCATCTTGGATTCAAAAGCACAGGTTTGACCTTATCACTCCCCTGCTTAAAAAAGTTCCAGTTGCTCTGGATTACCTGTAGGATAAACTACAAACTCTTTTGCTTGGCTCTCAACTCCTTTCACATTGCTCTGACTTCAACCTACCATTCCAGATTGATTATATGTTACTTTCCTTAGCACACTTAAATGCTTCAGCCAAATGGGTCTACTTTATGTACCACATAAATATCTCATTTCCTTCCTCCTTGCCCTTGCACATGTTGTGCCCCATGCCTAGAATGTGCTTCCTACTCATATCCTCCTCATAAAATCCCTAACTTCTTGCAAGACCCAGTGTAAGTGCTAATTCTCCAGCTGCTAATGACTGCTGCTTCTTTTACCCCCAGTATCTATTTGTGGAAGATAGATCAGCTTTCTTCTACTTCATCCCAAGAGCAGAATTAGGGTCTATCGGTAGAAGTTGCAAACTGACAAATTTTGGCTTGATGTCAACAATGAGCAGTCTGTGGAAACTTAGAAGTTTTAATAACAGTCCAATAACACTGTGAAAAACAAAATTAGTCTCTTGGACTTAATGAATATCTCCTCTTCCCAGGAGGTCCATCTAAGTAAATATTGTCTCTTTCAGGATAATGGCTCTGGGAGGTTACCCATTTATGCTGAAGAATACACTTCTCCCTTTCGAGAGTGGGGCCAATGATTAGGAGGAATGCTGAGGAAAGGAATTCACCTGGGTGAAAATAATAGTGACCCAGCTGTGACCTCAAAGCATACATTCATGGCTGGATTTGGTCCAGAGGACCCACTCTGAGAATCATGAAAGGGAGACCAGAGCCACCAGCGCAAAGCAGGGAGGGGGAAAGGCTTAAGTCTAAGTGAAACAAGTTCAACAAGGTCCCAGAGTGGGGAGAAACAAGGTTTGATCAGTGAATGGTGTCTCATGAAACTTTTCCTTTAGAGATAGCCTTCTTAGTTTACTGGGAGTTAGCATTGTACGGAGGACTTTGAGACAAGAAAATGTGTTTTTCAATCCCACTTTGGACACTGTTCCTTAACTGTTCTGGGCATCATTTTCTTCAATCTATAAAATGAGGGGCTTGGATTCAACTCGTAACGTACCTTCTAGCTTAAAACCTAGACTCCTAGGCTGTACTAGCCATGATCCTTTTTATGATTAGCTGTATCAGGGCTCTGCTTTCATTAAACATTTATCAAGCATCTACTGTGTGCTGGGAAGAAGTAAAGTTTCAAAGAAATCAGTATTCTTGCAGGACCTTGCAGCTGCTACTGCATGGAACATGATACTCTGTAAGGCAAAGGAACTGGGATTACAACCAAGGATCAACTACCCAGAGAAATTGAGCGTAATCTTTCAGGGGAGGAGATGGACATTCAATGAAACAGGGGACTTCCAAACCTTCCTGACGATAAGACCAGAGCTCAATAGAACATTTGATCTTCAAATACAAGACTCAAGAGAGGCATAAAAAGGTAAACAGGAAAGAAAAAAAAAGAAATCAATATTTTACCCAAAGTGTAGTAGGAGAATAAGATACAAACAAAAGGAAACCTGACTACCCATTTTATGTCAAACACTTTAAGGAGCTCCAAATCAAATCATAAAGTGATTGTGAAGTCTGTGGTCATTGATGTGTACTGAGAGGGGGCAAAATCAAAGAGGAATTAATGGAATTTCTTGGGTATGTTGTTGTCACAATGTGCTTAGCAATTTGGGAACTTTAAAACAATAAGCCTTTATCATGAGACACTTTAATTCACATAAGGGAAGATTTACGGCTTGAAATAAGCTACCCAGGGGTTGGAACATGGGAGCATCAGCTACTAGGGGAGTTTGCCCATACCTTCACACCAGGTCCAGGCCAATAACCCCAAGAACCCAATAGATGAATCAGATGAAGACTGCAGATTTTCTTTCTTTTAAAAAAATTTATATTTTATTTTCTCCCAATTATTTGTAAAAAACAAATTTTTATCATTCTTTTAAAAATTTTTGAATTCCTCCCTCCCTTCTTCTTCTTTTTCCTCCCTCCCATCCACCACTGAGAAGGCAAGCAGTTTGCTATGGGTTATACATCCATGGTCATACAAAATATATTTTCATGTTGGTCATGTTGCGAAAGAAAGCACAGACCCCACCCCCCCAAAAAAAAACCCAAGTAAAATGAAGAAAGCAAAAAAAAAGTAATGCTTCAATCTATATTCAGATTCCACCTGTTCTTTCTCTGGAGATGGATAGCATTTTTCACATGAGTCCTTCAGAAATGTCTTGGATTTTTGCCAGGAATAGCTAAGTCATTCACAGTTGGTCATCATACAGTATTGTTGTTATTGTATATGATGTTCTCCTGATTTTGCTCGTTTCACTTTGCATCATGATGTTCATGTAAGTCTTTCCAGGATTTTCTGAGACCATCCTGTTGATCATTTCTTATAGCACAATAATATTTCATCACAATATACAACAACTTGTTCAGCCATTACTCCACTGATGGGCATTCATCCCCTCAATACCCATTCTTTGCCACCACTAAAAGTGCTGCTATAAATATTTTTGTACATATAGATCCTTTTCCTCTTTTTTAAAAAAATGTCTTTGGATGTAGATCTAGTAGTGATCTTGCTTGGTTAAAGGGTATGTATGGTTTTGACAGAAATGATTATTTTTCTTTTATATCCAATTATTAAATTAGATTGAGGTTTTCTCTTTCTCTTTCTTCATTCATAAACCAGCCCCTGTAGGCTATTCAGCCAGTCTATAAAGAACATTGCTGACAGAGGAGATTGCTCAAATCCTCTGGGTACATGCTTCTGTATCTTTGAACCCCACCCAACCAGAAAACTTTAAGAGCAGAATCCACTCTATATGAGTTCTTGCCTTAGGAAATAAGCCCCTGTCCTTGTAAACTTCCATTAGAATGTAGGGTGACCCAGCTTATGAATGGGAAAAGTAATCAGAGCAGTCTTGGTAGAGATGGATTCTTGTGTACAAACTGCTGGAGGAGACTGAGTCTCATGATCAGGTCACTTCTCATCAGGAGGAGCTGAAGACTTTTTGTCCACCTCCTCATTAAAATGTCTATCCCTTCACCAATCAAAGTTGATTTCCACCCTCAAGGGTACCCCTTTTCCAAAGACTTTTAGACATTCAACGTTCTCCAGGGAGGGTTGATTATTTGTTAGCCATAATTAATAAATTGACACAGAAACTATGTCTCAGACTTTTCATTCATCTCAATTTTATAACTTCTTGGGCATACTTCAAAATTACTCTTCAGAATAGTTGAATCAATATACCACTTCAACAGTCTATTAGTATCTCAGTTTTTCCACATAAACTCCAATGTTTGTCATTTTTCTTTTCTGTCATATTTGCCAATCTCATAGTTGTTTTAAGTTATTTTAATTTGTGTTTCTCTAATTAATAGTAATTTAGAGCATTCTTTCATATGACTATAGATAGCTTTGATTATTTCATCTGAAAACTACCTGTTCATATCCTTTAATCATTTATCAATTGAGGAATAGCTCTTATTTCTATTTGACTAAGCTCTCCATATATTTGAGAAATGAGAAGAACATAGATTTTCTAAGAAAGGCAAATGGGTTCTTGCTCAGTTGTGTCTGCTTGATTTCCTTCCTCTACTCTGCCAGGCAAAAAGATTCCAGAAAATGGTCAGAACAACTTCATCTGTATAGGGATGTTGAGAGTTGAAAGATTATAGTATTAAAAGGGGGAAATCCATGTCAGGCAAAAAGAAAAGGGTATGTCTAGAAAGAGGTAGCCTACTGCAAGAGTGACCAGGGATGCCATTTGAACTATCACATTGATATACCAGCTCAGAAAGGTAATTCCAAAAATGTTTAGAAAGATAGCAACATTGTTTAAATAAACATATGGCTTCTCGAGGTGACTATTTATAAAGATAACATTCATTTAGATGTGTAAGTTCTGGTATGTTTATGAATGAATGGTAATAGTTCTAACATCTTATAATCACATCTCTAAGACTTGAGAGGAAGATTATAGCCCTTCCCCCTTTTGAACAATTCTTGTTGGACCAATACTAATGAGCATTTCAACCAGTATAGCTGATATGTGCAACAAATGAATGACAAGAGGACTAGATTTGGAATTAGAAATCCTGCAGATGTCAATACCTTATCCAAAAGTCACTTAAGGTCTTCAGGCTTGTGTTTCCTCATCTATAAAGTGAAAGGGTTGGACAAAATGACCTCAGACATCCCTTCTGTCTCTGAATCTATGATATTGTGGCTCTAAGGTGGTGATATTAAGTCAATGCATGTTATGTGGTACTGTGGTACTGAGCTTTTAAAAAGGTTCACCTTCCCAGGAATTTCCCACTCCTGAAGCAATTGCAAAAGCTCAGAAAATACATAGGGTTCTGTCTGAACTAGCATAGTAGTGGCAGATTAAGAATTGTTACTGACAGTTTGAGGTCAAATGCTGAACCCAAGGAAGGTAACTTGAGTTCATATGGTGGGACCTTTGGGCATGGGTGGGGATTAGGAAAGAGGGTAATCTGTCTCAGTGTAAAAGAGAAGGAGGAGTAGAAAGAAAAGGAGAGACAGAGCCAGATTGAGTGCCACACGTAGGAAGACAGATAAGCATGCATCAAAGAGCCTGAAGAGAAATTGACAAAGCTAGGAAGAAACATCTGAAGGGTAGCCAAGCAACCCAACAGGTTAAGCAATGACAAAACCTGGGAATTGCAGGAAGCCCAGATTAAAATCATGACACACGCGAAATGCCTGAGGAATGTGGTCTGTCATGAGTAACATGAACTGTCAAGTGACAAAGGTTTGTGCTTCACAGATTCCTTCAAGCCTGGTAGGAGCAACATGACAGCCATAGTCCCCTAGTATTTTTATTGAGAAATCCCTATTCAAGCTCAGGTTCTCATCCAGGATGGAATCCCAAAGTTTACTCTCACCCAGACAACTCTAGAGAGTTGATTTGACAAAAGCTCCAAGTGTTTAATTCAAACCTTATCCTATTTCTATTAATTCTTTTAGTGTGCATATTAATTCATTAATTTAACCCTGAGTTTATTCATGAGAAAATGTAATTCTCAGCTGAGGTCACAATAAGTCTATATATGTACCAGATCTTTAATCTACTTAAAGATGTAATGGAAAACAAACCATGTAAATGAAACAGAACAAATACTCTTTAAGTGACAACTCTTTTCAAAATATGTATTATTTATATCCCTTTTGGTCCTTAGTACATATTTTGTTTAACTTGTCTTAATAATGCATAAAGCACTTATACTATGAAATCCCATAATGTACCTCCTGAAGGTTTTAAAATACACACAGCAGCCACCATTACGGATAGCCCAGTGGAAACTGACATCTTCATCATTAGTGACATGATAGAACCTAAATCCCAACATGACAGGAGCATGAAACAAAAAAAAGACCAAATCCTGAACCAAAGGCAATGTTTAATAGTCTTCAGCTGGTTACCAAGGACCAAGAAGGGGATTCATCTGACACTTTACAAGATGAAAACTCTCAAGGGAGAAAGACTACAGTTGTGATCTTACAAACAACAGAAAGAGTGTTTTGGTTCATTTCTTGGAAAACTTGTTTTACATCCAATTTAATATTGCTTGTTGGATAGAGGCTTTTATGCCTCATTTGTAGAATGAATAAAAAATATTAATTAAATTCCAACTACTTTTCAGACATCACTACTTATGTGTTTGCTACTGTGTCAAACATCAGGGATACAAATACAGAAGCGAGACAATCACTGATCACAAGAAACACTTTCTAATGGGGGTGGACAACATAATAGGGAAATGTCAAGGAAGTGAGTTTTGATCTGGGGAGTAAAAGGGCTTGTGAAGGAAGTCATTGGTCAGTAAATTGTCATATCCTTTCCAGGATCAATGATAGCACTGATCTGAGTAATTTTCCCAGTGCAAGAGGTTAAAAATGGGTGATCTGATGTCAGCTCATAATGACTTGAGAGTTTTTAAAGTTCAATGTGAGTTGTAGCTTTTGATGATTTCTGAAGTATAAATATTCAGCCCCCTCCCTTTTACTTCCCTTTACCTTTACTACTTCTTCCCTCCCTTTTCCTTTCTTCCCCCTTCCCTTCCTACTGCCTATTGAGCTAGTTAGATTTATATACTTAAGTTTTTTGTTCCCTCCTTGAACCAAATCAGATGAGAGTACCTCTCAAACATTGCTCATCTCCCTCCCCTCTTTCCCTCTATTATAATTTTGTACTTCTTTCTGTGATGTAATTTATCATTTTCTGCTTCCTCTTTTTCACATCTCCTGTTACAATCCCTTCTCGTGCTTGAATCACATTTTTATCATCACATCATTTACTTTATACCTGCTCCCTCTATCTATGTATATCCCTTTTATACTTCATAATAGATGTACAATTCTTAAGATTAACATTTAGATTTGTTTGTTTGAGTTCTTTGCATTCAGATTTTTAAAATTTAGCTTCCTATGCACTCAAGCTAAACTATAATAGAAGGGCTAAAATGGAAATGTAAATACAGGCCAAAAATAGATATAATAATAAAAGAGATTCATTTTGCTTCTCCTTTCCTTTTCCCTTTGACTTTGGGGACTATGTCCCTGGAGGAACCCGAGTGTCTCTTCTCTATCCAGTGAGAGGTAAGTGGCATTGATAAATTGATTAGGACCATTACAAATTATGACAGCTAAATAGAATTACTGTGGGCCTAATGATCTTAGAAACTATTAAAAGCTTGGTTTAGCATGGACAGTAATATCTGGATTAATGAATCCCCTGGGAAAGAAATGTGTTTATAATGAAGTCAGTCATTAAAAAACAAAACCAAACCTTCATAAATCACTCCAAGCAGAGTTAGAATATGTCATAGGGCTCAACAGTAAGACAGGCTCTACAATCCATGACAAAAATGCTTCTGTGTATCCTTCAACTCATCCAGGTATGTTAGAAGGCAAACAGAACTTATCTGGAACAAGCTGAGGAAAGGAGAGTTTAATTGACTGTAGGCAGTCCTGCCTTCTTCTTTGCCATTCTCCCCCCTACCCCAATGACTAACAGCTTTTTCCTTCCCATAGACGAAACAGAAAAGGGTCTAAGGTCAGTATTTCCATTTGTTAACTGGTTCTTTGATGCCATCTTAGTGTGAGAAAGCGTCCATGTGTTGCCTGAACCCAAATCTGAATTTGGAAATCTTTTCCTTCCTAATTTTGAGTGTGAAGACTATTGGTTGTTAAGTTGCTTCAGTCTTATCAGAACCTTCATGATCCCATTTTGGAGTTTTCTTGGCAACAATGCTGGAATGGTTTGTCGTTTCCTTGTGTAGCTCATTTTATAGATAAGGAAACTATGGCAGTGTTAGACAACTTGCCCAGAATCAGCTAGGTGGCACAGTGGATAGCATGCTGGGCTTGGAGTCTGGAAGACCTGAGTCCAAATCCAGTCTTAGACACAGACTAGCTGTGTGGCCCTGGGCAAGTCACTTAACCCTGTTTGCCTCTGTTTTCTCATCTGTATAACGATCTGGAGAAGTAAATGACAAACCACTCTGGTACCTTTACCAAGAAAACTCAAAATGGGACCATGAAGAGCTGGGGACATGACTGAAAATGACTAAATAACAAAAGCTGTTTATTAAATAATACTTTGTGCAAAACCCTGTATTAAGGGTTAGGGGTTAATAGAAAAATCAGGCAGTCCCTGCTCTCCAGGAGCTCATATTCTCATGGGGGAGACAACTCATGAAAACTTTCAGCAGCAAATAGAAAGATCTCATAGTCCTTGGGTTACAGCAGCAAAGCAGATGGTGATGCCTCTTCAGGAATGTGATGATTACTATGCCCCCTCCCCCACTTTGCATCGGGCTTGTATTTACTTAATCTTTCTATATGTTGGATCTGATACTTAAACTCTTTGAGAACAGATTGGATTACTTTTGAATTCCCAGTGCCAAGCACCTGTTAGGTGCTTAACAACTGTTTTTTTGAATTGAGGGAAGGAACCATGTGACAGCACTGGAAATATTAAAGACTAAGTGTCAGAGGACCTGAATTTGAATTTCACTTCTGACATATACTAAACAGTGATCCCAGGCAAATCACTTCCCCTCCCTGGGCCTCCATTCCTTCATCTGTAAAATGAAGGGGTTGGCCTCTGAGGCCCATTCCAATTCTAGAGCTATGATCCTATAAATACAGCTTGGGACTATCTTTGATTTAAGAGATAAACTCTAAGAAGGACCTGGGACTGTAGAATTTGAAACACTCAGAGTCAGTCACACAGATATTCCATGGGCTACCAGGATTTGACCCCAAAGACTTTCCGACTGCATTCTAATATTCTATTCATTATTCCATCCTACCTCAAACTAGCCTAGATATCTAAATCTAATTCTCTTCCTCATGGCTGCGAGAGCACCCTGTAGATAATAGACACTTGATAAATATTTATTGTTTTTAAGGTCACAAGTAGGGTGGTGGAAGACAGATTTAACTAGAATTCAAATTTTCTGTATTCTGTTGCCTTTCCCAATAAGACAATGCTATAAACTTCTAGGTAGAGCAGTAGATAAAGCTCCACTCCTGGAGTCAAGAGAACCTTAGTTTCAACCCAACCTCTGATATTTACAAGCTGTGTGACCTTGGGCAAGTCACTTAACCCTGATAACCTCTTTTAAAAAAAGAATAAGATAATGGACCAAATTATTTCAGGATGTCAGGGTACTATTTGCAAGTTTCAGGTAACAAATGACCAGAGTTACAGAGGTTTTGCAACCACTGTACACTGCAAAAATACCAAAGAGCTCACACAGGTTAAAAGCAAAAAGCTCTCTTTATTCCACTGGGGTAGAGAAATTAGACACATGTGTCGAGTCCTCCTCTCGTAGGAGACTTGAGGCAGTGGGACTAAACCTGGATTTATATATTTGTGACTGGACAAGGAATCAGACAGTGTAGTGTAGCAGCAGTAGTGAGACATGACAGCATCAGTGAGGCAAGATTGTCTAGTGACCGAAGGGCTCCATATCTGGGCCTGTTGGTGCTTGCCCAAGTTCAGGAACCATCAGTTCTGTGATTTAGTTACAGCAATGTTCATTCAGAGAGTGAGTGCAAGTCATTATGCCAAGCTCAGGGCACGACTTGCTTGCTGGGCCTTAGCTGTGGAAAATAGGGTGTCTCCTAATAGAGAGGAGTAAAAAGAGAGGGGTGGTCTTGATCCAGACATAAGTCAAATTTGTTAGAATAAGATTAACCTCAAGAGACTAGATTTTTTTAGGGGGAAGGGTAAAGAATCATGCAATGTGATTCTTTCCTCCAGTGAAAGACTTCTTAACCTTTTCTGTGTCATTGATCTCTTGTCAATGTGACCTCTTTTTTGGATAATATTTTTAAATGCACAAAATAAAATGTAAAGAATTAAAAAAACTGGGAGGAGCCAAGATGGCGGAGTAGAAAGACACACATATGCTAGCTCCGAACCCACAGCCTATAAAATATCTGTAAAGAAGAACTCCTAACAAATTCTGGAGCAGTGGTAGCCACAGAACAATGGAGCGGAGGAGATTTCTGTTCCAGAGAGACCTGAAAAACTGACACCAAAGGTCCGTCACTGCACATGGGACTGGAGCAGAGCCCAGCCATGTCCTGGCCGCACAGCACCGAGAGGAGCAGATCTGAGTAGGCTTCAGGGACAGAATCTCCAGCGGCCATGAAGTTCCCTCCACCCACAGGCTCCCAGGTCAGTGTGAGAGACTGTTTGGTGGGCCGAGAGGGGAGCGGGGTGTCTCCAAAACTCAGGCCCCCTCAGGAGGCAGCAGCAGAGGCAGCAGAGGACAGGAGCTCCCAAAACAGGAAGGAGCTCAGATCCATTGTTGAAGGTCTTTGCATAAACCCCCTGAGGGAATTGAGCCCTGTGTAGTGGTCCTGCCCCCACCTGAGCAGCTGAACTTCATCTCACACTGAATAACAGCTCTGCCCTGACCTAAACCCCCTGAGGGAACTGAGCCCCCTGTGGTGGCCCTGCCCCAACCTGAGTACCTGAACTTAATCTCACACTGAATAGCAGCCCCGCCCCCACTGAAAGCCCTGAGGCTGGAAAGCAGTATTTGAATCTCAGACCCCAAACACTAGCTGGGTGGATCTGGAGGCAAGGTGGGTGTGGAAAGGAATCTCAGAAGTCAAGTAACTTGCTGGGAAAAGGCCCAGAAAAGGGAAAAAAAATAAGACTATAGAAGGTTACTTTCTTGGTGAACAGATATTTCCTCCTTTCCTTTCTGACGAGGAAGAACAATGCTTATCATCAGGGAAAGATATAGAAGTCAAGGTTTCTGTATCTCAAACATCCAAAATAGATATTCAATGGGCTCAGACCATGGAAGAGCTCAAAAAGGATTTTGAAAATCTTGTTAGAGAGGTGGAGTAAAAACTGGGAAGAGAAATGAGAGAGATGCAAGAAAAGTATGAAAAACAGATCAACACCTTGCTAAATGAGACCTAAAAAAATGCTGAAGAAAATAACACCTTGAAAAATAGGCTAACTCAATTGGCAAAAGAGGTTCAAAAAGCCAATGAGGAGAAGAATACTTTCAAAAGCAGAATTAGCCAAATGAAAAAGGAGGTTCAAAAGCTCACTGAAGAAAATAGTTCTTTCAAAATTAGAATGGAACAGATGGAGGCTAATGACTTTCTGAGAAACCAAGAAATCACAAAACAAAACCAAAAGAATGAAAAAATGGAAGATAATGTGAAATATCTCATGGAAAAACAACTGACCTGGAAAATAGATCCAGGAGAGACAATTTAAAAATTATGGGACTACCTGAAAGCCATGATCAAAAAAATAGCCTAGACATCATCTTCCATGAAATTATCGAGGAAAACTGCCCTGATATTCTAGAACCAGAGGGCAAAATAATTATTCAAGGAATCCACTGATCACCTCCTGAACAAGATCCAAAAAGAGAAACTCCTAGGAACATTGTGGCCAAATTCCAGAATTCCAGGTCAAGGAGAAAATATTGCAAGCAGCTAGAAAGAAACAATTCCACTATTGTGGAAATGCAATCAGGATAACACAAGATATAACAGCTTCTACATTAAGGGATCAAAGGATGTGGAATAAGATATTCCAGAAGTTAAAGGAACTAGGACTAAAACCAAGAATCACCCACCCAGCAAAACTGAGTATAATACTTCAGGGGAAAAAATGGTCTTTCAATGAAATAGAGGACTTTCAAGCATTCTTGATGAAAAGACCAGAGCTGAAAAGAAAATGTGACTTTCAAACACAAGAATGAGAAGAAGCATGAAAAAGTAAACAGCAAAGAGAAGTCATGAGGGACTTACCAAAGGTGAACTGTTTACATTCCTACATGGAAAGATAATATTTGTAACTCTAGAAACTTTTCAGTATCTGGGTAGTTGGTGGGATTACACACACACACACACACACACACACACACACACACACACACGAACACACAGAGACAGAGAGCACAGAGTGAATTGAATAGGATGGGATCATATCTTAAAAAAATGAAGGTAAACGGTGAGAGAAAACTGTATTGGGAGGAGAGAGGGTGAAATGGAGTGGGGCAAATTATCTCTCATAGAAGAGGCAGGCAGGAGACTTTTTAGTGGAGAGAAAAAGAGGGGAGCTGAGAAAAAAGCATGAAGTTTACTCTCATCACATTCGACTAAAGGAAGGAATAAATTGCACACTCATTTTGGTATGAAAACCTATCTTACAATACAGGAAAGTAGGGGAAGGGGATAAGCAGGGTGGGGGGATGATGGAAGGGAGGGCAATGGGAGAAGGGAGCAATTTGAAATCAACTCTCTTGGGGAGGGACAGGATCAAAAGAGAGGATAGAAGCAATGGGGGGCAGGATAGGATGGAGGGAAATACAGTTAGTCTTACACAACATGACTACTATGGAAGTCATTTGCAAAACTACACAGTTATGGCCTATATTGAATTGCCTGCCTTCCCAAAGGGAATGGGTACGGAGGGAGGGATGGGGAGAAGTTGGTACTCAAAGTTTTGGGAAGAACTGTTGAGTATTGTTCCTGCTGCTAGGAAATAAGAAATACAGGTAATGGGGAATAGAAAGTTATCTGGCCCTACATGACAACAGAGAAGATGGGGACAAGGGAAGGGAGGGATGATAGAAGAGAGGGCAGATTGGTGATAGGGGAAATTAGAAAGCTCAGTGTATTGGGGTGGGGGGAGGGGACAAATGGGGAGAAAATTTGGAACCCAAAATTTTGTGAAAATGAATGTAAAAAAAGTTAAATAATTTTATTAAATAAATAAAGAATTAAATAAACTGATTATATTGAAATACAGTTACATATATACAATTGCATATATATATATATGTATACACACATATTATTGGTGTTATTCAGTTGTTTTCAGTGGTCTGACTTATGATCCCATTTGGGGTTTTCTTGGCAAAGATGCGGGAATGGTTTGCCATTTCCTTTTCCAGTTCATTTTATAGATGGAGAAATTGAGGCAAACAGGGCTAAGTGACTTGCTCAGAGTCACACAGCTGGGAAGTATCTGAGACCAAATTTGAACTCAGGTCTTTCTACTTCCAGGCCTGGAGTTCTATCCACTGTCTATCTATCTATCTGATCTGATCGGTTCTGGTTGTTGTCCTTTGTTCTTGAAGAAGACCAAAATGACATCACTATGTTGGGTTCAGGGTACGGTGTGTCTGGTGTGACTGATCAGACCAATATAAGGCTGGAAGCCTCTACCAGATGTTGGGCACAAATAGTAGATATGAACATTTGTAATGTAGAGGTCTCTAAATCTATGCATTCTCACATTTCTTTTGAGCTACTGCAAAACTGCTTTGCTCATAATGCACAGGACCTTCTTTGAGGTGGTCACACCATGTTGGTGTACCAGTATCTCCCAATCAATCCCAGAGTTCTTCAGGGAGATCCTGAGGGTTAACACTTCTGATCTGCACATGAGCACTTGCCTTGTGTGAGTCCTCTATAAAATAGTCTTTTAGTTGGTATTCAAATAACATGGCCAGTCTATGGGATTGCACCTTCTGCAGTAGAGTTTAAATGCTTGGCAGCTCAGCTCAAGAAAGGATCTCAATGTCTGGTATCTTGTCCTGATCTTCAGAATCTTCCTAAGACAATTCAGATGGAAGTGATTCAGTTTCTTGGCCTGGCTCTGGTAGACTGTCCAGGTTCCACAGGTTTACACCAATGACCGTGGCTCTGTAGACCTTCAATTTAGTAGTCAGTCTAAAACTCTTCTCTCTCACACTTTCCTTCAGAACCTCCCAAACACTGAGCTACCTCTGGTAATGCATGTGTCAATCTCATGCACACACACACACACACACACCCCTGGAAAGTATATATATATATATATATATATATATATATACACACACATACACACACACACACACACACATCCCTGGAAAGTATATTGCCTAGGTAACTGAACTTATTCACAGCATTCAAAATTTCTCCATATGTTGTGACTGATGTTTCACATATGGGTGGTGTGATGCTGGCTGATGGAGAACATGAGCTTTCTTTGTGTTAATTGTTAGGCCAAAATTAGGGGCAGCTAGGTGGTGCAGTGAATAGAGCACCAGTGCAGGAGTCAGGAGGACCTGAGCTCAAATCTCACCTTAGACACTTGATACTCACTAGCTGTGTGACCTTGGGCAAGTCACTTAACCCCAGTTGCCTCTTCCTGGGTCATCTCCAGTCATCCTGATGAATATCTGGTCACTGGATTCAGATGGCTCTGGAGAAATGAGGCTGACAGCCCTCCCTCACTCAAAACAAAGTCAAGTGCAAGTCATGTCATTGTTTCTCTGATGGTGTGGTCTTCTTCAGCAATGAAAGATGAACACACACAGGCCTAAATTAATGATCCATATTTTGTTGCATCTCAGTCTGAGTCACAATCCATATGTCTATCTCTATCTATCTATCTATCTATCTATCTATCTATCTATCTATCTATCTCTGTCTATCCAAACATACATTTATACATATATATGTGTCTGTACATATACATATAGATACACACACAATGACATATATCTCTCTAGGCCTCAGTTTCCATCTCTGTAAATTAGGGGTAAAAAAATGCACCTACCTATTAGAAGCCTTTTCAGGTTCTTCTTAATGCCAGTACTTTCCATTCAAAACATTAGAAAGATACCCTGACCCCTCAGGAGCACTCCTAGAACCCTTAGGCGGAGATGGAGCCACCAGGGATATTGGGTTCTAGGTTGTTCTTCCAGAAGTCCTCCACCTCCCAGCTCAGGGAATTTTCACTGGCTGTCTTCCATGCCTGGAATTCTTACCTAACTGGGCTGAACCTCCTGGCTAATTCCCTCTGTTGATTATCTCTGCTTTATCCAGTATCAGAGTTGTTTTTCCTCCCTTAGAATATAAATTTGTTACAAGGACGGGAACTGTTCTGCCTTTCTTTGAATCCCCAGAGGTTAAACACAGTACTCACCCAACACATAGTAGGTGTTTAATAAAAATTGTTCTTATTGTTTTTCTGGTCTCTTGACCCCATTTGGGATTTTCTCAGCAAAGACACTGAAGTAGTTTGCCATTTCCTTCTGTAGCTCATTTTACAGATGAGGAAACTGAGGCAAACAAGGTTAAGTGACTTGCTCAGAGCTCGCAGCTAGCAAATGTCAGAGACTGGATCTGAACTCATGAAGATGAGTCCCCCTAACTCCAGGCCTGGCACTCTATCCACTGTGCCACATAATTGCCCAAAAGCTCGCATACTTGACTTGATTGAACAGGGCTGCTGTAGGGATGAAAGGACAAAATATGTCCAACATGCTTTGCAAACCCCAAAGCACTATGTCAATGTTAGCTATCATCATTATATAATTTGATTATGTACTCTGAGGTCTCTCCTAGTTCAAGATCTATTATTTCTATGACCTAATAGATTTTCTAGCTATGTGACCCTGGACAAGTCACTTAACCTCTGTTTGCCTCTATTTCCTCAACAGTAAAGTGGGAATCCTAATAGCAGCTACCTTTTAGGGCTGTAGTGAGGATCTGGAAACTTTTGAGGGCTATGGAAGTGTTAACTATCATAGCAGTCTCAGGCAATCTATAAACAAGAATTCCCCTTTTGCTACATCTTAATATGTAATATTTGTTCAATGAGTTAACATGCTACTGGAGGAACCCATCTATATCCATGTTAATGTTCTCACCACAAATGAACCATAAGGCAGAAAGAAGTTGCAGCTAAAAGAGAAGGGGAAGGGAGAAAAACATTGATTCAACATCTCCTATGAGCCAAGCCCTTTGTTAAGTCTATTTCAAGTACACAATAACACTGGGAGGCATGTGTTGTTATCATCATCCCCATTTTACACTTGTAATAAAGTTGTATTAGTGAAACCACAGGTCCTATACCCTCTTTCTTGGTGGTTATGACTACAGGGCTTGCAATTTCTCACAGAGTTGCCCAAATCAGAAACGTTTGACCCTGAACCCTGGGCTTTAGACTCTCTTATTGGCACCAGTTCATTTGCTTGTCTCAATCCTTAAATATGGGAGTCCCATAGCCCCGCCAGTTATAGAACTAGACTGAGTATGGATTCAGTTTGGTGTCCTAATTTGAGTCTGACCTCCATTTTCTCAGGCAAAAATTACCTTCTTCACCAAGGGAATATTTTCCACAGTAACAGCAACATTGTGCAATGATCAACTGTGAATGACTTAGCTATTCTCTGCGATACAACAACCAAAGACAATTACAAAAGATGCAGGATGGAAAATGCTAGCCGTACCCAGAGAAATAATTAATGGACTCTTAATGAAGATTGAAGCAGAGTATTTTTTTAATTTTTTTCATGTTTTTTTCCTTTTGGTCTGTTTCTTCTTTCATAACATATGGAAATATGTTTTACATAATTGTACATATATAACCTACATCAAAGTGCTTACTGTCTTAAGGATGAAGCAAGGGAGGGAAAGAAAAAATTTGGAACTCAAAAATTTCATAAAAATGAATGTTTAAAATTGTCTTTACATATAATGGGAAAAAATAAAATACTATGGAAAGTTAAACAAAACCTAAGAATTATCCTCCTCTCCCATCTTGGGATTTTTCTAATAACTGCCTTGTGGCAATCCTGTCCCTGGTAGGTTCCAACATCAAAATCTATGATCAGGTACGTGAAAGGAAAGAAAGTTTATGAAACATTTGACAAGATTCTCCATATAAAGTCAACATTTGTCTCTCTATTTAATAATTTCGGTGTGAAAATAGGCATAGGATGAAAACCATGTTGGAAAATACTCTTCAAGACCATGAAATAAGAGGAGTCAGGGGCTTGTAGACCTGAGTTCAAATTCTGTCTGAGACACCTACTAGCTGTGTGATTCTGGGCAAGTTGCTTAATCTTAATTTCCTCATCTGTAAAATGGGGATAGTAATAGTACCTGTCCTATAGGGTTTTTGTGAGGATCAAATGAATTAGCAGTTTTAAAGTGCTTAGCACAGTCCTTGGCTATAATAGTCCTTATATAAATGTTAGTCATTATTTTTATTCTTTCCTTCCATAAAATGTGATGCTGTAATTATTATGTAATAATTATGAATGTCCTTTCTTTTTGTCTGTGATTTCCCTGTGATCTATGCTTAGTAATGAGACCCCTGGATCAAAGCAGGTGAACACCATCATTTTTTAAAGCATAATTCCAAATTGCTTTCCAGAATGGTCAGACCAATTCAGAGTTCTATCAAAAGTTCGTTACTATGCCAGTCTTTCAACAGTCCCTCCAGCATTGACTATTTCATCTCTTGTCCACAAATACTTGTCTTATTTCCCTTTCTCAACTGGATGACGAGATCCTTGAGGTCAGGGACCAAATTTTATTCAACTTTTTATTCCCTTTAATAACTAATGTAGTGTTTTATAAAAGTTAAAGCTCTCATGTTCTCTCTCTCTCTCTCGATATGTGTATATACAAACACAAATACTACATATATATCCACAATTATATACATGTGTGTATTTGATGAATTGAAATACAATTTATTTTATTGAAAATTGGTTTTCAAAAAGATGGTTGGGGGCCAAAGGTAAAAGATTGAAGATAATTTTTTTTTATTGCTCTTATACAGAGATTTTAGCTATAATGGCATTTGTTAAGACAGTTTTGACCTGTAAATTTAAGTTCCTGCATGCTACTTGGTTCCCTATTGGTGTGGGGAAACAGTAAAAGATTCCCAAGTGCTTCAGAGTCTGAGATGTTTTTTTCTAAAATCAGAACACAAAGATTAATTATATAGAGAGAAGAATTTATTTATTTTGTAGACTCTAATTCAACATTTGATTTAAAGCAGGAGTTCTCAAACTTTTGTGTATTCTGCAACCTGTTAGCAGTTCACTGAAGTCTTATGTACTCCAAGAATCATGTAAAATACAAGGGATTGTCAAAAAACCCAATTCTATTGAAATACAGTTATCACAATCAACAGATTTATCAAGTTCCCAGATCCCAGGTTAAGAAGTCCTGACTGATAGGTGACTGACAGTAATACATTTAGCATGATTTAACCTTTTTTGAGGATCATTAATTTGACAAGTATTAGCCACAAAAACAAAGGAATTGTGCTGTTCACATCATACGATAAGAAAGGAAAATTACCAGGAGAAAAATGATAAATAATCCCATACCTTTAAGTACACTGAAATGAAAATCATCAAGATTCACTATGAAACATTTTAATCTTCTTAGTATCTGGAATGTCTTTGTCTGAATCCAGTGGGGTGCTAACTTTTTGTTTTTCTTGTTTCATTATCCCAAGGATTAGAAAAGGGAAATATATATAAGATCTGGAAAGCTTACCTTACCTTCCAGTTCTGAGAAACAAACAAGCCAACCAGTTAATCTTCCTGATGTTACAGAAGTGGCCTCTGGTGCATTTTGCTCTTTGCCTCATGGAAGCATTGGAAAGCTGACATATTGTTTGACTTGGAACTTGTTAAAGATGGGAAGCAGAGGATGGAATTTGTGGAGAAACAGAATCCAAGAATCAGATAGTTCATTTAGCGTACTACACACCCCACCCCCCATCTCAAAAGTATAGATGAACTGCTCCTCCTCCTCTGCTCACTTGATTTTCCAGGTACATTTTAAGGTACATTTAAGAAGTGGTAAATATGAGAATATATAATTCTAACACAATTAATTAGAACTGAGAGAAATGATTCTTTCTTGTATTAATAACTAATTACTGTATAAAGACCCCTTTCCCCTTTCTTCTTTTCTACTTCCCCATCCAGAAAACAACTGATGTGAGAAATTTTAGGTGAAGACTTACCTAAGCCAAGATCTAATCAGACAGTAAAAGAAATTCTAAGTTTGGGCCAAGAGGAGGATTCCTGCTCATTCTGTAAGGTCTAGGAAAGTGTGGATTCTCCCCTTTATCAGACAGGTGATATGGGAATTGATAAGTCTCCTTGACCAAGACTTGGATCATCCAAGTCACGTACCTTAAGACTCTCATTATAATGAGCCCACACATCATTATAATATTCATTTTCTCATTAATTGCTAACCACTCAGAGTTGGTGGCCACCCTCAGGAATATCCACTCTTCCATGAACCTATAAAGTGTGAACCTACCACCATGACGGATCTTTTAGCTTTCAAGAATGCCACTGATCTCTTTTTGTTAATAAACCTGCTAGTCTTATTAATAAAATGATTAAATTTAGTTAGCCACAAATTGTGTCTCTTGAACTTTTTTAATGCCGGAGAACAAATTAATTAACCAGTCAATCAACATGCATTTATTAAGCTCCTATGATGTGCAAGGCATGGTGCTGGATGCTGAAGATTTCTCAAAGAGATTATATTTTAAAAACAAATTCATCTCATCTACTCAAGAAGCAGCATAGGGACTCTTAAACTGGGGTACACAGACTCTCTTGGGGTTCATAAACTTGGATGGGGAAAAATTTGTATCTTAATTGCAATAAAATTTATTTCTTCTGTAATCCTATGTATTGGGGGGGGAAAAAAGTACATCTTTATTTTAAAGTAATTGTTTTCCTTTGTAATCCTGCGTATTTTGCTTTATGCATTTGAAAATATTTCGCCAAACTGCCAAAGGAAGGAGTCCATGACCCAGAAAAAGGTTAAGAACCTCAAGGGCAGTTCAAAGAGCATTGGGGTCAGGTGTATGAGTACGCTGTCAGATATTTACTGACTCTGTGATCATGGGCAGGTCCCTTAAGCCCACGGAACCTCAGTTTCGTTCTCGAGCAAGGAGGGATACTAGTACCATGTATCATCTGCTGTGAGTTTCATAAATGAGAATGTCATGCCAAGTGCTTTGCTAATATCCAAACTCATATAAGTGTGAAAGCATTTATTAAACACTTGCTATATACCAAGCACTGCACTAAATGAGGATACAAATTTTGCATTTGCAAAATACAAGACTGCAAAACAATTTCCTCTCAGAAAACTTCCATTCTAATGAGGGAAAACAATATATAAAGATGAATGGTGCCCAAGGAAGGGCATATTGACTTGGGATGGTGAGTAGAGCCATAGAGGAAATGACCAACAGGCCCTTTTCAGTAGTAATGGCAATATTAACTTTATTACAATTCCAATTAATTAGGTAGAGTTCTAACTGGAGGTGTGTGTGAGGGTGAGAGGTGAGTGTTGGCATCTGTATAGCAACAGGGGAGATGGCAAAATCCAGTGGTCCAGAGGTTATAATGGTAGGCAGAGTAGGTGGCAGGAAAACAGGGAGGGTGGCATGTGAAGTGTAACTGGTGCAAACTAGATAGAAAGGGCAATGTGATGTTCACTAATAAGGATTTTGAGAGTTCCAGGGTAGGATGTCCAGAGCTGAGTGGAAGAACACAACATCAGGGCAGAAGGCAAGGTCTAGCCTGTGGTTTCACACAGATGGATGTTAAGAAAATGGCACCAGTGAAAAGCTATGATTAATTGAGGTCAAATAGCTGTTTTGTGCATTTAATTTTCCATTCCCCACCCCATCTTCTACTGATCTCCAGTAAAGCTGACTAGGTTTCCATATAAACTGACTGAATTAATTCACTGTGCAGTGAAAATATGTCAGATCTGGAATTTGAACCTACCTCTCCAAATCCTAGGTTCAGTGTTCTCCCCCCATAACAGTAATGCCTCTCACAAATCTAACTGACAGATTTAACTGATGGGTTCAGACAACCAGATTGTTCCTTTTAGTTTCATTGGGCAACCTAAAAGGGCAAAGAACTTCTTTGGTTTAATCTGGAAGAAAGACAGGAAAGACCAGGGAAAGGCAAAAACACTCCCAATAGAGAAATAGGTCCTTCTTCAAATTTCAGAAATGGACTCATTCATTACCTGTAAGCTAATCCAGCATCTGGTGAGGACCTACTCAGTTGTGGAAGGTTGAATCCTGGGAGTAAAGAGCACAATACAAAAGAAAAAAATGACAAGTTCCTTTTCCTTCTAGGCATGGCCTGCAAATCTTGGGATTTTTTCATGTCTAATGCTGATTGGTAGAATTTCTGTTATATTTGGATCTCTCTTCCACTCACTGGACCACCAACTTACTTCAAGCCTTCATTATCTTTCAGTAAACAATTACAGCAGACTACTAAATGAAGACCTTCCCTCCAGTCTCTACCGTCCCTAATCCAACCTCTATATGACTGCCAAAGAGATATTCCAAAGTATACATCTGACCATATCAATCCTTTCCTCTGAAAAGGACCAGTGGCTTCCTATAGCCTCTAGGATAAAGTTCACACTCTTTTGTTTGGCATTGGAAGCCATTTATAATTTGCCAGAACAATTATACATTACTCACTTCATGCATTTTATGATCCAGGAAACCTGGTCATTTTACTGTTGCTCTCACATACAATAGCCCATTTCCATCTCCTTTACAAAGGATGTCTGCCATGTTTGCAACGTCCTCTCTCCTTACCTCTGCCTCTTAGAATTACTAACTCCCTTCAAAGCTCAACTCAACTAACATCTCCTAAATGAGGCCATTTCTGGTCCATCCCAAAAGAGAGACTCTCCCTCTCTTCTCCTCCTCCTCCCCACTCTGTGGTCTCTCTGTTTCTCTCTGTCACTCTCTACACACACACACACACACACACACACGCACACACATGTACACACACGTACACACACACACACCTTGTTTAGATAGCTCCCCCCCAAAAAAGTAAGCTCCTTGAGCACAGGGTCTGTTTTATTCTGTCTTTGCTTGCCCAGCACAATGACATAACAGATACTTAAGAAGTGATTGATTGATTCATCATGTTAGTTGCCCAAAAGCTTCTTTGGCTTGATTTTTGGTAATTAGTTTCTCTTATTAATAATAACTAATTCAAATGATTCATTAAACATTGACTAAACAATTAAACACTTATTAAACTTCCTCCCCAGTGATAGCTCTTTATTGGAGCCATCCAGATGGACAGATAAAAATCTTATAGGATGGAAAAGCAATTGAGGCATTGCAATCTTCACCAGAAGATGTTCCTTACAAAATGAAACCTTAGATCCCTCTAAGAATCTAAGCAAGGCATTATGTGCAAGGGATACAAAGATGGCATAAAGCAGTGCATGTGCTTCAGGGCTTGCAAATCTAGTGGGTGATAATCTGTCAAACAGAGCAACTGATAGCTCTGGAGTCAAAGGACTTGAGCTCTGATTCCCCTCCTAACTAACCTTGAACAAGTTGTCTAACCTCTCTGGCCTCATGTGAAAACCAAGAGGGTTGGACAAGATAGATGAACTCTAAGTTGTGAGTTCAAATCCTGACTCAGCTTACATACAGTGTGGCCCTGAATTGGTCAACCTGTGTAAGTAATCTTTCTAGGTCTTAGTTTTTTTGTGGATAAACTGAGTGGATTGGCCCAGATTAGCTTTGGGGTTCTTTCTATCTCTAAATCTGTGATCTTATCACATAACAAATTTTAAAACATTAAGAAATATTTTTAAAGTTTCATATTTAAACATCTCATAAAAGTCTCATGCCAGTTTGAGAATGTTCCCTTTTCTTGGAGCCTGGAATTGCAGTGGCCATTCATGGGCTCAATCCTACTACTTTTTGGCTCAGTAGCTTTGACTGGTCCATTTCCAGCCTCAGCTTTATCTTTTCTGACTTTGCCCTTGAGGGTTCACCATATTGGTGCCATATTTAGGACTCAGTTGGCCTAGCCCACTGCAGCTGACAATTCCTGAAAGCCATGGGCCTCAGCCTCCCAGGTAGTGAGGATCACAAGTATATACCACCACACCTTCACCTTCTCACCCTCACCTTTTCTTTTTTTTATACACAGGTACAAAGTGATTCTTGTCTCAAAGTGATACAGAGGAAAATCTGGCAATAGACCCAAAGATACTTGATGTTCAGATTGCATCCATTCTGTTCTGCCTTTCCCTAGAGGGTGCATGCAGTTGGACCCCTCTGTTTCTCCTGACATTTGGAACCTCCAACTGATATTCTTTTAAGGTTGTACACCTTGCTTCAGGCAAGGCTACTATGTGGCTTGTGTTGTAAATAATTATAAATTATTGTAAATAATTCAGCTAATCAAAAACTAAGAAAGGGAAAGTGACGTACTCAATCAGGGGAAAAGAAACACCCCTCTTTGTGATGAGTATATTTAAGATATATACTAAAAAAGTGGGGGGAAGCACCCTGAAGAGAAATAATCGACAGTTTTAAGTTACAAGAAAAAGCAAGAACAAGGAGGAAAACTGATGAATAGAAAAATAATTGAAAATTCTGTTAAGGAATGATTCTGAGTGACTAAATCTTATTTAATGACAGTTTATAAGATGGCCAAATAGAAGCTTGTAGGGATTGTGTGTTAGGTGCTAATTAGCATGTTACCAAAGGCATCAGCAGGTCAAACAACTGAAGGATAAAGTATAACTTTACCATTTATTTTTCATTTGCCTAGGGGATAGATTAACTTCCATAGCTATGTCTAAGGTCAGATCTGTAAATGATATGTAGGATGGATTCAGCTGATCAGTCTCCTAAGAGAACATTTCAAAGAACCACGAGTTTACAGCTGAAAGGGACATCAGAGATCACCTCGTCCAACTTTACAGCTGAGGAAACTGAGATCCAAATAAATGATTTGCCCAGTCTCACACAGATAAGTAAATGGCAGGGGTGGGATTTGTACCTAGGTCTGCTGACCCCAATGCCAGTACTTTTTCCTCTACCTTGCTGACTTTCCAGTTCTCCGGAAGCAATGATATTAAATCAATGCCCAGTGGGATCTATCAGCCACAACAGCTAATGAATACTCCCTGAGGTTTCATTGAGGTTGTAATGATGAAGATCAGGGAGATGACTGTGCTTCTGTTCTGTATGCCCTATTAGACAACACATAGACCACTATATCAACAAATTGGATATCATGGAAAATACCAGTGACTTAGCTAATGCCTTCACTGTTATGCTTATGAAATTTGCAGATGCCACAAAAGTGGGAGGGATTCGTTGGGGAGGTTCCATTTCCTCTGATATATCTGTTTAAATAAGCATTGTAGACTATAAGGTCCTCTAGGGCAGGGCTAGTTTTTGCCTTTGTGTCCTTAGCAGAATGCCTAGTAAATAGTAAGTACTTTATAAATGTTTGTTGATGAATAGATTGATGTTGTAGAGGTGATTCTTGGGCAGATATAGATTGAAATAGATGGCCTTGGGGATTCCTTTCATAGACTCTGTGGTTGCTCCTATATTCCCACTATGAGGATATGGCCCAATGGATTCAGTTCCTGGTTCAGTCTTTCCTCCTCCTTGTCTTCATACTAGTGGACTTCCAAATACACAGATGTTCCAGATCTTTAATCTACTCATTTCTTGTTCAATAACATTTATCAGGTACCTTAAACACTATACAAATGTTAGTTGTCATCGTCATCATTTCTATTTTCTATGACCTGCTTCCTCAACACCTCTCCAGTTACAGAATATGGCCATACCCTTGATATTGCCATCACCCACATGTGAAACCCTTTTGTGTTCATGAACTTCAAAATTCCTTTATATTACCATAATCTTTTGCCATTCCATCTTTCCCTATGCCTTATGATCCTTCACCCTATTCTTCATCATCACCATGACTTCTAATCCCTCTACCCCCTCCATATTTTACCAGGTCATTACCCCAGCATATGCTACACTCTTCTCTCTTCAATCTTGACTCTGGTGAGCCAGTTCAACTCTATACTATATCATCTATTTTCACATTTTTTGACTCATCCAATTGCCTGTCACAATTTGCCAAACTTTGTATTACTTATATCACCTCACCCCTTTTTCCCTGTTCATATGTTGCTGAAAGAAGGTAGAAGAAGCCATGAAATTGTGCTGAAATTACACCCTTTTGAAATGGGCTCTTCCAGCAGTAAGGCCAACATTCTATTTCTCTCTAATTGAATCCCTACTCCATTTACCAAAAAGGCTTTTTCAAATCTTCTGATCTCTCAAGTCTCCCCACTCTCTCTGTAAAGATCTGAGAGAAATTATTTTACTATCATGTTAATAACCAATTATTAAATTGGGATCCAGGCTTTTCTCCTCAATTTCCTCATTAAGGTCCAGCTCTTTTTAAAAAGTCAGTCTCTGAAGGACATGACTGATTGAGGAAATTACCTCTACTCTCAAGGAACATGTTCTTCAGTCTTGAGCAGGACCTCACCCAACTAGGAGCCCTAACTTCTCTTTAGAGTATGACAGCTGCCAAAATAGTTTTCTTAATTTCTTAATACGTCCGGCTGCTTGCCGCCTATAAACATGCCCATATCTTCCCCATCCTCCAAAAATGTTCACTTGATCCTATCAACTCTGCTAACTATTGTCCTATCTCTTTATTTTCTTTCTCTGCTGAACTACTTGAAAAAGTCATCTATACTCAGCGCCTCTTCTAAACCGTTGCAGTCCTTAATCTGCTTCTAACCTCATTACCCAACTGAATCTATTCTCTCCAAAGCTGTCAGTGATCACTTACATGCCAAATCTAGTGGCATTTTCTTAACCCTCTTCCTTCTCCTTCTCTCTGCAGCATTTGACACTTTGGATCACCTTCTACTGGCTATTCTCTCCTCTCTCAGTTTTCATGTTACTGTTCAATGTTGACTCTCCTCCTTGTTTGACCATTCCTTCTCATCTCCTTTGCTGGATCTTCAGCCCCATCATGCCTTCCACCTGTGGATATTACCACTCCCCAAATTCTGTTCAGAGCCCTTTTATGTTTTCTCTCTGTTCTCTCACTTGGTTATCTCAGCAGCTCCCAAAGTTTCAATTATCATCTCTATGCAAATGATTCATAGATCTAGTTCTCCAACCCTCTCTCTTTTAAGCTTCAATCCCTTACTTCCAACTGTCTGTAGGACATTTTAAATTAGATGTTATGTGGGCATCTCAACATCAACATGTCCCAAACTGAATTAATTATTTTCCCCCTCAAACTATCCCCTCTATGAACTTCCCTTTTTTGTCACTCCTAAATCAGCCAGGCTCATATCTTTACTGTCATCCTCAGCCCTTCTCTCATACCACCTATGTAGCCCACAGCCAAATCTTGTCATTTCCACCTTTACATCTTTCACATAAATTTCCATCTCTCCACCAAATAGCCACCACTCTATTTCAGACCTTCATCACTTTCACCTGGTCTATTGCATTAATTTCCTAATTGCTCTCCCTGCCTAAGTTTTCTCCTCACTTTAATCCATCCTCCACACAGCTGCCAAAATGGTATTCTTAATTTGTAGGTCTAAACATGTCACTCCCATACTCAATAAACTCCAGTCATTCCTTATTACCTGCAGGATCAAATGTAAAGTCATCTGTTAGGCATTTAAGACTCTACAAACTGATTCCTTCTAACCTTTACAGTCTTCTCATACTTTATTTTTCTCTGCACGCTATATTATCCATTGATATTAACCTACTTGCCATTCCTTAAACATGTCATGATCTCCCATGGTTTTGCTTTAGCATTGGCAGTTTCCCATGCAGTCTTCCTTCAACTCTTACCTCAAATCTCACATCCTGCAGGAGGTCTTTTCTGGTTTTTCCAGTCACTTGAGCACTGCAATCTTATATTCTGGGCCATCTCCAGTTATCTTGATGAATATCTGGTCCCTGGACCCAGATGGCTCAGGAGGAGAAAGTGAGGCTGGTGACCTTGCGCAGCCCTCCCTCACTCAAAACAAAGTCAAGTGCAAGTCATGTCATCATTTCTCGGAAGGTATGATCTTCACGAACACAACAACTACACCTATATTACTTTCCATTTATGTATCTCCATACAGGTCTTATATGTTCTTTTTTTTTGTGTTAAGTCAAATCAACAAATATTTATTAAGTGCCCACTATGTGCCAAGAATTGCATTAAGGGCTAGAGATACAAAAACGAAATAAAAAAATTAGTCCCTGCCCTCAAGGAGCTCATAATCAATCCAACATTAGATACCTTTCCCCCAGCCTAAACTCTGACTTGGAATCTGTTGGGCATTTTTTCCTCTTTTTTTTGGTAAATGGTATTTTATTTTTTCCAATTACATGTAAAATATTTTTCAATATTCATTTTATAAGATTTTGAGTTTCAAATTTTTCTCCTACTTTCTCTCCCCTCTGTCCTCTCAAAGATAGCAAGCAATTTGATATAGGTTATACATGTGCAATCATGTTAAACATAGTTCTACATTAGTCATGTTGTGAAAGAAGGATCAGAACAAAAGGAAAAAAACCATGAGAAAGAAAAAAAACAAAGCAACAGAAAAGTAAAAATAGTATGCTTAGATCTGCATTCAGACTCCGTGTTCTTTCTTTGGATGTGGATAGCATTTTCTATAACTTTATTCTTCAAAGAAAATATCATTTCATTTTCAAACAGTAAAATGGATAGCAGTCTCCCAGACAGCCCACAGCACGCATAAGGACATAGTGTGATTAAAATAACAAAATCATCTTTTTCCCCTTTTATGTGTTTGAAAAAAAAAGAATTTTGTTTTAATTTGCATTTTACTGTTCCATATCAGGGACTTTGACTTATAAGGAAACTCTATGGTGGAATCTTTTATTAGTAGAGAAGGCTAATTGGAATTGTCTTGGACCATTGTATTGCTGGGAAGAGCTAAATCTATCATAGATGATCATCATAAAATGTTGCTGTTACTGTGTACAATGTTCTGGTTTTGCCCACTTCACTCAGCATCAGTTCATGTTAAGTCTTTCCAGGTTTTTTTGCAATCTGCCTGCTCATCATTTCTTATAGCATAATAGTATTCCATTACAATCATACACCATAATTTGTTCAGCCTTTCCCCAACTGATGGGCAATCGCTCGATTTCCAATTCTTTGCCACCATAAAAAGAGCTGCTCTAAATATTTTTGTACATGTGGGTCCTTTGCCCTCTTTTGTGATCTCTTTCAGATACAGACTTGGTAGTGCCATTGCTGAATCAAAATGTATACACGGTTTGGTCGCCCTTTTTCTCTATGTTTTGATTTATTTGTTGTATCCTATATTAGAATGTGGAGTGGAATCTGAAATACCCTTTAAAGGCAAAGTTTCTTTTATGGTTTTTCCCTCCTTTGTATCCTCTTTGTTTAACCTAGTTCCTGGAACATGGTGAGCACTTAATATGTGCTTTTTAAATTGATTGATTTGTTGATGTCTGCATGGTAACAAATTAGATGGACTGTATATCTCTCATCTTTTGTGATTGTCTCTATTTGGCATTCAAACCCTTCACTTAGCCCCCTTCTGCCTTTCTAGGTTTCTTATACCTTACTCCCAAGACATACTCTTCAGTCCAGTGCTGTCCCACAAATAAGACTCTCCATCTCTTGGCTTCTATTTTCCTATACTAATTAATCCCTCTAATGAGCAATTTGAATGGTATGGACCCTACAAATTGCAGTGGTAGCTTTTAGCTTTGTCTATTTAGCCTTCTCTACTAGTAAAAAATTCTGCTATGGAGTTTCCTCATAAGCCAAAGGCCCTGATATGGAACAGTAAAATGTAAATTGAAATGAAATTCTTTTTTTTTTTTTTTTGCAAACACATAAAAGGGGAAAAACAGGATTTTATTATTTTAATCATACTACGTCCTTATGTCTGCTGTGGCCTGTCTGGGAGATTGCTAACCATTACAGAGTGAATATATGCAAGTACCATAGTGGATCTAGAATCTCATTTATGGGGGTTCCCCTCAGATCATGTGAATGACAACCATTCATGCCTGCCCATCCTTTGTGAATCTTGTCCAAGGAATCCCAAGGGGCCAACCTAACATGTTGGGAGCCTTCCTGTCATCCTCTTGATAGAAAGGCAATTCATTGGTTATTTCTGCCTCTCACCAAGTAAACAACTCAATTTTAATTCATTTAAATTAAATTTTATTTTATTAAAGCTCTACTATTAGAGGCAGCATGAGGTCATGGATAGACAGGGAGACCTCTGAAACATCTTCACCATTTTTTTGACTCAGGGCAAGTCACCTCACCTTTTGTTGCTCTAGGGAACTCTACAAGACTCTTAAGTTTCAGAGAACGTGCCAACCTATATCAGTAGAGTGATATAGTAAACCAAGAATTCTAGGGAAGGAGAGCAGTTGAAGTCCTAGGTCCTGCCCCTATCCTGAGGTGCTCAGATTTAGGGGAGGTCCTAAGGATGCAAAGATAAAATGAGAGTCCCTGCCCTCAAGGACTTCATATTCTACTGGGTAGAAACAATTTGAACACATATGTAGAAGTAAATACAGGAAAATTAGGTGGCACATGGTATAGAGTGCTGGGCCTGGAGTCAGAGACATCAGAGATCCTGGAGTGGTTTGCTATTTCCTTCTCCAGCTCATTTTACAGATGAGGAAACTGAGGTAAATAGGTTTTGGTGATTTGCCCAGGGTCACATAGCTAGTAAGTGGCTGGGGCCAGATTCAAACTCAAGAACACTCTCCAATCTTTGTCAAGAAAACCTCCGATGGGGTCTTGAAGAGTCAGACATGACTGAAAAGCAAAGCAGTTTCCAGGAAGAATTATAAGGGGTGGTTTGTTAACAACAGAACAGGTTCCTTGGGGGAAAATGAAAGGGTAGGGAAGAATGGGGTGGCACTTGGAGAGATCAGGCTGACAGGGATTGGTGTGTAGATAGGTACGATTATGGATCATGCTGGACTTGGAGTCAGGAAAGCTTGAATGTGAATTCTGCCTCATAGTTGTGGTTGTGGTTGTGGTTTGTCCTTTGTTTTCAAAGAGGTCCAGTGGTGTTATGGGGTGATGTCTTGACTTTTGAATGAACTGGATTTAAGTGAGGCAGAATGGCTTAGTCATCACCCGCCCTTTCTCTTCCAGAGTCATCAACGTTTGTGGCAAGACAAAAGTCCGTGGTCATGGCCCTGGATGCAGTGGGTGACCGTAGATACTTTGATGTGTGACCAAGCTCCACAGTGCCTGCTTCAGCCACCTTCATGGCTGTTGGGACAAACTGAGGCAAATGGGGTTTCATGGAGCATGAGTACCTCTGGTCTGAGGGCTTGCTGAGCTGCTTTCAGGGCTGCTCATTCACCTTTAGTGCTCACTTTTACCCAATTTCCCCCTGTGGCTCCCAGAAGCTATTAACATGTACCAGCCAACCCAGGCTGAGGATAACTGATGGGCCTCAAGTCCATTGGTGAGTTAGGGGGGTATCTACCTCAAGCATGTGAAGCCCTCCCCCAGCAGAACAGGCAGATGAGGACAATTTGTTCCAATGGCCACAAAGGTGGCTGAAGCAAGAGCTTTGGAGTGCTTAGAACTTGGTCAGACATACAAGAAGTCAAGGTCACCCATTGCATCCCATCCATTTCCAGTCATCCTGACTTTTGATGTGTCGCTGGACTTGGATGACTCTGGAAGATAATGAGGCTGATGATTTTGTGCAGTACTGCCTCACTTAACTCCAATTCAGGAGAGTCACAATATCACCTATAATGCCACTGGCCCCTTTGAAGAAGAAGAAACAATAGTCCCGCTAAAATTGACCCTGGGGGCATAGGTTGTAGAAGAGAAAGGGTGGAATGAAATATCTCAAGACATTACAAAGCACAGTCAATTTACATTACCCAAATGATCACAATCTATACCAAAAAATTAATCCCTAATAAATATTCTCAGCTGCCCTGGATTCTTCCACATTTCCCCAACTACTCCCTTCTCTCCACAGTTGAATCCTGCTAATCAGCCACATATACTTCAGGAATTTTAATAACACAGATATTTTGGTACTAAGCAACCTATAAATAGGAAGGGATAGCCAAAAACACATATAAGGTATTATGGCAGTGAAAGCTTGTTTGATTGATTGCTGCATAGGATCTCTTTTGTCCTGTCTGTTGTTTTGAATTATTGATGCAGCTGCTTCTTTCAGGTATGGTGGGTGGTGTGGTGGAATGTTTGGGAATGAGAAGACTTGGGGTCTTCTTCTATCTCAACCTCTTAGAGTCATTCCTCCTTAGCCTTGTAGACTAATTAGCTGAGTGACCCTGGCCAAGAGACTTTAACCTCTCTCAGCTTCAATTTCCTTATCTATAAAATGGTAATAATGCTATTGCTGCTTGCTGCCCTTTGTCCTACATTTCTCAAAGAGGATCATGACTTCAGGGAGGAAAATCAATGACATGCAAGTGACTTGGATTTAAGTGAGGAAGGGTTGTGCAAAATTACCAACCTCACTTTCTCCTCCAGAGTCATCTGAGTCCAGTGGCAAGATACAGATCAGGATGACTGGAGATGGTCCAGGATGCATTGGGGGACCTTAGCCTTTTCAAGCTAAGGTCTTCAACAGGTCTCATTTTGACTGAGGCAAAGTGGCAGCAGAAAACTTATCTATAAAATGGGTATAATAACAGCTCCAGTTTTAAAGGGTTTTTGTGAAGATCAAATTTTATATTCACACACACATATATATATATACACACATATGTGTGTTTGTGTAGATATACATATATATGTATGTATATATATGTCTTTGTCCGTTTTTAAGTACTCCCTATGCTAGCTACGGTTGCGATGATGAGGGAGGAGAAAGAGGAGATCGGAGAAGGAAGTCGCAGCTGAACTAACCCTCAAGTGAGAAGCACTGGGGCACTGAGTGGGATCATAGGTCTATAGATCGCTTTGCCCTCCCCAGAAGCAAAGGTACATTGAACTGATGAACAGTGTCTTAGAAATTAAGTGGCAGGGGTGTGGTTTGTACCTGAGTGGTACAAAGCAGATATCCAGGCCCTAGCCTGCCTGATAGGCAAGAAGCAGGGCAGCCCTGGGTGGTTAGTTAGAGAGGGATTTAGTCTTTTTAGTAACCCTGTGACAGGTAGGTTATCTTCTCTTGTATTTCTAGGGCAGTTGGATGGTAAAGTGGATTGAGTCGGAGGTTGGTGCGATCTTCTTTCTGATACTCTCTGGGTAACCCTGGGCAGGTCACTTAATCTCTGTCCATCTCAGTTTCCTCATTTGTAAATAGGGATAATAATAGTGCTGACTTCCCAAGGTGGTTGTGAGGAGCAAATGAAACAAAACATGAAATGCTCTACAAATCCTAAAGATGTATGTAAATGCCAATAATGTCTACCAGCACTTCTTTTTTCTCTGATTCTTTTGAGTTCTGTGCTTGTACCATGTTGTACATGACTCACACTCACCATGGCCCTTTGGGTCAGCCTTAGAATCAATCACACAAAGCATGTCTAGATAAAAATGAAAAATCATATGTTTATGTTTTTTTCTTCCGAAAGATATGCAAGTGCCCTGTAAAGTGACACATTATTCAGAGACAGAGACAGAAAGACAGACAGAAACAGAGACAGAGACATAGAGATAGAGATAGAGATACAGAGAAATACAGAGACAGATATAAAGAAACAGACACAGACAGACAGAAACAGAGAGACAGAAACACAGAGACAGAGATAAAGAAACAGACAGAAACACTTTAGGTCTGGTTTGAGGCTACTGCTTGGTAAGCTAAGGTGGAAGGAAGTAGGCAGGTGAGCTCATCTCAGCTTTTTATAGCAGAGCCTCCAATTTGAATTATTCTTGATAATTAGGTGCTACACTTAATAGTCTCTGCATTTCTAATAGAATGCAAATTCTGTCAAGTTCTATGAGGCAGCTAGGTGGCTGATAAGAGCTCTGGATCTGGAGTCAGGAAGACCTCAGTTCAAATCCGAATGACCGTGGACAAGTCAATTAACCTCTGTCTGCTTCCTCAAGTTCCTCAACAATAAAAAGGGGGAAAAAAGAAAAAAAAGAATAAAAGGGGGTCATAATAGCATCTACCTTTCAGGGTTACTGTAAGAATCAAATGAGTCAATATTTGCACAATGTTTAGCAACAGTGCCTGGGACAATGATACATACCTATCGCTTTCCCCTTCTGTCCCTGCTCTCTAAATTCAGTACACCGTGTCAAAATACTGCTTACCCCACTTTAGTTATGTCTCCTTTGATACTAAAAAGATTTTAGCAATAGAAAGGGATCTTAAAGAACATCTATTCCAACTCCTTTACTTTAGGATCCAGAGAAGTTAAATGATTTATTCAGCAGCTATTCTAGTTAGTGACAGAGCTAGGAAATAGAACTTGCCCTTCTAACTGGTTCATTGGTCTTGTGACCACAATTTTTCCCCATTCATTTATCGGCACCAAAGATTTATTATGAGATTGCTTGGTACATAGCACTCATTTAAGCACCTAATGGATGCAGAGCATTATACTAGCTGCAGGGGGCTGAAAAGAGATACCAAGACTGTAAGACTTAAAAGATTCCAGAGCTGATAGTCCAGAAGGGGCAATATGCATAAATCAGTGCCTATAATACCAAATGTTATGTGATTAAAGAAGTACAAAATGCTATGTGAGAGCTGAGGGAGAAAGTATTACTAACAGGGTGTGGGGATCAGTGAAAGTTTTATGGAGGAGGTGTCATTTAAGAGCATTCCAGTTCCCACAACTGGCAGGGAGGGAGGAATGGGGGAAAAAGCAATCAAGACCAAAAAAAAAACCCAAAAAAACTAAAACCCAAAAACTGATGAAAGGGTGGGAGAGCGTGGAATGACTCTGGGAGACCGCAAGACAATCGATTTGACTAAAGTACAGATATGTATGAGAGAAGTGCTGAGATAAGGTTAGAACCACAAGGTGATACCATAGGATTACTCAATTACTGATTTTATACTCAAACATTTATACTTACTTGGACAGCTTGATGGTGTAGTGGCCAGAGTGCCAGGTCTGGAGTCATGAAGACTTGAGTTCAAATCCAGCCACAGATACTTACTAGCTGTGTGCCTCTGGGCAAGTTACTTAATCCTATTTGGCTCAGTTTGCTCACCTGTAAAATGAGCTCTAGAAGGAATAGCAAGCTACTTCAGTATCTTCATCAAGAAAACCCCAAACGGGGTCAGGAAGGGTTGGACGGGACTCAAGAGTAACAAAAACACTTAATTGATAAGACAATAGTGAGTCACTGAAAATTTCTAAGGATTAGGAAAGCTTTTTCTTTCTGACTCTAGACTCAGCACTCCATCTACTATGCCACCTACTAGAACTTGACACAACTTGCATCCCTTAGAAATGGATTGTAAAGGGCAAAGGGGTGAAAGGTGATTTGGAAGTGATGGTGGTGGTAGTAGGGAAACCAGAGCAGAAAGATGTGAAGGATGGAGGAGGGTATAGTAATACTTCAGCTCAGCTAGGCAACAAATGGGGGCTCTAGGGTTGGAGAAGTGAGAATGAGGAATAGGTTTTGGTGAACTAGATACGAGAACAATTTTGTAGATAGAATCCACAGGAATTGTAAGGAGTGAAGGACAGTCCAGGGTTAGGAACATGGGAGACAGGGTGCCAAAGACACCACAACAAGGAGAGGAAAAAGTACAATTTCAGACAGGTAGAGTTTTAATATTTGTAATACTATCCAGATGATAATTATCCTCATGGAGCACAGGGATTGTTTTTTGACTCTTTGTACTGCACCAAATAAATGCTGACTTAATTAAAAATGATTGACTGGCCTTCAGAGAGGTGGAATCTTGATCTGGACTTTGGGATGTGTGATAATAATACATAGGAGAGGCTCATAGGTTCATATATTTAGAAATTCGAGTAGCCCAAGACATTATCTAAGAAAGCAAGCAAGCAAGCAACAAAGAAAGAAGGAAAGAAAGAAAAACTATGACTTAATGTGACTTTAGAGTGGCTTAATGACTCGCCTAAGATTATGCAGGTAAGGACAAAACTTGAGGCAATATCAGTATCATGGAGGAAGAAGGCATGGCTTTTGAAAGAAGGCTGAGCATTTTAATGAACACGAGCTGATTAAATTAGAGGCAGGTTGGCTCGGTGAATAAAAGGCTCCAAGGTTCCTGGAATCAGCCCCACCTTTGACACTTTCTGGCCGCACGCTCCGAGGCTGCTCATGTGACTTCTCGGGGTCCCGGGAAACTGAGACAAAATAGCTTGTGTGTGCGTAATGTGCATGAAATATGCGTGTGTGTAATATACACGAAAGATACATGGATGTAATATACACGAAACATGCCCGCGTGTGTGTAACGCGCACGAAATATGCATTGTTAGAGTTAGCCGGGGCAGAGAAATGACAGATTGTGTCCAGAGGAGAAAACAAATTCCATTATACAAAAAGTCACATTCCAGACTCGTCTCCCCGGGACCCCCATCTTTCCTGGGTAGGGCTGCGGGGGGACTCGCCCACCCCGGAGGCGGGGAAGGGGAGGAGAGGCAGGAGGCCAGTTTTGGGGTTCTCCATCGGGGGTGGCAGGCAGGGCTGCCCAGCAGTTCCCCGGTGACAGGGTGGCTGCTGACGCCAGGGCTTCCCCGCCAAGCTCCGGGCTCCCCCAGCCGTTGGCCATGGGGGAGGACGAAGCCCGGTCCGGAGCGAGCCCCCGAGGGTCCCAGACCGGGTCTCGTGCCCTGCCCCGGCCTCTTGCCGGCGTAGGGAAGGTGGCGCACGCGCGCCCCACCCCCGGCGTCCGGCCCGCCCGCCGGAAGGCTCCGTCCGCTCGCTAGTCAGGCAGCCTTTCGCCCACGCACGCCCCCTCCCCCGCCGGCCCGGATTGGCCCCTGCCTCCGGCTCCGCCCCTAGGGGAGGGTCCGGGCGGCCTCTCTCGGCTCCCTCTTCCCGCCCGGGGCCGGGAGGTGGCGCCCCCGCCCCCGCTGTCAGTGGCCGCGCGACTGCGCGCTCCCTCCTCGAAGACCGGCCGAGTGAGGGGCCGTGGAGGCTGCCCGAGCGGCCGCCGCCCTCCTGCCCTGGCCCGGGCCGCGAGCTCCACCATGCTCCGGCGGATCTTGCAGCGGGTAAGAGCCGAGGGCTGTCGCGGCGGCAGGCCCCGGGGCCGGTCACGAGATTAGGCCTCCGAGCGGGAGGGGGTGGGGGGGGGTGGGGGGGGTGGGTTCGCGCGCCCTCTGAGGTGTGAGGGGGAGGGGCGGGGCAGGGCGGGGGGCGCACGCGCTCTGGGGTGTGTTTGTGGCCCGGGGCCGCGCTCCGCGCCCCTTCCTCCAGGCTGCCGTTGAGGCGACCTTATGGACTACGGTGTCATTGAGAACGTGGCGGCCGGAGCCGGGGCCGGGGTGGGAGGGGTGGGGGATGGTGGGGGGCGGGGCCTCGCCCGGCCCGCCCCCTGCCCAGCTTGGGCTGTCGGCCCAGAGCGACCCTTAGGGCGTCCCCTTCCCCGGCTGCAGCCGCCTGGCTCCCGAGGGCACACGTGGGTGACAGCCGGGGCCGCGGGACCTCGGGGCGCCCTGGGGGCCGTCGTTCCAGGAGCCCCACGTGCTCCGTCCCCTCCGCGGCCCCGATGGCTGCCAGGTCACGGGAAGCCGAGGTCCTCCGGAGGAGCCCCGGCCTGGCGTGCAGGAGGGCACCTCGGGGAGGTGGGGGTCCCACAACCCAGACCCAGGGAGACCTTCCTGGGCGCTCCGAGGGCCAGAGGAGTGCGGGCTTGTAATCCGCGGTGGTGACGGTGCGGCCAGGGTGGCCACCTAAGAGAGTTGAGTCATGCAGTCTAGGGAAAAGGGAGTGTGCCCGTTTCTCCCCAGCTGGCTGGCGATGTCAGTGCCATGTAAAACTTAGTCATGGATCCAGGGGAAGTAGAACTAGTACGTTCAAACTGGAGTTTCATGGACTCTTTAAAAAAAGACTAGCTCAGATCTTCTAGAGGGCTGGATGGAACCTCTTTTCCTTTTTAAGCAAGGGCTCCAGTAATAAGGGTAGGTCCTGTCTTCTGTTCAGCAGAAGAGACATCTGTGTATAATTTATTTGTAATATGTAACTCATTTTCAGGAACCGTTTATCACACGCCTCAGATTTTTTTTTTTTTGTTATTTCTGTAGCTGAAAATTAGTTGGCCTAGGATCTGTGTAAAGGTTTATGATGAAAAGAAAGTGTTTAAGGACTTAAAGGTGCCTTCTGAAAGGTATGTGGAGAGAGCTGCCAGAAAATTCAGGATACTTTGAAGTAGTGCTGGTTAATACTGTTACGAATTAAGGTTAGGCAAATTTATTTGTTTTTCATTGTTGACAGGAGGAAATAAATAGTTTTGGAGATTCCAAAGGAAAACAAGAAATTGGGATTAATTTATGTAAGCAGACAAAGTATTTTATGAAGCTATCAGAACAGGAGGAACAAGTTGGTGAAATCTTTTGATGTTAATTATAGGTATTTCCACTGTGAACTTAAAGTTTCCAAAGCTAGCTATTACACTTTGATTAAAATGTAACCCTCATGTAATTTAGAACTTAAGGACATTTTAAATCATCATAGAAACAATCATTTTTTTAACTGCCTGAATTTTTTTGAATAGGAATACAATAATTATAATGCAGTTAGTGTTTACCTTTTTTTTTTTAAAGCGGTGTGGTTAGTATGTACAAACAGGTATAACTTGAATCTTTAAATTGTATAACATGGCAACATTTTAATGTCACCCCACCCTGACAACCTGCTATTTCTTGTAAGAAGAAATGCCATTAGACAAACTAAAGAATCAGTGATTTAGACAGTATGTTGGAAAATGGTCCACATACTTTAAAACTGTGTTATACATCATTTAGTGTTGTGGTCTTTGATGACCTTTTTGTGTCAGTTACAATTGTTTTCCTTTAGAAAAGTGCTCTTTAAATAACATTTTTAAAAGAAGAAACAAATCCTGTACTTACTATTTTTATAACTTTGAACCTAACCCCAAAAAGTACTGAAAGGGGATGGGATCTAGAGCAGAAAGGGACCTTAGAGGGCATTTAATTCATTAGTTTGCTAATTAAGAAACTGAGACCCAGAAAAGTTAAAGTGATGCATCTTCAAATTAACCAGTTCTGAGAAATGGCTTATCTGGGATTATGCCAGTCAGTCAGGCACACAGGTAATTGAGCTTCAATCTAATACCGAATTTTATTGTTGCAGTTTTAACAAAATATATTGGATCATAGAATCATGAATGTAGAGCTGGAAAGGTCTTTAGAATTCTGGTCCAACTTCCTTACTTCGTAGAAGAGGTGATGAGGCAGAAAGTGGCTTACTTAGGATTCAAATTCAAGTCTGTGACTCCAGGTTCAATATTTTCCATTACACCATGCTGCATTCCTAAATGTACCTTCTTAAAGCATCATGATCCTGCCCCTCCCTGCCATACCTATCCTGTTACCTATCCAGAGCTCTAGTTACTCATAGTTGCATCCCACCTACCTAGTCTGAGAGATGCCTATGAGGTTTACTTTGCCTCCTTGTGTTTAGGGCCTGTAATTCAAATCCTTTGTAGAAGATGCAGAACTTTGCAGGTAGCTTGCTCTCTATTTTCCATCAGTAGGTGTACCTGGTTTCCACCACATTATGCTGAAGTGTGGGGTACTGAGATACAAATGTAGATGTCAGCACTTCCTCCCTTCAAAGAGCTCACATTCTAATAGGGATGTAAATCACATTAGTTGATAAATACAGGATAACTTCAAAATAAATACATTGGTCTGAGGAACTATTAACACTTGGCAGAATCATGAAAGTCCACTTTAAGTAGGTAATACCTGAGTGAGCCTTGAAGGGATCTTCTAATTTCAAGAGTTAGAGATGAGGAAAGAGACTTGAGAGCCAGCTTGTGCCACGGCTTGGACACAAGAGATGTTTGGATTGTAGAGTGCATGAGGGGTGGAATATGTAATGAGCCCTAAAAGACGGGGGAGCCAGATTGTCAAGGGTTCTAAATGCGAAACAGACAAATTTGTATGTTGTTTTATCCTAGAAGCAATAGGAAACCACTGAAACTTCTTGAGCAGAGGAGTGCCTTGGCCAGACCTCTAATTTAGGTATATCAGATGAGCCACAGTGTGTAAGATGGAATGATGAAGAAGAGAGAGAATGAAGGCAAGGGTCCCAATTAGGACAGTCCAGAATAGAGGTTTAGGAAGGTTGTGGTGTAAGTAGATTGAAGAGGACAGAAAGGAGAAATGTTAAGGGGGTAGAGAATGAGTGAGAATGAGTAGTCAAGGATGATTTCTAGCTTGTGAACCTCTCTAGAAGACCAGTTCTTGAACACTGAAATTAAGGAGCTCTCAGACCTGGGGCCAGTGCTCAAATTTTGGATTATCTACAAGGTTATTCTAAGACTGGAAAAAGTCCTCATAAAATCTCTCCTAAGATCCTACCTGGGTAAATAAATGGAAGGTTGGTGGTGCTTTCATCATATATAAGGAAGTTGGATAGAGGGGCTGTGAGTTTGGAGGGAAATATAATGAGTTCAGTTTTGGATGTATTATGTTTGAGATGGTTCTGCCACATGCAAGTGGAGACTTCATGCAGATTGTTGAAGAGATGTGAACTAGAACTTAAGAGAGGAATGAAGTCTGGATATTTAAATTTGGAAGACATTTGCATGGAGAGCTTGGTTGAAAATCCATGGGAGCTGAGATCAGTGAAACAATGTAGAAAGAGAAGAGGAGGAGGCCCAGGACAGAGCAGTTGGGGAACATTTCCTCATAAGGCAGGGGTATTGCATGGAGGATGCTTCTGAAAAGATCAAGAAGGAATGCTTTAGCAGGTAGGAAGAGAACCATGAAGACTCAGGGAAAAATGGAGGAGATGGCAGTCATAGTCAAACATAGTAGAGAGATCAGGAAAGATGAGACCCATGAAAGGCCACTAGATTCAGCAGTAGAGAGATCATTGGCAGCTTTGGAGAGCCCAGGGGCAGATTTTGAACCGTGGTCAGTAGGTGTGAAAGTGGAGTAAAGGAGTGTAGAGAGATTTTTCAAGGAATGTGACTGTTGAGAGTATGATTGCTTTGAGGGATGAAAGGCTCAAGTGAAGGTTTACTGAGAATGAGGAAATCTGAGTATGTTTGCAGGTAGCATTGGTAAGAGCCAGTGGATCTGGAGAGGTTGAAAATGAGGGAGAGAAGGAATTACCAAAGGGGCCAGCCCTTGGGGCATATGGACAGGGATGGGATGTAGGGTACAAATAGAGGGGACAAGGACATTGACAAGGAGGACCACTTCATCCTCAGAGACTAGGTTACAAAGGAGATGATAGGGGAGGATGGTGAAGTGATTTGAAGTATGGAATTGGAAAGGAAAGGGAATCCTGGATGGTGGACTTCAGTTTTTCAGTAAACTGTGTGAGGCAAGATTCTTTGCTGAGAGGAAGGGGGTGGTGGTGGTGAGGTAGGTAGTTTGAGAAAAGTTTCTTTGGAGACTGAGCTGGTGTTAATCGGTGCAGGGTAAGGCATCAGTGTGCAGCAGGGTGGGGCCCGCTAAAACCCAGTCAGTATCGTTGGGAGTCTGGGTTTTCAGCAGGGTCAGAACAAGGAGATAATGGTGCTAGGTTAAACAATAATAACAGTGCTGTCCTCCACACTGTCGGCACAAGCCTTCCGGAAACAATTGTAATTAATTTATCCTTGTTCTAATGTAAGCGTCTCGGCTCCTCACGTTCCTGCCTCGACCTCACTCCACTCTCTCCGAAGTCCCCGGTCCGGTGACTTTTTTCTCTCCTTGTTCTCTTATACTTCTCCGCAGCTTCTGACACTTGTTGATCGTTCTCCTGTTTTTCCTCCCCCAGATCTTGCTCTGGAATAACACACGTCCCTCAGGGTTCAGTCCGGGATCCTCTTGGTCTCATCAGCTCCCATGAATATAATCACCATCTCTACGCTGCTGACACTTCGCCCTTCCTCTCCTGTTCCGTACTCTGCTGACCTCCAGTCTCTCATCTCCTGCTATTTTTCAGACACTCATTGCTCTTTCAAACTAGACCCTTCCTGCTTCTCGCCTTTCATATTACTGAAGAAGCAGCACCATCCTCCTAGTCCCTTAGGCTCATAACCTAGCAGTCATCCTGGATTTCTCAGTGTTGCCAAACAAATTCTGTTGATTTCACCTCTGTGACATCTTTCTTATGTTCTTCACTCCCCCTTACACATTTCCTCCCCTCCCACTCAGGGCTTTCTCACCTCATGCCTGGATTACTGGTTTAGCTCCTGGTGAATCTGCCTGCTTCAGTTTTCTACCCACTCCAGTCCATCCTCCATTTTGCCACTAAAGCACAGGTCCACCCATGTTACCTTCCTACTCCTAAACTTCAGTGGCTTCCTGTGGCCTCCAAGATAAAAATACAAAAATGCCTTTTGGAACTTACCCTTCTACCCAACCCCTTTTAATGCCTTGATTACTTCCTATTTATCCTTGCTTTGCATCTGTTTCTTTGCTTGTTATCTATCCCTTTAGATTGCTCCTTGAGGGCTGAGACTGTCTTTTGCCTCTTTTTGTTTCTTGAGCACTTATCTAAACCTGACACTTACTTGGTGCTTAATAAACGTTTATTAATATATCTCTCTAAGGCAGACCATTGTGAAGTCACATTTTGTAGTATTTTTGAACAGTAATTTCACACTGTGATAAAGTCACCCATGTCAAAATAAGGTAATAGTTAACATTTTGCTTTGTAAAAGAGAGCAAAAGTCACTTATTCTGTCAGCACATATACCCATGTAGAATGGTTCTTGAAACCGCTTAGTCCCTTCTGTCCAACTCCTCCTTGATCGTTCTTTCCGTCTGGTCTGGGGCTGACTGAGATGTTTCCAAGGATTGAAGTAATTTGAGACTTCTTCTTTCTATTTCTATTTATCTTTGCAGTGCCTGGGGGATACAAATGACCTTAACAAGAGAGGTATTTCCCAATTTTAATCAAGTTACTACTACCTGTAGTCTCTTTTCTGAGGCCTTACCTTTCATTCTGGATCTTTTACATATATTCTTAAAAGATAAAGGTTAGGGAATAAGGCAGCATTTCTCAGTCATTTTAGTCTCAGAATCCTTTTATACTCAAAAATTACTAAGAGCTTTTGTTTCTGTGGGTTATATCTATTGATATTTATTGTATAGTATTATCATGAAAATAGCTTTGACCTTGTGAGAAGCCCTGCACTGCCTGGGGAACACCTGGTCCCCTGACCATACTTTGAGAACTGCTGAGAAAAGGAGTTAGTGAAGATCATTATTTCTGGAGAAGTTTGATTGAGTGGTGGTAAGGTTTCCTTTTTCTGATAGGTCTGAAAAGATCACTGGAAAAATATTTATTTCTTAACACATATTGTGTTGAAATTTTTTAAAAAGAGTTTAATAATGCTTCTATAGTGGGAGTTATTCATGATAAGTTATCTGGAAAGAGATGAATGGTGATGGGACAAGAATGCAAAGGGTTTTATATAGGATGAAGAACATTATGAAGTTTAGCTCAGGGATGGGGAACCTGCGGCTTTGAGGCCACAGGTATCCCTCTAGGTCCCTGGCACAACCTTTGGACAAAGTCCAGGGTTTATAGAACAAATGCTTTTGTTAAGGGGATTTGTTCTTTGAAGTTTGGATTCAGTCAAAGGGCTGCACAAGAGAACCTAGAGGACCACATGTGGCCTCAAGGCCACAGCTTCTCCACCCCCGGGTTTAGCTGGTTAACTCAAGGGTTGAGATTTTGAAAGGGGGGAAAGTAGGCCAGAATGGCAGATTGCTTAGAACTTGGAAGGCCTAGCAGTCACCATCTTCATTGCATCGTTTTCATCCTCATCAATCAAAGGAAGTTCAAGTTGTGGATTATGGAGCTTGAATCCTTGTGGTTGGGGAGATGAAGATGAGCTTTCCCTGTGTGTTTGTGGCAGAGGTGGAGTGAAGGCGCAAGTAAAAGTTGCCGGGTGGGAGCGTCAGCACGGAAGTTCATGTAGATGGTTTTCCTGGAATCCTGAAGGTCCCTGTGAAGTTCAAGATTCTTTGCACAGTGGAAGTGACACAAAGTAAATTTGTTAAGGCCTTCTACATAGCATCTCTGGGACCCTTGGATCTGATGAATGCTGAAGGTTTTTTCTCTGTAACTCAGGGACTTACCATTTTTAATTTGTAAAGCTGCTTTTCCTTTTGTAGAGTGTGTCAGAGAAGAACTTTTAATTGGTTCGTAAGTGTACAGCATTATCTTTCATTTTTGTTGTGCTTTTACTACTGCAATTTTACTGTCAACTCCAAGGCCGTGGGGTGGTTCAGTTTCACCTCTCTCTCACCGCCACATACCACAGCACCTGGGACATGGCAGACAAGAAACGGTGGTTGCTCTATATTCTCATTATTCCTTACGAGTTGTAAGGTAGGTAGTACAGGGATTCATTCCTTATTGGAAGAAATAAATGTTTTTCAGGGCCATTTTACAGATGAGGAAAACTAAAGGAGTTAAGTAACTTGCCCAAGGTCACAGAGCCTACTGTTAGAGTCAGAATTTGAGCTGAAGTTTTGAGATTCCAAGTTAATTTATGCAGTGCTCTTTCTACTACAGATATATCATGCTTCTATGGTACTTCAAAGAAATGTTCTACCTAGCAAATGATCAACGTTGTTTATGTTGAAAAGAATGTTCCTTCAGGGTACTGAGACAAACATGATATACTGGAGGAGGGGTAGCATATTTTCCATGAGTATTACTTTCTTATTTCAAAGGGCATCAGGTGGTCAAAACTGTTTTTGTTTGTTATTAGAAACAAAGGGGGACCTAATTATTCAATGGTCATTTCTTAAGCACTTTGTGTCAGACTCTGTGGTACAAAGAAAGGGAAAAAATCTAGTCCTTGTCCTTGAGGATTAGAGAGACATAGAGGGAGAGGATTCCATTCATGAAGTGCAACTGCTGTTAAAAAAAAAAGAGTGAGGAGATGCATTGTGGTATGTAAGGAATAGTAAGAAGACCAGTGTTAATGAATCAAAGGGTATGTGGAAAGGTGGAAAGTATAAGACTGAAGAGTTAAGAGGGGTCTGTGTGGTAATGTGCCAAACAGATGATTTAACATTCGATCGAGGAGGTCATAGGGAGCCACTGGCATTTATAGAACAGGGACATGGCATGATTAGACCTGTGCTGTATGAAAAATCACTTTGGTAGCCGAATGGAGGATGTATGGGGAGAGTATGTATGAATGGAATGGAGTGACCAGTCAGAAGCATGAGGGGTTGAGCGCTTGTGCCAGTGTGAGGAACTTGTAAGTAGAGAGAAGGGAATGTTGGGAAGAGAGAAATGAGGCTTGCCAACAGATTGATTGTATATGTAGAGTGAGTGCAAGTGAGGTGTTGCAGGCCCGTGTACCGGGACAGTGGGGGTGCAGAAAATAGAGACTTCAGAAAGGGTTGGAAGAAGATAACGAGTTATGTTTTGCACACATTGAGTCTGAGATACCTTAACAGTATCCAGTTTGAGATGTGAGAAGGCCACTGGTGAAGCCAAAGAGAAACAGAAGAGGGCTTTGGTCTGAGTTGGGAATTGTCAATGTAGAGATGATAATTGAACTGGTGGGAGGTGATGCCATCAAGTGAAGTAGCATAGAGAGAAAGAAGAGAAGAGGCTTCAGCTCAGAGGTGCAGAGTTAGAGTGTCTCTCTCTCTCTCTCTCTCTCTCTCACACACACACACACACACACACACACACACACACACACACGAGTTAGAGTGTCTCTCTCTCTCTCTCTCTCTCTCACACACACACACACACACACACACACACACACACACACACACACACGAATGACTAACAGTATTAACCCAAGCTTATTGGAAATGAACTGATTGAAGATTCTGCAAAGAAAAATGAAAATGAGAAGTGGCCAGAGAAGAAGGAGGAAGAAACCTAGACAGGCAAGAGTATTCAGGAGAAGGTGATTTATGGTGTCAAAGACTGCAGAGACATCAAGAAAAATGAAAATTGAGAAAAGGCCATTATGTTTTGCAATTAAGAGATGATAGAAAACTTTTTTGAGATCTATTGTTGCCTAATATTACTAAATAATGACAAAATGTACTTCAGAAAAATATACTATGTCTCAACTAATGTGACCTCTGAGGTCCCTTCCAACTCTGATTCTTAGACTAAAACTATGTTTTTCTCTAAAAAGGAAAAAAAGGTCAATTTAAATAATTTTAAAAATACCTTTAAAAAGTTGTTACTTTTAAAAACTACCTTCACCCCTTTCATTAAGTCACTTTTCCTTTTGGTTCTTCAGTTTCTGTATAAAATATGAATTTTCAGTGCACAGTGAATTTTCAACTTGTGGATAATTGGAATTAATCCACTTCAGTTTCAGAAATCCCTGGGTGGGAATTCCTCAGAATGAGGGGTGAATGAGTGAAGCCTCTCTCAGCCCTCTTATGTTTAGCTGGCCTCAGGTTCTCCCAGACTGTTTAATACTATCTACTTATTTACCAGCATAGCAGGGGCGTCTTGCCATTTTCCCCCTTGCCCCTCCCCTTACAGCAGTCTCCCCTTCCCTTTTGCTGGAGGAACAATAATCAATTTATTACCATTGCTATTAGAAAGGGCAGCTTCCTTGCACTAGACCAAAACTTCCTTTCCTGGCCGCTATGGAAGTATTGTACTCTTTTAACAAATTATAAGCTCCTTGCTTGTGACCTTCTTTTGTAATTGTATTTCTTGCTTGTGGCACACAGTAGGTACTTAATAAATGCTTGGAGGTTGATTGATTAGTGCTGTGGTTTAGGGGCCTACTACTAAACCTTGATGAACCTGCCCTCCCTGCCTCTCTTTTTTCTTGTAATAGTACGCCTGGCACAGTGGTTTTCTGGCTGCTCCCTCTCTCCTTCCAAGGAGGTTTGCCGTGTTTTGAGTCTTCCTTGTTGGTGTGGGTAGAATGATGTATTTTAGCTTCATAGCTAAAGATAAGCAGCATGAAAGTACTCTTGTATTTGAAGTGAATCCTTAGGAAGGCCATGTAAGCTGACCCATCTGTGTTTTTATCCTACTGCAATGGAGCTGTTAGTCATGCCTGTGATTGATGATTTTCAGTGAAGGATATTGCTGCTCTGTCTTTTGATAATTGCGTTTATCCAGACAACTAAGTGATGCAGTGGGTACTGGACTTGGAGGCAGGAAAACATGGGTGCAAATCCTGCTTCAGCCATTTGGGAGCTGTGTCACCCTGGACAAGTCATTTAATCTCTGCTAGCCTCAGTTCCCTCATCTGTTAAATGGAGATAATGGCAGCTACCTCATAGGGTTATGAGGATCAAGTGAGATAGCATATGTAAAACACTTTGCAAATCTTCAAGCTCTATGTAAATGCTAGTATTTGTGGTTACTGTAATTACTATTTGGATTCTAAGATCTAGGAAAGCCTTGTTCTGAATGTTTTGGGAGATCATTGTATTTTTAACTTACCTGGCAAATTTTTTCCTATGGCACCATCAGATTTCTTATGCCATGGGCTCAGAAAACTGTAGAGAATTATTGTATTTTTGGAGGGCATCTGTTTCACTCTGTTTACTTCATCACAATATTTGGCTAATTATTTATTTATCTAAGATATGAAAATATCTTGGATCTGTTCTTTCCTTTCCATTTTTATAGCCCTTTCTTTGGCCTAATCTGTTACTTCTGGAGAGAATTACTGAAACAAGGCTCCTAGCTGGTCTTACTACCTCTAGTTAAAGAAAAAAATTGAATATATCATACTAACTGCTAAAAATAATATTATTAAAGCTTTCCTCATGGCAGCCTGCTGTTCGAGACCTATTACACTGCATCATTATTTGCCAGCAAGACACTGTGGTAGAGTGGAAAAGGGAGCTGGCCTGGAAATTAGAGCCCCCAACAGAGTCTTGGTAGTTCATCCTGGAAATACAGGCTGGGATAGTGAGAACAAAAGGTCGACTTGAGTGAGAACAGACAATTTCAAGTCTTGCATCAGACATAGCAGAAGCATTGGGCGTGTGACCATGGCAAAGTCCCTTCATTTCTCTACTTCATCACTTTTCTCATCTCTAAAGTAGGGATAAAATTGTCCCTACCTTGAATGGTTGTTGTGAGGAAAGCATAAACTTTAAATGCAGATATGAGTTACTCTTATCAGATCTATATTTCACAGGCTAACGTTTCATTCTACCAACTTTATTTCTTGTTATTCTAGCATTGATTCTCTGTTCATGATGTAGTCTTAAACAAATAGTTTACAAGCTTAATTACTCAACATATATTTATAAGTCCTTTATAGGACTGGACTCTGAAAGGGTTACAATGACATAGGGCATAGTCTTTGTGAGAAATATATGCTCTAATTGGGGAGATAATTGGTATGTGTATACACATATGCATACCTATATTAAAAATTACTAATAATACGAGATAATACAAAATAAATTACAGAAAGTAACTACCATCAGAATTCAGAGGTAAAACACCATTGCTCCTTGAAATCATAGTGCAGTGAGGACACAGAATTTTTAATTAGGCCTTGAAATATGGGTAGGATTTGGGACTCAGATGGTAGCTAATGGGGACATCAAAGCCTAGTACATTCTTTTCTACTTCTTGATTTTTAATTTTAGGCTTTCAGAACTTTTCATGTATATTTCTTTCTTTCTTTTTTTTTTTTTACTATTTATTTATTTTAAGTTTTCAACATTCATTTCCACAAACTTTTGAGTTCCAAATTTTCTCCCCCTGCCAAAACGCTGAGCATTCTGATTACCCCTTCCACTAGTCTGCCCTCCCTTCTAACATTCCTCCCTTCCCTTATCCCCATCTTCTCTTTTGTCCTGTATTGGCAAGATAAATTTCTATACCCCATTGCCTATATTTCTTATTTCTCAGTTGTATGCAGGAACAATACTCAACATTCATTCCTAAAAACTTCTTCGTTCCTCTGTCTCCATCCATCCCCACCAAGAAGGCATGCAATTCAATATAGGCTATATATGTGTAGTTTTGCAAATGACTTCCATAATAGTCATATTATGTAAGACTATATTTCCCTCCATCCTATTCTGTCCCCCATTTCTTTTGTTCTCTTTTGACCTTGTCCCTCTCCAAGAGTGTTTACTTCTAATTGCTCCTTCCTCCCATTTGCCCTCCCTCCCATTATCCCCCCCACCCTGCTGATCCCCTTCTTCCCTACTTTCTTGTATTGTAAAATAGGTTTTCATCCCAAATTGAGTGTGCATGTTTTTCCTTCCTTGAGCCAAATGTGATGAGAGTAAGCTTTACTTTTTCCCTCTCTCCTTCCCACTTTTCCCCTCCATTGAAAAGACTTTTTCTTGCCTCTTTTATGAGATAATTTGCCCCATTCCATTTCTCCCTTGCTCCTCCCAATATATTCCTCTCTTACCACTTTTTATTTTTTTAGATATGATCCCTTCCTGTTCAACTCACCCTGTGCTCTGTCTCTTTCTCCGTGTGTGTGTGTGTGTGTGTGTGTGTGTGTATGTATGTGTAATCCCACCAACTACTCAGATACTGAGAAAAGTTTCAAGTTACAAATATTATCTTTCCATGTAGGAATGTAAACAGTTCAACTTTAGTAAGTCCCTTATGATATCTCTTTCCTGTTTACCTTTTCATGCTTCTCTTGATTCTTGTGTTTGAAAGTCATATTTTCTATTCAGCTCTGGTCTTTTCATCAAAAATGCTTGAAAGTCCTTTATTTCATTGAATGATCATTTTTTTTCCCCTGAAGTAGTATACTCAATTTTGCTGGGTAGGTGATTCTTGGTTTTAATCCTTGTTCCTTTGATTTCTGGAATATCATGTTCCAAGTCCTTCAGTTCCTTAATATAGAAGCTTCTAGAACTTATGTTGTTCTGATTGTATTTCCACAACACTACAATTGTTTCTTTTTAGCTGCTTGCAATATTTTCTCTTTGACCTGGGAACTCGGAAATTTGGCTACATTATTCCTCAGAGTTTCTCTTTTTGGATCTCTTTCAGGAGGTGATCAGTGGATTCTTTCAATATCAATGGCTCTAGAATATCAGGGCAGTTTTCCTTGATAATTTCATGAAAGATGATGTCTAGGCTCTTTTTTTTTTGATCATGGCTTTCAGGTGGTCCCATAATTTTTAAATTGTCTCTCCTTTCTAGGTCATTTGGTTTTCCAGTGAGGTATTTCATATTACCTTCCATTTTTTCATTATTTTGTGATTTCTTGGATTTTCATAAGATAATTAGCTTCCATCTGTTCCATTCTAATTTTGAAAACATTATTTTCTTCAGTGAGCTTTTGGAACCTCCTTTTCCATTTGGCTAATTCTGCTTTTTAAAGCATTCTCCTCATTGGCTTTTTGAACCTCTTTTGCCAATTGAGTTAGCCTATTTTTAAAGGTATTTTTTCTTCAACTTTTTTTTGGGTCTCCTTTAGCAAGCTGTTGACTTGCATTTCATAATTTTCTTTCATCTCTCTCATTTCTCTTTCCAATTTTTCCTTCACCTCTTACTTCATTTTCAAAATCCTTTATGAACTCTTCCATGGCCTGAGACCACTGAATATTTATTTTGGATGTTTAGGATACAGAAACCTTGACTTTCATGTCTTTCCATGGTGGTAAGCATTGTTCTTCATCAGAAAGGATGGGAGAAGATATCTGTTCGCCAAGAAAGTAACCTTCTATAGTCTTATTTTTTTCTCCCTTTTTTGGGCATTTTCCCAACCAGTTACTTGACTTTTGGGTTCTTTGTCAAGAGAAAGGTATACTCTGTAAGATCTCAGTTCCTTCAAGGTGGCACAATCAAGCCTGCACACTGATCAAGGAACAACCAGAAACTTTTGTCCCCAGAATTTGCGAGTAGTAGAATTGCTTCTCTACAACAACCTCACCTCCAGCTTCCACCATGCCAGCACTCAGGGCTGAAGATCAGATCAGCTGCTCAGTTCCCCCAGGGACTTTACCATGAGGCCTTCAACAATGGATGTTGGCTGCTGCCTCCTGTTGGAACTGTCTCTGCTTGCTAAGGCCTCTGCCTCTGCTTCCTGGGGCCTGCTCCTTTCTCAGCCAGCTGAAAAAGCTCTCTTACTGACCTTTGGCACCTGTGGGTTGAGGGGACTCCAAATTGCCACTGCTGCCACTGGGGAGTATGCCCCTGAGGCCTGCTGTGGTTCACCTCCCAGCACCGTGCTGTGAGGTCAAGGCTGGGCTGGCTCCACTCTGTGTCTGGTAAGACAGACCTTTCCTGTCGGCCTTCCAGGTCACCCTGGACTGGAAGTCTCCTCCACTGTTGTTCTGTGGCTTCTGCTGCTCTGGAATTTGTTGAGAGTCATACTTTACAGGTATTTTATGGGCTATGGGGGAAGAGCTGGAGTATATACATCTTTCTATTCCGCCATCTTGACTCTGCCCCCCCCCCCCTTTTTTTTTAAGATTGGGTAACTTGTTCTATGTTCAAAGGTGGAAGACAAAGGGCCATTGGAGAAGGTAGAACTGAAAGTGTTTCATGCAAACATAATTGAAGCAGTGTTCCAGAGGAGGAGTAGAATTTGGGGTACAAGAAGAAAATTTAGCCTGGAAAATAAAAATGCCTTAATTTGAGACAAGAGGAGAGAAAATCAAGTGTAGAGAAAGTGGTATTTAGAGGAGAGAAAATTTTGTCTGATGTCTTTTGTCAGTAAAGTAAAAGTTAGGTCATCTACAGAGTTGGGAATTGAGAATTGAGAAGGTTTGGAATAACAGTTTTAAGGAATGTGGGAACCCCTTTCATTCATCATCTCCTAGTTACCAATATCACTAACCACTTAAAGGTAGTATTTCTTATGTCTAAATGTTTTCTTTTTCAATATTATTCATTAATGTTTACCTGTTTCAGACCTAGTTAAAAACATTCCCCTTGTGGACTCTTTCCTGTCTCCATATTATCTGATACTTACTCCTCCTTAATTGCACTTTGTCATGATCATGACCTCTAGGATTCAAAGACCACCCATTCCTTGTTCTTCCTGTGTGTTATCCCTGCTCTGGCATTTTATGTCTTCCTGCCAAATTTTTCTTATTGGGATTTCAGCTGTCATTGACTGCCACCCTTGACTTCTTCAGTCCCTTAATAAGCAACCATTTTATGCCTAGCATTCCTGGATGGCTGCCACCAACCACCTTATCGCCTTGTTACTACTGGTTACTGGACACTCTTAGTGGAAGTCATGAAGTTGTGCTGATAGGATCCATTATAAATTCATGTCTTCAAGCCTCTGCTTGACCATCATTGCTGCAAGGCCAACTTTTTAATCATTTTGTATCTGTTTCCTTTTTCATTCTTTATGAAAGCTATTCTAAATTGACTCCACTATTTTTTGAGTTTCCAACTCTATCTCTGTTCTCCCCATACTCTGAAGATGACTTTACTTCTTGGTTTAGTAGGTCATGGTATCTCAGACTGAGTTCTTTTAACTTCTTTCTACATCTTAAAAAAATCCCTTTACCCATCCCTATTCTTGTCTTTTTTTCTTTCCTTTTACATGATTACTGCTTCTATTATTTGTCCTTTGAGTCACTCATTATTTAACATTTCACTCTTAAGTCTCTGTATCGGATCTTTTGTTTGTATTTGCTGAAGTGAACTGTTTTTATTCATTGTGACGGATTTACTGTTTCTTTTTTGCAGATGATTGTGATGTCTATGCCCTAATGCATAAGTTTTTGTAAAAGTTCCATGAAATGCTGAAAAATGCGTATATTCTTTAGCAGTCCCATTTAGAAGATCAAATCAAGCTGTAGGCTCTGGTTTGTTTTTGTTCAGTTCTCAAATTTTTCCTTTTCTTTATCTTTCTGTTAGACTTATCCTAAACTAAGAGAATGACATTGAAATCTCCTGCCACTTTATGTTACTGTCTATGTCTTTTTTTCCCCAGTTAATGTTTCAGTTTATTATTGAACTTCACTCTCCCAGTGTTCATTTTCTCTCCCATTTGCCTGCTAAGCTCAGTGGATCAGTGCCCTCCCTTACTCTTTTGGGTGTCAGTTGCCCTAAGGAGTTCTGGTCCCTTTCTTTTCAGTGTTCTGAGTACCAAGTCCCTGCTGATTATAGCCATTATGAAGTCCCATCTCCCTTTATAGAATATCTTTCTTCTCTTGTGGGAGCATTCTTTGCTGGGACCTGTTCACCACTGAAACAAGATTTCCTTCTTTATTTTCCTTTTTTTTCCCCAAAGAAAAAGGTGGTTTTCCTTGCCTCAATCTATGACTTAGATTTCATCTCCTATTTCCTCTGAGAGTTTGCTTTCCTATTATCTTCCTGATCTTGAATCTCTCCTCAAAGGCTTCCTTTCCCAATCATATTTTCAGGGTTTTTTTTCCTATCCTAAAACAGTCACTCAGGTGACCTGTTCATCTGGTCTTCTTTAGCGTCAGACTTTTCAGAGATTACATTTGTTGCCTCTAACTCTTCAAGACCTAATTACTCCTCAGTAAGGATTTACCTTTGGATTTCTTTTTTTCTTGAGACCTTAGAGCCATGTCTTGCCCTTCTTCTTTAAGGCCCATCTCCCACTCCCCCTGGTCTTTAAGACCTTCACATCTACCTCTGCAGGATCTAGCACAATGCCTCTCCATTTTAGGGCCTCATTATCTCTTGCCTGGATTATTATAATAGCCTTCTGACTTTTCTTCCTGTTGTCAGTCTTTTCATCATTCAGTTAATCATAAGTCCTTATGTGTATATCTTTGTATGTGTATAGTTATCCAGATGTAACACACATATACACCCCCCCACCCCCACACACAGTTGCCCTTAGTGTGGTCCAGATAATTGAGTTTACTAAATAAATGGCTTCCAAATAAACAATGTATAGTTATTACTTTGAGTAATAACTTCCTAAATAGAGAGCCTTAATTATGTGTCTTCTCTACTAAAGCCTTTTAGTAGGTGACTCCCCATCACATACTCAGTATATTCAGATTTCTTTACCTGGTTCCTTAAAATCTGACTTTTAATTTTTCTCATATTACTCCCATTACTCTCTGTTTTGCTGCTTTGAATATATCTGACTTCATTGGTAGAATATAAGCTCAGGTCTTTCTGACTTAAAGTAATAACTATATGTTATTTGTGTGGAAGCCATTTATTTAGTAAACTCAATTATCTGGAACACAGTAAGGGCTAAGAAGTAAACAAAAGGCCCGTGAGCGACCAAAACAGATGTCATTGTACTGTACTCCTTGATGATCTTGCTAGAGTCACATTTTGAGAACATTTATTTTAGACACAATTCTAATAAACTTGATTAGCTGGGTTCCCAGTTGACAGCAGATTAGAAGCTTTCACTCATACATTTATTCATTTGACAAACATTAAGTGGTAAGAGGTGGATTTAGCATTTGGAGAAGTGATGTTAGAGGCAGGTGAAGTTATAGCTGACAACTTGACATTAAGGAAATAGAGAGACTACAGATAACCAGAGTTCATCTTTTACCTGTCTGTAGCCATTTACTATAGGGGCAGATAGTACTTTGTGTTCAGTGGCCTCTGAAAGGCTCACTGCATTACAACAAATGAGTATTTAGAGTTATGACCTTGAGTCCTTTAGAAAAAAGTTTATTATTTCATTATGTTTAAGAAGACAAGGAAATATTTATTGATTTTTAGAAAAATTTCTGCCCCAGATTTTTTTTAAATTTAGTTTTAATGAAATAATACTTAACTTTTCTAAAAAAAAAGATAAAAATCACCTTTTTCCTTAAGTGATCCTAGATAAACGGGTGGCATATTTAAATAAATAATTTTTCAGTCAGCCACAAAAGACTTTGGAAATTAATTGAGAGTATCAATTTGAATATGACCAGATAGTTTTAATGATTTTTAACTATATGTTTTATTTGTAATTTTTATCTTATTTATCAAGAGAAACTTATGAAATGTTTTCTATAGTTATTTTAGTTCATCTTTCATAGTAATTTTTTCTTAACGGTAAAAATAGCTGAGATGTCAGATTAGTGGTTCAGCTTCATAAGCTTATAAAGCTGTACAACATGGATTTCAGAAAAACCTGGAAAGACTTAAATGAACTGCTACTGAGTGAAGTGAACATCAGAACCAGAAGAACATTATGTAAAGTAACAAGATTGTACAGTGATCAGCAATGAGAAATTTGGCTCTTCTTAGCAGTGCAATGATCCAAGACAATTAATTCTAAAATACTTGTGATAAAAAATATTTTCTTCATCCAGAGAAAGAATGATGGAGTCTGAATGCAGATTATGTTCACTTTTTGTTTTGTTAATTCTTTCTCATGCTTTTTCCATTTTGTTCTGATCCTTCTTTCACAATATGACTAATGCGGAAATATGCTTAACATAACTGTACACGTATAAGCTCTATCAGATTGTTTACTGTCGTGGGAAAAGAGAAAAATTTGGAACTCAATTTTATAAAAATGAATGTTGAAAACTATGTTTACATGTAATTGGAAAAAAATAAAATACTATTAAATGCAAAAAAAGTGGCCTTGGGTGAACATTTCAGGGCTTGTTTTTGTTTCTAAATAAACAAATTTATTTCAGTAAAAAATGTTAATGTTATACTGATAAAAAAAAAAAACCTTGCATGAAACATTAGGTACCATACTATAATACCATACACTTGGTAGCATTAGGATTCAATAATGTTAAATGTGTATAGAGGTAGTGGTATTTTCATTGGGCAGGTTATTTGATTATTTAAGAGCAGAAATGCGTTGATAGCTCATGAATAGAGTGCTAGAGCTGGAATCAGGAAGACCTGAGTTCAGATTCAGCCTCAAACACTTGGAAGGCACTTAATCTTTCTGTGACTCAGTTTTCTTATCTGTAAAATAGGGATAATGATAGCACCTACTTTCAAGGGTTGTGAAGATAAAATGAGATAGTAATTGTAAAGCATTTTGCAAATCTTCAAGTGCTGTGTTGCTGTTGTGTGGGTATGAATTCTATTCTCTAATGTTTCAATTACTAATGTAATAGAATTGCCTCTTTATTAGGATGGAGGATTTCTGGTTCCAGAAATATGGAAAAACAAACAAAAAAATTTATCATGGTAGAGGAAAAATTAAGATAAAGAATGGAGGAAGAAGAGGTGGGAGAAAACAAGCTCAGAGTGTGAGGTGACAGAAAAGAGGAAACAGAAAAGTACACTTTGGATCCTTTGGGTTGTTGATTGCTCCATATGTGCATGTCTGGCTACTCAGTGATAGGGTTCTGGAAAGGCAGGGGCTGTATACCTTCTATGTTGTTTCTGCATTCTGCCCAGTACCTAGTATAGTGTTGGATACATAAGCTGGATACTAAAGATGCTAGGTGGATTGAATTCAGTGGAGGAATTTATCAGTAAACCATTAAGGAATGCTATATGTATACATTTTGGTTTGATTTAAGTTAAGAGTTTTCAGAAATTGCTTTAATTTGATATTTTGGGTCCTCAGAGATGCAAATATGGTTGACATTTACAATTCCTTTTCTCCAGTATTTGTTGAAAATCTGTTTTTGAAAAACAACTGAGATTGCTCCTTTTTTAGTGGACAAGGCTATTACTTTCCTTCAGTTCTAGAATATGAGTTGCTTTGCTTTTACATGACATAATCTTCATATTTTCCACATCTGTTTCAGTAATCATTGGTTTTGGAAGCCTAAAATATTTGCAAGTTCATAGTGATGCAAAATATTCCATTGAATCTGGCTCATTTTGCCTGTTAGACTAACATTAGGTGTTCTTGTAGTTTTCATGTCTTAGTGTGTTAAAACCATTTGATTCTGATTATGTGAAACATTTTACTTACACTGCTTCGTTACCTGCATTCTCCTGTATTGGTATCTTTGTTACCCATATTTTATTGTTTTATTGATACATTGTGCTTGCTAATTAGAGACAAATTACTTTATTCCATGTCTTAGTTTCTTTATGTGTAAAATGGTGATAATAACTACCCCAGAAAAATACAGAATAAAGAAATAGTAACTTCCATTGAGGTAATTGGTCTGGAAGGCCTCTGAACATTTAAGTTGCACTCTGCTCTAAAATGACAACAGTAGAAACTTGTTAAATATTTGTTAAATATAATAAAATTGTCATTCAATTGAAGTGATGCTTTAAAGTGTTTTTGGGGAGAGTAGTTAAGTTTGGGTTTGGAAGTTGGAGAGCGCTGTCTTTTAAAGCTTACTAGTATTGGAAAATGGGTTAGATTTGATTGGCCTTTAAAATATTTATAGTTTTTTTTAATATTGAAAATGTTTTTTCTCACCCTTAAAGTATTACCTTTTTAGATGTGCATAACATTTTTAAAATTCCAGGCTAAAAACAATGGCATTATCTGTGACTTCCTCTTTATCTTTGTATTTAGCTTTTTGTATGCTGTCATTGCCACTTTACCTCTTGGAAGCTTAAGAGTCTTTGGAGACTGCTTAGTACAACTCCTACTTTAACAAGAATTCCTTTATAGTGCACCCAGAAGGTATCTAGCCTTTGTTTTTAAGATTTCCTGCCTGAGCATTCCCTGAATTTCTCATTTCTTCTCAAAGGGGTCTCTAGGATATACCAACAATACTATTATTATCTATTTTCCCCACAGTTAAACTTAATTCAGAGACATTCTACCATGCTTTCTGCAAGTGTGGAAATGCAAGAACCAGAGAATATAGCTTCTTAATACGTACTTCTATTCATGCCTACTTTATCCAGTTAGTGGCAGGAATGACGTGAGCTTTGAATAAGATTGTCCCTTTAAATAACCATATTACAGCCCTGGGTTCCATCCCATTAATTTGCAGTGATATCTGTGCGCTTTCACTCATTTTATTCCCTCCTTCCTTGAAATTCCCTCTTTCTTCCTATTCAGTTATTTACATTCTGCTCATCTTTCAAGGCCTAGCTCAAGTCCTGTCTCATGTTTAAAGCCGTTCCCAATCAGTAATCCAACCTTACCTGGATCTTTTTGTCTGTAATCCAAAAATATTATTAGTAAATACCACATGGTCTTTCATTTATTAAGTCCCTTTCATTTTTCATGTATACTAATTGTTTGGTCTTTAGTTAGATTGTAAACTTCTTAAGGACTGGATCAGAACTTTTCATCAGTTTCTTTTGTTTTTATGTCACTTTCATTTTCACATATAGCAGCTTCTCCTTCCCCACCCACAAAGCTATCCCTTTTAACAAAGATGAAAAAATTAAAAGGGAAAAAGCAGCTTCTTCAAACAAACGGGCATTTCACTTGTGCCTGACAGATGCCATGACATCCATGCCATGGCCCACACTTGTCCCCACCTCTACAAAGAAGTAAGAGGGGTGCATTTTCTTATCCCTTCTTTGGGGCCAAACTTGGTTATCACAATTACGCAGTATTTATTCTCATTTTTTCCCTTGTTCTTTCCTTTCCCAGTAGTTGTAATAATTTTTTCTGTTGTTTTCCTGGCTTTGCTTACTTCAGTCTTCATCATTTCATGTCTTCCCTTGCTTCTCTGAATTGTTTATCATTTCTTAAGACACAGTTCTTCTTTTCATCCTTTTAGTGTATGCCTAGACATGGAATGGTCAGATCAAAGGAAATGGACATTTTAGTCATTTTGCAGCCTAGTTCCAAATTGCTTTCCAGAATGCTTGGAGCCTTTCAGTGCTCTGCTCATGCGCACAGTGTATCTGGCTTTTGTTAGCCCCTCTTGCTTTTATTTTTGCTTCTTTTGCCTGTTTGCCAGTTTGAGGTAAAGCCTTCAGAGTTGTTTTGGTTTGCATAGCAATCTTTCATCTTTCATACGTTGTTAGTAGTTTGCAGTTCTTTTTGACCACTTATCCGTTAGAGCAGTGGTTCTTGCCCTTGGTTCCATGAATTTTAAGGGGTCTATTAGTAGATTTTGGAAGGTCTGTGAACTTGAATGGGAAAAAAGACATCTTTATTTTTATTGCACTCTGACTCTATGATTGCTTAGGTTTTGATGTCTATTTCTCCTACTTTTCATCCTCTTCCCCCCCACATGTATGGTCCTTCTCTTCATTTAGAGTGCTATACCCTTGCTCGTGGGTGCTCTGTCCATAGGAGTATGATTTTGGGATGCTTCTGTTTTGTGAGACATTTTGGAGTTTAAGGCTAGATTCTGAAAAAAAATTAATTTTGAAATTTTTTTTCAAAAAACTAAGACAATTTGCATTTTGTTCTGCACAGTTTTAATTTATGATTTCTTGAAATATAGCTCTGGCAAAAGTCTTTAAACAGTCTATTGTTTCAAATGGAACACTTGACTATTTTTAAACTCAAATCATTCTGTTTTTCATCGAATGGCCAGTAATAGTCCCCAACCCAGGCTTTCATGACTCTTTATTAGGTTTTGATGGCTTAGAATGAATATAGTTAGTGGTTCTGACCAGAAACTCAAGTTCTTCCCTTCCCAGACTGATAGGTCTGTGATGGTAAATTGGCCATTTTTTTTTTTTTTGTCTCAGTTCTTACCTAACCTCATGGTTATTGAATGTGGGTGGCCACAGACAAATTGAGATCTGGGAAAAACCTTAATGTGGAAAGGCCAAGATCACCCACTTTGTCCTGGCCATCACCGACCATTTTGATGTCCATCTTGCCACTGACTTCATGAATCTAGGAGAGAGTGAGGCTGGTGAATTGGGGCAGCTCTGCCTCACTTAAGTGCAGTTCACAAGCAAGTCACAACATCACCCTCATGGTGTCATTGGGCCTCTTCAAGAATGAAGGACGAGCAAGCAGAACCCCTATAACTATCATCCCTCATTTCTTTTAGTAATAAATTTTTAAAAATCCTGAGGAGCCTAGTAGGTTTTACTAGATTGTGAGTGGTACACGACTTAGGAAAGGTTGGGACCCTTGCATTAGAGAAGGGCTTTTGGGCTTATTACATCGTTAGCTCCCTCTCTGCTTTTGGTATCAGTGGACCTTTGCCTTTTTTTATTCAGTTCAACAAACACTAAATTACTAAAAGTCTGTGGTCGTCACTGGGGATAGATTTTTAGAATTCAAATTGAAGTAGCAGAAAGTATCCCATTTTCATCCGTTTCTGAGTTTTATTTATTTTTCTGTTAAATATTTTTTATTACTTTTTTTCTTTTTACTTGCTTTACCTTTCTTTGTTATTCACTAACTCATCTTCTCCACTCTCCCAAAGAGAAGACTTCCCTGCTTACATACTAAGTATAGTCAAGCAGAGCCAGTGAGAACATTGGCAGTTTTTGAAAATCTGTCTCAGTTGTGCCTCTACTCTGTCACTTCCATGCCAAAGGTGGGGGGGCATGCTTCACCTTCAGTCTTTTAAAGTGTTTGATTGCTGTATTGATCAGTGTTCTGAATTCTTTCACAGTTTTTATCTCATATTATTGTGGTCATTTAATTTTTTGAGTGACTATGCTTATTTTACTCTGCTATTTCCTACAAGTGTTTCTAAAATTGTCTGTGATATTGGTAAGATTCAATAGAGGCTAAGAGGAGGAGAATGAATTCTAGATATAGCTTAGCATTTATAAAGAGCCTGCAGATGTGCCAAGTACTGTGGTAAGTGCTTTACAAATATTACCTTGCTTGTTTCTTAAAACAGCCCTGGGAGGGAGGTAGGTACTATTATTGTCCCCATTTACAGTGGAAGTTAAGTGATTTGCCCTGGGGTCACACAGATGGTAAGTGTTTGATGCGAGATTTAAACTCAAGTTCTTCCTGACTCCAGGTCCCCTGCCATTGTACTACATAGGAAATGACAGGTGGGGCTTGTTGGGGACAGATGCTATTATCCAGTTTGACTCTGCTTCAGAGTTGTAGTGGGAAGAGTGGGGAGAAGTAAAACTGGATAGGTAGGCTGCTGCCAGGCTGGGGGTGGGGAGCTTGGAGGGCTTGGATTTTGTGCTTTGGAAGTGTTAGAGAGCCCTCGAAGAGTTTGGCGTCAAAGAATGACGTGAGGAAAGTATTCTCAGGACAGACAAGTCTGGATGCAGCATAAAGGATGAATTGGAGGGACCATTAGAAGTCTTGGGGGGTAGTGATGCTTTTTTATACTAGGGTGAGGACATTTGGAGTAGAGAGGAGGTGCACTGCCTGGATGAGAGAGATCACAGAGAAGAAAGAGTCAAGGGTAACATCAGGGTTTCTACTTAGGTAATAATGCGGGTAAATGGTAATGTCACCGGTAGAAATAGTGAAAGGCACAGGAGGACAGGTTGCATGGTAGTACTCTATGTTTTAGTAAACCTGCTTTCATCCAAGGCTCTGGGATCACATAAGCACCATGTTATTAATGATGTAGTGATTTAATATGTTGCTTTTTCCAGGAGTATCTTAATTTTAACAAATGAAAATACATTAACCCTAAGCAGTGAATTTCTCTGAAAGGTTTTTTTAGGTATGAGGGATTGGGGGTGGGGAAGCTGTTTCTGATGGGAACAGTATTTTCAGGTGTCCCTCAAAATACGTAAATGACCACTACTACATGGTTTTGGTTACAGTTGAAAGCAAATAAAAGATTTATAGATTCAATCTAAACTTTTTTTCTCTCTTTTTAAAATTTATTATAGACCCCAGGGAGAGTTGGCTCTCAAGGTTCTGATTCTGATTCATCAGCAACACCTGGAAATGCCTTGGATGTCAACAATGAAGGCTCTTCAGAGGTATGCTAATATTAATGTAGCGAAGCAAATTTAATATTCAGGAAAGATAGCAAATGTTTGAGGAAACAATAATAGATGAAACATCTTACAATAAGGTTCTTATAGTGTTACCAAACAATTTGGAAAATGCATTTTGAAATCATAATTGTAGGTATAGCTGTGCTTCATGGATCACATTCTTGGGTAGTGACGTCAGGTAAGAACTCTTTTAAGCTTTTAAAGTTTTGAAAAATGAGATTGAAAATATGACTTGTCTATTAATGCCTCTTAATTCATGCTTGTGATTTTACTTTTATGAAGTGATGGCATTATGTCTATAAGAAATTACCTTGTAATTCTATGATATTTGTTTAACTATATGTATACTGTTATCAGCTGTGGGGAGCAGTTGTTTTGATTTACATTTTTTTATTTTTACATAAATATACATTTATTTATTAGAGATTTGGATTATATTCTTATAATAAGCTTTTATTCAATATAAATATGCTAGCATTGGTTGGTAACTAAAGAGATTAATGTAGTAATTAAAAAAGACTCCAAAAAATAACTCAAGTTGTTGAGAAGTCAACTTTACCGATTATTTAACTTTTAAAATTCAGTTATTGCTTCAGTCCTTTGAAAACAAAGTGAACATTGTAGATAACAAACTAGTGAATGTAATTTACTTTTATTTTTCAAGTCTTTGATGAGTTTCTAAACCAAAAAGTTCTTAAAACATAAATGCATACTTAAGTACATATATAAAACAAGAATTATGGAGGAGGTTTTTGTTGATCAAGAACTGGCAAACTAAATCAAGAAACATTTATTTAAGCAAGGCACTGTACCCGACCCTGATTAGGAATTCAGTCTTTAAGGACTTTAGGTTTATCAGGGTTAAAGAATATTAAATTAAATATTAGTCAGTAAGCATTTATTGATTACTATGTGCCAGGCACTGTGATATGTGCTGGAGATACAAAGAAAGCTAGAAGACATTCCCTACTCTCAAGGGGAATCTAGTGAGGGAGACAAGCAAACAAATGTGTACAAGCAAACTGTGTATAAGATCAAAAGGGAATAATTAACGGTGAGAAGGCATGAGAATTAAAAGTGACTGGGAAAGCTTCCTGTTCAAGGTGGGATTTTAGCTGAAACTTGAAGGAAGCCAGGCAGTAGAGATGAGGAGGGTAGGGTGTTTCAGGCGTGGGGAATGCCAGAGAAAATGCCCGAGCTGAGAGATGGAAGGGCATTCCTGGAACAGTAAGGAGCTGGATATTACTGGATTGAAGAACAAATGAGGGGTAAGAAGAATGGGTGTGGGGGGGGGCGGGGAGGGCTTTGAATGCTAGAGGCTTTTCTATGGGATTTTGGAGAGGATAGGGAGCCATTGAACGTTGTTGAATAGGTGGGGTGCCATGATCTGACCGCTGCTTTAGTTAGGCAAATTGGTTTGGTAGCTGAATGGGGGAAGGACTGGAGTGCTGAGACTCAAGGCAGGCAGATGTACCAGCAGGCTGCTTGATGAGATGGCCTTCCCTAGACTGGGGGCAGTGGCAGGAAAGAAAAGGGCATATTGGAGAGATGTTGCAAAGGTGAAATTGACAGCATGGTTATTGGTTGATAGTGAGGAATCATAATGCCCAGGTTGTGGGCTGGGGAGACCTAGGAGGATGGGATTGTCTGAAGTACTAGGGTAAGTGGGGGCGGGGTGGGGGGATAGGATTTAGAAAAAAAGATAATGAATTCAGTTTTGGACATGCTGAGTTTCTGATGCTAGTGGACATCCATCATCATGCTAGACTTATTGGCACAGAGCAATTTTTCACCAGGGAAGAATACTAGACTCGTTATTGACTCTTCCCAGAAGAGCAGTAGACAGTTTGCTGCTCTAACTAAAGAGGCCAACAAGTATAGGGAATTTCCTGGAAAGAATTTTTGGGGAGAGGAGAATGAATCTTCTATAATAATGACAGCAACAACAGCAATGCTCTATGTTTCTTTTGGACTTCGTACTTTTCAAAACTTTTCATATACATTTGCCTGTCCATGGCATATCTTTTCTTGTGATATAGTCATGTATTTCTGGCTAAGACATCTGACAGAATACAGACTTTTTGTATTTTCAAGTTGTCCAGAGAAGTGACATTTTACATTTATTAAGTGCCTTTCATATGTAGGATGCTGGAGGAGTTGACATCCATGTATTAAATAACATATGTATTAAATAACAGTCTCTGCCTGCATGGAACTTACAGTCTAGGAGAAAGGGCTATGACATACCCAAAATATTTATACTCTGAACTTTATTGTAAGTAAATTATAATTGCCAAATGTAGGGTGAGATTTGAGGAGGCTGGTCATTACTGTTGGAAGTTCAGGAAAGGCTTTTAAGAAGGAATGGCCCTTTGGGTTGGGCTTTTTATGGGCAAGAATAAGGAGGTGCAAGGAAGACATTTTAGGTATAGTAAATGATTAAACAATACTGTAGGCAGTTAAAAGAATGAAGGTGGTTCAAGTATATAGGAGGAGATTCAGGCAACGTTCTTAAAATCATAAAGGGCATATATGAGAGAAAAACATGAACTTCTAGCATGAGATAATTTCTTGAAGCTCAGCAGGTACCTTTAAGGTCAATAAAAAGGAAGTATTACCTTTCATAGCCACAGTAAACTTGTAGAACTTTTAGTGACAAGTGGTCACATGAGCAGAAAATATAAATAAGTTCAAGAACGATTTAGAGAGATTCCTGAGAATAGTGCCATGATAGATTCAAGGAGGAAAGGATGAATTGGAATACATCCCCTGTTAGACACTGATATAGTGAAAGGAAACCACATCCTCTACATGAAAGATGCCTTGGGACAACTATTGGAGACAGAATATTGGACTGGATAAACAGTTGGCATTATTCAGCTTGATATTTCATATTTCATAATTTCTCTGCACTGATTACTTAGTAATAAAAATATTCAAATTCTTAGAGTACTCTTTATCCACTTGTCTCGTAATCAGTGTTCATCTTTTTTTTAAGCATGAGGATTCTGGAAGTTTGTCAGTTTACCTTTTTCAATTCTTAATACCCTAAAGTTGGTTACTTGGAATTAAAGCTGAATAGAAAAGATAGTTTAACTGGTTATTATCTCAGAGGCTTTGATTTACTTTGGGAAAGTTGAGTTCTGAGTTATTTGATAAGAACCAATTCACCTGTCCTAATTTCTGTTCACATTTTTCAGAATGGTCAGATACAATTAATTACGTACACTAGGTAGTTAACCTGTGGCTATGTAAAATCTGTTTCCTGAATTCTATTTGACAGATTTACCTAGACTTTCTTTCCAGTGCAGTTACATTAATTTCCCCTATGCTAGAAGATGCTTTTTGATTTTACCTTTTTAATATATTTCATGTTCAAAATATTGATCAACAGTGAACTAATCATATTTGATTTTCTAAGCAATCTGTAAATTCCAAAGTCTCCATTTTTCTGGATGTTAGACTACCTAAATGTACAATTATAACTCCTCACTTCAGTGAAATGGACCTTATGTTCATTTTAAATTGAACAGTAAGCTGAATGTTTTGGAGATTTTATTTTATAGCTACTTTAAACAGATGGACTCGACACACTTTTTTTATCCCTTCAAGACTGCCATTGCTAGCTATGTAATCTTAATTCAAATGCAAAATAAACGTGTTTTACTAAGATCAGATTTCACTGTTTTAGCAACTACTGATATATTTTCACATTAGCAAGTCTTTGGTATTATTGCATGATAGGTGAACATTGTATATACACATCACTTAACTCATTAACTAGCTGATTTTTGTTGAAATTTTTTTGATGATCTTTGGGTATCTCTATGAGAGTCTGGCCAAATACTAACAAACAAAAAAAACAGGTTAAGGGGTATCACTGATTTTTATAATTTCCCTAATTTAAGCAATCCTACTGGATTCCTCCTAGCCTTCTAGGAAAGTGATTTTGAATCAGGGCAGAACTGTTCTAGAACAAAGCTGATCCAGGAATGGCATCCTCCAGTAGAGCCCCGTTATAATTATTAGTAGGGAGAAAAGACAGAATCTTTGTCTTCAGCATAGAGTTTTGAATCATTTGGATTAGATATCCTGGAAACTCACATGGTATCACTTCTTGCCTATCTCTTTGGAGGAATCTGACACTACCCTGCCTTCCTGATCTCCAAAGAATTCCTTGAATAAGCAGATGACCTGTTAAAATAGGTTTTCCATTTGATCTCTCATGCCAAGTTTATAGTCTCAGAGAGAGTTACATCGTTATCTACCAGTATTTAATAAGCACTTAACAGAAAGGCAACATGGAGTAAAATGTCAATACTAAATAATTTCAATATTTCATCATTTAAGAGATAAAGATTTCATTGATATTCATACTTTCTCCATCGATGTAGATTGCCCTTCCATAGAAGTTTTTGCCCATTCCAGTTTTTCTGGACTGTCATCTTCTTTCTGATACCTTAATGTAGATGTAAGAGTCTGTCCTTGACACTACATTTCTTTCTGTACTCTTCTGTGACCTTTTGTTTAATATCACAACTACAATTCCCACCTGTATATAGCTCTACAGCTTTAGTTTTGACTTGTGATTTCTACACCTTCATCACCAGTTGTTTAGAAGATACTACTATCTATCTAAAATTGAGTGTATTTTTTCTCTTAAACGTTTGTCCTTCTGACTTTATAGTGTCTTTCTGTAGTACTTCCCTTTACCCCAGCCTCCTGTGTTCACAACCTTGGTGTCATCTTTGGGCTGTTAACTCTACCTCCTTTCTCATTTGATCAGTAACCAGATCCTGCTGTTTCCACCTTTGAAACAAACCTCCTGTTTTATCTCCTTGCCGTCCTACACTGGTATAGCCTCTCATTATTACTGGCCCAGATGAGTGCAATAGCTGTTCTGTAGTTCTTCCCATCTCAGTTCTCTTCTCCCTCTTTGATGCTTTATTTCATAACACTTCCTAGATAATATTTTTTCCATGTAAATCTGGAAATATCATTCCTTTGCTTAAAAGTATTCAGTGGCTCTTTCTTGCCGATTCAGGAGAGTGTGCTGCTCTGGCATTTGAAAGCCCTCTGACCTTTTATCCTACTGACATTTAGAGCTTTTTTCTAATATTACTCTTTTCCTTGAGCATTCTACTCTAGTAAAACTGGACTATCCTCTGCTCTGAGATTTGTACAGACTGAGTTCCCATACTTCTTTGCACTTTGGAGTAAGTATGGAAACATTTCATAAAAGGAAAATCCTGGCTGGTCAGAAGAGTGATGGGTGGACTTGTCATTTCATTGAAAGGGTAACACATTAGACCTTGGCTAATTTAGCAGGGGAGGTGAATTATAAAGATCACGCTGAGTATATTTTTCATGTTTGTAGATTAACAATATTCAAATTTTATTTCCCTTAATTTTTTTCTTTAAAATTTCTAGTTTATTTCCTGTCTTTTATATTTTTGAGTTGACTTCAAAACACCATGTGAAGCTTTTCTTTCACAGGGCTTCATCTTTCCATTTTGCATGAAAAGTTCTATATCTGTGACTGCTTTCTTGGAGTATTACCAGAAGGAGCACAGGGAAAAAGAATGTAGTGGCCAGATCCTGCTTAATGACTCCTTTGTTACTGTGGGTCCCTAAATGTTTTGTTGTAGCTCTGGTGATGGGCTTCCCAGAATACCTGGGATGCTCTGTTGCTTAACCTTCTGTGGTATGAGGGATTTGAGTTTTGAAATATCAAGGATTTCAGCTAATGTTTTTATGTAACTTACCTCATGAAATTTCATTCATGAATGAGTTAAAAACTATTTCCCTTCCTTTATGTTGTCAAAGGGAACAGTTTTTTCAAAATTATTTTAAATTAATAATTATAAATAATATAACAATAAAGTGATGATTTAATATATTTCTACTTCTGTTATAGAATATATTTATGATAAATAAATAAGTAAATTTTAAATTAAAATTAATTAAATCCAGGTAGATGAATGTGTTAGATTTTTCTAGATTATCTCTCCCTCAGATAGTCATTGAAAGAGGAGGTCCCTGGTGTGAACAGGTGCTGTCATCTAGAGAAATCCACCCAATTAAAATTTAATAAATGCCTCTTGAGAATCTACTGTGTACAAAGCATTATGTGAAGTCTTGTCTGTGATGTAAAGATAGGACACAATTCTTACTGGCTGTCAATGAGCTCATGAAATAGTAGAGTTGATTAAAGCGGAGACAGTGATTACCACCTAACCCTGGCAAGAACCTATGATTACCTTTGTGTGAGAACTTCCCCCATCTCAACTGTTTATAATTTGTAGTCTTACCGAGAGGCTTGAAGTTTATAGGGATTGACCTGCCCCTGAGTCAGATAGATAAAAAGTGTCATTGGCAAGATTTGAACTCAAATCTTTCTGTCTCAGAGCCTGCATTCTTTCTATTATGCTATGCTGCCTTTCATACAGATAATTATAGTACAGTAATTTAAGCGCTGCAGAGTGCTAGATTTGGTTCAGAAGAGTCTGTTAAAGGTAGAAGATACTGTAGAAATGACTTAATTTGGTCCCATTATTTTATAAACGAGACTGATTCCCACAGAAGTGAAATGACTTGCTTAAAGTTGAAGAGCAAACTCTGCTGTGTTCCAGCCATCTCTTGTTCTGAGTTGGCTGGAACAAAAAACCTCTCTCAGATGACTCTCAGATGAAAACCTCCATCACTGCCTCGTGGGTAAGAGACATCATGTTGTTGGGGGAATCAAGACATAGTTTGTTAAGGAGGTGATATTTGAAGTGGGCCTGGAATGATAGGTTGGCTTGTGACAGGTGGAGGGGTAGAGAGGATTCTCCACATTCCACATGGAAATGAATAGGATGAACAGAGGTGAGGAGACTGGAACACATGGGCTGATTTAGAGAAAGTTCATTAAATTTGTATATGGCAGCAGGTACAGGTATAGAATTAGTGGAAAGGCAACTTTGGGACGATATTGTGGATATACTTCAATGTGGCTCTGGTAGACAGAGGAGAACATTGGAGGTATTTGGGAAAAGGACTGAGGTAATTAATCAGTCCTCTACTTGTGGAAGATTTAGCAGCAGTGTAGAGTATGGTTTAGAAGGGAGGGAGATGAGAGGTGGAGAGAATGGTTAGCTAAGCTATTGAAGTAGTCTTTTAAGAGTGAGGTAATTAGGGTCCACGCTAGGGTGAAATGAGAAAAGGAATAACATCATTTTTGAAGCTATTAATTTTTTTTTTAATGAGTAAGTGAAGTTCCTTATGACATCTAGGTATTAAGAAAACAAAGCTTTTTGTCTTGTTAAATGAGGGAATTACACATTCAGTAAAAATTCCTCTTAATTGTTCAAAAGATCATACACAAAAAAAGGATTTACCAGTAAAACTTCCTAGAATGGAAATGACAAGTCATTTATGGTCAGCATAGTTAGAGCCCATATATATGTGTGCATATAAGTGTATGCTGGATTGGGGATGGACAAGAGACAAACATTGGCAATAATGAGAATAAAACAACCCTATGACTCCGGAGATGCAGGGCTAGTTTTACTCTGTCAGTATCACAGTGTGACCTTGGACAAATTAATTAATGTGTGCCCCTTCCTCCTCTGTAAAGTGAGGGGACTGGACTACGTAGCCATTACATTTTCGTTGTGGTATGAAACTCTGAGGACTAATACAGGTAGCTTATTTTAAAAGGAAACTTTTAGGATCTTAAGAGTGAATTGTAGAAAAGAGATAAAAATGATTTCTTTGGAAATACATTATTGAAGTCATTAAGTCCAAGTGGTATAGGCTATGAATTTATAAAGCCCTTGAGAAACAGAACTCACTAATGTGGAGATAAATCGATGCATAGCTAGGTTATTTTTGCACAGCTTAATATTGTTACTACATTTCAACATACTGTATTGAGATTAGGGGATTCTACTGTTGCTAAAGTCCTTCTGGGATATTTCTTTATGGCCTGATGGTGATCCTGGGTTCTCAAAGGCTATGGCAGTGTAAACTGGAATTGTTTTGAATACAGTCTGGGTGATGGACTGTGCATTGCCTGAATACCTTCCAAATTCAGAGAGGCTCATGGCCCCCTTGAAGATTGGACCCAGCACAGTGAGATATTTGGCCATGTTAATTCGTGAAAGATTTCTCCTAAGATACAGAGGCATGATTTATGTTTGTTGAGGAAGCACCTAAACTGACAAAATGAAGATCCTTGAAGCTGGGATGACCCTATACTAATTCAAGAAAGATCCTGGAAAAGAGAGATAAGATAGCATTGCATTTCTTCTATGTATTATTACGTAATAAGTTAGTATTACATAATAAGTTAGCATGGATAGAGTTTGCCATATTCTGAGAGCCTGTTATTTCATACTTTCATATTGGTCTGAGCAGATACTTAAGTGACTAAGGACAACGATCAGAAGCTTTTGCCCAGATATATGGATTCATGAGGAGAAAAATGGGATTTTGCTAAGTGGTAGAAATCAGAAAGTTGAAGGAAGGGGAATCTTAGAGTAGTTTCTCTTTAGTTGGTAGTTTGGAGCATCTGGTGATTTGGGACTGGGGTGGGGAGAGGTGTTGATTCATTTAAGTAGTGTGGTTATTGCCTTTGGGTAATACAGATTAGGTGACAGAAGTTCATGGGCCCAAGAGAAGATAATTGCTTTTGAGAAAACAAGACTGAAAAGTTGATGGTTGTTTGCTTTTTAAGTGGAATAGATTTACCTTTCTTTTGTTGGATTAAATTTGCTTTCTGGTGAATATATATTTCTTTAAAAAAATTAATAGAGCGGAGCCAAGATGGCGGAGTAGAAGGACGCACGTTTACGAGCTCCGAAACCAAAGCCCATAGAATTAATGTAAAAAGAGACCCCCATAACTTCTGGGTCAATACAACGTGTGCAGAAACGGAGTGGAAGAGATTTCTGTTCCAGGGAGCCCTGGAGACCCGTCCCCAGGGTCCGTCGCACCCCGGAAAGTGGACCCCACCCCCAGCGCTGCCCTGGCCACGGTCCCAGAGAAGCTGATCTGAGCAGGCTTCAGAGACGGAAGCTCCGGCAGCCGGGAAAGTCCCTCCGCCCACAGAAGCTACAGGTCAGTGAGAGAGAAGGCCAGGCTGGAGGAGGGGAGCGGAGCGTCTCCGTGACTCGGGCCCCCTCGGGAGGAAGCGGCGGTGGCAGAGACGGGGGCAGGAAGCGGCGGAGGCAGAGGTCTGGGCGGCGGCTGAGGCGGCAGCGGACCGGGACTCAGGAATCCCCTAGCAGCAGGCAGGATCTTCATTACGGAAGGTTCCTGCATAAAACCTGAGGGAGCTGAGCCTGGGAGACGGCCCTGCCCCCACCCCGCTCTATTACTGAAGGCTTCTGCATAAAGCCCCTGAGGGAACTGAGCCTGGGAGGCGGGCCCCCCACCCCGCCCCCACCCGCTCCATTCCTGAAAGTCTCTACATAAAGCCCCTGAGGGAACTGAGCCTGGGAGGCAGCCCTGCCCCCACCCCAGCACCTGAGCCAAAGCCCACTGATTGACAGCCGGCAGGAGGAAAGCCCATTTAAATCTCAGAGGCCAAGCACTAGCTGGGCGGATCCAGGCAGGGGTGGAAAGGAATCTCAGAAGTCAAGTAACTGGCTGGGAAAATGCCTAGAAAAGGGAAGAAAAATAAGACTATAGAGAGTTTTTCCCAACAAATGCAAATGATCCCGACCTTCGGATCTGATGACGAGGACGTATCCTTGCCATCAGGGAAAGACGTGGAGGGCGGGCCCTCAGTACCCCAGACACCCCAGGGGGGGTGACGGGTGGGCTCAGGCCCTGGAAGAGCTCAAAAAGGATTTTGAAAAGCAAGTTAGACAGGTGGAGGAAAAACTGGGAAGAGAAATGACAGAGATGCAAGAAAAGTATGAAAAACGGGTCACTACCTTGGTAAAGGAGACCCAAAAAAATGCTGAGGGAATTAACACCTTGAAAAATAGGCTCACTCAATTGGCAAAGGAGGTTCAAAAAGCCAATGAGGAGAAGAATGCTTTCAAAAGCAGAATGAGCCAAATGGAAAAAGAGGCTCAAAAGCTCACTGAATTTAATAGTTCTCTCAAAATTAGAATGGAACAGATGGAGTCTAATGACTTTATGAGAAACCAAGAAATCACCAAACAAAACCAAAAGAACGAAAAAATGGAAGAGAATGTGAAATATCTCATGGGAAAAACAACTGACCTGGAAAATAGATCCAGGAGAGACAATTTAAAAATTATGGGACTACCTGAAACTCATGATCAAAAGAAGAGCCTAGACATCATCTTCCATGAAATTATCAAGGAAAACTGCCCTGACATTCTAGAACCAGAGGGAAAAATAAGTATTGAAAGAATCCATCGATCACCACCTGAAAGAGATCCAAAAAGAGAAACTCCTAGGAACATTGTGGCCAAATTCCAGAACTCCCAGCTCAAGGAAAAAATCTTGCAAGCAGCTAGAAAGAAACAATTCCAGTATTGTGGAAATACAATCAGGATAACCCAAGATCTAGCAGCTTCTACATTAAGGGATCGAAGGGCGTGGAATAGGATATTCCAGAAGGCAAAGGAACTAGGACTCAAACCAAGAATCACCTACCCTGCTAAACTGAGTATAATACTTCAAGGGAAAATATGGTCTTTCAATGAAACAGAGGACTTTCAATCATTCTTGATGAAAAGACCAGAGCTGAAAAGAAAATTTGACTTTCAAACACAGGAATGAGAAGAAGCATGAAAAAGTAAACAGCAAAGAGAAGTCATAAGGGACTTACCAAAAGTGCACTGTTTACATTCCTACATGGAAAGACAATATTTCTAACTCTTAAAACTTTTCAGTGTCTGGGTAGTTTGTGGGACCACACATACACATGTACATGCATGCACACACATACACACATGCACACACATACAGAGATAGAGAGCACAGATTGAACTGAATAGGATGGGACCATACCTTAAAAGCAATTAAGGTAAATGGTGAGAGAGAAATGTAGTGGGAGGAAAAGGGGGAAATGGAAGGGGGTAACTATATGTCATTTAAGAGGGAGGTAGGAGTTTTTCTTAGTGGAGGGAAAAAGAGGAGAGCTGAGAAAAAAAAAAAACAAGAAGTTTACCGTCATCACATTTGATTAAACGAAGGAGTGAAATGCACACTCATTTTGGTATGAAAACCTATCTTACAGTATAAGAAAGTGGGGGGAGAAGGAGATATTGCAAGGGGGGGATGATGGAAGGGAGGGAAAAGGGAGGAGGGAGCAATTTGAAGTCAACACTTGGGGAGGGACAGGATCAAAAGACAGAAGAGAAACAATGAGGGGCAGGTTAGGAGGGATGGTAATCCAGTTAGTCTTACACAACACGACTATCAGGGAGGTCATTGGCAAAACTACACAGATATGGCCTATATTGAATTGCCTGCCGTCCCAAAGGGAATGGGTGGGGAGGGAGGGATGGGGAGAATTTGGAACTCAAAGTTTTAGGAACAACTGTTTAGTATTGTTGTTGCAACTAGGAAAGAAGACATACAGTTAAGGAGGAATAGAAAGTCATCTGGCCCTACAGGAGAAAAGAGAAGATGGAGACAAGAGAAGGGAGAGATGACAGAAGAGAGGGCAGATTGGAAATAGGGAAAATTAGATTGCTTGGGGTATTGGGGTGGGGGGAGGGGATAAAAGGGGAGAAAATTTGGAACCCCAAAATTTGTGAAAATGAATGTAAAAAATTAAATAAATAAATAAAATTAAAAAAAAATTAATAGAACCTTAGAAATTCTAGAGTCATTAAATCTATAAAACTCTACAAGGTTTAATCTCAGACTGTAAAAGAGACTCTACTCTCTCTTCTATATCATCTCATGGCAATTGAAATGAGCTAGGTCCTTAATGATGATGATTACATCTATTTTCAGTTCCAAAGTGTGTTTTTTCCCCTTGGGAACACAGTTTCAGGTGTTAATATATTCCCACAGCATCTGTGTAAGTCAGGCAACAGTATAAAGGAACAATCCACTCATTAAATGCCTAACAGCCTGAGGAATGGCACTTAGTGTTATAAAGAGATCTGCTCAATTCTCACTCCTTGTACTGGGTTTAGTTAGAAGATCTAGGTTCAAATTCTGTCTCTGCTTCTTAATACCTGTGTGACCTTGGGGTAGTTCACTGCTCCCCTTTGGGCCTCAGCATTTTTATCCTTAAAAATAAAGAATTCGTATGGTGATTATCCAAGGTCCCTTTCAGCTTTAAATTTGTGATCTGAGATTTTTCAAGAGCCCAATCTCTAAAATGGAAGCTTATGTACTGAGAGATGTCATAGTAGCTTTGCCTGTGTAGCCCAGTGCTGGACACACTGAGGTGTGTGCTTAATAAGTATTTGCTGATTGTGGCACTGATGAAACAGTTTTAAGTTTGTAATTCATGGAAGGAAGTACAGGTGGATTATTTTCAAAGTATGAACTGTGTGAAGTATGAAGCACTGACTCCCTACCCTAATAAAAGTATTACAGTCTTGGTAACTTTTAAATCATAAAAATCATAAGATCAGGTTTTATTCTTATGAAAGTATGCATGTGCAAGTATGTACTGAGCCAGACCTGGTAAATCTGCCATAGTGAAGGGTTTGGAGCCAAAGTAACACTTACATGATTGACTAAAGGATACATTTGAAACAGCTAGATCGCAAGAATACATGCCTGATTGCAGGCCATTTGTCTTCCTTATTTTTTAATTATTATTTGGGAGAAAAAAGTAAGATTAAACAGTTGTTTCATCCTGGTATTTTATAGAGATTTGAAGAAAAGTATCTTACAACTGAAACCTTTTACTTGTACTGTATCAATTACTTGCCTCAAAACATAAATAAACACCCTTTGGAACATAATGGAACCTGGGGAAATGCTCTTGTGGAGTGTTATTTTCAGTCTATGAGTTGTCAACGGCAGCTTGTGAAAGGAAGGGAAGTTCATCGGGTTAGTACATAAGAAATTATGTTGGTACCATAAAAAGATCTGTCGTGATTGCTTTATGATAGCAAAAAGGCTTCTTCTAGCCATGTTGTCCTTGTGTGGAGAGTGCATGGAAAACATAAGCCAGAGCTGTTGTGATATAGGAAGAATAATGATGCTGTAGTACTTCTGATGTTTGTTATGTGGTTTGTTTCAAGTAGATTTCAGTTCCTTTTTGGAATCTATGATTTCTTATTCTTTCTTTGATTTGGGAACACCCCTTGCTCCTTCTCCTGACCCACCTTCAGTGGATTATGACATGCATCTATTTTTAAAAAACTGATTAAAATTTAATTTCTTTCCAAGAACTTTGGAATATTTACTTGAAAAAATTAACGCTGCTCTGATGGCGAAACAAAACCAAAGTTTGAATCACTTAGGTCTGTTCAGTTTAAGACACGTTGAGGTTTTTTGTGTGTGGAGTGCCTTCTAGGGAAGATGACAGTGTTAGATGAGCCATAGCCCCTGCTCTCAAGAACAGCTGAGGATGGAGATGTGTGCTGAAATGCGCAGATACATCTGGGACCTTGTTGTGTGATTTCAGCCCATTCCTGCCACCCCCTCGTGTTCCTGTCATTGTTTGTCCATAGTTTCACCCTTAGTATGTTCAAGTTCTGTGGATGTTGTAAGGAAGTGAAGCGCTCAGGATCTTCTTGGGTAGTTCACACTCCTGTAGGTGTGGCCAGCCTATGATTTGTGGCCGTATGTTTGTTTTGTCATGTTCTTCCCTCACTTTCCGTACTGCACTGCTCCACTGCACCTCATGTGGTCCTCAGCTTTACATCTTTGGAGACTGAAGTTTTTCAGTGATTTGCGGCCATGCAGCATCATTAGAAGAATGTTGGTATTAAAAAAATGAGCCTTTGTTTCCTGAAAAAGTTTTTTGTTTTTAAAAGTACTGTTCCATTTCCCAGTGGCAAGCCCAAAGACTCTCCTCATGTTCAGTCTTGGACCCACCTCATTGTCCATTTGCTTTGTTTGTCCTAAGTGTACAAATGAACAGGTTCTCTAGACCGTCCATCAGCTGCATCTTGTAGTCTGAATGATAGGCATGCTCATCCCTTTGCTGTGGTTTTTGTCCTCCTGTATAGTTATTCAGGAGGACACATTGTTTTGAGATTACTTAACGAAGAGCATCTAGAAGTCCCCATTATCTATCTGAAACTTCTCTGTCTTTAAATCTGTGTTGAATTTCTTCCATGATGGTGGTAAATGCCTTGGCTCCCTGTTCACTGGCAGTCATTGTATTAATTAATCAGAGAGTTGGCAAATAAAGTTATCTCTGTTGCATCTTCTTAGGTATACGTACGTATATGTGTACATGTATATGTTTATGTATGGGTGACTTGCTGAAAGCCTCATTCTGCTCTGTCAAATCAAATTTTTTGAATAGCTAGTGAATAATAAGTACAATGGAATCTTGACTTCTCTGTATCTTAATAATCTGTGTGACAGTAAAGGTTTAATCTACTATGGATATTGCTTGTGAAAGCCTTTCTGTTCCTTTTCAATATTATCATGAATAGCGACAATTATACATATGCAGATTATTTTCATAAAATGTTTGTTTAGATGGGCAAACAGGTAAATGGGTCAGTAGTTGTTGATATTCTCTCAATTGCCTTTTTTTGGTAGTAATATCTGAGGTTTTCTTTTTTTTAACTAATCCCCTTCTTTCTCCCCGTCTCCCCTTTGTTTTTCTTTACCTCCTTTCAAATCCCTTGAAAATAGGTCTGGTTGAGAATCAGTTCCCTCAAGATTGTCCCCTCCAGCATAGATACCTTCCACATACACTTGATCTAGTCAGTCAGCTATTCCCATCTTTATTTTCTTCATTGCTGTTTCCAATTCCATAAACACCAGGACTATGATATCCAAAATGTGGCTGTCGATTGATGGTGAAAAGAGTTTGATATAAAAAACTTTTTGTGCAACTTTTCAACTTTTTATTTGTCAGTTTCATCCTTAAATATACTCTAGGTGGTATTTATTTAAATATTTTTATATAAAACATTTCCATATCAGCATTTTGTACAACAAGACTCAAGCATTTTGTACAAAAGAAAAAATGGAAGCAAAAAATTCTCTTGACACTAAAAAAGTCTCAAGGAAAATTTATTACAGCAGAGTTCAGAGGAACTGAACATTTTGGACAAAGTGAGCCCCCACCCTCTTTTCAGGAGGAGGGAGCTCTAAGTGAGATGAGCTATATTCCGTTAGATCCTCCCACGAGGAGATGGACTGGTCCATTCTCTATTAAGTCACCATCTTCTCTACATGCCCATTATGTAACCCTCATTAGTGTGATTCCCCCTCCCAAACATGCTTTAACATAGGATCCATGATCAGAAAATGGAGGGATGATTTTATGCGGGGCGTGTCTGCTTATATGCATGAAGTTCATTAGCAAGTGCAGTGAAGAAAGTGCAGTTCTCCAGGTAACTCTGGGTCATTTTTATTGGCTAGTTCTACCTAGCTGTAGATTTGGTTCCTTTATCAAAAACTTAATAATTTTCTTCTTTTTTTCTTTTTTTGAGGATGGTTCTTCTCTCTTCTCCTTTTAATTTTTTTTGTTAATTTGTTTTCAGTTTTCTATAATCCCTTCCATATATCTTAGATTTTTTTCCACTTCCACCTGCTCCCCCTCCCCAAGACAGCATGCAATCTTATATAGGTTTTACACATACATTCTTATTAAATACGTTTTCACTTTAGTCATGTTGCATAGAAGAATTAAGAAGAATGAGAGAATGCATGAAAACAAAACATAACACAGAAGAAAATGGTCTACTTCACTCTGCCATCCAGTTCCACAGTTCTTTCTCCGAATGTGGATGGCATTTTGCCTCAGGAGTCCATTGGGTCCTTGCATTGCTATGGAGAGCTAAGTCTACCAGAAAAATTCCTTGCACGCTGTGGTTGCTACTGTTTACAAAAAAACTTCGTCATTTTCTGAAGGCCGTTGTCTGTCTTTTGATTGGTTGAGTCTGTCCGCAGTCTGCCGGCCTTCTTATTATCTAACTTATTCTCAGTGACTTCCATCAATTAACAGTAACTTAACTGTGGAAACTTAACTTTTGCTGTCTCTCGCAATCCCTCCTTTTTCTTTCAATATGGGTTATGTTTCCACACTTCTTCCCTAACACTTTCTTCAAATGTTTTTAACATCAGTTCACATTCCTCATCTGATGGAAACTTTTCTGTGGTTCTTTCCACTAAGATCTTAATACTTCCCTCCTTAAAGTTTTGTTTCCATATTTTTATGCTCCCTTACTCTCTTTCTCATATGAATTCTTCTCTTTATCTATTTTCCTTTAAATAGGAGGGTGGAGAGGCTGATTGATGCCTTGACAAATTACAAGGGGGCAGTCCCTTTCATAATATGAGTACAGAAACAGAAACCCAAAAGGAAAAGGTGAGTCAATGAATTGTCCATTTAGAAGTTTAATCTCATATGGCAATTGCGGGCTGCATCATCATGTGTTGTATCTTTCTGGTCTGGATATTGTCCAAGCCATCTTCAGCAGAGTATCTTCTTGCCATCTTTTGTAGAAGTCCTTTTTCCTGTGTTTATTCTACAAAAATGATCCTGATACAATTTATGAATTACCATTCTTAAGCCTTATAACCCTTTGTCACTCTTACAAAATTAAAATTGGAACTTTGACCAATTGTCCATTATTCATTCCCCCATCAAGAGGATGAAGCTTCTTCACTAAGAAATTAACAACAGGTTCCAGTACCTACATAAATACAAAAAGTGATCAGTTTTTTAACAGTACATATCAAGTCATAAATATTTTCAACTTCTCATCATGCTATACTTTTTTAAAACATTTGCAAGATAGACTACAAACAGTTCTTCTTTTAACCTTAACCAGTGGAGACAAGAATACTTTTAAGTAAGTATGCTAACTTCACAGGCCCTCAATCTAGCTGTCTCCATGCTATTAGTAAGAATTAAGGGATCCTAATTTATTATTGTTGGTCTAAAATCCTAAGTTTAATTTTTGGATTTAACCTTAGATGTTCCCTTACCAACAATCTTTTATTTCATAGATCTGGTATTATGCTTACAAAACTTTTGATTATAGGAAATTACCATTAAGAGTAGGGACATTTCAAGGGAACACCTTCCTAACTTCCTGTCAATTCCAGGCAGGAGTAGATTGTCAGGTGTCAGTGGGGAAATTGAGTCAGGAGAATCCTACCTCAGCTCAGGTGGAAAAGTGATTCTCCCAAACTTCCCTTAAGTTTGCCTTTTTGGAGTTCATACCAGCATCTCACAGGCTCGCTCGCATCATTGTTCAGCGGCTCATACAGTCTTTCCTTATATCCACTCCTGGAGTTAGACTCAGAAGAAAAGTCAGTTAACAGCCCCATAAAATCTTAAACTAGCAAGCTTCAGTAATCACTCTCAGATGTGACTGTAATCTCACATTGGCTGAGGAACATCTAAAGCAAGGCTTAGCTTGCATGCCTTCCTGTCCTTGTTCAGGTTCTTGAATAAATAGCAATCAAAATCAGATTTACTATTAAAATCATAAGTTACTGCTCCAAGAGCCTCTCTGTCCTTTTCTGATCATGCTCAGTCTAAAGAATGAGTTACGCATATAAGTTCAAACAGCTTTTGTTCTCTTGAAATGAATTCAAATCAAAATGAAATTTAACTTTTCCATAAATGCAAAATATTACCAGAGGTTACCTGCCTCTAACAAACTTACACTGAAATTCTTTTCCCCAAACTGAAGATGTTTCTGATTTATTCCCGGTAATTAATTCAATCAATTGTATCAAAACCCAGTTGCTCTCACATCTTTTTGTAGCAGTCAAGAAAAGCCTTCTCCAGGTAACTGTAGGTCGTTTTTCTCGGCTAGCTCCCATGAGTTGTAGGTTTGGTTCCTTTATCAAAAACTTTGTCATTTTCTGAAGGCCACTGTCTTTTGATTGGTTGAGTCCACCTGCAGTCTGCTGGCTGCCTTATTATCTTATTCTCAGTGACTTCATCGGTTAACAATAACTTACTGTGGAAACATAACTTTTGCTGTCTCTCACAGTATTCAGTCAGTATCAGTTCTTTCCCTGGAGTCGGATAATATGATTCATCATTCGTCCTTTGGGAGTGTCTTGGAAATGTATTGGTAAGAATAGCTAAGCCATTCATAGTTCTTCATGGAACAATATTGCTGTTCCTGTGTATGTTCCCCTGGTTCTGTTCACTTCACTATGAGTTGGTTCTTGTAAGTTTTTCCAGAGTTTTCTGAATCATCCTGCTTGTCTTTTCTTACAGCTCAATAATGTTGCATTACAATCATATACCACAGTTTGCTCATTCCCCAATTGATGGGCATCTCTTGATTTCCAGTTCTTTTCCACCACACGCAGAGGTGCTATAAATATTTTTGTATAAACAGTTTCTTTCTCCTTTTTTTAAAAAAAATTTCCTTTGGATACAGACCTGGCAGTATCACCATTTTATTGCCTTTTGGGCATAGTTCTGGATTGCTCTCCAGAAGGGTTGGATCAGTTCACAACTCCACCAGTAGTGCATTAGTCTCCCGGTTTTCCCACATCCCCTCCAACATCCAGTATTTTCTTTTTTTGTCATCTTGCAATCCGATAGGTGTGAAGTGATAGCTCAGAGTTGTTTTAGTTTCATTTCTCTAATCAGTAGTGGTTAGAACATCTTCCCGTCTGACTATAGATAGCTTGGATTTCTTTGTCTGAAAATTGCCTGTTCTTATCCTTTGGCCATTTATCAGTTGGGGAATGACTCGTATTAGATATTATTCAGTGACATCTCTTGTATTCCCCGCCCCCCCTCCTCTCTTTCTCACTGTATAATGGAGTACTTCTGCATATCATCTTCCACCATCCTTCTGAAAAAGATCTTACAAATAAAGTGTTCTCAAGAAGCATTTTCCTTAACCCCCCTGTACTTTGGCAAATTAGGTGAAGCATTTGCTCAGTAGAGCAGTTTATGGTTTTTGTTTCTTTCTTTGTGTGGCCCAGCTTTTGGAGCAGTTGGTTTTCATGTCAGACTTTTGTATGAAATGGTTATAGTTGGTGTTACGTATTCTCTTCTATTTTTGACATCAATAACCTGTTTAAATAAGTCAAGCTGAAGTCTGAATTGGATACATCTTTTTCTCATTTTTATTCTTCTAGCTTTGTATTATTATCTGTAACAGTTTGATGGTCTGACTAGACTACACAGAGACAATTGAAGGATGGTTGTTACTTCAACATCATCATTTCCTATCTGTCCAGTTAATTTGATTTTTAGTAATTTCATTTGATGCCCACTGAGTCTTGTGCCTCCTGATTCTTTTCTTGAAGAAAGCATTCATGACATGGAAGTGTGAAATTGCTGGAGAGTTTGCCAATCATTGGCAGCTTGTTTATTCCTGAACCATGTTTTCTGAAGTGTTTATTTTTATGTGCTTAATAATGCTCGTCTTTGAATTGAAGTAATGAGCATCAAAGTTTACTAACTTATTTGTAGAATTTCTCTACCTCCCCATCTTGTCATAAAAGATAACCAGATATCCCATTATAAGTTTCTTTCTGCTCCTTTTTTGGGGGAGTGTGTGTGTGGGGGCGCTGTTCACAAAGAACCAATGAATCATCCTTCCATTTATTTAGCTGCAGTGGGCCTTGGTCTTCCCCTTTAGTTTACAGAATGTCAAACAGTTAAGATTTGCTTCCTATCATAATGTATCTACTCTTTGGTCACTGGACAAGGATTTCACATTTACCATTCCAGCAATTAAGTTAATGTTTCTAAAATGTTTAGAAGCCATTTGATTCTTAGCACATTCTGCTAGCGTCTCTACAGAGAGGGCTTCACTGCACTGTGGACCATTTTGTGTCTTTCTTTGTTTGTGGTTGCTGTCACCAAATAATCCATCATCAGGTAGTAGTTATGTGACTTAGTGGATAAGAGGTCACATACTTGGAATCGGGAAGACCCAGGTTCTAATCCTGCCACATACATTTATTCTGTGACCTGAACAAGTCACTTAATCTCTGTCAGCCTCAGTTTCCTCATATGTAAAATGGAGATATAGCACCTACTTCCCAGAATTGTAAAGATAAAATAGATAATATTTGTGAAGTACTTTGCCAACTTTAAAGTATTACATAAACCCTCTAAATTACTCACCAAGTAGCCAGCCTACTGGTAATGAGCTTCTTCCTGATTTAGCTAGACTGGTCCACAGAAAGCAGATACAGTCTTTCTTCAGTAGTGTTTGAGGCTTTTCCATCATGGTATAACTTTCAGAGTTGCACACTGCTGGCCTCTGTGTCATGTTGAAGCACTGAAATAGAACTTTGTGGAAGAAGTATAGCACATAAATAGATAACTTTAATGCAAAAAAACCCACAAAACATACTTTCTATATTAGACAGACATAAAAAAAGGTCTTCTAACTCCAGGGAGGAAAAATTCATTATGACTTAGGAGGTTCTAGCTTTTTTTTAGTGGGGAAAGTGTGGTTCAGAGAAGGGCTCATGGGGCATATTGTTCAAGTGTGCTTTAAGGGAAAAGTAGGAATTCATCAGGTGAAGACAGAGAAGAAGAGCATATGCGAACAGTGTAAGCAAAATCATATCTTCAGGAAAGTCCAAGTTGTAGGGGAGACAAAGTCACTGTACTTAGCACAAGCTGAGACTGTGTAGTAGGGAAGTTAGGTAGTATGCAGCGATAGATAGGCATTTAGTAGATAAGGGAGCCACTGTAAATTTTTGAGGAGGGATGTCACCAGATAAATGGATAAATATTAATTTGGTGGTGATGTAGAGGGAGAGATTAGAGACAGGAAAATCAGTTAGTAGGTAGTTGTAGCTGTCCATGTGGGTACTAATGCAGGACTATAGTATGATGGTGGTGATGGGAAGCATTAGAAGGGGACGGGTGCAAGAGATATTACAACAGTGAGCCTTCCTTTTTTCCAACTTGGCCTCCATGAGACATAGGGTCTTAATTTTTAAAAATAGAATATTTAAAAAGTATGAAAGGATTTGTTTTAAATTTTGGTTTCATATAAGTAGAAATTATTTAAATATGAAATTCAAGAACTTCACTATTATGATTTTATGTTTAGATATGAATTTTGAACAGTTAGTAAAAGAATAGTTTTAATACATTCAACTGTACATTTAAGAAAAAAGCAATAGCTGGCCTACCTAAAATATGAGGGTATCATAATGTATATATTTTGTCTTTTAATAAGGGTTGGGGACACTACACTTAATAGTGTCAGTGAACAAATATTAGTTATATATGAACACTGACCATTTCCCTTGCCTTTCTGAATCTTTTCTTTGTCTTAAACTTCTGTGTTCTTACTCTCCATAATTGCTGCTCAAGAGACTGAAAATATAAACTATGTACTGAAGTTTTTAAAATAAAAGCAAAATTTCACAGAAATGGCTAAATTGGATTTATAGAGGAGAATTTATTGATTCTGTAGGCATGAGTAACTTAAATTGGTGAGAGTTATTAAATAGAATTAGATGCTTCAAAATATTTGCAATCCAATTATAGCAGCTCCCCACTTATGGTTACTTATTCTGCAGCCTTGTCTTTTGAGAATTCAAACCAGAATTTAAGCAAAAAAAAAGTTCATACTGAAATCCACACACTTGGATCATATATTCCTTGGACATTTGCTTTTTGTTACTTTTTAAGATTGTTCTAAGAAGCTTGAGTTTCTAAGTTCTCAGTGGAATATACAGTAACAGAAAAGTAGAAGGTGGCAGTGGGGTGGGGGGAAGGTGTGACTAGTGGTACTGAAGGCCGTTATCTCAAGAGTTGATAGCTGGCAGACTTGACACCAAGGGAGGAGACAAGAAAAATGATAAAAAGTGAATAGAAACTCAAAAACATGGTAGTCTGGGGCCATTTGATGTTTGGTCAAGCAGGCTTAGACCTCTAAGTCCCTACTGGCATCATTCCGTTCTAACAGCGTTCTGTTGGTTCACAGAAATATCAACGTAGGACCATATACATGTGTCTTATGAACGTTAGAAATCATCTAATCCAACCCTCTTATTTTACAGTTGAGGACAGTGAGACTTAGAAAGGTAAAATGAATTGTCTGTGGTCACAGGTTGTAAGGTGAAACTATTTTCAGTACTTGTTTAATATGTGTATGTGTACCCACACATTTAAGAAAGTTTTTTTAAAAAAAAATCAAATATGATCAAATTAAAAAAAAAAAAGTTTGGTATTCACTTTAAGTGTATATGTTTGATCTCTGGCCGTTTCCAATCATTGCCTATCTGGACACTAGGCCCAGACGGCTCCTGAGGAGAAAGTGAGACCAGTGACTTTGCACAGATCTCCCTCACTTAAATCCAATTCACTTGCAAGTCCTGGCATTACCTTCCTGATGTCTTGGTCCTCTTTGAGAAAGACAAATACTTTTGATCAAGGTAATTCCCTTATATGGGAACATTCATACCCTTTGATCCAAGAAAATTTACTTGTGTGGGAACATCCATATTATAATGTTAATGTAGGGTTAATGGTAGGTAGGGGGAAGAGTTAAAGATCTTCCCCAGCCCATTAATAGGCCTCAGTACCTTTTGTTAATTTTTATTAAGGTACTGGGTCAGAGGGTTATGCCCTTCAGCTCTGAAAAGTGTATAAATCCTCCGAGGGGAGGTTTTACTTTGGGGCTTCCTCATTAGAAGTGTTTGTTTGGCCAAAGGAGACTCTGGGAAGGCACTAAGGAGCCCCCAGCTTTGAAAACCCAGATGTTGTTGCTTCTCTCTCCAGTGACTATGTATGTATGTATGGTCAGATGGTTGAATCTGTCTGTTAATCTGTGATGTATGGATTGCTTATGGTCAAGACAGTTGGAAGCCCTGTCTGTTGGGCTTTTTCTCTATATTTTCTCTGTTAGTGTATGTATTTGATTAAAGTGATTATTGACCCCTTAAAAGTGGCTTTTCTTTTAGAAAAGCAGATCTAAGAACCTGTGTAGCAGGCCCTCCTGTGTATGCCAAGGTCCTTGCTATTACATGTGCTACATATCCAAAAGGTGTGCTGGCTGACTGAAGTGTTATTGTATGGTTGGAGCTCTTCTCATTTTAGGGGAAAAGATTGTTATTAAGAGAACAGTCTAGAAGTTATTTAGAAGGCTTAGAAAGTACAGAACTTATATAATTGTCAGATATCTGTTGTCCTAAATCAGCCAGAACAACCTTAAATCTAAAAGTTAAAAAAACAGCTAGACAGGAGTGTGAGCACCAGAAGTTGGTTTCCTTTAGGCCTATGAGTCTGTGATTCATTTTCAGATTTGTGAAATAGAATCCCCTTTTTGGTATTGTTATCATTCAGAAATATGGAACAGGATTGTAATTTCTTTGGTATAAAGAGCTCCCAGATAAAGGAAATGTTGTCTGCCAGTTCTGGTTTTCCCTCTGGAGCTGGTCATCCTTTGAGAGTTGCCTAGATCATTGCTCAGGATCACGGAGCCAGTCCCATGGAAGTGGGATTTGAACCCAGGTTTGCTGGCTCTGAACTGTGCCAGGCTGCCAGTAGTAAGGGTTATTATAAGAACAAAACTGATGTGGACACTTAAGAATTGCTAGAGAAAAGTGTGCTTCAAAGTGTGTTGTTTGGAGTCTTTAAGAAACATATGATTTTCTTTTATGAAGTACTCAGAATGGATATAATAATTATACTGTAAAATTTCAGAACTTAGGATTGTCACAATGATCAGTTATTGGATAATGGTATAAATGAAATATATTTAGTATTGCTTGAAAATGTGCAAACATTTTTTACAATGTAAAAAACTCAAGATTTTTTTTCCTTTGTGTTTCTCAATAGGGCTTTATATGCCCCCAGTGTATGAAATCTCATGGATCTGCTGAAGAGCTTTTCAAACATTATCAGGCAGTTCACGACTCTGGTAATGAATCAAGTCCTGGAGGAGAGGCTCTGAAACGGTAAAGTGGAATATATTTGTAGGCCAATATCTGATGATATTTTGACCCTACATGCAGACTGAAAACCAAGTTCATGTATGCTTACAGAAAGTGCTATGTAGATTTCTAACTTCCTGTTGTCCTTGTCCTCTTTGATGGCAACTGAGATAGGTTGACAAGAAACTCTCTTGTGATTGTTGTGTTTTTTTGGAAAACACAACTGAAAAAAGTTACTTTTTTGTACATATATTTTTCTTCTGTATTTAAGAGTCAATCTAGTTATTAGAACTTTAAAACTTAATTATATAAACTTAATGGCCACAAATCTACATAGCCATTGGAGGATTTAAAAATGAGGCAAAATCCATTAAAAATAAAGGATTAACTATGTAAATTTACTTTTTCACTACTGCTTGTGAAAATTCTTTTTGTATTTTTTCCTGTTGAATCTAGCTAGTCTTGAGTTCACATTGTTTCTTCTAATTTAATATAATGTATTATCACATTTGAGGGTGGAGGGGCTGCTTAGGTGATTATCACCAGAAAGTTGGCCAACCAGGTGTTTTTTTTTTTTAAAATCTAACCAACTCATCTGGGTTATAAGCTGTTGTGGGAATAGTACTCTCACTTATGAAACTACAAGTCTTTTGAAATGTTAAAGTATAGAGTGGTTAAATATTTTTCCAAAATGTTTAAAAATATTTTTAGCATAAATATTAAAAAAGTAATAAGTACATGGCAACACACAAAGGAAAATATTAAGAACATTTCTATATGATAAGCAGCTATCATAAAATATGAGCAGGTACCATAAAATATTGTTAGCTAAATTAATTTTTCTAGTTCATGTGTCACCTGAATTCCTCAGTCTGTTTTGTGACTGTCATAAAGATAAGCTTCATCCACCTAGAATGTTGAGCCTGCAGCCCACTTATTCTAAATTGTAGTGACTTCTTCACTAATACATTTCTGATGACACCTTTAGTTTTGACCAGAAGTTCCTTTATAAAGCTTAGATTACTTTAAACTAGTCCTTAGTAAATTACTCCCTAGACTAATTTTGTTAGTGATTTGGATACTTTTTGAACTTTAACTTTTACTTGTAATTTGTGGCAAACTTCAAACTATTAGTTTTAAAAAAAATTGATAATTAGACTTGGTGCTTGGATCTTTGCCTAGTGGGCTTGCTCTCCAAATGAAACTGCAAATGTATTTTGTATTTTTAGCAGGTCAGTAAATCTTAACAGAGTTGTCTCACAATATTTCTGGGTGTGACAAGTAAGGAAGAATGGTTCTTTCTTCTTACATGAGTTTTTGTATTGTTATATTTTTTACGTTTTAAAATTTTTGAATCTTTTTGGAAACATTTACAGAATGTTCTTATTTGGTATTTTGCCAGTGAAAATGTATAAAAAAATGTAGTCAGTATTAAAAAAAGACATACATGTGTTCATGTTTAACTCTTGAGGCCGAGATTAATAAAGAAATGGATCCAGCTATTTTCCAGCATATGGATGTCCAACATACAAACAACCCTCATTTACAAATGGCTATTAGGCAAGGACTCACATCCCTCATTGTATTTATATAATTCCTCTGCCTGGTATTGTTGCTACCGATCATCTCCTCTTTCCCCTGTCCTGCTGGCAGTTACCCATTCTTATTGACGTAACTAATCTTGCCCGGCTGTTCTTAGCACTTCCCCATGCTATCTTACTGTCTCTCAGTTTTCTTTTACTAATGCTCCCAGTGGCTTATTTATTTATAGTTAGTATATTGCTTGACATGCTAGATCAAAAACTAAAATACGTTTTCCAAGGAAAATGCTGTTTTAAGTGGCAGTTAGGTTTATAGAAGTATTGGTGCCATAGTTTGACTGCATGTTGGATTAAATAGGCGTCTACGTCTTGGCCTGGGAACCAGTTTGTAGCAGCGTTTGAGAGAATGTGTTCTGAGTGCCAGCCAACCGGCATGACCAGTTTTTTACATATGCACACGCACTCACACACACACACACACGCATACTTCTTGCTTGTATATAGAATCTTATACCAGAATGTTTTTAGGATACAGAGAATTGACATGTTAACCTTCAGTGATTTGACAGATATTTTACTAATAGACAAGACTGACTATTATCTGTTTGAATATACTAATTCAGTATTGCTTATTGTTTGGTTTTGTTTCCGTGTGTGTTCAGAGAAGATGTGATGCTGCTCCGGCAAGAGGTCCAGGACCTACAGGCTTCACTGAAGGTTGGAAAAAAATGTTTTGTATTTACTTCTTTTCAGTGTTTTAGATGAACAATTTTAAAAGCTTGTGAGCTAAAAAAACTCCTTTTCTTATTAGGAAGAAAAATGGTACTCAGAAGAGTTGAAGAAAGAATTAGAAAAATTACAAGGGCAGCGGCAGCAAGTAATTGCTTTGAAATACTTGAAGCATGTTTACAAGAAGCTATTTAGTTTCAACCGTAGAAATTGAAGATTAATACCTTTTCTTGTAAGGCAGATGACCTGATACAAATGACTTGAAAATTTGCTTCCTTATGGGTAATATCAAGTGTGCTATTTCCTTTTAATTCAAATGAATGGTATATGGAGAGTTTTTAAAAGTCTTCCCTTGGTTATTTAAATATAAACCCAAATTAAAAGAAAATGTAAATCCAAGAACAGTGAATTTAACCAGACACATAAAAAGATGTTCTCCTCTTGGTAAGGGCATACCATATACATATATTTGGAAAATTAGGGTAGAGTTAGTTCTGCCAGCCAGTTCCCCAAGATGGGAAGCTGTGATTGTTCAAGGGCTGATTGTCCAGTTGGAGTGTTCTTTGGGCCACTTTCTTCTGTGCATGATGTTTGTGTTGTATTTACTGTGTTGAGAGATATCACCTGTACTTAAAAATGAAAGGGATAAAAATATCACTTTTGCTAAGTCAGCTTTTTTAATTGGGAAGAATTTTGGAACTAATAAGGACTTTTGAATTGTATATTTCATTTGTTCATGCTCTTCTGTTTATACCATTGGGATGGATAATCAAGCATTTTCTGTAGTATGGTTTGTATCTGAAAGCAGATAGAGAAGTACTGATTTCTCAGATTTGAAGAAAATATTGTTTTTATCTCCTGTTGAAAATAATTTCTCCTGGAGGGAAGAAGCAATTAATTGTAGCAGTAGAAAATTTACTTTTGGAAAAACTAGGAATAAAAATTGTTTAGAAAAACTGTTATGGTTCTTAGTAGCTAGTATCATTTAGTTCCATTGTACTAGATGTAAAAATAGATGTTTTCTTAATCTGAAAATAATTTTTGAGTAGTACGTGTTTTAAATCATAAAGTAAGTATTTCACTGAAGTTTTGGGGAAAAAATCATTGATTTTATTATTCTTTGAAAGGTTTTGATAATGCTTATAATGTTAATAAAAAAGGTTATCGTTAAAGCCACTTCACATAGTATTATAATAGCTGACTTTTCCATAACGTTTTACATTTTTAATGTGCTCTACATTCTCATTGACCTTCATAATAATTCTGTAAGATAGGTGGTGAAAATAATATAATGTCTTTTGTACGTGAGGATGTAGAGAATAGGTACTTAAAGAAACTGTGAAGACAGAGAGAACAGCTGCCATTTGACCAGTGACACACCCAGGAGACAGCTGATTGAGGACTGACATCCAGGCTTTCCAACCCCAAGCCCAGGACTCTTTCTCTTGTGCCAAACTGGATCTAGATAGTTGTCCAGAGTAGAGTCTGGCACATATGCAGTGGCCTACAATTGAGCCACTTGGTAGATTCTGTTGGATGCTTGAGAAAAATTTAGTTCTTTAATTCAGAAGTATAAACAGCTAATCAGTGAAGCACTTACTAAGTGCTACTGTGTGCCGTGCCAGAGAATACCAAGAAAACCAGTTCCCTATCTTCAAGGAGCTCACGTTCTAAGGGAGAAGACAGTCCATGAGTGCATTGGAGCATGTGAGATACACACAAAATAACTTCAGCATAAATCTGGAGGAGTTTGGAGGGCAGCGCACATGGAGAAGGAGATAACTTATTGTATGTGAGGAGCGGCGAGTAGTGTGTGGAGGGACATCTTGTGTATGAAGCCTAGAAACTGAGGATTAATACCTTGACCTGATACAAATGACTTGAAAATTTGCTTTCTTATGGGTAGTGTCAAGTGTGCTGTTTCCTTTTTATTCAAATGAATGGTATATGGAGAGTTTTTAAAAGTCTTCCCTTGGTTATTTAAATGTGAAGAACTTTTAAATGCCCAGTGGCAGCCTCTAGGTACTGTGGAGCCATTTGAGTTTATTCAGTAGAATACTGACAAAGGTAGACCTGTGGTTCAGGACAATCAGTGGCTGCCATGCAGAGAATGTGTTGGGGTGAGGAGAGACTTGATGCTGTTAGAAAAGCACGGGTGAAAGAACTGAGCTAGGCTTGTGCTGTTTGAGTTAGGAGATTTGTCAGCTGATTTGAATTATGGGTTGAGTGAGAGGCTGAGGGGGACACCAGTTTCTTAAACTTGGATGAATAAAATAATGGTGGTGACTTCAACAATAATAGGGAAATTGGGAAGAGAGAAGCATTCGGTTTGAACTTGAGTAGGAGATGCACGTACAGCACATGTCCAATTGGAGTTGTCCAGTAGATACAGTTGGTGAAAGAGACTTGACCAGATCAGTCCATCTGGGAGTCATTCACACAAGGGTGATAGTCATGCCCATGGAAGCTGATGAGGGGCTGATAGAAACGGCTGAGCCTTGTGAAATCCTCACAGCGAGTGGGCATGACAGATCAGCAGCCATCAGAGGAGACTGAATACCTGTTAATAGTTCATATTTATGCAGCACTTCGATATTTTCAGAATGTTTTCCTCTTACTGTTTCTACAAGGCAGATAATATGATTTATTAGTGAAGAAAATGAATTCAAGTGTTTAAGTGACTGCCCCCAGCTTCAGAGTGAGGACTCGTACCTGGGTGACTGGTATTCTGCTACATGGTATCAATGAGCTGAGAGAATGAGGGCATTTCCCAAACTCCTGACTTTTCTCCAGAACCTTATTCACACGGTAGCACCTGGCCTTTAGAATGCGAAGTTAGACATTCTGTGGCAGTTTATTAGACACTGTTGCCTGTGCCTTCTACTCATGTTTGTTTTATTTTCGTTAAGGAATTCAAACCTGATGGATTGGCAGCGGATTCTTCAGCAGGTAAATTTGTTTAAGTAAGATAGTTCTGCTTAAATAAAAATTTCATTCTATTACAGTGAGTTAAGACTCTTGACTCACACCGGGCGCACACGCCGGGTGCACACATTGGGTACACGCACACGCCGGGTGCACACGCTGGGTACACGCACACGCCGGGCGCACATGCTGGGTACATGCACATGCCAGGCGCACATGCTGGGTGCACACTCTGGGCTCTCACGCCGGGCGCACACGCTGGGTACACGCACACGCCGGGCGCACATGCTGGGTGCACACTCTGGGCTCTCACGCCGGGCGCACACGCTGGGCGCACATGCTGGGCACACGCACGCGCCGGGCGCACATGCTGGGTACATGCACATGCCAGGCGCACATGCTGGGTGCACACTCTGGGCTCTCACGCCGGGCGCACACGCTGGGTGCACACGCTGGGCACACGCACGCGCCGGGCGCACATGCTGGGTACATGCACATGCCAGGCGCACATGCTGGGTGCACACTCTGGGCTCTCACGCCGGGCACACACGCTGGGCGCACACACTGGGTACGCGCACACGCTGGGCACACACGCTGGGTGCTCACACTGGGCGCATGTTGAATGTAGAATGGAATCTCCCAGAGGGCGGAGACTCTTCCCTTTCAGAGGCTTAATAAATACTTGTTAACTAGTTGATTTGACCTTTATAATCTATTTAAATTAACAAAAGTGCTGCTTGCAAGTATTTTCTATAAAGCTTTTGGTGTGGAAAATTGAAATTAATGGCTAAGGTTATGTTTAGGAGAGTTAGCTTTTATACTTAATTTAGCTGTCAGCTCCTCTCCGTGAACATTAGGAATTGACGGTATGTTACGTTTGGCCTAGGCTTTTTAATCTTATCTTATGCATTTGGAACAAATGTATAGAATTCAGTTCTAGGCACTGAGAGATGTCCCTTCCCTGAAGAAGCTTACCTTCTGCAGAGGGAGGACCTATAAGCAGATAAGTAAAATAGAATATGTTGAGGGTAGAGAGAATATTGATACGGAGCAGGAATAGTTTGAGTTAGGAATACAGGACAGAAGCTTCCAAATTTGGAACCAAGATAAATTTAAGCAGAAATATTTACAAATATTTGGAACTTTTGTCTATATTTTTCTTCTTTTTTGAAAGCTGGTAGATTCTGTGACTTCTTTTATCTCGAATGATTCAGAATACTTAGTTTTTATGAGGTTCCTCTTCAGTCTCAGACTCCATGGATTGACAAAAATGAAACAGCCTTGGTCTTCAAGGGAGATAACAAGTATCCAGACAAGTAAGCCCAAAAGGTCCTCAAAGTAGGGTTTTTGGAGCATTAAAGAGATCAGGAGAAACTTGATGAGGTAATAGTGGGAATCTGAACTGATTTCTGAAGGACGCTGAAGTTTGGAAATGATTTGACTCCTACGTAATGGGATGGTGTCGGGAAGAATCAAGTATAGTAGCGGTCATGTTATCATTACCATTAAGAATGACATCACGTGCTCTTATGGTTGTAATTGAGTTTGAGTAAATATTACACCTTTTCTAGAACTCCAGTCATTGGAACAACAATTAGATGAAGCCCAAACTGAAAACTTTAATATTAAACAAATGAAAGACTTATTTGAGCAGAAAGCAGCACAGCTTGCTACAGAAGTTGCAGGTAAGTTGTCAGAACTGAATATTCAGAAAACATTTTTTTTTACATTACTCTGTTTCCTTTGGCTCCGAGTTGATTTAGCATCACTTACCTGTTTATCTAGAATGTAACAAGTAGACATGAACCAGTATTTCTGTTTGGAGTTGGTTCATTTGACAAAAGAATTTTATTTTACCTGCCTAAAGATATTTGTTTTGGCTCAATATGATTGGCAACTCTCTAAAATGTAATTGAAAAAATCAATCAAGCGACATGAATAGTGGATAGAGGGCCAGCTTTAGTCAGAAAGACCTAGGCTTAAATCCTACTTCTGATACATACTTTATGACCTGGAGCAAGTTACTCTACATCTCCTGTCCTTCGTAAATCTCTGAAATTTGAAGTTCCGGACTGCTGATTGGTTCCCTACTGGGAGCACAAAAAATAGTGTAACATTTTAAAATGGAAATTGCTCGTTCCTTTCTGTTTGAAATTATAGGTAAATTTGAGCTTTTACCTACATCCTCCCTTTTATTTTGAATAGTTTTGAAAAAGATATAAGTGCTAACATACATAGTAACTTAGTTTGACTTAGAATTGAAATACTGCCAGTTTAGGTTATTCTAAAATTCATTGTCTTGAGAAAAAAACCTTTTGCAATTATTTTTCAGTATGGTTGTATGATGAAAGAATGAAATTTGAATTAAAGAATTAAACATCATAGAGACAGCCTTTTTCTAACTATATTTGTAACTAGATATAAAGTCAAAATATGATGAAGAAAAGGGCCTTCGAGAAGCTGCTGAACAGAAGGTGACAAGCTTGACAGAAGAGCTAAAGAAAGAGACGACTGTAATTCAAGATCTAAAGACTGAATTGGTAATTTAGATCATATGGTAGAAGTTTGGTTCTTTTTTCTTACTTTTAACAAAAACTCTTCAGGGAGGGTGGCTTTATTCAGACAACAGTGTATATGTTTCTATTCGTTTAGTTGTATGAAGATAACTCTAATCCACAGCTCCAACTTTGGTTTCAGTTCAGTGTTTTCAGTTGTGTGTTGGCAAATGTCTGTTGACAAATCAAAACCCAAATTTATCATCTCTATCTCTCCTCTCTAGCACGCACTTGCTTCTTCCAAATATATCATATCCCTATCCTGTCTTTTATCTCTTTGCAGATGCTGGTTTGCTGCTTAAAATGTCTTCCCTACTTATATTTTACCTAAAAATTACCTATCCTTCAAGGACCAATTCATGTACTATCTGTTCAGCTTCATTCCATCCACATAGGACACAACATTTCTGAACTCTTAGAGTTAAATTCATTTCCACAAATATTTGTAGTATTTACATTCTGAACCATATAATATTAGCATTTTTATTTTCACATATATTTATTATTATTTTTCACATATATAAATATTATTTTTAGGGAAAGAGTAATGTGTTACATTCTTTTTACATTCCTTGTAATTTCCAGCATAGATTTGGGCACCCAGTAGTCAAGAAATGCATATTCTGCTTGATTTACTCTTCCTGCCTAAGAGGCAGAGGACTGTGTTACATATATCTCGTATCATATGTTGGAAACCTATTTATATTTTAATGAGAATTTTCCACTATTTTAAATTTGAAAATTGTTTTTCTAGTATCAATATAAAGTGTATATGTTGTATACGTAAAGCATACATGTTAGAAATCTAATCTGTAATAGAATTTATTTACTCTTTTTGGGATTGTAATTTGAACATTGAAAGGTAGTGTGGGGTATGGAATGAGAAAGAGTAGGCCTTGGACGCAGGGTTCGTTTCTCCTTACACACATTAATTCTATGATCCTGGGCGGATAACACAATGCCCCTAGCCATTCTCTAAAACTAAAAGTTATAAACAAATTGTTGTATACCATCAGTGGGTGTGGTTTATACATAGAGAGGGCTCCATGAAATCACAGGTCTGGATCCTGGCCTGGAGTCTTTCCATCAAATCTCCTCCCCTCCATCCCTATAAATCCCCCCTCCCCCCAAAAAGAGAACATTACCTAATTTGTGTAACTATTGATTTGATGAGAGGCAGCATAGTATAATGGATGGAGGTGGTTCAGAGCCAGGAAGACTTGGATTTACCTCTTGCCTTTCACACATACTGGCTGTATGACCAGGCAGGTCATTTAGTACACCTCAGGGACAATTGAGAGACTGTGTAACTCTCTAAGGTTCAGGTTGCAGAAAAGGTGCTGACCTGAGAGACTTTGCTCATCTGAAAGTTTCCTGTATCAGTGAAACTGTAGGTCCAGTCTCTGGATCTGTTCTTTAACTTGACATGTTGTTGCTATGGTTATTTGTTGTCATGGTATTGAACCTGGAGAATATTTCTGTTTGTCTACTTTTTAAAGTGACAGAATAATTGAAACTAAGGCACCAAATGGAACACTATGCAACACTATTCATTTTAAAATGTCACACCAAATGTAGTATATTTTTACATTATTAAGCCATCCTAGGTTCATGAAAATCTGTTTTTGTTGTTTTGACTTTATAAAGTTACTACTGATAATAATTTCCTAGTTTTTTTTACTGCATATAGCTTATACTAGAGTGTGTATCATGTTGGAAATATTTATTTTATACAAAAATAGCATTCTGTTGAAGGCTCAATCAATTACACTTTATGTACCTGATGACTTTCTGGGTTTCTTGGAAAATAAATTCTGAGTATTAAATCATAGATTACTATTGAGAGCCATAATATATTCAGATATGTTCCTACATGTGAAATAAATTAGAACAATTACCAGCATTTGAATAACACTTTAAGGTTTATGCAGTACTTTACAAATATTTCATCATTTTATCTTCACAACAACTTAGGGAGGTAAGTGCTGTTATTATCCCTATTTTACAGATAAGGAAACTGAGTTTCCATTTTATCTTGTTATAGAACTCCTGTATAACATTATTCAAAAAGATAATCTCTGCACAATTCATTCCTAATTCTATTGAAAATTTTCATTGACTCCATTATGGTACATGAATTTTTAAATAGCAGCCATTTAAAAATTACTTTCATAAAAATTGTTCATATATTGATTACTTCGTAGTGAAGCCATGGGAAATATATGCTTCATTATAGTCATTATAATTTTTGATTCAGTTTTGCTCTCTTGATCGTAGCTTCAAAGACCTGGTGTAGAAGATGTTGCTGTATTGAAGAAGGAGCTGGTTCAGGTTCAGACTTTAATGGACAACATGACGTTGGAGCGTGAGAAAGAATCAGAGAAACTCAAAGAGGAGTGTAGAAAGTTGCAGTGTGATTGTGCTAACTCAGAGGTAATGAAATTTTGAGACACCTCGTCGTGATGAGTTCACTGACGCTGTATACGTATGTAATATTTACGCATGTGTAGCTTTTGGAGACTTCTATTTTTCTTTTCCTTAGGACCACTAATATTAGGAGCAAATTCAAAAAAATTAAGCTTATATGCCACACATAATCTGTATTTTAAATATAATTTTACATTGAATATTTGAGGAAAGTATTGAGAGGATGAAAAAATTCTGGTTCTTTATTGTCCCACTTCAAAAAAAGTGCACCAGAGCTATGGGCGCTATTAATGTATTTTAAGTTTGAAATGCTATGTACCAAATTAAGCCCCTCTGTTAAAAAACCAGGGAAGTAAGAATGAGAGACAAGGAAATTAATTGCAAATGTTTAGATTTCACCTTTTTTATTTTAGAAGACAGTGATTATACAGATTTTTTTTTCTTCTAGTTTATAAAAATGCTTTTTTGGATGTATTCATACATAAGGCATATTGTGGTTTGGCAATATTTGACTAAATATTTCGTTGAATGGTAGGTTTAATGGGTGCTTTTGTCAGTGCTGCTTTCCACCTTTTATCCATCATGTTGTTATGTTTTGTTTTTTTGCTTTCTCATGGAGATGCTTAAATGTGAAGTAAAGCTCTCCTATAACAGTAATACTCTTTATGTTATATCTTCCCAAAGCATTGTAATTTTTTTTCACAGTAATTTGAAAATCTCAGACATGTAACTGTTTTCTTTGTTAATCAAAGAGTAGTTTAGTTAGTAATTTCAATAAATGATCGCTTACTGACAGTGCTAGCTTAATACGGTATTAAACAATATGTTATGTTACACAGTTAGCAGTGTTATCTTTCGTTATTGTGGGTTTCTTTTTGTAATAAATGTTTACACACAATGCTGTGGCTAAGGACGCTAAATACTGTGTTTTGTGGGTTTGATACTCTCAGGAAGGAATAAGGGAATATAATGTTTTTATCCCTTTGAAGGGAATTAATTCAGTTACTCAACTAACTCATCCTGGAAGGTTAGCCATTCTGTATTCCTAAATACTAATGGTAAGTGGGAGTTTATGTTCTCTTTTTCCTTTCAGTAGTGTAACTATGAACTTATCAAAATGTCTGTACACAGTGGACAAAGAAGGAAAGGATGCTTAGTGTTTACACTAAGAAAAGTTTGATTTGGTTTAGAGGTGTGCCCCCACTGCAGACTTCTCTTCTCTTTTTATATTATTTAGTCCTTGCTCTGCCATGCTTTTCCTGTGTGGCAGATGATTTAATCTCCCTGGGCTTGGTTTTCTTACTTGCATGGTGCTAGACCATCAGATTATTTCTAAATTTACTTTTTCAGGTCATAAGTAGATAACATAAAATATATGGGAATATTTTTTCTCCCTGTAAATTTTGTTCCTCTTTGTCAATTAGTAAGATGAACCAATTGCTTTATTTACTACATTTATTTGTATTGAAATATTGAATTGGAAATGCAGATTCAATAATTCTGTATATATTTTGTATATTAATATAGCACCTACAAATATGGTAATTTTCACTATTGTGTGATGAGATCACTGATGTGTATTGACAAGTGTGTCATTTAGCTGCAACATGGACTAAAAAGGTGACATCTAATATCTGCTTATTATTATCAATATATTTTAATATGTTAGAGGAATATGAAATTTTTTACTGAGTAGTGGAGATACTGGCTACAGGAATTTGGAACTAAGTCACCAACACTGGTAACCATTTTAGGACTATGAGATAGTTTGAGAAAAAGATTATGAAGATACTCAGATGGGTAAAATGAAGGGTCAGTTTAGAAACATGCATCATTCTCAAAAATGAACATACAGTGGACATTTTGAACTTTTTTATATACTCTTTCAGCCATAATTTTCATTGTAGTAAACATCGGTTACTAAAGTATGCATCCATTTTATTGTAACGTCTTATACAAGGTACTTAAGTAAGATGGTTGTTTTAAAAACATATTTCAGAAATTATTTTTATTTACATGAGTATTCTGCTTCAAGGTCATTACTGTAAGACTCTGTACACTTATTTTAGTGATTTGGACATTGATTCCCTGATTTCAAAAGTTCTCCTTCTGAACTACTTCAAGATTAATTTATGAGCCACAGAAGAAAACCGTTGTTACTTTATATTGTTATTCAGTCATTTTTCAGTTATTTGCAGCTCTTCTTGACCCTGTTTGAGGTTTTCTTGGCAAAGATACTGGAGTGGTTTGCTATTTCCTTCTCCAGCTCAATTGATAGGAAACTGAGGCAGACAGAGTTAGGTGACTTGCTCAGGATTACACAGCCAGTAAATGTCTGGGGACAGATTCGAACTCAGGAAGAGGGCGCTCTCTCCCTGTACCGTTTGGCTGCCCCTCGCTGTTGTTCCCTAGGCATGCCTTAATTTTGACCCTACATGGTATCACTAAATTCTCTCTTCTTACCTTCTTCAGTGGGTTTGGCCTGCTATTTCCAAGAATCAGATCTACCCTCAAAGAATTATTTAGCACTTACGAAGAAATTTAATTACTTAAAAGAGTGCCAAAAGAGTGTTTTTGAGTAGGATAAGAGTGTTTACAGAGTCATGGAATTTTACCATTGGAAGGTTCCTCAGAAGCTGCCTGCTCCAAGATGAGCTAGACCCCTCTTCACGACATGTTTATCAAGTATTCATTCACCCTTTGCTAAAGACCTGTAATGAGGGGAATCCACTGCTTCCTGAGGCCTTCTGTCCTTAGGGTAGCTCTAATTTCACAGGAGTTTTTCCTAATGCCAATAAGTCTTAGATAGATGATTTTTATCAGTATGAAAACTCCCCACCCTGATGCAAATTGTGATTCACCTTTAACCTAGCAGATAAGTTGTGGGCTTGTCTGAAGCTCAGAAAGCTTGAGTGACATAAGTGCCCATGATCCTCGTAGCAAACCTAAACCTGCCTCTGTAACTTCCATGCCACTTCTGGGCATGCTGACTGGGACCAAGCAGAGTCTAATGCTTCCTAAATAGAAGAACTCTTCTAGTACTTGAAATCAACTTTCTTGTCTCCATCACTAAGTCTTCTTTTCCCTAATTTTCACACCCCTACTTCTTTCAGTTGATCCTCCTAAGGCGTGATTTTAAGACCCTTCCCCATCATACCCAACCTCTGGATGCTGTCCCATTTCTTCTTTTTTTAAAAAAAATAATTGATTTATTTTTAGTTTTCAGCATTCACTTCCATAAGATTTTGAGTTTCAAATTTTTTCCCTCTCCTTTTCCTCCTCCCTCCCCAAGATGATGTGCAGTCTGATATAGGCTTTACTTATACTTTCATATTAAACATTTTCACATTAGTCATGATCTAAAGAAGAATTAGAACTAATGGGAGTAAACCATGAGAAAGAGGAAACAAAATAACAAAAGAAAAGGAGAGCAAATTGTATGCTTTCCTCTGCATTCAGAGGAATACTCAAAGTTATTTCTCTGAATGTGGGTGACATTTTCCATCCTGAGTTTTTTGTAATTTCTTATATCCTTGCATTGCTGAGAAGAGCTAAATCTGTCATAAAGTCAGTCATTGCACAACGTGGTTTTTATGGTGCACAGTGTTCTCCTGGTCCTGCTCATTTCACTCAGCATCAGTTAGTATAAGTCCTTTCAGGCCCCTCTGACGTCCTCCTGTTCCTCATTTCTTATACCACAATGATATTCCATCACATTCATATACCACAACTTGTTCAGCCATTCCCCAATTGATAGGCATCCTTCAATTTCCAATTCTTTGCCACCACAAAAAATCTGCTGTAAATATTTTTGTGCATGTGGGTCCTTTCCCCATTTTTATGGTCTCTTTAGGATATAGACCTAAAAGTGGTATAGCTGGGTCAAAAGGTATAGACAATTGTATAGCCCGTTGGGCAAGTTACATATTGCTCTTCAGAATAGTTGGATCAGTTCACAACATCAGCAATGCATTAGTGTTCCAATTTTCCCACATCTCCAGCATTTATCTTTTTCCTGTTTTGTCATGTTAGCCACATTGGTAGATATGATGTGATACCTCAGAGTTGTTTTTATTTGCATTTCTCCAATCAATAGTGATTTAGAGCCTTTTTTTATATGACTGTAGATAGCTCTGATTTCTTCTTCTGAAAACTGCTCTTTCATATCCTTTGACTGTTTATCAGTTGGGGAATGCCTTGTATTCTTATAAATTTGATTCAGTTATCTATATATTTTAGAAATGATGCCTTTATCAGAGACACTGGTTGTAAAAATTCTTTTCCAGTTTTGTTTCCCTCCTGATCTTGGTTGCATTGGCTTTGTTTGTGCAAAAACTTTTCAATTTAATGTAATCAAAATTACCCATTTTGCATTTTATAATATTCTCTGTCTCTTGCTTTGTCATAAATGCTTCTGTCTCATTTCTTATTCTTAAAATGTGGTACCCAGGACTGAAGACAGTCAACCAAATGTAGTTTGATTAGTGCAGATTCCAGGGGCATGATCACCTTCGTTCTGGAGGCTCTGTTGGGCTTACTGAGGCCCGGAATCAATATAGAGGTGGCAAACTACTGAAACCTGCGATTTCTTGTCTTGATCATCCTTTTGAAATTTGATCCAGGACTCTGGCCTATCAAGAAATTCTTGAATCCTGAATCTGCCATCTAGCATGCTACCTGTACTTGGGTTTGGGATGTGTGTGTGTGTGTGTGTGTGTGTGTGTGTGTGTGTATTTCACTGTGCAAACACACTGAAAAGCAAAATTAATGGAAATTGAAGCACATGGTCAATTTCTTTTACTGCTGGTTTAACCTCTGGGAGCCTCTCTTAGCCTTCACAGTTAGTACTCCGGTGAAGAGGTTTATCATGCTGTATTACACATACTTTAAACATATGTTTAAATATATGAATAGTTTTTGTTTTATGAATTGGGCAAAATTTGAGTTCTTTTAATTTCAGGAAGATTCAGAGTACAAGCTGAAAGCAAATGAGTTGAGTTGATACTGCATTTGATGGCCTATCAAATAGTCAAAGCAGTTGCTGGTTTTAGATAATTTTTTCAATACAGATGTGTAGGAAGTTTTATCATATTGGAACAAACTTTACAATGCTGCTGATCTCTGTGTGTAATTTGTTCCCATCTCATTTTGTTGAACTTTTTGTCTACTTAGGTCACAATAAGCCAATTAAGAAGTGAACTTGCTAAAGGCCCTCAGGAAGTTGCCGTGTATGTACAAGAGCTGCAGAAGCTACAAAGTTCACTTAATGAATTAACTCAAAAAAATCAGGTGAGAATTCTTTTTTTTTTTTTTTTGGTGGCAAACGATTTTATGTAGCTTATGATTTTAAACATTTGAGTTAACTTACATATTTGGTATATGTGATGATTGTGGAAACTTTGAACAGTTTTTACTTCCTATCAGTATTTTTAGTATAGTAGAACATGGAACAATGCTTAGAATTTTAACTCTACTGTCTCTGTTAGCATTTTTCAGGACTTTGGGTAGTTCTCTCTCTCACAGAACCTCAGTTTCAGACTTCTTGCATTTGAAAAAAAAAAACCAGTTCAGTGACTTGTATTATCTGTTGCATTGGTATAAATCTGGGAAAAGTCAAGAAGAAAAATCAGGTCAGCAGGGGAAAGAAAGACAGTAGATCAAACTGATTGTGAAAAACTTAAGTTTTACATTGGCCATTTTGAATCTGATGCTAGTGCTCTAATGTATTTATTGACAATAGTGAGTAAGCTAGAGGTTCTTCCCTGGGGTCTCCTTCTTAACTTACTGTGTGTTCGTTTTTGGCCTTGCAACCACAGCAAGATGTTTCCTTTCCTCATGCCCAACCCACTTCCCAAAACATAAAAAATTTTATACTGTGACATTGAGAGCATTTGTATAAAGTAATATAATATCTATAGGAAGGACACTATAATTCACTTATGTTACGTTAAAAGTAATTATTTTATACTAATCCTTACATTATTTGCATGACAATTCAAAAAAATCTAAAATACATTTTAAATATTTCCAACCTTTGCATATTATTATGCAAGTGATAAACCTTTGTCTTTAAGATAAACTTTTTGTTGTTAGAGACATCCTTGTTTGTCCCTCTTTTTATTATTAATCGGGATCTACATCAGGGAGACTAAAGGTATTTTCCCCAGTCATGGAGAAATCTAGCTCATAGTCCAAGCTGAAGGATTACCTGTAGATGGTGACATTTTCCAGGTGTACTTTCTATTGTTGCTGACTGAATCTACACCCTGGAACATTGGTACGTTACCAAGTCTCCCATGTGAGATCCATAATCATCTCTCTTTTAGAAAAAGAACAGGTGGATAAGGAATATCATGTTGATTAAACTATGCTGGCAACTTACAGAGTTTGTCCACCAATATTTGCATCATGGGTAGATGCTGTAACTTCAGAGTGAGTTAGGCCCAACAGGAGAAAGAAAGTAGTCTGGATTGCTTTGGAGAAACCGAAACATTCTTTAATTACCTCAACCTTTTAATTAAAGATCTATCTTTCTAATATACTGGTATTCTGCTTTTCCTGTTGAGAAGTTGCATTGATTCTAAGAATGCTATAGTCTTCAAAGAATTAAAGATAAGCATCTTTTAAAAAAATTATTTATCTTTAGTTTTCAATATTCGTTTCCACAAGATTTTGAGTTCCAAATTTTTTTCCCATCTCTCCCCTCCTCCACCCCAAGATGGTATGCATTCTGATCACTCCTTCCCCCAGTCTGCCCTCCCTTTTATCATTCCCCTCCTCTTATCTCCTTCCCCTTTACTTTCTTGAAGGGCAAGATAGACCTCTATACCCCATCGCCTATATATCTTATTTCCAAGTTGCATGTAAAAATAATTGTTTAACATTTATTTTTAAAACTGTAAGTTCTAAGTTCTCCCCCTTCTTCCCTCCTCACCCACCTTCGTTGAGAAAGCAAGCAATTCAGTATAGGTTATGCCTGGATAGTTATGTAAAACACTTCTACGATAGTACTATTGTGAAAGACTATATTTCCCTCCATCCTATCCTGCCCCCCAGGTATCCTATTTTTTCATTTGACCCTGTCCCTTTTCAGAAGTGTTTGCTTCTAATTATTCCCTTCTCTAATCTGCCCTCCCTTCTATCATCCTTCCCTTTATCCCCTTCCCCCCTACTTTTTTGTAGGGTAAGATACCCAACTGAGTGAGTGTTATTCCTTCCTTAAGTCAGATCAGATGAGAGTAAGGTTCACTCATTCCTTCTCACCTCCCCTCCTTCCGCTCCATTGTGAAACCATTTTCTTGCCTTTTTTATGTGAGATAATTTACCCCATTCTATCTCTCTCTTTCTCCTAATATATTCCTCTCTCACCCCTTAATTTTATTTTTTCGATATCATCATCTCTCCATATTCAACTTACCTTGTGCCATCTGTCTGTCTGTCTGTCAATCTATCTATCTCCTCCAACTACCCTAATGCTAAGAAAGGTCTCTTGAGTTACAAATATCATCTTTCCATGTAGGAATGTAAATAGTTCAACTTTAATAAATCTCTTATGATTTCTCTTTACTGTTTACCTTTTCATGCTTCTCTTGATTATTATATTTGAAAGTCAGATTTTGTGTTTAGCTCTGGTCTTTTCATGAAGGATGCTTGAAAGTTCTCCATTTCATTGAATGTCCATTTTTTTCCCCTGAAGGATTATACTCAGTTTTGCTGGGGAGGTGATTCTTGGTTTTTATTCTAATCTCTGACCTCTGGAATATTATATTCCAAGCTCTTCAGTCTCTTAATGTAGAAGCTGCTAGATCTTGTGTTATCCTGATTGTTTTTCCATAATACTCGAATTGTTTCTTTCTGAGTGCTTGTAATATTTTCTCCTTGACCTGGGAACCCTGGAATTTGGCTACAGTATTCCTTGGGGTTTTCCTTTTAGGATCTCTTTCTAGAGGTGACTGGTGAATTCTTTCAACTTCTATTTTACCCCGTGATTCCAGAATGTCAGAGGAGTTTTTCTTGACAGTTTCTTCAAAGATAATGTCTAGGTTCTTTTTTTGATCAAGGCTTTCAGGTGGTCCAATAGTTTAAAAATTATCTCTCCTGGATCTATTTTTCAGGTCAGTAATTTTTCCAATGATATTTCACGTTGTCTTCTATTTTTTCATTCTTTTGTTTCTTTTTTATAATTTCTTGATTTCTCATGAAGTCATTAGCTTCCATTTGCTCCATTCTAATTTTGAAGCTTTTGCTTCAGTGAGCTTTTGCACTTCCTTTTCCATTTGACCAATTTTGCTTTGTAAGGCATTCTTCTCATTGGCTTTTTGGAGTTCTTTTGCCATTTGGGTTAGTCTCTTTTTTAAGGCGTTATTTTCGTCTGTATTTTTGGGTCTCTGGCCAGTGCTATAGACCCTTCCTGTTGACTTTTCAGGTTGTCTTGGGCTGGGCATTTGGTTCACTTTGTCATTTTGTGGGTTCTGTAGCTCTAGAATTTGTTTAGTCATTTTTTTACAGGTCTTTGGAGGGCTTTGGGGAAGAGCTCAGGGAAGTCCCTGCTTTTACTCCACCTTCTTGGCTCTGCCAAAAATAAGTATCATTAAGAGGGCAATGGAAAACACATGGCTAATTGACTTTACAAACCCAGAATCTTGAAGGAAACTTGGAATAAAAGATGTCAAAGAAAGGCATGACCAAAAAATAAGTAAATGGACTGGTCACTTGGTAAGAGGAAGGGATAACAATGGACAGCCCTTGTACTTCCCTGCTATCCTTTTGATATAGAGAGAAAGTGAGAGAAGATCCCCAGTATGTTGGAATGACATTTCTTTGGTAGACTTTTGGGAGGGCATGAGTGAATGATATGGTGTAGCGCCACAGCAAGAAGGAATTGATTGTATTCTGCATCTTCACTTGGGTAAGATCAGAGATCCTTTTAGTATATTTAAAGTAAAATCTCTTTCAAATCAAAGATGTGTGAATAATCCATAATGCATGTTATTAGAACTAAACATTTTGCCATTCCCATAATAGTGAACTAAAAACAACACAGAATGTTACTTATTAATTTATTGAAAGAAAATTTAAGGTACTTTACTTTGTATGTCATAGAAGTAGGGGCTGCACCTATGATTTCGCAGGAAAGGGTAACTCTCAGGTGAGGAAGTTTCTCTACCAGGTTAGCTCTTTCTCTGCAACTTCTAGTCAAAGGGAGTTGTCTAGAGCATTCAGTTCAAGGCAGGTGTTCTTGGCTTCAAGGGCCAGCTCTCCATCCACTTTGCCATACTGCCTTCCTATGACTCATAAGAATATTAAAATTTTGATACTATGAATTTTTATGAAATCAAGTAGCTGATTTATTTTAGAACAAAAAAACCATAGTTATTGCCAGTGCTTTTAGATAAATGCACTTCTGACTGAAATGTTAGTAAAAATCTTCTCCTACCTCCAAATATGAGTCATGTACCTTCCTTAGAAATGATCGAAAGATAAGAAACTATTTTCAGCGTTTTTGGTTAGCTTTTCATATTGAGACCTAGATGCTGTGCTTTAATAGTTATCAGATTTACTCCTTCCTCTTGATCCTCACAGGCAGAATTCTTATCTAAACTCCTGCTTCCTTGCACCTGGTTTACAAAAATGGTTTTCCTGCCAATTTCTCCGCTTTTATCTCTTTCCCACTCTATTCTGCCTTGTCCAGAACATCAGAAGTAATCTTGTTCTGATCTCTTTAATCATATCATTGTGGAGCCTTGTAATCATTTTCATTTGTTTCTGGAATCATATAAAAATGCTTATTAAGGTCTCTAAGACCCTTCACCAGTTTTTATGCTTGGCTCATGCTGTTAGGTAAAACAGAACGATTGACCATCTGGATGACGTATTTGAGAAGGAGCTCTGGAAATTTGTATCTGATCTGGCCTTATTTCCCTGAGCTTCTAGTTGTCTCTGGGCTTTCAGTTGTGCTGGTTCCTCCTGGATTTTGGATTCCATAAACATTTATTAAGCACAGACCTGGCTCTCTGCTAGGTGCTGAAGATATGATTAAAGGCCCTGCCCTCAAGGTGCTCAGATGAGACTACAGGAAAATAGCTCTGTCCAGGATAAACTGAAGATAAGCAACAGATTGAAGGCATTAGCATCAAGGGAGAATGGGATTTTAGCTGGGACTGGAAGGAAGTCAGGGCAGCCAGGGCAGCATTGAAGATACGGGGACAGCCTGTGTTTGAATGGAATGAACAGGTTTAACAGATCATATAGATAGTTTTTGCTCCCACCTAGAATCTAGCCATAGCTAGATTGGTTGGGTTTATTTTTGGAGCGGGGGGGGCACATTTTACAAATAAATCTCTGGTTTCTCTCCTTTATAGTCATAGAATTTAAAGCTAGGAGACACTTGAGAGACCATTTATAGTTCAGGATTTTTGTTTCACAGTTAAGGAACCTGAATTCTTTTTCTTTTCTTTCTCGTTAGTGGCTCTGGTTGATACCAGCTTTTATCTGGAGTCCTTCTGCATTTCACAATCAAGTTACTGTAATTGTTAGAATTAGAATCCTAGTTTCTTCTTGTAGTTTATCAAGTGTTAATGTAAAGGAGTCCTACATGCTGTAACTTGAACAGTATGATGCCAGTGGTCTCATCCGTTGTATTGATCTGAACTTTGTTTCTAGTAGAACATAAGAGACTTGAAGACAGGCCCGGTTTTTGTTCTAGGCTTTGTGTTTGCAGCATCATCGTGGCCTTTGACAAAGGCATGTCACCCTTCTGGTCATCAGTTTCCTCCTTTGTAAACTCATAGTTGAACTCGATAGATGCCTTTCTGACTTTTGCTAGATCTCTGGACATTTCTGTCATTCACTTCAGCATAATACTCTGTATCCATTTGCCCATAATTCAGACATTTTCAGCCACTGAATGCATTCTCCTTTTATCTTCGTTATCATACATAATACTGCTGTGAATGTAATTTCCTCTGTAAAGTGTTTTCTTAGAATTGTCATTTATTTACTATTATTACTAACTTAATATTATTAAGACTTGCAGATATTCTTTAAAAGTTTCAAACATATTTGTTCCAAAAGGGGAAAAGAAAGTTCTATTGCATCTTTTGCCAAAAATTTACCATCTTCTATGCCTTAAGTAGTTCAAGAAGAGAAATTAAATTTTTTAAAAATTGCTCACAGCATCCTTTTACTTTTCTTCTTTCCCTTTTTCTCAAAGTCTCTTTGAGATTCACTTTTTCACTAAAAATCAGTCTTTTTCAAGGGTTCTTAAACTTTTTTTGTGTTGTGTCCTGGATTCTTTTGACAGTCTGATGAGAACCAGAACAGTATACAGATTGACAACAATGTAAATAAAGGCATATATTTCTTTTTGGAAAATTTTTATATGTTTTTTTCCAATTACATATAAAATAATTTTTAACATTACTTTTTAAAATTTTTGAGTTCCACATTCTCTCCCCTCTTCCTTCTCCTACCCTCTCCTTAGGATGGCAGGCAGTTTGGTATAGATTGTACGTGTAAAAGTCATGCAAAACATTTCTGTATTAGTCGCGTTGTAAAATAAAACAAGGACACCTGTCCCACCCAAAAAAACACTGCAAGAAAATAAAATGTAAAAAAAATATGTTTTGATATGTATTCAGATTCCATGAGTTCTTTCTCTGAAAGTAGCTAGAATTTTTCTTAAGTTCTTCATAATTAAAGACAACATTTAAAAGGAGGAAAATTCAATTCAGTGAGCATGGGCCTCTCTTTTCAGAATAGTACTTTTAAATTCCTAATATAAACAGCATAAGGTTACAAAAGAAATGAAATTCTACTGAAATTCACTTTTCAAAAATAAAAAGTGTACGGCCTGTACTTTAAGAACAGATTCTGGTTTATAGGATCAAAAATCTAGACCAGGAAAAGATGTCAGGAACTAGATGGACCGTGGAGGCTGAGAGACTTGCCCAAGGTGACTGACAGACCCACACAGGTAGTTCTCAGACGTGGGATTTGTACTTGGGCTTCTCAGATTCCAGAGATAATGCTTTTCCCACTAGTCTCTTTCTTCTTGGTAATTTTCCATATTGCCCATAATACTGTACCTGCCACACAGGTACTTAGTAGATGTTGAATGATAATGACAAATATCAGTTGTAAGTATATCTGTTAGAAAATAGTACTACTGAGTAAAAATGAAAGAAATTTTTATGTTTGGAAATTCACAATCTGAAATAACTTGTAGCCACTGTAGTTTAAAAAAACCAAAAAGAATAATGAATGCACAGTATGAATAATATTGTAAACGGTCACATTAAGTAGGTGTTCAGTATTTGCTAACTGAGTAAAAGTTCTGTGTTTCTCATTACTATCTATATTATAATAATACAGTGGCTATTTTGAAGGTAAGGCTTTTCAGTTCACCTTAGGTATCATCTCATTCTCATATTTTTGCCTGACGTAGTATAATGTCTGTAAGGGTAGTAAAATGGGAATTTCTCTTAAGTAATCTATTAATTCTAATAAAACCTTTATTCTATTGTTATTTCTACCTTTGTACTCTTTGAAGGATTTCATGGATACTTTTTTACTTACTTAAAAGCAAAATAGGCAAAAATATTTAAGAAATTTCATAATCAGTTTTAATCAGATTTGTATTCTTCATCATTTACTTTTGAACTATCTTATTGTTAAATAGAATTCAATGGAGTTAGTATACTTTCTAAATTTTTTTTTTATTAGCTTGAACTAACAGTTCTCTTATTCTAAAGAAAATTTTCTTGGCTGTGCTATATATATAATGTGCATTTAGAAAATGTGTGGCTCAGTAGAAACTCTGTATAACTATAATTATAATTGTATTATAGGAAATGATAACATTGGTTTGTTTTTGCGTAAGGGCATCTAGTTTTAAATTGTGATTTTTGCTAATATGAATAGTTTGAACCTTAGCTTCCTTGAAAAAAATAGTCTTAAATTTATTCATAGGGATTATTAAAATTAATACATATAGTCCAGTTTTATGGCTATTACTTAGACACCCATGCAAACAAAGAAAAACCCCTCACTCCTCTAACATCTTTTCCCTAAGAGTCCGTCTGGAATATTGAAGAATCTGTAGACCTATTCCAGGAACGAAGAGATCTGGGATTCTTTTTAGTTCTGACCCCACCAGCCGTGAGACCTTACCATTTTACTGGCCATTTGACCTTGGTCAAGTCTTTGTGAGCCATACTTTACTCATCTGTTAGGTAACGAAAATGATAATATCTGCTGGTTTGTGTTATAAGTCTGAATCAAAGATGATTAACAGTGAGATATTTGGGAATGTCTTTTTGTACAGCTTTTGCCACATACATGGGTATTCAGATTTACAGGAATGGGTGCCTTACTCTAATTAGGCCTAGAGATCCTAAACACCCATAATTAATATAATTTACCTTTGAAAAACCATTGTATGGGCAGAGAAAAGAAGAAAAACAAACTGGAAGAAATGAGAAAGCATTAATTGAGAAGAATTTTGTTGATCAGGGTGAGTTTTTTCATCGAGTAAGAGGTGACAGGAGGCCAAGTATGATGAGATCTGACCATACTGGAACCCTTTTGTGTAGTTATAGCAAGGCAGTGTCATATTTCCAGTGTATATTTCAGCAGCTGTGGACAGGAATCTAAATAATTGTTCCTCAACATTTATGTATAGATGTACCTTGGGGATATTGCGGCTTTGGTTCCAGACTACCATGATAAAGTGAATACTGTGATAAAGCGAGTCACGTGAATTTTTGTATTCTCAGTGCATATAAAGTTAAACTATGCTGTAGTCTGTCATATGCTGTTATGCTATATATAATATACTGTTATAGTGCTAATACTATTATGTGGTACTACTAGTATTATGACTACGACATTACATACCTTAACTAAAAATACTTTATTGCTTAATAATATGCTAACCATAATATCTGTGCTGGTGGAAGGTCTTGTTTCACTCAGTGTGGATCACTATTGACCGATGAGGGTGGTGGCCTAGCTTTTGGCCTACCTATTTAGATATTCCTTTGTCATTAAGCTTAACATTTCTAGTTTTTGATTTAAAATGAGAGATATGTGACACTTCCTTTTACTTGAGCACTTTACAAACCACTGTAGGGTTATTGAAATTGGCTGGATTTTGATATTATTTTGTCTTAGGGAATAGGGAGGTCCAACAAGAGGGAGAGAGATGGGAGAAGGACTGGTTAGTGAGGCCGTCAGGACATGTACATTGCAGATTTTCACCATTCTTATGGGTGTGGTTCATGGTGCCCCCAGAACAATTCCAGAAGTAACATCAAAGATCATGGATTACAGATCATCATAACGGATATAATGATAATGAAAAATTTTGAAATAATGTAAGAATTACCCAAATATGACAGAGACATGAGGTGAGCACATGCTTTTGGGAAAATAGTGCTGACAGACTTGCTCAACGCAGGGCTGCCTCAGAACTTCCATTTGTAAAAAGCATAATATCTGTGAAGTGCAATAAAGTGAGCTTTGCCTTTGTACTCACACTTTGAGTTAATGGAAAGAGCTTGTCCTTAAAATAACAGCAAAGAAATTTCATTCGTTTTTATTCTCAGTAATAGCAACTTCTAAGACACACAGACACATGCTGTTAGTATCAGCTGTCCATTTTAATGTAGGCAGAGTATGGTATTTTGTATACAGCTGGTACTTGGTAAATGAATAAATTAGAACAGCGAAAATACTGCAACTCATTATAACAAGGCAGAAATACCTCTAATTTGGATACTAAGGCAAAATGTATTTTAAGCAAAAAGAATAGCTTGCTATTATACTGACTTATTATTAAGCCATACCCCGAGGGATAGTCATTGCTAACTGAATCAGCAACTTAAGTCATATTTGTTAAATATATCCTATCCATGTTACTTAGTATATATAAACTTGGCGTATAAAGTCTTTCCACTCAGAGTCCTTGAGAAAAACTATAAGTTTTAAAAATGTAGTTTATAATATAATAATCATTAATACTTATGTAGCATTTACTGTGTACAAGGGACTGTTCTATGTGCTTTACAAACATTACCTCCTTTAGATTCTTACAGCAACCTTGGAAGGGAGGTGTCATTTTACAGATGAGGAAAACTGAGGCTGAGAGAAGTCAAGTGACTTGACCAAGGGTTCCTGAATTCATTGGATCTGATGATTAAATGTATAAAATTGTCAGGGAACTTTTTTTTCATGACATGACTTAGTGTAGGCTGTTACCAGCTTCCTTATTTCGTGCAGTGCTGCTGTAGCCTCCATTCCATCTGATCCATTTAACTTCTCGGATTATCTTTATCTGACACTGTTATTTTGGTCCTTCTGACTACTCCGCGTAGGAACGATCTTCACCAGCTCGGGAGCTTAGCTCTGTGCCATGCTCTTTCCCCTCTCCAGCTGGCCCCCGTTACTGCCAGACTCATTGTGTTTACATGTCACACCCCCATCACTGAGCTGCATTTGTGGCCTTTTTGGCACTTCCTGTTTCCTAACTATATGTCGTCTTCATGCTTGTCAGCGCATCATTATGATTTTATCTCCTGTCCTCTTGCTTTCATCCCGCAGGTATAGGGGGTTTCTGATCTTTTTTGTGTCATGGACTTCTTTTGGCGGTTTGAAGCTCATGGATTTCTCCCTCCTTACTCAGAATATTTGAAATAAATGCTTAACTTCATTGAGAAATCTTTGGGAATTTAGTGAAAATAAAGATAAAATTTTCCTCCCCTTTTTGTTAACAGACCCTCACAAGGTCCATGCGTACCGTGCGTGGTCAGGATGCCTGATTTTGCTACTTTTGTTTTTCCTCCCTTGTCCTTTACTTAGGTGTACAATAAAATGTTTATTAGCTGTAGCCAGCCCAGGGAGTGCTAGGTTAGTGTGCTAGTCATGTCCATTCAGAAATTTATTCTTAAATTTAAGCATGCATGTCATTCAGTCATTTCACTTGTATCCAACTGTTCATGACCCCGTGTGGGGTTTTCTTGGCAAAGATTCTGGAGTGGTTTGGCATTTCTTGCTCTAGCTCTCTGTACAGATGAGCAAACTGAGGCAAATGGGGTTACGTGACTTGCCCAGGATCACACAGTTAGTAAATATCTGAGGTTAGATTTGAACCAGGTCTTCCTTACTCCAGACCCAGCATTGTGTCTGATGTCCCCGAGCACACGTGACAGGGATTCAAGTGAGTTTGCATACAGCTGTGAAACATCAGCAAATAGAGTCTTGAAACCAATATTGCCAATAGTCTGAGAAAAAGTTCTGGATTTCATATTTTGTTTGGAACTTGGTGGTCAACCTCGTGAGTAAAGAGACTGGGGGCAGCCAAGTGGCACAGTGGATATCGAGTGCTAGGTCTGGAGTCAGGAAGACCTGAGTAAAAATCTGACCTCAAAACACTTGAAATTTATTAGCTGTGTGAACCTGGCAAGTCACTTTACCCTGATAGCGTCATCAAAAAACAAAACAAAACAAAAAACAAAAACAAAACCCTTCAAAACCCACCAAAAAGTGAAAAGAAACTAATTGCTTGGTCAGCCACCTTTTTAGAGTATAATGTGTCCCACTTTAAAATCTGAGTGGGTATTAAAAACATGACTGTAAGCTCTTACTTAGAAGAGGAAAAGGATTGAATTAGAGAAGCTAGGTTCTTTTAAGATTACAGCTTTTAAATTAAGCATATGAAAAATTTAAAAATAGATTCTTTCTAATCTAGAATTGTGTATAAACCTTAAGATGAAGAAATTAGAAGTCACTTAATATAATCCTTATTTTCCAAATAACTTCTGCTTGTAGAAGGGTTAGCATCTCAATCATTTGAATGGTTTTTGGGTTTTGGGCCAGCCAGTCCAAAAACAAGAGGCCTTTAATTTTATGCATTTAAATTCACACAAAGAAAGGCTTGAGGTTTAAGGACATTCATTGGGGGATCTTGATCACAATCCAGGAGGTCAAGTGTGGCCGGGGGAACAGCTGCTGGTCCTAGGGTCTTCTGGTCCTTGGGCATCAGGAGAGAAGGTTGGTAGTCTAGCACAGAGGCGTCTGCTTTGCCTTGGCAGGTTGCCAAGAGCTTCATTCAATTCTCTGATCCTTCTAGGACAGCTCACACTGACTAGGTTAAACTTGGGCAACCCATCCAAACAGAACTGGTGAGGGCTGTAGTATAGGGAGGGGTAAGGTCTCAAGTATTCTGATTGTTTTCCCATCTCTGATGTCATAGACAGGCAGGTTCCAGACGAGGATTGGTTAGTTAGTACTGGTTGACAAAAACACCCTAGGGTTGAAAATTTTTAGCATGGAAGATTCCACATATGAAGAGTTTCAAAATGCAGCAGCAGGGTGGAAATTCCACTCAGGAGGAAAGGATTTGTCTAAAGCACGAGCAGCTTGTCTCACAGAGGCCTTATGGGTCTCAAAGAGGCCCAAAAAATCCAGAGGTTTATTCAAACTACCACAGGTAGATTTTATTCTCAGCATAAATGTTAGAAGAATATTAGCTTGTCCTTTGCTAATGGGCTTTTATCTCATTGAGCAACTTCATCCTACACTGAAAAACTGTTCCCTGTAGGTTCAGAGTTGCACAGTGAGAAAGAGCCATCTTGTAGAGCCACTAATAAAAGAAGACTTTAAAAACTGGTGAATGCTAAGCCTGGGTTAGTTTTTGCTTCACTGTGAAAGCTATTACTGATTTGCTTTTAAGTTTACTAAAGTTATTAATAGAAGTTTCTTGTAAAGTTGTTATGATTTACTTAATATGAAATATTCACTTGATTTTTCAGAATTTGACGGAAAAGTTATTGAAGAAAGAACAAGATTACACTCAATTAGAGGAGAAACAAAATGAAGAGTATGTTTGTAAAAAGAATATTCAAGCAAACCTTCATCAAAAAGAACTGGATTGTCAGCAGCTTCAGTCAAAATTATCTTCATCTGAAGCTTCCCTGCAGAGGTTACAGGGAGAGCTTGTGGAAAAGGGGGAGGCGAGCCAAAAACTCAAGGAGGAGTTGTCGGAAGTGGAGAGCAAGTATCAGCATCTCAAGGTGGAATTCAAACAACTCCAGCAGCAGAGAGAGGAGAAAGAACAGCATGGTTTCCAGCTTCAGAGTGAGATCAATCAAGTAAGAGCCAGTTGACTCTATGTTCTTTTTTCCTGAACATGTACACTGGAATCGTAATGAGAGTGTGGAAAGTAAATATGGACTTCTGAAGTCACTGCCTGTTGCTAAATCCAGTGGCCTTTTCTCTGTCCTTAATACCATTAGCCTCTGCAACATTTGCCACAAATACTTCCTCAGAATTCTCTTCTCACACAGCTTCCCTAAGACTAGGCGGCTGGGCTTCTCTCCCCCTTGTGCCAGTTTGTCTGTTTGTGCTGATTCCTTTTCTTGCTTCTCCTCTTACTGAGCAAGTTCTCCCATGGTTTTAGCTCTTGTTTCTTTCAGAGAAGTTCGTTACTCTGACTCGTCTTCCCGTGTTTTCCCAGCCTCACTGTTTCTCCCACCGTGACTCTCCATTCTCCTTTGACAGTTCAGGAACAAGCTCTCTTTGACATCAGCCTGGGCATTTCTCCTGCTTGTGTTTAGCCTTCCTTTTATCCGTGCCTGGTATAGCACCTTGCATGGAGTGCATGATGAATGAAGTGAATGGAATTGGCTGTGAGCAAAACAGCTGTATTTGTAGATTTTCTAACGACCTTGTAATTGTATCAGCCTCAGCACCTTTAAGAATCCATTGTATGGTGTTATTTTTCATTTTATCTTTTTTTTGGTTAGACTTTGTTTGTATATCACATTTACTTTTTGCTGTATTCCTTTTCCTTCTGCTGCCCAATGAACCCATACTTTGTAGTAACAAAGCTTAAAAAGGAAAAGTGTTTAGCAAGCTAACCAATATGTTGACTATGTCTGTCTAATGCAATATAGAGTTCTTTCTGTAGGAACTAGAGCCTTTGCCTCTGTCGAAGGTTGAGCAGAGAATTCTCTGAGCTCACGAGGTGGTAAACTTTGGATCTTCTCAGTTGGGGATAAATTGATTGGCTTGGGCTGTGTGGCTGGGAGCCACCTCTTTGTGATAGCCTGTAAAAAAGCAGATTGCTCACATAGTTGTTCTGTCAGTTCTTTATCATTTTCTGGAGAGATTCTGAGAAAGCAGCAAAGCTAAGAGCAGACTCTAGTGTTATGGTCTGGTCAGGATGAGGATGTGAGGGGGAGCCCTTTGCATGTACACAGCCTTCTCCCTCACCTCCATTTCCCTTAGAGACCTGCTGATGACTGTCCCAGGGTAAAAGCCCTTTGTAAATTACACGTACTCTCACTTATATTGCTGAAAGAAGACTTACTAGATACCCCTCAACCCCACACTCCCCCAACCCTGTGCTTGACTCCCTTGGCTTCCTGGATAGAGAAAGGGGAATTTCTTGGACATTGTTGAATTCTTGGAAAGGTCTATGATATAATCTTTTAGAAAGATAAAGAGGATTTCCCTGGACAGTGCCAACCTGGAAGGAAGGTGAGGAAGGAGATGGGAGGGAAGGGGATCATGCATATTGCCCCCAGCACAAAGGACTTAGCCCATTACATGGCTAATTCTGAAACTTAAGGTTTGAAGAAAAGTTGGTCTCTAGTAGCCTCAAATTCATTTTTCCTTCTGAAGGATGTCCGAACTACAGAGGAACTGAAGAGGACCCACAGTAGCCCAAACTATTTTTTTCTCAGTGAGATACGGAGTCCCAAACAAAGACTCATGACATTATAACCTCATTAAGTTGATTTGGGAACTCCCCTGATGAATCTCCTATACTTTTATATGATTTTATTTTACTCTTGCTACTTTATATTTCTTGAAGTTTGCATTTACTTTACATACATCACCTCATTTGAGCCTCACAGTGTTGTGAAGGGGACACTGAGATATGGATCCCTTTTTATAGATGAGGAAATTGTTGCTCAAATAAGGGACTTTTCTAGAGTCAGACACATAGTAAATGTTGGGGAGTGGGATTTGAACTCCAAGCCTTTTTGTACCCAAGTCCAGTACTTTATTCACTACACTGTGATGCCTTCACAAAGTTCTATTCTAAATGTACTGCCTCATTATGGCATGAAAATGCTAAATTCTTGAAGGCTGTGGCAGCACAGTTAAATCTGGCAGGTTCTATCATACTAGAAAGGTTTTTAGAACAGTCTCAGCAATCTCTATTGAGTCCTAACCTAGGATATAATAATATATAATATATATAATACAGATGCTTATCATAAGTAAGATGCCATTTGATGGTGAGTTCCTTGATCATGACAACCCATGGAACAAAGGAGACTAAAGCTTCTTGTGTGGTGGTGCTAGCATTAGCAAAGGGAGTGCTGAGAATAGTGGTCTTGTCAGGGAAATCACTTTGACATCTGTGTGGAAAAAGAACAGGAGTAGGACAAGATTTGAGGCAGTGTGGTTACTTAGGGAGCTGCTTTGACAGTCAAGGGGAGAGCAGGGATGAGGGCTTGAACAAGAGTGGTGGCTACATGGGAACTTGAGGAGGTGTGGGAATGGAAATGACAAGATTTGGCAAGGACTTGAATATTTGAGGTGAATGAAAGTGAATAGTCAACAATCACCCTGAGCTTGTGACAGTATGGATAATAATGGAGAAATCTGGAAGAGGGAAATATGAGTTGAAGTAGCATGTCCTTAGGAAGCCTTAGCCTTATTTTAATCAGCTTCCCATCTCCTTCTCTGTCCTTGCAGCTGTGATCCCCAAAGTGGATACTATCCTAAAACTGCAAGCCTTCTTATTCTCAGTGAATCTCCCTACTTCACATTTTTCAGCCAACATTCCTTCTCCCTCATATTAACTCAGACATTTTATAAGGACTGCCTTCAGGATGTGATGAAACTCCTAAGACTTGCTTGATCTTTGAACTCTACCCCACAGATGGTGATGAGTGTTAGTGAGAGGACCATATAAGAAGCCTTGCTCAAGATGAGAAAGACCAGGGCAAGGAACTGATGGTCTGATGTGATGTGTGGGGAGGGGTCCTTCCCATTCTTGTCAGTAAAAGACAAGGGATTTAGAAGAGAAGGCAGATGTGGAGATGATCCCTGAGCACAGGACTTAGCCTTCTGGGCCATGGCTTAAAATGTAGAAATGATGGGGCCTGAGCTCGGGATACTGTGCACTTAGCAGATATATTTGCCAAGCATCTTGCAAATCTAATCAAAAGGGCATTAAGCCAATAGGAGAGGGACAGAAGGAGAGATGCCGCTGTCTGTCTTAGCGAGCTCGAGAGCTGTGAGAGGAGCTGATTGGAGGAAGGATAGCAGTGAAACAGTAATTTACAGGAAACCAAATTTTAAAAAGACAGCAATCAAATGCATGGTCTTAGAGATCTTTCCACATGCAGAAAATATTTTTTCCCAACCTAAAAAAAAAAAAATACTTCATTTACCCCTTCTGTTCCATCTACTTTCTCATTTCTCTTCTCACTTTCACTGATGACTTTGAAAAGAGAGTCAGGCTGAAGCCTCTGGACAGCTACTAGAGGCCACCGTTGTGATGTCATTGGTCTTAGAGAACGAAGGGCCAGCAACGGCAGTTATGGCAATGATGTAGAAGGCTTTCAAAGGTTTGTTTTTTTCTTAGGCTTCTCTTCTTTATACTTTCTCCCTTGGCATGTCATTCCCTCCCATGGCTTCAGCTACCACGTCTGTACATATAATTCCCAAATCTAGATGTCTAGGCTTTTCATCCAAAGTTTAGTTCTGTGTCTTCATCTTCCTATAATGGAAGTGCATAGTATATACACTGGATGTACTGGCATCTTTGAACTTAGCATGTCTAAACCATAGCTTATCTTTCTTTTGAATGTGCCCCTCCTTCTGACTTTACTGATTATTTCTCTGTCATCACTCTTCACCTTCTTGTCTGTCTCTGTTTGAATCTCAGAGTTAACTTGAATTCTTCTCTTTTCCTCCCTTCTTTTATTCAGTTAGTTACAAAATCAGTCAATTCCACCACTGCCACAGCCATGCATCTTCCCCTCTTAGATTACCACTGCTACCCTACTACGTTCTCCTCATCATCTACCTGGCTGATACAATAGCCACGTCACATCCCCAATCAGGCTTTTATATTGCTAGCATAATAATTTTTCTTCTAAATAAGTCTGGTCACAATACTTTTTACTTCAGAGTCTTCAAAATTTCCACTTTCTTCCTAAGTAATGTGCACACATTTTTGTCTGGTATTCCATGCCTCCCAATCAAAGCAGATTACTTTGTTTTGTGATTATGTCTTATGCTCTTCTGCTTCCTTGCCGTTGCTAACAAAGTTCCTTATATTTCAGATGTCCTCATTCTTCATGTATTGAATTTCCCTCCATCTTTAAAGTGTAGTTTAAATGCCATCTTCTTCAGGAAGGCTTCTCCCTCATGCCTCTCCCTTCCTCCAAGTCATTAACAACATTTCCTTCTCTTACCTCATGTAGCATGTTAATAACTGTAGAGCACAATGTAATCTCTATTAGGATAAGTGTTGCCTTATTTGCAGTGTAAGTTCCCCTGTGAAGCCTTCTTGGAACTCCTCAGCTCAATATGTTTTCTCTCTCCTCAAATTTTCCTGGAGAATTTTGTCTGGGTCTTTCCTTTTTCCCTTTTGCTCTGTGCAGCCTCTCTAGTGGTCAGTTCACTAGGCATTCTACTTACATTATCTCACCAGATCCTCTCAGCAGGCCCTGTCAGAAAGGTGCTACAGGCTTTGTTATCTTTGTTTTACAGATGAATAAATAAACATAGAGGGAGGGTATTAGTTTAGCACAGTGCCTGGCACAAAGTTAAATGCTTCATACATGCCTGCTTGTTGACCAACTGGCTCCCTCCTCTCCCCTCCCTCTCTCCTCTTTTCCCTTCACCTCAACTCCCCTCCTTTTTTCTACTTGATAGGTGAGAATTAAAATTAAAATCCATAAGGAATTTGAGAAAAGAGACATTGTATTATGTCTCATTTTATTCTCAAAAACACTGAGATTTAAAATATTGTTCTCTCCTTAGTGGTTATTCAGCTCTTAAATCTGGTGTAATAGGTGGGAAAATTAAGTATTTTTTCTTTTAAAGTTACACAGCAAACTTTTGGAGACAGAACGGCAACTCGGTGAGGCCCATGGCAGACTTAAAGAACAGAGACAGCTCTCGAGTGAGAAACTGATGGATAAAGAACAGCAAGTAGCTGATCTGCAGTTAAAGCTTTCTCGCTTGGAAGAGCAGGTAGGTCAATATCTCCAGTTCCCATAGAGCACTGCTCTTAACCTTCTTTGTGTCATGGACCCCCTTTCACAGTAAGATTTTTAAATGTATGAAGTAAATTGCATGGCATTACAAGAGAAACTCATTATATGGAAACACAGTTATCAGAATATTGCAAAAAAGAAGAGTTCGTAGACTTAAGATCCTCTACTACAAGGACTTGGTATTTGACCTTGATATTTTTCACTGATTTAAAAAAATTTTTATTTTTAGCCACATTGTTTGGTCAGATGTTTTCTTTAACTTACAGCTGCTGTGCTTCTTAACCTTTTTTCACACTTAAAATAAATCTTTAATAAATACTATGTCTTTATTCATTGATGTATAGTGGAATAAGCAATATTTCTTTTGCAGTGGTGGGTATTCATTTATTTATTTGATAAATATTTGTTGAACACCTGCATAGAAAGGTTTTCTTATAACCTCAAACAGAAAACCTGGGATTGGAGTGAGCAGACAGACTTAGATGACATTGTTTATTGGTCTAAACAGGAGACATTAATGAAATTATAAGGTTAGGAAGAATGAGGATTTACCATAGTGAAGATTTTATCTCAGATACCTTATTTCTTTATCATAGTGAGAATTTATACAGTGTAAATAAACCTTGAGATCTTGTCTAAGAACTCTGATTACTTCTTTATGTTTTTAGAGGTGCAGTTGGAGGATATTGTAACAAGATGACATGCATATTGTAGTAAAAATCCCCCCTGTGGTCAGATCTGTTGAAAGCTTCATGTTATCAGAAAGAGCCAAATTCTTTTGGCCACAAAAAGAAATGCAGTGTTTACAGCCAGTAGCCCTCTCTATTTTAAGTATCTAGACTCACAGTTTTAGATATGGTAGCATGTGGTCCTTCTGCTTTTAGAAACCAGATGATTAAGTTCAATTATTGTAGAAAAAAGAAAGGTATTCTGATATTTTGTCTTAATGATGCTTAGTGCTTAGATATCTGATGGCTGAATAATTAACTTCAGGATACTAGTTAATAATAAACTGATCATAAGAGTTTAGTGAGAAGTTTCTTAAAAATGTGTCTTTTTTATGGGTTGCATTCTCTTTATAAAGATTTATTCATCGTGGGATTAGGTTTGTTGTTCACAATTTGCTTCTGTTATAGTATTGTAATAGTCTCTAATGTTTTTTATTTTTCATTATACCTAAATTTTGTGGGATTTGAGGAAATTATCTTATGTAGTCCTTGGGTTTTCCAGTTAGCTTCCCTAGGTTCTAGGTGTATTTTGGAGCCAAATCCTCTCCAGCCCATGACTCATAAGCCCCCATGGATATTCTTCCAGGCAGTAGAACACATTTCAGTTGAACAAAGGTTTAACTCAATAGCAGATGTAAATAAAGTAGTAATGTAACATACCTTGCCATGAACCTTGAACTCACTCTCCATAAATACATATACATTTAGTAGGAGGAGCCTATCTTCCTAAGAATTATGCTGGAAATTTGGGGCCCAGATGCACACGCAGAGAATCCATGTGACCAAGGCACACGCTTCCCCAGAGGGGCGACTCTTGGGATTCGACCAAGCTGCTGTTCTTTCTTGGGCTGCTTTCTGCTAGACTGGGTCATCTTCATCTCTGTGCATGTTTATCTGCTCCAGCTGCTCTCAGGGGCAGTGTCTACTAGAGATGCTGTGGGTATAGCATTATGTGCCTCCTGTATTAGCCCCCTGAGTGGGGCTGGAGTTATTAAGCATTTCTCTTGATATGGGAAAGGGTGTAAGGCCCTTTCATTCCTCTCTTTTATTCTGTCCCTTCAATAATTCAGCTGCAGACTTCAGCAGAGGTGCTATCTTTAGACTGCTTTCAACAGCTCAGACCTCCATCTCCTAGAGGTGCTGTGATTAGTAATTCTGTTCCTAGCAGAGAGAGCTACACCTTGGTCATTTAGTTAGGAAGCCTGCTTCAGCTCTCCGCTGGGCCACTTAGCCACAGGTTCTTCATCCAGAGGCACCAAGAGCTATTGTGGCCTGTTTTGATCCAGTCTGTCATCTGAGCTTTTCTTAGATCTTTCTTGTCTGTTAATATTTTCTCTTCTGAACCCCTGGCTCAGTTGAATTACTCTATCTGCTAATGTCTTCCATGGATTTCTCATTTAAACTGTTACCTGATTAATAATTTGAAATGCATTTTGTTTGTAGGTCTTATTCCCTGCCTGAAGTAAATCTCCCTATGGTGTTACTTCCTTAAATGAAAGGATACTCCAGAGACTCTGATAAGGAGGCTTTGCTGTTCACCCCAGCAACCTCTCTCTTCTTTGTGAACAGCAGTTTGTCCTGTTTTCTTACAGCAGCATCATAGCTCTGACCTCTCTTCACTCAGGCATCTCTGAGTCTCCTTCACATCCGAGATCTGAGGTGTCAAGTCTTGTTGATTCTCCATGGGAGATCTTTGAAGTTTCATTCATCCCCTCTTTTCCACTCACACTGCCACCAACCATTTTTTAGAACCTTATTACCTATTTCTTGAACTATTCTTAATAATCTTCTAACAGTTTTGTCTCTAGCTTTCAGCCTTTCCAGTCCATTCTTTATACTGCTGTCAAGATCATCATCTTAATGCATAGACCCGATCATGTCACTGATCAATTAAAAAAAAACTACCTAAAATAACAAACTTCAATAATATATCATTTTAATTGAGTAACTATAAATACCTTAAAGACTTTCTGTAGTCTGGGTACATCTTGCTTCTCTATCATTTATTTCATACTACTCCCATTCCTGTGTTCTGTTTCGTAGTATCTCACGTCCAGCCATTCTGTGTCCTTTTACAGCTACTGCCTTAGTTCAAGTCCTCCTTGCCTCTTACTTGGATTATTGCAACTTCATTTCTCACTGGACTTCCTTAGCTGCCAAAGTGGTTTTCCTTTAGCACAGGTTTTACCATGGATTCCCTACTCAGACATCTTTAGTGGCTTACTGTTGACTCTAAGATCAAATGTAAGCACCTAATTTTGCTTTTAAAATCCTTTATGCCTAATTCCAGTCTCTAGCTCAGCTGGCCTCTGTGTACCTTGCATATGACGTTGCGACTCCTGTCCCTACTTGTGCACTGATCATTCATTCCACATACCTAGAATCCATTCTCCTTTTACTTCTGTTTCACCAAATGCTTCTCTTCCTTTAAGATATAATGTAGGAACCATCTCCTCATATAGCAGGCACTTAGAAAGTGCTTGTTAGGTGGCTGGTGCCAGCTGCACCAGGCCACTCGCTAACCTTGATATCACCTTGTCCTCTTCCTTTCTGTTTATTTTACATGCTCTGTCCATCATACCCCTTCCCACCGCACCAGCCCCTGTGCAAATGCTGCTCTTCCTACAGGTCCAGCTCAGCTACTTTTTCCTTTTAATTGTTCTCAGTTTCTTGGAACTACAAGTGATTCAACTCCTCAGATTTGACCCCTTAAATTTCTTGTGCCACTATGACTTCACTTCACTTCACCAAATCATATTCTGAGTTGTGTCATCGTTATTCACATTTATGTTTCATCCCCTCTTCTGAATTGTAAGCTCTTTGAATGCAGGTAATGTGCCTTATTTTGTTTAGAGTACCTTATTAAGAAACATTTGTTGAATTTAATTTTTAAATCTACATTGTGCCTCTTGCTTTTTGTTAACAGTCTAACTTTTCTCTTTGAAGTTGAAGGAAAAAGTAACCAATTCCACTGAACTGCAGCATCAGTTAGATAAAATGAGGCAACAGCACCAAGAGCAGCAGGCCCTGCAGCAGAGCACAACAGCCAAACTTCGGGAAGCCCAGGTAAAGGCCCTGAGCCAGGTCTCCTTGCAGGGGAAAGGAGAGCCAGGCAGCTAGGAACATTTGGTGGAAGAGAATACTTGAGAAAAATGAGTTTTATCATTGATTTTATTTTCTGGTTACGTTGAGGTGGAATGGCAAAGTATAGTAGAAGGACCCCTCAACCTGGAGACTTGGGTTTCAACCCTGATCTGTTACAAAGGTAAAGTCTGCTCACCTTGGTAACATTGGATATGGGGGGAAAGAGAAAGAATACAGTATAGTGAGCATATTCTGTATCCCCCACATTAGACCCCCGTGCCTCTTTATGAAGTATCTCTTAATAATTTGGGATCATCATTCATAATAACCAATATTATTGATAGAATTATAGGATTCTGCATTCATAGAGTAGGAAGGAACTTCAGGGGTCATCAAACTGTATTCTTTACCCAAATTGGGAATCTAGCCTACACTTTTCCCAACAGGTAGCAGTCCAATCTATTCTTGAAAACTTCTGGTGTTGGGCTGTTGGCAGTCTTTTCTGTTTTGGGATGGCACTAATTCTAAGGAAATTTTTTATGTTGGAATTTCTTTCATTGTGACTTCTAGCCATTAGTTGTGAAAAGTAAAGGGGCAAGTTTATATATATTTCAAGATATGCCCTGGAATGTGGGTTTAATTTTTTTAAAAAATAACTAAGCAATTTTCTTAGTGTTCATATTCTTCTAAAAAAGAAGAGGGGAGAGAAATCTCATTAACTGATTACTCAGAAATTTATTCTTTATGGAAATAAAGTATGTTTATAAAATGTGGGATACCAGTTGTTTAATTGTATTTACCATTTTGTGATGTCATGAATACAGAAATGAGTTATGAAATTTGATATCTAGCATTTTATGTATTAAGGTCTCAGTCCTTAAGGAAGCCATTTTCCATTGTTCCAGAATGATTTGGAACAAGTATTGCGTCAAATTGGAGATAAGGACCAAAAGATCCAAAATCTTGAAGCCTTGCTACAGAAGAGTAAGGAGAATATTACATTACTTGAAAAAGAGAGAGAAGACCTTTATGCAAAAATTCAGGCTGGTGAAGGAGAGACTGCTGTTCTTAACCAGTTACAAGAGAAAAACCATACATTACAAGAGCAGGTAAGATCTTCAGGTGTGCTTTCTACCAGTTTTCAGCTCATTACTACTTAAAAAATATCTTCACTGACTTTCTGCATTTCATTTGACCTGTTTTTTTGTGTAGATATATTGAAAGCAGATTTCTGAGAATTTTATATTGATATGTAGAATATTAGATTTTTAATTTGTTTGATATGTGGACTATGTGCATTGAATATACTTAAAGAAGAAAAATGTAATTTGAGGATAAAGGGATTGGACAGAGTTGCATGGAAGAGCCAGACATTTTAGGACAGATAGAATTAGAACTGCTGGAGTGTGGTGGGTAAGCCAGGGGAAACCAGGGAGTAGCAGGTTGTCCTGCTGGACTGAAGGGCAGATGTACAAAGGTCTACTGATTCAGTAAACACTTATTAAACATGCAAAGGAAATACTCTTGTGGACCTTATATTCTGCTGAGAGAAAACAATGTGTTCACAAGCAAGTAAATACAGAACATAGAGAAAATAAATTTCCTGAGAAGGCAAAAACATTAACAACTGGAGAGTCAGGAGGAACCTCATGGAGGAGGTGACATTTAATTGCACCTTGAAATGGGGGAGGGATTCCAGTGATGAGAGGCTGACATCTATGGGGAATGGCATGTAGGGCAATTTGGCTGCAGTGTGAACACTGGCCAGACAGTGTTTGGATAGAACCAGTGATTATGGTGGTTACTTTGAGGAGGAGGATATAGGGCAGAATGCCTGGGATTTGTGTTCTAGGCCGGCCTCTCTCCCTGTAGCACATGGTTGTGATGCTTAAAGTTTTGGGGCCTCATTTCCCTCACCTGTAAAATATTAATAGTACCTGTCTGGCCTACCTCCCAGGGATATTGTGAAAATATTTTGAGCTATTAGAAATGAAATGCAACTAGAGCAAAATTATGGAGGCCTTTGAGTGCCAGATAAAAGAATTCAGCTGTTATTGGTAGGCACGTAGAGAAGAAATGAGAACTTTAGGCAGGTAAGTGACATTTCTACTAACATGTATACCTCATCTGGCAGCAGGAATTGGTAAGAATTAGATGAGGGGGGAGGTTGTTACAACGGTCCAATCCAATCTGAGGCAAAAGGTGGTGAGTGTCTAAGCTCTGGGGTATAGATAGGGGCATTGGGAAAGAAGAGAGAGATGTAAGAGATATTCAAGAATTAGAATTGATAAGGCCTTCGATTGCATGTGTGGGTATGAAGGTTTAAGGGGGTGTCCTAAATGCCTAAAATTAGAACTGGGGTAACTAATAGATTGGTGGTGCTTTTCCTAGAAATTGAGAAGTGTCAGGTACAGTGTTGTGGGAGATGATGTGACTTAGGGAGTAAGGGAGTAAGGACAGACATGGACAGCAGTATCTGTGCGTCCAGGAAACTTACTGGGGTTAGAGAGATTTTAGAAGAAATTATAAACCATGCTTCGTTAAGTGGAAGAGGGGATCTGCTTACTAAAATCAAATTTGATAAGTAGATCATGCAGTAAATTTAGATGTAGAATGGAATTATTTTCTCTTATGCTGTGAAGTGTTAATAACTTTCTGTTTGTGCCTCTAATTGTTTTCTGGAGCTTCACAGTTGACCTTAGCTGCTCATTTTAAATGAAGACTTATTTAGGTTTGTCATCAGCTGGAATAATATTCTGGAAGTTCAACTCAGACTGAAATCTGTGCACAGTTTTTTCCCCAGTGAAACTGCTGGACACAAGTCTGTGAAAAGAAATATCTCCCTGAGATGTGAACATTTAAAAAATTATAATAATGTTGGGCACATAAGTATTTTATTAAGAATAGCTTAAAACATTTATAATTTTGTTAAAATTCGTGGCTAACATGGAAGTGTTTTGCTTGACTTCACATGTGTAAGGGATATCCTGTGACTCACCTTCTCAGTGAGTGGGGGAAGAGGCTAGAGGGAGGGAGAGAATTTGAAACTCAAATTAAAAATGAATGTTTAGAAGAAACAATTTTGTTAAAATTTTAACACATCTTATCACTGTTAAGGTAGATTGGCTCAATGCCTTTCCAGTTCGTAAGTTCGGAATCAGTTGCTCTTTTTGAGGGATGCAGGTTTAGCTCTTTTCATCTCTTCAGTGAACATTCTGGTGTCTTGCTGTTATAATAGGTAACTCAGCTCACTGAGAAGCTGAAAAATCAATCGGAGAGCCACAAACAGGCCCAGGAGAATTTGCACGAGCAGGTGCAGGAGCAAAAGGCACACCTGCGAGCTGCCCAGGACCGGGTTCTGGCCCTGGAAGCCAACATTAGTGAGGTGAACAGTCAGTTAAGTGAGAGTAAGGAGAAGGTCTCCCAACTTGACTTACAGGTAATACTTTTTCTTTTGATTAGTGCTGTTAGCACAATGTTTAGTGCATAATAAGTGCTTCACAAAGGTTTATTGATTGAGTAATGGCACAGTGTCATCAGGATCTAAAAGAAACTAGTCTTCAGTATATTTCTCTATTTGGTCCATTGATTTTAAATTACAGCTTTTTTGTTCTTTATTTTCACTTGTTGTTTTTAACTGATTGAAAACTGAAGCCAAATTAAATGACTTTAGAAACTAATAGACCAGGTTTTTAATGCAATGCCCCCACCCTCCACTTGCTCCCAGAATGTCCTGTCCTTTTCTTGTATGCTGCTGAATGAGTATGTCCAGGTATGAGCTGCCAAAGTAACAGAACAAGGCTGTAACCTAGAAAGTGCTGAATTCTTTGTCTAATCCTTGTTTCTGCCTTTTAGACTCCTGAAACCTATGTAATTTTGCTAAACTTGCTTTCTTTGACTTTGACTCATTTTAGGTGAGTTATTTTTAGCAGATTAAAAAAACCTGATTTTATTCCATCATGTTTCTATTTCAGAAGTTGACATTATACCTTGGCTTTGCTTCTAGATTTTTAAAATAAGATTTATTCTTTAAAGGGTCTTGAAAATGTAGTATTTGGTGTGTTTGCCTTGAATTTACTTCTAGAGATTTATTCTAGAGATTTAAGAGAGCTAGTTTTATCTAATACATTAAGCATAGGTTTGGGAATTGAGACACATTTCTGACACTTCTTCGGTGTAGATTTCCTAGAGAAAATTGTATATTCTATGATTTGATTTAGCTTATATGTCTAGGATGGAATAGAAAATTCCAGCATAGTTAAGTAGCAAAATAATTAACATATCAGAATGCAGAGATCCACATGTCCCTTTATAAAAAGTAATGTGCCATGGAAGGGTGAGTAGTTGCTATTCCTGATACATTTTTTTATGCATCATTTTCAGTATAATGAGCAGCATATATAGGAATATTATAAGACTCACTGACACTCCAAAATTAAAAGTAGGTAGATGAAGTTTGGGATTCTTTTTGCATCAAAGGATTGATCATTCTATGAAAGGTATCTGCCCCACACGCTGCCCCTCCTAGCTGTTCCTTCTGGAGCTTTCCAGCCTGCAGGTCACAGGTGTCTCTCCAGCAAGCTGATTGAAGTGCAGCTCAGTTCTGGGTTGGGAGACCTGGAGCTACTTTTCCATTGCTGTAAGCTTGAAACAGGAGAAGGAGGCCACTCCCAGAATGCCAACATATTGGCATAGAAAGAAAAAATACATGACTTTTTCTTAATATCAGAACTCTGTTATACCTTCTATGACACTGTCACCTAGATCCAGTAACTCTCAAAAGAAACTTCCTCTTGTTCTGGGATGGCAGGTATAGCATTTCAGAGGGATAGAGCCTAAAACAATGGTGAAAGAAAACGGTGGCCAGCGGAGGAGCAGGGGTAGTGCAGCCCTGTAAAGGCCAGGCCCTTGAAGGCAGCACTTGGGGAAGGGCCTTTAGCTGCACAAGAGTTTTAATTTGTGTGTCCAAAAACCCAATGTGCTAATAGACTAGTGTCTTCACTTTGTGGTTTACTTCCTGTCGTGATGATTATTTCCTGGTGTGGTGGTGGAATGGAAAGAGCTTGGGTTTGGACCAAAGGGTCTGGATTTGACCGCACTTCATTGCCTGCTTTTGGTGGGTCACTTTCCTCTTTGGGCCCAGTTTCCTCATCTTAAACTATGAAAATTAGACTGGGTGGTTTCTATCCCTTCCAGCCCTAAAATTTGATCAGTATCTGCCTGGAGTCTGTCAGCTTCATTGAGTCTCAGTTTTCTTACCTGTAAGATCACAGTTACTCTGCAGGGTATTGTAAGGACAAATGGGCTGTGTAAAGTGCTGAAGATAAGTGCCTGCCGTAGTGGCTGGCACGTAGTAGGAGCTTTATACTACTTGTTGGTTGATTCCCACACATTTAAGTCAGACTTTGTATGGTTGTTCTGAGAGTTCAGAGAAAGAACTGCCTCTGTAACCAGCTGCACATGCAAAACATTTTCTTCCCAAGCTTTACAGCTATGAAACTGTGAAGTATGTCATTGGGAAAATGACTTCATTTTTACAAAATGTGCTTTTCTCAGGAGCATTGCTGATTGTTAGCTAATTCAGGTATGAGCTTAATTATCTCTAAGTGCCTTTCCTGCTCTAATGTCCTTTGATTCTGTACCTAGCAAGTAGGATAGCCAGCAGTCATTTTTTCATTATTATGCACACAGGTAAATTTTAATGTGCATATGAAAATGTTTTTTATGGGGCATTACATTAAGTCACTGGAACTAATGCACAGTTTATTATTACAGGTTTTGGAGAGTGTAAATTTTAAAGATTATCAGATCATATACTATATCTCTCAGATAAGTACATTTAACTTAATGTAACAATCCTGGGTTCTGTTAGCAGATAATCAGGTTTTGTGCAAGATAATTTGAACTTTTAAAAAATTAGCTTATTGTTCTTGTACTTTAAGGTTAGAACTAAACATCCTTTTCATTCTTCTCAATTTTATTCCATTTGAATATTCATGTTAGTGTGTAGGCCTTTATTTCTTATCCTTTACTCATAAATTCTGAGTAATGACTTATTCCAAGTTGGAAACTGTTATTCAGTCTACTTGTTTCCTTTTCATTCTCTTGATAACTCTGTGCCTTTTTCTTCCAAATTCTATTTCTGGATTTTTTTCCCTGTTGTCTCACTTTTTCTTTGGTCTGGAGATCTGGAGGCCCTGTGATTACTTCTGCAGGGCAACTCGTCTGTTTGTAACTTCAATTGTTAAAGTTCCTGGGGCCACTGGAGACTTTAAGCAACTTGTCATTGGTCCCCAGGCTGATGTCAGATGAAGGATTTGAAACCAGTTCTTTCTGATCTTCCCTTTCCAGCATTCCATACTTTCCCTCTAACTTTGGTTTGTCATGGGGGAAGTGCCAAAAGGAAAATTTATTAAGAAATTTTCAGTGTTTTGAAGTTATTGAACTCAAGCACAAAGTAGTTCACATTCATTCTTTTGAAATTTAGTACCTTCAGAGAGATTAGTTTTCCAGAATTCTAGTCCCTGGGGATCTTTTTACTGGTGTTTACTTTAACTACTTGGTTTCTGATAATAGGTAGACTCTAGAAAGCACCACAGCCTTCCTTTACAGGGAGCAGCTGTTGAGGGCCCCTTTTCTTATAGATGATGCCTTATAAAAAAAATTGTAGAGATGAGTCACTGTAGAAACGTTGTTGAGATGAAAAAAGTAACTGCGGTAGTAGGAGTGCTGGTAAAAAGAATCATTAGTAAAGGGCAGTGTAATGGATGGAGCTTCCATGGCAGTTTTACAGAAAGTCTTGGATGACAACCACCCAGGATGAGAGAGCATAATTGGACTGCTGTTGGTACTGGTTGGGAGAGAACCCAAGTCTGTGACTCCCTGGGAGACTTGGAATAGAAGGAGGAGGTACACTCTAAATGTACTGAACTTCTCAGCTGTGTGCTCTATCTCCTTGGCTTTGCTTTGGGAGTACATATTTTTAAACTGATGGAATTGAAAGGGCAGGAGATGTTGTGCTTCCAACATCAGATCCAGGCAATCTAAAGATAACCCATGTTGCAATGCCTTAATGTGACACTCAATTTTGGTTTCAAGTTATTTGTTGTATTGACCTAAAGGTGTGAATATTGTGATTGTGCCTATATGTGACATTAAATATCAGTTGCTGTAAAGAAAGTTGCTGCACTTGGAAACGTGTGGTTGTTTTTGTTTTTTTTTAAATTAAAGTTTCATTGAGAGGTTCTGACTTCTTATTTGCTTCTTAATCTAATAATATGATCTCTGAAGTTCTTCAGAAAGGGGTAGTAATATGCATTGATGTAAGGTGAAATAAAAACAGTATTTATTCTGAATATAAATTAGAGATTTTTTTTCATTTTATTTCAGATTAAAGCAAAAACTGAATTATTGCTCTCTGCTGAAGCTGCAAAAACGGCTCAAAGAGCAGATCTTCAGAATCACCTGGACACAGCTCAGAATGCATTGCAAGACAAGCAACAGGTATAGGAAGTAAAATGACCTTGTACCTTAAATTGATGCACATTGAAAAGATGACTTGCTAGAGATATATGTTACATTTACATATATGTTTGTGTCTAGTGAGGATTCAGAGCATTTAATTCAGAGTATGGTAGCAACAACCCTTAATGCCACTAAAGTTTTCCACCACACCCTCCTACCTTGGAGACTATGCCAGCGGAATGGGAGATTTAGGGGGGCCCATCTGGCTAGAGAGGTTTCTAGCTTGGGTCCAGAGAAAGAGCTGATGTTGTCTGAAGATCAGCCTTAGCCTGTGTAAGTTTATAGAGGGTTCTTATCAGATGATGAGTTTTCCTCAACCACAGCAGCTCATAATGTCCATTCACAAAGACAGCACTTTATGTTTTACATACTCATAAAAAATATTGACCCCATCCCCCAAACTTTTGTTTATGTAGGTTTTTAGACAGATAGCTGGATAGATGGATGGTGTAGATATAGATATTTACTATGAAAAATTAAAATGTGTTACTATTATCATGAAAACAATTTTGATCTCATGGATTCCCAGGAGTCCCCTGAACCACACTTTGAGCAACACTACATTCAGAGATAGTAGTGTTGTGATCTATGCTGAAGAAAGCCCATGTCCTTAAAATATAAAACACATTTTATTGTCCTTAGCTTAATCATTGTGGCTCCTAAAGCAATTTTCTCCTGAAAAGAGCATTTTTTTAAAAGAATCAGAAAATTGTTGAAAGTGCAACCCTTTCTCAGTGTACAGACCACAACAAGCAGGTTACCAGGATTGTAAGTTACATATTTTTGCAGCCACAGCAACTTGGAAAGATGAAAATGTGGAAGGGGTGCGGGGAAAGCTATGATCTGGACCAGGAGTGGGGAACCTCCAGGCCACATGTGGCCCTCTAGGTCCTTGGGGTGCGACCTTTTGACTGAGTCCAAGTTTTACAGGATAAATCTTTTTATTAAGGGCATTTGTTCAGTGAAGATTGGACTCATTCGAAGGGCCACACTTGAGGACCCAGGGGGTCACATGTGGCCTGGAGGCCCCAAGTTCCCCATCCCTGATCTGATTTGATGTTCTTCCATTTCTTATCATGGAACCTGAAAGTGTTGATTTTTAATTATACTGTTTAGTTTTAAGTAATCTAATTGGGGCAGAAGTAAGTTAGCCTGACTGAAACTCTCTTCAATTTTCACCTTTATAGGAGTTCAATAAAATCAGTAATCAGTTGGATGAAGTAACTGCCCAGCTACATGATAAGCAAGACCACTGTGCCCAGCTGGAAGTCTTCATTAAGGAACTGAAAGAGAAACAGCTCTCTTATGAACAGAAATCTGAAGAATTAGAGGGACAAGTAAAGGTTTGTGATAAAACAGTTATAAAAATGTGTACATTTGTAAAATTTTAAAAAAAAAAAACAAACCAATAATTGTAAAGCATATTTTTGCTATAGTTTTTTTCTGATATAAAATTCCTTTTAATCACCTGCACATTGTAATAATTATCCTGAGATGTTAAAAACTGAAGAATCATCAAAGAGAGACAAGGATTTTCTAACTAGCCTGCAGTTAGCAGTCTTCCCAGAGCCTTCCATGTAATCAGTGTATTACAGTGATTGATATCAGCTCATAGAGAGATCTCCAGTGCAGTGTCCCATAAACCTCCCTAGCTGTCTAACATTTACAGTTCATGGCATGCTTAGATTTTCAGGTGATAGCTGGGAGGGATAGCTACCATGTTAGAATATAGACTGGAAGGACCAGCAGATCTTGATAGATTAAAATAATGAATGGACCAGATATTAAATAAAACTGAGTATGGATAAATGGAAAGTTCTGTGGTTGGGCTCAAGACTGAGCTGCTCAGGTATGTGAGAGAGCCATTGTGTAGTGAGACAGCAATGATTGGAGAAAGATTTGAGTTGATTTTAAGCTTAACATGAATCAACACTGTGTAAAAGAAAAGGACATACTGGGCTTCCTTAAGAGGACCCGTCCACTGTCCAGGATGAATGGGGTCTGGGGATTCTCTGCTCTGGACTGATCACCTTGTCAGAGGACTGAATGAAAATCTTTCGATTCAGTTGTATTGAGTGGCTACAGTATTCAGTTCTGGGTTTCATTTTTTAGGAAGGACATCTCAGTAGGACTGCTTTAAAAGAAGGTAACCAGAATGGTGAGGGGACGAAAAGTCACATGGGACCCAACTGAGGGTGCTGAGAGAAGTCATAGGGCTGCTACTTGGGAGAGTGATTGATTACACGTGTTCTGTTTGGTTCTGGAGGGCAAAGTTTGGTGGAATTTACAAAAAGGTTGTGTATGGTTTTTTTTTTTTTAAATCCCTATCGATGAGAACTGTCTTAAAGTAGATAGAATGGACTTTGTCAGAAGGTAACAAGAGTCCTGTCACTCATGGTCATCAGGTAGAGGCTGTTTAAGCACTTAGAGAAAAGAAATTGCTCTGTGAGTCAGGCATGGGAAAAAGATGTTCCTCTTACCCTTGAGATTCTGTGAGATTGTCACCCCACCAGCAGGCTCTCAAGAGTCCAGTTAGGTACAGTTGATAACCCTATTGAATATGCTAGTGCTTTTTATTGCCAATTTTTTTAGAATGAAATTCATTTGCATAAAATAGTTTAAGAAATTTTTTCTTTTCCAAGTGTTTTAAAAACAATAATACATAAGGTGATCCAAAAGCTTTAGTGCAGTTTTCAGCTATTGAACACTAGTTTAGTTTGAGCTAGTAAAACTGCACTAAGGTTTTTTGGACATTGTTTGTGGGGGAGTGCACAAGCATGTGTGTATGCGCGTGTGTGTATGTGCACACATCAAAGTTACCTGTTGTATTTAGCAAGTACAGAACTGTAGGGTAAAATGTGTCTAGCTATTCAAACAATACTGTAAGTGGTCTAAGGGGTATTCATTTTGCTTGTATGCAGAGAGAACAGGATTTTTCAGTAATAACATCTAAATAGTTCAATCAGATAAATGACTACAGTAATTAGAATAGATGACATAATTATAAGCATGAGTAATTAAACTGATATCATTTCTTTAATCTCAAGGATAATATTTCTCTGATTATAAATTTGTAATTTCATTTTTTCTTTGTTTTTGAGTTTTTTGATTTCCACTAAAAAGGCAGCTTGATAAAGTGGAGTCAGAAAGACACCAGTTTAAATTCTGCCTCTGACATGTTAGGCTGCTCTCCAGAATGACTGAGGACCTGCATCAGTGGGAGGAATTGTTTTACACCAGAAGTTCTCCAGACTGATGATATCACAGACCTACTCACTTCCACACACACACAAAAGTAGCTTGTAAACATTTTTCTGTTGTTTAGAATTCCTATTCAGAATTTTTTTTCTTATAATTTAAAGGAGCATTTCATGGTTATTTCTGAAGACTGGCCCAAGAAAACAAAAGTGGAATAATGTAGACTCTGTAATAGGAAATTCTTTGTTAATTACACTAAAATAGCCAATAAAGTTGCACTTTTTGTTTCATAGAAACTGGAGGCTGATATTCTTGAAGCTAAAGCAAATAAGGAACAGATTTTACATGATCTCCAGGAGCAAAGGCAGCAGAACGCCGAGTTAAGTCTCCGAGCTGCAGAGCTGAGCCAACAGCTGGAAGCTGAGAGAGAAGTGTAAGCCAACGTATTTTCAAAGTGGATATTGTTTATTTTGCTATTTCCACAAAGGTTTCATATTGTTTATTATTATTTCATATTTATTAAATGTTTACATTAAATGTGTTGAATCCATGTATGGAAATGTTCATTTGAAATGGAAATTAAACCTATCATAATCCAGTAGAGCCATTTTGCTTCTTTTGGATAGGGCAAGAAAAATATCAGTTTGAATCATCTGATACTCTGGGTTTTGTTTTGGTTTTTTAGTCATCTGTCTAGTTGACCAGGGTAAAACAGTTGCCTGGAATTACTCACAGATTTGAGTAAAACAATGTAGAGTTAACAAAAGAAGGGACTGTGTGGGGCCACAGCTCCATGGAGGGGTGCCCAAGTAAGCCATTGGGACAGGGAGTCTTCTCTTGGCAGCAGCCCAAACTCCTGTGAGTAATGACTGACCTGGCATTCATAGAGGATGCCAAGGGACGCCCTGGCTCTCCCTAGAAACCCTGCTTGGCACAATCTCCCAACTCATGGTTCTGTTCCAGTTGCTTTGGTTGCTGCTACTCGGTTCCTGTGGTTAGGGTCCTGGATAATCTGGGGAAAATTTAAGGGGTGTGCACAGGAAACACATGACCATGACTCTTTAGGGTGGCTTGGAAGGCATTCTAACTATTTTAGCAACTATTTAGTAACTTTTATTAAAATTTATTTTGGTTGTAGGAATATAATGGCCTTAAACCCTGTTACTAACTTGGAGAACCACTTTATTATTAGTGAAATTTAATATATTACCATTTCTAATCTTCCACATGCTCAGCTTCCTATTTTCCTAAATCTTCATGAGAGAAGGAAAAGGAGTTCTAATGATATGATCCAGAGGATGAAAAGTTAGAAAATTTTAAGATCTGTTAGCTTTAAACATCTTGCTTACATCTTTCATCATAATGAGAATATTCTTTATTAAAATGTTTTAGAACTTATAATGATCATAAGGCACACTGCAAATGCAGTGCATATGCACACACACGCATACACACATGCACACACACACAGTTGTGGAATTTGAGAATTGCAAGGGAGCTCAGTGGCCATCTCATCCATGAAAGAAAGAAATCTGCGTTAAAACATGGTTGATAAGGTGGAAGTCGATTCTTCCTCTGCTATAGGTGTTTATGTGAGCTCAAAGTATTATTAATCAAGTTGCCAAGTCTGAATGATTTTATTTCTTTCCTGGAAAATTTAGTCATTCTCCATTGTTGAACTAGTCCAGTCTTAACCTACCTAGTTCATGTCATTTGGTTTATGAGATGTTGAAAATGCCACACATTTATTCTTCTATTGGCAAAGAATCTTTAAAAACTCTTTTAAGTGCAAAGAGAGTATATGTGATAATATTTGAGAGTTGTCTCTTTGTTTTAGAACAGGTTGTTGGGAAATATTTTTCCCTACTCCATTCCAGAAAAAGACTTTTTTCTTCACTTCTGTAGGCCTGGATTAAGTCAGGTGTTGTATTGATAGTCAAAACTTATTTATATGATGTGCTTCATGCTTTGCCATAAAAAAGAAAGTAGCAAAGCCCTGTGTGTTACTTAGGGGCTAGCAGAAGGAGAGATTTCCCTTCCAGGTGCACGAAATGTACTTGATCAAGGAAAGAGCATTGACTGCATGTCAGGAGACCTGGATCCTAGGCTTGGATCTGTCACTAGCTTTGTGACCTGGGGTGAGTCATGTAACTTCTTTGAATCTCAGGTCCCTTCTCTGTCAAGTAAGGGGTTTAGATCATTTGATCTCTGTAGTCCCTTCCAGTTCTGTTATCCTATAAAATTATATCATTAAATTAATTTCACTTATGGACTACAAGAGAAAAAAATTATAGATATGCTGCTAATATCGGCTGACTTTTAAAGGTTTTAAACTTTTTTTTGTAAAACATTTAGCGTCTCTAAAGCCCATTTGGATCTGCGGAAAAAATCTGATGCCCTTGAACATGCAACACATGTACTTTCCAAACATGAGAAAGAAAAAGCTGACCTTAAGCAAGAGCTTCAGAAATTGCATCAAGATGCAGAGAGTCAACGTAAGGAATTGGATGGCAAGATGCAAGCAGCAGTGACAGATTTACAGCAAGTGAAGGTGGAGAGAGACCGTCTAGTAAAGGAGCTTTCCACAACCAAAGACAAATTAGCAAAAACCTCAGAGTCTCTGAAAGACTCAAAGAATGAATTAGAAAAGGAAAAGCAGAGTGGAAAAACAGCTTCAGTAGAATTGGTTAGTTATACCTGTTTACTTTTCTGGGAAATTATGCTTATTTTATATTTTGTGTAATTATTTTAGGGCCTTTATTTAGTAACTTACTGTATTCCTTTGCATTTCCATTTAATTCCCGTTTGAATTTTGGGGGCCACTGGTACAAGCAGTGTAAGAGACTTAATTGTTTCTTCACAGGATTTTTATGAGGGAGTGATGACTAGTTGTTTTCTGTATATGAGAACAACGTAAGATGAAATAGATTGAAATAAAAGCAGGAAAAATTTAGATTGGATGTAAATAAAATAAATTGGAAAATGATTATACAGTTTCATTTCCCAGAAATAAAATTTTAAGACTTGAATAGGCAGCAGTTTTTTGCAAAAGCAGATAGGAAGCACTTTTTATTGGTGACAAAGGCCTGCTCTTTACTTAAGTATTGTGGCGTCAGGCAAATTAGTTAACCTTCCTGTCTCAGTTTTCTCATTTGTAAGATGTGGGGAGGGATTAGATCAGAGGTGTCAAACTCTCAGCAGGGAGAGAACAAAGCCTCCCAGTGTGACAGAACCAGATTAAAATAAAATTAGGAAATATTGAACAAAATACATAAAAATACAGTACAAAGTAGATAATGTTAATTTGTGCTTTCCATAGTCCACGTGTTTTTGTCCATTTCTGTTTCAGTTGACACGACTGGACTAGAGGACAGCTCTAAGGTCCTTCTGACTATTAAAAGCCTTTGATCCTGAAGGCATAGATATCCAAGTCCCTGACTGAATTAAGAAACTAGATCGGATGACCTTTTGAGATGTCTTCCGATTCCTTTTAGCTATATTTTGGTTATTTAAAAAGAGCCCTTGTCCTGATTTCAAGGAGGGACTCTGCTACTTACCTCTTCAACCTTTGCCAAGTCCTTTCCCTTCTCTGCCTTGTTTTCTTTATCTCAAAAATGAGAGGTTTGTTCTAGGTTATCTCTAAGATCTTCAGCATTCTTTGAGTTACATATACCAAGTGAAGCAAAAAATAAAGCATGTTCTTTTTAAGGAATAATTTTGAAGGTGCTGTGAATTCTCTTGAGAGTCTAAGAACAGAGAAATGGCACAGACTTTTAAGCAAGCTCTCCCAGGTCTGGCCCCTGGATCTCTGCCCTCCATCATAGACCACCTAAGCCACCCAGTGCCTCAACAAGACATTCTTCTGTAAAACAGCCCTCAAATGGTCATTTGGCCTTGCTCTTCTTTAGCTACCCGCAGGATGTTAGAATCTTAGATCTCAGTTTTGCCTGAAATGGTTAGATTTTCCACAATCTTGGACTGTGAAATTACTCTGTCTTACCATAATGGTCCTGGTTTTTTTCTGTTCTTCTGACCCTGTGTCTCCCTCTCTCACCCTGGCTGGAAGTGTAGCAGCCCTACTCCTGATTGGCCCAGGAGCTTTGGCCTGCTCTGGTTCTGACATGGGCCAGTTGAGTCCTCCTTATGCAGCGTGCGGCCCCCCGGTTTCCCACGTGATCAACTTGGCTTCCTGCAGCTCAGAGCTCCTTTGCCAAAGGGAGCCACCAGCTCCAGCTTCCTCTGCAAGTGTTACAATGCGTCCCAGCTCTCTCCCTTACCATAGTCTCTCCTTCTGGCTCTTCTCCTGCTCCTCTCTTCCTCTCTGCCCCTTCTCCCAGTCCAGCCACCATTGTTTGGGTGTCACTTTCTCCCCTTCAGTCTTTACTCCCTAGTTGAGTGAGTTGTGTTGTATGTTGCTCTCACCCTCAACTCTCTTGCTCTTGTGCCCTACTATCTTCCACTCTCAAAATCTTTTCCTAGTCAGAGCTTCTGGAAGGAGTCTCTGGGACTGTGTCTGCTGGGCCTGCTATTCCGACATCTCAGCTGACCTCCATCCTTTGATGCTGACCTCCATCCTTTGATTCTTCCCTGATTGACTCACCATCATATTGGCCACAGGAGCTGTTCCAGACTTTCACCTTAAGTGCCAGTCTCCCCTGGTCCCTCCCACCCCTGACCTCAGCAGCTTTGACTCTTCCTTTTCTCCCACATTCCATGTCCAGTCATTTACCATCTCCTCTTCATTATACCTCCATACTGTATTTCACATTCATCTCCTCTCCACCATGGCCACCATCCTAGTTCAAGTCTGAGTGGTGTCTAGTCTCTTCGCTCTAGCCAACTGGTCCAGTTGCCAAAATAGCTTTCCCAAGGTACTTCAATTCTGCCACCTCCTCAGTCTGGCTCCAGCCGTCTTTTCCAGAATTCTTTCACACAGTCTCCTTCGCCCAGAAGGCTGTGTCTCTGTAATGTGCTGAAGGATCTCTGGAATTGGAATCTGAGAATGTGGCTTGTGCCACACTACAACCAACATAGGTCATTTCCCTTCTTGAGCCTCCATTTCCTTATTTATAAAATGAAGGGGCTGGACTAGAGAACCTTCAAAGGTCATTCCAACTCTAAGTCCTATACCTAGCCTATATTGCAGGTAGAGTGGATAGGCCACTCACTGAGACCCTCAGTAACACTGTCAAGTGTTTTGCAAACCTTGAAGTGCTATGGAAATGCTACCTCTCTAGTATTAGGATTCCTTTTCATGGCAAGACAGGTTGTTCTTTATACACTATTGTGTGTATGTATATGCATGTATGTGTATCTGTGTATATGTATGTGTGTATTGGTGTATATGTGTACATGTGTGCACATGAGGGTGTATGGGGGAACATATTGAGGGGTATTGCAACCCATCGGATGGTGGGTAGTTTAATGATTCCCATCATGGCCTAGTATTTATTTTGAAATACATAGAGTATCTAAATAATTTCCAAAAATGCTCCTTGGATAATATAGTTTACATTTTACAGGAAAAGATTTGCAAGGAACTAAAACATCAAGTACAGACTGAATGTGCCATTAAGGAAAAGAATGAATCGAAGAAGTTATTTGAAAAGGAGAAGGAGGTAAGATTTTCTTCTTCCTGTGAGAGTAAGAATGATAAAAGGACGTAATTAAGCCTTTCCATTTCCAAATTATTTTCAACAGAGAAGCTTAGCACACAGGATGACTTGTTCAGTTTGAAGGACAGTGAGCGAAGGTTTGACTTGTGTGTCCTGTGATCAGTGACCTGTACGTTAGCGACTGGGCAGAGGGATCCTCGGTCACTGGGTAAGACTGCCTGTGCCTTTCTTCCTTTCCTAGACTACTCAGCAGCTGAAATCGCACCCCAGTTCTGCGAAGGAACAAGTCTTACATGTTCAGAATGATTCAAAAGAAAAGGAAAGAGAGGAGCAGCAGCTTCAGGGGAAACTCAGTTCTCTGAAGCAGTTACTTGAGCAGAGGAAGAAGCAGACTGAAAAACTTCAAGAAGAAATGAAAACGACACTTTCCCAGAAGGTCTGATACTGTGTTCACTTGTTGTGTGTAAATTAATGCCAGGTTTAGCATGATAAAGTAAATGAACAGTGTCCTCCTCAGTGAGTGCTTCATATGTGAATAAGGAATTTTTCAACATTAAAATTATAGAAAGTTTGGATATTGTGGCAAATATTTAATATGGAAATACTTTAAATATGATTGTGAATCACTTTCTCTTTTTTAAGGCTAAGAAGTATGAATTAGCTTGCATCCATTCTTTTGTTACCTTTTCTACAACTTCCCCCTTTTGCACTCTGCAAGGCGGGGCGGTGGGCAGGCCTGGTGTTGGGAAGGCCTGAGTTTAAATCCAGCCTCAGAAACATACTAGCTATGTGACCTTGGGCAAGTCCTTTAACCTCTGTTTGTCTGACTTTCCTTATCTGTAAAATGGCAATCATAACAGCACTTACCTTCCAAGGTGATTGTAAGGATCCAATGAGATTATAATTGTAAAGCTCTTAACGCAGTAACTGGCATGTAGGAGGTGCTGTATGTTATTGTTATTATTATTGTAGTGGTAGTGGTAGTGGTCAAGTAGCATTACCTCAGGAATTCTGAAGTTCCTTAGTCTTATCACAACCTCCTCTTGTTCCTTCATCCGTCTCACTCTTAACTGAAGCCATTTTTTGTCTTCATAGTCTTTTAACTTCCCCTGATCAGTAGGTAACTCCAGTGCTGCCTTCACCATGGCTTTCTTATCTCACCCTCATCTGTAGTTGATTATAACTAAACAAAATCACGCAGCCGTGTCGTTGAAGTCGGGGACAATTTCATGTTATTGAACTTCATCTTTGTTGCTACTCAACTAATTCTTTATTTCTTCTTGATTCCCTTTTGCATCTAAAGGTGACTGTCTAACACCTTTTCCATTCTCCTCGAGTTTCCAAGCCACTTCCAACCCTCCTAACTTTTCAGGGGATAAACTTGCCTTCTTTAGTCCTTCAGAAGATTGAGTCCTTCACTTGTGAGTTCCCTCAGCTTCCCTCCTGTGTTTCTCAAGCCTCTTTATTTTTCTGTTTTTTCCTCTCTCCTATCTTAGAAGAAGATATGGCTTTGTTTTTGTGTCAGAGATAAATTTGTCCCCTGTTACTTAGTCCGTTGGGGACTTTGTAGTCTCAGTAATCCCTGTACCTCTCTTGTACTATTTCTCTCTTCACTGATTCCTCCTTTCCTCCTTCAAACATACTCAGGTAAAGCCTTTCCTAAAAATACCCCACAGTTCACCTCTGCCGCTGCTGCCCCTTTATCTGTCTCTCTGCTTTCTGTTACTTTCAGTTTTCCAGGAAGAGCAGTTTCGAGTCATTTCCTCCACTTTGTCTCCCCTCATTCATCCCTCATAATCTTCTTTCCTATTCTTCTGCTCCACTGAAGCTGTTCTTTAAGACTGTCAGATGACTTAGTCACCAGACCTTGACTCTTTTTCTTGATGGTCTTACCTTCCCTTGGTTTCTGTGGCTGCTCCACCCTCTTCTCCCTCTCTGACCGTCCCTCTGGCCTCTTCTGTGGCTCCTCTTCTCATTTCTTTATTGTAGGCATTCCCCAAAGTTAATTCTTGAGCCTGATAATCACATCTCTCCCTGAAGGTTTGGTTATTCCTTCGGTGTACATCTATCTCCAGAGTAGGCCTCTTTCCTTAGTCTCCACCAAACTCTTCATTTTCCTACCCGCACCTGCTTCTCCTTCCGACTTCCTTAATGGCACTTGTTACCACTGTTTTCTAGGCATCTGTACTTGAAATTTAGGAACAGCTTAGTTACCTCTCCTTCCTTTGCGTCCCATCCGTGGGGTTTACTTTCACAGTATTTCTTTCATTTGCCCTTTATTTCCGCGAGCAGCACCCCCGTTCAGTCTTTAGTTAGCTTGTGCCTCGATGATTATTAGTTTCTAGCTGACTTCCCCTTCCTTAGTCCATCCTGCTCTTGCCAAAGTACTCTCTCTTCTGGACGGTGCTGCTCAGGTTTTTCTCCTGTTCAGACCTTGTAATGCCTTTCCATTGCTCATAGGATAAAGCTCCCCTCCATTGTGGGTTCAGCCTCCAGCCAAAATGGGCTGTGTGCGCTCGAACGTGTCGGCCTCGCCGTATCCATTTCTCCCTGCCTCCTCTCTTCTCGCCTTCGTTGTGCCTGGAGCGTGCGCTTCTCCAGGTCTGCCTTTGGATTCTGCCTGTCCTTCCTGCTTACATACTGCTAACCCTACAAAGCTTCTCCACCCACCCATCCCGGTTAGCGTGGATCTTCCTCTCCGTTGTACTTGTACATTTATCCTTTTGTCTTTGTTTACGTTTCTCCCACCTTTCCTGAACACTATTTAAACCCGCACAGAGCAGAGATTGTTTCTTACTCGACCTTTTCTCTTGCTGTCATTCTCTGAACACAGCAGGAGGTGTTTCATTGAACTTAATTTAATCTAAAGCGTGATTAGATAATCTTAATATGTTAGAAAATAAATTGAGAATTTTTAGAAAAACGTTGTTTTGAATGAAAATGTCAAAAATGAAGCCCATAAATGAAATAACATTTGGAAATGTCAGAAGTGTCAAGTTCAGTATAAATAGAAAAAACTTTTGTTTTCTATTTTAAGGATAACCATAAGGAACATTCGTTTTGTGACCTGTTTGAAATTGATTTCTGCTCACCGCTGCAGACTTTTTTCCCCTCCTTTTTGTTCTTCCATATACTTCCTTACATATATTTGTATGGACTGAGCCATCTTCGTCATAAAGGAGAGATTTATTTGGGATCTTAATTGAAAAACATGTTTTCTCCATGCTCTAGTGATGTAGCTATTTTTATTTGTGCGTTAACTTTTTTTAAGGAAGATGCTGAATTAATATTACTGCTGTTTAGAAGCAGATACAGTGTTTCTGTATTAAGAATTCAGTGGCATGGAGTCAAAACCAGTGTCTATACTGTAAATGTGAAAAATGACAAAACACAGACTATGCTTACGAAATGTGTGTTTTCATTTAACTTTGTTATTTTTGAATCAGTCTAAAAAATCTAGCCCAAATTGTTCATTAGATTTTTCCTCTTTTCAAGTACTAAAGCTCCAGTGATTATATGTAAAAAAGACAAAATGATTTTTTATCAGTCTTTTTTCTTGAGGTCAGTAGTTTTCAGACATTTCTTTTGGCTAATAATCTTTTTATACTAGCTAGTCTAGTCCAGGATTTTTAGATTCAAGAGAATACTTCTTACTGTTAGCTCACATTTTCATCAGTGAACTGTATGATGGAATAAATGGCATGTTTATTAGCCTTATTGCAGATGACTCTGACAGAGGCAGGGGAGAAGTCAGCCTTAAAGAAATCAGATTAAAAATAACCTTGAGAAATTAGAAAAGAGTCCAGACACATAGATGGGAATGATCAGGATAGAATATAGACAAGTATAGAGTGGTAAGATACACTTTGGGAAGAAATATAAGGTATATGGAAATATTTCGCAACACAGGAACTAACTAGCCAATGGTATGTCAGAAATAATGGGTCCAAATTTTTTCAGTGAACAACCTTGTAACACAGAAAAACAAGTATAGAATACTGCAAGCATGAGGACGTGCTGCATTCTTTGTGACCATCACTGCTTAGCATCTGCTCTCTCCTGATGGCTCAGTTTGGGAGTCTTCATGTGCATAACTTGGGAGTGGAGAACTGAGAGAAAAGGTCAAAGTCATTTAGCACGGTGAATGGAATTCATTCTAAAGAACAGTTAAACAGTGGTTTCCAAATACTTGAAAATCTCGTATAGAAAGGTGATGGCCAGCTGCTCTATAGCTCCTCATGAGTTTTCTCATGAAGAGAAAACAGGGCCAACAAGCATAGCATGGGTGGGTCAGGTTTCATATAAGAGATCCACGGTGGTGAGTTACTGAGGGAGGCTGTAGGGTAGCTTGGGATGAAGCTGTCATTGTCTGAGATGGTTTAAGTCAGGGGCTCTTAATTCCTTTAATTCTGAAATCATAAATAGATTTCTGGACACCTAGGAACTTAGATGGAAAAAAACAATTGCATCTTTATTTTCATTAACCTTTGGTTTTCTTTATACTCACATGTATTTTATTTTATGCATTTAAAAACATTCTGAAAAGGAATCCAAAGGCTTCACCAGACTGCCAAAAGGGTATGTCCTGGTTTAAGCATAGTCCATTTGAAGGTACTTATTTAAAAAAAAAAAAAGAAAAGAAAAAAACTTTGTTTAAAAAAATTATTTTTTATCCAAAATAGCTTTTCCCATACTTGGCCCCCCAACATTATTTCAAATTAGCTCTAGTTTCTTCCCTGTAGCAGAGATAATTTTATCAGTCTTTCATACTAGTCTCTACATCTTAATCATAAATCAACCTTTTGGACCACCCAGAATCATAGCTTGTCAGTGATCTTTATAGATGAGGAAATTCAGGTCCAAAGGCAGTACAGCGACTTGCCCAGGGCACCAGGAGTAAGTTTGAAGGACATTTTAAACTTGGGTCCTTTGACTCCAGAGGTGGTCCTCTTGCAGATTATTTAGGACATAAAGCATAGTTAATTGCTGAACTAGATTTTTTTAAATTTTTTTATATTTTTGTTCATCACTTGAAAAAATTATGTTGGAAAACAACTTTTTTTTTGTAGTTTTTTTGATTACCGTGATAAAATAATGGTCTGAACTTAAAAATTCTTTTTCGAAAGAAATAAAATTTTACAACACAAACCTACATGCAATCCAGTGTTTTCCCATATCACTCTGAATGGAACAGAGTACAAGTGAATTCCTAAATAAATCCAACTTCTTATTCTAGAGTTTTGTGGCTGTTTTTTGACTTACAATTGTTAAACCACTATCTGTGTGTTTCAGACAGAGCTTGAGAATAAGCTTGAGCAGCAGATAACTCTGTCATGCCAGAGCCTCGCCACAGAGAGAGACAAGCTTTCTGCTTTGCAGAACACGTACGAAGAGAGTCAGGAGCGTCTCAAACAGCTCCAGTCTGACTTCTATGGAAAAGAATCTGAGCTGCTAGCCACGAGACAGGATCTCAAGGTATGACAAGCTCTAGGAGGTGAATTCAATAGGTATTTGTTTGATAAACAAGCATTTATCTGTTAAGTGCCTTACCCCATGCCAGGTCCCAAGAGTAAGCACACGGCACTCCTTGCCATCCAGGAGCCATCAAGGAACATTCTATTCAGGGAAACAACATGCATGTACGTAGTGAAACACAAACCAGATGCAAAGCATATATAAAATACACATGTATGTAGGTACAGGTGTGTGTATTTTTGCGGAGAGGCAGGACTGACACTTGGGGAGATTGGAAAAGCCTTCCAATCTTGTTGGACGGGGCACATGAACTGAGCTGTAATGGAAGCTAGCGATTCCACAAATGAAGGTCTGAAGAGGGAGCCCATATATGGAAGATGGACCTCTGTGGTTGAGGAAGAGGCTGACTAGTGGTTCGAGTGTGGAGCTCAGTTTTACAGATAAACACACCTGTGAAGATAGGCTGGAACTTGTTTTAAATGACCCATTGGGATTTAGAATTTATCCCAGAAGCAATAGAGAGTCACTGGGGAGGAACACAGTCAAACTCGTACTTTAGGAACATCTTTTTGGCAGCTGGTGGAGGTTGATTTGGAGAGGGGAGAGGCTTGAGAGAATTCTAGGGGCCTTTTAGGAGGGCTTTGTATAGTACAGATGGAAGATGATGGTGCAGTGAACTAAGGTGCGTCCTGTGAGAGGAAAGGATGCACGTGACGGAAGGACAGCCTACAAACCTTGGCTGCTGGTTCCATATAGTGGGACAGATGGAAGCGTGAAAGGTCAAGGGTAATTTCAAGGTTCTGAACTTGGGTGACTGAAGGAATAGTAGCACCTTTGACAAATAAGGGAAATTGGAAGAGAAGGTTGTATTTGGAGCAAAGCTAATACTGATTTATATATAGGGAGAAGCTTCAGTGCTTATGTGAGAAGAGACATGTTTGAAGTTTGAAAAAAATTTAAGTCTTTTTTTCTTGTAACTGTGCATATCAATTCACTTAAAAATGATTGTGTCATGCAAGGGGAGAAATGAAAAAACCAAGATACGGCATCTTCCTCAAGAAAATGCAGACGCAGAAGTCACTATAATACTGGGAAAATAGTAATAGAAATTGTAAATTTGTAAAATTGTAATAAAAGTATATACAGATAAATCTCGTGAGATATACACACACACACATATGTGTGTATATATATATATATATATACATATATATATATGTACATATAAAGGTCTGATTCAATTTAGTCTTTAGGAAATATTCATTAGCAAATACGTTTATTAAAGGTACTTTTGCAGTTCTGTTATGGAGCATGATCATTCATAAGGAAGGTCCTGTGTGGTTTTTAGGTAAAAATCTTGCATGATTGTAGACCTTTCTAGGAAATACAAATGCAAGGACAGTTTGACATTAGAAAAAACACTTAAATATAATTAGTCACATCAGTAACAAAAGAAATAAAACACAAATGATTCTCAGTTATATAAAATGAAGCTTTTACAAAAATGAACTCAATATTGTAAGAAGAAAAGATACAAATTGGGGGAAAATATTTACCGGAGATAGTGAATTCCTCTGATAGAAGTCTCACATTCAGAATCTGTAGGAATTGACTTGGATTTGGTTGTTAAGAGCCAGTTCCCAGTGGATAGGTGGTCTTAAGGTCTGTACAGTTTTCAAATTGATTGGCAGTTTAGGACAGGGCAGCTAGAGCTAAAATAGTAACTGGAAATATATAGTGCAGAAACAAATGTGATGTGTATGGTAGCTGCTACTCCAGGATGTACCATTTATCAAGTACTGGGGATACAAAGGCAAAGGCCCTGAGAGAACTCATACACCTCTAATTATATACAGAGCAATTCAGTATCATTTCAGGGAGATAGTTGGTACAAGGAGCTGGAAGGGTCAAAAAAAAAGTCTTCTGTAGGAAGTTGCTGAGCTTTGGAGGAAATGAAAGGATTCTAAGAGTCAGAGGAGGGAGGGCATTGGCATGGGGACAACCAGTACAAAGGCATAGAAATAGAAAATACTCTGTTGTGTGTGAGAAACAGCAGAAAGGCTGATTTAGCTGAACTCTTGATGTCGAGTAAGCCTTGAAAGGCTTATAGGGTAACAAATGAAATTATTGTACATTTGGAATACTGAGATGAACCAGTTTGGCTGCTATATTTATGCTGGTAAATTTCATTCTATTAGTCATCCACACATCCACATGATCGTTCTTAGATATTGTTTGGTAAATGGATTATTGCAATACTATGATAAGAATCTACATGTTCTATGCCATATTTTGACACTTTGGATATTGTCAATAAGTGAATAACCACTTGCCTCACTCTTCTCCATGCCCATGCAGATATCCAGTTATTTTTATCTATTGAAACATAATCAGGCAATTTTTTCAGTGATGTTATTTGGTACGTTCTGTATCCAGGGACTTATAATTCTCAAAGAAAAATTTGTGATTTACAGGTATGAGAATGGACTAGCTTTTGGCCTGTCATTTCTTACTCTCCTGAGCCTAGTTTTCCAACATATTTTTCGTCACTTTCTCTATGCTTACCTGTGCATTGAAATCACTGATAATTGACTGATTTAATTTGGATGCTCTTTCCATGTTTTTATTAGCATTTCTCTACCTTTTCCTGTGCAACAAATGTTAGTCCATAATATTCACACAGATATTCTCAGAAAATCTTACTGTGAAACCTTCAACATGAACTAACAGAATGTCACATGAGATGTTTCTTTTTACCCTTGGGCAATTTAAAATCAACTTCAGTATGTCCTAGGCTCATAGCTCCAGAGCTGGAATGGGCCACAAAAGCCATCAAGTCCAGCTTCTTTATTTTATGTATATGGAACCTGATGCCTTGGGAAGTTCAGTGACTTATCTAAGGTCACATACACAGTGAGGCTCAGGATTTGAACGCAGGTCCTTAAGCTCCAGAGCCAGCATTCTTTCTCATCTCACATCGTTTCCACTATCTTATTTACCTTGCCAAGAATAATCTGTGAGCCATCCTTCTATTTAGCACCAACTTTTGTCTTCTGATTTTGTTTATGTTGTAAATGTCAAGATTGCTGTAATTCACTTCTTTGAGTGACATGTTTGTCCCTTGATCACTGAACAATCCCTGCCATTGAAAGTACTCGTAGCTCAGTTAATGTTTGTAGCTAATCTAAAAACCATGGTTCTTAGCACCCTTGTCTCCCCTTTCCTTCATTTTGCCACCTTCCATGCCCCCTTGGAAGGGGCTACACAGTTCTGAGGGCCATTTTGTATTTGTTTTATTTTGTCTCGTGGTTTACCATGGCCAAATAATTCATCAAGTGGAAGTCTGCGAAGTGGGAGCTTCTCTAACCCTGGCTGTAACCGTCCTTGGAAATATGCTGCCAGGACTATTTTCATATCATTTCCAGTGTAGAAGAACCTAGTCGAGTTCCTGTTTTGTTGGCATAGCTTTGAAAACACGATGAAGCAGTAGAGATGGATTTGGTGATTTCCTTCACCAGATACTTACTACAAGTTATATTGGATTCAAACAGTAATAACAGAATAGAAATGCTGTAGTTTGAAAGAACAGATCACGAATGGAACTTACTGATGCAGGTTCTTTGTGTGATCAGGAATATTTTCTGTAGGATGCCAGGCAGGAAAAGTAAACCTTGAATGAAGTCCTTTCTCCAGGCCTTATCTTGGCATAAGAGTGGCCCAGATTTCTGGAAGGCTCTGGCAGGTCCTACCAACCCAGGAATGTTTCAAGTATGGCTCAGCCTGTATGTCTCACGTTAGGGCCAGCCTAGCTGAATGGAGAAAGGCTTCCCTTGGGTTACTTCAATCCCATCTTCACAAGTCTAAAGGGCTTGTCTTCTTTGTTGATGGGGGGAGAACCCACATTAATGAAATGGTGGATCCCTTACAGATATCTTATGGGAGGCTGACAACAACCCCAGGAGGCAGGCACTGTTATTATCCCCCATTTTACAGATGCGGAAGCTGAGGTGAACAGGTTAAGTGACTTGCCCAGGATTCACACAATAGGTGGGTATGAGGCATTGGATTTGAAGCCGAGTCTTCCTGACTCCCGGCCTGGTGCTGTGCCCGCTGTCATTTCGCATGATCTGGTTAGCCGTCCAACAGAATCTTTAGAACTCCCTAATCTGACGGCATTTCGAAGAGTCATGCTTCTAGAGCCTTGCCACGGGACTGGGGCTGCTCATGGCTCCACATTTAGGGCGGGTGTCCTCCGGCGTCTGAGCCCTAAAGCGGCTTTTTATAAGTTGTTAATTATCATGACATCCTTGTAAAATGGGGGCTGGCGCATCTCATTCCAATCACTTTGTCAGCGTCAGAGTCACGGGCACAGCCGGGGCTAAGACCTTCTCTTTTAATGTGTCGCTGTGATGACGACTAGAGTTATATCAGTGTGTGCTGTCTGTGTGCGCACACTATGTAAGCTAAAAATAATGATGGCTATATTTCTATGGTTCTTTAAGGTTTGCAAAGTGCCCTACACATATTGTCTCATTCGTTGTCTCCCAGCAACCCTTTGAGATCGGTCCTGTTATCATCCCTGTTGTATAGATGAGGAAACTGGGGCTGAAAGAGATGAAATGATTTGCCTAGGGATCAGTCAGCTAATGGAGGCAGCTCGATGGCTCAGTGGATGGAGTGCTGGGCCTTGTATCAGGAAGACCTGAGTTCAGATCCTAATTTTGACATATTTTGGCTGTATGAATATTGACAATTCACTTGGTGGCACCATAGTACATAGAGCAGTGGGTCTGCAGTCAGGAAGACTTGAGTTCAAGTCTAGCTTCACACATTTAATCGCTGGGTGCACCCGGGCAAGTCACTTAACTTCTGTTTGCCTCAATCTACTGGAGAAGAAAATGGCAAACCACTCCAGTATCTTTGCCAAGAAAACCCCATGGACACTTTCTGTGGTGCTCGGGGTCCAAAGAGTCAGAACCAACTGTACAACAGCATTCAGCCAGTAAAGGTCTGAATTACGATTCAGACTCAAGGCAGTCTGGCTCTCAGTTCAGTCCTCTGTCCACTGTTTTACGTGGGGATGACTTTTACAGGGAACCATTTAGGCTATAAAGTAACTGAAATGCTTTCTGAGAAAGCAGAAGGTAGGTAATTTCTACATTATAGAATATAGATTTTAGAATGTAAAATGGAGATAATTTCTACATTTTATTTTTACATATTTTTGTCAAAAAAAATGGTGTAGTGAAGGATATCAGAGGGGAACCTAATGAGAAACAAGCAGCCAAAGTAAGATTATGCCGTTTCGCAGAAAGTCACCCATGGCCATCATGGTTCCTCTCTGTTTCAGTGACATGAGCAGGTCTTACAGCCTTAGTTGGTTGGATTGATTAGATGTACTTACTTCATCTCCAGTGGAATAAGAAGGGTCAGAATTATATTGTGCTTTTAGCACCACCTGCTGGAATACTGATGAAGTGTCACTTTTAATTGTCTGTTAAATGGAATGTCTATTAGTTTTGTGCTTTGTTAAATAAAAATAGAAATGAGGTTTAACCATAAACAATGTGCTTTGAATTATTTATGTGATCATGTTCAAAGAAAGGTAGCTGTTGGAGTTTAAAATAAATTCTTAGAATATGAGTACCATGTGCGTTCAATGTCTTACCATCGGACATTAAACACAGTTTTTTAATTTTTATTAATTAATATTGCATTGTCATCCTGGTGACTATCAGGCCCCTGGACCCAGACGGCTCAAGAGGGGAAGTGAGGCTGGTGACCTGCCAGCCCTCCCGCACTCAAAGCAAAGTCAAGCGCAAGTCAGGTCATCACCTTGATGGCATGGCCCTCTTTGAGAACAAAGGATAAAACACAAGCAAAGTTACTTTTTTAAAAAGAAGGGAAACACCTTCTTACAAAGGTTTACTTTAAAATATTGTGTCAGCATGTATAACCTAGTTTGAATTGCTTGCCTTCCCAAAGAAGTGGAGTGGGGAGAGGGGAAGGAAGAGAATTTGGAACTTGTAGTTTAAAAAGAATGCTAAAAATTGTTTTTCATATAACTGGGGAAAAATAAAATGCTAAATAAGAATGAAATCCTGTGTTAAGTACAGTTTTTCTGTGAAAATGAATAATTTGATAAGGATAATTTTTTTTTTTGAGGGAAGTTACTGGAAGAGAAAACAGACTAAACAAGTAATTTTTAAATGATCACAGTAAATCCCAAATTTGACCCAGAGATCATATTTCTCAGGATTTCTCATATTCATTTATCATTTTTGTGCCATCATTCCTTCAAGAAGCATTTCATAAAGCACCTACTGCGCCGGGATGCAAGGCCCAGACAAACCAGCCTCGGCCCTCAGTGACACTCTGTTACAGTCACAGGTCAGTGTCCTCAGCTGTCAGTTGAGGGGGTTGGGCCAGACGGCCCCTTAGGGCCCTGCCAGCCCTCGAGCTGTGGTTCAGCGGTGACAACTTATGCCATCATTTCTCAGGCATGGGCCACCTGCATTATTTCTGTCTTTTTGCTACCAGAAAAAAGTATTTTAAAAAATTTTTGTCATAAATTATAAATGTTTTGTTACGTGTGGGATCAGTCTTAATCTCTTTTAGCTTCCTTTGTATATATTCCCAGCAGTGGAATCTTTGGGTTAAAGAGTAGTAACAGTAAAGTGACTTCTTACATAATTCCAAAACTTTTTTCACAGCATGGTTGACCCAAATCAGCTCTACAAACTGTATGTCAGTCTTTCTGTAGCCTCTTCAACTATGATCATTTTCACCTCATTATCCTTGCTAATTTGTGAGTGTTTACAAGATTAGTATTTCTCATATTAGTAATTTGGGTACAGTCTTTCATAAAATTATTGATACTTTACTATTGATACTTTTTTAAAAATTACTTGTTCATATCCTTTGACCACTTACCTTTTGGGAAATGGCTCTTGGTCTTGTGTACTTATGTTTTCTATATAGCTGATTATGGCTTCTTAACACGGGCCTTTTGAACATTTCACAACTGACCATTAAGTAGCTATGATTTCCTACTCCTTACGTAGTATAGTTCCACCTAGAGGGATAGCCTGCTTAGTGCTAGGGCCAGGTCTCTATGTATGGCAGGGAGAGCCAGCTCGCACCTGGATCCTTAGCCAAACATTGAAAAGAAGAATCTTTTTGCCTCCTCTTCTTTCATCTTTTATTCATCCGGTTTTTCTTCTTTTTTCTTTTGTATCCTTGTGTTGACTAATGTGTAACAAAATCACTTTGCAAAAGAACCCTCCTCCTTTTGCTACAGATTCTATTATTTTAAGGTTTATCATTTTAAGGTTTAATTCTAAATCCTCCAGCATTAGTCTGAACCTCATGATTTAGCTCCTAAACTAGTTGCTATCTTACAGTCTCTATTTCCTATGTGTTACCTTTGTTTCTCCATCATGATTTTAGACTCCTTGAGAGCAAGGACCATGTCAAGTATTTCCTCTACACCCCCCAAAACACTTAAGAGTGAAGACAGTGTTAGGAAGGACTCGGTAGACTCCTTTTGGTGGCATATATTTTAAAATATCATTCTTTTAAAAATGTAAAAACCTAGCATTGCAGCACTTATTTTTAGTTTTTATTAAGCAAAACAACCTAGTGGAGAATTCTTTCTCTTCCTTCTTCTGAGTAAAGTGTGGTCGGAAGTGTCTGTGTTTTTTGATAGTGTTTATTAACAAGTTTTGGTCAATCGTTTTTCTTAGTCTGTAGAAGAAAAGCTGTCTTTGGCTCAAGAGGACTTGATTTCAAACCGAAACCAACTTGGAAACCAGAATAAAATGATTCAAGAGCTGAAGAGCGCCAAGGCCTCTTTGGAGCAAGATGTGTCCAGAAAGGAGCAGCAGTTGCAGGAGCAGGGCCAAGCATTGCAGTCTGTGCAAAAGGACAAGGTGACTAACTGTTCTCTGGGTCTGTCTTAAACCTGGAGCTGCGGGGGCCAAAGGGACCCTCGAGGTTTTCAGTTTCACTCAGTAGCAGGATCCCTCTCAAGCTGTTCCTCATCCAGCATTCTGTGTGTGTGTGATCACTTTCAGATACGGGAAGCTCACTACCCAGGTCATTGTTGTATCATCCAGACTTTCATTCTTCCCTGTGTTAAGTCCAGATCTGCCTCCCTCTAACTTCCATCTGTTGGCCGCCTGGAATTTATGGGATACTTGATCATCTGTCCATTCTAAATCCTTCTCAGTGTTTGAAGAGCTCTCATGTGTAACAGTTTCATCTCTTCTCCAGGCTAAAAATTCTCAATGTTTTTAGCCAGCTCTCATATTTCTTGATCTTTAGCCTGGTTGCATATTCAGGATGAAAAAGAGTCTGGAAACCATTCTGAATTATATTAAAAATCTCCTCGGTTAAAAGTTAGCGTTTTCTAGTAGGAATGCCATTACAGTTTTGATAAGGTAAACTGTATGGTATGTTATTAGGCTATGAAGGTGAAAATACCAATTTTTTCTTATAGTGGCTTAGAAAATTTAAACCATATTTATATTTAGTTCTTTTCTTGGCAGAAAAGTACATATTCACACACACAAAAATGAGAAGAAACATGTCAATTTTGGTTTAATAACCAAAATGATGACCTGTCATCAGATTATAGAGCTTATGTGAGATTTACTTAAACTTGATATAAGTAATGTTCAATTTAGAAAGGTTTTTTGATAGGAGGGTCAGGCACGTTTTGTGGCTGGCCCTTTATGTTTTATTGACATAATTTTGAAAACTCTATTGTGTTTGAGTTACCTATAAGTTAAATTTGCAAGGAAAATATAGCGTTATGTTTTGATGTTGAGTTGCAATATACTTTGCAATTAATTTTTTTTCCCTTAGTCATTGAAAGAAAAAGAACTGGCTAATGAGAAGTCCAGATTGATGGAACTACAAGAAGTTAAGGGTAGACAGGAAAAAGAAATTTCCAAATTGAGTGAAGAACTTGGGTCCTGCAAACAAGAAAGCCTGAAGGTGAGTTGGAACGTCTGTTTTCTGACTTGGCATGCTTTTGTGAACAAATGCCACACTTGCCAGACTACCTTGCCAGCGTTCCATATCTAAATACTGACGTTTCTTTGAAATTAGAAGCTAAATGGAAAAAAATAAGATTTAAATTTTTTCTTTTAAAAGACAGGAAAACTATTAGATTTTTCAAGATTAAGGCCTTTAAAAAAGCGTTGGTTCTGGAGTTAGAAGATATGGGGTCAAACCTACTTATTTGCCCATGTGGCCTAAGACAAGTTATTCCCCCTCACTTTGCTATTCTGTAAAAGGAAGGGATTTAGCCAGTTGTCCTCTCAGGTCCGTCTAGTTCTAAGTCTGTGTGATCCTTTGGACCTATGAAATAGTCCCTGCTAGGACATAATTTGCCATATAAATTTGCATATTTACCATATCCGGCTTTCATTTATGTCCACTTGAGTAAAAACAAGGCAGCCTGAGAGTTTTGATTTTGTTGAGGTTTGATAAAGAAAGATACTTGTGAAGTTGGCTTCCAGATAAATGAAAAATCACACTTTTAGAGGCCAAATGGATGACTTTTTTTAAAGACTGACCTCTTTTTCATTCCATACCAAAGAAATTTGCCTTGTCTTAAGGCAATATCTTGCCTTAAGGAGAGCAGCTTTGGGTCACTATGCATAATCTTGTATTTGTCTATCAAGTTTTTGTAACTTAGAAAAATATTATTTCATCTGAAAAGGGCTGGGAAAGAGGGATGAGAATAGAGTGAGTTTAAAAGTCTGAAAAACAAAGGAAAGCAACCTCCTCAAACAATGGAAACAAAGTGATGAGTTGTATTATTATCATTACTGTTAGATTATTAATTATAGGTTATTTTTAGATGTACTTTGACATTTTTAGTTCTGTGCTGTATTTTTCTGACAGGAAATAACAAATCTAAAGGATGCCAAACAGTTATTGATCCAGCAGAAGTTAGACCTTCAGGGCAAATTAGATGCCCTGGAGTCTGTTCTTGAACAAGAAAAGCAGAGCCAACAAGCAGTAAAAGACCAGCTGAAAAAGACTGAAAATGATTTGAAGAAGGAATTTGCTGAGAAGGAAGCCAAACTGGTCAGTAAGTTTCTTTCCCAGTAGTCCTTTTTTATGCCCCAGCTTAGATGTAGATCTGCTCACATCCCTCCTCCTAAGTAAAGTTCACACACTGGTCTGAAAGTAAAGGTCCTCCGTCATTGGGTGCTCCTTTATCTTTCCAGCTACGACTCATATCACACACATTCATACCTTGTATCCTGTACTTCATCCTATCGGGCCACTCTTCAGCTCCTAAACACACCTATCATTCCTCTGTCTTCTTGCCATTATGTAGTTTCTTTTTCCTGGAATGTCTTCCTTCCCTTTCATCTCTTACTGAGGCTTTGTCTACAGTGACTTCTTTCCCATGAAGCTTTCTCTGGATTCAAATCAGTAACAGCTTTATCTTTTGAGCCTCTTATAGTACTTTTACAAATCTTTACTGTCTTTATTACACATTATTTTGTATTAGTATGTATTTGTATCTTGTTCATCTGTTAGGCTAATTTTTATTCAAAAAATCTAATGAAAAAGAATGATATTTGGAAATAGCTATGCTAACTTAACCAGTTTTAGGATTTTTTTAAAAAATAGAAAGGAGAAAAAGCAAATCTTCTATACCTGGCATGGAGGTGACCCTTGGCTGTGCTAAAGGTGATACTATCAGAACACAAATTCTGTCACCAAGCTCAGAAAGTTTCTAATGACTGCCTAATGTTAGATTGTGTCTATTTTCTGAGGACCCGATGAATCCCTTCCAGAGAATCTTGTCCTAATAAGTTTAGCCATCAGATAGTGAATTATTCTGGCCATAGTGTAGGACCTGTGAACCCATCTGATCCAAATGCATGCTTCAGGAGTCATTTTTTGGTTATGTCCAGCTCTTCATGACCCCATTTGAGACTTTCTTGGCAGAGACACTAGAGTGGTTTGCTGTTTGCTTTTCTACTCATTTTATAGATGAGGCACTGAGGCAAACAAGGTGAAGTGACTTGTCCAGGGTCACACAGCTGGGAAGTGTTGAAAGCCAAACTTGAACTCAGGAAGAGAAGTTTTCCTGACTTCAGGCCCTGCCCTCTGTTTTCATAGTCATCAGCATATGCCAGCTCCCCATCATCTGCCGCTCTCTGCTTGTTCTTATAAAAGACAAATGGAAAAGGGGAAGAATCTCAGCATTCAGATGGTGTTCAGACAGTCAGCAAACTGTTTCTGCCCTTCCTCATAATCTTTAGCCAAGTGTTTCTTGTAGTTGAGACTAATACAGAGATTGAATCTGATCCACATAACCTGTAACTAAACCAGCAGACAAAAACCTCTCCTCACAGCATTGAGTAAAGGCCTTGGCATCTGTTTCACCATTACCCTATGTCAACCAGGGGGGATCATCGGCTGGATCGTATCACCTTGCACTATTCTCAGTGTGCAAAACAAGCCACCAAGAAGATGATCGATTTCCTGTTGCATTTCAGTAAAACCTGTACAGACCCTAAGATCTTCAAAGCTGTCAGCATCCATGTGTCTTAATATTAAATAATGTCGGTGCATCCGTGGTCACAGATGAGAAAGGATGAAGTTGGAAAATGGGGCTTAGAATCCAAGAAGGACAAAGGCTTGTAAGCAGGTTCAAAGGTGTTGGATACAGGGAGCACCAAATGTTTTCATGAAGTATGAAATGGAAATAACTGTTTAAAGAAATGGTGGTCATTTCAGAATAAGCTTTCTCTCTACACTCAGATCGTTATCTGGTTATAGAGCACAGTTCAACATAAAAGCCAAATTACAGAAAAAGATAAAGATGAAGACATTGTATGCAACAGTATTCATGCAGCTGTGTAACTTGACCTATTTACAAACTTCATATAAAGGAAAATGGATCCTAGAAACTGAAATAATACAAAACAGGTAGCACAAAGAACAGGCAACAACATTCAGGAATCACTTCTCTTAGCTCTTAGAGGAGTTAATCATTTTACCAAGTGGACAGACAAGGCAGCCAAAGGCAACATTGATTTGGAATACATTTGCATGTATTTTATAGAGAAGTATGAGAGACTGTAAATAGTATCTCCTCAAAATAGCAAAAAAATTTTTTGAAAAAATGAATCTTTATAAAAATTGGCATAAGATTTAACTCTGCTAGATCATGTGTAGATGAGATTGGAAAGAGGGCAACAATTAGTTATTAATAGCTAATAATAATAGCTGACATTTATATAGTACTTACTAGGTGCCGGCCACCATGCTAAAGTGCTTTGCAATTCATGGCAATGGCACTTAAGATGAGGTTGGAAGAGACACGTAGTCTGGCCTACACACAAGATGCTATGAACATACCAGTTTTTAAAGGGATTTTCAAATTTTCTCAAAGAATGAAAAATTTTACTTTTCTCCAAAAAAGGTAACGAGGAAGAAAGTGGTATGATGTTATCTAAGTTAGGAAATTTTCTAAGTTGAGTGGAAGTCCAGATGCCACAGAGTTGGGAAAGAGCTAACACATGGGCAAGTTCTAGGATCCCAGAATCTCTTAAGATTTAAAACAGTGAATATTGCATTTATCCATATTAAATTTAAAGCCCTATACTTGGGATTAAAAAAAGCCAGTTGCACCAATCAGTAAGAGGAATGTATGACAACCCAACAGTTCATGTAAAAAAGACCTAGAGCTTTTAGGAAGTGGTAAACACAGTGTGCCTCAAGAGACAGCTCCAGTAGCTGATATGCTCTTAGTCTGACTTACCGGAAGCCCAGTACCCAAAGCCAAGGAGGCAGTCGCCTGCCTGTTCTGTACCCTATCCCACCTTACCTAATGTCAGATTCCATTTAGGTACTGCATTTTAGGAAGGGCATTGGCACACTGGAATGCACGATTACAAGGTGGCTCGGATGGTAAATGTGTTGGAAACTAGGCCACTTATAAGCATCTGCTGAAGCAACTAAGTATGTGTGGCTTCTGGAAGATAAAGACAGGGTCACGAGGAGTGGGACGTGACTTAAAAGGACCGAGCAACAGCCGCAATGAAAACATGAGTTAAGAATGGGTGTGCTTTCTCCAGTGCTTTTTCTATAGCAGATAAAATCTTGTTCTGATAATTCTTACTGAAATGATTAAGAGAATACATAATTCTGTTCTCTGATACTTTGTAAAGAAGCAGTTGACCCAGTACCATAAAATACAGCCTCAAAGGCCTTCCTTAGTAAGTCCTAAACATATGCTACAGTTATACAACACTGTAATACATGCAGCTGTGGAAGTAACTTTGCTCAGTGATACACAGTAAGTGAACCCAAGGCAAACATGAATTCTGATCACCAAGTATGTGGAAGGTAGCCGGCAGAATGTTCAAAGGAAAATTTCCAAATGATAGTGAACTCCAAATGCTTTATTCATGACTGAGGAGGAGGAAGATATCGTTCATCCAGATTTGAAAACTGGAATCTTCCTCAACACTTTTCTTTTGTAGCTCACATTTCATTCTTACTTATTGTATCTGGCTTCCCCTTCCTGTTTGCTTATGTGGCCACCACTCTAAATTCATGCCACCAAAATAAGAGAGAACAAATGGATACTCTGAATGTTATATTTGTACACTTGAAATATTAAAAGAATTTTTAAAAAATCTTCCAGTGACTCCTTGGTGGAAGAATTATAGAAAGATATAAGCAAGAATTGCACGGACAAGTTTAGAAGGCATAAATGGGGTTGTAATCTGAATTGGTCAAGGGACTATCCATCTTGGTGTAAGCACAGATTTATTGATCATTAGCATCAGCTCTTAATTTAGAAGACATGTTTGTATTTTAAATAAGTTCACTGAAAGTTGCAATAGGTTAACAAAAAACCACCTTTGTAGAAATGAAAAGTAGTGGCAAATATATTGTTAATGTTATAAATATTTATTCAGGCAAAATAAACGTAGGGTATAATGGGATTTCATTGTAGAATTTTGATGGCCCAAGGCCACAATACTTTTCCTTCTGTTATGTACTAGATGGGAAACACCTGACTTTCTTCTTTTGAATTAAATCCAAATGTACTCATATAACCTTTAATTCCAAAATTCAGTTATTATAAGATTGTAATTTCACATTCAAACCATGAATTAAATGGTGTCCAAGTTATCTGTTGATAGGTCAGTAGGAGAGAGTTTAGGATCTGTTTAGAGAAAGGAAACACTTAAGGGAAGAGTGGTGTATTTTGCATACATCACGTTACTACTTTGAGACTCTAAGTCTTTTTTTCTTTAATTTTTATTCATTTTGAATTTAAATACAAAAAGACAAAAAATGAACATTTCCATGTACATAGTACAACATAAAAAGAGCATTCAATACAAAACCATGAATTTCCATTTTGCTTTTTAAAAAATCCTATATAATAAATACTAGATACTCTGCTTTTCTGTGCTTCCTGCTAAGTTCTTTTGTTCTCTGCTGTGTACTTTTTATTTTTTTTTCTCTCCCTCCACCCCATCCCAGAGCAGGCTGCCATTAGATGCAAGTGTGTGTCTGCGTGTGTGTTTGTATAAAACCATACTATACATACTTCTGTTTATCGGTTCTTTCTCTGGATAGATAATAGATAGCATATTCCTTCAGAGACCTTTTATAGTCTATTTGAATATTTATAGTACTCCAGATGACTTAGTCATTCCCAGGACGATATTGCTTTACTGTGTATGACATCGTCTTGGTTCGGCTTATTTCACTCTTTGTAAGTCTTTTTCAAAAAGAACCCCAAGACCGCTTTAAACTCTGCCAGAAACTTGAAAGTTGTAAGCTAACCATTATTTTACATCCCTAGAACTGGAGCTAATTTAGCATAAGTAGGTGCTTGTCTGGTCTCTTGTTATAAGCCAACAGTGTTACTTATCCCACTTGTCCTTGCAGAAAAATAACACTGTGTGGTCCTAAAATTTGAAATTTGATAAGGAAGGCACTCAAACCCATATCTGATTGCAATTGTAATATGAAATTGCGTGTACACACACACACACACACTCGTTTTTTTCTTTTTCAGCATGCAGAAATAAAAGAAAAAGAAGAGAAAATTAGAAAACACGAAGAGAATGAGACAAGACTTGCCATGCAAGTGACAGCTTTGAACGAGAATCTCGGAACAGTAAAGAAAGAGTGGCAGGCCAGCCAGCGGAGAGTCAGCGAACTGGAGAAGCAGACAGACGACTTACGGGGTGAAATTGCAGTATTGGAAGCAACTATTCAAAATAACCAAGATGAAAGGAGAGCATTGTTGGAAAGGTGACTAAATTAATATTTGGGGGAAATGTACTTTATGATTGATTAAAATGAATATGCTTCCATCTTCTAATCATGTATTACGTGGGAGACAAAACCCCGACAAATGAGCTAAACAGATTCACAGCCCCTGCTGGCATGAAATTACCATTGAAAAGTAAAAATAACTTGGGGTAAATAATGAGTGTTTAATTACAACTATTTTTTTAGTTACTTCAAGAGTCCCTCTTCTGTTTCATGGGCTTCTTTGTCTTTTATAACTGTCTAATTACATTTCCATAGGTGTCTCAAAAGTGAGAGCGAAATAGAGAAGCTTCAAGCCAGAGTCCTAGAATTGCAGAGAAAACTGGACAATACAACTGCAGCGGTGCAGGAACTAGGCAGAGAAAACCAGTCATTGCAGGTAAGTCATGTGGGCTGGGTGGGCCCTTCCTTCCAATTTCCACAGATAGGAGACTATTTACTCTGGCTGCTGTTTGAAAATCCATTCAGTACATTGAACATCTGTTCTGTACTAAGTGTGAAGGAGTTAGAAAAGACACTGAAAAATAAGGGATTCGGAAAGATAATACTGCCTTCCCTCAAGAACTTATCATTGAGGTGGGTAGATGAGACAGTGATCTGGGCATGTTAAATAAGTCCCCTCATCCAGAGGAGGAAAAATGACATGTGATCTGCTAGTGGAGACTCTGATGCCCAAGGAATTCTACTGAATCTTTGTGTTTTTAGCCTTACCTAATTGACTCAAGACTTGTGTGTTTATCAGAAGCACTATATGACTCCCGTTAAAGCTCACATGACCCCTAACATCTCTGGGCTGTCTGGTGTTTGTGCCATGTGTCAGAGGGAATCAGAATGGAATAGTGGGGAGAGGGCCAGCTTGAAAGTTAGGGGACCCATTTTCAAGTCTTGCCCCTGCCCTTCTGGCTGTGTTATCCAGAGCACATCACTTTGCCTCACACTCTAGGCAGTTCTTAAAAAGCTGTGGATTGGCATTGATAACTCCCTAGTTGCCAGGCTCAGTGAAAGCTCAAGTTCTGCCTGAGCAAGTGCCCTCAGCACTGTGGGCACTAGAGAATTCCATCAGACAAGAGGCCTGCAGAAGATTTTTCTGGTCTAGCCTTCTCCTTTGATAGAAGAGGAACTTAAGTCCCAGAGTCAAGGTTTTGGGGCCATTTCGTGAGCAGGGACTGGAGCTCAGGCCCTCTGCCAGTCCACCACGCATCCACTATACTTTGCTACCTCAGATCTCAAGGTCCCCTACTTAAAGATTTAGGACAAGGCAAGATAATATCAAAAGGCAATATAGGATGGAGCACCAAGTAAGGGCTAGGGGGCAATGAGTGATAATTCATAGGAGAGAGTGCAAGAAAAGCTATGAAGCTACATTCTCTTCTAGAGCGTGCTCTTAAGCCAAGAAACTGCTCTGGTGGCAGGGGAGGCCAGCCAGCCAAACTAGGACCAGGCCCTGTTTTCGAGTGGGAAGAGAAGGCTTGGGGGAGCAATTCTTCTGAGTTCTCTGAACTCCTTTGGCCATCTCTTCAGCCTGAGGGTGGATAGCTCCTGTTAGTCAGTCTTAGCTTTGGCACTTTGAATCTCTGATTTCCTTCGTGCATATTCAGATAGTTCCCGACCATACAGTCCCAATATATGTGAGTCCCTTGCATATGAAAAGCCACTTGAGAGCAACTGTCCCAACCCTAAACTAGAGTTATTCTGCCCCGCCCCACATTCTCTTCTCCTGTTCTTGCCTTTCCCCTTCAGCCCGCTGCTGCGAACATTCCAACCCGTGTCTTGCCTTGCCCCGGGGCAGTTCCAGAGAGGGACTTGGGATACGACAGACTGATAGTGATGGAGAAGGGAGGGTTAACTCCTGTCGTGACCCTTTCTAGCAACATCCATTCTTACCAGCCTATTTCCCCCACCCTCTATACTTCCATTCCTACGATTTGATGCCCAGGAATCATTTTGTTAATGTTACAAGTGGGTGGAAGGGAGAGATAGTTTGTATTCTAAATGTTTGTATGTAAATTGGCTGTTTGGAACTTGGAACACATTTTCTCATATAGAACCAATATTTTGTGTAATGGCTGAGTCCCAGGGGCAGCCTATTTAACCCATAAACCCTACCTGAAGTTTAGCTCTGTACTGGTTGTATTACAGAACTGTACACCTCAGACTTTGCTACATAACCCCAAGATCTTAAACTCTGAAATGTTCTTTGACCACAATCTACTTCCTTCCTACCTCTCCCAGACCCTTACTCCTCCTGGATCTATTCATTGTTATTTTAACCTTTGGTCTTTCAGCCCTCTGTTGTTTCCTCCCTACTGACAATCCTTCCTCCATGACACTTTCCCTGATTTCCTACTCCTTCTCAAACCAGGAATAATTACTCCCTTATCTGATCTCATAGTTCTTTAAGTCCTTCATATGGTCTTGATTATATTAGAGTGTTTGTTCATTGTATCTGTGTATATATATTTCCTGTCTCAGTAGGTTGTAAAAACCTTAAAGGCAAGGACAGTGTCTTATTTATCTTTGTATATTCCCCACCCCCTTGCACATAGTAGAGAAATATTTGAATGAAGGAATGAAAAAATGACTGACTGAGTTGGTGGTTGTCACTACACTACTGAGCAATTTTAGGAATAATCTATTGTGTGTGAATATAATTTGTGATACTTGTTGAGAAAGACACGTACGTGCACACACATATGGTTTTGTTTTTTTTTTTACAATAGGTTTTTAGGCATAATCTATTCTTGAAAACGATTTATAATTTTGCTTATGTTTATGTATGGTTGTTTTTTTTTTAGATCAAACATACACAAGCTTTAAATAGAAAATGGGCTGAAGATAATGAGGTACAGAACTGCATGGCCTGTGGGAAAGGCTTTTCAGTCACAGTGAGACGGGTATGTAAAGGAATTGGGTATAAACAGTGATAATAATATTTAGTCAGTAAAATAGCCGTGTAGCTGGATAGCACATCTTGACAGAAATTTACTGACAAATTTTAATCAGTATCTACCTATTTGATTTGGTTCCCTATTACCATTCATATGACCTTGAGTATAGACTAAAATTTTGGCGGTCTACATTCATTTATCTGCTTTGATTGTATTTCACTGGTCCCGAAATTTCCTGAGCCTGTGCCCCAAGATAAAAACTAATATCTCTTTGCCTATCTGTCTGGAATAATGATATTTTAGTTCATTGCATGATTTGGGAGAAAGTTTAGGTTGTGATTCTGAATTAAACAAATAAAATTGCATAGTATGAGAAAGGAAAAAAAAACACTTCTTTCCTATTTTATGAAGATATGAAGGAAATGATTTCTTTTTGTGACAGCATCCTTTATACCTAGAAGTGAATGCACCTCCTGTAGTAATGCCTAGCTAGATTATGTTGGAAGTTTAATTTCTCTTGTTTCTTTCATTCACAGCATCATTGTAGACAGTGTGGAAATATCTTTTGTGCTGAATGTTCAGCCAAAAATGCCTTAACTCCTTCTTCGAAGAAGCCTGTCCGTGTCTGTGATGCGTGTTTCAATGACTTACAAGGATAACTAGTTACCATGTTCATCAAGCAAGATGACACTAACATTAGAGTTTTAATAAATGCACTTCCTAGGGTACTTGGACTACTATTTGATTGGACGGTGGTTGTAACACTTGGCAAAATCGGTATATTTTGAAATGTTTATTAATATCAAGTAAAACTCTTCTATTTTTGTGAGACTTGGGCTCATCACCTGTTGCTTTCTTTCCACTTACCCTGAAAACAGCTTTCATGCCTAGTTTAGAATTATCTAGTTAAATGTAAATAAATTTTGAAAAGAGAATATCAATGTATTTTTTTAAAACATAATTTCATTGCTCACAAACATGTAATCTCACAGCTTCTTTTCTACTTTCTGCGAAAGCTAACTTACAGAAACATACAAGGATTCAATATAGCAGGTGTTTGTTTTTGTTGCACGTTAACATCCTCCTGCGTTTGTATGCATTAAAAATCTTCTCTACAACGTCATGCACAGCACCATAAAACTTGCCAACCCACCTTTATTCTTGTATCATTTTTACCATAGCCCAGTTGCACCATTTTGATGTTGTAAAAATGTTGCTTAGGTATTTTAAATACACTGAAGGTTAAGAAAACTCTGCCACAGATTCAAGCCTGGTTTTTTGTTTTATCCTGATGATTCACTTCTCATATGCTCATTTCATAGATATCTGTGAAACCAGCCGTCTACTTTGTAATGGTTTGTGTCCTTGGGGAAATATTTGAAAGGTTGAGTATTTCTTTTGCCTAAAACTATTTTTGTCGCTTTTTTTCTCTTTGTATTTCTTAGCTCCTCTTCTTCTCTCTCGTGCCCTCCCCCTAAAATAAGAATCTCACAAAGATCTCTCACTAATTGTTGAAGAAATTATATATTTTCGTACTAAATTGTGTTTACTTTCAATTTAGTCTCCTGAGAATGGCCATTTCATGTAACTTTTCCCTTTTTATGTTTCTCTTAAGCAGTATGAAATTCTCAATTCTTTAATGTTTCAGCTTTTCTAAAAACTTACTATTTCACATAATCACCCAAACTATATGTTAGACATATGTCTAATTGACTCACAACTCTGCATCTTAAAACTGATAATTGATATTGTTAGCCTATTTATTGAAAAAGAAATCACCACTGATTAAACATTATATTTTCAATTATTTCATATTTTCTTCATGTAAATTAGTGGAAAATTTTTAAAGTGATAAAATACCAACAAATTTTGATCCAGAATTTAGTTTTCCATTTGATTTGAGAAATATTTTTACTTTGAAAAACATAATGCTTATGGATACGTTAGAGAGAAACATTATTGCCCCAAATAAGTACATCATTAAGTCCCAAAATTTATAACCTGAGCTGGAATAGGAAATAGCATAAGGTATAGTGGAGAGGATGCTCAGCTGCCGTAGATACCACGATTCTAGCTCAGCTTAGCCCCTGGACAGTCTCTTGGGTGAGCTCATGCAAGTTATTTAGCCTCTCTGGGCTTCTGTGACCTTACCAATAAGCTAAAAGGGAAGAACTAGATGGTCTTGCTGATTTTAAAACTGATCCATGCCTAGAGGAAGTCTGTGAATACTTTGGAGACTGAAAATGGACCTTTAATTTATTATATTGTTTTAATGAGTTTGGAAATTATGGAATTTCCAAAGTAAGTTGAAGTTAGCTTCAATTATTGACATTTTCTAGAAAAGAAAATAAGCACAGTGGATGGAGTGCTACACTTGGAAGCATAAAGATCCGAGTTCAGATCTCACCCCTGATCCTTAGTAGCTGTGTGACCCTGGGTAGATCACCCTCTTGTGGCTGTAGTTTCTCATAAATTGAGGGGCTTAGACTCAGTGGTTTGTAAGGTCCCTTCCAGCTCTAAATCTATGAACCTATAATATGTAGTGATCAGAAAAAAGGTAAATTGTTGATAACTAGGAAAAATTAGAACTAAGCAGTTTTTCTTTTGTGGTCAACATTTTGTAGGATTGTTTTCAAATATCATGCCGTAAATGATGTTACATGTATCTGAAGTATACACTGAAAAGGAGTATTGTGTAGCTGTTAATGGAGGCATGGATGTAAATCCTTTTGTCAGTACTAATTAAATATATTGAGTAAGCTCCTGAAAAGGAAATAAGCATAAATACGCAGGCAGATGTAACCAAGGAAATGAATTGCTCATCGTGGAACATAGATCGACTAGAGAATTATTTACTCTGAAGAGTGAAAATCGTGAAGGACCTTTTTTATTTTAAAAATTTCCCAGATAGTTTCACCTTTGATATCTATAGCCAATACACACAGTGACAATTGATTTATAGTGTTTAAGGCAAACAGAAGCACACAGTATCACTGTTAGCATAGTTTTTAGAACAATAAATATCATGAAAATTCCCCAGGATTAGATTCTTAGTTCCCTTTCTCCCTTGCTGTGGGGATGCACTGAATGCCTGTTCCCTTTTCACAAGAAAAATTATATGGAGACTATTAAAGAAATGCTGTTATGTGTTTAATTCTACTGCTTTTCTCATTTCCGTCAATGTCCTAAGATTCTTTGTGCTTTCTCCGAGCTAGCGATGCTGATGTTGTTATCACTGCCACGTAGCTATCTGTTAATTCATGAACCTAAGATGTTTTGGAAATGAAAGGACATTTTCCTTTTGAAAAAATGAAAATATGTTCCTGGGCTGCATATTTCATGTGGCTGCTAGGCTCCATTCTTATGTCTGTGAGTTAGAACTGGCAGGTCCAGATCTGTGATTTGACCCTAATGCAAAGCAGGCTGGAAAATTTCAAATCCAGATGCAGAAGAGATATTAAAAAAAAAAAAAGGCAGGCCTTTCTGGTCTAGCGTATGCCAGACTGTACCTATAGAACTTTTGTAGAAAGAAGACTAAAATGCTGCTTGTACAGGATTTGTCTCTTTTGTAAGGAAGAAAGGGGGTGGGATGGGGGAAGAATAAACAAAAGACCTCAATGCAGGATATGACAGCATTTTGTTTCAACTACCTCTCAGCGTGAAATTGAGCTAATTTTCAGTAGGGCTTCCTCATGGTAGTGTTACATAATAATTGCCGAAATTGTTTGTATCCCTTTACCCTGAAAGAGGTGACTGTGTGGTGATTCTTTTTAAATTGTACAGTTTTGAGATTTGTAAAGCGAATTCTGTTTTCTTTAAGCCTGTCATAAAGATGTGTCTTTTTTCCTTGAGTAAAGAGCAGATTGCTATCACACACACCTTGATGATTATGGCCTGTGTGACCACAGAATTTTATATGCACTTTGGTTATTAAACCATAAATGATTATCATCCACAAGATTAAATGTGCCATTAACTTAGCTTTCCTAGACACAAGCTTGATGAATGGTATTCTGTAATGAAAGCGTGCCACACATTATCCTGTCTTAATTGCCATTTGCCTAGATTCTGATTTTTCATTATCATTGCAGATGTGAATATTGTGCATAGACCTATGGAATTTATGTAAACATGTATAAAATAGAATTGGAAATAACTAAGTTCTTGCTATGTACAGACTGGTAACACGATGCAGTTATGTGTACATGACATGTACTTCTGGAAACTGGATCATACTCATATGTAGATGGGTTTGCATGAATTTTTTATCTGATTTTTTTTTCTTAATTCGTGTTATATTTACTACTTGTGATCATGTGCTTGTGCCTTATATTGTGGAAGAGTTTAGTTCAGTGTGCACTGTATTACCTGAACTCAGGATTGGATGGCAATTGATTCTAACTGTACCTACGGGTGACCCCAAATGATGGTACCTAATTCTGTATAAAGAGCGTTGGAAGGAGGCTTGTTGCATTGTTGCATTTGTTTTTTAATCTGTTAAAAGAATATTAATAAAAGCCCTCTTTCTAGCAGTTGTAGTCTCTGATAACACATGCTCTTGTCCCATCTTGACAAAAAGAGACAGTAGTAAATTTGTTTTGAATGAATTTATTTACCAATAGAATGGGAACACAGTACACTTGGAGGTCAACATTGGGGTTTTTGTTTTAACTCTAGAAGTTAAATGCTTGCTATTAAAAGGTATGATTAATTCCCTTCATTGTAAAATTTATCTGTCCCATTCTGCTTTGTGCTTTTTGCTTTCCCCCATGGATCACTGTGTAAAATGCCAAAAAAATCAGTGAAAAAGTTTCACTTCATGCTGAAAGTTTACTGCCCATTTGCCCACCTTTATTTGAAAACTAAGTGCCTGTTGCTTCTCACTGTGTCCAGTGGGGTTTGCGATAGGGAGATTGCATTACTGCTTCCCACATGATTTTCCAGATTTGTGATCCCAGTGCTCTTTAAAAGCAAATTAGAATGGCCATTTGAGGGTTTGCAGGTCTTTGTGTATAACTTGTTCCTGAAAAGTTAAGGATTTTTTAAACATATTTTCCCCTTTTTGGATGGAATTAAACTGGGAAAATCAGCCCTTCATATGTTACATAAATAATGATTCATAGCATCCCAGGGCTTGAAGAAAAAATAAGAGATCATCCAGTACGTTGCCCTCTCTCTGGAAAGGCCTCTGCCTTAATGGTACATTTGAGATGTATACACTCCTTGGAAGAATTCAGAACTTTTCATTGGCAATGAATTCAATACAACCTGGAACTTATTCCTACATTCTCTGCCTGCCACTGAATACAGGAGAGCCTCCCATTGCTATCCACACAACATTCCTACATATTTTTGAACATTCTCTTTTACTTTTTTTCATTTTGAATAAATTTAGCACCTTTTTTTCTTTAAATCATTGCTATTCTGTAGATTTTTCTACTTTTGGTCGATGGGTTCAGATCCTGAAAACTGTAAAGGCCTGGCACCTTTGAAATGCAGTGTTTTCATGCTATTTTCCCATTTCGGTTTCCTCATCTGGTTGTTGTAAGGCACAAATGAGATCATGGGATGGGTTGTACGTAGGTGTGTGTATATATATGCACATATATACACATACATATACATTCTAATATTTTATAAACCTAAAAGCACCATATGCATGTCAGTTTACTAGTTTTATATCCCTGCATCACTTTATTTTCCTTTATCTAGAATTTTGTGTTATACAATGGTTCTCTTAAATTTGGGGGCTTAGGACTCCTTCACACTCCTAAAAATTATTGAGGACCCCGAAGAGCTTTAGTTTTCATGGATTATATCTATCAGTACTTGCTGCATTAGAAATTAAAATGTCTCATTATCATGGAAAGTTTTGACTTGGCCCCCTCAACCCCCAAGCGTCTCAGGGATCTCCAGGGGTCCTTAGAGGATGCTTGGAGGCAGGAGAGGCCCAGGTTGAAGTACCATTTCTAACAATCTATCGACTTGAATCATTTAATTTCTCTGACCCTCAATTTCGTCATCTGGAAAAGGAGCACAGTATCTTTAGTACCTTCCAGTGCTGTCACAAGAATCAAATGAGATAATGCATTTCTATAAACATCAATTATAAAGTTAGCATCCACCAATAAACTGTAAGTCAGTCACATGGGTACACAGCAAAACCTGTACACCGTTTTACATGTGTCAAGTTTTTTGTTTTGTTTTTTTACCTAAGTGAATCACTCCATATAGACCATCTGGTACTTAGCCATATCTGTCTAGGTCTCCAACTCTTCATCTGCTATCTAGTTTTCCAACTACCTTCATGTCACTAACAAACTCACTGAAAGTGCCATGTCCTCAATTAGGACCCCTGTGGAACTGGATTTGATATATTCTGGGAGGGGTCTGTATCTTTAACATTTTCTGTTTGTTTTTTTGGTGAGGCAATCAGGGTTAAGTGACTTGGCCATGTAGCTAGTAAATGTCAAGTGTCAGGTCAGATTTGAACTCAGATCCTCCTGACATCAGGACCTGTCCTCTATCTGCTGCACCACGTATCTGCCCTTATCTTTAACTTTTCAACGTTTTTATGTCTTCATTTTATATCAGCATATTTCAAACTTTCTTAAGACCAGTCTGCATTGTTAGAGGGATTTTTCTCACTTGGAGTTCGCTGTACGACGAAATGTGCCACACTGTGCCACTCACCTCCCCAAGGAGCTGGGTGGCACAGTGAACAAAGTCCTCAACCTGGAGTTAGGAAGACCTGAGTTTAAATCCAACCTTAGATACTTAATGTTTTTGTGACCCCTAACCTCTGCCTCAGTTTCCCACTTTGCAAGGCCTAAAGTACTCTAAATTCTAGGGATTATTATTCTTTAGTTATTTATATTAATAACAATTATTAGTTGGCAAATACATTTCTTGATTCTTGCTTTTGGTCTAATTGAATTTTTATGGCCTATAAAATGATAAAAGTAACTGATCAGCAATTAGAAGTTATTTTTATATATTAAAACTCAAATGGGGTCATTGTTGAATAAAAGGAATATGCTGGGATAACCTTCAAAACTGATTAAAACAGTTTGATGATTTGGGGGCAAAACAAACAAGTCGTGCTTGAAAAACTTAATATTCTTTCAAAAGAAGTAATTTCAGTTTTCTACTTTACTCACTGGGGTCATAGAAGGGGCTTTGGAGATCACCTAGTACCATCCCTTCATTTTACAGGTGAAGAAACAGACCTAGGGAATTGGTGATTTGCCTAAGGTCACGCATAGTAAGTGGCAGAACCCAAGTCCTCTGCCTCCCAAGCCCAGGGATCTTTTTCACTGGATCCTAATTGTGTATACATTTTTAAAAAAACCTAAAATACACAAATGAATAACTGTGAGCAACTTTTGAGAAATGAGGATTGTACATCAATATAATTCCGGATAACAAAGTGTGGGCCGTCCCCCTTGTTTAGGTTTTCATAGCCAGGGCACTAAGTTTAAAATAGAAATGACCAAAAAACATTTGACAGTATTGCAGAGCAAGGCCATGAACGGCATTCCTTTGTTAGCCATTGTGCTAGAAGAGGGGTGGTCAAAATCAGGGCTTCTTAAACCTTTTCCTCTCATGACTCACCGTTTAAAAAGCACTGGTCAAAATAAGGACAGAGGAGGAAACAGGCTCAGAGATGATAAATGACTTAAGTCAATAAACTGCTGTCAGAAATGAGATATGAATCTGAGTCTCTAGACTTTTTCCCACTATCCAGCAGTTCTCAAAGTGTGATCTGGGGACCTCTGGGGTTCTTAGCCTTTTTGTGTGTCATGGATTGCTTGAGTCTGGTAAGACTATGGGTCCCTCTTTAGAATTCATAAAGTACCAAGGATTACCAAGGAAAATTATATTGAAACAGTTGTCAATACACACATACATATGTGTGTATATGTGTGTGTATATATATATATGTGTGTGTGTAAACATATACATATGTATGTATATGTATATATTTGGGTGTGTATGTATTTATAGGCGTATATATATACATATGTGTATGTGTATATATATATGTGTGTAAATCTATATAGATACACGCACATATATATGTACGTATGTATATACATAAAAACAGGTTCATGGGCCTGGTTTAGAGACAGAACTTCCACCATTTCCTCCTGTTGCACTGTTCAATTTTTAATCTTACCTGGACATCTTCCAAGACTAAGGAAATATTACCGAATGTTCTGAAAGTCACTAGGAGCCCCTAGAAAGTTTCCACCCCTATAACCTCTACTCTGATAATTTTTCTTGACCCAAACCTTCATATTCCAGAGTACCACTCTATCTTCACAACTGTCTGGGTCAGGTTATAATAACTTTGTAAAAATGATAGTGTAAACTTAAAAACATAAGAAGTTAGAAGAAGCACGCTGTAGTGGATAGAAAGCTGACCTTGAACCAGGAAATCCTGTGGGGACACATACCAGCTGCCTGCTTCTGACCAGGGCAGCCCCTTGAGACTAAGTTATAGAGAAGGTGTTGAGCGGGTGGAGGGCCAGTCCTCATTCTATACCATTGAAATCACTGGAGCAGCCTCTGTCACTAGCTACAAATTTATAGCAAATGCAGTCACCGTGTTCTGGCTAGATCTCGGAGGATTCTGCCAGCGAAGTGAAGGATTTCTTGGTCTCATATCTCTTCATGAAGCAAGAGCTTGCCATTCTTATTTGTACCATCCATGTTTTCTGTAAGAATGAAAAAAAACCCAGCTTGATCCGAGGAGGATTCTGGGAAGATGACAGATGAATCTACCTTGGCTCTCTCAAATTCCCCCACAGTACAGCCTCCAAGGAAATTTTAGAGCAGCAGAAGTAATTCAAAGTTGGGATAAAACAGTTGTGCAGGCCAAGACAACGGGAGAGGATGTTTGGAAAGATCTGACCCCCCCCACTTCTTTTGAAATATACTTGGAAAGAAGGATAAAGAACACTGAGGGCAAGAACCTGGGGGAGATTGTTGCTACCCTTGACTGTCACCGCAACAGTCATTCAGAAGACAGGAAAAGATAATGGGTTGTTTGAGACACATTTTAAAATCAATTATCAAGCACATATTAAGGGATTACTATGAGCTAGGTGAAATGTAAAATATCTATTCAGCAGCTTCAACAAATGTTGTATATTTCGGTGGTTGTAAGTCACAACCTCCCAACATAGTATAACAGGAGTTATTAATGGTGTTTTTTTTTTTAACTTGTTTAAGCTTTTGTCAATTAAAAAAATGAGTATAGCAAAAATAAAAAATAAATTCCTCAAAGGCTAAAAAAACCCAACTAATACACATGAAATATCATAGCACTATTTTTTGGTTTGGACCTACAGTTCCAGCCATGTAGAGGACACTAGATATATCCCATTGCAGGATCACCACTCTCATTGAAACAGAGTTGTCTGAGTAGGGTGGGAGGGGAGTTAAGCGACTTACCCAAGGTCCCATAGTCCCTATGGGTCAAAGGTGGGTCTTGAACCTAGTTCTCCACAGTAAAGCTAGTTATGCACCCAAGGCAGCTAGGTGGTGCACAACCACCAGTGCAGGAGTCAGGAGGACCTGAGTTCAAATCTCACCTCAGACACTTGACACTCACTAGCTGTGTGACCTTGGGCAAGTCACTTAACCCCAATTGCCTCGATCATCTCCAGTCATCCTGATGAATATCTGATCACTGGATTCAGATGATTCTAGAGGAGAAGTGAGGCTGGTGACCTGCACAGCCCTCCCTCACTCAAAACAAAGTCAAGGGCAAGTGATGTCATCATTTCTCTGATGGCATGGTCTTCTTCAGCAACGAAGGACGAACACACACAGATATGCACCCACTATATAATGCTGTATCTCCCTTAGTCCATTTCACATTTTCCTAATGTGATGCACTGTAGTCACACAGAAGCCCTTTGTAAATATAAATTCATGCAAAGTAGATAAATTTGAAAACACTACAGTGCAGATCACATAAAAAAAAGCAATAATAAAAGATTTTTTTTAAGGGCTGGGAAAACGAATGGTGTGGAAAGAGAATAGAAATCCTAATGTGTATTAGGACTTGGCAGTAATCTCAAGAAATTGATTTTTGATTAATAATGGATTCTTTTTTATTGTAGGAGTTCTTATGCAATTGAGTATCTAAATCTATATCTCCCCAACTGGAAACCCAACCAACACTTGGCATTATCTGGAGGCAGGTCATTTATTGGAGTCATGGAATTTTACCAAGTGGTAAGCAGATAAACTAATTAGCCAAGTTCAGACTCCATCTGGGTATCTTCATTGCTGTATGGAAGATAGCAATAGGGGGTCATTTGTAGGAGGGTGTCTTGAACTTTACAAAAATGGGAAACTGACTTGAGAGTGGGTAGGGCACAATGGTCTATTTGTATAACACCAAAAAAGGGCCTTGTTCTTCATCATTTTTAAAATAAAGATGCTTGAGTGGATTCTTTCCTGATGTACAATCTGAAAATCAGAAGTGAGTAGCTAAGTGAATAATTAAAGGATTAAGTTAATTAATAATAATTAAATGAAGCACTTACTTTAGCTGTTTCCGTTTGTGCTTGCAACAAGAAGGCTGCTATACATTGTTGATAACGGTTTTCGTGTTGTAAAAGGAAAGCATTTCTTAGCCCAAAGACTAGAAAGAGACATTTACAATGACATGTTTAGCTAATTATTCAGTAATAATATCTGAATAGTTTCCTGGTTTCTCCCTTGGGAGTTTGTTTGGGGGATGTTGGGGATAGTGGAAAGTTTTCAAGATGGCGCTGATAGAGAAAGTCACCTTAGAACTGTGAATGATGTCTGAGACTTGAGAAAATCTTATTCATTGCATCACAGACTTAGAATTGGAAGGAACCTGTGAGATTCTAGTCTGGGGCTGGGGAACCTGCAGCCTCAAGGTCACATGTGGCCCTTTGGGTCCTCAAGTGCAGCACTTTGACTGAATCAAAGGGTCACATTTGAGGACCTAGAGGGCCATGTGTGGCCTCAAGGCCACGAGTTCCACCCCTCTAGTCCAACCTCCTCATTTTGGAGTTGCGTCCAAGACTCAGATCAAATATCTTAACAAAGGTCCCACATGGAAGCAGCAGAACCAGAGTTCAGATGATGATCTTCTGACTCCAGAATTGGTGCTCCTTCTATTACACTGTATTACTTTCCAAATTTTCCATGCAAACGATAGGAAATGACCCACTCTTCATGGAACAAGATAGATATTGTAAGGCTAAGTTTCCATGATAAAAATAATGTTATATCAAGAAACAGTCAATGTAGGGACAGAACAGAAGTGGTTCACCCTCCCCATTGCAGACTTTGCTTTCATAAGAAAAAAGCAGGTATCAAAATAAAGCAAGAAGATATGGCTGACACCATTGCCTCCTGAAACACACACACACACACACACACACACACACACACACACACACACAAAGTCAGATGTGAGAAGACAAAACAGCTTTAGAATAGTCTACGTGTTATAGACCATTTTATTCCCCAGCTGGCATGTCAAAGACCATGCAGGATTCTATTCTTGGAGCAGATTCCTTTTACACAGCAGGAACTCTTTACAATCCTCTCTTGAATTATTGCTAGGGGGGGAAAATATATATAAATCTCTCAGCCCATCTATCCTTTGTAGTCAATTTATTTTTAGAAGCTAAAGGAGCAGACCCAGTCCTTGGATTCTTAAGACATGTGAGTGCGGTCACAGGGGGCTGACCGGTGGTTTTCTTAGTAGATCATTAATCCAGGGCTGCTCCACCGTCTTTACTTTTACTGACTAAATATAATAAATTTAGTGATGACGGGACTTCTCTGAGGCAGGACTGACTTTGAGTGGGAATATCGATTTCCTTTATAAAATGTAATTGACTCTCTCCTCTCTGGCTAGAAGTAAATGGTACATTTTGAACAACATGGTGACATGATGCTTTCTCAGGAGGCAAGGGAATTTACAAAATAGCTTTTCTAAATGATAGAATAGAGAAGCATATATACCTAAGGGTTTATTTTTATTATGTATCCTGTCTGATCAGCTGGAATCTCGGGAGGGAAGTGAAAACAAAAGAGAAAGAAGCAGCATTCCTCAAATAAAAAACCACCCACTGGGTGGAAATATGGCAAAAGGAAGGGTTCCTAAATAAGGTACAATAGGGACTATGTATACAGTTGTCCCAATGCGACCAGTTATGACCAATTTCCATTAAAAGTAGTGGCCCAGCAATTGAATTACCTTTGTTCTTATGAGAGTCTGGTTGAATTCTTCCTCCTTACTGTATCCAACATATCTTCTAGCATCTTATTTTTACATGGATCAAAAACCTCAGCTGACCTAATGTTAAGTAAATTACTTACAAGGGTATGTGGTTCCTTGTCTTATGTACAATACCTCCAATTTAATTCATCACATTTACTGTGTCTACCATGAGCAAGAGAAATATGATGTATTGGATAGAGGACTGGTCTTAGAGTCTAAAATGTGATCCAGAGCTATGTTCAAGACCCAGGTCTGACATATCTTAGCTATGTTACTCTAGGTGATTCTCTTAAACTATCACTGTCTTGACTGGTTATCCATTAGCATGCTCTTGATGCCTTTTTTGCCTTTCTTGACAACCACTGTGTTTATTGTTGTGCCCAGGGCACACAGTAAATATTTAATAAATATTTGTTGACTGACTGTGAGGCATTGGGTTGCTTTGTTTCGTTTTGGGATGTTGCTCTGTACCTACTTTATGCCCTATTGTTTTTCAACTTTCCCAGCAATTTTTGTCATATAGTGAGTCCTTATCCCAGAGTTTGGGATCTTTGGGTTTATCAAATGCTAGGTTACTATGGTCATTGACTACTGTGTCTTGTGTACCCAATCTATTCCACTGATCCACCACTCTATTTCTTAGCCAGTACCAGATAGTTTTTGATGATTATTGCTTTATAATATAGTTTCAGATTTGGTATAGCCAGACAATGTTCCTTTGTACTTTTTAAAAAAAATTAATTCCCTGGATATTCTTGGCCTTTCGCTCTTCTGGATGAATTTTGTTGTTTTTTTTTTTTTTCCAGCTCTATCAAATAATTTTTTGGTAGTGTGATTGGTATGATTTTATTTTGGACCAGACCTATGATTTCATTGGTGTAGGAATTTACAAGTAACGAAATATTCTATCACTACATATTAGCATCTGCTCTGCACCTGGGAGTCTCAGAGACTTGCCAGGAAAAGTGGAGTGGGGGGCATTGACAGGCTAAATAATTTGCTCAGAATCACATATCTAATGTGTGTAAGAAGTAGGGTTCCAGATCTCCCTGAGCCATTATTACAGTGCTTTCTGTCGATGGGTACTGGGGATACAAACAAAAAAGAGTCTGAGAGACTTTCTCCTGGGGAATGGGGATGGTTCGACTTCACAGATTGGGCCTCATTTGTTGGAGGCAATCAAAATAAAGTGACTTGCCTCAGGTCATTTAGCTAGTAAGTGTGATTTGAACTCAGATCCTCATGGTTTGAACTCAGATCCCCCTGGTTCCAGGGTCTGTGCTGTAGTCACTGTGCTACTTAGCTACCCAGTTCTCAATCCTAAGTCTTCTGTTTAATTTAGAGTCCCAGGGATGGGGAGCTTGTAACCTCAAGGTGACATGTAGCCCTCTAGGTCCTTAAGTGTGGCCCTTTGAACTCAAACTTGGCAGAACAAAAAGTTTGTATTTAGTCATAGGGATGCACTTGAGATCCTAGAGGGCCACATGTGACTTTGAGGCCGCAGGTTCCTCATCACTGATCTAGATCATCTTGCTATGGATGTTAGTTTAAACAAGGAATCCCCAAGTCCTTAGAGGAAAGTCCTATATACCTGGAACTTTTTATATACTAGGGAAGTCTAAGTATATCAGCACATACAGTAATTAGCTATCTCCCCACTCCCTCCTTGTCTAGCCATTCTCCAATAGGGAAAATGCTCCAGAGTCATCCCCTCTGGTTCATCTAAGTCATTTAACCAAACTGGGCCTGATCTCAACCATCAAGGATTTATGATTTGTCCAGTGTGGACACCCCCACCATTGATGTAGATGATGGAGCCTTCCTTACCAGATGGGCGGTCTTGATACATTTATATAGCAGAATTTTAACTAAATCTCACTGGACATAACTAGGCTAATAGAAATACTGTAGTATAATACTGTAGATAGTAAGATAGAGTGCATAAGCAGGCCCAGACTTACCTGGATTCAGTAAGTTCAGATATATAAGATCACATTCTAAAAACAAGTGACTTGTCCAAGGTCACACAGTATGAGTCAGAAGAGAATGCTGAACCCAGGTCTTTCTGATTCCTATGTCACTTTTCCATCCACAGCACCATGCTACTTTTTATCCTTAGCCCCATATGACAAATGACAAAAATGAGGCACAGAGAAGATAAATAATTGAACAAGGCAATGTGGCATACTAACTACCAATGCTGAATGTCAGGTCTGGAACAACAGGGTTCAGATCCCCATCTTTGATACTTACTAGTTATCCAACCCTGACCAAGTCAATGAATTAATAATCTCTCTGAGCCTCAGTTTTTTTATTTCTAAATTGAAGGGTTTGACTAGATGACTAGGGGCAGCTAGGTGGCATCATAGTACCTAGAGTGCTGGGCCTTGAGTCTTCCTGACTTTGAGAGTTCAAATCTGGCCTCAGACACTTACTAGCTGTGTGACCCTAGGCAAGTCACGTAACCCTGTTTGCCTCATCTTTCAAATGAGCTGGAGAAGAAAATGGCAGACCACTCCAGTTGCTTTGCCAAGAAAACTCAAAATGGCATCATGAAGAGTTGGACATGACTGTAAAATAAATTATGGTCTCTGATGTCCCTTTCAGCTCTAAATCAATGATCCTGTGGTCTTAAAGCAACAGATTCCAGATTCAATATCAGGTTGAGTGACCCCCAATCTACTTCTCTTTCCCATTCATCACACTTGCATACCTGTAGGTTCCAGAACTTCCCCTTACCTCACTACTACTCTCTTTCGCAAGACTAACTCTGCAGGGTTTATGAGATGTATCTTTTTCTTTTAATGCTAATTAATGTGTATCAATCTCATTAGAATTAAGAGAAAAAGTCAGCCAGGTCCAGTTCTTTCTAGAAGGGAGTGTAATTCAATTATATGCAGTAACATGATGATTCACATTATGACAGCTGTCAGACTTGGATGCAGACAATATGCTGTTAACCAATATGGCAATGGGAAACTGATGACCAAGAGAAGCAATACTACAAAAGCAGGAGAAGTCTACCTGATACATGGAATGGGTCAATATTTTTAACCACCAGCCGGTCCAAAGGAATGGGTTGATCGAGCACTGTACAAGAACCACCTTCTTTAATCATTGCTTGTAGCTCAGGAGTGAGGGAAGGACAGAGCAAACCTGTGTCTGAGCTCCCAAGCTTCTGAAAGGAAAGAAGGAAATCATTCAATAAATTCAAAATAACACACCCAAGTCAAGACCTAATCCATGATGTCTTTATGTTGTAACAGCCTCTTTTAGGTGGCATCTCAAAATATTATCTCTGGTGCCTCCCAGATCCTGAGAATAAATAATTTCCCAATAATTTAAGTCCCAGCTAAACTCTCACCTTCTACAAGAAGCTTTTCCTCTGAGATTGTCTCCAATGTCTTGTTTGTTACATTTTGTCTCCCCTATTAGTGAGCTCTTTGAAGGCAGGGGCTGTTTTTGTCATTGTGTTTTGCTTTTCTTTTTGTTTGCTTTTTGGCTTTTCTTTGTGCCTTCAGCATCTAACAGAGGGCCATTCACATGGGCATTCAGCAGGGCTTTAAAAAATGTTACTTCATTCATTCACTCTTGAAACCCGTGGTCACTGAATCTTTACCACCATTACACTTAAGAGGAGGTGTCGCTTCCCTATATTTTGATCCTTTTTGGAGTAAGATGGAAGATGAAGAGGGAAGGAATGATTCCGGCTATGCTGTATTTGGATCCAGTCATGAAAGATGCTACAAATGGCATAGACTCCAGATAAACTTGGGACCTTAGAGTCTGCAAATTGTTGCAATCATTTTTAAAATAAAAAATGAGTCAGTTTAAAAGAGATGGAAATGATTCTGATCTGCATAATAGAAGTGAAATGCAACACAGCACAAGAGAACTGCATTGATTTGCCTAGAATGGAATGACATGGCTTATGATTATGATTGTGACGTGAAAATTTTGGCCATAATGCTTCTTTCAAGGTCCAGTTGGGTTTGGCCATCGTTGGCATGTCATAGGTTGGCGTTTAAATTCCTTAACAGTCTGGTTCCAATCTACTTGTTAAAGCTCTCCCTCTCATGAACTCGAATTTCCAGATAAGTGGATCTCCCTGTTATCACCCATTATATGACATTCTATTTCTATGCCTTTGTATAGAGATAACTGGTTAATTGGCACCAGACTGTGCCCTCTGCCTGAAATGTTCTCCTTACCTCAACTTCCACCTTTTCACCTCCACCTCCACTTCCACACCTCCACCTTCTCACTTCCACCTCTATCTCCTTACCTCCAGCTCCAGCTCTACCTCTTGTAGCCCCAGTTCCAGTCAGTTCTCAACTCATGTTCCACCTTCTGTCAAAGCCCCTTCTAATCTCTGAAATAATTAGTCTTCTTCTTCTGCCAAATTACTTTGAAATTCCTTTGCGTAAATTGTGTACTATACTGATTGACTCTCCCTCCATACACACAAAATGTAAGTTCCTTGAGGGCAGGAAAATTTCATTTTTGTCACAGTATTTCCAGGGCCCAAAGCAATGGCAGGTATATGGAAGGAATGGGAGGGTGGAAAGATGTTGAGATCTCGCCTAAAGATATAGATTACTTTCCTTGATGTCATCCCACTTTTTCCTTGCAAAAGGATATTTTTAACTAAGAGATCATGAGCTTCTCTTCCCTTCTCCTCTCTCACCTCCCAGCTTAAACTCTGAGGATACTTTACTTAATGGGATGATAAAAATCAGACAGGAAATTCTTGGTATACCCTGAACCTGGAGTCAGAAAACAAGACCAAGCTGTGTAAATACTTCACTCCCTGAGGGACTCTGTGGTTTCATCAACCGGTTGCTTACTATTAACTGTTCCATCCATCCCTGCAAGCCCATCTTTCTTTTTAAGGTAGCAGTCTGACAGCTAGACAAATAAAACTATGAGCATTCTAATTTCCAATCCCTTTGAGGTGGCAATAGACTTGGGATTGCTTCTGTGATTTCATTGGTTTGGTTGGGGGAGGGTAGCAGGGGAAAGGAATGAACATTGGACACCTACTATGCGCCAAACATGCTGCTAGGCTCTTTATAACTATTATGCCATTTAATCTTTGCACAACCCTATTATCCCCATTTGAGGAAACTGAGGCAGACAACAGTTAAGTGATTTGCTAAGGTCACATAGCCAGTATGTGTAAAACTTTGGACTTGAACCCAGATTTTTGTGGTCTTGAGGCTGGCTTTCTATCCCATACTAACTTTCTTGAGGTGATGACTGAAGGAAAATATTGCCAAGTTTTCCAGTTCTTTGAAAAACTGACATGTTTGGCTGATATCTGTGGATTTCTTTTTATTTTTTGGTATCAAAACCATATTTGATTGCAGGATTCTCCTTCTTGAACTACTGGTAGTAATTAAAAGTCTACAGTGTTTAGGAGAGTCAGATCAGAGCCCTTTTAAAGTCACAAAATAATAGAATTTTAGAAGTGGACGGGAACTCAGACATCATATAGCTGAGCCCTCTCACTTTCCAGTTGAAACTGAGTTCCACAGATGGAGAAGGAACTTGACACGGCCACCCCTAATCGCTAGTCCAATAGTTTTTCCATGATATTATATAAACAAACACATGAAATGATTTAAGAAGGTTCTTTGTATTAAAATGGTAATTGAATGGAACAGCAGGGTCTCAGAAGAGATCAGATGACAAATGGGAAGGTGTATGCTGGGTGCCAACAGCTTGTGGTGTTTTGGGATTTTTGAAAGATGTGCACAGAAGATGGAAGCAAGAGAAAATAATGGAGGAGGAATACAGAAAAATGGCGTGGCCATTTATTGCTACAACAATAGTGGTAGCAGCTGAAGGGGGTCAAAGGCAGTGATTAACACAAAGATGAGCGAAAATGTTTTTTGTAACTGTCTTTTGGGCAAGGTCCTCACCAATCAGAGGAATGACTGGATCAGTGGTTGGAATTATTAGGATGATGGCGATAGACTCAACCCCACCAGCTCTGAGATGTTTATCAATAAACTCTTACTAGCTGTGTGACTCTGGGCAAGTCATTTAACTCTGTTCGCCTCAGTTTCCTCATCTGTAGAATGGGCTGGAGAAGGAAATGGCAAATCACTCCAATATCTCTGTCAAGAAAACCCCCAATGGGGCCATGAAGAGTCAGACATGACTGAGCAACATCAACCACAAATTCTGTGAGTTTTAGGTGGGTATGGCTGTCTCTTTTCTTTGAAGTCCTGAAGTTAATACAGGTACACTTGCAAACCAAGTCCAGGAGATCTTTCTTATCCAAAGTTCATTGGTACCAGAAAAAAGACCAAGTAAACAATCTTGAGCAATTTGATTCGATCAGTTCCATTCCATTTAACAAATATTTATTAAGCAGTTACTACACATAAGACATTGTTGCTGGGCTCTTCAGAGTATGGAGACCAAATCTATAATCGGTCCCTGCTCTCAATTATCTTACATTCCATTAGAAAGGTCAAGAAATAGACAAATAAAAACAAGATCCTTGTCCTTGATCTGGAATGCTTTTGGCTTATGAAATTGGAGTGGGTATGTGACCACCCTAAATACTGTACAATTGTCCTGCCTTGGTTTAAAAAGTCTGACTCACTAGCCCTGCCAACCAGTGCTGAGTGGGAATATAGTTAAAAAACTGTAATTGTTCATCAGCCTCAATATAAAAGTTTCTTTGCCTCCTGGCTCTCAAAATAATTACCTTTTCTGTAAAAGGTACCTCCTTCAGAGGCAACTGGTGACAGTGCATTGAGTGCTGGGCAAAGTCAGGAAGACCTGAGTTCAAATGTGTCTTCAGGCACTTGATAGCTGTGTGACCCTGAGCAAGTCACTTAAGCACTGGTTGCCTCAGTTTCCTCATCTATAAAATGAGGGTGATAATAATATCAAATACAAATAAAGTTGTAAGGATCAAATGAGATAATTGTAAAAAGCACTTGGCATAGTTCCTGGCACATAGTAAGCACCTTATAAATGCTTATTTTCTTGCCTTGGTACTTCTGTAGAGCCCTCAGGAAAGCAAGGCTCTGCCCCAGGATAAAAAGTTAGAGAACAGGCCTTTAGCAACAGGTGTTCAGTTACCACACTTGAAGACCTGAGTTCAAATCCCACCTTTGCTGCTTATTAACTGTTACCTTGGGCAAGTGACTCAACCTTGATGACCCTCAGCCAACTCTTTGGGATTTATCTACTAAGCTATTGATGAGTAGCTATCTGCTGATGGAAGAAATAATAGAGCTTAACACCTATGACTAAGAACAGTTAGTTACAATAGGCTGATACATGATGGCCCTGGGTGAACTCCTGCCCCATTCTACCTGCTCTCTGCCTCTCCATCACTTCTTTGCAGAATACTCTAGGGTACTCTATTTTTTTCTTTTTTTAGATAGTTGAGGTTAAGTGATTTTCCCAGGGTCATATAGCTAGTAAGTATCAAGTGTATGAGACTAGATTTGAGCTCAGGTCCTTGTGACTCCAGGGACATTGGTCTATGCACTATACCACCTAGCTGTCTCTCCCTCTTACCCCTTAACCCAGGTACTCTGGGTGTGCTCTTTGGTGAATATCACCATGTTCTACAAATTAATCATGGTACTTTAGAAATCCTAGGTAAATTGGTTGGTTGATTTCTAGCTATAGAACTGAAAGCTTCATTTAAGTTCTCAAATCTCTCTTTAGCCTCAGTTTCCTCATCTGTAATATGAGGGCGTGAGACTCAATGATGCCTAAGGTTCCGTCCAGCTCCAACTTTAAGATTCTATGAAGACTTTTGCATTTTGGCTATGTCTCTGTGTAAAAATCACCGCCACCACAACTACTTATTTAAAAGAAACAACTCAGTAAAGTGAGAAGTAGCTTATTACCTTTTTGTTGTATTTGGTTTTTGTAATTAATAGGAAGTCATCAAACAGAAATAGGTAGACGTCTAGGAATCTGGTACTTTCTGAGGAAAGAGAGGGAAAGGAAGAGGTGAGGCAAGAAAGAGGAACATAAGCTTTTATTGCTGATCTCCAATTCTTCCTCTGAGATATATACTGGTTGTGTAACACTGGGCAGGGCACTTAACTCCTCAGTGCCCATAGGTAACTCTTTGAGACCAAAACTTATAGAGAAGAAGCCAATCTGTATTGGTACAAAGAATTTTCTAGTGGGAACTTCCCTTTACTGATGAAATTGCACATCTCATAGTGGATGGAATTTTGGGTTTGGAATAAGAGGGTCTAGGTTCTTCTGCTTAGTTCTTCCTTTGGACAAGTCACTTAGCTGCTTTGAGGTCTAGTTTCCGAAGACCTGAGTTCAAATTTCACTTTTGCCACTTAGTAGCTTTGTTATTTGGGCAAGTCATTCAACTTCAGTGACTCTGGGATAGATCTATTGACCCATTGATGAGTTGTTATCTGTGCTGATGGAAGGAATTTCCACACTAGAAATCCCAAACATAGATTCTTCTTATAGGCATGTGTCCTAAAACTTGCTGACAGTTCAATGACTTCACTCATCCATGCAATAGGATGCCTTTGTTAGAGCTTAATTCTGTTTTTTGGACATGGCACAACATTTATTTACTTCTAGAGAGATTTGATCCATAATCTGGGATACTAGCACTGGTCTTTTCTGCATCCATATTAGCACTGACCTAAAAAGATGCTCTGCCTATGATTTTAGTTATTAATGGTGAGGATATATTTCATTGGATTCCAAGGTCACATTTTTGGTGAGTTTATGTTAGTAGGTAAGAAATCACACCATATAAACAAGTTTCATCAGAACAAGCAATTGACTTAACCAAACAAGGAATAAAGATAACAAATTACAAAAAGTAAAATAGATAATTATAATTGCATGAAATTATAAAGCTTTTGCATGAATAAAATGAATGGATCTAGGTTATGAAAGGAAGCAAATGGGGAAAAAAATCTTTGTATGAGATTTCTCAGCTAAGGGTTTAGGATCTAGATATATAGATAACTAATAGACATTAATTAACCATTTGCCAGTAGACAAATGTCAACAGATATGAACAAGCACTTCTCAAAAAAAAAAAATCACAAGCTATTAACAACCACATGAAAGAATGTTCCAAATCACTGAGAGTAAGATAAAGAGAAATCACAGCAACCTTGAGGTTTTACTTCATTCACACCCAGCAAATTGACAAAGATGACAAAAGGTGAGAATGGTTGCTACTATTAGAGGGGTTATGAGAAGACAGGCACACTGGTGCATTGTTGGTGGAGCTGTGTAACATTACAACCATTTTGGAAAGCAAGTTGGAATTGTGCAAATATAGTGACTAAAATATCAGTGCCCTTTGACCCAGAGATTCCACTACTAGGCTTATATGCCAAGGAAGTTATTAGATTAAAAAGTTAATGTCTGTCTGTCTCTCTGCATCTCCCTCTTGTAAAGCTGTAGGACATGAACAACAGTATATTACTGTGCAATCTAAAAAGACAAATAGAATGCAAAGAAGTTTGTTACTTGAAAAATTTACAGAACAATTTAAAAATATTCTTTGCTACATGGGATGGTCAGGTGAGTGAAGGCACATGATACTAGCAGAAATTCTGCTGTTGTCCTCTAAGGCTAGCTAGATGGCTCAGTAGATAGAGCACTGGGCAAAAAGTCAGGAAGATCTGAGTTCAGACCTGGCCTCAGATGCTTAATAGCTGTGTGACCCTGGGCAAGTCACTTAGCCCAGTTTGCCTCAGTTTCCTCATCTGTAAAATGAACTGGAGAAGTTAATGGCAAACCAGTCCAGTATCTCTGCTGAGAAAACCCCAAATGGAAACACGAAGTGTTAGATATGACTGAAAATAACTGAGCAACTAAAAGATGGGGATAATCATAGCACCTACCTCCCAGGGTTGTTTTAAGGGCCGAATGAGCTAATAATTGTGATGTACCTAGCACATAGTATGGATCGTATAAATGTTAGCTATTATGATGATGATGAAAAGAAAAGATATCCATAATTTTATTTTTATAAAAAATATCAGACAGCAGAGTCTCAGTCTCAGAAAATCTCTGAAGCAAAATCCCTCTGGCAGGATTCATTATAGGGCCATCTGGAAAAAGGTTTGCATCCTCAGTATCATGGATGACACAATATTTTGTGGCTAAAACCTCCAGCTGCTCAAATTTGTGCACTGTTTGCATTTTATGTTTGCAACAGATGATGTGGTCAATGTGTTTAGCCAGGGGAGGGAAATTAGCTCATCTATCTTGTTTCTAAAAAAGGAGGAAGTGTGATGGAGTATAAAACAACACTAACTTTGAATCCAGAGATCTTGGGTTCAAATCCTGAATTGACCTTGTGCTGTCTATATACCTTGAAAAAGTGCTTAAACTCTCTGGGCCTCAGTTTCCTAATCTGTCAAATGATTAGATAACCTCTAGAGTCCTTTCCAGCTCTGAATTTATGGTTCTGATTTAGAAAATTTTAAATTCTCTAGAGGATTTCTAGATGGAGGAGTGAGGAAAGAACCTTTTGAAGCTCCTCCCCCACCAAATTTCCCTCCACACAAATAGAGAACTGCCTCAGAATTGGTCTAGGAGTAGGAAAGAAACTTACCAGTCCTGCAGGCAAGGTCTGTCTCACTGTGATGGAAGGGGAGTGAGGTGAAAGAGCATTGGCTAGAACCTGGGGGCCAACAGCAAAGGTTCAAGCCTGGGGTAATTCACCAGTGAGGCCCTGCCCTCCAGCAAACCAGTAGTCCCCTAGACAAAGTGAGCTCTCCATGTAGTTCGGCACGGTCCCAACCCAGCACATAGCACCAGAGAAGCCTTGAACCCATTGCTGACTAGTAGTGAAACCCTACTCTGGAACTGGTCAAAAGCAAGACTCCACCCCTGGGGCCTACCAGTAGAAAGACTTTGTTTCCAGCAAACCAGCAATAGGGTCCCATCCATGGGGCAGATCAGAAGCTAACCCTCATGGAGGTCAGAGGGAGACCCCTAGCCCCCATTACAAATCAGAAGGCAAGTCTGTCCTCCAGAGAAAACAAGCAGCTAATTCCTAAAGCCTAGTGAAAGTCGGTAGTAAGATCCTTTTTGTGTCTCAGCACAAAAAACTTGGGACAGTGTAGGACCAGAGCCCAACTCTCACATTAAAACATCAAGTCACAAAAAAAGGCAGAAAAAATGAACAAAAAAAACAACAAAAAAAGAGCTTGATTGTAGAAAGTTACTATGGTAACAAGGGGAATCAAGGAATAAATTTAGAAGAGGACAATAACGTCAAAATAGCTACAAATGAAGCCTCAAAGAAAAATGCACTTTGCTCTTAGGTCCCAAAAGAGTTATTGAAACAGCTTAAAAAGGATATTTAAAAGAAGTTAGAGAAGAAGAAGAAAGATGAATGAAAAGAAATGAGAGTAATGCAAGAGACTCATGAAAAAAGAGTCAATAGCATGGGAACAAATATATGAAAATTTACTGAGGAACATAACTCCCTAAAAAATAGAAGTGGCCAAATGGAAAAGGAAGTACAAAAGCTCTCTGAGAAAATAATTCCTTAAAAATGAGAATTTAAAAAGTGGAAACTAATGACTTCATGGGACATTACGATATGATGAAAACAAAAAAAAAGAAAAAAAAGAGACCTAGAAAATAGATCCAGGAGAGCTACTATAAGAATTATTGGACTACTTGAAAGTCATGATTTAAGAAAAATAACTGGATAACATCTTTCAAGAAATTCAAAGAAAATAAAAGAATCAAAAAAAAAAAACCCAAAAAACCCTTCCCTGAGATGTTAGAACCAGAGGACAAAATAGAATTTTAAAGAATTCACCAATCACCATCCAAAAGAGATCCAAAAATAAAAACTCCCCAAAACATCATAGTCAAATTCCAGAACTCATAGATCAAGGGGAAAGTATTGCAAGCAGTCAAAAAGAAACAATTCAAATATCATGGAGCTACGGGGCAGGATTATATAGGATTGGGCAGCTTCAACATTAAAGAATTAGAGGGCCTAGAATATGATATAACAAGGCAAGGAATTAGTATTTCAACCAAGAATCACTTCCCCAGCAAAATGGAATATAATCATTCAGGGGAAAAATGCATATTTAATGAAATAGAGGACTTTCGAGTATTTCTCATTAAAAGACTAGAGCTGAATAAAAAGTTTGACCTCCAAATACAAGATTCAAGGGAAACATAAAAAGGTGAAAAAGAAACAAGAAAGAGAAATCATAGAATAACAGATAAGGTTGACTCGTTGATCTGGCAAGACAATATTTGTAACTCTTAACTTTATTCTTATAAGAGCAATTAGAAGGAGTATATGTAGACAGAGGGTGTGGATATAAGGTGACTCTGATGGGATGATACCCCCCCCAAAAAAAAATAAAGTGTGAAAAAGAAAATTGCACTCGAAGACAAGGAAAGGGGGAGATTGGATGGGGGTAAATTACTTCACATAAGAGGCATGAAAGAGCTTTTATAATGGAGGGGAAGATGTGGGGGAAAGGCAAAGCTTAAATCTAACTCAAATCAAAATTGGCTTCAAGAAGAACTGTTATACACACTTAGTTGGATATAGAATTCTATTTACCTTATAAGAAAGTCAAAAGGGATAGGGATAATAGAAGGAGGGAGGGAGACTGATAAAAGGGAGGGTAGATTGGGGAAGGCAGTGATCAAGAATGAAACACTTAAGAGGAAGGAAAGAGTCGGGGGTAAGAGAGAGAAAGGGGGATAAACAAGTGAAAAATAGAATGAAGGGAAATACATAGTTATCATAAGTATAAATGTGAATGGGATGAACTCACCCATAAAACAGAAGCAGAGAGCAGAACAGATTAAAAACCAGAATCTGGCAATATATTGTTTACAAGAAACACATTTGAAACAGAGATATACACAGAGTGAAGGTGAGGAACTGGAGCAGAATCTATTATGTTTCAACTGAAGCAAAGTAAACAGGGCAGCAATCATGATCTCAGACAAAGCAAAAATAGTTCCAATTAAAAAAGGTAGAGAAGGAAATTATATCTTGCTGAAAGTTACCATAGACAATGAAGTCATATCAATACTAAACATATGTGCATCCAATGGTATAGCAATCTAAATTTTTGAAGGAGAAGTTGAATGACTTACTGGAGGAAATAGAAAATAAAACTATGCTAGTGAGGAACCTCAAGTTTCTCCTCTCAGAACTAGATAAGTCTAACCAAAAAATAAACAAGAAAAAGTTAAGGAGCTGAATAAAATTCTGGAAAAGTTAGACATGAGATAGCTTTTTGGAAAAAATTCAATGGGAATAGAAAGCAATACACGTTTTCTCAGCAGTACATGGCACCTACACAAAAATTGACCTATAAGAACATAAAACCCTCACAACCAAATGCTGAAAAGCAAAAATAGTAAACACATTCTTTTCAGATCATAATACAATGCAATAATGGACAATGGAAAGCTTAAAAATTAATTAGAAATCAAATAATCTAATCCTAAAAAATAAGTGGGTCAAAGAACAAATCATAGAAATAATTGATAATTTAATAAAAGAAAATGACGACAATGAGACAGCATACCAAAATTTATAGGATGCATCTAAAGCATTACTTAAAGGAAAATTTATATCTCTAATTGCTTACAGCAATAAAATAGAGAAAGGGCAGATCAATGAATTGGATATGCAACTTAAAAAAAAAAACTAGAAAAAGAACAACTTAAAAATCCCCAAATTGCATGCCAAATTGAAAACCCTGAAAATAGAAGGAAAGTTTAATAAGATTGAAAGAAAACCATTGAACTAATAAACAATATTTAGAAGTTAGTTTTATGAAAAAACTGATGATAGGTAAATCATTTGTTAATTTGATTTAAAAAAGGAAAGAAGAAAACCAAATTACTAGTATAAAAAATAAAAGAGGTAAATTCACCACAAATGAAGAGGAAATTCATACAATTGTTAGGAATTTTTTGCCCAATTATATGTCAATGCATTTGATAGTCTAAATGAAATGGAAGAATATCTACAAAAATATAAATTGCCCAGATTAACAGAAGAAGAAATAAAATACATACATAACCCAATCTTAGAGAAAGAAATTGAATACACCATCAATGAACTTCCTAAAAAACAATCCCTAGGACCAGATGGATTCACAAGCAAATCCTACCAAACATTTAAGGATCAATTAATCCCAATACCACATAACTATTTGGAAAAATAGGCAAAGAAGGAGTCCTACCAAATTCCTTTTATGACACAAATATGGTGCTGAATTCAAACCAGGCAGAGCCAAAACAGAGAAAGAAAATAATCGACCAATTTCCCTATTGCATAGTGACGCAAAATTTTAAAATAAAATAGTAGCAAAGAAATTACAGGAATATATTCCAAGGATCATACACCTATGACCAGGTGGGATTTATACCAGGAATGTGGGGCTGGTTCAATATTAGGAAAACTATCAGCACAATATACCATATTAATAACAAAACAAACAGAATCATATGATTATCTCAACAGATACAGCAAAAGCCTTTGACAGACTACACCATTGCTATTAAAAACCACTAGAGATTATAGGAATAAGGAGATCTTACCTTAAAATGATAAGTAATATTTATCTAAAATCATTCACAAGCATTATCTGTAATTGGGATAAGCTAGAATCCTTCTCAGTACAATCAGGGTGAAGCAAGGATGCCCATTATCACCTCTGATATTTGATATTGTGCTAAAAATGCTAACAAAAAGGGAATCCCTTAGATCAGGTCACTGAGGGGTTAAGCAACTTGTCCTGAGTCACACAACCAGTATGTATGAGAGAATGGATGTGAAGCCAAGTCTTCTTGCCTCTTTGGCTGACTCTCTCCCTTCTATGAAGCCTTTGCAGGGGAACATTTCTGTTTATTTGCTTTGTTGTTGTTAAAATAGAATTAACTAAATACAAATGATAACAAGGAAGCACAGTGTTAAAAAAGTGAAGGTTTTTTTTATATACATTTCAAGAAATGATAGATGTCTCCAAGAAACAAAGAGGAAACTCAGAGGAGACCAGAGAGTCCCCAAGTCAGGAGAGTTTTAGGGAGAAGGTGGGGAGTTGCTGATCAGGTAGTCAGGAGAGTAAAGATTAAATGAATTGAAGAGATATAACTGGGGGAGGGGAGGGAAGAGGGCTCAACCAGTGATTTCATTGTCTAAGTGAATTTCCAAGTCATCCTTTTCTCTGTAATTTGAGAATCTGAGAGATGCTTTAGAGTGGCTTGCCTGAGATCACAGAGCCAGTCTGTGTCAGAGTCTGTACTCAAACCCACGCTCTAACCCTTGAGATAACGCTTATCTACTGTCACATACTGCCTTTAAAGAAAAATTTTTTGAAAATTCGTTTAGTTTGTTTTAGTCTGGTAAAACTCCTGCTCTTTCTATTCATTTGTTAAATCTAGGGATGAGGTGTTGGCACTCTTTGCCACTGAAGGTCTGAATTGGCACAAACCAGAAAACCAGCCAGTGAGTCTTCCCAGACTTTCATTGGGTGTTATTTCCTTTGACTTTTATTCTTCCACTCTCAGCACATTCTCTTGCTACAGCCCTATTTTTTTAAGAGGACTTCTGGACAGCAACAGGCAATGTCATCCTGAGGTCCCCAGTAGTCATGGTGTCCCTTGGCTGGTCATATTCTGTTCATGCCTCAATCCTGACTCAAGGACCCCTGTAGGAGATTTAACTCAGGATTTAACATCTGGCTATTTCAGGTCTCAAATGGGATCTTTAGGTCCCTGTTTCTTCTCCTCCCTGCAAGAACTATGAACTAAGATAGAGCTGTTATTGTAGTAGCTATTTTTTAAACTTTTTAAAAATTTCCTTTTATTATCAGATATCCAAGGAAAATAAAAGGCTTATAATCAAAGGAATCAATGCAGGTCAAGAATTTTTTGAAAAAAGGCAGAATGATGTAGTGAAGAAAGCTTAGGTTTAGGAGTTAGAATGATTTAGGTTCAGATCTTGATTCTGTTACTTATAGCTTTTATGGCCTTGGGGGGCAGCAAGGGCACTAGGCTTAGAGTCAGGAAGACTTGAGTTCAAATCTGGTCTCAGACACTTGTTAGCTGTGTGACCCTGAGTAAGTCATTTAATCCTGTTTGCCTCAGTTTCCTCATCTATAAAATAAGCTGGAGAAAAAAAATGGCAAACCACTCTAGTGTCTGCTGAAAAACCTCCCAAATGAGATCTTGAAGAGTCAGACATGGCTGAAAAACAAATGTGGGTTTGGGCAAGCTACTTCCTTCCGGGTCACAATTTCCTCATTTGTTCAATGAGAGGATTCACCTCTGAGGTCTCTTCCAGCTCTGAACTTGGATCTTCAGTGCCACAAAAGTGCCATGAATCTTTCCCATTCCTATTTATATAATCTAAAGGATGAAAGGGTCATCTTATCCAACTGGTGCCTGAATAGGAAATATTCTGTAACACTGGCAGCAGAAAACATTAGAAGATCGTTGCATCATAGATTTAGAGGTAGGAGGAAATCTTTCATGTCATCAAGCTCAGTCCTTAGATTTTACAGATGAAAAACTGAGGTACAGAAAAGTTAAATGACTTGCCCAAAGTCACACAGCTAGTCAATAGCTAAGATGAGATTTGAATGCTCAGAGTTCCACAAAGTGCTGGTCTTTGATTCATCAGATCAGAAACTGAGAGATGTCAGAGACCATTGAATCTACTTCTACCTCCTCTTTCATTGTACATATGTACATATGGGGAAACTGAGGCAAAGTGCCTTTCCGCAGGGCAAAGACAACTAATAAATGCTGGGGGTAAGATTTAAACTTAGGTCTTCCTCACACCAGGTTCAGTGGGTTGATTACCCAGCATCACAGTGAGACAAACACGCAGGCTGTATTTTTTTGTGTCGTTATGCAATCATTTCAGTCATGTCAGACTCTTTGTGATCCTATTTGGGATTTTCTTGGCAAAGATCTTGGAGTGGTTTGCCATTTCCTTCTTCAGCTCATTTTACAGATGAGAAAACTGAGGCAAGCAGGGTGAAGTGACTTGCCCAGGGTCACACAGCTACTTAGTGTTTGAGATAGGATTTTAATTCAGATCTTCCTGACTCCAGGCTTAGTGATCTATCCACTGCACCTCCTAGGTGCGCAGGCTCTGTTCCTCTTTTCCCTCAAAGGGACATCAAAATAAGAAGCCAGATTTTCTTACCAGCTCCAACACAGAAAGTGTTGGCAGTTTAAGGAAAACAGTTCATTACCTGCAAGAGTCAACTTCCCCTCATGAAGAAGGTGTCTGTTGCCTGGTGACAAGATGTTTTCTGCCATGTGTTCCTTAAAAATGTGTTTCAGGCACTTCAAAAATAAGAGAAAGACTTATATAGAAGGGAAATATCTGAAGCACACAAACTTCTGCTAGAGTGATATCAAGCTATGCACATTGGGATATTCTGGAAAGGGGAGGGGAGCAAATATTTATTAAGTGCCTACTATATACCAGACACTGTGCTAAATGCTTTACAAAAGTCTTCTCTTGGGCACTGTTGACTAGTGGTCTTATAAAGAAACACACATTCAATAAATCCTATAAGCTACCTGCCTTCCCCATACAAGACAACTCTTAAGTGGAAGTCATACTACTGGCCCAGAATTCACACCTGCAGAACAGTAACTAGGACAGGGCACTTGGGGCTTTATTTCAGGGTGCTATATTTATAGGCTGCTAGTAGCACTTGAAGTCTTTTGGTGTGCTAGAATGGGATCCTCCCCCATTCTACCCTCTGTGGCCAGTTCTCTGACAGTGAAATCATGCCAGTGTCCCAAGAGGACATAGGATCATAGAGTTAGAGCATTAAGGGTCTTCAGGAAACATCTGGTCCAGGGATTCTTAACTTTTTGTTTGTACCATGGATACCTTTGATCATGGTCAGGTAAAGCCTATGGACCCTTTCTCAGAATCATATTTTTAAATTTATAAAACAAAATATATAGAATTAAAAAGGAAACAAATTATATTGAAATGTATTTATCAGATTATTTTAGAAAAAACAAAATTTTAGGGACCCAAATTATGAACCCTTGCTTTAATCTAATAGTATAACTTTCCAGATGAGATAACTGAAGTCCAGGGAACTTCAAAACTTGCCTATGGTCACTCAGATACTAAGATTCAGAAGCAGAATTTGAATTCAGATCCTCTACCTCTAAACAGTTATCTTTTCACTATACCACATTGCTTCCCAGTTCCTATCTTCCTGTAACAATGTGATGTCCCACACCAGCCAATGAGGGCATCTTTCATGTAATGTGTCTTAGACATAGTTTAGGGTGTTTGCCCTAGGTCTAGAAATTCCTGGGGACAATCCTGTCTTTTTCACTCATTGGTAGTAAGAAGACTGAGAGAATTTGCCCCTAGAAAGTCAAACTCACAGGAAGGGATGTCAATCCCAGTGGGCATACCTCTGGTACGAAGAACCTTTTATCTCGATCCCAAAGTGGAGGCCACACTATGATCTCCTGGAGGTGCCGAAACTTTTGGAAATTGTCAAGCCATTTCACTTTTCCTTCAAGGTCACCTAAAGGAGGAGAAAAGTCAACCCTTTTTACATGTGCACCTCACATCTAAGGGCATGATACATGTTGGACTTCACCACTATCTCTGCCTGAGCCATTCCCTGCTGGCTGCTGGGCAGATTTAGCAGCTTCAGAATATTGATTGCTCTTTACATGCCAAAGGAAGAAACTCCCTGTTCTAAACTTAGTCTCTTGTGGAAAGCAATAAGTCTTTACTAACACAGTTAAGCAAACGGGAGATGAATTATGTATTGTTACTCAAGTAATACTGATGTAATTCCATAGGAGCTATCTGTTCTCTCTGTAACATTGCCCCAAATTAGAGAAATACAAATATTGGAGATAATGAGGCAATTGATATTTTTATGTTGAGGGGGGATAACATGTTGAAAGGAATCCATTATTTCTTCCCCTGTGGGCTTATATTCTTTCTCAAGACTCCATTTCTAATGCTTTTAAAGATATGGGATAATATAAACTCATTTGGAGAGATGGAGGACAATTCATAGACCCAACGACCCACAAGACTAGTGGGAACTTTCAGAGATTGCTTCATCATTCTGGTGAGATAAAACCACTTTTAAAGGACAAAAATACACTTGACATCATGTCAGACTGATAAGAAATCACCCTATATTAAGAGGCTCCCAGAGAAAGATCTGACCTCTCCCTCAAAAACCTATTCCAATCCTTCATATAAGAATATTCTTGTAAGCTACTGTATACAATATCTCGACAATTTTATTTTTATTTCTTGGCTGGAAGAAATTATTTCAATCCCTTAGATCCTTTGGAGGTAGAAAGGGAAAACAAATCTTCAAAATTAGAAAAAAAAGAATTTGCTACTTTTCATTTGCAGCTCTCAAAATGGAATTAATAAGAGAAACAGCAACTTTACATAGCAGCTAATTGGAGAACTTTGGAGAGTTACATGCCATTTGAACACTCCTGAGACAGACTAACACATAACACCCTTTAGCATAAATCACTCAGAATGCCTTCATTTTATTCAGAATTTCTCATTATCAGAAATAGAAATGATGTCAAAAGCCATTATCATAATTGGTTCAATTCAAGAATTTTTTAAAATTCAGTAAATATTTATTAGTGGTCTACAATGTTCAGAACCCCATTCTAGGCAGAGGGGTAGGCAGAGAATTTAGTTAAGACATAGCACATACAAACTAGAAGGGGATAAGACTAGATTGCTTAGAATATATAATATTACCCAAGTTCATTAGATAGCTGTAAAACAAATATTTACGCAGGGAAGTATATTTATTACATGGCATCTAGGTAGTATAGAGAGCACCAGCCCTAGAGTCAGGAGGACCTGAGTTCTCAGACATTTACTAGCTATGTGACCCTGGGAAAGTCACTTAACCCTGATTGCCTCCAAAAAGAAGAAAAGAAAGAAATATAGGAGGTTATGCTAACCCGAATCAACTATGTCATCAATGAATAGCTCTTCTCTGCTCTGTATGTCTTCATTTGAAGGCCAAGAAGACCTCCTTTTGATAACCGATAGACTCCAAGGGTCTCATTTAATTCCAGCTCCAAGCACATGATCAGCCTGCCTGCGTAGCCCTGGCCTATATTAAGGGCCACTTCCTAGATGAGATGGCATTGGATTTGAGCTGTAAAGAAAAGGGAGGAACTCATTCCATCCACACAATCATTGAACATTGGAGCTGGAATTTTACAGAGCATCTCATTCAACTTCTTGGATGTTTTTTCTGTAGACAAATAAGGACACAGAGGTCCATGGAGGTCAAATGACTTTCTCTAAGTCCCAAAACAAATCAATGCCAGAGCCAGGACATGAGATTCAGGTCTTCCTGCTCCCAAGTTATAGTGTTATTAAGTCAGAGCTGGAAAGGATCTTAGAAGCTTTCAAATCTAATCTCATTTTGTAGATGAGGAAACTGAAGTCAAGTGATTTGCCCAAAATCATGCAGGTAGCAGAGGTCAGAACCTGGATTCGAATTCAGCTCCTCCATCTCCAAATTCAGCCTCTCTCACACATTATCTCTTAAGGGAACAGTATGAACAAAGACAGAACCAATTAATCAGTCATTCAGTCAACAAACAGCTATTGAGTAACTGAATCCAAATTTCATAAAACAAATCCCCTTAATAAAATAATTTGTTCTGTAAAACTTGGATTTTGTCAAAAGGCTGCACCCAAGGACCTAGAAGGCCACATGTGACCTCAAGGCCTCAGCTCCCTACTCCCGATCATTAGTTAATCCATCAATAGGCATTTATTAAGCACTTACTATGTACTAGGCACTGTACTTAGTGTTCTTAGTTAAGAGGGTCCATGCCATGAGATGTATTTATGGGGAAGAGAGAGCAGTTGAGTTTGTTTGGAGTATAGATGCAGAGAGGGGAGTGTAGTCTGAGAAAGGATGGGCACCTCTAGTTTACTGAGGGCTTTAGATGCCTTGGATGCTTAGTTCACATCCTGAGACTTTAGTCAAGGGTAAACCAGGATTTGAAATTGTTGGCATGCCAGTGCTGGATTATAGTGACCTAAGCAAAATGACAAATCAGCCTACATCCTCAGGAAGAACTGTTGATTCTTACTGGCTTTGCAGGGTTTTAACTTGGAAGTCATAAACAAAGTATCATCAATCCTCAGGGAAGTGATGCTTTTCCTGCATCCATTCACATCTGAAAATCTGAGCTGGGGATCAAACCATCTGGGTAATGTGGTACCTAAGTTCTTATGGGTTTAGAGAGGATGTGACTCAGGCCCATTGTTTTGAGCATCTTTGATTCACAAGGGGATCAGACTTCCATCTAAGTTTCCTAGCTCCAAGGAATTCCCCTGCTTGGAATTTCCTCAAGTCCCAAGCTTTCTCTTCTAGGAAAGAGAGTTCAAAAGCCAGAACTGGGTTCTATGCCTCAGAAAGTAGTGGAAATAGAGCACTGGGCTTGGAATTGGGGAGAACTGTATCCAAATTACCCCCCAAACACTTACTTCTTTTGTCTCCCCGAGCTTTTATTTCCTCTGAAAAAATGGAAGTCTGGAGTCCATTGGATCACAGCTCTAGAGACAGAAGGAAACTCGGAGGTCTTCAAATCCAACCCTTTCATTTTACACATGAAGTAACTGAGGACCACTGAAGTCAGAGGCATAGCCTTAATATGGGAAGGGTCCTTAAAGACCATCTAATTTAACCCCATCATTTTAGACATGAGGGAACTGAGATCTATGGAGGTCATAGATTTAGGGTGAGAAGGGACTTGTGATGCATGAAAAGTTTGGGAGACTGGGTAATTAGCAATTATTTTGTTAATTATGGCTAAAAGATAAATAATAAAAGGGTCATTTGGCTGTCTTTCCTAAACCAAAGATGGTTATGGTGGCATCTTGATGCTTATATGCTCTTAGAAGAGTGTGTTTTCCCAACAGGCTTCAATCAACTCTGATTGGTTGACAAATAATGAGAGGAATGAATATTATAATGGGAGTAGATCTATTTCAATGAGGGTCTTAGGGACATGACTTTGATTATGCCACTCTCAGACCTCCCCCAGCCTTGGGCAGTCTAGACAAAATATCTACCCCCTACCCCCTCCCCAACCTGAGTAGAACACAGTAGGGTGGAATTCCCCCAGATTAAATTCTTTGTAAAGTTTTTCTAGTTGGGTTGGCAACAGCTTCATCTAGATAAGATGGTCTAGGTATGATAAATTTTTGGGCAAGGTTGGAGATCTCTTTTAAAGACTGGATGAGGAAATAAGAAATAGGAAAAAGGAAAAAAACACTAGATCTCTCCAATAATTAATTGTTTAATAATCATTTCTCTGACATCAAAGACCATTTACTCCAACAATTTCCTTTTACAGATGGGAAACTTGAGGCCCAGAGAGATCAAAGTTATAGACTTAAAATGACAAGGGTCTTCAAAGACCATCTAGTTCTAGCCCTTTATACTATAGAGGGGGAAACTGAGCCTCAGGGAGATGTGATTTACTCAAGGTCACACAGATAGTAAATGGTAGAGTCAGAGTTTTTGTGCAGGTCTGCTCATTCTAAATATGGTGTTCCTTCCATGGTAATTCTGTTCCTCCCAGCCCAACAGAACTCACGCATCTTTCGTTATCACAAGGCTTGGGTACTTACGAATTGCCTTCTCCACTTTTTCCTTGAGGGAGTAGATGGTAATTTTCTCCCTGGCATCAGTACTCCTTCTCCAGATGTTCTTCAGGAGCAGTGGGTACCTGGTCAGCCGGTGCAGGGGAGTCACCAGCAGTTCAGTGAGGTGCAGTCGCTTGCATTGGTCGTGTCTCTCACACCACTGCAGAGCACAAAAGCAGGGAAGGTGGCTGATCAGAACATCCCTTCCCTGCTTGGCCACACCTGGGAGAAGTTTTTGGAGCCCTCACTGATGGAAGGGAACAGGGGCAACTTCAAATTTTTTTCCAGCGGTGATAAGCTGTCCCTCTAAGAGTATCCCAGCATCTACAAGTCATTCTTTGTGTTATTCTAGAAAGATTAACAGATCGTAGGGTGCTAGAGCTGAAAGAAACCTCGGAGGTCATCTACTCTAATGTCTTCATTTGACAGATGAGGAAACTTAGAGCAGGAGAGATAACTTGGTCAAAGTCACTCTGGCTGTACATGAGAACTGGGACTTCAACAGAGGTACTGCTCTTTCCTCCTCACTGACTGCCTTGCAAATGCACAATACCTGCTGAAGTAATATTGGTTGAAATAAATTGAGTTAGTCTCCTCAAGAGCCCCTTTGTGGCTGCAGTCACTTCCTGAAGCAGAGGAGAAAGCCCTCAGAGTGTGTGACCCTGGATCATGGCCCCAGTTGGCCATGTCCTAGGGGCAAAGCTAGGGATGCCAGGACCAGTGGTATTTAGATCAAACATAAGAATGAATATTCACCTGTCCCGATTTAATTGCTCTTATAGGGTAAAAGTGCTTTCTTGACTCTGCATGTGAGTTGGCTATTTCTGTACCAGGCACTGTGCTAGGTATACAAAGTAGAAATAAAACCAAAATACTGCTCTCCCGCAAGAAGCTTACATTGTAATGGGAGAGACAACATATAAACAAACAAGCAAATGAATGAATTAATGAATAAATACATGTATATACGTACACATAGACAGAGAAAAAGACAGAGTAGCTGGAAGGCAGTTTTAGAGGGAAGGCCCTGGGAGTAGGGGGGATGGGGTGACTGTGGAGGAGACTAGGGAAGGCATCCTGCAGAAGGTGGGATTTGAGTGACCTTGAAAGATGACAAATGAAACTAAGAAAAAGTGAAGGACAGCATTCCAAGCATGGGAGACAGCCCAAGAACAAAACATCCCTCTGTAATGAAATCCCGGGTGGTCTTAGATCCCTACATTTACTATAGATGCAGGGCTCATGTAAATTAGCCCTATATTATGGATGTAAACAAATGACTTTATTCCTTCCATCCTGTGGTTGTTCACTCACTTTTTAGTCGTGTCTGACTCTTCATGCCCCCATTTGGGGTTTTCTTGGCAGAGATACTGGAGTGGTTTGCTGTTTCCTTCTCCAGCTCATTTTACACATGAGGAAACTGAGACAAGCAAGGTGAAGTGACTTCCCCAGCTCCTAAGTGTCTGAAGCCAGATTTGAACTCAGGAAAATGAGCCTTCCTGACTCAAAGTGTGGTGTTCTAAGGTTTACAAAGCACTTTATCTTATATGATCCTTACAATAATCTGCGAGGAAGGTGTTATTATCACCCCTGTCTAGATGTGTTAACTGACACTGAGAACAGTTAAGTTATCTGCCCGGACCACACTGTTAATGAGTGTCTAAGTGGTGCAGAGAATTGAACACTGAACCTGGACTCAGGAGGACCTGAGTTGAAATCTGACCTGAGACATTTGACACTCACTAGCTATATGATCTTGGGCAAGTCACTTCTTTCCAATTGGCTTGTCTCCCCTACAAAAAATGTGTCTAAAGTAGGGTTTGACTCCCCCTCGGCCCTTTTGTGTTCCCCAACTGAACACTTGCTAGTTCATAGGTTGGGTCCCCAAAGCTGCTAATGAGGTATTGGCAATGTTACCCATAATCCTCTTATCACATCCCTTCCCTCCTCACCTCCTCTAAGATCCTCTGGATGGGGAATAGAGAAGCCACCTTTTGATATTGTCACAAGTTTTGGGCTTCCCTCCCCTGGAAAAAAACAGAATAAAATGTAATGAGGGCTGAGTTTGGAGTCAAAAGTCTTGGGTTCAGATGGACTTAATGTCCTCTAAGGGCCCTTCTGGCCCTAAGTCTGTGATCCCATGATCCTCAGAGACCCCACAAAAGCTAGCTTTTGGGGAGATTTGGAAGCCAGTTGAGGGGGGGAACTTGTTCAATGAGCCTCTTACCCCTTGCCTGGGAGGTTGAGCAGATGCTGCAGTCTAACAGCCAAACCAAGGGGAGAATTTTGTCAGCAAGATGATGTCATTTCTAATTTGGGAAACTCTAATGGCCTTGGTTGGAGCTGTCAAGTCCTTGAAATGTTGTGAATGTGAAGGCAGGAAAGGTCAGATTTCTTCCTGAGGTCCCTCCTCTTGTGGCCCCATGAATCCACAGAGGGTTTCTCAGCACATCAATAGCTCAACCAACAGCAGAAGACTTTCTCTCTCCCTCCCCTCAAGTCTCCAAGGTGATTTTTTGGCAAAGGTTTTCTTGCAGCTGCAGGGAACGGTTGCTTTTTTTCTGGAAAGCCTTGGATCACTCTTCCTCCTGTCTGTCCTCCCCTCCCACCTCCATCCCCACTCCTAGAATGAAACCTGATAAAAGACTTGACCCAGCACTGGCAAACCACTCTGTAGACTTAGAGAAAATCCTGGGGGAATGAAGACAGAGAATGTCAAGCTTCAGGTCTATTGCTGCTCAGTTGTTTCAGTTGTATCTGACTCTTTGTGACTCAGTTGGGGTTCTCTTGGTAAAGAGAGTGGAGTAGTTTGCCATTTTCTTCTCCAGTTCATTTTACCGAGGAGGATTAAATGACTTACCCAGGGTCACACAGCTAGTAAGTGTCTGAGGCTGGATTTGAACTCAGGAAGATTCATCTTCCTGACTTCAGGCTCAGAACTCTATCCACTGGGCCATCTAGCTGCCCCTAAAAATTTCAGGTCTACTATTCCACAAAGTCTAACCATTATTAGTAGGGAACAGTCTTCCTCTAATGCTCTGGAACCCATACCTGAAAACAAAGAGGGAAGGAAACAGCAAGCCAAGGGACTGGCTCCTGCCCATACCCCTGATCTCAGCCTCAGTGTTTCCTGGTTTCTGCCCTGCTTAAGCCCCTGTTCTGGGGATCCCAATATCCAGTTGCCTAGATTGCACTTGGAAACATTTACCTCTTTAAACACACCCTTTTGGAGACTCAGTCAGGCACTACTGAGCCCCAGGCACTATGCTAAATACTAGGGATGTAAAGAAAGTACCTGGCCCCCTTCTCAAAAGGTTCACATTCAGTGAAGGAAAGGACATGCAAAAGAACTAGACCCATACAAGGAATAGACAGAGAAGATGGAAGGCAAATCTAAGAGGGGAAAGCACTGGCAGTTGGGGAGACCAGGAGAGGCTTCTTGCAGAAGATGAGATGGAAGCTGCCCTGAAAGAACTCAGGAAAGTGGGGAGAAAGATCAACACAGACCCCTTGGACTTGGGTTCTCTCTGCTCAGTTCACTCTTGCTTCCAGATGTGCTCTGGCCTCTTCTCCCACCTTCCTACCCATAGGTCCCCAATGTTTCTCTAGACTTATGTAGGCATTTCAAAGGACCAAAAGAAGGACCTGAGTTCGAGATGAAATTCCACTTACTGTCTTCCTGGGGAGGGGAAAGGATGGGGGAAGGGAAGGAGAAGAGGAAAGGGAAGAAGAGAAAGAGGGGGAGGGGAGAGGTTGCAGTCTACAATTCAGGAGACATTTTGGATGATATTCTCCCCATTCCCTGAGACTTCCTTCCTTCCTTCCTTCCTTCCTTCCTTCCTTCCTTCCTTCCTTCCTTCCTTCCTTCCTTCCTTCCTTCCTTCCTTCCTTCCTTCCTTCCTTCCTTCCTTCCTTCCTTCCTTCCTTCCTTCCTTCCTTCCTTCCTTCCTTCCTTCCTTCCCTTCCAGTTTCTTGCTGTATTTGACTTATTTATCTGAATTCCTTTCTCCTCACCTGTACTAAATACAGCTAAAATCAACCCCCTTTTTCCATCAGCCTCAATGCATCTTAGAACAAGGAGGGAAAATTCAGAAAGAAAAATCAAGGCTCACATCACCTTTAAATAGATTCCAAAGTCTTCTCTCTGTCTTAAGCTCTCCAGATAGAAGATGGCGGAGGTGTAATTAAGGCAGTAAATCTGGTGACTCTGACAGAGGCGTCCTCGGAAATGCTGTAAGAGCAAAGTGCAGAACCTAAGTCCCATGAGCAAATAATCCATGATGGGGGAAAGGCAGAATCACAGAGTGGACAGAGAACTGGCTTCAAAGTCCTGGGTTCAAGTCCTGACTGTGACCCTGTGTGCCTCTCAATGATTCATGCAACTTTCTAAGCTACAAATTGGAGAAGAGTGCCAGTCTTGGTTCCTGGGAGTTCTGCCTGCCAATTAAACTGCAAGTTCAGACCAAAGAAAATTCTAAACAACCTGAGCCTCATATTCAATTGGTAATAAAAGTCAGTCCTTCCCTTACATGAACTGATGCTGAGTGAAGTGAGCAGAACCAGAACATTTTACACATTAATAGCAACATTGTGCCATGACCAACTTTGATAGACTTAACTCTGCTTAGCAATGCAAGGATGTAACACCATTCCCTGTGACTCATGATGGAAAATGCTGTCCATATCCAGAAAAAGAAAAAGAACTATGAGTCTAAATGCAGATGGAAGCATAAACTCCTCTCTCTCTCTCTCTCTCTCTCTCTCTCTCATTTCTTCTTTCTTGTGTTCTCCCATTGGTTCTAATTCTTCTTTTCAGTATGACTAAAACTAAAAAGAAAAGAAAACATGCAATAAATATGGCATTTTACCTTGAAAAAAAAAGTCAGTCCTTCCGTTTGCTTGGTAAATGTTTATTTAAGTGTTTGTTATGCTCAAGGCACAACAAAAGTCAAGATGGCCAAGTTGTGCACTGGGAGTTAGGAAGTTGATTCCTATCTAGCCTTAGGCAATTATTTCATGTGACCCTGGATAAGTCACTTCAACTCAGTGATTCTCAGATACCTCCAAAGGATGCATCTAGGGAGACAGTACACTGCCGTGGAAAAGATCCCGTATTTGTTACACATTGGTTCATTGCTCAGCCCTGCCATTTCCTGAGTATGTGATGCTGTACAAGCAACTTCATCTTTTATGGCTCTCAGTTTCTTCATCTTTATAATGGACTAAATAACTCTCTCTCTCAGTCTATGATCCCATAATCTACTGTCACAGTGGGTGGTGATCTGTCTTGGTGGAGAGAGTTCTCACACCAGTAATGTGACATGGAATCCCAAAATCATTCCTGAACTGGTACACAGTCAAAGCATTTTAAAAGATAGTAAGAAGGGATAAAAAAGATAAGACATGGTTCCTGTCTTCAAGGAACTGAGGCTTTGAGCAAACCCATGTTCCATAAATTCTAAGTGAACACATGTGCGAGTATGGTTTCCTTTTCATGATGTGAAAATACTACCTTGGGCAACAACTCATATTTCTGTAAGGGTCTGAGCTTTTGAAGGTGCTCATTAGAGAAGACAGAATGTTGGGCCTGAGGTCAAATCTATCCCCAAACACTGAAAAGCTGTGTGATTCTGAGCATGTCCCTGAATCTTTGTTTGCCTCAGTTTTCTCATCTGTAAAATGGGGATAATAACAGCACCTACTTCCCAGGCTTGTGGTGAGAATCAAATGAGATAAGTTCTTAATGCTTCATATGTGAGATACAAATGTTACCTAGTATTACTAATTAAACTCACGGGATTCCATTTTTCTCATCCATAAAATGATAACGCAGAACGAGATGATCTCAAATGTCCTCACAATGACCATGATGTCTACAATGCTCTATGTGACTCCTTGTAATAGATGGCCCTGAGATTGAGGCCAGTGAAAATCACATGTTAATAGAGGCTGACTTCCTCAACACCTGGACAAATGGATTTGACTTGAGTATCAGAGGAAAGGATGTGTTGATGGGCAAATGGTAAGACTGGCAAGAGCAGGAAACAGAAGATGGTGAAAACCAACACATGACAGGTTTTAAGCTTGGTTTCATCCCTGTCACCTAAGGAGAAGTCAGGGGCACTTAATATCTTCCCTCTGTTAGTGCCAATTTCTCCTGTCTGAAGTTTATTTGGATTTAGTCATTGTACCTTACCTCCCTCCTTTGGTTGTGAATTCTTTAGGGAAGGGGCCATGGTTTTTCCTTTCTTTGCGTGTAAAGCATCTGACACATAGTAGGTGCTTAAAAAATTCTTGTTGACTGACTAATGGAAATGAAGAGAATTATTCTGACTCCAGGGTTTTTTAGTTTACAAGTACTTGGGGCCTGAGTAAAGGTAATGCTATCAAGCATTTCATAGGATTGCAGATTCAGAGTTGGAAGAGACTTGCAATGTCATCGACACTGAGTCTTTCATTTTATGGCTAAGAAAACAGAGGCCCAGAGAGGTAAATGGCCTGCCTGTTGCACATCTGAGGCATTATTCGCTTCCAGGTCTCCATGTGAAGCACTCTGTCCTCTACTACAGCCTTGCTGTCTCTGCCCCAAAGTCATTATTTTATAAGGTAACATACTTCTGAGTAGCAGAATTGGGACTGGAAGCCAGGGCCTCTGATTCCCAGTCCAACCAATCATTCAATTAATCATCAAGCATTTATTAAGTATCTACTGTATACCAGACCTTCGGAATTGCCAGTGCTCTTTCCATTGTCCTAACTGCTTCCAGTTCACCAAGGAATATTTTAAAAAAATAAAATATTAAGTAAGATACACCCTTGGGTGGCTCAGTGAATGGAAAATTATACCCAGGTTCAGGAAGACTTGATTACAAATCCTACTCAGACATTTATATTTACAAGACCCCAGGGAAATCAATTCATCTCTCTGCCTCAGTTTCCTTACCTGTAAAAAGGAGGACAATAATGAGTACCTACTTCATAGCATTGTGAGGATCAAGCGTGATCTTATTTATAAAGTGCTTTGTAAACCTTAAATTGCTACATAAATGCTGGCTCTTATTGTTATTATTGTGTGTATGTGTCTGTGTATGTGCGTGTTTTCAGCATTTGTTTAGGAAAAATTGAGATCTTTAAATCTTTAGAGTTATGGTTTATTTTTTTTCCCTTTTCCTCCTTTACAACAAACATGACAGCAGAATCACCAGGGGCTTTGATGGATCTGAAGTTTTGTTTTGTTTCCCTGGGAGAAGCTGCCACTTTTCTCAGAAGACCAAGCAAACCATGTAATTAGTTCCAAAATCTTGCACTGAATATTGCTCAAAATTGAAGTCATTTCATAAACTAGGAGATATTTTTTTCCCTAGGCACTCAGATTTTAGTGTTAATAAAATACACCCCAAAGATGAGCACGATGGGGAGGTGACTCTATCTACAGATTTCATTTGATGGTTTTGATTAGGGAGAAGGGGTGGAGATGGGAAAAAGTTCAGGAATGTAAACAATTCAGGGAAGAGGGGAAGGGTCTACATGGAGACTCCATTGTGGGAGGGTTGAGAATGTCAAGACCTCTCTCAGATACTTTACCTTGGAGAGCACTGAGATGAAATCCATGGTGGATGCAGAGTCAGATGAATTTATGTAGTCCTTGATGGTGCTGAAAAAACAGCTCAGGAAGCCAAGACTGACCTGAAAGCAGACAAAAGCACAATGACCTTGACCTTCTCATGACCTGAAGTTCAGGCTCGAGGAATACAAATTCAGTGAATGGAAGTGACCCTTCTTGATGATTCTGCCAAGACAACAGTGGTAGTTTTCCACTTCAATGCATAATGGACTGATAGGAATCAGCACTCTTTGATCTTCTTGTTTATTTATTTTTAAGTGAAAGATCTATTTTAAGAGAGCTCATTCACTTAAGAATACAGTCTTTCAATGTGTGATGGAAATCATTAGGATCTGTTTCTAGTTACTTAAATATTACTTAAATATGGGGATGTGGAATAAGTTGAAGAAAAAGGGTAATTAATACTTGCAGGCATGTGTAATAGATTCCATCTCACAAAACAGAATTACATTAGAACTGAACACCACCATTCCCTTCTTGCTTTCCTAAATCTTCCTATTCCCAAGATGATGGGATGGAAGGGCAGGAATACCCTTTCCTCTCAAGTTTTCCAAAACTAACCACTGTTTCCTTAGCATCAAACCCCACTGTCAAATTGCAAGACTTATTTTTTCAACTGCTTGTCCATAATAAGTAAATATTTATAATACCGATCCCATAGCAATGTGTGAGTTTCATATATTGTATATTGTCCCTGGAGAATTCAAACTCCTTGCGAGCAGGAATTGTTTCATTTATATTTTTGTATTCCTAGTATCTAACATAGTCCATGGCACTTAGTAAACTCTTGGGCAGGTTATGGTAGCTGTACAATCATATCTAACTCTTTTTTCTTGCCAAAGTTATTAGAGTGGTTTGCCATTTCCTTTTCCATCTCATTTTACAGGTAAAGAAATTGAGGCAAACAGGGTTAAGTGACTTACCCAGGATCACACAGCTAGTAAATATCTGAGGTCAGATTTGAACTCAGGTCTTCCTGACTCCAGGTACAATTATCTATTATTTACTGAGCCACCTAGCTGCCCCTCTTAGGCAGGTGTCTAAACTGATAGAGCTCTGGGCTTGGAGTCAGGATAGTGCCCTGGATGCTTACTAACTGTGTGAACCTGGGTAAGTTACTGAATGTGTTTTAGCTTCGCTTTGTAATATGAGGAAGTTAGACTCTCAGTCCCCTTCCAGCTTTAACTCTATGATCCTATGCAGTGATGTGCTGGCTCACTACTTCAACTGGCTCACAAGAGTTGTTTTTTAAATTTTCAGTGTTGGCTAATGATTTATTGTTTTGTTGATTGTCTGGATTTAAGAAAGTGATGGAGAAAATTATAATGATGCAGATTAAACTATGTACTTTTTTCCCTTTGGAGAGCTGGTTGTTAAACATTTACCAACATATCCATGATGCTATGCTTTCTGGCATTCAGCCCTTTTGCCTTGCTAGAAGAGATTGGGAATTGGTGGTCATCTCCGTATAAATGATGCAAGCTGAAATATTATTAGTATTTTCTTGTTTTATTGATAACTCTTTTAAAAATAATTGTCATTTTTGTATGAACTTGTCCCTCCCCTCTTCTTGTGTCCATAATCCTGCTCTTGCAACAAAGAGAAAAGATTAAACAAAATTAATCACACATGCCAGCCACTTGTAACCATAGTGCTACACATTTTCCAGGAAGGAAGGGAGTTGTGGAATGTATCAATGTTTAGCTTGCTTGGTAGAATTCTATCCACTGGAATGGATGAAGGCTTGAAACAACTTAAAGTACTTTTCATGAGTTGTAACAAATTATCTTTGTCCCACAGGTTGCCAAGTTTTGTTTCCTCATCATTTCCTCACCTGACTTAACTCTTCAAGGTTTGCAAAAAGTCTCCATAAATCCACATCTAAGAGGTATTCATAGTTTTGCAGGTATTTGAGTGTGTTCATAAAGACCTAAGAAAAACGCCAGAGAAATTCCCATTATTCCTGCTTTGTACATCTGAAGTTTCCCTTTTGAGAGACTGGTGTATTTCATCTTCCTTCTCATTGCCTTAGAAAATAATTTAGAAGTGCAATTTTCAGGATTTCTGAAAGATACTTAGTTCAAATGGTTCTTTCTGTCTCTTTTCAGCATCATGGAATACATTCTGATCCAAATCTTTGATATGGGGATCTGGATGCTAATAGGGGCTGGCGGATGGTTTTCACCAGGAAAAAGAAGTTACTTAAAGGGAATGGATTTTAGGTTCCTAGCATATATACTGTCTCTGATTTCTCCTTGTTTCCATTATTGAGTAAAATCCAAAGAGAAGAATATAAACTTGTTTCTCTTTATTCCCTTGCCTACAAACTAGGAAACTCTACATCCCCTACATTTAGAGCAAGAAAGGACTTTAAAGATCATCTGTTCCAATTCCCTAATTTTACAGATAAGGAAACTGAGGCTCAGAACTCTAACATAACTAGCCCAAGGTCATGACCCCAGAGTGGTAAAGCCAGGATTTGAACCCACATCCTTTGACTCCAACTCCAATTTTCTTTCCATTGTACCAATGCTCAAGGGAATAAATACCAGGGCAAAAATAAGTAATTGTCATATGATTGTCATGTGTACCTTAGTTCACCTAATTAATGCGATGGGGTATGATAGAACTGGACATGAATTCAAATCCTATCTCTGATACTAAATCTGTGATCCTGAACTTCTTCACTTCAGTTTCATATTTGTGAATGGGATTTGCAATGCCTAAAGTACCCATTTCAAAGGGTTATAAAGTTTAAATGAAATAATACATATAAAATGCTTTTGTTGCTGTTAAAATAATTTTTCAGTGATATCTGATGCTTCATGACCATATTTGGGGTTTTCTTGGCAAAGACACTGGAGCGTTTTGCCATTTCCTTCTCTAGATCATTTTACAGAGGAGGAATTGAGGCAAACCAGGTTAAATGACTTGCCCAGGGTCACACAGTTAGTAAAGGCCTGAGACCACATTTGAACTCAGATATTCCTGGAAAAGGTCTGGCTCTCTATTCACAGCTGACCTATAAAATATTTTACAAAATTTGAAGTGCTATATAAACATTAACTATGATTGTTATAATGCAAAGAACACTGGATTTGAAGGGGAAAGATCAGTTTTTAAATTTTTTTTTCTACCATGGACAACCTATGTGGCCATAATCAAATAGTTTTCCTTCTGAGGTCCTCAGTTTCTAGACCAAACATTTTTCTCTCAAAGACTCCATCAACATCACCTTGAGGAAACATAGTACAGTAGAAAGTTTCAATTTTGATTCAAAAAACTTGGGTTCCAATTCCATAACTCTTATTTATTTCAAGTGGGACTCAAAGTAAGTCACCAAACTCCTTAGAACTCAGTATCCTCTTTCTGTAAAATGAAGGAATGAAACCAGATGACTTCAAAAGGCATTCTAGCCTTAAATATATGATCCAATAATTGCTTTCCTCTTCTTATGAATGATATAACACTGATTTTTACAAAGTTTTCTAAATACATTAGCTCATTTGGTACCAATAGTAAGCCTGTGAAGTAAGTAGGTATTGTTATCTCCTTTTTACAGATGAGGAAACTGAAACTTAAAGTGGTACTTAACTGTTTAGAATATATGACCTTCTATTTCCTTTCTCCATGCTTTTGCCCAGACTGATCCACCTACAGAAATGCTCTTTCTTCTCATTTAAGGATAAATCTAGACCTATAGTGTCATTGGGCTAGGGAACTCCCAGAAGAGGAAACTTCCTTTACCAGTCCAGGTTGGCACCTTCTCTACAATTTACAGCCTCAGAGAATTACTTCAAGGGCCATGAGAGGTTAAGTGACTTGGCCAGGAATACACAGCCAGTATGTGCCAGAAGAAACCTGAACTTCCTCATTCTGGGGTCAAATTTCTAATTTCTATGCGACATTGCTTTAAATTTCTCTTTGCTTTCAAGGTTTAGATTATGTAATTTCTTCCAAAAGATCTTCAGTTGAGAACAGTTCACATTTATCCAGTGCTTTAAAGTTTTCAAGATGCTTTGCAAATCTTAGCTCATTTGATCCTTGCAACAACCCTGGGAAATAGGTGCTATTATTATCTCCATTTTGCAGATGAAAATATTGAGGCAGACAGATTAAGTGATCTGCTCAAGCTCCCACAGCTCGTAAGAGTTGGTTGGGTTTGACTTCAAGTCTTATCCGACTCTAGGGCTAGTGTTCCAACCACCGCACCACCTAGCTGCAGTTGTTGGAATTCTCTCCTCAAAATGACTGTATTTTCTGTATTTTCCATTTACCAACCTGCTGTCTTCACCCACAGAATGTGAGTTTCCAAGGGTGAGGAAATGTTTAATTCCGATCAGTTAACACAGTGCCATTGCACACGGTAGGCACCATAAATCCTCTCCAAATTTAATGAAATTACCTAACTTTCTGTAATAACAAAGCCAACTCCCAAGGAGCTAAATGAACATTTTGAATTTGTTAATGAAGCAAAATAGAGCATTACCATCTTAAGAACTAGCAAGTGGTCTAAATAATAGGTGCATTCACTGGTGAAGAGTTCCCACACAGCTTCCTGCTGCTTTCTCAAGTCTGGTGGCTCCCTAGGAAGCTTTTCATGTCTTTCCAGAACTTCCTCCCAGGTCTTATCCTATACATAATGAGAAAAAAGAACAAGAGTCTTTCATTTCACCTGACTGACCTGACTTGCTGTTATTTTGGGGTGGCAGTGGTGGGGGTCATGGAGGTTCAGGGGACTTGCAAGAATACATCAACAGACAACAGAAGAATCCTTAGCTCTGGAGCTAAAGAGCATGAGTTCAAATTCTGCCTCTGATACTTATCCCCATGTGACATTGGGTAAGTCAATATCTCTAGGCCTCAGTTTCCTCATCCGGAAAAGGAAAGCTGGATTGGAAGGTGTCTGAGGTTCCTTTCAACTCTAGAACTATGGTCTATGATCGACTTTTTCTCATTGATGACCCTAAGTACTGCTTGACAATTTATTTCCCATAATACAAAAGACATGTGGCTGATCAGTCATTTTTCAGCTGTATAGCACATCTGGTCCATGTTCTATTCAGTCAAGTTTGACTCTTTGTGGCCCCATTTGGGTTTTTTCTTGGTAAAGATTCTGGAGTGGTTTGACATTTCCTTCTCCAGCTCATTTTACAGACGAGGAAACTGAGGCAAACAGGGTTAAGAGACTTGCTCAGGGTCACACAGTTAGGAAATGTCTCAGGTCAGATTTTTACTCAGGAAGATTAGTTTTCTTGACTCCAGACCTGGAACTCTATCCACTATGACATCCCTTTGAGTCAAAAGAGATATTTGTAAAGTGCTTAGCACATAGTAGGTGCTTAATAAATGTCTGGCTCCTCCCTCCCTTTCCCTCTACCTTTCATAGAATCAGCACATATTAGATTTTTGTTGAGTTGAAAAGAAAAATTGAGTTTGTAATGTTACTACTTACCACATATGAGCTATGTGGCCTGTTTTGGTTTTGTGCTGAACTGGTCAGTTTTGTTGGTATAGGGAACTCTTCTATCAATGCAGATCAGCAACCATCCTACAATTTAGCATCTTAGAGAGTTGCCTAGGGCTATAGAGGACCTTAAGCCACTTACATTGGCTTTTAAAGTGAATGTGAATTTAATTCAGGTTGTTTTGAGTTCTCTACCTTGTTCTCTTCAGATGCCCCTTTATGGTGTGGCTTACACCTGAAGTCTATGCAATTAGAACTTAAATACTGAAGAAAATTTCCAACTGGAAGGGCTTTGGGTCTGAATCTGATAATGGCCCCAGTGTATTAATCACCTTTGGACAAGTCATTTATCCTCTATGCCTCAGTTTTCTCATCTGTAAAATTCAATTCAACAAGAATTTGTTAACTTCTTACTAGGAGCTAGAGAGAGAGAGAGCCTTGCTATGTCCTGTCTCTGACATGTCCACATACTACCCTCTTGAGTTTTTCCTTGAATGGAACTACCCCTTTAAAGAGTTCAGTTTTGCAATTTAGCCAGGAAGGATGTGTCAAAAGAAAAGTAATGTATGAGAGTCTTAAAGCCAATTTGACTACATTCCAAATAGGCATTCATCAATGATCATTTTTCAACTTGTTTCTGTGTCTCAGCATGTGTGCTGCTGGCAGAGAATCTAAGCAGCCAGTGAGGGCGAAGGGAGTGAGTCACATTTATAATATTGGATAAAAATGGGAACAGGTTATCACCTCCTGTCACCAGTATCAGTAGTGGCTCCACTATGAGGGCCTGCTGATATTTTACAAACCCATAAAAATTAGTGGCAAAGAAGATAATGGATGTTTTCTTTGATCCCAAAGAAAGAAGCCTTTTTTAGTCTTCTGTAGTCACCAAGGCATTTTGGTGTGTGTGTGTGTGTGTGTGTGTGTGTGTGTGAGATCCTGCAGCATTTGGGATCTATGCTTTTCGTTGATGTCTGAAATCATAGCAACTGAACTGTTGTGGAAACCAGTACATCAAATGAGAAAAGAAACCCAGTGAGACAATGAGTCGGAGGCGTTGTGGGGGAGTAGGTACCAGTTGGCAAATCTTGGGTTTTGCAATTACTAGAGCTTCCGAGTACTTGGCAACCCTGAGAGCTCATACCATGAGGTCTCTTGATGAAGAGGGCATAAACTGCTCCCTTCCTCCGGTGATGTTAACTCTTTCAGAGAATTAAATGTCTGTGGCATGGTAATTACACTTGGGGTCAATGCATTCAAATTCCATCTCTGATACTTGCTAGCTACTAACCCTGGACAAATCCCCTTAGCTTCTCTGTGCCTTAGTTTCCTTATCTGTAAAATGAGGCAGTTGGTCTACATGCTCTCTGGAGTCCCTTCCAGTTCTGAATCTAAGATCTTACAATCTTAGAATATATTTAGTTACATTATTTTCAATATTATAATAAGCAGTGTGTGTGTGTGTGTGTGTGTGTGTGTGTGTGTGTGTGTGTGTATGTGTGTACTGCATCCGTGATTTGCTGTAGGGAGCTCCCTGGTGAGGAAATGCTACCATTGCATCAACAACTGTCCTACAACTTATAGTCTTAAAACAGGGATTCTTATCATGGGATCCGTGAACTTAGATCTTTAATATTTTTTATAACTATAGTTCAATAGAATTGGTTTCCTTTGTAATCATTGGGGTTTCATTTTATGAATTTAAGAACATTATTTTCAAGTCCATGACACATACAAAAGCTTAAGAACGCCATCTTTGAGATTTCTCCTGATCATTGAGGGGTATGTGCAGTCCGATAGGGTGAATAAATACTGGTTGGTTGAATGATTGATGTGTCAGAGGCAGGACTTTAACCCAGGTCTTCTTGACTTAGGGCATGGGGAGGAGGGACTCTAGCCACTTACCAAAACCATTATAGTTCACTTCATAGGGCAGTATTGCTCTAAAACCAGGGCTTGTGAGTTAGCCCAGAGACATTTAGATTCCTGACTCTACCACTTCCCAGAATCCCTAGCTTCCTTCTAGATTTGGTTCATGTGCCACCTCCCAAAGAAGCCTTTGTCAACCTTCCCCACTATTAGTACTCTGCTGCTCCTGAAATTTTCTATGTACATTTTGCATCTCCTCAGTAGATTGTAAACTCTTAAGGGTAGGGACTTCCTTTGTATATCCTCATTGCATGGTACATAATAGTGCTTCATAAATGTTTGTCAAACTGAATCCACTATAGCTGGGGCTATGATACTATTTTGAGGATTGTCATTATTACCTAAGAATGAAATAAAAATCTTTATTCTCAAACTCAGAACTTTTATTTGCACCTTTCCCACACATTCAACATTCCATCATATGTTGTTCAGTCATGTCTGACTCTGACCCCATTTGGGTTTTCTTGGCAAAGATCCTAGAGTGGTTTGCCATTTCCTTCTCCAGCTCATTTTACAGATGAGGAAACTGAGGCAAACAGGGGTAAGTAACTTGCCCAGAGTTACACAGCTAGTAAATGTCTGAGGTCAAATTTGAACTCAGGAAGATAAATCTTCTTGACTCCTGGCACCCTGCAAAAAAAACCAAAACAAAACAAACCCAAGTCTTCTGGCTCCACATCCAGTTTCCTACCCACTACCCAACACTTTCTATCAATCCACATGAAGACCCAGATTGCATTAAGGGAGGAAGCTGGAGAAGTGTGATACACATATAGAGTTCATTATCCCAAGCAACAATTGGATTAGTCCCTTTTATAGGGAAAGTGAAATAGAAAGAAAGGAGGCAAGATGGCACCATTAAAGGGGAACCATAAGAACTCTTCATTCATTTGAGGTTTGCCAAGTTCTTTCCTCAGAACCACATTGTATAGTAGGCAATAACTTTTAGCATCATAGGTTGAAAGTTTCAGGGTACCTTAAATATCTTCTTGTCCATTGTTTTATATTTGGGGAAACTTTCCATTTTATCAGTGGAACTATTACCATCTAACTAACTTTCCATTACCTCAAAATCATGTTTCACCTTAAGCCCTTTTGTTCAAAACCAATAGTTCTTACTACAATCTTGCTTTATGTTTTCATTTTGATGAAGATTACCTCTAGGATGGTGGAAGTCTAGAGCATTGTACTTGGAGACAGGAAGGTAGTCTGCCTAGTTATGCCTCAAACATTTATTAACTATGTACCCTGAGTGAGTCACTGAACATCCTAGGTTTCCTCTTCCGCACAACAGACGTACTAATAGCACCTATTTCATACATTGTGAGAATCAAACAAGATAACATCCACAAAGTGCTTCATAATCTTTAATGTGCTACATAAATGCTAGCTATTACTATTTGCAGAGCATGAGAGAATTCATTTGCTAGTAATGCAAAGATAAGATAAAAACCAGTCCCTACCCTCAAGAAACTTGTATTCTACCAAATTCATGATCTTATCCTTCCTTGATAAAATGAGGGGGTTGGACTGAATGATCCCTAGCCTCCCTCCCAACTGAAAAATCCTGACAAATCAGTTTTCAAAATAACTACTTGTTATTTTGCTTTTTGTTTTCTCATTCCCAATTAGTGTGTATATAGACAGAATGGCTAAGACAGTTTATCTGTATAAATTAGTGGTAAACAGGTTCATTTTTAACAAAAAAATAAAATGGGACAATTTTCATCTTTATGGTTACTCCTTACTGTAACTAGGAGAATCTTTCTCTTCCCACTCCTCCAGTTGCTCCCCCTTCTTTCAATCACCAGAAGTCAGCTGTTCTTACTCTTGACTACACTAGCCCTTTTACCCCCAACACAGATGAAAAAGGATTTGGACCATGGCAACCCCTCTTTCAAAGGTGGCCAGGCTCCGCTCTAGCAAATAAACATGCTACCAGTGTCTTGAATGAATATGCTTCTGAACGGATTTAGCAGAACACAATCAAGAACTCATTCAAACCCTGCTCACTTTCCCTGAAATAGAAATACATTTCTGGAATCCCTCTTTGGACTAGCTCATTAATTTTTCAATGCTTTAAAACAACACAGTCCTACTGACAACTTACATAAGGACTCCCTATCATCAAATGAGCTATTGACTATGGTATATATAGCTATAGATTTAGGAAGTTAAAGCATAATAATATGGGAGGGAGGGGGCTTGCTAAAGCAGGAGAAAGAGCTTTGTTCCTGGCAGGGCACCTTAATGCCTGGTATTTGGCAATGTTTCAGTGCACAAAGCCCCATTTGGCATGCTCTCTCAGCAATCCCACTTCTATAGTCTCATTTAAATTTCACCTGCCACCTGTCTCCATATAAAGAAGAAGAGTTGGAAGGAACACTTGAGCTGTTAGTCCTTTGTCCTGAACTGCTGGAGCTTTAATTAAAAGAGGAATTATATTAAATGACACTCACCACGCCTTTCTTGGAGAATGGCCATCTTGGCTTTTTGGGTTCTGGTAAATGAAATGAAAAAAAGATATTATTCTATAAACAAGTGATGGATTACCATGAGGCTTTCTGAAACTTTTTTCTTTAAATAATGAGCCAAATCAACATTTTCCTGTTTTAATTCTACTTCTCTCTTGAGAGAACAAAATGTGAATTTATATTTGTTCAAATTCTATAATGAAGCCTGGACTTGCAGTTAGGAAGACCTGGGTCCAAATGTCACTTCTGCTACTAAACAAGTGATTTTAACAATGACATTAAACAAGACATTTGCTTAATGTCTAAAAAGTCTTCTCTGACCCTTAGTTTCTTTCTTTCTAAAATAAGAGTGTTAGTTTAGATGTCCTCCAATGTGTCCTTCCAGATCAAAATCCATAATGCCATGAGCTCAGTGCTGCCATTTACTATCTCCCTGACCATGGACAGATCCTTTCACCTCAGTGGGTTTCAGTTTTACCATTTGAACACAAGGGAGTTGGATGAGATATCCTTTATGATCCTCATGGCCCAGCTATAAATCTGTAAAACTATAATCTTAGCTCTTTGACTTACTGCCTAAATCTCTCTGGGCTTCAGAGTCACCATTCGTAAAATGAGATGACCTCTAAGGTCCCTTCCAGTGATACCATGATTTTGTTCTATCACTTGCTTTCTTTATGACAATGGTCAAGTCATTTAACCTTTGTAGGTTCCTATAGATGAGGAGACTAGACTTGATTCAGGTTCCTAAGGAACCTTCCTTCCAAAGGAAGGTTCTTTCCATAACTAAATCTATGATCTTGCAGACTGAGTAGGAATTAGGGTGATCTTATTAGAATATTCAGAGGAAATTCCATTTATTCCATAAAGTATGGTACAACAAATTCAGTAACTGATCAAATACATAAAGTCTTAGATGGAAGGAACTTGTGAGGTCATCTGATCTGGTCTCCACTTTTATATAACCAGGGCTTGGGGAGCTTGTGATCTCAAGGTCACATCTGACCCTCTGGGTCCTCAAGTGTGGCCCTTTGACTGAATCCAAACTTCACAGAACAATTTTTTTATTAAGGGGATTTATTGAGGATCTAGAGGGCCACATGTGACCTTGAGGCCACAGATTGTCCACCCTTGAACCATCCCAATATATGTGATTTGATATGTACTGACCAATCTTGCGGGCCAAGAGGTTCTGTAACCTGAGCTCCCATCATAATTTGGAAGGAATACTGAAGCAAGTGAGAACCAAAATTTCATCTGCCTGGAGATGTTCACATTGTTGATTTGCTTTCAAGTAGCTAGAAGTCAAGGTGGACTGAGAAGGAAGCCATTTAAGACCAAGTAGGAAAGTTCTGGCTTCCTGGTTCACGTAGATTGCAATCCCTATTTGGATGAATTTTATTGAGCATTGCTGAAACCATGCTGGGAGTGTTAATGGTACCTCTGGAAAGGCTGAGAAGAGACTCCTGTGATTAGGTGGCATGAGATGAAAACTCACCAAATAAAATGGATGAAATAAGCTCTGCTTACATTCATCTCTCTTTTCAATCAAATTCATCAAATGGCCCTGTCTTTCAATTCAGTGGAATAGAGGAAATTTTCTGGGCTGCAATGATTACTAATGACGTGCTTCACAGTGTGTTCTCAATTGGGCCACTGGGAGGTATTTGCCTGAGTATCCTCCCTTTGGCTTTGGCCATCCCCCTGATTTTCATAAAGAGGAAGGTGAGTTACACTTCCTCTAGGTAAGCATTAATGTTAATGGCTAATTACCTGGTATTTTAAGCTGTTTGTCTTAGCATTTTTCAAGTCCCACTTATTGCAATTTTTATTCTAGAATGAAGGAAGTCCTCTTTCTGTGTCATTGTGATCATGGACCAAGAAAACATATCTTTGAGTCTCTGCTAACATGTGAAGCCCTGACCTTTGGATAGCTCAAGAAATAGAAATTTTCAGATTGACATCTCATATCCTTAGTCTTTCATTTAGTCTTTTGTAGTCTGCCCTTCAGCTACATGATACTGTTTGGAAGAAAACACAATATTGGTTCCATCTTTGATTTTGGACATAATGAAGTCAATGCTAACATTCCTTCTAAAAAGGTTGTGTTAATTAGTTTGCTGCTGTAAGGATCAATTTGTTATCCCTCTGACTTCCTATACCCAATTCCCCTTCCTTGACCATTGCTCACCTATAGACATTGGCTCTCACTATTAGAATGTAAGCTCAATGAGGCCAGGAATTGTCTTGCTTTGTATGAATCTGAACCATAGTACCTATTTCCTTCCTTCCTTCCTTCCTTCCTTCCTTCCTTCCTTCCTTCCTTCCTTCCTTCCTTCCTTCCTTCCTTCCTTCCTTCCTTCCTTCCTTCCTTCCTTCCTTCCTTCCTTCCTTCCTTCCTTCCTTCCTTCCTTCCTTCCTTCCTTCCTTCCTTCCTTCCTTCTTTGTTATTTGAAGAAAGGAAACATCTTTTCAGTCATCATGGTACCGAGTTCAGTACTAAGATTAGAGACTTGTTGACTTGAGATTTTAGGTATGTACCACAGAGGAATTGTGGCACAGTTTACTCTTTAACATTTCCAAGATGGGTAATTCCTTTGGTGGGGGGTACGTCATATGCGAATGCAGGTTGTCACCTCTCTCTGTCTTTGTGAGTTGCTATAACAACAGTAACAATAGTAATAAAAATCCTTCTGCAGCCAAGCTGGGAATGAATCTGTATGAAGGGAGCATGGAGGATTCTTTTATGACAGATATGCAGTCATTATTTGGCCATACCGAGCACTTCCCCAGCTTTTATAAGACCCTCCAGAGTCTATCTTCTATTTTTATGGCCTTCAACAACCAAGGGTTCACCTCCAGGTCATGAGGAGGCATCAGGGTGGGCTTCAATGGAGGATTTTTGTAATGGAAATTAAATGCTTTAAATAACTTCCAAGAGTACAGAATCAGGTATATGGAACACGGCTATGCCTTTCATATATATGTGTGTATATATATATATTATATATATATATATATATATGTGTGTGTGTGTGTGTGTGTGTGTGTGTGTGTGTGTATGTGTGTGTGTATTCATCAACCTTCATGGATTGTGGGAGGCAGCATGATCTAATGGGAAGAATATTGGACTAGGAATCAGGAGACAAATTCTAATCCAAGCTGTGCCATGAGCCAGCTGTGTGGGGTTGGGTCCATCCCTTTGCCTCTCTGTGACCGTTTCCCCTATACAGAAAATAAGGGAGGTGGGCCAGGTGGTTTCTTAAGTATTCTAAAGTTCTCTGATTTCAATACTCTCAGATATATAGACAACTCAACTTGAAGACTACAGTTATGCTTTTTTATATGGCTGGACTTTAGGATCACTGATTTCTTTCTCCTTTTACCGATGAAAACATTGAGGTCTAGAGAAATGGGATGGTTTTTCAGCATCAGATAGTAATGAGTGGCAGATCCAGGTTATTAACATGGGACGTAGGCAGACAGACCTGTGCCAAGACATCTACATCTTTCCTAAGATTCTTTTGGTATCAGAAGTAGTAAATGTTCCATTTCAGTTTCACAGATAGCATGACCCTGGGAGTCTGGCCTGAGGGAACCTATAAGACAAAGAATGGAGCTGTTGATCTTAGGCTCAGAGAATCATAGACCTAGAGCTGGAAAGGACAATAGGGATTTTAAGAATATAACTTTCTCATTTTACAGATGAAGAGACTGAGGCCCATACAGTCTAAATGGGTCATATATGGGTCCGAGGTAGACTTTGAATCAAGTTCTTCCTAGATCCATCAGTCTATTCAGTATAACATCCCTTCTCTCTAGTATAATGGTAGAAGTAGAAGTCTTTATAAATGGTTAATCTCATTGCCACTTCTCTCACTACCTGTGCAAATTTGGGAGAATTGCCTAATCTCTTGGGATATCATTTTTTTCATCTGTAAAATGAGGGAATTGGATTCAGTGAAACCTTCCAGGTCAAAGATCCTCCATACCTATTTGCACAAACTACCCTGCCTTGCATAGACATTCACTGTAGCTCATGGACTAGCGCTAGTCAAATGGTTGCTTTCAAATAATATGAATTGGCTTTGTTAGGTTTCAATCCTGTGGTTCTTACTTAAAAAACTCAAACCTTCTGACAGTGACCTGAGTTCAGGAGCAGGGCTGGGTGGCATAGGTAGCTGGCCACTCCATCTGGCACCAGGAGATCTCCAGGGAATACCTCAAGTCCTGGTAGGTTCACAACCACTGAACTCCGCCTGTGCTGGTACAATCTGTACGCAAGACAGGAACAGGGAGAAGTTAGTACTTTGCTGGCTAGTCTAGGCTTTTTCTAAGTAAAAAATAGATACAGTTTCTTCAGGAGAAATGGCAAGATAAATCAACCCTGCTTGTTTTGATTTAAAAGAATATTTAAGATGAGCCTAAATTATGCATATTTATGCAAATTATTGCAAATCACCCTGTGGATGAAAGTATGGTGGTATGATATACTTGGATATCAATGTTCCCAAAGCTGTTGTTTCTGTTAGCACATTTTATGGAAAGAAAACAGATAAATACCATTAGAGATGTTTATGCCATAAGGGACAGTTCTCTCCCTCTTCTCATTTCTAGTTAATCATAAGTTTTGAATTGCTCTTAATAATGAATTCACAAAAAAAGGAGAATGACATATTTAAGACATTGGGTAGGACAATACTGACAGACAATTGGATATTGTCTTAGTGACCTGTGGGCTAACTTCCATTATTCCCCCCCTACATTCTCAGAGATGAACAGGGACCCATTCATTCTGTAAACTGCCAGATGCCTTGGCATCTTGAGTGTTTTTCTGGCCTCCAGAGTAGTGACGGCTGTTCAGGCCTACTAAGGTATTTCACTGGCTCAGTTACAATGCATTGTAACTGGTCTCTAAAGCATTACAATTTCTTGCTTTTCCTCAAGATCTTAGGAAATTACTTTTGGGGATTTTCCTCCCTATGATTTTTCATTTTGCTTCAAAGAAATAACTTCATGAACCCATATGTGTAAGAGATGCTAACTGTTAAAACTCATACAAGATAATTCTAGCAGATATAATCCTAGATCACATAGGCTGCAGATGCTAATTTCACTTTGTTATTGCTCAGTTGTTTTCAGTCATTTCAGACTCTTTGTGACCCCAATTGGAGTTTCTTAACAGAGATGCTGGTGTGGTTTGCCATTTCCTTCTCCAGTTCATTTTACAGATGAGGAAACTGAGGCAAACAGAGTTGAGTGATTTGTCCAGGGTCACTTAGCTAGTAAATGTCTCACTTTAGGAAAACAGATTTAGACCTCAATGGACACTTAGAGGTACTTAGTCCTATCTTTTTCATTTAACCAATGAAGCAACAGGAGTCCAGAGAAATTGAGTCACTTACTCAAAGTCTCATGGGCAGTGATTGATAGAGACAGAGTCTGAACCCAGGTTCTCTGTTTCAAAATCCAATGGTACCCCTCCTCTTCTGATGAACCAAAGAGAAACAGGACTGTTTTGGGGGTCCAAACATTTATCTCTTGGATTGAAGTTATTAGAGTATAGTGAAATAAGACCAAGATTTTGAATCAGAGAATTTCAGTCCAAATCCCCCTGTCCTTTTGGTAAACATTTCATGCTTCTGGTCTTTAAAGAGAGAAACTTCAGTAAAGTATATGAGTGTATGTAGGAGAGGGACTGCGGAGAAGTGAGATTGCAAGGAGTTGGAAAGAGGGAATGGTGAGGAAGTGAGAATATTGGATATAGATAACATTTTCAAGATTAGCAGTGAAGGAGAGCAGAGAAATGGATCAATAGTGAGAGAGCTACAGACAGGGCTGAGTTGCTCATAGTAGCCAACAGATTTTTAAAGGGAAACAAACATTTATCACCAGTCTCGTCTTCTGTTCTGAACATGTGACTGGGACTCTTAACAGCTGTCCCTTATGCTTCCCATGAAAGGATGGAAGATGTTTCTCTTCCTCACCTTTTCCTCCAACTCCCCAGCTATGGTAACGGTTCAGACATGGCAGTGAGACCATACATGAGACTGCATCCCCAAACGCTAGCAGCCTCTTCTGATAAATAGCATTTATATAGTAATTTCAAGTGTGCAAAGCACTTCACATATGTTAATGCATTTGTCTTTCTCCCCCTGAGCTTAGGAGACTGATTTATGCTCTTGAAAGAGAGAGATTTTAGATTTGATGGTTACCTTGAGTGTTTGGGAATTTGGGAATTCCTCTCTTGGTGCTGGCTGACTTTTAGGAGATATTCCTTGCAGCTACTATAATGCTTCTCAGATAAGATGATTCTCAGCAGGAAGATGAGCCCAACCCATACCCTGACTGGCTAAAAGACACGGACCTTGAGGGAGTTGCTGGGACAGTGCTGAGCCAAGGTGAAGTAGAAATGCCTGTTCAGCAGTTCCAAAAAATGTTTCATGTTTTGATGTATGATCACAACTTCTCACAGCTCAATTTCCTCATCTGTTAAATTGGGGATGATAATAAAAACCCTTACTTAAGAGTACTTGTGAGGATCAAATGAAATGAAATATACAAAATATTTTGCAAATGTCAAAAGTGTTACATAGGGGCAGCTGGGTGGTACAGTGGATAGAGTACTGGAGTCAAGAGGACCTGAGTTTGAATTTGGCCTCAGATACTCTCTTGTGTGATGCTGGGCAAGTAACTTAACCCCACTACCTCAAAAAAGATAGTGTTATATAAATGCCAGTTATTGCCACAACCACCACCACCACCACCACCACCATCATCATCATCATCATCATCTTCTGAGTTGATAGGAGTTATGTGTTATTATGTCATGTTTTGAGTATTTCTCAATATGTGTTTTTTGTATTTTAAGCATTTGTTTTGTGGTTAAGGAAATAGCCAATACCTAAGCAGGCATCCCCTAAAAGTCATCATCCAGCTTCTGTCTGAAGTCATCTCATCCTGTGAAGAGGAGCCCACAATGACCCCAAAGCATCCATTATTCTTTTAGATTACTCTTAGTTAGAAAGCATGTCCTTACATTGAAATTACTCTCAGCTACCTTCATTGCTTCATTACCCTACTTGGAAAGCCCCTGTAGAGTGGGAGAAGTGTGTCAGTACTAGAGGAGGGAAAATGTTGCTTTATTGAAAACATATGGAACCTTTAACACTATAACACAATAAACCTGACTTTGATTCTTGGAAAAATTATGGAGTTGTTTTATTATTAAAAGGATGATTTCTGAGAATTTAGAAAAGGAAGTGATGGTCATAAAACCCAGCATGGGTTCTTTAAAAGAACAGATCATGCCAGACTAATCTCTTTTCCTTCTCTAATAAGGTTAGCAGATTCATCGGGAGAATCAATTAATCAAAAATAGAAAAAGATGGTTATTTGGTACTATTTAGAAGGAATTGTCTCAGAATTTGCTGACTGGGTCTGTACAGGGAGATGGAGTTATCTATGAATATGAATAATGGACAAAACAAGAAAAGCTGTGGTCATTGGTTCTGGCTGGAAACTCACAAGTGATCACATTTTTCTGCCATTCCCAATGTTAGAATTATTATGGAAATGAAACATTTTAAAGGCTTCACAGAGCAACTGAATGAATTTAGAGATACAAATATACATATGTACATATATATATATATATATATGTATATATGTATGTATTTGTTTTGTTTTGTTTTGTCCTTCCCCTTTGATTTTATTAGTGCCAGGAGTTTCTGGAAGAAACTTCCTCTACCAATACAGACTGAATTTAGAACCTGACGGTGTCATAGAGCAAAAGCGTCAGACACGTGGTCTGCCACACTCCCCAGTGCCCCCAACCAGATTAAAATGTAATTGGAAAATATTGAACAAAATAAATAAAAATACAGTACAACATAGATAATGTGGATTTGTGGTTTTCTAAGTCAATCTTCAGTCTGTCTAGACTTAGAGGTCATCTAATTCAATACTTTCTCAGAGGAGAAATGGAGTAAGTGACTTGCCCAAGGTCACTTGACTTGAGAGTCAATTGACTGAGGGTTCAGTGTTCTTTCTAGTCCATCACATTTGTAGTTCTGGATGTATTAGTTGCCCAGTGGCCTTCAATGTAGATCAGTAATGCATCTATAAACAATGTGTGAGATAATGGGAGATTGGTTCTCTATTTCCTCTTGATATTTACTTATCTTATAGGAGGACAGGGATAGGAAATCAGTAAGAATGTATTAAGACCCTACCATGTCCTACACACTATAGTAGGCACTAGAGAAACAAACCCAAAACTGAATCATTTCCTTTAGAAGTTTACATTCTATTAGGGAACAAAGTATGTACATGATCAGAGGATTCCAGCTCTATGCCCTTCAGGGACCTCAAAGACCATCTAGTCTAACCCTTGTCTTACACTTGACAGACGTGAAGTCTGAAGAAGTTAATAGAAGGGCTGCCATTTTAGAATTCCTTGAAGGACCAAGCTGCATCAATGGATACATAAGGCAAAGAAAAATGAGATAGTAGAATGAAAGTTTTTTTTTCCAAGAAAAATTATACTATCTGTGTGAAATTATTTTCATTTAAAGGACATTTGCACAGATAGGATACTTGTTTTTTTGCAACAATTAACATGCCTGGTCCTTCTATTAAATGACTTGGCCAAGGTCATACAGGCAGTATGCACTGGGGTCAGGATTTAAACCCAGGTCTTCTGCCTCTAGAGCCAATGTGTTCTCTCTCTCTCTCCCTCTCCATACATACATGCATACATATATACATACACACACATATACTCACATACATACAAATAAACATACATGCAAGCACATGTATACTGTCTTTCCATACGTATATATTTACACACATCCATATAAATACATTTAAATATACATATGTACACACATATATACTATCAATGTATCCAGCCACTCATCTATGTATGTATCCATCCATCCACCTATCTATCTATGCACCCATCCATCTATCTTTCATTCATTCATTCTTTCTTTCTCTTTCTATCCATCTGTCAATGCACCCATCTATCAATGAATCCATCTATCTGTCTATCCATCTATCTATCTTTCTATCCATCTATCTATCAATGTGTTCATCTATCATTGTATCCATTTATCTATCTATCTCTCCACTCATCTTTTCATAAATGCATACACACACACACACAAAATAAAAGCAAAGTAATTGTGGGGAATAGGGCATTACTTGGGGAAGAATCAAGAAAGACTTCAAGAAGTTGATGCTTCAAGCAGATTCCTGAAGGAAAGCAGGGTTTCTTAGAGGAATGGGCTGCTCATTTTGATCCAATGCTTGGAGAACATCTATAACACCAATGCAAAGACAAAAATCTTGATTTTCTATTTTTTCATTTTGGTTGGAAAACATAAATAAGAACCTGATCTTTAGGACTCATTTCTGGGGTCTGAATCCCAATTCTCACACTTATGAGCTGTGTGATCCTGGACAAACCCCTGAATATTTCTGAACGTCATTTTCTGCATCTCTAAAATGACGCGTTGACCTGGAAGTCCCTGCCAGCTCTTATTCTATGCTGTGAATCGAGAGGTCTTAAACTTGAATGTGTGCACAAGACTCCCTGTCATCAGGGCTCTTAGTCATGCCTAAGTTCTCAGATGAAAACCCTCTCTCTCCCCTCACTCACAGACACAAACATAACCCCCTTTCACTGACCCTGAGTTGTGCTGCAGGGACATTGACAGATCAGAGCGGACAGTTCCCATGCTACCGGTCAGGATCTCTTGATCTCCGTCCCAGAGTCACCAGCTTTCCTTTTCTTTTCTGTTCTTTGCTGAAATATCTAAGCTCTGATGTGTGGGTGGGTGACTGCGACAATTCTGGGAATCCAGGGAATGCTTCCCCACCCCTGGTCAAGTGCTCATGCGCGCGCGCGCGCACACACACACACACACACACACACTGAAACACATCACTTGAGGGGCAGCAACAGAAAGTGTCTCCCCAATATCTCTCACCAAAATGTATGGCCCTCAAATGCAATTAATAAGGGAGAAATTAGTCCTTGTAGATACTTTCCAAAGAGAATTAGGGAGGAAAGAAACATGGTAAAGGAAAGGGTATTATGTACAATGAAGTGAACTCTCGGTTTGGAGTCAAGAAGACTTTAGTTTCAAACCTTATGCCTCATGTACCTATGGGCCAGTCGTTTCACTCATATGGAGATCAGCTTCTGTATCTGTAAAGTGAGGGAACGTTGGACTAGATCAGGGGTTCTTAACCTGGGGTCTTTGGACAGAAGTCAGTGGGTCTGTGAATTTGGATGGGAAAAATATTCTATCTTCATTTTCACTAACCTCTCATTGGAATTAAGAATTTCTTTACTTTACGAATGCAGACAACAAACATCATTTCGAGAAAAATTTCACCAGATTTCCAAAATTTCACCAGATTTCCGAAGAGAAAGACTCTGACATAAAGGGGTCAAGATATTGATCAGATGCTCTCTAAGATCCCTTCTAAGTTCATGGGTGCACTAGGTATAGTTCAAACCAGCTTGGGAAAGTTGAATGTTAAATTTTCAGGGTGAACATTTATACTTTGAAAATCAGCAAACGCTACATATCAGGGCTTGTTTTATTGTTTTGTTGATTATCTTAAGAAAGTGATGGAGAAAAATGTATATAATGTAGACCCTAGCTGGACATTGAAGAAAGAGAAGTATTTAAATTGTTGGAGAAATGGAGGGAATATAAATACATAGAAATGGGAGAGGGCTGGATGAGATCAGGGAACAGCCAGTAGAACTAGACTGGAAGGAATATAAGTTGAATAGAAAATATGAATATAAGAATAGAGAGATATGGATTGAAATTCGGTCAGAACTAGGTTATGTTGTTCAGTTGTTTCAGTCATGTCCAACTCTTTGTGACCCCACCTAGGATTTTCTTGACAAAGATTTGCCATTTCCTTCTCCAGCTCACTTTACCGATGAAGAAACTGAGGCAAATAGAATTGAGTGACTTGCCCAGGGTCATACAGCTACTAAGTGTCTGAGCCCACATTTGAACTCAGAGCTTTCTGACTCCAGGCTCAGTGGCTCTATCTGCTGTGCCACCTGGAAGGCCTTAAATTAATTTTAATTAATTAATTCAATTAATTGCCTAATCCTTATTAGGCAAAGCAGATTTTTATTTTAACCAATACGGAGCCATGGAAAGTTTTCAAGCAGTGACTGACATTGTCCAAATTCTTCTGTACCACAAAGATTGCTTTGGCAGATTTATGAAGGACAAATTGGAAAGGGGGAGGCTAGAGGTAGGAGAACTTAGGTAATGAGAATAGGACCTGGGGTGGCATCAGTCTGAGTCTAATGGAAGAAAATGATGTGAGAGATAATGGAAACAGAAGATTGACCTGACATGACAATTGACTGACCAGATGGTAGTAAGGAATAAGGAAGAGTTAAATATGACTGACATTTTGAGCCCAGGTCACTAGACTTTAATTCAGTAAGTAGTTGTGAAATGTGTATTCGGTGGACTTTGCATTAGGCATTACAGATACAAAGACCTTAATGAAACAGCTTCTGTTCTCAAGGTACCTTTTTTTCTACTGAGGGTGTGGTTGAGGGAAGGAAAGATTGTTAAATGACTTGACTAAGGCTTCACATTTTAATTTATGTCATTTAGATATTTGTGTACAAAATTATACATAATGCTTGTATTCCATTTTGACCAAGTTAATACAAAGATTATATACTACTATAATCAAAGTTTGTCTATTACAAATATAATTAAATCTAATTTTAAAAGTAGTGCAGGGCATAGAAAAAACTACTGGATTTGGAGTCAGGAATACTGGATAAAAATATTAACTCTTCACACATCACTTGTATGACCCTAAGTAAGCCATTCAATTACACTTAGGTCTTATTCCCATTTCTCTCTTTGCCCCCTCGTCCCATAAAATGAAGGGGTAGGATTCAAAGACTTCCAAGGGTCACTTAGTTACTCAATAAAGCATTTATTAAGTATTTACTTCTAATATTTCTACACTTAACTACAACATTTTTATATACTTATATATAATCAGTTTTTGTAAGGGTACCATAAACTACTGAGAAAAAAAGTGTATTCCTTTCTATTTCCATTCAGTTCTCTGTAGATTCTATCATATCTAGTCATCTAAAATTCAGTTTCCTTGACTTCTTTTCTTGTTTATTTTTTGGTTAGATTTATTTAGTTCTGAGAGGAGGAGATTAAAGTCCCCTGCTATTATAGTAGTACTAGCTCTACCTGTAATTTGTCTAACTTTACTTTTAAAATTTAGGTGTTATAGTATTTTGTTGCATATAGGTTCAGTATTGGCATTGCTTCATTGTGAATGGTACCTTTTATCAAAATGTAGTTACCCTGTTTATCTCTTTTAATTGAATCTATTTTAGCCATAACTTGATCTGAAATCATAATTGCCACCCCTGCCATTTTTTTTTATATCGGATATGGGGCAGCTACAGAATGCTTGGCTTGGAGTCAGGAAGAACCCTCTCCATAAATTCAAATCCTCAGATGCTTACTTGTTGTGTGACCCTGAGCATGTCACTTCACCCTGTTTGCCTCAGTTTCCTCATCTGTAAAATGAGCTGGAGAAGGAAATAGCAAACCACTCCAGTATCTCTGCCAAGAAAACCCCAAAGGGGATCAAGGAGAGTTGGACATGAGTAAAAGGAATCAACAACAAGAATTACTATGCATCTCCCTCTTTGCTAGGTTCTGGGAATATAAACACAAAAATGAGGTCATGCAAGCCCTCACGGAGTTTCCCTTCTAGCTTCTTGTATTAGGGAGCTTCAATATGTCAAGAGATTGTAGATTACAGCATGTAGGCATAGGGAATAGAGAGTGGACCTAACATAGGGAATTCCTAGGTGAGTAAACTCCCTCTACTAATGAAGATCAATATTTTCTCTGCAATTCATATTTTTAGAAAACTGCCTAGACTAGCACTGAGAGGTTAAATAACTTGTCTAGGGTCACACAGCAATTATGGGTTAGAGGGAGGATTTGAATCTAGGTCTCATTGATGCTATACCTCTCTGCTTCCAATTTAGCACATATACAAAATCAACCCAAAGTTATTTGGGGCCCATGGGGAAGACGCTAACATGGGAGCATCAGGAATGGTCCTTTTACCTTCAAATCTGTGATCATATAGATTGTGCTTTACCTGAGGAAAGATAAAGCTATTACTGCACTCTGTAGATAGAAATTTAGGCTCTCAAAGGGCCTCTGGAGTTAGCAGCTATATTGCTCAAGGGATGAATTCTCTCAATATAGAAGAAAAAGTCCATCTGTTTACTAGACATGTTCAAAGACAGTTTTCACAGGTACCCAGGAAACTAATGACTGGGTCAGTTTTTATGGTTGGTCCCTACTTCCCCTTTTCATCTCTTTCACATCTCCTCCCTATTCCTACTTCCCCAGGAGCTCATTTCTCTTAAAATGCTTTCTGACTGTCCAAAGCTCCACCTGCCTTACTTCCCCTTCCTGGAACCAAAATTCCCAGTCTTTAGTGAGTCCACATGGAGTTGTGAAAAACAATTGCCCTTCTCAAGTGATATTTGCATTTTAAAGAAGTCTGTAAAACTAATGTCCGAGCTGGAAAACCCCCATTTAGTCCACTATTAGGTAAGTACTGAGAAGTTATGTGGGTTAGGATTACAGATTCAGAGGTCATATAGTGCAACTGCCTCATTTTACAGATGAGGAAACAGGTTCACCTCAGAGATGTGAAGAGTTTTTCTAGTTTCATATGGATGAGAATTATGAGAAGTAGAATCTGGACTCATCAATTCCAAATCTGTTGTATGCTGCTGGAGGGAGGCTCATTACTCATTGGGTACCTACTTGGAGATGAATTCTCTTGCTATGGTACTCTATAAAAGAGAAAAATTAGAATAATAGGCAGCCTAGTCCTGATTGCAGAATCTCTGGTGGATTTAGTGCTAGAAGGGACTGAGAAGTCATGAAGTTCAACCCTCATATATTACAGATGAAGAAACTGAGGTTCATAGAAATTGAGTGACTTGCCATGAATCACAAGTTAGAGATATGGGATTTGAATTCAGGTCTTCCTGATTCCAAATTTAGTGATCTATCAGAGGCTGCCTCTCAAAATACTCAGTTGCATAGGCTAGGAATCAATCCTGCATCAACTGCTTAAAAGGCAGTTTTGCTCACTCCTATACCACCAATACTAAGCTATTATTAAGACTATACTTGGAAAATTGCACTGGTGTTGACAGTGTCAAATGCTTCAAAGAAATATAAAATGAAGTGAGATTGAGAAAAAGTCACTAGATTTGGTGATTAAAAGATCACTGGTAACTTTGGAGAAAGAGGTTTCAGGTGAGTGATGAGGTTGGAAGTCAGACAGCAAAAGATTGGGAAGAGACAGAGAAGAGAGAAAATGGAGGCATTGAATATAGATGGCTTTTTCAAGAAATTTAGCTGAAAAGCTGAGGGAGATAGAGAATGATAGGTTAGCAGGGAAGGTAGGATTTGGTGAGGTTTTTTTTTCAGGATTAGGGAAATATGATTTATAGGCAACAGGAAGGATAAGGATAAGACTGAAAATTAGAGAAAGGGAATGACATTGGGGGCAATCTGCTAGAGAAGGGATCAGGATTTCATATAGAAGGGTTAGCCTTAGTGAGAAGGGCTACGTTTTCATCAGAAACAAGAGTAAGGAATAGTGGGACATGATATCAAAGTGATACTAGAAGAAGAGAAAGAGAGAAGAGGTAAGCCTGGTGACTGGCCTTGATTTTCTGGATAAAGTATAAGATGAAATTCTCAGCTGAAAGAGTAGATGATGGGGAGGCTTGAGGATAGTTTGCGGCTGTGGTGAGTTGGAGAGAGCATCGGTTATAGAGGAGTAGTGTTGCCTTGCTGCAGTGAGGACCCAGTTAAGATAACATAAATCCATAGTAGCCTTACGCTAGCAGGGTGGTCTGACATATCCAGGGACTATCTGTGGCAGTGAGGTCTCACATTTCAAAGCTGCCAGAACTAACAGATGGAACACTTACAGTAAAATGTTCAGCTACGAGAGCAGATATGGCAAGGAAATCAGCCAGCAAAAACAAGAGGTGTTTCCAATTCATTGCCATTTGGAAGCATAGTGTTAGGATCCGAGGGAAACACAATCTAAGGTAGGGCTAAAGTTCATGAATGTGGTTAAAAACCCAGTCTAAGCTCATAAGAAGGGCAGATTTTTCTGATGTGAGTTGGTCAGTGTGGTTTTTCTCTTGGTGTTCTTTTGACCCTCAACATACGGTGCTAGTCTTGAACTCTGTGCTCATGATAAGTTTTAGCTATTGAAAATCTTCCCCACTACATGTCTCTAGCATTTCCTACACAGAAAACAACTTTGTCTATGAAGAAGGAGATGTACATGCTTCAGGAGAATATGGTATGACAACATGTGCTTACCTTAACCTTTTCTTGATGGAAAATTATTTTGATTAGTGATACAAGGTAGAACACAAGGGATGGTGGGTTCTACTAAGCCAATAGTTGCCTTCATAGTGGACTGTATCTACTGTCCAAAGAATCAGTCTATGGAGTGGCTCATCACTAGCAGGTTGACCATGAGATGCTGACTTTATACACTCATAAGTCTAGGGCTGGAAGGAACCATCTAATCCAATCCTCTCATTTTACATGTGAGGAAATGAAAGTCCAGGAAGTTTCAGTGAACCAAATAGGGCTATGAATCAAGAAAGGGAAGAACTCTCGGAGGCCATATAGTCCAACCTTTTTATTTTACAGTTGAGGAAAATGAGACACAAGAAATGAAGTGACTTATCCAAGTCTACACAGGAAGTTAAACATCAAGGCAGGATGTAAACTGGAATCCTTTGACTCCAGAACCAATGTTCTTTCTGCTTTACCAATATTACTGTCTTTGGTAATTCACTATGATAAAAACACAAAATACTCTTAAGTTCTGTGAAGCCTCCATAGATTTCACATAATGTCTGTAGTAGAGGCTTGGGTGGGGTTGGGGAAAAGGAAGGAGGAAGAAAGAGAAAGCTAAGGATTACAATTTTCAAATCACTTATAAAAGGTAATTCTGAGAGGCAGCATGGGATGGTCTAAAGCAGGGCTTCTTAAACTTTTTCCACTCTTGGCTCCTTTTTGCCTGAGAAATGCTTTACATAACCCTGGGTATATAAGTATATAAAATAGGTATACAAATTAAACATTTACTGATAATAAATCATGAAGCAATTTATTTAAAAAAATTTTTGGCATACATATAATTTTACCATTTATTAAAGATGAAAGCAAATTTGCATACTAATGAGATGAATGTGCTTATTTTTACATAAAGCATTAAATCTTGGTGAATATTTGATATAGATATTTTGGTCATTATGTGTTCAGAAACCTTTTATCATTGCTAGATTTTTCGTTACCTCCACATTCAGTTATGCGACCCCATATGAGGTCAAGACCCATAGTTTAAGAAGCACTGGTGTAAAGTGAGCCAGGCTTCAGGTCATGAATTGATCAGATGCTTGCTGTGTATATTGTTTTTGCTGGCATGCCAGACACTAGGGATACAAAGAGTGAAATCATTTCTACTCGCAGGGAGCTTACATTCTAATGAAAGCATGAGGTCCAGTCCTAATACATAGTGACTGTATGACCGTGCAGTGTTTTGATCAATTTTCTAAGCCTAGAAATTGCAGATTAAGTGGGGATCTGTTTTGGAAGTGGGAGTTTCTTCCACAGTAGTTCTTTGCACAGGCTCAGAGACCATACCCCCTCCTCAAATACTGTAGGTACTCTGTGAAATTTTTCTCCAACAATTGATTCATGCACCTCTAGAGGTCCAGAACCACATCTACACTGACAACTTTTCTATAAATGAAACCAAAGATACAAAGAAGTTGCTACAAAATAAAGAAATTGATGAAAAGTGGAGCAAATGGAGGCCTTCATTTCAATCACTGTCATTTCTTAGAGCAATTTCTCCATGTCATGCACTGAGCATACTAAAGCAAAAGTGAAATAGTGCTTACCCTCAAGGATCTTATATTCTATGGAGGAGAAACACCATGTTCACAGTCAAGTGAAGACAGGCTGAATGCACAAACACTAAAACTGGGGGACTCTGGGGAAGGAAGCTACTTGAGGTGAGCCTTGAATCTAGCAAAGGGTTCCAAGGGGGAAGAGATGAAAAAGGAAAGCATTCCAGGCACTTGAAGCTTCTCTCCTTTGTGCCTGACACAGAGTTAGATGCTTAAGTAATGGTTGTTGACTGATCAAGTCATCAGAAGGAGGAAACCAGAAGAGCAGAGGGAAAAAAAATAAACCTTAGCCGGCAAACACTTCATGTCCTTGTCAAAGAGTGAATCATGGCATCCAAGAGCAACATTGCTTTAGAGCATAAACTTATTTCCAAAATATTATGGGGGAAGATGAAGACAGATTACAGTTTTTCACAAAACCATGAAATACATTGGAGGGAAAAACAAACCTACAGAAAACATGGTAAGAAATCCAACTAATGGGATTATTCCAAGAACAGTTATAGATGAAGCTAGAAGGTCAAGAAATGGACCAAATCTGACACAGTAATCAATTCTCACCATTGATGACACTGATATGATCACGTGTGAATAGGAAGTGGTTGCCTTACTTGGATTCACACTGTATATTTCCATTGAGTTGGAACCAATGACCATATTTTACATAGTTATAACTTAGAACTGTGCAACTTCAAACACATGCAATCAATTCAGAAGAGTCATTATTCACACAATAGCTCAGTGTCAGAACAGTTTGGTTAAGAAATGATGATGACATTTAAGAAAATGGACTCAGGAAACACAGTTTGACCTGGTCACAGAAGAAATCCTATGCAATTGTATAGACACTAAGGAGTTATTTTCTTTTAATTTTTTTTTGTTACAGATGTTTGTTTTTACAATTTTATTTCCAAGAACATTTCCCTTTTTCTTTCCCCAAACAGCCATTCAACTGTAATGAAGAATAAAAAAGAGAAAAAAATCATTCATCAAAGCTAACCAATACCCCAGTTGTGACTGAGAGTATATAAAATGTCCTAGGTTCTTTGAACAGAAAGAGGATTGGCTCTGTGATTTTATGGATATAGGAAAGTCTTAAATGAGAAAACTCCCTAAGCCAATAGAGGTTAACAGTCTTAAAGTCTTGAAGAATGTGTGATCTTGGGCAAGATACTTATCTTCTCCTACCCTCAATTTTCTTATCTGTAAAATGGGAATGATAGTGGCACCTAACTTAAGGGGTTGTTTTGAGGACCAAGGGAGACACAGATGAACAGGGCATTGCAAGCCCTTAAGTGATATAGCTGGGCCATCACCAGCAGTTGTTTTGCCACTGGACTCCTATGACTTGGGAGAGAGTAGGCTGATGACTTTTTGCAGCTCAGCCTCACTTATACCCAATTCACTTGCAAGTCAGGACATCTCCCTCATGATGTCATCAGTCCTCTTTTAGACCTGACGGATATCACCTGTGGTGTGTGAATGTAATGGAATACTATTGTTACACAAGAAATGATGAGCAAATGAACTTCAGAAAACCTTGGATAAACTTGCATGAACTGATGCTGAGCGATGGGAGCAGAACCTGGAGAACATTGTACCCAATAACAGCCACGCTGAGTGATGACTGACTTTGATAGACTTAGCTCTTCTCAGAAATGCAAGGATCTAAGACAACTACAGAAAACTAATGATGGAAAATGCTGCCCACATCCAGAAAAAGAACTATGGAGTCAGAAAGCAGATCTATTGCTCTCTTTTTGTTTCTTCTTTCTCATGACTCTTCCTGTTGGTTCTAATTCTTCTTTACTACATGACTAATGTCAAAATATGTTCAATATGAATGTATATGTAGAGCCTATATTAGATTGCATGCTATCTTGGGGAAGGGGGAGGGGAAGAAGGGGGAGAAAATTTAGAACTCAGAATCTTATGGAAGTGAATGTGGAAAACTAAAAATAAGTTAATTAATAAAAAAACCAAGGAAACAAAAACAACAACCCCAAAACTCAAAACCAAAACAAACAAAAAGAAAGACTACTGTGTGGAATATCCAAACTCCTCAGATACTTCTCACAGTAAATCAAACCCTCTTCAACCTTTACAGCTTTCCAGGTTGATTGAACATAACTTCCTTCAAGCATTTCTACACACTAAACCAAGGGTGGGGAACCTGCTGCCTCAAGGCCACATATAGCCCTCTAGGTCCTCAAATGCAGCCCTTTGATTGAATCCAAGCTCTACAGAAAAAATTCCCTTAAAAAAATTTGTTCTGTAAAACTTAGACTCTGTCAAAAGGCCATACCCAAGGACCTAGAAGGCCACATGTGGCCTCAAGGCTGCAGATTCCCCACCCCTGTACTAGACAAGCTAATATATTTGCTGTTCCACTTCTTATTTCTATTGGTCTCCAGCCCCATGATCCTTGCCTTCCTCAATTCCCCTCCCGGTTCTCCCAGTTCCCTCCCAAGTATAAGTCAATCATCAATTCATTCAAGAGAAATTTTCAAGATGAGGTGTTGGTGTCCCATCCCCTCCCCACCACTTTGTATTTATTTTGTTTATACCTTACATTTACTTATTGATCCACCTCATAAGCATGCACAGAGTGTGGGGAAGGTGATCTAATACATACCCAACTGCCATTAACATTGGTTTTCCCATGAGGTGAATGATATGCTAGGTGGGTGGTACTGCAGATATTACATGGGACTTGGAGTCAGGGGGATTTCAATTCACATCCTGAAGATGTGAAGTGAGTGAGTGAGAAGGGGGAGGATGAGGGGGAGTGAGAAGCGGTGGGGGGGGGCACTTAATAGCTCTGTGACCCTGAGTAAGAAATTTAACTGCTTTAAACCTCATTTTTATCTATAATATAGGAATAATATAAATTAATAATTACTCCTAATAATTATTAATTATTAACATAGCACTTACTTTATAGTGCTGTTGTGAAGACCAAATGAGATCAAATTTAAAAAAGGCTTTTTGCAAACTCTAGAGAGCTATAGAAATGATAGTGATGACAACTGCGATTATAAATGAGTTAGCTAGAGAGAGGGCTTTGCCAATCTTCAAGTCCTATATAGATGTTAGCTGTAATGCATGTCTGTGGCAATCATATTTTTTCCCCTAATAATATGTAAGTTCAGTGAGGGCAGGCACTGATCTACTTTTGTTTCTATCATTATAGACTCAACTCAGCTAAGCGTAACTCTGATCCCTTGTCACACAGAAATGGGCATCAAATGTTTTCACAAAATGCTACATACCTGTAGAAGGGACATGGATATACACTCTCTGTGTTTTTTCTGTATAGATTACCACAGTAGGAAAGCTACATCACCATACTCATACGGGGTAACAATGACTAAAAGCCATATGAGTCTTACTTTAATTTCTGAGGATAATTCAGATTGCTCAAAAGTGCAAAGGTCAGTCCATCTTTAAAGTTACTAGCCTTCATAATAGACTCTAGAAAATGGAAGGAATGGCTTACGTGGTCTCCAAGGTCCTTCCAACTCTAGATCTACGTTCCTATGATTTCTGGTCAAGTTGACCCCTATATGCCATCAAAATGGTGGCACAATGTGTCTAGCTGTGAGAAGTATCTGCCTTTCCTATATCTTCCAGATGAACCACACAACTACACTCATTGGTGCCACAATTACTGTCCTTGGTGCTGACAGCCATTTTGGTAACAGGACTACTACAGATGCCATCATTCAACAAACATTATTAAATAGTGAAGAACACTGTGCTAAAGGATAAATGAGATACAGAATCTAGGAATAAATGTTTCCACTCTCATAGATTTGGAGTCCAGTAAAGGGAGGAAGAGGGATTGAGTCACCAACAGAGATTGCTACAAAATTGTATTTTGTGATAAATACATGAGGGCAGCAAAAAAGTAGCTATGCTACTTAACTAGTTATGTACTATGTGAGGTCTCAGGAGAAAAGGTATTAGCAAGTAGGGGAGATAGGGAAATCATCATGGATTTGAATTAGTCTTTGAGTGATAAATGGGAATTCACCTAATGAACGGAAGATTATGTGATCAAAGATATAGAACTGGCAGGGACCTCAGAAGTCATCTAGTCTAGCATCTCATTTTACAGATCAGGAAACTAAGTCCCAGAGAGCTTGAGGAACTTGCTCAGTGTCACATAGGTAGGCGAGAAGATAGTTGGCAGATCTTGGATATAGAGATAAAAAGCATTGTAGGAGCCATAGAATCCAAACCTCTTAGAACCATGGATTTGCTGTTAGAAGGGATCTTAGAGATTATTTTGTAGATGAAGAAATTGAATCCCTTGGAGTTAAAATGATTTACCCAAGAATTACACTGGTTATGGAAGAGCCAGGATCTTAACCGTGGTCATCTGATTCAAACACAGTAGTCTCCCTATAATATTATAGTGCTTATATATTATGCCTATTTAATATATAAATAATAGACTGAGGAAAGGCACAGGGACATAAGCAAACATAACACCTTTGAGAATCAGAGGATAGTACAGTTTGACTGAAGCAAAGAGTTTATATGGAGGAGAGTAACTTAAGAGAAGGCTGTAAGAATAGGATAGTACCAGATGATGAAGGGATTTGAATGACAAACAAGGGGGACTGAACTTTCTGGAGGAGACAGTCCAGAGCTATTGAAGACTTTTTGAGCATTTAAGTGGCATGAAAGATAGATTGTCTGGGAAGGGTGGAGGCAAAAAGAACTGCTAGGAGGCTATTATGATATAATAGGTGAGTGTAATGGAAGATCTGTAAAATGGTGGTGACATTAGGAACTGAGAGGAAGGGATAGGTTTGAGAGATATGTCTGAGGTAATCATTCATTATTTGTTAGTAGATTGGATATGAGAAGTGAGTGGGAGGGAAGAGGATGGTATTGCCATAGACAAAAATAATGAAGTAAGAAGAAGGAAATTTAGAGGGAATGATGATGATCTCAGTGTTAGAAATGCTGAGTTTGAAGTGATTATGGGACATCTCGGATGAGATGTTTTATAAGCTATTGAGGACATGGGTATGGAATTTAGAAGAAAGATGAAAAGGTTAGGGACTGCATATATATATATATGCATATGTATTTGCATGATATATGTATATGTATTTTATTTATATATACGCATATATATGCAAGTATATATTATGTGTCTATATTTGTATATTCCAATCTTGTCTTAGATATTTACTAGTTGCATGACCCAAGGCAAATTGCTTAGCCTCTCTGTGCTTCAGTTTCCTCATCTGAAATGAGGGGGTTTGATCTACGTCCCTTTTAGCTCTTAATACATGACCCTGTGATACAGGTAGCACCTCAATGGCCAGTCAGTCCAGACTATATCTGACCAAGATTCCCTTCTAAGACATACTTGGCAAGAATTCATCTAGCTTCTTGCTTGAAAATCTCCAGTGATGGGAACCTTCCTTCCTTCAGCTCATGCCATTTTTTTAATAGTTCTTACTGCTAAGAATTTTCTTACTTGAGCCTAATTTTTCCTTTCTACAACTGTGAGTGACCTTGACAAAGAAAAAGAGGAAAAGAGAAAGGAAAAAGAACAGCAAGTAGGTTGATTTGGAGCTAGAAGGGCTCTTCAGTGGTCATGTTGTATCTACATATTGTTTTCTTGGCAGTGGATTAATTGTTAGAAAGAGCGGAGACATTTCTAGCAGTTTTAGTACCCGATGGAAAATTCATCCTCAATTTAACTTTGTAGTTTATGATATGAAAATCATCCAAGAAGTAACTAAGACAAATTCCAAAGAGTGGGAGAGATAATTTAGTAATTTAGTACATTAAAGGCTAGAATCCTAGGTTCAGTCGGGGCTCTGGAGACCATCCAACTCTTGGGATTTAGGCTTCACTCTTTTCTACTCTAACAGGGAAGTTTTGTCAGGTGCTGCTCTGCGGTGCTTTCCAAGGGAAGAAAGGTAGCGAATCTTGGGATTATTATTGCTCTATCTTGATGGGCAGGAGAGTTACTAGTTGGCAGAAAAAGAAGGGAGGGAAGAAACCTGTGGAAGATAAGAGAATTGGAGAGTTGGGGATTTTCTCTGTGGGAGAAAGAGAAAGAGGAAGTGGACCAGGTTATAATCCCTTGGAAGTCAGTCAACCTCTGAACTCAACTGATACACTCATCATCTCAGCTCTGTCCTTTAAATTTCTTCTAAGTGTTCTGCTATAATTTATCACCTGATCTAAGATGATTTGACTTTTTCTTTTAAACAATACAAAACAAATCAGCATAAAATCACTTACCTTCAGGCCCCCATATTTTTTTCTGAATGTTTTTCTTTGAAGGAAGAAAATATTGTTCCATAAAAGTTTAGGGAAACAGTCAATGTTACCTTTGCAAAGGTGATACTAGAAAGTCTCTCAAATGGGCCATTTGCCCATGACCCTGATTGGGCTGTCTTATTCCTTAGTGGCTTCCAATATCCCTTCTTGTGTATTGTTGCAAGGCAATGTTTTTCCAGCTGCTTATTTGGATACGTTTGTTTTTGTTCTCATTTCCTTCTGTGTATTTTCATAGAAACCTACCAAGTATTGTCTCCTCTTACACCAGCTGCAGAGCTAGCTCCAGGAGGGAGTGACCTTGGCCACTGAGCTACAATTTTAGTAAGCTAGGTGGTGAAATGGGCAGTTAGATGGCACAGTGGATACAGCTCTGTGCCTGGAGTCAGGAGGAACCAACTCCAAATCTGGCCTCAGGCACTTACTTGCTGTGTGACCCTGGGCAAGTCACTTAATCCTATTTGCCTCAGTTTCCTCACCTGTAAAATGAACTGGAGAAGGAAATGGTGAACCACTCCTGTATCTTTGCCAAGAAACTCCCAAATTGGGTTACGAGGGGTCTGATACAACTGAAATGACTGAACAAAAGGTGGTGAAATGGATACAGTACTTGATTGGGCTTCAGAAAGATCACAGTTCAAATCTTGCCTTGGATATTTCTAGCTGTGTAAACTAGGCAGGTCACTTAGCCTCTGTCTGTTTGATGACCTTTACCTTCTCCAGAGTCTAGTTTCTTCATGCTTTCTATATGCCCTCTCAAAAGAAATCTGCTCTCAAAGAGGCAATGTGACACGGAGGATGAAGCTGAGGACCTGGGTTCAAATCCTGCCTCTGTGAAATGAGGATAATAACAGTACCTGTCTTGGGTTGTTGTGAGGGTAAAAGGAGATAGCATTTTAAAGCCCTTAGCAAACCTTATAGAATTATATGAATGCAAATTATTAATCCTATTTTCCAAAGGGCTCACTCTCTTATCTCTCCTCCCCTGCCTGGCTGATGCAACAAATTCCCCTAATTCTACTTCCTTTCTTTGGCTTAAAACTTTGCTCTATTTTAAAATACAAATAACCTAGGGGTAGAGTGTTAAAAACATAAAAAAGAATATGTACTTTAAGCCTTATTAGTCTTTTATACCTTAATCTTTCACAAAATCATAGGTTCAGAACCAGAAGAAGCCTTAGAGACCCTTGAGTCCAAACTTTCGTTTTATAGATGAGGAAACCAAGGTTCAGAGAGGTTAAGGAATTTGTGCAGCATCAATAAGGTAGGACTTGAGCTCCATCTTCTATGTCACATTGCCTCTTTGAGAGCAGACTTTTTTTTTTGAGAGGGTTTAGAGAAAATATAAAACTAGGCCCTGGAGAAGGGTAAGGATTCACTGAGGAGAGAGAGGGTGCAGAAAGGGCCCATGGTGCCACAAACAAACGTCATTCCCAATCCTTCTTGGATAACGAAAGTTAAGCAAAGAAAAATCACTGGTATTGCAGCAGGTGCTTGACCAGTGGTTTTTGAATTGATGCTCAGACATCCTTGGCTCTAAAAATCAGAATCATCTTTAAGTCTTTCCTCTCGAATCAAAAAGCACCTACTGTGTGTGTCAGGCACTGGGCTAAGTTTTAGGAATTCAAATTTAAAAGCAAGGCCATCTCTGCCCTCAAGGAGCTCACATGCTACTGGATGTAAAACTTCACCATTTCAAATTCACTGGGGCCTAGATAACCATGAGAACAATGGTAGAGCCCAGTGTTAAGACAGCAGCAGCTAGGTGGGGCCATAGTGCATGGAGGGATGGACTTGGAATCCAAAAGACTCATCTTCATGAGTTCAAATCTGGCTTCAGTCACTTATTGGCTATGTGACTCTGGGCAAGTTTCTTATACCTCTTTGTCTCAGTTTCCTTATCTGTAAAATGAGTTGGAGAAGGAAACGGCAAAGCACCTCAGTATCTCTGCCAAGAAAACCCAAATAGGGTCAGGAAGTCTCAGATATGACTGAAAACAAATGAACAAAAACAAGCATTAAGACAAGTGCTCTGGGTAAAAGGTGCTGAGACACACCAGAAAACTGTTGGGGTTGATAAAATGCTGACATGAGAGAGAGGGAGAGAGAGACAGACAGACAGAGAGAGAGAGAGACAGAGAGACAGAGACAGAGAGAGAAGGAGAGAGACAGAGAGACAGAGACAGAGAGACAGAGAGGAGAGAGACAGAGAGAGAGAGGAGAGAGAGATGGAAAGAGAGAGAGACAGAGAGAGATGTTTCTCACCTGCAGGTACCAGTTTGGGGCAAGAAATTCATGTCAGTGGTCCCAAGTTCTCTTGGGTGACAAAGGCAAAGAAGAGAAAGTTTGGCCACTGCTGCATCTGGTAGAAAGGGAACTCTGTTTTGTAGATGCTCCTTGATTTAGCTTTTCCTCTGGTGTTATTTAATTTGCATTTATATGCTATTTTCCCTAATAGGTTGTAAGCTGAAGGGCAAGAACTGTTTCATTTATATTTTTTGATCCTCAGCACACAGCACAGAACTTGGTACGTAGTAGGTCTTTAAGGCTAAAGGCTGGTGGATTTATTATTAGATGGTAGATTTAGCAAACATAATCATAGGGCTGAGATTCTACTAGAAGTGCCTAATGAATGCTTATTCAGTGAATAAACTTAATTTTCAACATTGCCTTCCCTCTTGTTAAATTGAGAATGCTGCATAAGATAATTTTCAAGGTCCCTTCTATTCTGGCATGTTATGATTTAGACATGGCTTTTCCTCTCTCTTTATCTCCTCCTTCCCCATTCTTCCACCAAGGCCCTCTGGGCATGACCTTTCTGAGAGCAGATGATATATACACATGCTCTTTTGAATGTGGGAAGAAACAGTGAGGCCAGCAGCTTGCCTTTATATTAATTTATATCAGCTCTCTTTATACTTTTGATATCAACTTATATAGAACATGTACATGTTGTATTCCCTATTGTAAATCCCATGTGAATTGAGATTGTTTCATTCATTATATTAGCATAAAAAGAATCCAACAGAACATCAGATAGGTACTTAATAGCTGTGTCTTGCTCCATTTATGTTTATACGTGGAGTCTCTTTTATTTATTTACTTGTTTATCTTTTTACTTAGAGGAAGAGTCTTCCCATCTCAAGCAGAGTAGGAATGCAATGGCCATACATTGGTCCGATCCCAAAGTCAATTGACCCAAAAGCTTTGATCTGCTCAGTTTCTGACAACCCTCCTTTGGGAGCCTGGTGGCATCTCACTCTCAAGGGTTTGCCATATTGGTGCCAGACTTAGATGACAGCTTTAGCCTGACTGTGCAGCTCAGAATTCTACAACACAAGCAGTGGAGATCAGCTTCAGTCTCCCCAGCTGCAGGGATTATGGGCATGCACCCCGATGCTCAGCCTCAGAATCTCTTTAATAGATACAGATTTCTAGGCCTTCACACAGAAAAATCCCAACTAGATGACAAAGAGCACACTGGCCAGATGACACTATACCATTGGATGGACAGTCCATTGGCCAGATCAGAAGTATCAAATACACTGCTTTTTGGTTACAACTCTGCAAAGTCATACTTGAACCAAGTGTGTAACCAAACCAGATTAAAATGTAATTGGAAAATATTGAACAAAATAAATAAAAATACAATATAACATTGATAATGTTAAATATGTGGTTTTCCAAGTCAATATACTGCCTGCAAGGATACTTAAAGGACCCTTAATAAATACTTATTAACCAAGGAACCGGATTCAGATTTGGAGAGGGAAGGAGGCTACACTATATTTGGGAAACTGGATGATGCTTTTAATTATTCCAGACTGTTCCCGACAAAAACAAAACATAAAAATGATCCAATGCCAATGCTTTCCTGGTAATACTATTATAGTTACAAATGAAGAATTGCAGTAGGATTGTGTGTCGCATGTTTTTATTCAGTCTTTTCAGTTGTGTCTGACTCAGTGACATCATTTGCAGTTTTCTTGGCAGAGATAGGGGAGTGATTCACCAGTTCCTTCTCCAGATCATTGGATGAGGAAACTGAGGTCAACAAGGTTAAGTGACTTGCCCAGGGTCATACAGCTAGTATCTTGAGGTCAGATTTGAACTCAGGAAGATGAGTCTATGACGATGAGTGCCCTATCCACTGCACCATCTAGTGTCCCCTATTGCAAATTACTAATGATTAATCACACAGAACCTCTAATAGCATAAAGAGACATTATATAATGAGGTAGAGGAGTCATCTAGATAGAATGAGGAATCACAGATGAGCAGCCTGACTGTTATCATGGTATTATCTATATCTAACCTAGGTAGAGATGTCAATTTCATGGCCAACGGGCTGCAAACTCGTTACAATATAGTTGGAAAATGTTTAACAAAATAAGTAAAAATTAAATATAATGTAGAAAATGTTAATTTGTGTTTTTCTAAGTTACCATGCCTCTGTGGGACTCATTTCTATTTGGGTTTTAGGAGAAGGTCCCTAGCACCATAGGGGCATCCATGGACAAGAACTGTCCTGCATAAGAAGATAGAGGTGGGTTTTGCTCAGCATCAGGGTGGGGAGTTATCAGATTGATGAGATAATAACAGATACTTACTGCAAGTAATACTGTAGATTTACAAGGTGTTTTATGTATAAAATGAGAAGGTTGACCCAAGTGACCTGGGAAGTTGTTTCTAACCCTAAATCTCTGGTCCTATATCAGCAAGTCCAACACTCTATCCTTCCACTGGACAGCACCAGCTTTCCAACCACAGAGACATCAAAGTATCCTCTGAGATCTTTGCACATTTTGTTTTCTTAAACCAATAAACCCTGCCATTCAGGGTGTGGTTTTTAAGCCAGAGTAGTTAAAATGAAATCAGTGACAGCATATGACTGTTGTGGCCTGCCTGAAATGGGTTAATACACCTGAATATAGTAGAGAGGCATGTGGGAAATTAACCCCTACCTATAAGCAATTTAGCTCTCAAAATAACCTTCTGTCATTTATAATGAGATACCTGTTTTCATCTTCTTGGAGACCAAAGCTTATAAAATTGTATCACAATTTTTTTTTTACAGCCTTTCCCCTACCTTTGACAGAGAATGCTTGGCCTGGAGTCAAGAAATGAGTCCAAATCTTTTCTCAGACATTTACCAGCTGTGTGACCCTGGACCAGTCACTTTACTTGCATCTGCTTCAGTTTCCTCTATTATAAAATGAAGGTAATAATAGCCTCTATCTCCCAGTACTGTTGTGAAAATCAAATGAAATAATAGCTTAGTGCAGAAATTGGCACACAGTAGATGCTTATTAAATGCATGATTCATTTCCCCTCAATGAAATTGAAGTTTTAAAACTGTACAATTAAAAAAAACCAGTCATTGACAGTTTATATAGCACAGGAAAAATAAATAAGTACACACCTGGACTGGTAAAATTCTTCTTCCTAAAACGAAAAGAAATGCTCGTTTTAGTCAAATTTAGCCATCTAAATTATAAAGTAGATATTTTGAAAGAAAAACCGTATTCTCTTAAATCAGAATTATTGAATTTAGATTTTGGTTAGAGTTGGAATTTTCAGAGTTTTTTAAAACCTATTTCCAACACACAAGTATGACTATGCCACACCTCTGCTCTATAAGCTTCACTGGTTCCCAGGTACCACTAGGATGAAATAAAACCATTTCTACAGCATCAAAAGCCTTTCCAATCTGGTTCTGTACTCTCCTGAATGACTTATTTCACAGTTCCTCTCTTCTGCCTTGTATTCCAGCCAAACTGACCTGACTGTTGTTCCATGCACATCATTCCATTTCAGACCTGCAACCATTCAATCCATAAGCATTTATTTAACACCTACTGTATGCCAGTCACTATGCCTATATAGAAAGAAAAAAAACCCTTAAATACTTCCTGCCCTCAAGGATCATGGATTCAGAGCTAAAAGAAACCTCAGGGATCATTTGTACAACTACCTGATTTTGTAGAGGAGGAAAGCAAGGGCCACCCAGATTAAGTGACCTCTCCAAGGTGCACAAATAATCCTAAGCACCAGAGGCAGCATTTGAGCCCAGGTCCTCTGATTCAAAAGCCAGTGTTCTTTCCATTACAACGTACTGATGTGTGTGGACTTTTCTGTCCTTATCTCTACTTAGAGAATCCCTATTTCTCTTACCATGACTCGTCTCAATTGTTTCTTCTGAAATAAGACTTGTCCTGACCCAATGACTAGTATCCAACCCCAGAAATTCATTTGTATTTATTTGTGCACCTGGTGTACTCTTCCACTCTCACCCCCAGTAGAGTAGAATCTACTTGAGGACAGGGAGTGTTGTATTGCTTTGTTGCTGATGCCTAGCACAATTACCAGTAAATAGTGAGTGTTTTTTAAACATAAATACATGCTTGTCACCTGTTGCTCCCCAACTTTACCAAGCTACAAATGGATGTCCCAAATCCAGTGTGAATTTCCATGTTTGTTTTCTCATTCCGTCATTTTTCATCATGTAACCCCATTTGGGGTTTTCCTGGCAAAGATACTGGAGTGGTTTGCCCTTTCCTTCTCCAGCTCATTTTACAGATGAAGAAATTGAGGAAACAAGTTTAAGTGACTAGCCCCAAGTTACACAGCTAATAACTCTCTGAGGCTGGATTTGAATTCAGGAAGATGAGTCTTCCTGATTCCAGATTGGGTGCTTTATGTGCTATGGTGCCAACTAATTCAGCAAAATACTATGAACTTTAGGTGAGACTGATTCATGGTTTAATGCCCGCTGTATTGCTGGACAGGTCAGGACAACCATGGATTCATGGAAATCATTGAAAAGAGAAGCTCTGAACCTCTTTCCTCTGGGGTTTCTCTGTTTTCTCCAATGTTGGTATGGGACCACCCCTCTTCTCCCTTTCAAAAAGTGGTGTTCCTCCTGTATCCTCTGAAAAACATACGTGTTTGAACCATCTTTACTTTCCTGAAGAATGAGATTATAGGATCATAGACTTAGGGCTGGAAGGGACCTTCGAGGTGGTCTAGTTCAACCTGCTCATCTTACAGAAGAGGAACAGAGCTTGGAGAAATGAAAGGATTATCTCAATATTATGCAAGGACAGGCTTTGAACCAGGTCCTCGGAGTACAAATGCAGCATGCTTTCCAATATATCATAGCACAGTGCCTGGTACACAACAGGAGTTTAACACATATTTATTGACTATGCTGCCCCCTGGAAAGGGGCATAGCTAGGGTCCAACTAAGGTCAGTGAAACATTGAGTTAAGGCCCAGAGGTTAGACATGTGGGGCTTATTTAAATCTGAGCACTTCCCAAAGACAAGGCAAAATACTTTTTGTCTTGAGCTGTCTTACCTGATTCCATTTGTTCTGGGTCATAGATGCAAATTGAGGCTGATGTCCTTTCCCAAGTAGAGAAGTATGGTTGGAGTGGGCCATATTGTCAGCCTGTGGTTCAGGGCAAGCATCATTGTCTATGAGGCTGTTAGCTGGACATGAACAGCTGGTTTTGGAATTTGTAAAACTGAACGAAGCCACTGTGGTTTGCAGGTGGGGAGTTGCTTTGGGACTGAGACTCGAGGATAACAGAGACTGAGAACAAGTCTTGGGGCTTCTGGGAAGACTTGAGCTCAGAGAATCTTGGCCCCCCTTGCAGTTTCCCCAGTTAAATGTTTCCAAAGGGTCTTGATGAGGGGGCAGCTGAAAGGTGCTGCTTCTGAGACGCCTCAAGGTAGGAGAGGTTGAAATCCGGCCCAGGGCTTGCCTATCAAATTGGAAGAGGCTACCCTGGCCACTGCCATACTCGGTTGAGGGACTCTTTGGAGATTTGTTCCAAGGGCCCCAATGACCTCTTCTTTGAATTGATGTATTGGAAGACTCTTTGTCCGGCCTAGAGGCAAGGCCCACATTTTCCGAGGAAGCCCATGCGATGCTCTCTGGATCACTTCTCTCTGAAGAGCTTTCTCTGTGATCTACCTTCTCATTTTCTGTGTTTAAGCCAACTTCTTCATTTGTTTCCAAAGCACTGTCAGGAAGATGCTTTTGCATTTTTGTAGTAAGATGAACCAAGAGCTTGGAGTCTGTTGTCAATAATGGAGAGTCAGATTAGGGGCCATGGGGGAAAGCCTGGAATTTCTGATTCAACATCAGTGCTAAATGAAAATATAAATAATAAGATTACCATCTTGATAAAAACACCACCACCATAATTAATTTTTGGGATCCCACCATTTTGATCTAAATATATGGTTATTAAAGTTTATTTACTGCCTCCATAACATTCCTTCCTGTTTCTAAGAAGAAAGCTTTAAAAAAAATTTATGAAGATACTTAGGAGGAACTCAGATTGTTGACGATTCCACTGTAAGTGAATAAAGATGTATTTAATTTCCCTTGGGGTCTGATATTGTGTTTTTTTTTTTTAATGCCATACACCCTTCCCTCACCAGTGCATCTCAGTGACTCATAAACGAAGGAAGCCAAGAAGCTTTCCTTGGGGTTTAAGTTATAGAAGACTTTAGAGATTATGATGAAAAGCATTTTTAAACACATTTGAGACCGTATCAGTCCTGATTTTAGGAAATAGCTTGAATGGATTCCACTTTCCACCGCCCCAACCATTTCAGCAGATGTTTTTCATCCCTGCGTAATTAGAGATCTGTTTCCAATGGTTATTAGTTACTGTGATTCTTAGCCCCATTTCCCTAACCCCAACTAATCTAGGAAGAGACATATATCCCATTCACAAAGCAAAGGGCAATATTGAAACGGTTTCATCATTAACCTCGTGTAAAAAAAAAGAGAAAAAAATTTAAAGAAGAAAAGGATTATTCCAGGAGTCAATTCTTGGTTACTTTCCATCCTCGATGTCCATATTGACACCTGAAAAATCTACTATTGCTTCTCCCTTTCTTCTTTGGTATATAACCAGGGGTGGGGAACTTTGACTGAAAGAACTGCACTTGAGGACCTAGAGGGCCACATGTGGCCTTGAGACCACAGGTTCCCCATGCCTGTAGAACATAGGACCATACATTTAGAGCTGAAAGGGACCTTGGAAATCATCTAGTTCAATTCCCTCATTTTATAGATGAAAGTTGGAAATGACTGAAACAAGTGAACAAGAAAAAACTTTAGAATACATACTTGGTAGCACTTGTTTAACCCGCTCAAGAAGCTTTTTTTCTCCCCTTTTACTTCCTGGTTTGCAGATATAATTCAGATAGAAGAAAATGACAGATATAGCGTCATTGTATGATTTAAATATTGAGTATAGTTTACCGATTTCTTCTCATTTAAAAACCTGAAATTCCTATTGCTAAGTTTGCATTTTAGTGTTCTGAGTTGAGGACTGACTTCGAAAAAATTTCTGATCTAATATTTTATTATAATAAGTATGTGTATACAAATATATGCATGTATATACACATAGATACATATATACCTACATGTTCTGCCTGGTTTCAGCTCCACATATCTCTGATCTTTTCCAAGTCTTTTTTGTGTGTCATTCCCATCCCCACTCTCCCACCATTAGATTATAAGCTTCTTGAAGGAAAGGACCGTCTCTTTTTATTAACTGTATCCGTAGCACAGTGCCTGGCACATAGTAATAGTTCAATAAATGTTTATTGGATATATACATATATATATATACACACACGTATCTATACACATACATTTACATATACATACACACACACACATATATATATACATGCACAGTGGTATATGTTTAGTTGTTTCAGTTATGTCTGACTCTTTATGAACCCATCTAGGGTTTTCTTGGCAAAGATACTAGAGTGGTTTGCCATTTCCTTCTCCAACTCATTTTACAGATGAGGAAACTGAGGCAAACAGGGTTAAGTGACTTTCCCAGGGTTATGCAGCTAGGCAGTATCAGGGCCAGATTTGAACTCAGTCTTCTTGACTCCAGACCTGGTGCTCTGTGCACTGTGGTGCCACTGACCTTCCATATATAGGTATAGATGTAACTATATGTGTATGTATAAGTATATCTACATATATACACATATATGCCTTTTGGTGGGTGGGAGTGGGGAAACAAAGACCAGAAAATTCATATTCCATATTTTTTATTTGTACCCACACAGTTCCTGAGGGGGAAATTGAAAATCACAGCAATTTCTTCCCATTCTGACTATTAAAAGGAAAATATAGAGTGTGCAAATACTAGTTCTTGAAAACTTGATGATTTCATTAAGAGATAGGAAAAGCCCCTGTTCTCCCTATGAAGAAGCAGTTGGATTTCAGACAGGAAGTATTTTCCTTTGGATTCCCTCCCTAGAAACTTCTTCTTTCCGCTCTTTGCTTGTCCACACTCTCTATATGGACAATGCCAAAAGCTTTCGGCTTATTTATTTAGGCTTCATGTCATGTTTGCTTTTGCTTTTCCATTTGTTTAACAAATAGGAGTACTGATACCCTGAGTGCCTGGGCTTGTCTTAACCACCTATTTTTGTCTTAAAGGGAGTGGCTAGTGTGTGTGTGTGTGTGTGTGTGTGTGTGTGTGTATGTATGAATGTGTATGTGTGTGTGTATATGTGTATGTGTGTGTATGTATGTGTGTGTGTGTGTGTGTGTGTGTGTGTGTGTAAAACCTTTGTGTTTAAAAACTGTTATATATAAAAAAAAGAAAACTCCAACAAGTAGACATTGAGTCTTAGACCTGGGCATACAATCTAAAATGTGCTGATTTTTGAGATCAGAGAGACCAGCGTTTGTATCCCAGCTCAGCCAGTGACTATGTGACTTTGGACAAGTCATTTTATCTCTTGGGGTTTTGACAACTTCATCTGAAAAACGAGATTGGACCAGATGATTTCTGAGATCCCTTCCCACTTTGTCTACAGTTCTATGAGGGGATTATTGGGTCCACTCCCATTATTAAGAGGGGGAAACTGAGGCTCATATAGGCTGAGTGATAGGCCAAACTATTAGCAAGTGACTGAGCTATGATTAGAGCATAGGATTTGGGATTCCAAGTCCTGACAAAATCCTTCCCTTTACTGGGGAGAAGAGACATTGATGACGTCGGATAGGGATAGTATATTGTAAAGAATTTAGATCACAGGCTTTTTCAAGCTGGCGGGGACCTTAGATGCCACTGAGTGTAAATTCTTCATCTTACAGATGAGAAAACTGAGGCGAACAGGGTTAAGTGACTTGCCCAGGGTCATGCGGCTCGTAAGTATCTGAGGCTGGATTGATGAGTCTTCCTGATTCTAGGTGTGGTGCTCTCTCCACTGCAGCACTTAGCTGCCTCTATTTCTTGGGGCCAGCTACTTCCTGAACTATGGATCTTTATCCCAAATGAGGTTGCCACCCACTGTTTTAGAAGTGCTGATAGGGGTCAGCAGTGGGAAAAGTTTCAGAAAACCTCTAATTTCTGGATAAGGCATTGATCTCTATCAGCAGAGGAAGTTTTAAAATTGAGAGTTCAGACTATTTCCTTGGAATAGAACCTTCCTGAGGGCAAGATTTCATTTTTGCCTTTGCATCGGTATGTAGTGGGTAATGAATCAGTTTTGTTGATTGATTTAGGGGAGTTCTGAACATCATTGAAATCAGAGCACTGCTCCCTGCCCCCCAAAAATCTGAAGTACTATATCCACTGGTGTAACATGGGCAGCTTGGTGGCACAGTGGATAGGGTGCTGGACCAGGAGAAAAGAAGACCTGAATTTAAATCTGGTCTCAGATATTTAATAGCTATACAACTCTGGACAAATCACTTAACCCTGGTTGCCTCAGTTTCCTGATCTGTAAAATGAGACAGCAGAATGTAGTAGACAGAGAGCAGGATTCGGTCAGAAAGACCTTGATTCGAGTCTTGTTCCAGATACTCACCAGCTGTGTGATCCTGGGCCATTCACTCCATCTCTTTGGGACCTCAGTTTCCCTCTTTGTAAAAGGAGGAGGTTGGACTGTGTGACCCTTAACATCGTTTTCAGCTCTATGACTCTGTAACAAAATGGTACCTTCTATTTCAAGAGCTATGATTCTATTGCTGAATAGCATCACCCATTGATTGGCCCTGAAACGTCGTATGGGCCTATTAGAAAATAAATCAAGCTTCAGGCTGAGGGGTGTGGGGCTCAGCTTCTCCAAGGCATTTCCAAGCCTCCGTGGAACACCAAGGAGAAGCAGGGCTTTTGAAATCAACCAAGACTCTGACAATACATCTGATAGTCAGTGGAACCAATTTGATTTTCCCAGCTGTTGCTCAGAGATCTACCCCCAGGGTTTGCTGAAAAGAACAATCCAATAGCAAGGTCACAAGAAATGAAATTCACCTACCTTGTTGATTTATAACCTGAAAGAACACAGACATGGGCACTATAGTACTCCCAGAGAGAAGCTGTCTTTCTGTCCCACAAGGCAAGCTACATAAGTTAATGATTCACTAAGTCTTAAGACAGGTCTATAATAGGTGACCATTTCCAAACACAGCCTAAGCGATAGACTCAGAAGATATATAGGAAACTGTCAACAGGAGAAACAGATCACCCTCTGCCTTAAATACCTGCCAGGTAGGCTCACTCAGAGCATGCCAGCAATCCTGGAGTCCTGATAGCCCAGGGAAAGTTTTCAGATCCAAAGAATGAGGTGCCAGGCACTCCCCACAGGTAACCTGCTCCACCACGGACACAGTGTTTGCTTATTTGCTGAATGCACGCAACCTTGATGAGCTGCTGAAAGGAGGAACTAGCTTTTTCCCTTCTTCTCTACCATTCTAGATATTTATGAGAAAGGCCTCAGGGAAATGACTTTGTATTCCAAGATAGCTTTTTTTAAAAGATCAGATGATTTTTATTATTCACTGGGTGGTAATGGCTGTTACTAATTAAAGGAAAAGGGAAGCAGCATGGGCCAACCTGGGGATCAAGATGACCTAGGTCATGCCTCTGACTCCTACTGGCTGAGTGGAGAGTCACTTAACCTCTCATTTTCCCTGGCCATTCTGTAACAAATGTGGATCTGTGTTGGTAGAGAGAATTTCTCAGGGATCTCCTCAGGTTATTAAAATTGAACTATCTCTACCCCTAAAAAATGGTCAATACTGGGTGGGCAATACTAGTCTGACCTTTGATTTCCCTCCTATTCTGTGGTTAGCCATCAGCTTGGATCTGTCAAGGGTTGAGTTTGAGAAGAGAGATTGTTTTGGGTTTAGATCCTGTTTATTCATTTTAAGCAGGTCAGAGTTCTGGATTCAAAGTAAGGCAAAGACTATGTAATTTGAACCCCAGTTATTCCGAGATAACTATAATAATAAGACCTGTCACTTATTAATAAAAGCTACCAATAATAGCATATGTGTGTGTGTGTGTGTGTGTAGGTGTATATGGATAGATAAACTGATTGACTGATCACAGCTAGATGGCACCATGGATAGAATGCAGGGCCTGGAATCAGGAAGACTTATCTTTCTGAGTTCAAATCCAGCATCAGACATTTACTTGTCTGTAAAGGGGGCAAGTTACTTAACTCAGTTTGCCTCAGTTTCCCTGTAAAATGAGCTAAAAAAGAAATGGCAAATCACTCCAGTTTGCCAAGAAAATCTCAAATGGGGTCATGAAGAGTCAGCAATGACTGAACAGAGATATGCATATGTATATCTGTGTGTATATATATGCATATGTACATATATATGTATATACACACATGCATATATATACACACAGATATACTTTTAGTTTGTAAAGTGCTTTACAAATATCTCATTCAGTCCTCACAACAACCTTAGGAAATAGGTGTTGCTATTATCCCCATTGCACAGATGAAGAAACATGGTCCAATAAATAAAGATAGGATTTGAACTCCAGATTTCCTGATTCTAAGCTGTCTACACTGAACCACTTAGCTGCATGTATAATGAAGCTGTGGAGACAGTGTAGTAGGAGGGGTCAAATTCTGGATCTGGAGGGCAAATACTTAGAACATCTAAACTCTTTGAAATAAGAGACTTTCCAAAGATAGAAAACAAGCAGAAGAATTGAAGAAGACATGGGAAAAGGATGAGGTCAATAGCCCCATTATGCTGTCTGTTTCTGAGTTATGCTGAGGATGCTGTAAATGAGTCCACGGGAGCTCTCACCTACCTGCTGATGGTCATTTCTTGTGCTTCTTTGCTTGTTTATCACCATATCCTACCCTCTCACTACGAGTGTACCCCAAGGCTCTATCTTGGATCCTCTCGTCTTCTCTCTCTCCACCCAGCTGGGGTTCTCATCAGATCCCATGGGCAAAAACCAAATCCTACTATTTTTATTCTATTACTAAAAGCAGTTATTTTATCTGCCTGTGCAATAGACCACACTACTTTAAATATAAAAGAACAATAGTGAGTTAGGGACTTGTTTCAGGAATTTTTTTCTGAACTCCATTCTGTGAAAATGAAATAATATGGTTGAGAATTATAGTAATATGAGAATGAAATAGCAATGGTAATAGCCACAGACAGAGCTGTTGCTCATCATTACCTGGACGTAGCTTTGACCCACAAACATTTCAGAAAAATGCTTTTTAAATAGATGCCTCATACTAAATATTCAAACTATGTAGAATGAAAAGCTTCCAAAATTAAGGGGCCTAGTGGAAAGAATCAGAACTACGTGGAGCCAGAACGATCCTGTCTACCACTGGAATTGTCCCAAAGATGCTTTCATTGAACTCATTGAAGACCAGCATCCATCCCAATGCTTTTATTTAATTATCAAAATGTCATTTTTTCCACCTGTACAATAGTTTGTAAAACATTAAAGATAAAAGAAGAATAACCACAAGTTACATGTTCCAGTACTTTTAATAAATGATTTCCATTTAAAATGATAAACAGAATAAAATAACAGCAATGACGATGATAAATATGGAGACAAGTATGATGCAAAAGAGAGTGAGCCAGCTTTGGAGCCAGGAAAACCCCAGACACATAGTGGTTGAGTCCTTGGGCAAGTCACTTGACATCTCTGTATCCTACGCAACTCTCTGAAAACCTACAATAAGGAGAGTAGTTGTTGACCTAAATAGATTGAGAAAGTCTTCCCAAAGGAAATTCTAGCATCAATGAAATCATGAGGATGGATCAAAATAACATTGAAAATGGCAGCCACAATGTAATAATAATTAAATTTTTCATACAGCACCTTAAGATCAGTGCTTTCTTTATAATCTTTTGAGGCAGGTGTGATCATTTTGAATCAGGTATTTTTGTACTATTTGTGAGGGAGAAAGGATTTATTAAATATGTAGGGTAATATTAGTAACATTTTTAAAAATCTGGGAATTGATTACTATTGCATATCTGTCTTCTTTCTCATATCCAAACTCTTAGAAAAGTCTTTTTTTACCTCCCATTGCCTTCATTCCCTGTCCTCTCATTTTTTAGTCTTTTGTAACTTGGTTTCCCACCTTGTTCTTTACCTAAAACTGTACTCTCCAAAGATACCGATAATCCCTCACCAGCCAAATGTGAGAACTTTTCTCAGTCCCTGTCATTTCCAACCTCTTTGAAGCTTTTGGCTCTGTTGACCATCCTCTGATCCTATCTTCTCTCTTTCCTATGGGTTTTCCAGACCATTGGTTTTCTCAGTTTACCTATTTTCCTGACTGCTTTTTCTTAGTCTCCTTTGAGTATTCATCATCACCATAGTCTACCTCTGAACTATGGATGCCTACTGGACATTTTGAGTGCATGACATTTCTTGGGTATTTACTCTCTTGAGTCAATAAAGTTTGCATAGGTCCCCAAGACCATTATTGCTGGAAAGTTCTATACTCAGCTTCAAGTGACTTCATTTGGAAGGTCAGAAATAGGTAGAATATGGTAGATTGGTCAGTATGGGGATGAGTAGAAAAGAGGGCCTTGCAAAACCCATTATACATGGTGGTTTTCAGGCTGGGTCCCTGAGTGACTGGTAGGGGTATGTCAGTTCTAGTTCCCTCCACTCTAACCCCTTGTTCAAGCTGAACTGACTACCTACCTCACAAGGCATAACCAGCATGGGACAGGAATGGGGAGGGGTTGAATCAGGTCTACCACAATATTACATACAGGGTCCGCTGAAAGGACTTCCTTTACATGTTGCTAGATGACATGGGTTGATCATAGGGTTATAGATCTTGGAGATGGAGGGACTCTAGCTGTCATCAAGTCTCATCTCTCATTTTATAGAGTAGGAAATTGAGACACAAAGTGGTCAAGCGACTTGCCTAAGGTAACACAGCCAGTAGGTGTCCGAATTAGGGCTTGATCTCAGGTCTTCTTGACTCTAAAACCAGAATCTGATCCACTATTCATGCATCTCCTTCCAAAATGGCCTAGTTCATCATAGACTGGAGGGGTCTCTCCAACCAAGAATTGATTTAACAGAGCAGGGATATGCCATGATAAGTCATGACACAGGGTCAAGAGGAAACTGGCAAATTCCATATAATCAGAGCTATAAAGAAGATATGGAGCACATGCTAAGCAATTTTTCCCATTTCCAGTGAAGCAAAAGCTTATGGATATCAGAATGGACAAAGGTTAAGATAATTCAAAACTGCCCAAGGCTACCAGCTCTCTGAATGATTGAAATGCTCTTGGTTTTGTTCTCTGGAGCTCTTCAGATGTCAGCTCTTGTGTCATCCCTTGTAGGAACTCTTTTGTACTCCCTCTTCATAGTGGTTAGTGCTTCCTTCCTCTTCTCCCAAATACCGCATATTCACATTGCCAATTTTTAAATTTTACTCATCTGTGTATTTATTCCCTCCCCCAGTAGAATGTAAGATCCTTGAGGGTAGGGACAATTCATTTTTGTCTTTGCATCCCCATCACCTCACATAATAACTGGCACAGTACAGACATTTAATATGATTATGAATTGAACTGAATTGAATTCTGCCAAGGTCTATTGCCCTTGCTGGCACCAGATGATCTGTTTGGACATCTCAGACTTGAGAGATATGATGGTTTGGAAGTGAAACCAGAGCTTGGTAGCACCCTGCTTATTCAACTTTGGAGGGTGGTTGGTACCAAAAGTCTTGAGCTGTTCAGGAATCCTTCCATATTGTCCAACATGAGGCTATTTTTTATAAGGCTGTGGACTACATAATGTGAAGGCTGCCCCCATTAGGTGAAGTATAATGGAGACCCCTGTGGTCTAGGCTATGGAAAATAGTTTGAGCTAGAGGCTGGGAAATGATAGAGCCAGCTCAAACAGGTTTGCAAAAATCTACTGTTAAATATTCAGTGTGAATAATTAAATATTCAAGGAGACATAACTGCCAATACTTCAGAAATGGCAACTTACAAGACTGGGTTTGCTCAGTTGTTCTGTTAATTGTCTGGACTTCAGAAAGTGATGGAGATGTTAAAAATGAAAATTAAATGTCAAAGTCTTTTGTGTTTTAAAGATATTTGTTAAACATTTATCAGCACATCACTAGCTAAAGGTTCATGGGCACCTTGCCCTGGGCTAGGACCTTAAAGAGATGCTCTCCTTGCTCTGGCAAATGAGTTTGATGGACTCCGAATGTTCAGTGGGGAGGACAGTGCTTTTAGCTGATTAAAGCTACTGCTGGAATTCAGATGAGTGTTGGGATGGAGCCAGTTCCAAAGAGATCTACTTCAATTATTGCTGCTACTTCCAAGTCTCCATGGTACCTGCTGGAGAACTTAGAGGGGGTAAGGGACTGAGTCATCATCTCCAACAGGCAGTGGGAACTTTGTGTCAGGGATATTCCTCCAGCTTAGACCACAGTTGTAGTATTATACTCACTTCTGCATGCCATATTTGAGAAGTGTAACACCCTGCCCTTCTTGTACAGCCCCAGTGATGAGGAAGGCATAAGAGGCAGAGCTAACCAATGACGGGGAAATAGGGGAATTTTAAAACTGGAGTTTGGAATTGGGGAGAGCTATTGGAGAAATAGAAAACAAACTTATAATGTCCTGGGAATCCCTCTCGCCTTGTTCCATGGAAGGTCTGTTACCAGGCAACTTATGTCTCATGAAGAGAACCTTTCTGTACATTTCCAGTGTTAAAAGTATAAACATGCAGTTAAATAAAGGACTCTGTTAGTGAGCCATGAAGGAAAGCTAGAGATTGAGGTACGGAGATACAATGGCTTGGAGGGGAAACCAGAGCCTGGTAGTAGTACCCTGCTTACTCAAACTACGCCAGACCCATGCCCTGACCACTGAGTGTACTCTGAGTTTCTGAATTGTATTGTTGTGAAATTGATCCATGATTTTTGGGGGGTGATTTTTGTGAGTGGAAGCCACTGTTTGCTCTTAGCTAGTGCTAATGGACCCAGCTTCCACTGGGGTGGTGGAGGTGGTGGTGATGAGAGGGTCTGGGAATGTTTGAAGTGGATTGGAGTTTGGAATTAATATTTCTTTTACTTTGATTAAATGCCTTTCTGAAATACATTGCTAGAGGTGGATCAAAGAACCCTAGTGCCCTCTGGTGGATAGGAGTGGCAGTAGGTAGGGGCCTCTGAGATAATCAGATTTGATTTGAAGGTACAGACACTTTCTGGAATAACATAAGAAGCTGACACTATCTGTGAAGGGTTGGAACCAAGGGGTGAGTGTAGCCAGGTGGATGAGAAACTAAGAGAGTAATATAGTGTCCACTCCACAGTGCTGTCTGGAGGTAGAGGTAAGGTGCACATCAAAAGAAGGATATTAATAAGTGGGAACATAAGTAGAGGACAATTAGGATGAAGGACCTTGAAAATATGGCATAGGAAGGTCATTGAAGGAACTGGAATTATTTGATCTGGATAACAGAAGACTTTGTGGGGGGAGAAACTATCTTCAAATTTTGGAGGGGCTATCTGACGGAAGAAGGATTAAGCTTTTACTTTTTGGCCCTAGAGGATAGAACTGAAAATCACTGGTGGAAGCTGAAAAGAAATAATTTTAGTCTTAATATCAATGCAATTTTTAAAAATTCCAAAAATATTAGAGTTATTCCCAAGTAGAATGAATGGAATTTCTTAGGAAGTGGTGGATTCTTCCTCAGAGGAAGGGTTCAAGCCAAAATTGGTTGATCACAGCCTGTCAGGTATGTAGTAGAGGGGATGTATCATCAGGCATAGGTGGCCCTGAAGGACCTATGAGTTCCCTTCCAACCCTGAGATCACCTAGCCTAAAGGATAACCTTCTCCTGACCAAAGAGAGAGGTAATTGTAAACCATAAACCAGGACAGATTAGGAGCAGAAAGTCCTTGCATACATGTCTCGTTTCTTTTGCACTGACTATCCTCTATGCCTGAGATGCCTTTCCACTCTGCCTTTATAGCTCAGCTCATATCCCACCCTCTGCAGGAGGCATCTTCTTTCTGGTCCCTTATCCATTCTCAGATCACCTTCATGTACTCTTTGTATGTCACTCGTGATTTGAAGACAGAGACCATGCTTTTGTCTTTCTTTCTATACCCCCCTCTTAGCCCAGTGCCCAACATGTATTCGATAGTTACGAGTTTGGAGGAGCAGTGGTAAGTCAGAAGACAGAGTGGGCTTTGAGGAATGGAGCACCTTTGCTCTTTCTGTACAGCTTCAGGAATGAGGAAGGCACAGGAAATATAGGAAGAAGAAATAGGATAATTTGCAAAATGGAGTTTGAACATGAGAAACAGGGTAATAGCCCTGAAATGGTCAGGAGGTATATTGCAACAGCTTTGGCCAAAAGGCAGTTTTTCTGGCGTGACTTTACCCTGAAGTATGACTTATATACTGCATGGTCCTGTGATCATGTGCGTATGGATGTATGTACTTTGCCCATGAGTCTATGGGCTCATATACTTCCTATCAACAGTAATATCCCAAAGACATTGAATTGAAAGGGGCAGTTTGGGGACATGTGGATAGAATACTGGACTTGGAGTCGAGTTGAGTTCACATCCTACTGAGGCACTTACTAGCTCTATGACCCTGGACAAGTCACTTACCTCCTTCATGCCTCAGTTTTCTCATCTGAGAAAGGAGGATAATAATACTTAGTGTTGTTGTAAGGATCATATTTTATTTGTATGTATATACCCATGCATATATGTATTTTATATATGTATGTGTACATATGTATTATACTTTGCAAACATTAAAGTGTTATATGAATGTCAAATATTATATCCTTTTTTCAGGAGATTTTTCTTTTTTTTTCTTTCTTTCAGAAAGTTTTTTTCTTCAGTTTTTTTTTTTTGTCTTGGACAAATCTACAGCCTATGGATACCATCTAAGGTTACCTTTGAATTCAATTTATTGATTCAACAAGTATTTATTAAAAGTGTTTACTACATGGAGACACTGTACTCCGTGCTGGAGACACAAATACAAAAGCAAAACAGTCCTTGTCTTCCAAGAATTTGTTGTTCGGTCATTCAGTTGTGTCCAACTCTTGTACTGTGGACCATAGAACACCAGTACGTGTGGGGTTTTCTTTTGTAAAGATACTTGAGTGGTTTGCCATTTTCTTCTCCAGTGGATCTTTTTTTGTCAGAATTCTCCACTATGATCTGTCCTTTTTGGGTAACTCTGCCCACCATAGGTCATAGTTTCATTGAGCTATGCAAGTCTCTTTGCCATGACAAGGTAGAGATCCAGGAGGTGAAGCTGATAATATACCTGTTGTCATCATGAGGTATTTTCATTTTATTTCTTCGTCTTCAAAAAGTTTTTTGATGTCTTTTGCCATCATCCACATTAAATACCAGATTTTATGACTTAATTTGTTCAGAACTCACAGGAACAGTTCTCTGCTTGCTGCTGAGGAGAATTTAATTCATTTCAATTTAACAGATGTATTTCAGTCATTACTATGAGCCAAGTACTGTTATAGGTAAAGAGAATTCAAAGACAAAAAGGGAGCTATATATGACTGGGAAAGGAAGGATGAGCTATAACATGTATACCAGCAAGTAAAGCTAAAAAATATAAAAGTAATGCAAAGTAATAATAAGAGGGCTAGAGAGTAGGGATCAGAAAAGGGCTGATGTAAGAGATGGCAAGTGAACTATGAAGGAATCTGAGTGAGAGTCTACAGTCAGAGGTAAGGATGGGGTACATTCCCAGGATGGGGAGGGCACTTATATAAAGGTAGAGAGGTAGGAGATGAGATGTTTTGTACAAGGAATGTTTGGAAGGCAGCTTAATCAAAAAGGAATGTGCATGAATAGGTCAAATATGAAATAAGACTAGAAAGGTACCAGGAGTCAGATTGTGGTGGCCTTTCAATGTCAGATTGAAAAATTTGTATCTTGTATTAGACATTCATAAGAGAGAGCCATTAGAGATTTGGGGGGAAAGGAGTGACATGGCCAGATCTGTGTTTTAGGAATATTAGTTCCCAAATAACAGCATTGGGGAGGATGGATTGGAGAGGAAAGAATGGAGTGGGGGAGACAAATCCAGACATTCTTACAATAACCTAGCTAAGAGGTGCTAAAGGTCTGGAAAGGGGCAGAGGTCGAAACATTTACAGAATTGATTTGTGCCTTGGTAAGATCATTCACTCTTGCATGTATAATGACCAATGACCCTTAAATAATCATGGTCTATTACATCATATAAAAGTAAAAATCATCATGTATGATTAACGAGTTGGAATTTGGGGACAAATATTTTTGAATATTTTCTTTAGATCCTTTATTTGTTTGCCCCTTGCTTTATGCCTCATGGCTTAGAGTATGGGTGAGATTTATTTCTAGGAAAGTTAAGTGGACTTAGTCTACCATTTCTCCAAACGACCATTGCTATGATCTTTCTGTGACTGGGCTCCAGAATGTAGAAGGGTTTTTTCACTTGATCTTAGCAAATACAACCCAAGTTAAAAGATAAAGTACAGGTATCAGAGGCATCAAGGATACTGGCATATGGCTATCCTACCATAAATAAAATAAACATGGATGTAATGAAATTGAATTAGCCGAAATATCCCTTTTATAGAGTATGCTCAAAGCAGTCTTTCCTGGTCCAGGGAAACATGTAGAAACTTGGGGAAGGTGGGGGAGGCATGGGATGGGGAAAGGCAGGCAGTCTTTGACCATGCATGACTCATTGCTCTGGTCTTTATAGTAAGAGATAATGAAGAATCAGGTAGAGGGAGCTGGTGATTTGGTAGATGTACAAAAGGCTGTCTTTTTTGACTGAAACTTTACTAGTGGCATCATGTGACTCCAGTGAAAGGTGAGGAAGGGTGGTTTCTTCTCCATCCTGATATCAAGGAGCCTTCCCTGCCACCCTTCCCCTCCCCCCATGGGACATGGACTTAGCTAAAAAAACTTGCGCTGGGGACCTAGCTCCTTTTGTCCTTTTTGCATTTGTTCTTTCCTGATCATAGGCCAATTAATATCCCAAGGCAGATGTGTCCAGGATTGGAGACAGTCTTATGGGTTCAGAATGTCTGGAGGTTCTGGGTTGGAGCTGGGGAAATCTGCATTAGAGATATGAGAATTGGCACAAGCCTGGTCTCTTTTGATGAGCAGATGGATAAAGGGAGTGGTTGGACAGTGCTTAGTTGAGGTGAAATGTAAAATGCCTGGTTAGCAGTTCTGCAAACTGCTTTATGTTTTGATTACATATTTTCTCAGCAGATAGCACCATAATAATCATTATTTGCTTTAAAGCACAGTTATGTCACTGAATTGTTAGCTGTTAATGTATGTTTATAAAGCTTTTTAAAAAAGGTTTTAAAAAAGATTTTTTTTAAAGCTTCTTTTGTGTGTAGGAATAAATGCCTTGTCTCATACTTGGTTCAAATTACACTTTGAGTGGTTGGTTGGTTGGCTGTTGTCCTTCGTTCTTGAAGAGGACCAAAATGACATCACTGTTAGAACCAAATCACACTGCGTCCAAGCTTGGAATGCTCCACCACAGCTTGGGCACAGTTCATGTGAACATTTGCGGGTGGATTCTCTAAACCTGCACATCTTGCATTTCTTTTGAGCTACTTCAATTCTGCACCTTCTGTGATAAGGGCACACCATTCTGAGTGATCCTGCGCCAGGGTCTCCCATATCACATAATAAATTGCAAAGTTCTTAAGAGAGACCTTGAATGTGTCCTTGTAACGAACCACCATGTGAGTGCTTGCCCTGGGTACTTTTTTAAAAAAAACTTCTTTCTGTTTTGGAGAACCCTTAGAATGAAGGGTTAAAATGTAATTTACTTTGCATGGGAGATTTAATAAACCAATGAGACTTAGAGCCTTATTTCTTTCATGAGAAGCTGACTCACAGGAACTAAACCTATGTGGTTGGGTCCCTGTGGGCTTAGAAGCACAGTTCCTTTCTCAGTGATGGATGAATGATAGGAACAGGGGCTGGAGCTATGATTTTATTGGTGTAGGTTAACTTCCAGATGAGCAAACTCATTGATAGAGACTTACAGTCTTAGAGTTGCCTAGTTACTGAGAAGATAAATGACTTGCCCCAGGAAAGTCAGAGGCACAGCTTACAAACTTTAAGGAATTTCCTTAGATCTTTCTCTGACTGGGACTCTATGCTGTCCACTAGGGATGTGTGGTGGAGTATGGAAAAGGCTGCAGCAAAATCTAGTGTCAGAAACTAGTGAATGAGGAGAATTCCCCCAGAGAACATTTATCTTCAAAGCAGCTAGCTGCTTGTCCCCTAAGATAAAGTCTCCCAGACCTACAGAAGGTGCGTCCCCTTCAATGCATATATAATAAAGACAAATGCATGATGCTCAGTCTGGCCACTTGCTGCTTTGTCTGTTCTTTTGTAAAAGCTCATTACTGGTACCCCACCAGGCTTGGATCAGATCCCCACATTTCTCCAAGCTACTGACAGAAGCACTGAAGGCCCAGGAGTCAGGGATTGTGCCATAAGCTTCAGTTTTGATTGCCCCTGCAGAGGTTTTGTGTAACCATAGAGTGATGGAAAGTTCTTTTTAGACAAGCATTTGGAGCCTTGACTATTTAACAGTATTTCTTAGTCCATCAAAACACCTCAGGAAATGCTACAACCTAAAATTTTTGTGCCTCTTAGAAAACAGAAATGGTAAAACCAGTATGGGGTAGCCGAATGACCTAATTTTCAAGAAAATAGCTCTGCTTTGACTCGGCCATCCCTGGCTTAGTTAGGTCCTTGAGAACCCCAATGAGAGCTGGCCCTATCAGTGATCCTAATTCATCAAGTGACTCTAAGGTTCTGGATGAAAGATATCTAATGTATTCAATTGTCTTTTTTATTTTTCAATTAATTTATGAGTGAAATTCCATTGTAGTATCTTCCTTCCTTCCTTGCTTCCTTCCTTCCTCCCTCCCTTCCTTCCTCCCTTCCTTCCTTCCTCCCTTTTTTTCTTTCTTTTCTTCTTTCTGCCTAATCTTGCAGGGTTATCCTTCATGCTTAGCATAGAACCTGGAACATAGTAAGCACTTAATAAATGCTCTATCTATTTATCTATTCACTTTTATTTCTGTTGAGGGCACCACCATCCTTTCAATCACCAACATTTCTAACTTCTACATCATTGTCACCCTTCTCTTTTATTCACTGCCTCCCATCCGATAAATGGAGAGAAGAGCATACCAATATGGATAGCTAGAGAAATAGATGAAAGAGAGGTAGATAGAGAGATAGATGATGAATAGAGATATGTAGATAGATGATAGATAATAGGCAGATGATAGAGATAGAGAGATAGATGGATAGATGATAGAGATAGATAGAACATTTATTAAAAGTTCCTATATTTTGGGTACTGGGTGATAAGTTCTAGAGATATGAACACAAGGAGGCAAGATAGTCCTTACCTTCAAGGAATTCCATGCTAATTAGGGAAAATAATACATAAAAAGGAACTAGAAAATGGGTGGATGGAACCAAGTATATCATGGATGCGGTGGAAAGCTGTCAAGTCCGGGGCTTTGGAAAGTTTAGGCAAAAGCTGATCTATCAGAGCCAAGGGACCCTGGGACAAAGATAAAGTGGAGAGAAGGTTGAGGTGATGGTTTGAGTAGAGCTTGCATGACTGAAGCAATATGGGAAATATTAAAAGCCCAAACATGATAACTGCTGGGGGGCTTACACTCTCCTAGGGTGATGAGGAAGGAGAGAGAACAACGATCAGCACAGGCTTCCTGGAGGAGGTGGCACCTGGACTGAGCTTTGAAGAGAAATGAGGATTCTAAGAAATGGAAAGGAGAAAATGCATTTCATCTATTTGGGACAGCCTGCACAAAGGTACTGAGTCGGGAGATGGAAATAGGGACTTAACGAATACTTGTTGAATTGAATTAAACCTAATTCAACAAGAAGAACTTTTACACCCATTCTGATGCTGAGAGCTCTCTTGATGAAAAGACAGAAGTCACAGTATCGTAGAGCTAGGAAAGGACATTGAAATCATCATTTCACTGATGTGGAAAGTGAAACTCAGTATATTAGATGGCTTGCCCAAGGTCATGGAGAGTAAGTGGTGGTCAAAACAAGAGCCTGGGTCTTCTGAGTCTCTTAGGAAAATCACGAATGAGTCAGATGAGGACTAATCTATGACGGGAATGGAAATTACTCACTTGGACAACCCAGAGAGCTACATGTTAAGACAGTTGAAAGCAGGGGCTATATTTCATTCATCGTTGTATTTCTCCCAATACTTAGCACAGTGCAATGCATGTCAGAGAATTAGAGCATCATAGGATTTTTTTTGTTTTTTCTCTACATTTTTATTTCTATGTACATAGTTTATTATTTTTTAATGTTTTTTAAAATATATTCATTTTATTTATTTCTAGTGTTCTACAATCACTGCCATAAAACTTAGATTTTTTTTCCCCTACCTACCCCCTACTACCCTCCTCCCTCCCCAAGATGGCATACAATTCTATATAGGATCTACACATACATTCCTATTAAATACATTTTCACTATAGTCATGTTGTATAGAAGAACTAAAATAAATGGGAGAAATCATATAACAAACCAAAACACAATACACACACACACACACACAAATGATCTGTGATTGAATTCCATAGTTCTTTCTCTGAATGTGGAAGGCATTTTGCCTTAGAAGACTATTGGGAATTTTTTTTTTATGTCCTACATCATAGGATTTTAAAGGAGAGCAGAGGGTATGACTTGGGCCAGGAGGTGGATAGAGAGCTGATTTCTGAGTCAAGAAAGATATGACTTCAAATCCTCCCTGTAACCCTGTCTGTGCGCAAATCATGTAACTGCTTTAAGCTTCGGGTTCCCCATGTGCAAATATGGAGTAATGGATCAAATGACAGGATTATATAAAGTTCTTTGTAAACTTAAAGACGTCGGATGAATGTCAGTTGTTATGCACAGAGCCCAGCTAGTCTAACTCTCAAATAATCAGCAAGTATTTATCAAGAAACTCCCATGTGACAGGCCCTGTGCAAATATTGGAGATGCAGACACAGCACATAAAATAATCCCTGCTCCCTGGGAGTTAATATTCTCTTGGGGTTGAGTGGGGGATATATGAGGTATAGCCAGACAGACACACATAATACAAGATTGTTGGGGAAGGCACTGGTGGTTGGAGAGGGGATTGGGAAAGGTTCCATGAAGAAAGAGTGATAGGAAGTACGTCTTGAAGGAAGAAAGGTTTCTGTGAGGCAGAGGTGAGGAGGGGGTGGCCATTGCAAAAGCACAGAGGTGAGACATACAGTGCTGTTTGTGAAGAACGGAAGGCAAGTTATTCAAGTTGACTGGACCCTTAGAGTGAGAGGCTGGAAAGAGAGATTGGGACCAGGTTATGAAAGTCCTTAAAAACCTCCCTCTTTCAGGATTCCCATTTTCAACACCCTGACAGGTTTTCAGCCAGATTCTGTTTAAACATTTCCAGATATTTCCACAACTACTTTCCAAGGTGGTTCATATTTTTTTTGGACCACCCTAGTTGTTGTGAACTTCTATCGCATTGAGCTATGTCTCACTACAAGTTTTGTTGGTCCTAAGTTTTCTTTCTGAAGGAACACAGAATAAGTTTTCTTCTTCTTGTGCATGGTCATTCTTCAGATATATTAGAACAACTAATGGGTGCCACAAAGTTCTTTCTTCCAAGGCCAATGCCCCCAGCTCCCTCAACAGTTCCTCATGTGACATGGTTTCTGGCCCAGTGGATTGTCTTGGGGAGATGACATAGTACATGGAATGACTGGAAGTTTCACCTCAAAATGATGACTCAAGCTTTAACACTAATGTTCCCTTCCAGGGCTACTGTGTATCTGTGAAGCAGAATATGCCATGGTCCCTGATGAATTTCATCCAAAAGGCAAATGAAAGATTCATAATGGATATGAGTGGGCTGTAGTAGATTCCCAGTAAGGAACTATGCAACAAAGGCAGAATAGCATAAATTACCAAAGAAATGTATGGTTGGAAAAGGAGGTGTACTAGTCTTGCAGTGAGGGTCTATGGTAACTGTTCCATTGGTATCTGTACAATGTCAAGAGACCTGAAGATCATCAAATCAAAGCTGTAAGGTCCCTTGATGGTCATCTGGATCAAACCTCTCATTTTATGAATGAGGATACTGAGGCCCAGTGATGGTCCAAGGTCAAACAGGTAGCAGGTAACAAATCTAAGAATCCAGGTTTTCTAATGCCAAATCCAGGGTTCTTGCCACTTTTTTGCACACAACTCTTCACAGAAAAGTCCCCAGGATGATGTGGATTACACTTGTGAAGGATTTTTATAAGTTTAGTAGATAGATAGTTGGACTTAAGTTGGGGAGATACGAATTGATACACTGCTTCAGACACTTACTCTCTGGATAACCCTGGGAAATCACTTAACCTCTCTGAGACTCAGTTGCCAAGGCTGGATTTGAAACTCATCCAGATTTCCTTTCCTTGTTATAGGTGTATTCTGCATCAAGATAGTGATAGTAATAGGCTTCCATTCCTCAAACTCAGCATCATCATTTTTTTTTAAAATTGAAGCCTAGATAGAAAATTGTACTAAGACTTTTGGGACACCAGGTACATTTTCTCCTATCTTTCTAGTCATGGAAATATCACCATCTTCTTGTTAAGGCAGTTCCCTCTGCATTACCTTTTCTTCATCCCCTATTTCCTTATCCAGAACCTGACTCTCGAATCAGAGTTGGACAAGACAATAGGGGCCACCAGAATCCTGCCTACTGGATTGGCTGGTAAATGGTTATCCAACATCTTTTTGAAGATCTTCTGTAAGAGGGAATCTATCACTTCCCAAGGCAATCTGCTCTGTGTTCTAATTTTTAAACACTTTTCCCTCACATCAAGCCTAAATTGACCTCTTTTTACTCATGGCTCTTGATTCTGCCCTTTGGGGCCAAGTGGAATAAAGGCTAATCCTTCTTCCATGTGACACACCCAGGGTGGAGGAGGAGATGATTTAGGAAAATTATTTGGTCTGTTGAGTCCATGGGCATAGCCAGACGACTGCCTAGGGTGGTTTCATTGTCACTGATTTTTCATTGTTGCAAGGTAAAGTGCATTGCGCGTACCTTGTCCTTTTGTGATGAACTCTCATATGTCCTCTTTCCTCTCCCCCTCCTTAGAATCCCTAGTTTCCTTTTCAAAGCTCCTTTTTTTGACCCCTCCTACACAGCTGTTGCTCCTTCCCCCTAGAAATTTCATTTTATTTGCTCAAATGTGCACATGCTATTTCTCCCTAATACAATATAAGTTCCTTGAGGGCAAGGTATTTCATTTTTTTTTTTTTTGTATTACCAGGGCATAGTATATCTGGCTCAAGATTTCATGGGCCAGGAGAACTTTCTCTACCAATGCAGATTACCAGCTACCTTGTAATTTATAGTCTCAGAGTTGGCCAGGACGTTGAGGAGTTTACCTCTTTTTCTAGGGTCACACAGCCAATATGTGTCAGGGCAACATTTGAAGAATCAAGGTTTTCTTGCTTCTCATTCCAGTGTCCTACTTATTACACCACATGACTTGTCCATAAATAATATGCAGAAACACAAAGCAAGGGTATGAAGCTATGTCCAACTGTGTTTTGAAGGTTCTTGAAATGCTTAAAGGGCTTTTTAAAGGAGCACCACTCTCACAAAAAAAAGAAGAAAAGGTCTGTTTTAGAGTAAAGTCTGGATTCTCTATAGTAATTAGGTGTTCTTTTTTGTTGTTTTATAAATGAGACTGGTCCTCCTGGGCCACCATAGTAGGTCATGTGCTTTGAGTTACAACATTCACGAAGTCTTGGGAGGCAATAGATTCTCCCTCATGGAAGGTCTACAAGAAAAACTTGGATGAGTTGGGTTATTCCCACTCTAGGAGGACTGGGGATGAATTTACACTGAGTCATAGACATTCTCTTGCCCAGTTCTCCTTGTGATCAATTTCCATGGCAGACGGCCATGGCTAGGGGTGAAGTCTATGTCATTCAATTTTTCTCCATGTTATGAAACTAAAATGAAATTTATTGACAGGTAGTTACTACCATTGGTGAAATGACAGGAACTGATTAAAGACTGTTATCTAGTACCACTTAACGTACTTGTTTTTTCCTTGCTCTGGAGGAAATACACTGTTACTGGATGTGCTTTAACTTTATTCCATAGCTGTACAGGAAAGGAAAATCAAGTTTTCCCTTTCTCTCTGTTGAGATACAAGGTAGCTAGAACAGTGTAGTGGCTGAAGAAGTTAATTAATCTAACTCTCCATGAGCCACACAGTATTTTTAAAAAGTATTGTCATCTATCAAAATATGACAGGACTAAAAGAGAGCTTAAATATAGAATGAAGAAAGGCTATATTATATAAAAGGGGTCAGAAAAAGAGAAATTGTGCTTATAACAGAGCAAGTAGGGGGGCATAGTGGATAAAACACTGGTCTTAGAGCCAGAAGGACCTGAGTTCAAATGTTACCTCAGACTTTTGATAGCTGTTCAATTCTGGGCAAGTCACTTAACCCCACCAGTCTCAGTTTCTATGTCTGTACAATGGAAATAATAATGGAACCTACCTCACAGGATTGTTGGGAAGATCAACTGATATAACATTTGTAAATTACTTTGGAAACCTTAGTGTTATATAAACTTCTGCCACCCACCATATATGAAAACCTGCCCTCAACATTTATACTAACGTTGTTCCTTTTCTAATGGTGAGGATAGGCTTGGGCTGAGCCATCCACACTCTCTCTCCTGGTCTCTGGTTAGCAGCAGCACACATTTTTAAGATTAATGACCACTGAAGGAGATGAAATCCATGACTCCAAATGTTCTGATTAGCTCTAAAGCCCTCATGATTGTTCAGACCCTGGGGATAGGATCATTACCCGGGATCATCTTCCCCAACAGGAAAAGATCCTGATAGAGCATGGATGCCATAGCAAGCAGGAGTTTTTTTCCCCCCTGGCATTTTATTGCTTGATTGTGATTGAGATTATGCAAAACATCCACTGATCCAAGAATAAATCAGTCTTCATCCTCCTTGAGGCATCAGTAGCATTTGACTGTTTATTATGGCTGCTACTGGATATTCCTTCTTCCTGGGTTTTCAAGACATTGACATTCTTTTCTGGCTTTCCTCCTACCTGTCTGACCACTCCTTCTTAGTCTTTTTTGCTGATTGTTCACCCATTTCAAGCCTCATAACTGTGAGTGTATCCAGGGTTTTGTCCTAGTTCCTTTTCTCTGACTCCTAGTCTCTGGCTTCCTTCAAATCCCAACTGAAATCTCACCTTCTACAGGAAGCCTTTCCCAATTCCTCTTAATTCCAGTCCCTTCCCTCCACCAATTATTTTCTATTTATAAATAGCTTGTTTGTACATATTTCTTTACTTATACCCCCCTTATTAGATGGTATGCTCCTTGAGGGGAGGGACCAGCTTTTATTTTAACCTCTAGCACTTAGCACAATGCCTGGCACATAGGCAATGTTTAATAAAGTTTATTGGCTGACTCAAGGGATCTTTCAGCTTTAGCCTCCCCAGGAGGAGGGGTTGAAGGCATGCTGTACCACTCCCAACTAGAGGCATGTTTTTAGGTCTTCCTGGCTCCCAGGTCAGCTTTCTATTTGATAAAGCACATTGAATAAAGTCAATAATGGTGGAAGATGTTTCCATATCCACAAAATCAGAGGTACACTGGAAGGCTCAGCTTCTGAAAGGTATATCAGTACAAAAACAGGAAGGTCCCACCCACAATTCACATACCCAAGGGGCTTCAGGAAATGCTGAAGAAGATGGGAATTGTCTGACTCACCCACTTCCAGGCTTTGGTGAAAATGACATCTATGAGATTTAAGGCCTTCATCTCTCCCTAAGTATACATATTGATTTCAAATCTGAGTCTCTCCAGAGGTATGTTCCAGAAACAAATCCCACTTCTGTGTATATTCAGTCATCTTATTTTCTATGTACAAGCTGTACTTTCACTCTTTTTTCTTTTGGAAAAAAAATCCTCTAAAATCTGTCGTAATAATAACTATCCCATTACCAAACATCTCTGTCCAAGAGGCTCCAGGCGATCTACTTAGCATTGTCACAGTTGGAATTACAAGGAAGGGAAATGAGAAAGGTAGAAAGAAAATGAATACTGATCATTTGGAATTATGTAAGACTGTACTAGCCTCATGCAAAAGCTATAGGGCAATTCATTGCTAGGCTTATAGGATGATATAAGAGGAGAGGAAATGGCAAATGACATCCCCCTTCCCTTCCCCCCTCCCCTGCCACATATACATAAAGCTTTAAGAAGAAGTCTCCCCAAGTGACACATCTCATAGTGAAAGAATACAAATTCTTCCACAGCCCAGGAGGCAGGTTCAGACTTAACTGTATTATTACCAGACACTGATCCTGATTTTAAGCCAGCAGGCAATGCCATCTGCAGCAAGACAGGAGAATTTCTAGTATCTAGAAGGAATAAAAAACATCTCACAGCAAAACATGGAGCAGACTGTCACATCACCCTTCATCACTGGAGTACCAAGAAGGTCCTGTACCCCAAGTAAGATCTGAGTCATTCTGAACAGGAAGCGATTTGCAGGGTCACATGACTGATTATTTTGTCCCCTCTTCTGGAGGAATTCCATTTCTGTCTTGCTCAGCTTGGCCTAACCCAGTTGGGTGACCAAAAGTCTGTCTGTATGTCAGCTAAATGCTTCAAAGTGTGGGCCTGGGGTCAGTTGATGGAAGAAAAGGCAGTAGCTGGGACTTGTTCAAAATGAAGAAGTTAGCAACAGATTGACCAAGACAGAATCCAAAGGGCCTCAGGGGGCAAAGATGTGTCTGTATGACACAGTGAATTGACCAAGTCATTAGGTGGTAACTGGAGAGGGCAGAGAGGATTAGTGAGGAGCCGAAGTGGAGGATGTGAAACTGGGAGTAAGGATGGAGAGAGAAAGAAAGATGAAGAGGGAACGAAGGAAGAAGATGGAGAAGGGAGGAGGAAGGAGGGGAAAGGGAGGAGGACATGAAGGAAGGAGATGGGAGAGGCAGATGGAGGAAATTAAAGAGGCCTCTGGTTAGGGCAGAGACCCTAAGGCAGTTTGCTCTATTAGCTTTGCCTTGGAACATCTGTGGGCTTTTAAGTGAGAACACACAGGCTTGGCCCCCACCCTCTACATCTCCCTGATGGCTTACTACTGCTGGAATTGATGGCTCCAGGCCCCTTTCTCCTGAATGAGAGGCAGCTGTGTTAAGATAGTCAATAGACAATTTCCTGTTCTCTATTCAAAACATTAACTTTTGAAGGAATAATATTATTTTTTAAAAGGCTTCTCTAAAGGAAACTTATATGAGCTAAGTGTCACCATTTTCCTTGTGTGCCCTGGCTAGCAGCCACAATAGGTGGCCTAGGTATTGCCAACTTCCCTTCACCCCCACAATAGATTGTATGATGGAAAGATCATTGAATAGGAAGTCAAAAAGCTGGGTTTGAGCCTTAATATTGTCTCTTAACTGACTCTGTGACCTTTGGCAACTAACTTCACATCTAGGGCATACCATCTCTAAAACTGGAAGATCTGTATGACTACTGATATCCTACTTTGAATGGGGGCAGGTAGGTGGTGCAGCAGTGTAGCAGTCAGGAGGATCTGAGTTCAAATCTCACCTCAGACACTTGACACTCACTAGCTGTGTGACCTTGGGCAAGGCACTTAACCTCAATTGCCTCATCCTGGGTCATTTCCAGTCACCCTGATGAATCACTGGATTCAGATGACTCTGGAGGAGAAGTGGGGCTGGTGACCTGCACAGCCCTCCCTCACTCAAAGTCTAGTGCAAGTCATGTCATCATTTTTCTTATGGCATGGTCTTCTTTGGCAGCAAAGGACGAACACACACACTTTGAATGGCGTTTTAAGATATAAAAATATGATATAAGATATAAAAAAAGGCTTTCTTCACCAGAGCACTGGATTTGGAGACAGTTTTTTTTTAAATTCTGAATTTAACAAACATCTTCAATGTCCCCAAATGTATTTGCATATACAGAACAGAACAGAAAAAGATTTTTCATGAGACTAGAGATTTATATTAATTATACCTGTACGTAAAGTGAATTTTAGCGTAAGGTGAATTTTAGCATAAGTAAAGTGAATTTTTGTTATTATTTCTCAGAGTTCAGTTTCCCAGGATCCATCTCCGTAACAATCAACAGTTCTTAAGTATTAGATATGAGTTCCCACAGTTATGGTTCAAAACATTTCCACCACGCTTGCGCTAGTTACATAATGGTAAATACCATAAGCATTCAGTGAGATACAGGGATGAGGTGATGTAAACTTGTGAGGCTATTCCTGGCAATATGCCTTCTTTTGTCTGTTGATCAGTAAAATAGGTGATCATTAGACAGCGAATGGGGAACCCTTAGGGTTGAATGCACAAATGCTGTGTGTGCCTCAACTGGTCCCCATTGAGGCTTACGGGGAACCTTAGGGTTGAATGCCCAAGCTGGAATGCTGTGTGTGTGTTGATTGGCCCCCATCAAGGCTTGGGGAGAATCTGTGTTTGCCTCAAATGTCCCCCATAGAAGCTAGGGGAGATTTAGGGGAAGCACAAGTTACACCTATCTTGATTGACCCCATCAAGAGGTAGGGGTAGTTGGCCCCTCTTCTCACCTGCCCCTGTGAGAAGGGTGATTAGGGAATGCTGTAGGAATTTGGACTCCTGTTATCAGCAATCCTCTTCTGAGAAAACTAGACCAGAATAAAGTGAGATTATTAACCCCTTTTTAGTGTCTTTTTTGTCTGACCAAATCAAGAGTGAACTTGTGCTAGCAGCCCTCAAATGGGCTGTCTTTTATCTGTCTTACAATACCTTATCTTCTTTTAAAGAATATAATAAATTCAACCTATAGCTTTCAAAATTGTTCTGCCTGTTTATGTTTTCTTTCTATTCTGTTCTCCGCAAAAAAAAAGATCTCTCCTTGACCTAGAAGACCTGGGTTTGAGTCCAAATTCTATGACACTGTCTATATGATCTGGGGCAAATGTCACTTTGCCTATTTGTGTCTCAGTTTCCTCCTCTGTAAAATGAGAGGATTGGATTCTTTGGCCTCTGAGGTCCCCTTCCACACCAGATATAGCATCCTGTGATCTTTTCCAAGTTGAAATCTGTGATTGCATGACCTATAATCCACTGTAGTTTTAAATCCTTTGATTTATCTGAGTAAAGCAGGGTATTACAGAAATTTGTAATCTTAATATGGACATTAACTCAATTGATGCAGATTATATATTGTCCTTTGCCTTACTCTTGCCCTCTTATAAGATTGTCCTGGAGCATTGACCTAACATGCTGGTGGCCTTCCTCCATTTCTCTATACATTATGAGGATAACAATTGCATACTTGATTGTCCCTTCCTCTCACCAGGTGATTAGACCATCTTTTTCTTTTTGGTGGCAATCAGGGTTAAGTGACCTGTTCTGAGTCACACAGCTAGTATCAGAGGTCAGATTTGAATTCAGGTCCTCCTGACTTCAGAACCAGTGCCACCTAGTTGTCCACCATCTTCTTTTTTCAACCACACATCTCTTTGATTATATCTCTAGCATATTTTCTAGGCTTATTCCTCCAACCTGGGTTTGCTATACCTAGCCTTAATCACCGAATGTGTGTTGCCTCAGTCAATCTGAGACCTGGGAAAGAACTTAGCTTGGTTTCCCACTACATAGGAGCCATCTCCAGTCATCCTAATTTATATCTGGCCACTGGACCCAGATGGCTCTGGAGGAGAAAATGAAGCTGATGACTTTGCACAGCCCTCCCTCACTTAAATCCAATTCACTTGCATGTCATGGCATCATCTCCATGATATCATGGTCTTCAACAACAAAGGAGAAACAACAACCTCTGTTAGTATTAGTAGCAGTTGTCTCACTGGGGACCCAGCTGTCACCGGCCAATTGGGCAACACGCCTTCCTTCCTTCCTTCCTTCCTTCCTTCCTTCCTTCCTTCCTTCCTTCCTTCCTTCCTTCCTTCCTTCCTTCCTTCCTCTCTTCCTTCCTTCCTTCCTTCCTTCCTTCTTTTCTCCCTTCCCTTCCTTCTGTCCACATAGGGTATCATAGCCTTAGCTGCAGGTTCTCTGTCCAAAGGATGTAAATTTTGATGGAGGATATCTTGGGGTTTAAGGGCTAGGTTTCTTTCTTAAGGACATACCTTAAACCCAAATCATCATGGCTCTCATTGGTTGGCCAACAATTGGTCCAGAGCAAGGCCCAGTTGGTCGTTGTTTGGACCCTGATTGAAAGTGTTTTGGAAACCTTTAAGAACTAGCTTACTCATTAATTCATTTGTTTATTTATTTGTCTGCTTGCTCATCTATCTATGTATCTATATATCTCTCTGTCTGTCTATCTATCTACTTCTGTCTGTCAGTTTGTCTGTCTGTTTCTGCTGGATTTGTGATTTCATTGTTTTCAGGAGCTTTTGGTGAGAAAACCCCATTTACCTATCAGTGCAGACCAACAATTGCTTTTCAAATTGTGTGTTTGGAGATTTGCTGAGGGCATTGAGGGGTTCAGTGACCTGCCGAGACAATCGGGATGAGTCAGAGACAGACCTAGAACCCAGGTCTTCTTCACTCTGCACCCAGTTTTTATCGTCTAGACCAGGCCACGTCTTTGAACTATTATTAGTAGTATTAATATTATCTATATTATATTACCTAATCCTTAATTTCATTGGTACTAGGAACATCCAATTAAGAAATGCCCTGAGTGCTACTTGTAAAACTCTGGAGCTTAAAGTCTCAGAGAACTTCCTAGGGCCCTGACAAGTGGTCACACAGCCAGGAGGGATCACAGGCTAAAAGAATTTGATCCTAATCTCCCTAATTCTGAAGCTCCTCTTTGTCCACTCCTTCACTTAAAAAAATTTCTTTAAATAAATCAATGAAATGAGATAATACCCTGAAAGCACACCATGAACAGAAGTCATCAGGTGTCTGAGACTTAAGTTAAGCTCAAACATCTTCCTTTTTTCTACTGATTCCTCTGAGGAGGCTATAGAGATATTTGTGGTTTTTCTCCAAATTGGTAAACTCGTGGAGGGCAAGGATTGATTTGCTTTTGTCTTTATTTTCCTAGTGCTTATCAAAGAGCCCAGCACATAGCAGGTACTTTACAATGGTTCATTCATTGGTTGTTCTATTACCAAAGTGAATGAGATGATATAGTATCTCTAAGGCCAGGGGCTTGTGATGTGACTAATCTTGCTCTGAACTCCTGATTTCTACTCATGTGATTTAAGCAATGGGAACATTGGGTCCCTGAATCCACTGAAATCAGGGTAAAGTACAGTGAGTGCCTTCTGAGAGAATACATTACTCCAGACAAAGGCCAAGTTTGACCTGGCTAGAAATAGCACTTTCCCTGGATTTGCCTATATTTCTCTTTCTCTCTCTCTCTCTCTCCCTCCCTCCCTCCCTCCCTCTCTCTCTCTCTCTCTCTCTCTCTCTCTCTCTCTCTCTCTCTCCCCCTCCTCTCTCTCTCATACACACACACACACACACACACACACACACACACACACACACCATACCATTTACATCACTTATTTTTCTCTTCTCTTCTTTCTTCCTCTTCCTACATGACTGGGTTTTTAACTTGTGGCTGCATCCCTTAGATAAAGACTGAAAACCTGAAGTGCTGAGAATCCCCTATTGACTGTAAAACCTCTTGGGCGATCAAAGGACTGGCTGCTATTTGAAAGTGAAATCTTAGAGGCCAGGACCCTTTGGCTTGGAGGTCAACAGGGGAAAAAGTAAAAGCCCAGGATTCCTTTGATCAGCTGGATTTTGATGTGGTTTTGTGAGAGAGGAGGGGGGAAATAGCCATGAGCACAGCCAATCAATGGACCTAGCGAGGCTTTGGGCATAGAAGCTTGTGGCTAGGGGAGATCTCCTGCCATCATTGCACAAAGTCATCTCAGGTTCCCTGGTTTGTGTTTCAGCCCGGCATAGCCAAGGCAGTTTGACAGATTTTCCAAATTATGGCACTTTAGTGCAGAGAAGGGCCTCAGGGATCATCTGCCCCAAAGTTCATTTTGTAGATTAAAAAAAACTGAGATGCGAAGAAATTAGTTATGTTGCTTTTTGAAAAATATCACCAGCCTTTCCTGCAATGTCATGGCTATGAGGCTTCTGCTGTGTACTTCCTAGCATTAATGATAAGAATGTGTACTTAGATGTTGCTTTGCTTTACAAAGCATGTCATGGATAGTCTAGCAAAGCCTATGTACCCTTTTCAGAATATTGTTATTTTGTAAAATCAAAACAAAACAAAACCAGAAAAAACCCCAATCATAATGGAAGGAAATGCTAAATTTCAGTTAGAGGTTAGTACAAAATAGATACGATTTTTTCCCTCTCATCTAAGTTCATGGAGCTTCTGAAATCTCACATGGATATGGAAAAAAAGATGTAATTCATTACCTTATCTAAACTTATGGATCTTCTGAAATTATAGAATGCTAAAGTTGGAAGGGACCTTAGAGATTGTCTTGTGAAGGTGCATGATGTCCCCAAAATAACATAGTAAACCTCCCCTATGAGATTTCCTCCCATTTACTCTGTATAGACCTTATATGTACATAGCTGATTACATGTTGTCTCACATCAGAATGTGAGCTCTGAGAGCTGAGACTGTGTTTCTACTTTGCTCTGTATCCCCAGTGCTTAGGATAGTATCTGGCACACAATAGGTGCTTAATAAATGCTTATTGTTTTTGATGACAAGTAAATATCAGAGTTGGAACTTGAACTTGGGAATTCTGATTTTCAGTTCTGTTCTCTTTCAATTACATTCTACATATACTATGGTTCCCATGGAAGGTTCCCATCCTTTTCCCACGTGCATGCTTGACATAACTGAAGCAAGGCGACAAAGGATGGGGCATTTATTTATTGTTCCTCTGAAGAACCAGAATGTAATTTTTTACTAAAATAATTACTAAACCTTACCCAGAAGTTTCCCATTCTTCCTACTAGCCTGATATGGGCAAAGGAAATCAGCGTAAAAAAAAGAAATAATAAAGAATCATTAAAAAAAAAGTTACTTGCTCTCTTAAGGCAAGTCTTTTTCTCTCTTTATGGACCTGAAGAGAATCTTCCCACTCAAAACTGGAAACCAGAAGACCAGAGTTTTTCTTCTCTCAAGTCTTTGCTAATTCCACCCCCTCACAAGGTACCCCCAATGAGAAGGGTCCTTTGAAAATGATCTTTGAGGTGTGGGTTACATATTCATACTAGATTACATGCTGAATGGAGGAAGAGAATGCTGTCTTCTCTAAATTTAGCATCTCCATCATCTAGTACCTATCCCAGTACCTTGAAAATTTAGAAATAATATTAATTTAATGTACCTGACAGAATTACTGTGAAGACCAAATGAAATAAAGTGTTTAACATGTTTTTGAAAATCACAAAATATTAAACATATCTTTTCTTCTTTCCTTCCTCTCCCTCTCTTTCTCCCTTTCTCTTTTTCTTTCATTCTTTCTTTTTCTTCTCCTTCCTTCCTTCCTGCCTTCCTTTCTTCTCCTTTTCCCTTCTCCTTTTTTCTAAAAAAAAAGTAATAATTTCTCATTTGTTGAAAGCAATATGGCAAAGTAGAATGAATATTCTATTTATTTTTAGAGGACCTGGCTAAAAGTCCTGATTCTTCTACTGACATAAATAATCTTTTTTTTTTAAATTTTTAAAATTTTTTTCATGAATTTTATTTATTCTCAGTGTTCTACAATCATTACCATAAAACTTAGATTTTTTTTCCTCCTCCCTTCCCCGTACCTTCCCCCTCCCTCCCCGAGACAGCATACAGTTTTATACATATATATTTCTATACATATATTCCTGTTAAATACATTTTCACAATAGTCATGTTGTATAGAAGAATTAAAATGAATGGGAGGAATCATATAACAAACCAAAACCTAATACAAAAGAAAATGATCTGCCACATTCTGCAGTTGAATTCCATAGTTTTTTCTCTGGATGTGGAAGACATTTTGCCTTAAAAGACCACTGGGGATTTTTTAAATTTCTTGCATTGCAATGAAGTTCCAAGTCTACCAGAAAAACTCTCACACACTGTGGTCATTGCTGCATGCAAAGTTCTCCTGGTTCTGCTCCTTTTGCTCAGCATCAGATCATATAAGTCTTTCCAGGCCTCTCTGAAGTCTTCCTGTTCATTATTTCTTATAGCACAATAGTATTCCATTACATTCATATACCATAATTTATTCAGCCATAGCCCAGTTGAAGGGCATCCTCTTGATTTCCAGTTTTTGGCCACCACAAAGAGTGCTGCTATAAATATTTTTGTACATGTGGGATCCTTTCCCATTTTTATGATCTCTTGGGGATATAGTCCTAGAGGCAATATTGCTGAGTCAAAAGGTATGCATATTTTTGTAACCCTTTAGGCAGAGTTCCCTCCTGAAATCTTAACATAGTTTTAAGCTCTTAAGGATTAGAAGCTTTTAATGCTTGAAAACTGTCCTGAGGCTTTTGAGACAGCCTGTAGTCAGAACATTTGTGGTCTTTTCATTCAGGTTATGCCTAGTTTTCAGGGTCATATGAATCATCATTCTTGCAATGGTCAAACAATGTCTCTTAAAGACCCTCCTAAAGTCCCCCGATAATTTTCAGCTGCTGGCTATGTGCCTCGGACCTCCTTTAACAAGGACCAAATTCATTTGAGAGGATAAAAAAGGACACTCCAGATAATGAAATAGGCTAAACTCGTAAAATATTTTTCTCCCAATAATTTAATTTTCCCTAGAGCTAAGACTAAGGCAAAGCATGTTATTTATCTTACCCAGTCTATGCTAAATCCTTGTCCCACGTGCATGCTTGACATAACTGAAGCAAGGCGACAAAGGATGGGGCATTTATTTATTGTTCTTCTGAAGAACCAGAATGTAATTTTTTACTAAAATAATTACTAAAACCTCAAATATCATGCCATTAACGTCTAGAATAAATGCAATTGCAGGCTGGGGAAACTGAAAGGACTAGCTGCGTGATATAGATCATGGAAACATACCAATAAAAAAAATAGAGTCATTATTGGTATTCTTTGAACTGTGGGAAAACCATTTAGCTGGTAAATTACCACCCCCCAGTCTCTCAGGCAGTTTTCTCTTTTTCATTATTGTCACAGTTAGACATTTAACATAGCCCTCTGTATGTATGTGCATTAGGGAAAGCGGTGGGGGTGGAGGGGATGGGGGGAAGGTCATTTCATTAAGTTTCATGGAACTTACCAGGCATATTACATGATTATTTTTTGAATGCTCACATTTGCGCTTGTGTTATGGTTAATTGTATATATGTCTTTTGGGGAGAAGACTATTGTTCTTCAGCTCTTTTTAGTCATATGTGACTCTGTGTGACCTCATTTTGGGTTTTCTTGGCAAAAATACTGGAGCAATTTGCTATTTCCTTCTTCAGCTCATTTTACAGATGAGGAAACTGAGGCAAACAGGGTTAAATGACTTGTCTAGGATCACACAGCTAGTGTTTGAATCAGATTTGAACTCAGGAAGAGGAGTCTTCCTGACTCCAGGCGTCACCCTCTATCCCTTGCATCACACATGGTATATATCTTGAGAATGAGATGGCTAGAGACTGGAGTGACTGACCTTGTGGGACAACAGTCTTGGGAGCAATTTTCCACGTTGAAAGGGTGAAATGATGATCTGGGAGGGGCTTGAATCCTCTGCAAAGTCATGTGGGAGAGAATGATATGTGGTGGCTGGCACTTGATGACACCCAGCCCAGGGATTAAAGATCAGATGACTCAAACTCATCCATCCTAGAAAAACTCAGTAGGTTCTATCCATTCCCCTTTGAGTTACCCAGCTCAAACTGTCTCTGGTCACCTAAAGGAAAAAAAAACATCATTTTGGAAGAAAAATGGCTATCAAGGTAATTTATAGGGAGTGAAATTAATCATAATAAAAACAGTAAGCTAAGGGTTATTATAGTGCTAAAGATGTGCAAAGCACTTTCCATATATTATCTCAGCTAGGTGGCAATGGATAGTGTGTTGAATTTGGAATCAGAAAGACGGGAGTTCCAACCTGGGTTCAGACACTTCCTTGTTCTGCCACCTTAGGCAAGTCATTTATCCTTTCTCAGCTTCAGTGGTTTTTTTTTCCATCTATATAATGGAGATAAAACAAGTTTCTCCCTCACAGGGTTTTGTAAGGATCAGATGAGATGATATGGAAAAAACCTGTTTTGTGAACCTCAATACTCTATATTAATGCTAGCTCTTTAAAAAAAAGTCATTATCTTAATAAATTCAACAAAGCTACGAAGATGCTATTGTCTCCATTTATAGTTGGGGGAACTGTGTTTGAAATTCAGTAATTTGCTCTGTCACACACCTTGTAAATATCTGAGGCAGGATATGAGTTAGGTCCCACCTGACTGGATCCAGTTTATGGAATATGGGAGGAGGGGGAGAGGAGGAAATTTAAAAAAATAACTAACTTTCATATAGCACTTAATATGTGTTGGGCCCTGTGCTAAGTGCTTTAGAGTTATTTGGTCATTGGACATTCACAATACCCCTGCCAGGCAGGTGCTATCATTAGCCTCATTTTACAGATAAGGAAACTGAGGCAAACAGAGGGTGTGACTTGGGCAAGGTCACACAGCTAATATTTGTCTGAGGCTGGATTTGAACTGAGGTCTTCCTGAATACAAGTCTATCTATTGTGCCACTTACCCTCAGAAATATAGGTGATATAAAAACAAAATATATCAGTAGAGATCTATTTAAAAAGCATACTGTATGAAATGGAAAGGTGAAAGAGAAGTGTGTGATGGACTACAGAGGGGAAATATGGTAGTTGGGGAGAGACAGAGAGCTGGCTTAAAAATCAGGAAGTCCTGATTGAGTGCCACCTACACCACATGCTGGCTGAGTGACTGTGGATAATCTCCTCAGTGAAGAGGCCTCCCTGTTAAGACTGTAAGTTAAAGAGAAGGTGCTGACTAGCTTAAGTAACGAAACCTCCTCTCTGGGATATTCCTAAATCATAGGTATGGTTAAACAAAAATGGTGGGTATGAGCACACTACAACATTTTACTACTACTACTACTACTACTACTACTACTACTACTACTACTACTACTACTACTACTACTCCTACTACTACTTCTACTACTACTACTACACTACATCAATCAATAAACATTTATAAAGCACCTATATATGCCAGGAACTATGCTAAGCACTGGGAATACAAAAAAGAGGCATATAAATCAAGACTCTGCTACTACTGCTAGCTAACATTTTGTAGTACTCACTATACGCCAGGCGTTATGGTAAGAACTTGATAATCATTATCTCATTTCAGTGTTACAACAACCCTGGAAGATAGGTGTCAGTATTATCCTCATTTTATAGATAGGGAAACTGAGGCAATAAAATTAAGTGACCTGTTCAGGGTAACACAACTAATGAGCCTCTGAGGCTGGATTTGAACTCAGGTCTCTCTGACCCCAGGCTGGAGCTATATCCATAGCATCACCTAGCCGCCTATGAGATATGGTATAGGAGAAGCAACATGAAAGATGTTGGAGAGATATCTTTTTGACTGGAAATGAAGATGGGATGGTCATGCAGTCAGAAAGAGGAACAACAGTTCATTTGCTCCATTGCTAGGTAATAGTGAGGGCTCTAGGGAAAAGCCCTATTTGGAAAATAGGATTGTCCAGCTGTGGAGGATTTAAGAAAGAACATAGACAAGAGTTACACAAAGCATCATCCCTAGGCCAAGATTAGATAAAGCAAAGGAGTTCCTAAAAATTGAAAGAGGGAAAGCCTTGAGGTCATTAAAATCATTACTTAATGAAAACTCTGGAAACTATAATAATGGGATGATGACCAAAACACACGGGAGAGGTGGTGTGGTTGGGATGGGTCACAATCTATATTGAGGGCTTGGAGCTTTGCAAACATATAATAAATGCCTTTTAATTAATTAATCAATCAATCAGTTCAGTCACTCATGAAATCACAGAGCCATCCAAAGAGTGGAAATTCACAAAACCCATTCTGGGGCTGACACAAGATTCAGAACTTCAAGAAAGGGCTCTCTTGTTTATATATTTTGTCCTGAACTCTTTCCCCAGTGGGTCAGCTTTCATCCCAAAGTTATATGCATACTCAACTGGCACCAGGCACCGTTATTGCATGAGATGATTTTTTTATAGAGCAAGAAAGGGAGACCTGAAGTGAATGCCTCACTTGTCTCTTGGGAGAGTCGATTTATTCACTGAATATTGTGTGCCATTTTGAGCCTTGATGGACAACTGAATGAAATTCTTTAAGGTTGAAGTTTCTTTCTCTCTCTGTCTCTCTCTCTCTCTCTCTCTCTCTCTCTCTCCCTCTCTCTCTCTCTCTCTCCCTCTCTCTCTCTCTCCCTCTCCTCTCCCTACTTATTTTTATCTATCTGTCTATATATCCTGTCTTTCTATCTAAACCACTAACATCTGCTTATCTATCTACCTCTGTATCATCTCTCTATATATCTGTATTTATCTGTCTACCTACTTATTTTTATCTGTCTGTTTGTCTGTCTACCTACCTACATATTTTTGTCTATCCTTCTATCTATCTATCTATCTATCTATCTATCTATCTATCTATCTATCTATCTATCTATCTCTATCCTGTATTTCTATCTAAAACTACTATCCTCTAGCTACCTATCTATATATCATCTCTCTGTATCTATATTTATCTATCTGTCTACCTATTTTTGTCTATCTCTCCACCTACCTACATATTTTTTTATCTGTCTGTCCATCTGTCCATCCATCCATCATCATCATCATCATCTCTCTCTCTCTCTCTGTCTCTCCACTTAGATGGCATGATAAATAGAGTTCTGGGCCTGAAGTCAGAAAGACTCATTTTCGCAAGTTCAAATCTGGCCTCAGACACTTACTAACTATGTCACTCTAGCCAAGTCACGTAACCCTATTTGCCTCAGTTTTCTCATCTTAAAATGAGCTGGAGAAGGAAATCGCAAATCAGTCTAGTATCTTTTCCAAGAAAACCCCAAATGGGGTCATGAAGAGCCAGACACAACTGAAACAACAACAAATACAGATATATTCAAATACACATATTCATTCAGATGTATATTTGTGTATATACTTTGATTTCATAGGTCCCGGGAACTAACTCCTAGTGAAAAAACTCCTTCTTCCAAAGTAGACCAGCAGTTGTGAGTTGTAGCTTTAGATGGTTACATCATGTTCACCCTATCTCCCTTCCTTTGACCTCAATACTGTTACAGAGAAATATATATATATATATATATATATATATATATATATATGTTGTACAGAATGTCTGGGAAAGAACATGTACATTGTAAAGACTTTATAGGGAATAAAAGACACTAATAAGGTAGAGGACAATTTAGGGAGATCAGGGTGACTTTGTTCAAAATCCTTCCCTTAGATTTATTAGACCTATTCAATTCTGACAACTTTTTTTGAACTTAGTTTTATTTTCATTATTACATTTCACATATTAAAAAATATTGGTACCTACTTTTAACATCCTAATCATTTCTGGAAATGCAGATGTCCTTTCCAGCCCCACCCCCAACAAATCCTTCCTTGTAACAAAGAAAAACAATTAAGCAAAACCAGAAGACTTTGAGAGTTTCTGCCAATGAATTCAACATTTGGCCCCTTTCCCTGTTGTTGAGAGGGAGCCATGACTCATTATTTGTGCTTTGGGACGATTATTTCTTTTTTGATTACTCACAATTTCGACAAAGCTCATCTTCAGATATTTTAAGATGCTAATATGTACTTTGAAAGTTCAGTTCTGAGTGAAATATGTAGAATCACAAAAACAATAAACAATGAATATGAAGATATAAGTGGAAAACCACCCACTAAAACACTGAAACTGAAGGCTGTGTGAATAAGACGACCAGGTTTGCCACCTGCCCAAAACAGAGAAGAAAATAGACTTCCCTCTTTTCTCTGAAGAGGTGGGGGACTATGGCTGTGGGATGTTCATGTTCAATTGATGCGTTGTCTGGTGTTGATCAACTGCTTCTCTCTCTCTCTCTCTCTCTCTCTCTCTCTCTCTCTCTCTCTCTCTCTCTCTCTCTCTCTCTCTCCTTTCCCTCCCTCTTTTCCTCCCTTTCTCTCATCTCTCTGTCTCTCTCTTTGTGTCTCTGTCTCTCTTTCTTTCTCTCTCTCTCTGTTTCTCTCCAATCTTTGTTACAAAGCAGGGCTTGTTAGGGAGAGGAAGAGGAAGGATTTTTTTTGGGGGGGGGAATCAAAGTAATGTAAGAAGATGATCATAATAGAAAAATTTTTTTAAAGAAAATTTTTAGTCTAAAAGTTGCAGCCTTGTGATTTGTCTACTGTTATTTATTTACAGACTTTCATCACTCCAATTAGCAGATGTTACTAATTACAAACCTCCCTTATTTTCTATGCTATTAGTAAGAATCCGTGGGCAAAGCAAAGTTGAAATCATTTCCATCCTTGAGTGTGATGTGGAAATATTTTCTTCAGTTATTTAGTTCCCTGAGAGCTATGTCAAGTCTAGTTAATATATTTCATTTGTGCCTGAACTATTGGAAAACACGTTAACACCAATCGGCCACACGCCTGTACAATACTATCCATTTGGGGGCTCTGATACTATGTTGCTTTACAAAGCTACAATATCAAAGACTGAAGGGCTCTCTATTTGAGTATTTCTTTGCTACTTAGAGAATAAAGTTTCCTTGATACAAACAAACTAAATTCTTACTCTATGGGTACAAAAAGGAGATGAAAATCTACCTTCTGTGATGAACACTTTTTAAAGTGAAATCTTTATTGATATCTTTTGTCCTTACAATACCTTTATTTATTTTTATTCTAAGCATGTCTTTATTTGAAAATTCTTATTTATTTATTTTAGGCATTCTTTAAAAAATTTTTTTTGAGTTTCAAATTCTATGCCTCCCTTCAACCTCTCCCTCACCCATTGAGAAGGAAAGCGACATGATCTCAATTATACATCTTATAATACTTTAATCTTCCAATATGTCTCAGCTGAGAAAAGGAAGCCTAGGTGAGGCAGGTCTGTGAGGGACCAGAGTCTGTACTGGACAGATGGTGGAGTTACCGGGCCCATCAGATGAATTAGGGTTGGAAGAAGTAAGAATATTTTTTTAAGGGGGGAAGTTAAAAAAAAAAAAGAAAATAAATACTTGTTAATTGAAAGGAAAAAAAAATGATAAAGCTGTGGGCTAGGCTGAGATCAGAGTCAGCCACTAGGTTGTGTCCTAGAAGGAGAAAAAGAGCCAGCCTTTTAATGGGAGCAGGTCAAGAATCTTTGAGAGATCTCACCTTGGTTTGGGGGGCACTGGCAATCTTGAATATGGGGACTTGGATTGTCTGAAGGGAGCATGTCAGACCTTTTTAGGGAATAGTGCCATCTTCCTTAATGTGGGAACTTTCTAAATCAGATGTGTAAAGGGCTCTAAGGGGACCTAAATGCCCAGGACCTGATCTCATAGTTAGGATAGCCATATTCCATGTAATAGAAACCTTGGCCAGCTATATTTCAGTTGAATCGAATACACCTTTATCAGACACGATTATGGGAGAGACACTGCTAGAGCTTGGGATTCAAAGGCAAAAAAGATACTAAAAAAGCATTCCATACCCTCCAGAAGCTTGTGTTCCAAGGGGGTGAAAATTGGATTTTAATTAAATACATTAATTAGTTTATATCTGGAAATTGATTTGCTTTCTTCAATTTCGCCTTGGACATGAGATTTGTGTTGACCCAACCTCTAGACCTTCCAATTCTTGCCTTTCCCCACTGAAACTCTGGGTGCCTTTGAGGTCCCTGGAGATGAAGGAATCATGGTAGAGTTTGTAGTGTAAGAAGATGGTGAGAGATGCAGAAGAACACTCAATATTGATCTTTGTGGAAGTTGAGATTCATTATACTTCACTTACAGAAAATATAGCATTCACTGAGTGGCCCTTTAAAATCAATAGAATCTTCCTGTCAAAGAAGCCATATGAGAATCAGTAGCAAGAACTGAGAATATTTAATTTGGAGAAGAGAAAACTCACAGGTATCTTCAAATATTTAAAAAGTAGCTCATATGTTAGCTGCTAATGCCCCTCCACTAACAATTGTTTTGTATGACCAACCATCTCTGAACTAAGGGGACCCCCTCAGGTCACATGAATGATGTGACTGGATTCAATCCCATGGCAAAGTTGGCCTCCATCAGGAGAGTTAGGTTCCCTTTTCTCAAGCTCCTTGACCCATTACACCTCTACCTTGGCACTTTGGGTAGGATTATAGCTTAGTTTTGAGCTTATGTGTAGGATTTCCCCAAAGCAAAGAGTAGAAAGTTATTCTATAAATCAGATAAGGGGAAAATGTTGATTTCCTACGTACAAAAAGAAATGCTAACTTAATCCATAATCACTCAATTGTAGAAAGACTTAAAATAAGATTCAGTAACAACATATAACTATTGTTGTGTTCTTCTGGGAGACTGATTTGTTCTTTACTTGTTTTTCAGTCCTGTCTGACTCTTTGTGACCCCTTTTGGGGTATTCTTGGCAAAGATTCTGGTTTGCCATTTCCTTCTCCAAATTATTTTACAGATGAAGAAACTGAGGCAAACAGGGTTAAGAGACTTGCCCAAGGTCACAAAGCTATGTAATATCTGAGATTGGATTTGAACTCAGGAATTCCTGACTCCTGGCCTGGGAGGCTGATGCTTAACCTCCTTAGAATAAGTACTGTCACATCTCACTTTGGCTCCATACTGACTTCTTGAAGTCTTTGTATCACTTGTCTATCCAGGCCAGGGCTTGGGTTTCTCCTCATGTTGGCAGTGATCTTTCCCAAAGCAGAAGCTCCCCTTCCTGTCAATCAGCTCCATCCAATGGACCAGTACCTCTGAACCTCTTGAACATACAAGGTCACCTCCAAACCTCAATAGATACATCTCAAGGTTGATGTTTAGTCACTTGTTCTTAGAAAAGAAACACAGAAGAGTTAGCAAGATTCAGGTTTAAGTTTGCCTGATTGAGTCTGCCTCTTCTAGCTTCCACATGGTTGTGGGGGCTTAAATAACTAGGGTGGGGGAAAGATGATTAGCTCCTACCCAGATCCCCCTTGTGAGAGGCTTGAAAGATACTCACATGTGAAGCTGGCAAAAGGAGAAGTGTGGGTTACTTCATTCAGCCTCTCATTGTCTCTGCCTGCCCAATGGTCAATAAGGGAATTACTTCATTCTCTTAAAAGTATAAGCCCTTCAGCACTGAATCAGTCACTCATGGTCATAAAGACAAGCCTGAGAGAGTTGTGTAGTGAATAATGCTGGACTAGGATCCAGGAAGATCTAGAGATTAGATTGCAAACTCCATGAGGACAGGGATTATCTTTTACCTCTTTTTCGTATCCCTAGAATTTAGCACAGGGCTTGGCATATGGTAGGTGCTTGATAAATGCTTATTGATTGATTAGAATCCTGCCTCAAGTACATCCTAGATTTATGAACCTAGTCAAATCATTTAACCTCTATGACCCTCGAATTTCCTCATCTGTAAATTGAGTGGGTTGGACTTCATCCAAGGATTTTTCTAACTCAGAATTTATGCTCTTACAGTCCTCTGTACATATATCAATATATATACAAGATAAATGCATATGTACAAGATAACTTTTTTTGGGGAAGGGAAGGTTTCTTCCTTGTGAAAATATATTAATACATGCATAGTACATACAAAATGAATGCATAAATACTAGATAATTTTGGGGGCGGGGGTAGAGAGAAGACTTATTCCTTGTGAAATACATCAATATATACAAAATACAAACAAAATAAATGCATAAATACAGGATAATTTTTTTTTGTGGGGAGAGAAGCCTTGCTCCTTCTGAAAATATATCAACATATACATAATGTATACAAAATAAATGCATAAATACAAGATAATTTTTTATGAGGAAAGGCAGCTTGTTCCTTGTGAAGATATATCAACATATATATAATACATATTAAAGTAAATGCATGAATACAAGATTTTTTGTGGGGAAAGAAGGCTTCCTCTTTGTGAAAATATTTCAACATATACATAATACATATAAATAAATGCATAAATACAAGATGTTGTGTGTGTGTGTGTGTGTGTGTGTGTCTGTGTGTGTGTGAGGAGGGAAGGTCCCTCCCTGTGAAATAAGGAATGGTTGTTATCAACTATTAAAAACACTGGAATTTCTAATTTTTAGAGGCTGGGCATAGGTCAATGGGTTGATAGCTAAAACATCTGTAAACCTCTCCTAAATATCTTGCCTCATTTTCCTGGCTCTAGATTTACCACATTTAGCCTGTCTTAACCACATACAAATAAACACTTCTGTGCCAGCTTTCAATGGCTGTCAGTAATGGCTTTCCCTTAAATGGGTAGTAGCTGGGTGGTGGAGGG